>OZ034806.1:3598644-4889435 GCA_964028335.1 Altica lythri | reverse complement strand
GCATTATGATAAACGCTTTTTTCAACGCGTTACGCTAAAAATCAGTTACCCTCCCATAAGAAGTTATCACTTCAAAAATGTAAAATTAAATTTTAAACATCCCGTGATATTTATAATAAAAATACAATACGAATAAACTTTATTAGTCAATTATGTACGTTACTGTTGAACTTCACGACTAAATAACTATCTAATAATTTTGTAGCGCCATCACTTGGTTTTACTATTAAGGTGGTTAAATTAGTGTAAATAGTGTTGCATATTTTCCAGGCACTATTATTTACATAATAGTTATAAAAACACAAAAATACCATGGTGATCGTTCTTAAGGATTAAACTCCAGTCGCGTGTCGGAGCTGACACACACACTTTTTTTATTATAAACGATTACAAGCAATAAAATAAAAAATAAATACTACTTACGATAAGATCTCTCTGCTGTTTATCCCCAATAAACGAGACCATGCAAAGAAAAGTATAATTAGAAAAAAAACGACACCAATATATATATATATATACGTACAAATAGTATACAATCACCGGAACCGACATTGCATGATTACAAAAATATACAAAAATTTAAAGTGTATAAAAATGCTTTGGTTCATGCGTTAAAGGTCATTTGTACATTACATATTTTTCTTTATTTTTGTAAAATAAATGATCAGGGAAAGTTACACACAAAAATTTTAGAATATGATAAACAATTATTCATTGTTATTCTTACATTTAAATACTTCCTGAAAAAAAATATACATTAAACTAAAAACTTCATAAGCTAAAACACATTTCTTACTGATAAAATTCAATACAGTTGGCTTTGATAGCGATACTACAACAAACCTGACTTAAGTTTTAGTGATAATCTCTTTATCACTGCTGAATTTCTTTCCAGCAAGCATTCTTTGAGGTCTACAAACAGCAACAGTCACTGAGGAACACATTCGGATAAAAAGGTAGATGTGGAAGCTTTTCGAGGACTAATTCATGCAATTTTCTCATCGTTTTCATTGATTTATTTCTTTCCAGCAAGCATTCTTTAGGGTCTGCGAACAGCAAAAGTTATTGAGGACCAGATCTGGAAGCATTTCGTGGTCTAATTTATGCAATTTCCCATTGTTTTCATTGAATTATCAACCGGTACACTTTATTGATAAAAATAACTTTTTTCTCCAAACGCTATTCAATTGTTGGTTGAAAAGGTTTGAAAGCAAAACATTTTCACTTAGTAATTGTTTCGTTTCAAGTTTCTGGGAGGGAGTCAAATCTGGTGAATATGAGTGTTCAAGCAATTCATTCAATTTATCCAACCATTCGAAAGCGTACCATTGTCATCAATGCGACCTCTTTAACAAATATATCAAGGGGGGTGAGACCGAGTATGACTTCCATTGCGCTGGTCGGTGTGCTTCAAATGGCTCCTGTTACGAGAAGGCATGCTGATCTTTGGATTTGGTTTAATTTTTTGATAACTATCGTTTGTTTCACTTCACCACACGACAGCACCATATGTTAGCATAGGTCTTATGATTGCCATGTAGATCCACATTTCTTGGGGGATAATCCCAGGTCTGTCCTATGCTTCAGCGGCATTGCTCATAAGATATAAATGCTTTTTTAACTCTGCTTTCTATTTGTGAGTTCCACGTCAGCTTGCTGTCAAGGATGACACCTAAGTATTTCACTTCTGTAGCAAAGCTTAATTTAACGTTAAAAAGACTGGGTGCGTTTAACCCCTTAGGTTTCTGTTTCTTCGTAAAGAGAACCATTTCTGTCTTTTTGGGGTTAATAGACAGCGATTGCTCTTTACACCATGTCTCTAAAGTTCTGAAAGCCACTTGCATTCTGTCGCATAGGGTGCTTTCAAACTTTCCTGTTGGCAGAATTACAATGTCGTCTGCGTAGACTACTGTATAGATTTTGTCATGTTCATTGAGGCAGTGAATTAGACTGTCTAGAACAATGTTCCACAGTAGAGGTGATAAAACCCCTCCCTGTGGACAGCCCCTCGTAACCTTGCCTCGTATCTTGACATCATTTACAGTTATTTCTATTGCACGAATGGAGATCATGCTGAGAATCCATCCGCTTACTGTTGTAGGTACATTTCGATCAGTAAGCGAGTGCATTATTTTAGGGAACGTGGTTTTATCGAAAGCTCCCTCGATATTTATGAATACGCCCAGGGTGGACTCTTTCTTGTCCAATGATCGCTCGATCTGACCAACCACATGATGCAGGGCCGTATCGGTGGATTTCCCTGTTATGTATGCATGTTGATTGGGATGCAGTGGTTTGGTGTTAATCACTGTATCCCTTATGTACCTTTCATTTAGCCTCTCTAGCGTTTTTAATAAGAATGATGTAAGGTCAATAGGTCGGTAAGCTTTTGGAATGGAGTAATCCATTTTTCCAGGTTTTGGTATGAAGACAACCTTTAATTCTCTAAAAAAAACTTTTGCATACCAAAAAATTGATGCCATAACTTAAACCAGCTTTATTCCACTGTAAACGTTCTTCTTTTAGTTTATAAGTTTTATTCTGCTTAAAACGGTCCAAATTTATGTTTGACTAGCTGACCCGCGACGTCGTTCGCGTGGCGTGTTGATTGTTGTATATAAATTTCTCCACCATCCCGTTAAAAGGGTGAGGGAAGAAATTTTTATACACCAGATGTTAAGTTAAAAGAAGACAGATACATCTTTGAAAATAGGATCAATAGTTTTCATGTGATGTGCGCACAAACATACATACAGACAGACAGACAAACAGACAAAATCTAACAACATTTTTGGGTTCTATATCGATATACCCGCGATTGATTGTTGTATAAAAATTTTACCCCAAAATGCTAATCTTATGAACTAATTGTCCGACAGCTGTCAAATTACCATAAGTATATTTTGAAGATTTTTACTAATTAAAAATCGAATGGATGTAATTAATAGTAAGGCCAACTATGTGTCAACATACGAACTTTTCAGCTCATCTAATAAATTATAATAAAAATCAAAAATAATGTACTAATGACCTATTTTGTACTTATATACAAAGTGCTATATATGTGTTTATTTTAAATAAATAAAACTATTACCGCTCCAGCTCCTTTTGGTGATTTTGAAGCAGCAACATACGCCAAATACTGTATAACTTTTTTTGTATTTTCAGTTTTTCCAGCACCAGATTCTCCTGTACATAGAATAGACTGATCTTCTCGTTCTAAAACAATAAACAAAACCAACAATAATATTATATCGAAAAAAATTCTTTAATATCGTAGTAATTTCACATTAAGTGAAAACGAAAAATTTTACGAGCTGTACAATCACACTATAAAGTGATGCTCTGAAAACTGTAGATTTATTTTATTCGCCATGATTATGCCAATGTTGGAAATGCCCATGTTGATAAAACCATTAAATATATAAAAACTTCGACTTAGACAGACAATATAGTCTATTGTGCGGCAAGGGGTGAAACAAGACGATTTCTGACTAGGGCGAGAGTTGACTACCCGAGCGAAGTGAGGGCTGTCTTTGCCCGGTCAGAAATCGTCTTTGTTTCATCCTGTGCCACACACTATATTTTTCATATCACATACATTGAAACAGCGAGTTTTGATCTCCGTAGCGAGTTGAAGTAAGACTATTTCAGACAAATAGCCTAGTAATATCTTGACAACGACTTGACGACAGCTGTCAGACGATTATGATTTTATTCGCTTTTGTTTATTACAAATGCGATTCTAACAGACTTGAAATAAAGACATAAATAATAAATAAATGAATGTGCCGGGCAGAAATAACGTTGTGTCTCCCCTAGGGCAGAAAAAACTGTCAGTTACTGACTGACAGTTGCATTGGTCTGAAATTGTCTTGTTTCGACTGACAAAACAGGGATCAAAACAAGCTGTTTCAATGCATGTGATATGAAAAATAACTTTTTTGGTCCTCCGTCCAGAAACAATACTATTAATTACTTCAAAATCGTCCAGAAAATGACATTTTCCGGCCTAGGCCGGCAAAGTAGCTTTTAGATTATCTAAAGAGATGGCGCTATGAGTTTAAATTTTAAGTCATCAAAAATACATAATGAATAATACAAATTTTAATTAAATTATCTAAAAATATACTAAACTTACCTATAACTTTTTCTAAAGGTAAGCAGGATTCTAAATTAACTTTTAATTTCTCTCACAAATTGACATTTATGTCAATTTACAACTACTTATCATTCGATTATGAAAATAGTTCATTGTCTCTGCTATTTTTATAAAATTAATGTTAATATTTTCAATATAATAATTTTTACTGTGCTGCTTATTAGCACAGTATTTGTATGTATAAAAATTAAGGATCTTGAAATCGATTATCAGAAAATCATTCCTTATTACTAATTCTTTTAATCGTGCAATAGATGTCAATAAACATCTAATCTTGTATGTCACAAAGTAAAAAGTTTTTGAACTTGTTGTGTTTGCAGCATTTGTTAATTAAAACACTAATAACTGCTGAACACGTATATTAAGTATCAAACAAGTTATTATACAACTATAATATTAACATCCAATGTATAGCGCTAATATCTACCCGAAGATCACGTCATACCAGCTGACAGTCTGTCGGCTGTCTTCTAGTCACTGGTCTTACTTTAGGTAGCACAAGCGGTCAACTCTTGAACATAACAGAACTTTTGAAAATTAGTCGGACCAAAAAATAGTGTGTGTTACACGTCCGGAAAATGTTTTGCAAGTGCTCGTATTGTTTTGCCTCGGTGCTACGCACCTCGGCTACACAACTTTACTCGCTCTTGCAAAATGTCATTTTCCGTCCTTGTGTCACAAATAACTATTAACGAAAAATTGAAAAAAATATTACATTGGACAGGAATTGAACCTGCAATCTCTATCGGTAGTTCCTTAATCGCTATCAGCTATAGATAGAAATCGCAGGTTCCATTTCTGACAGATGTAACATTATTTCAATTTCTCCTTAATGCATGTGTTGTTTATATTTCTAAATTCTTAAAATCCCATGAGATATTTAGTATTCTAACTATGTTTAAAATATCTTTCATGGAATTTTTGAAATTTAAAAAGTATACAAACAAGAAAATGGCAAGCAAAAATTGAAAAACTGTCGCATCTGGTACGACTCGAACCTGCAATCTTTACTTTTACGCGGTACAACTTAACCACTTGAGCCACAGATGCTTTAGTAATTAGTCAACGCTTTGATTGTCTTAACTCAACTTATGTCAGATGTGACATTTACTCACTTTCGAATAAAAATATAAGACAAAGAAAAAAATTGACTTAAAGTTTGATGTTAAATTAAGTTAAATTAAGACGATCAAAGCGCTGATTAATTACTAAAGCATCTATGACCGAAGTTGCTAAGCATTACCGCGTAAAGGTGAAGATTGTAGGGTGGAGTCCTACCGGATGCAATTTTTTTTTTCATTTTCTCCTTAATGTCATTTTCTTTTTTGTATACTTTTAAATTTCAAAAATCCCATGAAATATGTCTCAAATAATTAAATTACTAATGTAGAGACTTACTATTACTAGATGTCAAAGATAATAATAGTATACCTAATACTATTATGACGTTTTACAGAGTCTTTGAAAATCAAAGAACATATAGACCGTTTACTAAGAACCAACAACTACTTCCCTGGCTATATGCCACGACGGACATTGAATTACAGTTCAAAGTTAAACGGGGTTGGTATATCTGCAAGATAGAACTAAACATTTTAGTTTGCAATTCGAAAGGATATCACTTGTAGACCGGTTTCGACGTATTGCGTCTCATCAGTACAAGGAAGATATCCATCCAGAAGCTCTAAGAGCAACTAGATTGGAGATATGTCTGAAATCACACAAATACATTATCTTTAGTAAAGAAAATGTTAAAAGTGCGATAATAGCGACATCTCCATAACTAATTGCAAACTGAAATTCTATTTGACAAAAAACCTCTCGGCTTTGTAGGGTTAACTACTTGATTGCAGTTTCCTGCTAATCAATTGTCATTTCAGTAAAACGTTTATCAAATAGATGTCAAAGATAATAATAGTATACCTAATACTATTATGACGTTTTACAGAGTCTTTGAAAATCAAAGAACATATAGACCGTTTACTAAGAACCAACAACTACTTCCCTGGCTATATGCCACGACGGACATTGAATTACAACGGATTCTGATTGAGCAAAAAAATACACATCTTGTGTTAGAATTTTGTTTAAAAATGAATTTTACAACTTATAATGAACATTTGAAGAATCATCACGTTATCATCTGCTAAAATTCATCATCCCTTCTTACAGGATGTTAATAAAGATTTTTCAATGAAATTTGACTTGAACTTTTTAAGTTAATGACGTAATCTCTATCAAATGGCATAAATCTCAACTTCCGGTCTAAACCGGTTATAATTACAACGCGCAGGCTAGGTATTATACGTCTATGGACATAACAAAGATGGTCCATAACCTCAATAACAACTAAGATGAAAGTCAGAGACCAATTTACTGAAACCCTGGGATCATAATGAAACAGTTTAAGTTCCTACTTGTTTAATATACTCATGAACAAAATTATAAACAAAAAAACGACGGGTTGCACTCCGGGAGTGCCAGCAGAAGTGAAAACTTGATTATTAACGTTGTGCATGTTTGATATTTTGGAATGGTTAGGGAATAATTTTGCACGAATTGCTTTATCAGTATAAAATTACTATCATTTATGTGGTAGAATACAATATTCATTTATTAGTCCAGGGAAGTTAGTTTTTCTCGTGACTTCGAATAATCCAGGTATCTGACAAGTTTTTTTGTTATTATAGACCTATAGGAAGAAAACCTACCGGTTTCCTGCAGAGATTTCGGAGCGGTATTTTAATTATTAACAATTTAGTGCAAAAAACGCGGTAAATGGTTGACATACAATTACAAAATTTTATCTTTTAGAACATTGCAAATGCTTTAAAATGGCGTTTTTTAAAAACTAAGAAATCAATTTGTTGCTCCGCAAACTGCAAAATAAAGCAAAACCGTTATTTGTTAATAACTATTATTAAAATAAATCTGGACCTTTAATATTTTACCCAAAGTTGGACATTGGGGTACTTAATAAACCCTCAAAATTTAGGAATAAATAAGGTTATTAAGACTAAGGCACTATAAACATAGGTATTATCGAAAGCCATGTTTTGACCAATAGGGCATCTCAACATGCTGTCAAAATTTAGTCAATATGGCTGCTGGGAGGCAAACAAAAGATAAACTTCTGTCAGTTTCCACTGTGTTTTGTATTGTTTCCTCAATTGAGTGACCTTTTCTGTATTGTTGTTAGTGATTTTTTGGACAATTTTGTGTTTTAAAATTATTAATAAATAGAAAGACTTCGTTAGAAAGACAATATGCCTCATATCTGTTGCGTTATAAACTGTGGAATGCGAAGTAATCGGGTTAAAGTGCAGGTTTTTCGCTTAAATTCGGTAGTACATTTTAAGTGTAAATCTTAGATAAATACTTTATCTTCTGAGAAGCAGAAAAAATGGTTGCGGGCGATAAAACCTGAAGGTTTTACTAGCGAAACGAAAATTAAGAACGCTCGTGTGTGCTCTAGTTATTTTATTTCTGGTAAGTGGCAAAATGAATGGTGTTTTAAAGATGATTTCATCAACATAACTTTTTAACTTTACAGGAAAACTTGCTGACTTATAATCCAGACTGGGTACCTTTATTAAACTTGGGGTATAAAGTCCAGTTTCTCAAAATCTAAAGTGGACCGATATGAAAAAATTAAAAGGAAACAGGTTAGTTTATTTAAGTCATTTGACTGTCTTATGCCCTACATTTAGTTTGCATGTATTATTTTAAACATTTCTTATTGTTGCAGGCTGCCACAGTAGAGTTATCAAGAAACTTGGAAACTGAAGAAAATAATTATGTAAAACACAAGATATTACACTGGCTTAGCAACATACAATGCTGTTAAGACTGTTTTAAATTATATTAAACCATTTGTGAAAATTCACTTAAACATTGCTTTGCCACCAAGTGCTGCTAACTGCAGAAAGACAAATGATTTTTACTAAACATAGAAATAAAAATAAACTTTATTAAAATGTGTTTTATAAATAAAATATAATGACTGACATAATATAAATAATTTAAATCAATTAAGAGCTCTACATACCTTTGATTTTACATTTAAATTATTTATTTTACTCATCTTTTGCTTATATCTAGTGGTAACATCTGAATCTTCTAATGACAACTTCTGAAAATATTCACTCATGTTCATTTCTTTAGAACTTAACAATAAATAAAGTCACTCAAACACTATTATAACTACACAATCGGCAAAAAGTTAGGAAAAGGCAATTTAAACACAAAGCAACATGGATTTAAATACAAAACCAATGTAAACATAACCTTCGTTTGCCTCCCAGCAGCCATATTGGTAATAAAAACGTCAAAGTCCTAAATTGGCCTATGTCAACTACAAAACCAGAGATAATAATAGAACAGATGTGTTGATGCATAATATAAAGTTGGCAACAAGTTCCGACATCAGTTTAGCATGTTTAAAACTATTCACTATTTATACTTCTACACACTTTTTATGCTTAAAGTACCTTAAAAAATTATATTAAAATAACACTACTAGTACTTACTAAGGCACTATACGGTTATAACTACTTTTCCGCTTTTCGCGCTACCAGCTGGTTTAGTTCCTATTTTCACCACTACAAAATATGATTGCACGTCTCTTTAATTTGTTTATTTGTCAACTTACGTTTTTTCGATCAGGGTCACGTGTCCTGACGCGAATTTAAGATTTTTTACCCATTACAGAAAAAATGCTCAACGCGGCTAAAGAAGTTTTCACTTCAAAAATAACATATCAACTTCGAATACAGAATGGCAACAAAAGAATTGGTATGGTGTGTTACGGAACACCCCTAAAGATGGTGGACCCAAATTGGACAAATTTGTCGAAATTTAGGTCAAAATTAGTTTTTGCACTAATCGTTTTTGAAATATTCACGAAAACCAAAGGCCCGCCAAGTCTTTGTAAACAGTTGAAGCAGTTAAACAAATTCTGTACCATTGCGAGACACTGGATTGCAGGAGACTGTCAATTTGTTGGAGATTTCAAAGTAGGTAATTCCACAAACATATGACTTCAATCTTTTAGTCCTGTACAAATTAGTACAGGTCACCAAGATATTGTAATGGGTGACATAAACCAAGGAAGAAGTACAATAAGCATAATTAGACAACAGTACGACCGGTAACTTTATTTTAGGCGCTTCCATAAAATATACAAAGATGAGTAAGGGAGCGCAAGAGGGAGTAGTACTATCATGTAAGATGGATAGACAAAAATCAATTTCTAAAAATCACCCTAGCCCTAGAAAGCAACCCTCCCGCTTTAAGACCATCTAAAAGGTGGAGATATAGTTGAAAAACCTATTCCTCACAAAAAGGCGAAGAGGAAGCTTCAAAATTAATAATTGGATCTCCAAGAAGTATGAGGAGATTTACCAGTTTACCTAATTGTTATTTATGTTGTATCAATATATATATATTCGTAGAACTGCCAACGTAGCACAAGTTGAATTTAGTGAACAGTGCAGATTTAAAAATATTTTTATCTAAAGTTCAAATGACTGCGAGCATCATTATAAAAAGTATTCATTTCCTAAGCTTCAACTTTTGCCAACTCAAGGTCAATTATTATGTATTTCATTAATAATTAAAGTGATTTGAAAATAAAGATATAATTTACCTTGCAGCATAGATCGATAAGCAGTATCAGTAATGGCAAACACATGTGGTGGTACTTCATGCCGTTTTATTCCTTTATACCTTTCCATAATTGCTTCTGTATAAATTTGTAATTTCTTGTATGGATTCACCACGACACAGAAAAGCCCTGAGTACGTCTGTAAAATTATAAATAAATTATTTAACAATTATGACATAATATAGGTACATAAAATACACAAATAAAATCATATAAATATCTATAATGTTTCTAAAATAAAATATTATTTTTTTTAATTTAAAACATCAAGAAAGTAATGTTGAAACTAAGGTGAGAAAAAAATATATGTGTCATATCTGGAAGATTTATTAATATTTGTAGATAGAAGAAGAGTATATAAAACAATATAAAATACCATTTTAGCTCTGAAAACTAAGTGAATTATGAGAATAAAAAAATAAAATTAGCTAGGATGGAAATGAGGGTTTCTGTCTTGTTATTAAAGCATGTTTACGTATACAAATATTAGATGATCAAGAAAGTTCACATACTAACAGATAGATGGAGTATAAATAAATCTGTTGTTTTCGAACCAATTAAGACAGAGGCGCTGGCATGCGTAGTAGCTACTGAGAAGAAGTTTCTTTAAATTGTTTCAAATTGTTTTTTTTTGTATGGTTCACGTACATGTTATGCTACAATGGTATATCCAACATCTAATAAAAAGTTCATAAGGTATGGGAAATGAAGAAAGTATATTATCCACTTAGGATGTACATTTGTTATCTCAACAGGCTCTATGAAAACCTGTTCAATATCATTGCCCATATGCCCGCTTTGCCTATTTTACCGAGATGGTACCTCAGTGGACAATGTCATGTGAGAATTCCCGCAATTACTCCAAATACAGGTTTCTAAAGCTTGTAGAGTAGCGCAATGAAGGTATTATTAACCTTTGCCTTGTCTCTGGCCTGGACTGTTTTTCCAGTAGGCTGCACACTAAGTTCCTTTTCCCAATCACCACATAATGCGGCATTTTAAGATTCTAGAGAAAGGGTTAGATACGATAACAGGAGTATTACCTCTTCCTTTGGGGAGACTATCAGCAACCTCTTATCCGACAATCCCTTAATGCGCTGGTACCACTACAAAGTTACTTGCTAGTTATGCTACGGAGCCTTTAAAGCAATATGGCTATCGGAGGCAACAAATATTATGGCTGAACTGAGGGTTTTTTAATGCATTTTTGAGCAAAGAGCTCGACTGCTAATAACTGCACTTTGAAGATTGTCGGAGTGTTTTTCATTGCTATTAAAAGCTAACATTTGAACCTGTAACCCCTATACCTACTCCTTCTGGATTATAATAAGTAAATAAATAAGGGCTCCTTTTTTTAATTTGCCCAAAAGATGCTGTTGCAAACGAAAACAAAAATGTCCACAAAATAATTCTAAATGAGACTCTAGTGTCTGCACTTCACTTTAGACTAGGATCGTTGATAGTGTGCTCGTTCAAGCATCCACAAGATCATTGTAGTTTGCACAACGATCGGACAAAGTTGTAGAATCATCGTTTCGTTTCGGAGCTTCAAACGGTTAGCATAAAGTTGAACCGGAGTGTGTTGCTGCTGCAACCATTTATTGGATAGGATTATTTAACCATTACGTACATTTGGTTCAACGAAAAGTTGCAAAAAAAAAAGATAAAAAGAAGATGGTAGTGATTGGAGTTGGTGGAAGACGATGATCACCTAATAGAGTTAAGTATGAGGCGTGCAATCGTTTGTAATCGCCGATTATGAAGATTAGAAACGTGCTGGACATATTCTGCATGAATACTTGAACATGCGAAAGCTTTGGGCCAAGTGGATGCCGCTCATGCTCTCAATCGATCAAAAGCAACAACGTGTTGGTGATTCGGAGCAATATTTAGCTATATTTAATCATAATGACGAATTTTTCTGTCTATATTAAAATTGACGAAACATGTCTTTATCTCTAAACTCCAGAGTCTAATCGACAAGCCAAATGAATTCGAGGCCGGCAAGGTTAGGCATCAGTATTTTTGGAACAAAGCGATTATTACATGCGTTGTTGGGTCGTTTGAAATCACCATTTAGAGTAAAAAGTGCTTTCTCATCAAGACTCAAGACAATGCAAAATTGCTACTGTTTTCTCCAGATCTGGTTCCAGTGATTTTTTTCCATTTTGAAGACCTCAAAAGAAGGTTTGCAAGATATTTTGGTGTACTATATTAGCATACATAGTTTAAGTTTAATTGTTAAATAAACATTTATTTTAGAAACATGTACAAAAAATTAGTTACTAAGAAAATAAATGATCAAACTGGATTCAATATAAAATAATTTTTATAAAAAACAATCTTTAATACTAATTAATGAAACTAGTCAGCTAATTTTGCTACAAAAATAAATTTTACGACTTTGTTTTTGTTATGATTTCCAACTGTATCTATTTAGTCGAAAAATTACAACTAAAAATAACATCATTTTTAGTTTTAATAAGTACATACGTATTTTCCATTTTCCTTCGGCCAATCTCATCTTTTCTTTATTATAAAATAGGAAAATAATTTTACAGCTTCATTCATCATTATCAGCTTTTTCTTCTGAAAATTCATTACTGTAAATGAATAAAATAATAAATAGCAATAATAAAAAACTAGTGTGGCAGTCAGTGGGACTGCCGGCAGAAGTTATACTTCTATGCACGCACATTGATTCATAAATTTGTATGCGAATGATTTAGCAAACTCATTATATGATATTCGTGGTAAGCGACCCCAAAAACCTTCTAGTACCGTGTGCACACTCTTTTTGTATCGAATTTGCATAAAATTCCTGGAGACGAGGTCCGTCTTAAGCACCAGGTGTTTCGAACACCATCGTCATTATTATAATCGTATTTAGCAACTCAAAAAACCACAGAGTACCAAGTGTGCACTGATACCCCAGGAGAAGAGGTAAATACCCTAGACACCAAGTGCCGCGCAGACTTTCGGAATCGTGATATTCGTTTTCAGCGACTCCAAAAACCCCGAGTATATAAATTGAACCCATTTTCAGCAATACTTACCGAGTTGTAAGTTTTCTCTCTATTGTCTGTTTGGAATGTACCTACTTTTTGAATGCAGAAATGCAATTTCCATTTTATATTATAAAATATAGCGACAATGTTCCTAATACTTTAAAGAATCCAATGCAAAAAAACGGATTCAGATCCATCTTTCGTTACAAAATTCGGAGGTTTTGGTGCTTTATTTCCTCGACTATTCGTAAAAAATCTGTTTATGTAGCCCACAACCTCAAAAGCATAGTGCACAATACAATACTCATTACTGAATATTAGTATTAATATTATTAAAATAAAATACTAAACTTAATATGTTAACTTACGTGACAGAATTATAAATAAATAATAATAATAATAAATAAAATAATCTGTCAAATAATCATGTGGTCCGTCACTATGATATTCATACATTAGTTCAGACTGTTTTTTGTATATCTATCCCTTTTCAATGTACTGAATGTTGAAACGGTATTCAAAGGACTTATAGTTATGACTAATAACATGTGATAAATATTTCATCTTTGTTTTTACCGACGAATATACTAGTCTAAGA
Organism: Altica lythri; assembly: GCA_964028335.1. Lineage (NCBI taxonomy): Eukaryota > Metazoa > Arthropoda > Insecta > Coleoptera > Chrysomelidae > Altica > Altica lythri. Next base: position 4,876,002 of record OZ034806.1, on the reverse strand, counting down.
TCCCGATATAGGACGACCTTTACCGAGCTGGTTAATGGACCAAACATATTTTTTATGTAATTTAATATATCAAAAAACATATTGCATATGAGTTGCCTATCGAATTTCAGTCAAGGATATTTCTAATTAAATTTTAAAAATTTTTTGTGCGACTAAGAGGTCCTTACCTACCGTCCCATGCGATAGAAGAGGACACAACAGCGTTTGTATCCCGGCCTTTTAAAGAGAGAGAGCTCTCTGCTGTTAAAGACAAGAAGGATAGCGATAGACGCGTACATTCTGAGCATTATTTTGGAGTAGTTTCATATTAAAATAAAGGATTAGTTTTTAATATTTTTTCAATCAATTAAATATATATGTGTATATATTTTGTTACATTAAAGTATATATAAATCTTTAGTTAATAAGAAGGTTATAGCAATACATATATAATTCTTATCTTACAAATTTTATATCTTTTTTTTTCCTATTTAAAAATATTAACTGAAATAAATTAAAGCAATTTGCTCTATATAAAATGTATCTATAGATATATACTGATATATACTGTACGCCTCTATCGCTATCCTTCTTGTTTTCAAGACCAGAGAGCAGAGAGCTCTCTCTCTTTAAAAGGACGGGATTCAAACGCTGTTATGTTGTGTCCTCTTCTATCGCATGGGACGGTAGGTAGGGACCTCTCAGTCGCACAAAAAATTTTTAAAAATTAATAAAAAATATCCTTGACTGAAATTTGATAGGCAACTCATATGCAATATATTTTTTGATATATTAAATTCCAAAAAAAATATGTTTGGTCCATTAACCAGCTCGGTGAAGGTGGTCCTATATCGGGATCTTGGACTATACCTTAAAAGTGTGTCTGTCTCTCTCTTACTCACACCATTACATATGTAATGATTTTTCCCATTTAACTGTACACAAATCTTTTCCACCGAGTGCATGAATAGAAGTATAACTTCAATAATCCATTTTGTTATGGAAGAAAATAATCAAAGAAACTTCATTTTTTTCTCGAAAGGAAACATTGTTACGTAATTAGTCGGTATATTTAATAATCTTTTGCAAACAATAAATTACAAAAACATTTTTCTTGTATAAACATAGACAAAACAAATCTACTTGCATAATTCAATATTCACAAGCAAAAACCATAAAATATTGTTAAGTGGGTTTACTTACTACAAACTGGTTTATGTTCAAGTTTACTTGTGTAGGTGTTAAGATAAAAATGGTCAAATAAGATATTAGATGCATTTGATTTTTTAATTTTTTAAAGAAAATAAATTCTTTTGGAAAATTCTTTGTTAAAAATTGTTTATATCTCTTAATCCTAAATTAAAAATTATTTTTTAGATAAACAAAGATAAAACCATCCCGGGATAGTTTATTAAAGGAGATTCTTTTCTAAGAAAAGTCCTGACCACCCTTGGTTGGAAGTAGGAAAGAATTCTTGAGGACAGATAGTCAAGCTCCACCGAATAGAAGCCAGAATAACTAAAGAGAAGAGAATTAATTAATTAATATTTTTTTTTTATTTTTTAACTTTAAATTGATATAATAAACGTACCTGAAACTGATTTTTGCGTTTTTATTTGTTTGTCTGTACTTGGCGCCCTGAATTTATGTTTTGGAGAGAATTGATAAAACTCAGAAGGAAGCCACGAACCCAGGAGCTAGCCTAGGGTAAATTAGGGTTACAAATTTGGCGCCCAACGTCAAATTAATTTAAAAGGGAATTAATTAAGTTACAAGTTTCAACGGTCTAATACAATATTTTTCTTCAAACGTTTAGATTTCAACAGCATTAAAGATTAATAATAGATGAACGAAGCGAATTAAAGCCATAAAACTTACATTTTCATTTATGAATACATATTATTTTTACCTTTTTAATATAATAATCAAAAAACAATAACGAAATTGTAATCTCTCTTTGAAATTTTAGAAAGTATATAAACAAGAATATATTAAATGAGAATGCCGCAACCGACAGGACTCGAACCCGCAACCATAACGTGGTACCGCACTAAACAATAAGCTACAGATACAACCCATGTCACATGTGACACTTAATCATTTCCAGTTCCGGCGTGTATATGTTAAAACTTCAAATATCATTTTGAGTTGTCTAGCCGTCCTTGTCGGATAAATACGTACGATTTTTTGTGAGACAAATAGATAGAACATTATATTTTTAAACTCTCAAAACGATAGATGATAGAGGTTGGTTGAAAAGTTTTAAAAGCGACCCCTATTAACCAGTAGGAGAATCAAAATTTATACACTATTTTAATATTTCATCTTCCATTTGAAAACACAAAAATTTTATTTTAATTTGTCAATTCATTCTTTGTTTACAAGCCATTTGAAGTTGACGTGTTCATGTAATTTGGAAAAAAACTGATCGTGGTCTGTTAAAATTCTTAGTTTTGAAAGGTTTATTAGCAACAGAAATTCATACACAGAAAAATGGTGAAAGTGTCAAAGGAATCTGCTCTTTCATTTCCAACTGTGCCTTAATGGGTTTTAGAGTTTAAACGTGGTCGTCCAAAAGTGCAATAACACCAAAAATCATTGAGCAAGTCTATGATGTTGTTTGTAAAGATCCAAGTTTGACTAAGCGTGAAATTGCTGATACCATAGGCATGTAAGATGAACGAGTACTCCAGTTTTACACGAAGAATTTCATATGAAAAAGCTATTTGGAATGATAATGCCGCATGTTATCAATTCAACAAAAACTGAATTGAAAAGAAATTTTAAGTACAATAAAACCGATTGTGTGCATCGTTTTATAATTATGGATATGATAAATGATGATCCTAAACAGAAACAAGAAAGTTTAGAACGGACTGAAGCTGGTTCTTCAGCTCCAAAACAGTTGAAGTTGAACTATCGGCAAAAAAGGTTTTGACATAAGTTTTTTTGGAATGCAAGAGGGGTTTTGTTGATTGATTACTTTGAAAAAGGCAAAACAATTAACTCTAAATATTATTGAAACCTTTCGAACCGGTTGGATAAAAAAGATGTGAAAAAAGTCCGGTTTACAGAAGAAAACAATCATTTTTTTATCAAGACAATGCACGTGTTCACACAAGTTTCTTGACGATCGCTAAATTGAATGACTTAAGTACGAATTGCTTATACACACTCCGTATTCACCAGATTTGGCTCCCTCGGACAATTACCTCTTCAGAAACTTTAAACAATTCGTTGAGTTATTGCAGCCGAGGAAAAATATTTTGCAGAGCTTTCGGAAATTACAGAGATAGTATAAAATGCTGGAGGATCATTGGAATAAGTGTTTTCAAGCTGAGGAAGATTATATTGGACAAAAAACAATTTCATTAAAAAATACTTTCTTTCATTTTTGTTAACAAAACTTTTCAACCAACCTGTATTACTTATGTTTTTAGTGATTTAATGTTATCACTGATTTAAATTTGAGTGATACATTCGTTTAAAAAATTAACTTTCGTTCTTAAAAACGATACCTATTATAATTAACTCCTGAATGTTAGTAAATACCATAGTAGTTTATTTGGTATATCTGCTGAAAAACAATGTCTTTGAACAAAATATATTTTTAACTTTTTTTTTAAATTTAAATAACTTATGGTACTTTTGATTAAAACATATCACGTTTAGTGATTAAATAAAGACTTCGAAGGGACAAGATGTTTAAATGTAACAAGTATCGATACAACGGGAATAGTAGTGTCATGTAGTAAAGTACCAGCAACCGGTAATCAGCCCTGGCCTGGTAACCTAAGTAAGTTTACCATATATGGATTAGCTGCAATCTCCATTGAAATAATTGCTAATAAAAACATCGACAACTGAAGGTGAGTCAGTTGTTATGTTATAAGCGTGCATAATTTTACTTTTATTCGATTTAATTCTCTTTATTGTCGTGATATAGACCAATTCAATTTTCGGCCACCATATGTTTCTAGGCCTCGGTCAATAGGGATTTTAATGACTCATAATTTGGTAATCGAGTTTTCACTGCAAATATACAGAGAAATCCAAACACTCAATAAAAATAATGTTATTTCAAATTAGAGGATTCAGTAAATAAACCAATTTGATAGAAATAACTTAATTACAATTGTTGTTTTCATTCCGCCAAATTCCATTTTAATACAACCATATAGAATAGACAGTAGAAACGAAGCCAATTTCAGGAGAAACAAAAATTAATATACTATTATTGATTTCTTTGTTTAATTTTCATAAAACTATGTAAAAAAACTCTATTCAATTGTTTTCAAAACTAAATAACACAGTTAGCAGCCCATTGTCTTTAATTCTTCTCAACAGTTGTTTTTACGTGTCGTATAAGGGTAGCGACATAACTTCATCATTATTGCGAAATTCGTGAAGAAATCGTAATAATTTAGACAAACTTTTTTGAATACCTAGAGCATCCGTAACTACTTTTCTATTAACCATATGTTACATATATGTGAGTAAGATAGAGTAAAAATATTTAACTTGCAAGTAAAGAATCAACGACTATATTCTACTTTCTAGAAGCAGCTATAGGGGTACCTAAATGTATTTTATGGAGCCGGATGAAAGTTTGGAACCGTAGACACCACTAGCAACTTATTCCTTGTCAAGCACACGGCAAATATTAAACAGATGTGTGCTAGAAGTGCATTGCATAGAATACGCAGAAATCAGCTAAAAGTCATTACAAGAATCCTTACGAGCCATGCACCGGTAATGGTCATGCATAAAGGACGTCTGTACTTTAATCTAAGGGTGGTTTGAGATTTCGGACAGACAGCAGAGTGGTTTAATCGATAAATTAGTCATCCACTAAAAAGTGTGAAATGATAATCGAGTTCTATAACCTTTCTGTATACAAAATTTCTTGAATCATTTCTGTGCAAACGAATGGTAGACGAAATTTACATAAAAAAATAAGTTCAAGAAGAAAAGTGAATATGATGATATTTACGAAGCTTAAAATAAAACTGATATATGACATCCATTGATATCCGGAACGAAGTCAACGAGCTCCAAAAAAATAAATAAATAAATGGGAATCAGTAAAGGTATTTAAATTTAATAAAGCAGCTAGCTTAGAAATAAATTTAACAAACAATGTTTTACTCTGGCAAGGGCCATTTTCAAAATATTGATTTATTTTTTTTACAAGTTTGTTTTAGTGACAAAAAGATCCCCAAATAAAGAAGTAAGTAGATGTTATTATGCCACAAAGAAGCTATCGAGAATATTTAACTTATAGGGTTTTGTGAAAAAGCTAATTCGAAAAGTATACTTCACGAACCACTAGATGGCACCAGATTTCCCCTGTACCATTTATATTTTTTGATAACCACTATCCTTCTCATGTATTTCTTTTCTTATTTAATTTAATTATTAAGAAATCTATACATATTTCGGCCTATTTATAAAATAACAGAACTTTTCTAATTATCGATATTCCCATATTAGTTCTCTGTATCAAAATTAAATAAAAAATGGATCAACATCTGCAGGAAATTGTTATTAAATGACGAAATATTAAATATATAAACAACGCTTGCGAAAAAAAAAAACGTTGAAAGTATTGAAAACGTTTTTGGACATAAATTGAAGACTTCAAGGCATAGTATGAGTCATACGCATAATTTTATTTACAACGATAATATTAGTTACTCGGTTTTTGCCTTTATTCGCAAACTTTAATGGTTATCACATTTATGTCGAAGAGGTAGTAAAATGTACACAGTCTATTTAGAGATTTTCATTAAAATGGTATTCGCCTTGTTAGTTATGACTTCAAACTTTCGTAGTTACATTCTTAAATTTCTTGAAATTTTTTAACACAACTAAATAAAGAACTGTGCGTTTATTTGTTTTTTACTTATACTTTTTGATTTATTATTATCCAATATAGGTTTTTAATTAAAGGTTATTTCGCTTTCCTCTAAATTAGCGGCATTCGTATTCTCGAATCATAGAAAAACGTGAGTCAAAATTTTAACTGAAATTTTACATGTCATTTATCTTATTTGTTTTTGGGTGTTACGAACAGTTACGACTGACGCTAGGAGCTAGCCAAAAAAAATTCATACCAAAAGTTGTCACGACACGACACCCGCATGTTTCTCTCTCTCACAGACCAAAAAATAAATAACTCTCTCTCCCTCTCTCTCTCATAGATAGATATATGTATTACAATTAAAAAGACGCTATTTTAAATTAAAAGAAAATGTACATTAAAAAGAAAATACTGTAGAAAAAAAAATAATTACCTATAATAGTATTATATTTTATTTCATCCTGTTTTTATCAATTAATAAATTCATAAACATTTTAAACATAGTTCGTAACTTGACTAGTTAGGTACCTACGTCAAATTACCTTAACTGTCAGTTACTGTCAAATATTTTAATTTTAAAATTTTGTATTGAATTGTTAATTCCTGTTTTAAATTATAAAAAGTAATTCTAAAAAGATGTGTTATCTAAAGCTCTGGTATTGTATAAATGGACACTTTTGTTAAAAGAAACGAACTGTTAGGTAAGTAGAGATTTTATACAGACAATAATAAATGCTTATGTATGTATAAACACTCTGTTGTGTTTACAAATTACTAATTCCTTCACTAATTAATCGAAAGGAACTTCGTTCCATCCGGGTGTCCCTTGACACCTAACACTTTTTTTTATTTAATTTTTTGTTTTATTGATGTCCAATATATACTTTTAACTAAAATTTATTTAATTTCTTTCCTCTAACTTGACAGTAGGTACTTTTATTTTCAAATAGTACGAAAACGTGTAAGGGTTGCTAAAATTTCTAATTCCATCTGATCGTTTAGTATTATGAATAATTTCAAAAAACTATTTTTACTGTGTCTTCATCGGTGAGAATTACTTTAACAGTTGTAATTAAAAAATTTGCTGTGAGCGGTGTTGCAGTCAAATTATCGAAATTTTCTAGTCGTGATTAGTAATTCTCGTTCCTTTACGTCAAAAAATCTAGTTCTTTTGTGTTTAACCTCTTCGAGATACAAATAATTTGATTTTAATGTTTGCTGTAATTAAACTGTGAAAGGCTTTCGCGGCCATTGATACATTTCCTGTAATTATTGTATTTAATTGATACTAACCAAAATCAAGTAGTTTCAATGTAGCCAAACATCAGTTTTTTTATTATTCATTAAAGTGAGTGCCGGTTTTTACACGTGTCTTAAGGGTTTATTTACTTTCAATAAAATGGAAAAATCTGATTTGGCCAGAAACTGATCCTATTTGGTTGTAAATTCGAGTATTGATTTTTGAATATTCGTTAAGGGTACTTCCAAATCTATTCGAAGAGGTTCATCCGAATTACTAAATTATAACTAGATTGGATAGGTTCCAGCAATTTTGTGAAGGAAAAGAAAAATAATTTTAAAACATAGAATTTTAGAATTTGGAACAAAAAATCATCCCCTATTAGTTTATTCAAAGGTTTCTGAAGACTTCCAGTAAAAATTTTAAGAGAATAATTATTTTTTAATTAACATAATGTATCTTCATTGATATAATTCAAGTTTTCAATATATTTTTTAATTTAATTAATTGTTTTTTTATACAACGAAATGTTTAAAAAATCATTTAAAATGGGTGTTTGAGTATAATTTGTGGAGTTAGTACTTTGGTGTCCTTAATTACATATTTGGGGGAGACTGGGAATACTCTTAAAAGGAAACTTAGTGAGTTAGCTACGAAAATTGGGTTTTAACATTACAAATTTTACCTTTCCTTATTTGGATGTTATTTATAAAAATTTGAAACTAAAAGTTAATTGGTTTTTCATTTCTTGTAAATTAGTAGCGCCTTTATTTCCCAATCATAGAAAACGTGTATCGTATCGGTTCCTAAAAAGTGTCACATGGCTTTGTAAATATTAAAAAATGGCCCTTGGTAAGCCAGGCGCATCAGTAGATTTATATTAATTGAATATATTAAAAGTATACGTTTTAGAAAAAAATGTTTTAGATAAAAGTTGTAGGTCTCATTAAGACAAACAAAAAAGTCCTCTAACATTTTTTTGTACAGGGTGAAGTAAAAAAGTTACGAATTTTTTTCCATTTTGATTTAATGTCACGCCCAAACGGCCTTACCGATTTGGCCCATTAACGAACTCGACCGAGATTTTTGGACGATTGATTTTTGTACCAAATTTCATTTCGATCCGTTAAGAAATGCGACCGCTATCGTGTCCACAGATTTCGTTATATCGGAACTATATATACATATATATATACATATATATATATATATATATATATATATATATATATATATATATATATATAAACTTTTGAGCGGAAGGTGTTTTTGAGGTCAGGGGGGCCCAAAACGAAATACTGTAGTGAAATTTTCCCGAAGTCGTGACTTGCGAACCAGCTGAATAGTAGATATAAATCTACTAAAAATTCATTATATCAAATATCATTAAACCGGTATTGCATATACCTACAATTTGATCGTGAAGAAGGAATTTATGCAAGGTCACTATTTTATATACACTTTTTGGTTATCATCGCACTTTTGGTAATAACATAAGCTCTAATTTTCATCAAATATTGTCGTGAATTTAGAAGTACAACACAAAATTCAGGTAATTATCTACCTTAACAAAGGACAACTAAAAGTAAGGTTATTGTCAATTTTTACGTTACTTTTGTTGGCTTTGTTTTTATTTCATAGAAAAATGAGTTAAAATACCAGACTTTCAAAGAAAAAAACAGTATATTTGACAAATAACAAGATAGTTGCCTTCAAGAGTGGCACGTAACGTCTGTCAATCTTGCAACATTCGATACCTTTCGCGCAGAACGCTATATCAGTCAAGTGCTCCAAAATAACCCCTAATTCCCAATTTAACTTTAACATTTAGGGTATTTTTCCCTTAAAGATATCTATTTAGACTAGTAAAGAGGTAATAATTGCTGAGGAACAGATTTGGGGAATACGGAGGATGTGGAAGTTCTGCTCATAGTCCAGATGGTCCAATTTCAATTGCCTTGTGCGCTGGTGCTTTATTTTAATGAAACAAGATTATCTTTGTTAAATGGACCACTTTATAATTTTACCACGTAAATGACATAGTCTCCTGTAACTGTGTGTTGTGTGTCCCTTTTCAAGGTAGTAGTCAATTAACAGTATTTCAGGAAGATAAAAAAAATGCTTGCCAAAACCTTTCCAGCTGATGTTTGCGTTCTGTGGCGCTTCGGTCGACTTTTGTGAGGCTCCAACAGCTCTGCTATAAATCCACGTTTCGAATCTACATAAAAACTCCTTGGGATTAAGTCGTAATATTTCCAACCCTTTTTTAATCTTAAACAGGTTGTTAACTTCTTGTATGTTATTTGGTGTGACAATTTTCTTTGGTAGCCTGTTCATCAGTGCAAGTAAAGTTCACTAAACCATTGATTAATTTTGTTATATCCCATAATACTTCTAAAGTCTTTTGGTTCGGGTTGTTTTTTAGCCCATAAAAACAATATTTAATAATTCCACGAAATTCTGTCTTCTCCATAGTACAGTACTGTCACTTAATCAGATCTCTTGCCAACTAACCAACAACTGTGCTACAATTCATATAGAAATCATGTAAGACATGTCACTAGGTACCTAAAATCCACAAGTTTTTTTATTGTAGTGTCCTTTTTTAAAACTTTCAGGGTTTTTCACCCGATGTAGTGATAATTTATAAAATTTTGTTTGCGAAAGAAATATTAGGTTTTTAATTATCGAGCTATATCTCAAAACCAACAAATATACAATGAATAAAGAAAATATTGCGTAACTCTAGCAACGAGAATTCCGTATCAGAGGTGTCAGTGTAAAGTTATACGTCAAAAAGTCAAATCAAATATGCGCAACAAAATTTGAAAAAAGGGAATCGACGGAAAATTTGAAAAATCGAACTATCGTCAAGTATTTGAACAGATATCTTAAATTATGTTTAATGCCCTTGGCGATCAATTTTCTTTGTATGCATCCGAGAAAAATTAGATTCAAAAGTGGTCAATTTTCCACTAAAGATCAAAAACGGGAGTTTTGTATCCGTTCTGTAAATCGATGCAGTTCATGATATGATTTTAGACGGTCGATTCGTTTAAATGAATATCTGAGGAACTGAATATCTTCTATGAACGCGTTCAAGACGATTTGGACAGAAAAAAATTAATGTATTGAATTTTCGGATTAAGCAAGTCAAAAACATTTAAAAAACTTTGCTGCTTGTAAGGAGCTCAATCGGCCACGGAATCATTCTTTGCTTCCTGACTAATTCTTATTGTTGACTTTTTAAATATTTTGAAATTCGCGCCATTCTAAATGACTTTTTTCCACGCTAACGTCACTAAAGATGCGCAAGAACACACCATATAATACTAACATCACGCTATATATAAAACAGGTTAACGGCATAGAAACTATGTAGCAATCAATGAAACTGTTTTCCAAGGCCTAATAAATGTTTTGTTAAAAATCTAATGAAAAAGTTATTAACTCTTTGGATTTTTTTGAAATAATAATAACAAAGATCATTATCATTATTAGTAAATTCTTTTTTGGCTCAATGTTCCTCTATGTCTATAAATCTCTTTCCAAATTATTTCTTTGACTAGAAATACCCTGTTAAACGGGTTAACACCAATAATATCTACATTACAAATTCCTTGTAATATTTACTATTTGCTATGCTCCATTCCAAGCTAACTACGTATAGAGAGAGAGGGGATTTTTCTTGGGTTAAATGGGATGATACTCATGATGATAGCTGTAAAATCTGGCCTGTATCGGTGATAATAGTTTTATGAAGATATGGACTCAACGAAATAAATTATAATTGTATTATACTTCAATAACAATCTTTTGTTTGCAAATGAAAACAATAATTTTACTGAAGTTCTATAAACTGTTATCTTGACGGCAAACTTCCACAGATAATAAAACGTCATTACGTACAGGTAAGTAAAATTCCAAAACAATAATGGTTCTTAAATAACATAAAAATTTAGTTTTTAATTTATTTTTAATTGAAAAACGATTGTACAACAAATAATATGTTCTCATTGGATTTTAATTCGAATGAAATGTCAATATTGTATTTAAAAAATATAATATATCGTTTGTTATTTAAAAGTCTTTTACAGAATAAGGTCATCTCTAATGATTGTAATTCTAGTATATATACAGTGCTCAACAAAAAATAAGAATTTTGTTGATATTACAAATTTTTTTCGTTGCATATACACACATCGCCAGAATTCTTGGCCCCCTTATGTTTCTTAAAATTAGATACTATTATTATAAATATTATAAAGAAGATTTAATTTGGTCATGTATCTAATGCAAAATTAAATGAACAAGACGAAATACCAACGAAAAATAGTGCATAATAAAACGGTTACCAAAATTTGAAACGACCACGCACTATTCCTCCCCAAAATATTATTAATTTTCTTTGGTATAGAGAGACTCTTCTGGTGAAAAATATCCTTTCTTATCGCACTGGCCCTCTCCCAACTTTTTGTCGCCAACTATCATTAATTAAACCAAATCTGGTTACGTCTGAAAAAATAACATGTCGCCCTTGAGCCAAAATCCGGTCTGTTATCCTGTGCCTACTGTAAACAAGCGGCCATGTGTCTGGGAACCTCTATTTAATATCAATACAAAAGTATAAAATTCTAGGAAACTTTACGTCAACATTCAACACCTGCATTTGGGTAAAAACCCCATTATCAGTATGCACTATCTATAAGATCTATAAATACTCTTGTTCATAGATAAAGATATCATTTGTCTGATGAAAACGCTGAGCGTTGAAACATGCCGAGTTAAACGCTTTAGAATCACCTCGATTGTTTGTCGAAGTTAACTGTAAGAATGGTATACCGCAGTGCTTGGAGTGTTAAAAAATTTTAAAAAAAGAAATGCCTCTCCAAAAAAATTATTGATTCTCCTTGGCACAAGATATTCTTTCTTGTCGCCCTGGCCCTCTTTAAACTCTGACTCGCAGACTATCATTAATAAACAAAATGAAAATGGTGTCATTTAGCTAAAATCTATGTTTCCCTGTGCCCACTATAGACGAGCGGCCATATGTCTGGAAACTAGCCTTAATACTTTTAATGGTCTCTTGGTTTGCAAGTTCTCTTTATAAAGTTTTCTTGTTTTGACATCTGACAAAATTTTTTAACCAAGTTTCATAAAAAATACAGGTTTTCAAGACCAGCGATATGCAATCAAATTATGCATTAAACTCGACAAGGCTATCACTCAGTAACTCCTTAAGCAAGCTTATGGAGATTAAGCGTTGTCCACAACACGAATTCACTTTTCGTACAAGTCGTTTATGGATGACCGCAAGGAACTCCAAGTAACGCCCAGGGAGGATATCGACGTCGAAAATGAACAATGACGCCAACAAAGTGCGTGAATTTGTACCACCTGGAACTCGACTTTTTACAAAGACGTGCTATGCTAGATCAGTTCTGCAATCGCGTTGCTCGGTGTCAGTTGCAACTTGTTGGCAAGTGGGCGCTTCACCATGACAACGCACCCGCGTACAAAGCGTTTATCTGCACCTCTTACCTGATCAAAAATAGCACCGCACTGCTCTTATAGCCCAGACCTGTCGCCTCCAGATTTGTTTTTGTTTCGGCTTATCAACAAAAAAGCTAAAAAGAAGGCGATTCCAGTTGAATAAAAAAAGTGTAACCAACAAACTGAAAGCAATACCAGAAGACGCGTTAAAAAGTGCTTTAAACAGTGAAAGGACCGCTACTGCCGTTGCATCGCAGCCCAAGGAACCTACTTCGAAAAATATTTAGTTTAGTTGCAAATAGATTTAATAAAATTGTTTGTACAACAAAAGTCTTTATTTCTCAATTTTTACTATAAGTACAGTTTTAATTTATTACTTTAAATTTCTTATATCTAGAATATATATTCCGTATTCTATGGTATTTTAGTAAATCTAATCTAATTTGTTAAACTATAAAATTTCTTTTAGCAATTTTTATGTGACACCCATTGTTTACTGCATAAATTTTAATTAGAAATAAATCAAAACTGTAATACTTAAATAAAAACAAATCAATTAATCTTGTGACAAGATCTAAAGTACCCGCTTCGTTCATTATTTATATATTCAATAATATTTTAATAGAAGCGTGTGCGGTTAATTTTATTTATTAGGGGATAGGCCTAGTTAATCACCATATTCGTAGGTGAATGTATTTAGAAAGAACGACAAAAAAACATCGCTATTATGTTCACTTAGCAGTTATTTGATGCGATTAACTTGCAAAACGACTGACGACGTTTAGTGTGCCTATTACGATTAGTAATTATCGTGAGTAAATTACAGTATCGTGGGTTATACTTCAACGAACCACTAAACTTTATTTGTGAAAAGATTATAATAGAAAAAAAAATGCTACAAATGAAGGAACTTTTTATAATATAGGTAAATTCTATAAAAAAACATATTTTATTGGGTACATGTGTCCATGTGTAGGAACTCCTACCGTGTAATTATCCACTCGTTTGGTTTGCTCTTACTTGGATTACTTCGAGTCAAATGAAATCAATTGTGTTTAGTCTATGAAAGATGTTTATGGGGAAAAGTGATTTTAATTTTTAATGCTACAACTTATAAGAAATACATATTGTCAAAAAAGCATTTGATCAAAACCCTTCAAGTTACAGACAATTGAGAGTCCAGGTGCTCGGTTCTCTTTACCGTCATTACACTCTGGGTGCTAATAGAGTTTATCTAAAATATATGAGATACCGTTGTCAAATGTCAAGGTGCGTAATCTGGACTAAACTAGACTAGCTTTGCATCGTTCGTCTTCAGGTACATTTTAAAGTAAACTGGTAAAGTAATTTTCAATCGAAAAATGATGAAATATATTTTATAAATACAGCAAGATATAAGAACTTAAAGATACGAATTATGAGGATTTGTAAAATAATCACTGACATTTTGCGTATCAGGGTATTATTTAACCAAATCGTCTTTATTTGGGAATGCGGGTATAGAATTTTTGAAGTTATACTTCTTATCATGGACTTGATTTGTGTGGGGTTAAATGGGAAAAATCATTACATATGTAATGGTCAATGGTGTGAGTGAGAGAGAGACAGAAATACATATAAGGTATCAGTACATTGAAAAGAGATAGATATACAAAAAACAGTCTGAGCTAATGTTTTGGAATATCATAGTGACGTATTACATTGTGTTTGACAGATTATTTTATAATTCTGTCACGTAAGTAAACATATAAAGTTTAGTATTTTATATTAATAATAATATTCAGTAATGAGTATTGTATTGTAGTCTAAAATACCGTCACATGGTTGCATTATATCCTTCACTATGCTTTTGAGTCGAAGACATGCGTGTGAGTTAAAACCTGTTCCTGCAAAGTTACTGAAAAGTGCAGTTCAAAGTGCGTTAAAATTTTGTAAAAGTGTGTACCTATATGTTGTTAGAAAATGTTTTGCATTGTTTTTACTGTTTTAAAATCTGTAATAGCCCACGGTAAGCAAATCGGGTTTTGTACACACTTTTTTTGTACATTGATCGTTTTACTGTTTAGTTCTCGTGTTTGAAGTAAGGACACACATCAACTGGTCTTATTTTTCTAAGTATTTATTTAATTGAATACAGTTAATTTAAAAAAAAAAACTATTTCTACTTACCTGTGTTTTTAAGTTATTAAGTTTTATTAGTTAACAGTGCATAGAAGTATAACTTCTGCCGGCAGTCCCACTGACTGCCACACCTTTTTTTTTTGCCTTTTAGTTGTAAATAAGAAAGACGGAAAATTTGAAAAATATCGTAAATATATAGAAACTTTATTTGTGTTACTTATATTTCAAATAAGTGCATTCTTTGACCTTGTAAAAATGTATTATTGTGAGTAAAAACTTTTCTTTTAATTAATTACAATAAACAAAAAGTCTACACTTAATTATTAACCTATATTTTTAAAATTGTTAAATTTTAATTATTGAAGATAATGCTTCCTGATATGCTTCATTCTATGCAATTAACAATTATGCTAATATCCTCTAGTTTGCACAATAAAGAATCTATGACGCCGTATTTACACGTATAATTTATGCGAAAACAAAGGAAATTGCTACAAAAAATTCCAAGTCCAACTAAATATTAAATTTTTATTTTAGCTTAGTTTCGGCTAAAAATCATTTTCAGAAAGTAATAAATCGTTATATACAGAGTGGTTCAAATTAAAAAAAAATTGTTCAGTAACTAAAAATAAGAAAAAAGTTTCCTTTTTTGACAAAGATTCCTTCTTGGTAACCCGTTGTTTAGATTGTTCTTTGGGTTCAAACGTTTAGTGATGTAATCATGTTTCATACTCTTCTTCTTCTTATGGTGCGTTTATGTTGGAGCTGTGATAAGCGACTACAGCGGCGCGGCGATGAGAGCTGTGAAAAAAGGAAAGCTTGTCGATCTACGCTTTGTTGTGTTTATATTAAGAACTTCGATAAGAGCGCCTAGTAGGTTTAAACTAATAATGAGAAATGAAGAAATGTTACTATATTCAAGTGCTGTTAAACAGTATATTATTAAAGATAATAATTTTCAGATATTTATCTACTGGTCTGTCATTTAGAAGCTTGGCGTTTTCTTTTTGTATGGAAGTGGCTAAAGTTTTCAAAATTATAAGAAAAGTAGTAAAAGTTAGTTGGGCCGAACTTCAAATGTTGCATATGAAAATTCCGTGCGAAGCTGATTTCAGAAAAATAGCAAACGACTACTTTAATATTTGGAATTTTCCAAACTATCGGGAGTATAGACGGAAAACACATTAGAATTATTTGCCCTGCACATTCCGGATCAATGTTTTATAATTATAAGAATTATTGTTCCATTGGATTACAAGGATTGGTTGATGCTAATTATAGATTTATAAATATTGCTGTTGGTGGATATGGAAAACAAAGTGATGGTGGAACGTTTAGATCTTTAAATTTATTTTTGTATTTACAAGACGGGCGACTCAAAATTCCGGATGTTTTTGTTTTACCAAATTCTGAAATCAAAGTGCCTTTTGCCATTGTTGGTGATAAAGCATATTCACTTTTGTCTAATTTATTAAACCTTATGGACGGTATAATTTGGATTCCGATAAGGAATATTTTAATGCTAGGTTATCATGAGCAAGAAGAACAGCAGAATGTGCATTTGGTATAATGTATTCTAAAAGGAGAATTTTATCAACAGTGATACAAACTTCTGTAGATGTAGCTGATGATATTGTTAAGTGTATATGTTTACTGCATAATATTATCATAGACAAAGAAGGTATGAAACATCATTTCATAGGAAAACAAACGTTACAACCAAAAAATGCAGCCTTGAACTAGCAAACGAAACCGCAGAAAATATTCGCAATTTATTTATATTATACTTTTGTCAAAATCCACTATAAATTAATTTTTTCTACTCTCTTACTAGTAAATTGTATATTACCTACTATTTGGATGCTAAGTAAATACATTAAAACAGATACTGACACGTAATGACTAGCACGTAATAAAAAAAATTACGCTTCAGTTCTATAAAAATGTGTAATATCACATAAGCCTTGTAAGTCAGTTGGTCGAGTTACGATGGAAACGAATTAACAGACGTTATTTGGAAACATTAAAAATTATTAATCTGTCAGTGTAAATATAGTGGTAATTTAAATACAGATAAATAAAATTCATCGAATAGTGAAGATGAATTTAGTAGCACACCACCCAATATTATGCAGTTAGCTGCGAACACTACCGAGAACCTATTACCAGAAAAATCTAGAGGAAGATATGAAAAGGTATATCAGCAATTTATAGATTGGCGTACAACAAATAATGTAAATTCATTTTCTGAAAACGTACTCTTGGCTTATTTTGGAGAAATCGCTAAGAAATTTAAACCATCCTCATTATGGGCAATATATTCTATGCTAAGAAGTGTTATAACTTTGAAAAATAATGTTAATATTGAAAATTACCCGAAATTGCGAGCTTATCTAAAAAGGCAATCAGAAGGTTTTAAAAACAAAAAATCTAAAATTTTACATCCTGATGAAATACAACTATTTTTAAACGGAGCTCCTGATGTACAGTACTTGTTAATAAAGGTATGTTATTTAACAGTATAACATAAATGTGCCTACTTATAATACTTTTATTTTAAGGTTATTGCAATTATTGGAATATGTGGAGCTTGTAGGAAACAAGAGTTAAAAAATATTAAAGTTTGTGACATTGATGATTTAAGTACCAAGTTATTGGTTAAAATTCCTGATACGAAAACCAAAATATGTAGATCTTTCGTTATTTCCGGAAATTTCTATAAAATCTGCAAACAATATATAGAAATTCGACTACAGATTAACGATCCGCAAATAAATCAATTTTTTCTTAATTATCAAAGAGGTAAATGTACGAAACAGGTGGTAGGATTAAACAAAATAGGCGGTGTTCCTAAACAAATAGCCGAATATTTAAAGTTACCAGATCCCAAAATGTACACAGGTCACTGTTTAAGACGAACTTCTGCCACTATTTTGGTAGATGCCGGTGGTGATTTAATGGCTCTTAAACGACATGGCGGATGGAAATCTTCAGCAACGGCCGAAGGATATGTCGAAGATTCAATAAATAATAAGACGTCAACAGCCAATAAAATTATAAATTCAATTGAAAGTAATTTACAGACCTTCACATACACTGAAAATACCAATGTTCAAAAAGAACACACCGTACAGTTTACGTCATCTCACCATTCACCACGTATTATTGAACATCCGTCAAACTCGGATAAGAGTATAGTTATAAATAATTGCCAAAATTTTACAATTAATTATCATAAATAAATGTTTAATTTAAATTGTTACCAAATTTTGTTAAATAAATAAAAGTTACTTGTTATACTTTTTGTTTTTATAAATTAAAATAATCGTAGAAAAAGTATAGTACACAACTTGAGTTGTAAGCTTATTACATGCTTGTAAAATTACTGCGCTCGCCACTACGCGGCTCGCGCGCAACTTTTTTACTCGCATGTAATAAGCTTCTTACAACTCTCGTTATGTAATATACTATTTTATAACAAGGTATACGCATGTTGTATTTAGATTAACTGCCACAATTTGTCCAGAACGTGGTGATTTTTGTCTTTTTGATCCCACAATGGAGATCTAAAGAAAATTTTACTTATTAAACAGTCAATATCTACATTTAAGGACTCCCGATTCGAGCGAAGAAAAGGTACTAACGCTTTATCACAGCTCTTATCGATGCTCTGGTCGGAATCGTGCCTCAACTCGTAGCTCCAATATAAACACTTGTATGCTACGCACTGTTTTACTTTTCTATGCTTCACTAGGATCGAAGCTCGAATCGTCTGTCGCAGCTCCAACATAAACGCACCCTAAAAGTGCCATATCCATTTCAATGAATGTTGGCAAAAATTACGGTGAACTGTTTTCGGTTCTGTTCGGGTCTAAATAGTGCGTGGGCGTCTAGATTCGTCCAGTCCCTGATGTTTTTGAGCCATGAATATTTTTTCCTACCTATACCCCGCTTTCCCTCAATTTTTCCTTCCATAATTAGTTTCAGAAATTGGTACTTTGTGTTGCGAAATATGTGACCAAGATATGCAACTTTTCTTCTTTTACTATGGTCAGAAGTTCCCTGTCTACATCCATCCGTCTCAAGACCTCAGCGTTGATGATGTGGGCGGTCCAGGATATCTTTAGCAGTCTTCTGAAAACCCACATCTCGAGCGCTTCTAGTTTTTGGATCGTGTTGGCTTTGAGAGTCCATGCCTCGGCTCTATATAGTAACACAGAATAATCATAGCCTTTTACAAAGCGGTATCTTAATTTTAAATTAAGGTTTGAATTCGTCAATAGTTTCTTTATATTGAGAAATGTTTTCCTAGCTTGTTCTATTCGGCAGACTACTTCTTTGAGTTCTTTGTCTGGATTTAAGTCCTCAGTTATCCAGCAGCCGAGGTATTTAAACTTTGAGACGTGTTTAATGGGTTTTCCGTACACGAAGAGATTTGTTCGGGCCACCGGCCTTTTGCTTATGACAATCATTTTTGTCTTGTCGATGTTAATTTTTAGTGATAGTGGATCTCCTTCTGACGATATTTTATCTAGTAGTTTTATCGTTGTAGTGCTTCCGGACTGTCGGCTATTATAACAGTGTCATCCGCATATCGTAGATTGTTAATAGTTTGACCATTTATTTTAATACCGTCATTTGAGTCTTCTAACGCACGAGTAAAAAGGACCTCCGAATATACGATGAAGAAAAGGGGTGACAGCACACATCCCTGTCGAACACTGCGCCCCATAGAAGCGTTTGTTGTGTTATTATTTCCTATCCTCACAAATGCTCTCTGATGCATGTAAAGCGTCCTAATAATATTTAAGTCATTTTCATCGATGCCCTTCTTTTAAAGGAATTTTATCATTTCATTGTAATTGACACAATCGAAAGCTTTTTGATAGTCAATGAAACACATATATACATCTTTCTGCAGGTCTCGGCATTTTTGGAGTAGTACTGTGAGGCTAAAGAGCGCTTCTCTAGTACCAAATCCTTGTCGAAATCCGAATTAGCAACAGCTCATGTCCTCTTCACATTTTTTGTGTATTCTAGACTGTATTATTTTTAAAAATATTTTGAGAGTGTGACTCATTAGACTGATCATACGAAATTGGTCACATTTGGTAGGGTTGATCTTCTTACACAGTAACAAAAATGTAAAAATAAAACGAAGTGTTAGAGTTAAGGTTAGGTGCGCACCCCAATAACAGCAAAATATATTTCGAAGTTGCCAAATTGGTCAATTTATACGCGATATTTATTTTCTCTACACTCATTCTCATTTTTGCAAAATTAATTACTGTTATTGTTTACTTATGATATGAGAAGTTCGAATTGCTGAAATATCGTCCTTAAATCAGCTTGGTCTCGCACATTATAGTTTGTCTTACTTACCTAAAATTTTCTGCGTGTACAAAGTTATTATAACCTTGGTTAGTTTTAATAATACATATAATTTAAAATCATCTGAAAGATGGCTTTTTGCCAGAATTAATCAGTCATTTGATTTAAGCATATACTAATGCAACTGATTGGGAAATAGTTTTGTACAGACAAGTAACTACCTAAAACAAATGGTTGTTTATTGATATCTCTCTGTTCGCGTTCAGAAAATTAAAAACTGTCTCTAGTTAACATATAGGCGAAGTTCATTTGTTAACTTTAAATAAACTTTTGTGGTTACTGCAACTTAAGAGCATTTAATTTCAATTTCTTTTGAATATTGCAACACATTGGTATCGGAGACTGGATGGCTTAATATGGCTAAACGAAGATCGATACATAGTGTATACTTTTTTCATAGTGAGATATCGACAAAAAAGTCTGCATATCTTTATGACAAGATCAGATTTAGAACAGATGTACATAATATAAATATTCGCCAAAAGGACACATTAGGTATCCCAAAACATCGATTACATCTTTTCAAACGGTCTTTTTCATATCAGATCACGCTACTATACAACCAAGTTCCTACGTATTTAAAAACGCTATCTGTTGGCATTTTTAAGGCTAGACTTAAAACCTTGATGTATAAGCGCCAGATCAGGTTCTGTGAGTGAGTGCGGACAACGTGTTTCTTCCCAATCCTTCCTTTTTCCTTCTCCTTTCCTCTTTTATGTGGTGCTGGTTAATGGGATTTTGTAAATTATGTCTTTGGGATGAAAAATTTTAGCAGGAAGATGACTTTTTCATCCTACTAAATTTCATTCCTGTTAACAAGTGGCAGGATGTTAATCTCTTGGTGTGTTAGTTTTAGAAAAAAAAATTGTTCATACTGAATATTATAATTAATATAAGCATCTAATTTCTGTTAACTTACTGTAGCTACTTGGTAATAAACATATTTTAAATTTGAATAAGAGTAGAGATAATTCGCTTTATTAATGAACAAATCGGTAATTTGCATACTAGAACTTCTCTTCAATTGCAGTTGTGTTGATGTTTAAAAACTTAAAGTAAACATTTAATAAAAAATTCTAGTATGCTCACTAAATAATTTAAACGGATAAAGATTTATAAATAGTTTTTAAGTCGGGTCATAAATATACCAATTAGTTCAATTTTGAGTTATTTAGATGTGTCAAGATGTCAATCATTAATAAATTTTTTGTTTTGCAAATTTATTTTGAATAAAACAATACACAACGGTTCATAAATATTGTGCCCTATTTATTTATTGAGATGAACTTTTATTAATGCATTTAGACTAATTTAAATGGATTTAATCAGCATTATAGTGTTTCAAGATTTGAATACATTTATTTTATTTTTTCCTAAGAATCTTATACAACCAAATTGGTTTCAAATTTTCGAAGCATCTTAGAACTGACATATACAACTACACAATCTTATGAAACGGTCTTTTACTATATAGCAGATTTCGCATCATTAACTAAACGTTTACACGCTTCAAATAGCGATGGTCGTAATATTCTTTTTTCAGCGATTTTGCAGTTACGGATTGTTTACGAATATTAATAAAAGTAGTAATCTATATATATAATAAAGCTGTAATTGATCGCTGCCTGGTACATGGCAAATATATTTTTAAAAATACAGCATGGTGGGGGCCTTTATATAAGCAAAAGAACCCAAAACAACGTATTTGTTTGTTAACGCTAATCTCAGAAAAGCCGTAACTGATTTGAATGCAACTTTTAGAAATATATTGTAATGGACAGCACTTAACATTTAGTGTTTTAACCATTTACATCTGTTAGCAAGCGACTCCATTACGCTGGTTTGTATTGCGATCTCCCAGGACTTGCTCTGGAACGAACATATTGCATCCATAGCAACTGCAGCAGGAAGTTAGGTTTTCTTTTTAGAGCACGGAAATATTTATATCCATCCAACTTAGACAAAGCCGAAATAAGACCTAATCTTGAATACTCAAGTTCCATCAAGTTCTTGATGCAATACAGAAAAGAGCAGTTCGACTAATAAACGACACCAAAAACCTAGCCCCATTGTCACACCGAAGAGCAGTGTTTGATCTTTCCCTGTTTTACCGATACTTAAACGGATTTTGCTCAAAAGAACTCTGCTTTATAATGCCTCCACTTACCAGACAAGCCAACTCCATGCACCCCTATACTGTTCAGTGCCAGACATCGGTAATGGATCGATTCGATCGTTCCTTCATCCCCAGATTGTGGAACTCCTTTCTCTCCCACATCTTCCCCACTCGTCCTAACTTGCAATCCTTTAAATCCTAAATTAATAAATTGCCTAATAAGTGTTCTCGTCTATAGGTAGGTCTATACCTACGAGGACATGCTTAAATAAAAAAAAAGAAAAGTCGCGGGTAAATGTTAGTAGATCCCTACTAATATTATAAATGTGAATGTAAGTTTGTTTGTTACGCTTTCACGCGAAAACTACTCAACCGATCATCATGAAACTTTGTACACATATTCTTCGAGGTATTAGATTAGAAGTAACATAGGATACTTTTTATTAAAAAAAAATATTTTTTATTTTTTACGAAAAATAAAAGAATTTCAACGCCATCTAGCGGTTCAGTAATAATGTTCCAACCCTGATTAGGCCACCGTAAGGTGGCGCAGTTATTATCTTATATATTTAAACTAGCAATTACGACTTAATAAAGTACTATGGCGCCACCGTAAGGTGGAGAAGTTAATATCACATATATTTAAACGAGCAATTCTTACTTAAGGTTTATGACGTCACCGGAGGGTGGCGCAGTTTATATTTCACATATTTCAACAAATTCTTGCTAAATTAAATAATATGACGTAAGGTGTCGCAGTTGCTACCTAATATAGTAAAATATTCAATACAGTGGGTTGAAGTACTTTGATGAACTAATTATTGTTTAATTTATAATATTTTAATATTGATCTAATATCCTATTTATAGTACATATAACTAAATGAGAATTAATCAACAAATTAATGCACTTGTTACATACATTATAACAATGTAAAAGTTGCTGGCTACATTAGAAAATAAAAAAAAATAATTACAATTTATAAAAATAACTTGTTATATTAGAAAGTTTCTTTTACTGATTTATAGGTCATTTACTATTATATAAAATAAAAACTTTCTAAAAAAAAAACTTCTCTCTCGCGAGATCGATCCCATTAAGATAACCCAACAGAATTGAAAAATCATCCGCTTATCCAAATAGGACACCATAAGCTTATATGAGGTCTTTCAAAATGATAATATGTATACATATTTATTTAATAACAATTCAGCATAAATTTCGAAATCTATTTATATGCCTAAACACACTTGAAACATGCATTGTAATCCAGTTCTTAGCTATCCTGAAAATTTCAGAGCTCTAGGTGGTCGGGAAATAGGTTTAAATTCGATTACAAAATTTCACGGAATGACAAAGAACACACGGCGAAAATATAAAAACTTTCTAAAAAAATCCACAGTGGAATCGGAAATAACATGCATAAGAGATAAACAAATAAAATCAGAATATAGGTTTTGTTTACCTACTTAACATATTACAAAAAGCTTATTTATATAATTAGGTATTAAATACCGCCATTCAACTAATTGAATTTAAATTAAGTATCAGCCAAAGAAGGGCAAAATTAGATGTTTCACAACATCAAAGATTCGAGTTTCTATTCGCATATAGATCTCAAAGATTTTACCGATCAGATTAAAGTAAATTAATATCTTTTATGGTAATCCAGTGACAATTTTGCAATTAACTGCATGCCTATGCAAGCATGTTACACCCGTTATGTCGATAAGTTGTCGTCTGCCTTGTCACCCGATGGCCGAACTAAGATTGATTTGGTTATTTGGAAAACATAACTTTTTGTATAGTAACATAGTTGGCCTCAATTTTCAAATGAACAGATGGTATAATCTTCTCAAAAAAAAAGTATTTATAAACCTATGTTATAAAATCATTTCTATGGTTATTTATATATATTGTTTTGCATTCTAGTAGGTACCTCGAAATTGCTATTTCCCTTCAAACCATAACATAGTGTATACTAATCAAAAATTCTTCACAAAATTTCAGTTATTATATAGCGATTGTTATATTTTGTTTTTACTGAACTTATCTATAAATTTAAAATTATTATCTATTTCTAATGTCATTAGCGATTAGAACCACTAAGGCATCTATATGTCAAACCTTCGCTAACAGTTTCATTTATTAATGAAATCTTTTAGTGGGCTGAGTTTGAGTAGTATTGAAGGGCTCCGCCAGAAAATAGCAAAGGACAAAATAGCGCTGGATTAAATAGCACAATATTTAAATAATGTGGACAAAATAGCGCCGGAGACAAAACAGCATGCGATTAAATAGCGCCGGACCATTTTATCTTGGGACGAAAGAGCGCAACAAAATTTCTAATTTTGTAGTAGATTTGCGTCGCACTGAAATTTTTCAAAAGTCTTTCTCGTCCGTCTATCATGGAATTTTTTCCATTTCAAAAAGGTGCAAGAATCTTGTTTTACGAGGGCTACCGATATCACAAAGACAAAGTTTATTGGCGGTGTTCGCAAAAGGGCGGTTGCTAGTGTTAAAAATTTTTAACAAACCTACTTCCAAAACGACCCATTATCACGGACCAGTGCCTGCAAAAAAGGAAGTCGCACGTGTGAAGCACCAGATTAAGGATATGGCGACAAGATCTCATTTGAAACCAAGACAGACAATTCAAGAGGCTACCGGAGCCGCTTCAGAAGAAACCGCCGTCCTCTTGCCATCATATGAGGCTTGTCGAAAATATATTCAAAGAGTCAAAGAAGCAAAACGACGAAAACTTGTGGAAATTTTACATGTCGCGAAGATATTGTCATAGGGGGACAAGAGACCACTTCCGAGAGAGGTGAAAATTTCTTATTATCAGACACGGGTCTAGGCGACAAACAAAGAATTATAATTTTTGGAACTCGGGGAAATTTAGATCTCCTCAAGGGCGGTAGACGGGACTTTTAAGACGGCACCTCCGTTATTCCAGCACCAATTCACCGTTCACGCAATTATGGACGGCGGTAAAGCGATTCCGTTGATCTTCGGACTGCTACCCAAGAAGCAAGAACAAACATATGTTAAATTTTTTCAAAGTTTAAAAAACCTAGAACCGAACTTGAATCCCGAAACCGTGTTAGTGGACTTTGAACTGGCGTCGTTGAACGCCTTACGAAAATGTTTCGGTCCGGCTATCAGAATAGTAGGCTGCTTCTTTCATCTAGGCCAAAACTTATGGCAAAAAATTCAGCAATTGGATTTGACAAATTCTTATAAAAATGACAACGATGTTAGGATGGCGTGTAAAATGCTGTTTGCTCCCGCGTTCGTCCCTGAAAGGGACGTACAGTTTGCGTTGGAGATAATTTGTGAAAATTTTGCGCAATTTTGCGTTGAGTACTGGGAGAGTACTTACGTAGGCAGAAGGCTTCATAACTTGCCACCTAAATTCGATCTGAACATTTGGAATATGTTCGATCGAGTGGCAACTAATCTGCCGAAAACAAACAATTCATTGGAGGCATGGCATAATTCTTTTAAGAATTTATTAGATTGCTACCATCCTCATCTGTTTCAATTAATAGCCCAACTAAAAAAGAACAGAGTTCGACAGAAAATTATTTTACAAGATACAGGTCAGGAATAAGGCAGGCAGAATCTTCTAACAGCAAATATGTTCAGTTGAGGAACTGATTGTTTAGTATCCGAGTACACGTTTTGCCAATATCAAAAATTATTTGAAATCTGTCGCTTACAACTTGTATTTGTAAATTGTGTTTGGTATTTGTGTGAATTTGATGTTAGACTACATATTTTCCTATTGTTTTTTTTGTTTTATTAAGAATAATAAAGTTCTGTAGTAAATTCCCGTTTGATTGTTCCAGATTATTTTGTCGCGCGCTATTTGCCCCAACGTCATTTAGGCTCAGAAAACTTATGTCCTGCGCTATTTTGATACCTCGTTATTTAATCCAGCGCTATTTTGTCGAAGTTTTTTATTTTTGCGCTATTTTGTCCTTCGTTATTTTCTGGCGGAGCCGTATTGAAGATATTACTTTCAATAAAGAGAACCTTCATAGTCAAACGTGATACGGTTATTTTTAAATTTTCCTTTCAATGGAAACAGTCGTTTAAATAAATCTTATAAAAAGCCTTTTTCAAACAAAATCTGATTGCGTTTTTTTTTAACTTCACAAATTGTGTTGAACACGTGTTTGTTAAGAATTATTCTTCTTAAATTCATTCTTAATGTTTGTTTCTTTTTGTTAAGCATGTTATCATATAAATATTATCTTTTTAACAATAA
Organism: Altica lythri; assembly: GCA_964028335.1. Classification (NCBI taxonomy): domain Eukaryota; kingdom Metazoa; phylum Arthropoda; class Insecta; order Coleoptera; family Chrysomelidae; genus Altica; species Altica lythri. The sequence goes on along the minus strand of OZ034806.1, from coordinate 4,849,523 downwards.
AGACAATAGATTATCCCAACCGATAGATAATATTTTCTAAATGCATTCAAAATTATAATAAATTATCAAATTGTTTTATACAATATATAAATTTGTCCTTACATACAAAATATTAAATTCTTTTTTGAAACTACGTAACAATAATATTACTAAAGGGGTTGAAATTTCAGTAAAGTTTATTTGAGCACATTTTAACGTTCAATCTGGGTGGCAATTTGGGTATCAAACAAAACTACTTTATCAACTGCGACACAGTTCATGTACGCCAAATTAAAAACTTCTTTAAAAAAATTGAAGCGCCTTCAAAAAAAATCAGATGCCTAGTTGCTTCCAATTTTCCGAATACCGTGCAAGAGTTTGTGGGTTCAATCCCCAAAAATCCCGATATGTACTAATGTGTCTTTTCGGAGACATATGTAAATTCTCTAGAGACACCAGGCACGTACGATGAAGGAAAACATCGTGATGAAACATGGACTTAATCGTCTGAAATCACCAACCCGCAGTGAGAAACCGTGGTGATTAAATGCTCATTCCTTCTTATTGTGAGAAGAGGCCTTTGCCACTACAGTGGGACAGTAACGGGCTGGTTATTATGTCTTTATATTATACACATACACCATTATTAACATATTAACCTAACCACATAGCTTATTCTGTTCCTTGGAATGTCTTCCACATTGATGACCAGACCTTAACCAAATTTCTATAGGACCACACGGACACTTTACTCTTTTAAATGCAAAAAGAATTTTTCAAATAGGATTATAAATACCGGAGATATGCCGTAACATACATAAAAAATATGGTCGAATTGAGAACCTCCTACTTTTTTGAAGTCGGTTATAAAGTATGGTCAGTATGGTGTATAGAAAACTTTTTTTCTCAATTTCATCTGGACTAGCCTTTTTATCACAAAACTCACTTAGATGTTTGTTGGATAAAATACACATTAATATTAACGGAATCTAAAACTAATCTAAAATCTAGGAAATCTTTTGTATATTAGTTTAAATGACCAACAGAATGAGTAATTAGTTCTAAAAGCAAATTAAATATAAAATAAATAAAGAATTTTAAATTTCTTCTTTATCAATTTAACCTTTAAAAGATAACGATCATTAAATCGTTAAAACAACTAATAATTTTCGTCAAATCATCCATCTAATGTAATATAACAAGGTTTTTTATATTTTCTCTCTAATCATTTCTTAATATGACACAGGGATTATGGTTTAAAATTTGAATTATTGCCATAACGGGTATGTAATTTCTAATATTACAAGGAATTTGTGACCTGGCAAATTTTATCGGTTAACAAGGTATTTGCATTTACCAAAATAACTATACAACATAATATAAAATAAAATGATAAATTGGCATCCGTCAGTGTTGAAAACCGAAGTCCTTTGCCAATGATCGATTAAATTGTAATAAGATACCTACAAATATTAGCTAAGCACCAATGGAGTCGACTGGATGAGACACGAATTCAATTAAGTACAAGGAATTAGTCATCTTTCGGATTTTGTTTTATACCATAGACGTGCTTAGAGAGTAATACAATATAGAGGATATACATTAAAATCAATTCAAGCAAAAATAGTTAGATAGTCAACATAATTTGTAAAGTTAATCATGAAAAATTTGATAAAATGCCAATCAATACAACCAGTAAATGATTTTAATTGTCCTTCTTTATATTGTATCTGTTATCAACGGCTCAATTATATTATAGCTTTTCTAATCTGAGTTGGCATTAAGGCGGCAAATATTTTCAAAGAACAAGTTTCATAGATATTTATTAGTTTAATATTTTTATTAAATTTTAACAGATTAACTTATTCAGATATATTTTATGAAAAATGTGATGTATAATCTAAATTAATTTTTTGGAAGACTGTTGTTTATATATTTTCTAAATTTAAGTACTTATATGGTTTTTTTCGTATTTATGCTCGAAACATCAAAACGCCGATGTGTATTATCTATATCTATCAATATAGAGTTAAGTGGTGTGTTCCTTAAAAGATGGTTGTATCTCATTAGTTCCCAAAGTTGTGTATACGCGACATTTATAATTTTTTTTTCAAATATAATACCAATTAACTTACATTTTTGTTGATATACTTTATTTACAACAAACCATAAATTACATTTAGGTTTTGTCATAAAAGTCACTTGGAACAACTTCCACGCTAGTTGCAAGAAGGAATAATACTTCCTATCCACAAGAAGGGCAACACTGATGTTTGTGGTAACTACCGTGGCATCAAATTGCTCAATGTGTGTTATCTATTATAATAAGATTTCTCCAATATTATATAAAGTCCTTGAAAAGGCAAAGCAACAGATACAAACTAACCCAGGAGGAACGATATTCAATCATCAGATACAGAATCTTGGATTTGCTAAAGACATTGCTATCGTGGCAAGGTCGCTCTTAAGAGTTCTTGAGGAAAGTTATGTGACCTTAAAAGGTGCAACACAGAATCTGTAAATTGAGATCAGCCAAGTAAAACAAAGTACCTACATATTGATGTCAAGAAAGGAACTAAGAGAACCACTGAAGAAGAAACAGGTAAGTGAAGATAAATTTAAGTTTACCAACAAATAAACATAGGTGGCAGACGGATAAAAGGACGGTTAAAACTGAGGTGGATAGATGGCCTGGAACAGAACCTCAGGGGAATGGGACTAAGGGGCGGAGGAACTTGGCCCAGGACCGTCAACTATGAAGGCAAGGCAATCGTTAGTGCAGGACCAGGCTCTATGGAAGCTTTAGCGCCAATGATGATGGTGGTGTATTACTTAAAATTGTTCGTTACCTATTAGATTTTCTTTTTTTTTTAATTTAGGATGTCCTCACAGGTATAGACCTAAATACAAATGTACCTAGAACATATATTGGGGCAGAAGAGACAATTTATTAATTTGGTATTTAAAGGCCTGCAAGTTATGACGAGTGGGGAAGACGTGGGAGGGAAAGGAGTTCCACAATCTGGGTATGAAGGAAGGATCGAATCAATCCGTTCTCGATGTCGGGCATTTAACAGTATAAGGGTGCATGGAGTTGGCACGTCGCGTTGCTCTGGCTGGTCTGGCAAGTGGAGGCATTATAAAGCGGATTTCTTCTGAGCAAAATCCGTTTATGTATCGGTAAAACAAGGAAAGATCAACTACTGCTCTTCGGTGGGATAATGGGGCTAGGTTTTTGGTGATACTGGTGTCGTTTATTAGTCGTACTGCTCTTCTCTGTATTGCATCAAGAACTCCGAGCCTTGACGGAGCCGCTGAACCCCATACATGCGAGCAGTATTCAAGATTAGGCCGTATTTGGGCTTTGTAAAGAGTAGATCCCAAAGTTGTGTATACACGACATTTTGAAACTATTTTTTTTTTAAATATTAACTAATATTTTTGTTGATATACTTCATTTATGACAAAACATAAATTATATTTTTTATAATACATATTGCAATAATTACAATACAAATTAATAATAAGGACAGGGCACCGTTCCCCTGATGGTCAGTTTTTAATCTGGTTAGCCGCAAAGGGTAGGATTAAGGTAATGGCATCGTTCCCCTGATGGTCGGTTTTTCCCGATTAGCCGATTAGGACAGGTAATGCGGCCGAACTCTATTACTGTTATCGTTTGTAAGATGAATTTTCAAGGAATCTTAAAAGTAAATAATGAAACTGCCAATAAGAAACTTGTGTCTACCCACCCTTAATTTACAAATCTTCTAATTAGTATCTAGTAATTGTTATTTAGTTTACACTCAACTTCACTTAGAGAAACATCAAGAAATAAATTATGTATTTCATTCTTAGTAAATGGGGTCGCAAACTTTTAGCAGTTGAAAAGCATAAATTTTACCGTGATAGCAATACTCAAAATGGTGTAAACTGGCGGTGTGTTAACAAAAAATGTACAGCGAAAATATACGTGAGTGACGACGAAGCTATTATTTTAAAAACCGTTGATGAACATAATCACTCAGAAGATAACGATTTACTTCGTCAAGAAATATCAAACGGTTGCAAACGAAAAGCAACGGAAGATCTCTGTGAGAAGCCATCTAAAATAATTCACCGAGAATTAGAATCTCACTTAACAGCAGTCACTTCTTTGACTACCAAAGATATATACAATGTCCGTAAGTGTATATATAAAGCTCGCCGTTCTAAACTACCTCCATTGCCCACCAACATAGCAGAAGTGCACGACGCGTTGAACTCGGTGATTTTTAAAACTGCGAAAGAAGACTTTTTATTAATTAACGACAGCGTTGCAAACATTGTAGTTTTCTCATGTTTCACGAACATGTCAGTATTGTGTAGTAGTATATACGTCGACGGAACGTTTAGTTTTTGCCCTAAATATTTCCTGCAATTATTCACGTTGCATGCGTTGAAAAATGGTCATTACATACCATTGGTTTTTTGTTTATTACCCAACAAGCAACATAATACGTATTTATACGCACTGGAAAAAATATGCTGTAAGTGCGAGGAACTTGGATTAAAGTTTTCTCCATCGCAAATAGTTGCTGATTTTGAAGGAGCTATCCATTCGGCAGTTAGATGCATGTGGCCATCAACTACAATAATTGGATGCAGATTCCACCTAGGGCAATCATGGTGGCGAAAAATTCAAAAAACTGGCTTATCAACTGTCTACAAAGACATATCTTCCGAAGTAGGCAAGTGGTTGACTTGGATATTTGGTCTACCACTTTTAAATCCCGAAGAAGTTGCTGACTGCTTTGTGTTTGAGTTTTGTGCTGTGCAACCGGACTGTGCTAAAGTTGTTGAATTTGCAGATTATTTAGTGGACACATATATAAGTGAAAATGCATTATTTCCACCCAAGATTTGGGCTGCAAATACCGCCACTTCGGATCACACAACAAATGCATGTGAATCATTTCATGCAAAATTTAATGCCCATTTTTATGATTCTCACCCTAACATATATAAATTTATCGATGTACTGCGTAATGTTCAAATTGACACATACATTAAAATAAACAGTATGCATCTGCCTGTAAAAATTAATAACAAACTTTACAAACAACGCCTAGAGTTGTATCCAAGCGGTCAAATACAAAGATTTGACTTTGTTAAATCCGTTTCGTACCGATATAGAAAATGTATATAATGTTTTTATGTAATGTTTTATAGATAATTTTCTGTATATACAAGTATTTTTAAGTGTATGTATACAAGTGTTTTTAAGTATGTACATGTATTTAATAAAAATCTTATAAACGTATATTTTTATTAGTTAATAAATGAAAACTAAGTAGAATAACAAGTTACTCAAATTTTGTAGGGAGAAAGCTAATGACAATAAAATTTAAACCAGGGGAAAAGTGCCATCACCTTTTAGGGACAACCAGGAGAAAGATGCCATAGGATTAAGTAGACCCACTGACCATCAGGGGAACAGTGCCACACCGAATAATAATTATTTAAAAATTGTAAATATCTCCTTCCATGATTAAGTCGATTTTATTATCATGTTAAATACACAGTTGTAATTCTGATATTATCAATTAACATAGTCCATCAACAGAAAATATATTATATCGTATCTGAAAAATGTCTTACGTTTTTTGCATATTTTACCTATTTCAATAATGTTGCGTCTACGAAACATTGGGATTTCCGATAAGAAGGTGCCGTTGGGTCGTGTGACTATTTCGGGTCGACGAAATTGATATTTTCATCATTTTTGTCTAGTTATTCTAAATAATCTAAATGAAAGATGATAAGAATATAAGTTTTGTTTCCAAAAGATTATTGTATTTTATTGAAATTCGCTTTTAGAAAATACTGAGGGAAGTAAATTATTATTTTTTTTTTAATTAATGACGCGGAAAACAGAAGTGCACTGTCGACGGCCGAGCTAAGATTTACTAAGGGCTTATAGTATTGATGCTGTATATGTTTCGCATCTAGTAGACGAACTTGAAGACGGAGAAGAGCTTGATAACGACGTATGTGAAGAATAAGGGGTATGCCTGATATAGCAGGATCTTGAGAAATACATGCTTTACCAGAAAATTCTGACGATGTAGATAATACGAATGTTTCTTCAAGTTCAAAGAAGGTGAAAATTATGCAAAAAAAAATTATAAAAAAGAAAACAAATAGGCTATTCCAAAATGGATTGTCAAACGCAAAAAGAACTAAAAAAAAAGTAAATCAAATAACACTATTCCAAAATGAAAAAAAGAGAAGCCTACATAAGCATCAGAATCACAAATTAGTCGAAAAGTGCATTCCGAACAGATAATAGATAGAAAAATTACAACTCGGTAATTATTCCAAATGGGTTCAATTTATGTACTCGAGGTTTTTGGGGTCGCTGAACACGAATATCATGATGTCAAAAGTCTCCGCGGCCTAGAGCCTAGAGTATTTACCCCTTCTCCTGGTGTTTTATGTAAATTCTGTACAAAATTACACTTGGAACTCGGCTGTTTTTTGAGTCGCTGAATACGAATATGATAATGGCGATGGTGTCCGAAACACCTGGTACTTAAGACGGACCTCGTCTCCAGGAAATGTTATGCAAATTTGATACAAAATGAGTGTGTACTCGGTACTAGGAGGTTTTTGAAGTCGCTGAACACGAATTTCATATAATGATTTTGCTAAATCATTCGCATAAAAATTTATGAATCCGGGCGCGTGCATAGAAGTATAACTTCTGCCGGCAGTCTCACTGACTGCCACACCCTTTTTTTATTTGTACTTTAGTGAAAAAAAATATGCACACGATCATAAGCAACATTCATTTGAAATCGACAAAATAATCAAAAACTATTTTTCTCGATACGAAATGAAATATTTTTCAAAACTAAGTCCCCTTTTTAATTGGATAAATAAAAAACCATGCAGTTTGGGGTATTCTCTTATCACAGGTCTGCGAAAAAAAATTTTTTGTCAGCTGCATGAGATATTTTTACTGAATTATATGTTTTAAAGTGCGCTGATTTCAAAAGTGAAGGCCATTTTTTTCAATCACATAAGGATTTTTTGCAAATTCAAACACAAAAAATTGGTTAAAGCAGTCCTTTATTCAAAATTTTCAAACAATAAATATTTTTTTTAAAGCAAACGAAACATTATTTTCATACATATACTTATTCATGTTCATTATAAAACCTCTTCTTCTTTTCCTTGATACATTGACGAGTTCTTTTCCGATTTCCATCTTCAGTTTCTCGCTTAAGCAGCCAACAGTAGTCAGCAAGCATAGTGACATCCCATCGCCCTTGGTACCTTCTCTCGATATCACGGACATCCTGGTGAAATCGCTCCCCCTGCTCTTCACTGTAAGCTCCCAGGTTTTCAGGAAAATAGTCTATGTGAGAGTGTAAAAAATGGACCTTCAAGCCCATCTTGCAGCCTTGAGCTTCGTATGCTGCTAGCATCCGTTGCACAATGGTTTTATAGTTAGGATCCTTAGTATTTCCCAAAAACCTTCGTACGACGTCCTTGAACGATACCCAAGCTTCTTTTTCCTTCTCATTCATAGTTTGCACAAATGAAGGGTCTCTTTGTTTACTTTTTATATATACTAACTATTATTATTTAGTTGTTTACTATTTATTACCAATTAACATAGATACTGCAATATACATAAAAACTTATGTGATATAATAATTTGAATATTTTTTCTGTTTTTGGGAAGTCAAAATCTGTCAGAAAATGTAAAAAATGTTTTTTGGTCGCAGACCTCTGAATCTTTCCATCGACGAGAAAATGTTGCCATACTTAGGACGAAATAGTTGTAATAAGATGTAAATAAAAGGAAAACCGATTAGGTTTGGGTTCAAACAGTGATGGCAAAATAAATCAAAAAAGTTAGATCTTAATACAATGTTTTCAAGGTGAAGGTAAATCCGGATAAAGTTGTCAAAAACACTATTCTTCAAAAAAGTAATTACAGACGACCATCTATAAACAATCTGTTAACAGAAATTGGTGTCGATTATAATGGTCACACCATTGTAGAGGAAATAATAAAGCTAGAAGATGCAGGTAAGGCTAAGGTACAACTATATACTTGTGTGCTACATTCCTTTTCAAAATATTTTGAACAATTAGATGACAAATAAAAAAATTCTAGTCTAGGAAGTTCTATTGTTGCGTATATGCAACATTTTGCTATAAAAGCTAAAGTGACTCCATACATAACTATTTTAATAGACGTTTAGTACTAATAAACAAAAAAATATTAAAACTGTTTTCTTTTAGAATCTTGGGAGCTAATGGATTCAACCATATTTAAATCACGTTTGCATTCATATTTTGGTGATAATCAGCAGAACTGTATTTTATACTTTTTGCTCGCAGTAATAAACCATTATAAACTGAACCGTTTTATTTGACAGTATTATGAGTGTCAAACCATGTTTCGTCTAAAAAAGTAAATTTTTATTAAACCTCACGATGCTCACGATCTCTTAAATAATATTGCCTAAGGTTAACTATACGCGGAGATTCTATAAAAATCAACGTAAATCTAATTTCCTATTTGTAAAATTTAATTTCAACAAAACTCTTCTTAAAAGTTTTAATAACTGATATATTTATACTATTCGTAGTTTTTAATTTATCAAAAATCACTTCTAACGTTGAAACATTAACAACAAAAAGCTTGTGTCAAAATCTACGTTGTAACGTTCGTTTTTCAGTATATCCTCCGGATTATATTTTTATTTATTTTAATTTTATCGCGCCGGTGCGGATGGTCTGTTCGCGTCGATTTGGTAGGAGAAAGTTTGTTACTTCGTTAGAAAATTATTTCAATTCTTTCATTTTATCTTCGATTCTAAATAAAATCAAAAATATTTTCTGATTACCTTGGCCCTTCATTTAGGTAATTACCACATCAAAGAAGGGCCCTATTAAGGATTACCGTAAAACATAAAGGATTCGCTGACTACAGACAGCTATTTTGATTATTAGAAGTCGACACAAGGTGAAACCATTCCCGGGTTTGAACACAAAAGAAGTTTCCTTGCAAGAAAAATCACTTGATCCACGTTTGGGCTTAGAGCAGATCCGATTCACAATAAATCAAGCTCCAACAGGAAGAATCCATATAAACCAAAGATAAGAGATTAAATTAATTAATTATTTTTTTTTTTAAATTTTCACTTAACTTTTGAATGATTAAATAAATCAACTTAAAACTGATTTTACCGTTTTTTATTTGTTTGTCTGTACTTGGCGCCCTAAATTAATGTTTGGGAAGGGTTGGTAAAGACTCAGAAGGAAGCCACGACCCTCAGGAGCTAACCTAGGGTAATTTAAGGGTTACAACGTATAAAATAAAGACAAGCGTCAAAAATAACGTATAAAACAATGAAATATATAAAAATGACATATATAAAACCTTTATTTTATAAAATTGACGTATATAAAACAACAAGACATATACTTATATATATCAAGTTTGTATCTGGTATTGGTTTAGACAAATTTGAATGACGAAGCCATTCTCAAAGGACTCTAGTTCCCTTATTAAGCATTTTTGTAATCAGATAATTTACATTAAATCGACATAAAAAACGCCTAGATACGGTTATCGTTAATCAGGAGAGTTACTGTTTAAATTATTTTAATGTTTTTAAACAATTAATTATTGTTAACTTTACTCAAATCAACATTGATATACATATTATTTTTTTATTGGAAAAGGTAGTCGTAAATTAGAAATAAAATTCGCATTCAATAGACTCTTAATTTATAAAAAATTCCGATTTAAATTAACTGAGCACATTCCAACGAGTCAGACTATTAATTGCTATTCGATAAATTTGTCATCTGTACCGTGACTAACGAATTCGACTGATGCTAGGAGTAACAAAATAATTAGACGATTTAGATTAGAGTTTCGAAGATGAAACGTCTTTTATTTCCGAAGACCTGCTAAAAATATATCACCTCAGTGGCATTACAAACTTTTAGTTAAATAACATTTAACACTTCTTTAGTTATTAATGTTGCTAATTAGAAGGGGACTGGCAGTAATGTCTGTCAAGTCAGTCTTCTGTTATTATAATAATAAGTTTTAATATGCACATGAGTATGGTTTTCATTTTTATATTATATTTATATTTTATTTTATATTTATATTTTTTATATTTTATATTTTTTATATTTTTATATTTATATAATGAAACTATAGGAATGTATATGTTTGTGCACGCATCACATAAAAACTACTGATCCTATTCGAATGCGGTTTTCAAAGACGTATTTGTCTTCTTTCAACTTAACATCTGGTGTATAAAAGTTTCTCCCCCCACCCCTTTAACGGGGTGAGGAAATAAACTTTTATACAAAAATCAACACGACACGCGAACGACGTGGCGGGTACCTACATCGAAATAGAATCCAAAAATGTGGTTAGAGTTAAATTTTTTTTTCTGTCTGTCTGTATGTATGTTTATGCGCGCATCACATGAAACCTACTGATCCGATTCGAATGCGGTTTTCACAGCTGTATTTGTCTTCTTTCAACTTAACATCTGGTGTATAAAAATTTCTCTCCCATTCCTTAAATGGGGTGGGGTAAGAAATTTTTATACAACAATCACACGCCATGCGTGTTGCTTGAATGTTTGTTTTTTTTAATATGTATTAAAGCTCAGTAAAGTTTTTGATTTTTTTGGAATCATAGCTTATATAGTGTATCCAAACCCACTTGAATGGGCCTGGTCAACGCGCTTTTCGAATTTCCAAGAATTCTCTTCATGGGCGTACAGGTGTGAGACGGGAAGTTAAAAGCGACATTAAATAGAAATTTTACTAGGTTCGTTTATATAGTGACGTTCCCTGGTAAAATCGTAAAAATGATTCTTATCCAAGTGGGTCTAGTTATACTTTAAAAAGTTTTATGAACAGATATACTGGATCGCTAATACATACGAAGTTAGAAAACCTGAAAGAACAACCCGAATGGCCAAAGATCCGAATGCAATTTTTTTGAGTGTTAAAAAAGCTGTGATTTCCTTCCACGGTCATTCCCGAAATGCCACTCTCGTCTTTTTTGAACCTAGATAAAAATTGTAATTTATTTAAATTGTTAATTGTTGTTTCTCTTATTTTCGATAAGAAATAGATTAAAAACAATTTTTTTTATGAAAAAAGCTTTTAAATAAACGCTCTTAAAAGAAAATTTTTCTCTTAACTTTTAACCATCAGCTTATTATACTCATTATAAACCATTTATATGATAATAATAGCTTGTCACGCGATTTACTTGTGTAAATAAACTAGTTCCAATTTAATTATGTAAAACTTGCCAAGTTTAAATTTTTAAAGTTTCAATTTAATTAAATATTAACCTCGCAAAAAGCTTTTAATATCATATTTATTGTGTATAATGAGGTTATAAATGGTTAGTTAAAATTTAAAAGGAAAATTTTATTTTCTTCTTTTTAGAGCGTTTAAATAAAAGCTTTTTTTGAAAAAGTTTTTTTGCTTTTAATTTATTTTTTACTTTTTAATTATTTATTATCTAGTGATTCTTGGCAAGAGCTTTCATTTGAAAGAAATGCATAAATAATAACTATTTCGCCATATTGGATTTAGAATAACGTCACATTATTTTTTAAGTTACTCTAAACTTTGATATTGTAGAAGTGGATTAAAAATAACTACTCCACCATTTTGGATGGTCAGCCATATTGGATTTAGAATGGCGTCACACACCTTATCGTGGACTGTCATCCAAACTAAATGTTTATACAAAATTCAGCTCAATTGGTTGAATATATCTACTTTAAAATTAAGTTCAAAGATTCCACCCAAACAATAGTATTATACGTTACAAGGTCGGTAGGTGACTTATTACAGTAGGTATGAGTTAGTTTACGGACGAGGCGACGTAGGAGCCGAGTCTGGAAAAAAAACGAGTACTGTAATAACACCTATTTAACGACCATGTATCGTATTATATTTTATTTCATCCTGTTTTTACAGATTAATAAATTCATAAAAATTTTAAAAATAGTTCGTAACTTGACTAGTTACGTCAAATTACCTTAACTATCAGTTACTGTCAAATATTTTAAAATTTTTGTACTAATTGTTAATTCATGTTTTAAATTAAAATAAAATAAAAAGTAAGTAATTAATTATTTTATTTTTATTTTATAGTCATTATAGTGTTTTTAAAGGTCAAAAATTAAAAATAATTGTCTTCCCTTAAGAGGAACCTACTAGCTTGAAAGCAAGAAACTCGCAAAACTAAAAAAAAGGGTAAGTTACACACAACAGCTTACCAGTGATTGTACCTATACATTCAGTCAAATAGTCTGTCTTAAAATTTCAATACTGGGCTAAAATATATACAAGGGGGATCATATTGAGAACGAAAAGTGAAATAATTTTTTGAAAAATTCCTAAAACTAGGCGGATAGAAATTAAGAGCTGAAATTCGGCAGATATCTTTATTACTGTATTTCCGAGGGCTGTGTGCATGGGTTTTGAAAACCCTTTATTTTTTATATGATTTTCATGGCCGTATTTTATTATGGTTAAAATAAAATTAAAATAAGACTATGAAAATCACATAAAAAATAAACGGTTTTCAAAACCCATGCACACAGCCCTCGGAAATACAGTAATAAAAATATCTGCCAAATTTCAGCTCTTAATTTCTATCCGCCTAGTTTTAGGAATTTTTCAAAAAATTATTTCACTTTTCGTTCTCAATATGATCCCCCTTGTATATATTTCAGCCCAGTATTGAAATTTTAAGACAGACTATTTGACTGAATATATAGGTACAATCACTGGTAAGCTGTTGTGTGTAACTTACCCTTTTTTTAGTTTTGCGAGTTTCTTGCTTTCAAGCTAGTACGTTCCTCTTAAGCAATCAAAGCAGAGTTGCTAGGCAACACATTACAGTACCTGATACCGTAATGTTTTACTTACCGGCGCCAGATTGATTATAGAGAAGGAAGTTTATTTACTGGACAGGATGAAATAAACATACTTACATACCCACATACGTTACAAGTTAAACAAAAGCTTTCATTAAAAAACTCTAAAAAGTATAAATCGCGAAAGATTGGAGGTAAACGTAAAAAAATGTGTAAAAAATTTAAAGTAACGCCACTGAATTACACGCTAGTATTAAGAATAAATTGGTATCCCTAATTTTAGATTGTACAGGAAAATACTTCACAGGATTAACTAGAATGTTGTTGAGTTATTACATTACATTAAATGGATATGCTGCATTCTTAAAATAACAGCCACGCATCATCTTGTTGAATATTCAGAGTCGTACTTATTTCAAATATTTTACTTGTTCAAAATATAGAAAATATATGAAATACATTTAATATACATGAATCCAATAAAAAAAAAAAATAATTGCTCTCGGGGAATGTTGACATAAATTAAAACTTGCGCTGTCGTATATTTTTTATAAAAAATAAAAAAAAAAATAATTGCTCTCGGGGAATGTTGACATAAATTAAAACTTGCGCTGTCGTATATTTTTTATAAAAAATAATTCAGTTTTTGATTTTACAAAGGGGCAAGTTAAGGGCAATCTTAACGAAGAGGGTATATATATAAAATCAGATCAAACACCAATGCAGAGAGCTTATCTTAAAACCCTGATTGGTGAGCTCGAAGACCGAAAGGCCACAGGTGAGTCCAATATAACTATTAAATATATTAACAACATTCCAAAAATTGTTAAAAAGCAAGAAAGTAATAATTCAAAAAACTAAATTTTGCATCTCTAGTTGAAGTCTTATTTTGGTACAGCAATTTAAACTCCATGTCAAATAAATTGGATGAACTAAAGATAAGCATTCAGAACACAAACTCCTCTATCATATTAATAACAGAATCATGGTTAAATAGTAAAATACCTGATGCTATGATAAATATTCCTGGTTATACTTTGCATAGAAAAGATAGAGAATGTCGTGATGGTGGGGGAGTGTGTGTATATGTAAAGGACCATATAGCAGGCCACACCGTAGCCTCTACGATAAGTAGAGATTTTGGTACAATAGGATCTGTTGAATCAATATGGCTTGATATTTGTATTAACCAGATAAGGATTATAGTTGCTTGTATCTACAGACCAAAGTCAACCACAACTGTTGAACAAAATCAGCACTTAATACAAGTACTTGAGAAAGCTCTCACATCTAACCTGCCTGTATATGTGTTTGGAGACTTCAACTACCCTGAAATTAACTGGCATACCTTAATGATCTCTTCCAATAACCAGTGTAGCTCAGACTTTTTGGCAAGCTATATGTCTCACACAGGAGAACAAATGATCAAATTTCCTACTCGAGTTCGCAACAATGAAATCTTTCTGCTCGACCTCCTTATTGTAAATGATAAGAGGATTGTCTACGATGTTCAGGAATTACCACCAATTGGCCGCAGCGACCACATTGTTATTACAGCAAAGACCCAATTGCAAACTCCAGTCAAGGCAACGCGTACAGTGCTAAAACAGAATTTCTGGACAGCTAACTATGAACAAGTGAACAACTTTCTTTCTGAACAAAGTTTTGATGTACAGGCTGGTCAAACAACCTATGATAACTTGGTTGAGACAATTGATTCTGCAGTGGACATTTTTATCCCATACAGACCAAGAAAAGTCAACATGCAAAAGCCTTGGTTGACCAATTATGTGTTTAAGGAGATTGAAAAGAAGAGAAAACTATGGCATAAATATCGCAATAATAGAACTCAAGAAAACTATCTGTTATATAGATTACAGAACCATAAAGCTAAAGCATGGATAGTGGATGCAAGAAAAAACTATGAACATAGTTTAGTTTCTGGTCCAGATAAACACTTTTATTCCTATATTAGCCGTAACCTGAACTCTAAACTCAGGAATTTTACTCTTGTTGATGGGAACACCAACCGTATCATAGAAACACAAGAACGAACTGCTGAGACGTTTGCTATACAATTTCAGAGTGTTGTTAACCGTAGTATTGTTGTGACTGGTCTTACACCATCACTTCCTCAAAACACATATTCAGAAAGAGAAATCGCCAGCATCTGTTTTACCCCAGAAAAAGTAAAGTGTGCATTGGAATCACTAAAAACTGATTCTAGTCCTGGCCCCGATGGTGTACAAGCGGTGTTCTTGTCAAAATGTAGGGAGTCTCTATATGTTCCTATTGCTGCAGTAATGAATGACATTATGAATGCTGAATACTTTCCAAAGAGCTGGAAAAAGGCTGTCGTCATTCCTATATTTAAAAAGGGAAACAAGCTACTAGCTGAAAATTACAGGCCAATTAGTTTAACAAGTGCACTTTGTAAATGTATGGAGAAGATTGTGGTAAGGGAACTTACGTCGTTTTTCCTGGAAAATCAAGTGATACCTCCCGAACAGCATGGATTTCTCCCACGTAATTCAACAATAACCAACTTGTTAACAAGACTGCAACAGTGGACTCTAGCGGATGATAATAACGAACCGGTTGATGTTTTGTACCTGGATTTTGAAAAAGCATTTGACAAGATACCCATTGACTATCTTCTCTACAAGCTTGAGCATTATGGAGTCAGGGGAAAACTTCTGCACTTTATAAGAGGTTTTCCCCAGGGAAGAAAATTTCGGGTTCGTGTGGGACAGGTATTGTCTAGTGAATACGACATTTACAGTGGTGTTCCACAGGGGTCTGTTTTGGGTCCTCTTCTTTTCATTGTGTACCTAAGTGATCTATGTTCAGGACTAAAGACCAACTACACATCCTTTGCTGACGACACAAACATATACTGCAACCCGTTGAAGCAAAGTCACTACCTTCAGGAGGACCTGGACAAAATTAAAACCTGGAATATGCCGATGAATGATTCGAAATGCACGGTTCTCCACATAGGACGAACAAATCCAAAAAACAATTACATGCTGGGACAAACTGAGGTGGTAAGGGTACAAAAACAAAAAGACCTTGGAATAATTATAACCGAAGATCTAAAATGGGAACAACATATTAGTCAAATAATAAAGAAAATGAACACCTTAATCTATCTAGTGCAAGTCTCATTTAGGGTTCAATCACCTCAAATGATTTTAAAACTCTACAAATCCTTTTTAAGACCAAAAATCGAATATGGACAGTGTATTTGGAATCCATACTATGTCAAAGATATTGAGGCACTTGAGAGAGTGCAGCGAAGAATTACAAAAATTCCATTGAAACTGAGAAACTTACCTTACAGCGACAGGCTAGTTAGATTGAACCTGACAACACTCAGTGAAAGACGGCTTCGAGGTGAAACCTTTAAGATCACTAGTGGATATTATGGGTGCAACTTGGATCTCTTTCACTCTCCTCAATTGGCCACTCTTAGAGGTCCTAGTAAAAAGCTTGCTAAAGAGAAAACCAGCAAACTGCTAAGAAGAAACTTCCTTATAAATAGGGTCATATACAGCTGGAATAGGCTAAGTGAGGATACAGTTAACTCTACATGCACAAACCAGTTCAAGAACAGGCTTGATTTGGAAATGCAGACTTGGAATAATATACTCATTCATTACTAAATTGTGATAAACTGTGAAAATGGTGAACATAACAAAAAACTGTGATAAAAAAAAACTTTAGAAGAACTTTATTTATAAATAGTGACACTGTGATACACAATTCAATAGTTTCATCGGAATTTTTCCGCTTACTATTGATAAACCCATAATAATAATAATAATAATAATATTCTAATTAAATAATAGAATTATCATCCGTCTTTACAATTTATCAAAAAAACTTACACTAACCTATCTTTACATTTTTTCCTTTTGATAAACGTTATAATATCTAAAAACTATATCAAATATTGTCTCAAATTGCATGTTTACTTAAAAATTTTAAGGATTTTCTAGACAAAATTGAATTTCATTTTTAAAATATTTTTTTATAGCCAAAAATATTATTTTGCTTCTTACTACTCACTATATTTTTTTTATAAATGTTACTTTGTGTGCTATAGTCTTGTTTCATTCATTGAAATATATTCAAGAAAAAATCACCTTTATTACTGATCCAGATCATTAACACTTTGTTGCTTTCCATCGATTGTATTGCATTAGCTTTCGCATCTACTAATATTCATGCACGATTAGCCCAATACGTTCCTTTCATATCTTTAGAGCCTCACCTATCTATATTTTGTGGACTTATTTGATGAAACAGGAAACAGATCTGCATTTTCTTGATAAAAAGTCTTTCACGTCACCCCTTACCTGGGCTAAGTGAGAGGCTAATAAAAGAGACCTTTTCCCCGACCCTAACAGCATGTGGTTGTATGCACTCATGATTTTACAATCTGTGTAAATTTAACAAATATATGTGTTAAATTTTTTATAAATAAAAAAATATCAGAAACGTAAAGATAATTTTTTTTTTTGATTTCAACAATATAATACTTACGCAAAATATTTTGAAGTTTACAGACTAGACTTCAAAATATTCTACATTACATTGAGAAAAGAACAACACTCATAATAACATAAAATACCTCTAGCGCCTGTTAACTTTTGCGTAAGTATTATATATGGTTGAAATAGTAGCTTTTAGATTATCTAAAGAGATGGCGCTATGAGTTTAAATTTTAAGTCATCAAAAGTACATAATGAATAATACAAATTTTAATTAAATTTATTTAAAAACAGCGTATAATATACTAAAGTTACCTATAACTTTTTCTAAAGGTAAGCAGGATTCTAATTTACATTTAATTTCTCTCACAACTTGTATTATAAAATTTGACATTTATGTCAATTTACAACTACTTATCATTCGATTATGAAAATAGTTCATTGTCTCTGCTATTTTTATATAAAATTATTAGATATTAATGTTAATATTTTCAATATAACAATTTTTACTGTGCTGCTTATTAGCACAGTATTTGTATGTATAAAAATTAAGGATCTTGAAATCGATTATCAGAAAATCATTCCTTATTACTAATTCTTTTAATCGTGCAATAGATGTCAATAAACATCTAATCTTGTATGTCACAAAGTAAAAAGTTTTTAAACTTGTTGTGTTTGGAACATATGTTAATTAAAACACTAATAACTGCTGTACTGCTGAACACGTATATTAAGTATCAAACAAGTTATTATACAACTATAATATTAACATCCAATGTGGCGCTTAGATCTACCCGAAGAACACGTCATACCAGCTGACAGTCTGTCGGCTGTCTTCTAGTCACTGGTCTTACTTTACGTAGCACAAGCGGTCAACTCTTGAACATAACAGAACTTTTGAAAATATTAAAAATTAGTCGGACCAAAAAATAGTGTGTGTTACACGTCCGGAAAATGTTTTGCAAGTGCTCGTATTGTTTCGCCTCGGTGCTACGCACCTCGGATACACAACTTTACTCGCTCTTGCAAAATGTCATTTTCCATCCTTGTGTCACAAATAACTATTACGTTGCTGATATTTTTTTTTATTTATAAAAAACTAAACACATATATTTGTGAAATTAAAACAATACATTATAAAAACGTGAGTGCATAAAACCACATGCTGTTAGGGTCGGGGAAAAGGTCTCTTTTATTGGCCTCCCACTGGGCCCAAGTAAGGGGTGGTGTGAAAGACTCTTTAACCATTTTTTTTTCTTCAAATGTGGTCGTTAATTCGTTATTTTATCGACCAAACGATCCAACAACTCTATCTAATAATATCTTTTAATGGTCTGATCATTTTTTCAGGTAATCATTGATTACTATACCATCCATATCCCTAAATACTGATGTTATACTGATACCAGTAGACTATCTTTTCACGCTTTGGTTCGGTTCATCGTGTTCAGTCCAGTCGACTGAATGTCGATTGTTGGACTCACACACGGACCCTCTTTGCACCTTACTTTCACAAGTCCAAATATTCATGCACGATATGTCTAACCGTTTTCTTTAGAGTATCAGCTAACTCGATTAACTTTACTTAAAATCATCCAAATTATATTGATGTTTTCTCGTCTGTAATAGCCTATTTGGGCGTCCACTGCATGATTGGTTTTCGTAATATAAATTTGATTATAGTAACGCTATTATGTGTCAATCTATCAACTTTTTAGCCCATCGATTATAACTGTCATATCACTAACAAAAGTTAATCCTATTTGTTATCAGAACTCA
Organism: Altica lythri; assembly: GCA_964028335.1. NCBI lineage: Eukaryota > Metazoa > Arthropoda > Insecta > Coleoptera > Chrysomelidae > Altica > Altica lythri. Next base: position 4,830,328 of record OZ034806.1, on the reverse strand, counting down.
AACACAAAATATCCAAATTCTAGTTCTATTTTTTAAACATTTTCGTATCAGTTCAGACTTGTTAATACTGTTTGATAGTAGCATGTAATACTGTAATATTTTTTACACCTTATCTTGTTAGAAAATGAGAGGAATGTTAAAATTAATAAAGGTGTGTCGATTATACATTTATTTTCGTTTCGTGTAATATCTATTAATAATTACCTGCATGTTTCTTTAATTAAATGAACATATAAAAATATATTTACCGACAAAAACTGGTATTTTATTTAACAAAAAAATGTTAAAAAAAAAGTGTGGAATCGCTAATAAAACAATATGGAACAAATAAAAAAAAAATGAAAAATTGTAAAATATTGGTCACAATCTTAAAACAGGTGGGAAAAAATTTCAGAATAAAACCATTAGAAATGGCTTTTAGAATGTATAAAAATATTATTAAGGACAATATTTAGAATGACCAATATAGGGAAAGTAATACACAAACCGTTTGAAAATCTTTCCTAAACATGGTTTTTGAAAAGTGCAGAATACAAAAGATTTTAGTAAAAGTTGTTAATGTCATAATTTATAACTTCATGTATAAATATTGATTAAAAAATCTTTTAAACTTTTATTTTGCTACAAGCTTTGCACGTTATTAACAAAATAATTGTTTTCAGGTCATCGTGAACGGAAAAAGAAGAAAAAGTACCAAATAAAAATTGTTGCAAATTATCGAAATAACACTTTTAGTAGCATCGTTAAAATACAACTCGCAAGCCTAACATACCATTTAAGAAAACAACTAAATATCATTTAAAAATGTCTAATTTTTGACGTAATACAAGAAATTGATTTTCGGGATATACTTAGTGAACAACGTTAATAATTTAACGAAAAAATCCCAATTATTCAGGACAATACTTTAAATAACAGTTTAATAACAATAACTACAGAAAACCATCATTTAAAACACATCTGTAAGTAAAACACTGTTTTTGAAATGTACTAAACAAAGAGTGTACTTTAGAAAAAAAAACTTTCAAACGACAGTTGGTACAAATGATATGAATAAATACAAATCCATTCCACGTTTTCAAATCAATCTGTATAATAATCCAGAAATCCATTTTTGGAATATCGTGATCAATGAAAATCAAAAAGCTAGTAATATATTAAATAACACTTAAAGAATAGTAATTTCAACTTATCAGAAGTGACTGCAATAGTAGTTTACGTAACAAGTCCCGACTCGCAGGCTAGTAGACCTCGCCTGCGGCTCTTCCTGCAATTGCCCGCTCGTCCGGTAAAAGCACTTTTGGGACGTATTACGTACAATATTTTTTTTTTAAACCGGTCAGAATTTAATAATTTCCAGTTTATTTTTGGTTTAGAAAATCTCATTTTGTCGGAACGGGCCAGAAAATAAAAATGAGTCCGGCAATAGTTATTTGTGACACAAGGACGGAAAATGACATTTCGTCCGGAAAATGTTTTGCAAGAGCGAGTAAAGTTGTGTAGCCGAGGTGCGTAGCACCGAGGCGAAACAATACGAGCACTATTTTTTGGTCCGACTAATTTTTAATATTTTCAAAAGTTCTGTTATGTTCAAGAGTTGACCGCTTGTGCTACCTAAAGTAAGACCAGTGACTAGAAGACAGCCGACAGACTGTCAGCTGGTATGACGTGATCTTCGGGTAGATATAAGCGCCACATTGGATGTTAATATTATTGTTGAATAATAACTTGTTTGATACTTAATATACGTGTTCAGCAGTTATTAGTGTTTTAATTGACATATGTTGCAAACACAACAAGTTCAAAAACTTTTTACTTTGTGACATACAAGATTAGATGTTTATTTTTATACATACAAATACTGTGCTAATAAGCAGCACAGTAAAAATTGTTATATTGAAAATATTAACATTAATATCTAATAATTTTATATAAAAATAGCAGAGACAATGAACTATTTTCATAATCGAATGATAAGTAGTTGTAAATTAACATAAATGTCAAATTTTATAATACAAGTTGTGAGAGAAATTAAACGTAAGTTAGAATCCTGCTTATCTTTAGAAAAAGTTATAGGTAAGTTTAGTATATTATACGCTATTTTTAAATAAATTTAATTAAAATTTGTATTATTCATTATGTTTTTGATGACTTAAAATTTAAACTCATAGCGCCATCTCTTTAGATAATCTAAAAGCTACTGTGCCGGCCTAGGCCGGAAAATGTTATTTTCCGGACGATTTTGAAGTAATTAATAGTATTGTTTCTGGACGGAGGCCTAAAATAGTTATTTGTGACACAAGGATGGAAAATGACACTTTGCAAGAGCGAGTAAAGTTGTGTAGCCGAGGTGCGTAGCACCGAGGCTAAACAATACGAGCACTTGAAAAACATTTTCCGGACGTGTAATACATACTATTTTTTGGTCCGACCAATTTTTAATATTTTCATAAGTTCAAAAACTTTTTACTCTGTAACATAAAAGTTTAGGTATTGCACGATTAAAAGAATTAGTAATGAGAAATGATTTTCTAATAATCGATTTAATTTAATTTTAATTAATTTTTAAACATACGAATAAGCAGCACACTAAAAATTTTTGTATTGAAAATATTAACATTACTGTCTAATAATTTTATATAAAAATAGTAGAAACAATAAACTATTATGGTTCAATGAGCAAAAATAAAATCGAGATATGTATTTTCATAATCGAATGACAAGTAGTTGTAAATTGACATAAATGTCAAATTTAAAATAAAAGTTGTGAGAGAAATTAAATGTAAATTAGAATCCTGGTTACCTTTAGAAAAAGTTATTAGTTTAGTATATTATACGCTGTTTTCAAATAAATTTAACTAAAATCTGTATTATTCATTATGTATTTTTGATGACTCATAGCGCCATCTCTTTAGATAAACTAAAAGCTACTTTGCCGGCCTAGGCCGGAAAATGTCATTTTCCGGACGATTTTGAAGTAATTAATAGTATTGTTTCTGGAATGAGGACCAAAAAAGCTTGTACCGGACTGATTTTTATTTTCTGGCCTTGTCCGACAAAATGAGACTTTCTGGCCTAAAAATAAACCGGAAAGTACTGATTTCTGGCCGGTTTAAAAAAAATGATTACGTAATCATAAATTATTTATTGTAAGTGATAAAAAGTGATTACAAGTAATCACAACTTATTCCAAAAGAACATATGATAACACAAGATTCCAAGCGATTATAAGTAATGTTTTTATACATATCTTTGGTTAGATATTACTTCAGATCATTAAGAAAGTTTTGCCTCATCTCCATGGCCAACCCGTAACTCTTTTTTTATATAATTAAATAATGATTAAATAGAAAATAAATAAATGTTATATTACCATTAGATTTGTCAAAAAAACATTACCTGTTTAAGTGGTTTAACTACTTAAATTGTAAAATCTGACCCTATCAGCGATAATCAGTCGAGTAATCAGTTTGTGAAGACATGTAGTCAATGAAATAACGTTGAACGTATTATATGATAATAATCCAAATAATGGACCGAAAGCCCGTTTATGGGATAACCAGAATACAAACAGACTTTATAGAAAAAATTCTGAACATAAATTGTTACAGTATTTTCTGTTTTTAAAACAGAATCACATAAACAAAATATAAAAGAAAAAATAAACGATTTGAATTATTTTATGGCTTTTATGATTATAAAACTCCACTGAACTATCGGAGTACTTTATAAGATAGGCTTTTATATCTTTCCGTCCGTGTGCGAGATAACTCTTAAACGGAAAGTCACAGGGTCATGAAATTTGGTACCTATATGAAATCTTCATGTTATGGTACATAACACGCAACCCTATTTTGGTCCAGATCAGATAACCTTAACGGAAAATTTTTAGCGGTTTACCGAAACTCGTGTATATAATTCATATTTCCTTTCTCCCGTGTGTGCTTTAACTTTTGAACGGAAAGTCACATGGTCATGAAATTGTTTACATGGAATCTTCATGTTATGGGAAAGCACCCTATTTTGGTCTGGATTGGATAAAAGGGTAAAACCTTCGAACGCAAGGTCATAGGGTCATGAAATTTGGGATATTAAATTCTTATGTCATCGATGAAGAACCCTGTTGATTTTGGTTCATATCGGATGACACTAGCAGTAAATTTTTAATTGCCGAATGTACATATAATGAAATTCAAAAAATTCGTCCATAATTCTCAAAGAGACCGGAATATGTAAATACCAAGTAAAATAAATCAAAGTCTCGGTCTCAGCAAAATATTTATATTAATTCTTATTGTGACGCGTTTCGCTCATACGAGCATCATCAGACTTCTAAAATATAACAAGAATAATTGCTGGAGTACAATAAAATTATTCTTGTTATATTTTAGAAGTCTGATGATGCTCGTATGAGCGAAACGCGTCACAATAAGAATTAATATAAATATTTTGCTGAGACCGAGACTTTGATTTATTTTACTTGGTATGTACATATAATGCATATTTACCTCTGTTTGTGTACGCTGTAACTCTTGGACGGAAGGTCATAGGGTCATGAAATATAAAATGTTCATGTCATAGATAAGAACCCTATTCATTTTGGGGCGGTCTCGAATTGGACGCTAACTACCTGTAGCTCCGAAGAGACACCCTTAAATTGGACGCTGCCGGAAGGATTATCTCCTTTAAGGATTAAGCTTATATTTGATAACAATTTTTCGGGAATTTCGATTCAGGTAAAGTATAAATTAAATATATTAAATTTTGCTATTTAAGGTAATGAAATTTGCATTTTGTTTTATTTTCTTTTTGTTCGTTGTGCCTGCTTGTTATAGTTATGGAAACTTTCAAAGTTATTAGTGAACGTGGAAAAGAAGTGCTAATTGTAGGGTCCGCCAAATTTACAAAAGACAAAGTGTTGAAGAGTGGTGAAACTTATTGGAGATGTGCCATACGTTCTTGTAAGGCGAAGATTTTCACGGTGGGGGCAGAAAATATAATTTCGCGTTGTGATTTACAACATAATCACGTTAAAAACACTAAAAAATTAAATCGTCAAATTATAAGTAATAGTGTGAAACGAAAGGCTACAGAGGATCCAGCAGAAAGGCCATCGAAAATAATACATTCTGTTTTAAAAAAACATAGTGAACAACTGACTACACTGTCCGTTCGTGATATGTGCTACATTCGGAATAATTTGTATAACAACAGGCGGAAACTTCAACCACCTTTACCAAAGACTGCCAAAGAGTCTATGAGTATGTTGGAGAAAATGAACATAAGAACAATTAGAGAAGAAGATTTTTTATTCATTAGTGACCAAACGGCAAATATTGTTGTGTTTTCGTGCTTATCAAACATTTCCTATTTGTGCAGCAAAGAAAAAATCTACATGGATGGGACATTTAGTTATTGTGCACAATATTTTTTCCAATTATTTACTATTCATACTTTGGAAAATGGACATTACATTCCCCTAGTATTCTGTTTACTTCCCGATAAACGGCAGGCAACTTACGAAACTGTTTTTCTACTGTTAAAGTCTAGGTGCGAAAGTGTCGGTTTGGATTTAAATCCTAAAAAAGTTGTGGTAGATTTTGAAAAGTCAATCCATAATGCTGTGCGAACAGTCTGGCAAGAATCAGAATTGATTGGGTGTCGCTTTCATCTTGGACAAGCTTGGTTTCGCAAAATACAAAATCATGGACTAACCCCAGACTTTAAAAACCAAGAAAGTGAGATAGGCAGGTGGCTTAAATATACCTTTGGCTTGCCTTTTCTGAACCCCACGGATGTAGGCGATTGCTTCGCATTTGAATTTGCGGAAATTCAACCTCAAGATGAAAGACTTTCGAAATACGCTGACTATTTAGTGGAAAACTATATATCAGAAGACGCCAATTTTCCGCCAGAGCTGTGGGCAGAGTGCAGCGACAGCATTGAAAGGACGACAAATGCGTGCGAGTCTTTTCACTCTAAGTTTAACTCACATTTTTATTTTCCACACCCCAACATATTTCTGTTTATTGAAGTGTTGAAACAGTTCCAAACTGAAACATACATAAAACTTCAAAGTTTAACAGAAGAAGTGAGAATTCGAGATGTTACAGTACGTAAGCGTACCGAAATACTACGTGCTAACATAAACCGATACAACTTAGGTGAAATTTCGAGGATAAATTTCGTAAAATGTGCATCTTATATATACTCCAATGTAAATATGTAAATGTGTAAATATATGTATTCATGCTTAGAAATATAATTGTAAATATAATGAGGTTCGTGTATAATATATTATCTTTTATGTAAAACTTTCAAACGAATAAACAAATATACTTTTAAACATAGTTACTATAAATGCCTTTTGGAAAACGTAAATAAACAGCTAAACTTGAAGCAATGTGTAATTTATTTCAACTTTCACTCCAAATCTAATGACCCATTACCAGCAGGTGGGCGTAGCGTCAAATTTTGTAGTAGAGATTAGCAGCGTCCAATTTATGGCGTCCCTCACAGGTAAACAGAACTCTTTGCGGATTAACTTTCACCTTAGCGTCCAATTTATGAACGCCCTCATTTTGATCCAGATGGAAGAACCCTACCGGTAAAATTTTAAGGGTTTTCCAAAACTCGTGTATATAATAATGCATATGTATAAATCCAATGGTAGTTTCTTACTTCCAAAATTGACGTTGATAATTATTAACTTTTGTGTTAAACCCCGCATTTGGGCAAAACATTTTTTTTCAATATATCGAGTAGAACATATTCAAAAATCAGGAGTTGGACATAATAATGGATATTATTAGTTTGTGGCTAAATGTAATTTTCTAATATACCTACAGTTTTATACAATATAAAGATATATGATTGCTGACCGTCAGGATAGCCAGAGTTACCCCTACTCACCACTCTACACCGAACGAAAACTTGTAAGACTACAAACATGCTAGTCATAATTCACATAACTTCTATTTCTAATTTCAACTCTTCCCATAATTAGTTTAATATTAATACAGGTTAAGTTATTTGAACAAACTATATCGCATTCCGTTAAAATCAATTAAATAGAGACCTTGTCAGACCACTGATCAGAAATTCCACAAGGTGTCGAGTTTATTGCAAGAATTACATTCATTTGGTATCAAGTTTTATTGAAGGAAGGTATTAGTATGGAAATAAAAAGTGTAATGAACTTCTTTAATAATTATAATTAATATATGTACACACAGTGCGGCGATAAGTAACGAATAGATTAATTTTTTACGTTGTTATAATTTTTTTAACATTTCAGAAATATTGATTTGGTGGAACTGTTTCTACCTAAAAATTAAAACTCCAACACTTGATTATGATACGATTTAAACGATATTTAATTCTCTATATAACACTATATTTTATAATAATTAGGTACACATGTTTCTATGGCGCCAATTTTGATTTAGTCTAGTAGTAGTGCTTGAACTTTCTGGTAAAAAATAATTTCGCTACCTTTTATGGAAATGTTTTAAAGTTAGTTAATCATGTACCGGAATAGGAATAGACAACTATCTCCATTTCGCAAATCTTCCTAAATATGGTTATGCTTATTGCTTCAAAGATTGTTAGATACTGATAAACAGTTTTGCATAAATGTAATTTAAGTAGGATACATTTGAAGTTAAAACTTTTTACGAGCCTGGTACATGATGCAATATAAACATACAGGCAGAGATTTTGTACAGGAAAAAAGCAGAAGAAATAATTTTCAGAAATTCCAAAGTTGGCTTTCTTTAAATTATAAAAGCTAGAAAAAATCGGAAACGAGATATAATTGACAAATGGAAAAAAAAATGTGTGAGGTGTCAAGGGACGCCCGGATGGAACGAAGTTCCTTTCGATTAATTAGTGAAGGAATTAGTAACTGACAGTTAAGGTAATTTAACGTAGGTACAACTATAGTCAAGTTACGAACTATTTTTAAAATGTTTATGAATTTATTAATTTATAAAACAGGATGAAATAAAATATAATACTATCATAGTTAATTATTATTTTTTCTACAGTATTTTCTTTTTAATGTACATTTTCTTTTAATTTAAAATAGTGTCTTTTTAATTGTAATATATCTATCTATGAGAGAGAGGGAGAGAGAGTTATTTATTTTTTGGTCTGTGAGAGAGAGAAACATGCGTGTGTCGTGTCATAGTGTCGTGACAACTTTTGGTATGAATTTTTTTTGGCTAGCTCCTAGCGTCAGTCGTAACTGTTCGTAACGCGCGAAAGGGAACTTCGTTCCAAAAATTATAGAAAAATTCTGAATAATTAAGATTACTGAATAAATACATCAAATATTTAAAGGCATATTTTGATTCATAACTTCTTTTAATTTTAAAATTTTAACATCCTGCATACTTTTAAAGATGTATAGTTGGTTCACATTTAGTGTGCCTTCATTATAAAAGTCATTTTGATAAGGGCAGTAAAAATAAATAACCTCTTGTAAACATCTATTGTTAAAGAATTGTCCCAAAGCGATTATCTATCCAAACGTTCAGTCGGCTTAACTATTTTAGTAGGTATTAAATAGTCGTTATTTGTTAAAATTAAGTTTGGTATAGTTGTGTGCAACTATAAAATTAAATATTAACAACTAACAACTTATTCACTCAAAGACTATTTTAGCCGACGACCTTTATAACCCCATTTACCTATCGTTAGAAATAAAGATTAAGCAATAAATTAATAAATAAATTTCACAATACTAATCCTAATCTACTAATCCTTCTTGCAATCGAAAGATATTTGCAAGTTACTTAACTATACATTAGGCGTCTAAACCCTACATTATATATAGAGTTTTTAAAAGATTTTCAAATCAAAATTTATATTGAAATTCGGAGTATGGAAAATGGAAATATCAGTAAAGAGGTGTCATCTAAGATTGAAAAAAAAACAAGAATGTTTAAAACAATTACTTACTAAATATAAAAATAATAAAATCAGTAGAATTCACTTTATTGAATGAATTATATCTTATAATTTAGTTAACTAATAAAAATTAAATTTTATTTTTTTAGATTATTTTTAAGCTTTCTACAAGAATAAATTTATTTTTCCTATATTGCTTCAGCCGACCCCTTTCCAGGCTACCTGAGATCATAAATTAGTTTATTGTTTTGATTTTATCAGTGGGTACTTTTAAATCCTGCATAAGTTCAGGCACATTAAATGTGAACCAACTAAACAGGATACACTTGTCAGACCAGCCAGAGCAACGCGACGTGCCAACTCCATACACCCTTATACTGTTCAATGTCCGATATCGAGAACGGAACGACCTGATCGTTCCTTCATCCCCAGGGTCTCCAGATTGTATAACTCCTTACTTTCCCACGTCTTCCCCACTCGTCCTAACTTGCAAGCCTTTAAATCCCAAATTAATAAATTGTCTCTTCTGTCCTAATAAGTGTTCTCCATACATTTGTATTTAGGTCTATACGTACGAGGACATCCTTAAAAATATTTCATTAAGGTTAGATAGCGGCCTTATTCAGAGACTACTAGACATAGAAACTTGAGAAAAAAAAAATAGTATAAAAGCGATCCTGAGAAAATTTTTTGGAAATATTTTTACCAAAATAGTGTGAAATCGAAAGTCAAATTTTAAAATGTTCAATTTCTCCGAAAATTTACCATTTCATGGTAAATTGCGCTTTTATAATATTATTTTTTCTCCACTTCGCTACGTCTAGTAGTTTCTGAGATATGACCGCTAGCCAGTCTTAATAAAATACCCTGTATGTTTGTACGGCTGCCAATCTAAATTAACAACACCTTAATAATAAATTGTTATTGTTTATCTTTGATATTTAAATATTTCAATTTTACAAACTTTTCCGCCCCTAAATAAAGATACTTTTCGAAAACTTACAGAAAACTGAAAGTGACGCTCACATTGATTTTTTATAAAGAATAATTTGATATCTACCAAATTTATTATGATTTTTTTATCTCAACAGAGAAGATTAACAAAATAGACGAAAACAGATTTTTTATGGTCCCCAAAAATTCGATCGGTTAAAGAGTCTTTTCTCAGTGTAATGTGTATTTTGTTGTCTTATCTGTAAAGTTTAAAATTTTGCGTAAATATTATATATGGTTGAAGTCAGAATAAAAATATTTTTGCGTTTCTGGTATTTATTTATTTTTATTTATAAAAAATTAATCAAATTTATTTAAACAATAGAATGTAAAATCATGAGTTCATTGGCTGCCCGCTGTGAGGGGCGAGAAAATGTTTGGATTTATTGCCTGCCCGTAGTTCCTAGGTACCATTCTAGTATAGAATAGTTATTATCCTAACAAGTGCGGAAAGTTATACTTTCCCGCACGCGAACTGCCGATGCCCGAACGACGGGAAGCGGAGTTCGAGCAAGCAGTTAAGTGCGGGAAAGTTAATTTCCGCAAGAGTTAGGATCAATATTTTTTCCACAAGCAAAATCACCTCGAAAATTATTTAGATACTTGAAAAGAAGCGATTGTGACAATTAAATCTTTTATAGTGTCAATAAATACACGACTGTAGCTATAGCAACCCTACTTAAACAGGTGAGTTTGTTGTTGCTTTAAGTAAGGTTTACAGGGGTTATTTAATAAATTATGATTTTTTTAAAAACAAACATTTTAAAAATCCCTATTTTCATGTAAAATAATCTTAATTTTTTTTACTATTTGTATGTAGTCCAACAAGATAAAGATAATGATACAATAATTTGTCAAAAAGGTTATCGGAAAACATCTCTAATTAATAAAAAAAAAAATGCGTGCGGGAAAAATCCTTTCCCGCACGCCGTGCGGGAAAGAGATATTTTCTGAATTAAAATGCGTGCGGGAAAGTGTTGTTTTACGGATGCTTGTAGAAAAAATAACTACAATTATGTCTCTTGGGTTATCCATTTGCGTTTAATGCCAAATGTTACAAACGTTTTAATTTTCTTTCATTTTTATTTTATGTTTGAATCAGTAAAACAAACTGAGCTGATAAAAATCATACACAATTCATTAACTATATAATTGTGTATAGTGTTTCAAATATTTAATGATCTAACATTTATTCAAGATCTTAGTATTTAAACGCTTAGTTCATACAATCTAAGAACATAGAACACCACCATGTTTTTTAAGATGTAATTTAAACTTTTATTGGGAGCAACATTTTTATTTTGTATTCATTATCTTCAATAAGGATTCATTGATGTTTTTTGGTACAGGGAAAATGGCGTTTGTAAGAAAAAGAAAAATGTAATTTTAAGTTGTAAAATAAGAATAAATGTGAACCTGTATGTGTCAGGTATTGACCAAAAAACGAAAATTTAGCTGTGTATAGGTGATCAGGGAATGTGACACAATATTCGACATAGTTTTTAGTTATTTTAAGATAGTAAATTCAATTGGGTTAAATCAAGAACAAAATAATTGTCAAGATATAGTTATTGCAATTTTTTGGAACGAAGTCCCCTTTCGGGCGTTACGACCAGTTACGACTGAGGCTAGAGGCTAGCCGACAAAAAAATAAGACCAAAAGTTGTCACGACACGACACACGCATGTTTCTCTGTCTGTCTCTCTCTCACAGACCAAAAAATAAAAAACTCTCTCAATTAAAAAGAGACTATTTTAAATTAAAAGAAAATGTACATTAAAAAGAAAATACTTAAAAAAAAAATAATTACCTATAATAGTATTATATTTTATTTCATCTTGTTTTTATAAATTAATAAATTTAGTTACTGTCAAATATTTTAATTTTAAAATTTTGAATTAAATTGTTAATTCCTGTTTTACATTAAATTGAAATAAAAAGTAATTCTAGATATATGTATGTCATCTAAACCTCTGGTATTGTATAAATGGACACTTTTGTTAAAAGAAACAAACTGTTGAAATTAATCAGGTGATAATGGATTTACTATTTTCTATTTTGCTTTGAATAGTGTAGTGTCGCGACTTTGTTAAGTTTATACAGGTTTTTGTAGATAATAAATAATAAAATAATAGAAAATAATAACAATAATGTATCCTGACAGTAGTTCTCGACAAATTTTGGATATTTCTGATGGAGTTAGGTAAGTAGAGATTTTATACAGACAATAATAAATGTATAAACACTCTGTTGTGTTTACAAATTACAATTCCTCCACTAATTAATCGAAAGGAACTTCGTTCCATCCGGGTGTCCCTTGACACCTCTCACTTTTTTTGTTTGTAGAATAACAATTCTATTATTTGTACAAAGATATTATTTTATTAGAAAGTATTAAATGAAAAATTGTAAATTCGATATAAATACAATAAAATTAATAACAGAGCAAGTCTTACCTTTTTTTCCATGCGTGCTTATTAAAATGCCCAATTGCGTGCATGTATTTCGGGCGGAAAGTGGCTATTCATTCTTGATATTTATTGCTTGAGCGTGTATTAATAGACAAAAACACGCTTAATTTAATTTTTTTATCTAATATTTTTTTAGAGAAAAAATCATTGTTTTTGATATTCTGTTTTAATCCAAAAATTTGTTCTTAGAAAATAAATTAAGCTTTTTTTATTTTTTTTTAATCGGGTTTACTAATTACATTTAGACAAAAAAACGCAAACTAACAAATATGTAGAAACTACATAATATACTATACTACACAAATGTGTATTTTTAATACGGTAATAAATGCAAACTAAGTATTTTATATACTATACAGTAAAGGGCTGTGCGCTAATAGATGTGAACTTCTATGTGTCAGTTCGATAAAAAACTTATGAGGACTGGAATATTAAAACAAATTAATATCACTCCTTTAATTTCACTTTATTTTATTTAACCCACAAGAGAAAAGAATATCTTTATTCACAGAACTCTCTGTCACGACTTACTTCTTAAATCTAATTTTTAAGATATATTTATATATCTTCTCTTAAGTGAAGGTCTGGTTTCTTTCCCATGCATATCTAATAATGAGCACTAATTCGTTTAATACAAAAAACAGTTTTTCTTACTCAGACAAGAGGGTTGCTTATGGATTAGATTATCGTTGTATAAACAAAACATTAAATATGTACCACAAAACCATTAAATCCCAAACTATTACATCATAGAAACATAACAAAATAGTATCCATTTCATTATACCTTAGATAAATTTAGATAAATAAAATAATAATATTTCATTATATTTTTCAAAAAATATAATACCGAAAAAATGAACAAACAGGAAAAGGTTAAAAAAATGAAAAACAACAGAAATGAAATAACAATCGAAAAGTTAGGAAAAAAAAAGTGTGAGGTGCCAAGGGACACCCGGATGGAACGAAGTTCCTTTCGATTAATTAGTGAAGGAATTAGTAATTTGTAAACACAACAGAGTGTTTATACATACATAAGCATTTATTATTGTCTGTATAAAATCTCTACTTACCTAACAGTTCGTTTCTTTTAACAAAAGTGTCCATTTATACAATACCAGAGCTTTAGATAACACATCTTTTTAGAATTACTTTTTATAATTTAAAACAGGAATTAACAATTCAATACAAAATTTTAAAATTAAAATATTTGACAGTAACTGACAGTTAAGGTAATTTGACGTAGGTACCTAAATAGTCAAGTTACGAACTATTTTTAAAATGTTTATGAATTTATTAATTTATAAAAACAGGATGAAATAAAATGTAATACTATTATAGTTAATTATTATTTTTTCTACAGTATTTTCTTTTTAATGTACATTTTCTTTTAATTTAAAATAGTGTCTTTTTAATTGTAATATATCTATCTATGAGAGAGAGGGAGAGACAGTTATTTATTTTTTGGTCTGTGAGAGAGAGAAACATGCGTGTGTCGTGTCATAGTGTCGTGACAACTTTTGGTATGAATTTTTTTTGGCTAGCTCCTAGTGTCAGTCGTAACTGTTCGTAACGCGCGAAAGGGAACTTCGTTCCAAAAATGTGAAAAAATAATATAATTGAAATAACAATCGAAAAAAATTAAAAAATCAGATAGTAGAAGTACCTACTAATAAATGGAAACACACGAGGAAAATTGGGAAAATTGAAAGCCTTAACAAACGAAAAAAAAGCATTGTGTGGTTTTATGAAACCACGGTAAAAGTGAAACTTTTTTCACACTATAGACATTTAACTAAAATGTTTTCGAATAATATTTCATTAAGGGTATAAAAATCGCTTTATCAATCTTAATTTTATACTTGGAAAATTGGAATGGACCGAATATAAATAAAATTAAACACAAATAATATAGCGTGGAGCACACTACACTGTCAGCTGCTGCAAACTATAGGCGTTGAAATCGAAATCAAAATCAAAATCGAAATTGAAATCGAAATCTAAATTGAAATTGAAATCGAAATCAAAATCGATTCACACACGATAGAAGTGAAAACTTCAGTAAATCGACAAAAGAATGAGATGAATATATATAACAAGGGTAGGATAATTACAAAGTTTATTTGTTTAAAAATGATAGTGTTTTGATTAATTTTAAAAGATATTTTATTTAATATATGTTACATAATTTATTGCTCAAGTTCCATATTTTCAGTTTCAAAAATTATTATTTACGACTGTAATATTTTTAAAACGTTACATGTCGTAGATACTTACGCAGTCGAAGTTCGTATTAATACGAATAGGTAGAATATAACAGTCGACGTTACATGTCGCAGATACTTACGCAGTCGAAGTTCGTATTAATACGAATAGGTAGAATATAACCGTCGACGTTACATGTCATAGATACTTACGCAGTCGAAGTTCGTATTAATACGAATAGGTAGAATTGTTTTCATTAGCAGATCTGCTCACTCCCGTACATTTTTGTATTAAACTATAAATAGGCGCCGCCTACTTTATACTTTATACCTACTCGGCGGTCGACCGACATGCACTAACACAGACCAAAAAACGATGTAATAAAAGTTTCACTTTAAAAAATATATATATGTATATATACAAACTAAAAAAAAGTGGAAAAATGGGCCATAATAAGTAAAAAACTGGAAACTAAAACAGCTTGAAATCTAAAAAAATCGGTAGTTCGCCAGGTCAGTAGTAATTTCCTTCCTGTGAATATTTATTTTCCTTATTTTTTTAATCTTTTACCTATTTATATAATATTTTTTAATAAAATATTTTACCTCAGTATCCGTATCAATACTCTAATACTTATATTTTTTTATGTTATTTGATGATAATGCATTAATAATAAATTAAACGAGAAATACATATGATTAATTACACAATTAATAATTTACTCAAAAGATCATTGATTCGCTGTAAGCAATTAATAATTAATTTATCAAGATTGATCAAGTGACGAAGGTTAAGAGTTCAAAAATGTGTTCATGTATCTGCATATATAAAATAAGCTGACCGGAATTTCACAAAACTTCAAAAGAACCGACTTTAGAAACGTAATTAAATTAAATTAGTTTAATCTCGGCAAATATAAACACAACTCTTTTCAAACAAAAGCTGTTATTTAAAATAAAACTTAGAAAACGAGATGTAACACTCTGAGAATAGTTGAGGAGGAAAAAAAAAAGTGTGAGGTGTCAAGGGACACCCGGATGGAACGAAGTTCCTTTCGATTAATTAGTGAAGGAATTAGTAATTTGTAAACACAACAGAGTGTTTATACATACATAAGCATTTATTACTGTCTGTATAAAATCTCTACTTACCTAAGAGTTCGTTTCTTTTAACAAAAGTGTCCATTTATACAATACCAGAGCTTTAGATAACACATCTTTTTAGAATTACTTTTTATAATTTAAAACAGGAATTAACAATTTAATACAAAATTTTAAAATTAAAATCTTTGACAGTAACTGACAGCTAAGATAATTTGACGTAGGTACCTAACTAGTCAAGTTACTAACTATTTTTAAAATGTTTATGAATTTATTAATTTATAAAAACAGGATGAAATAAAATATAATACTAATATAGGTAATTATTATTTTTTCTACAGTATTTTCTTTTTAATGTACATTTTCTTTTAATTTAAAATAGTGTCTTTTTAATTGTAATATATCTATCTATGAGAGAGAGGGAGAGAGAGTTATTAATTTTGTGGTCTGTGAGAGAGAGAAGCATGCGTGTGTCGTATCATAGTGTCACAACTTTTGGTATGAATTTTTTTTGGCTAGCTCCTAGCGTCAGTCGTAACTGTTCGTAACGCGCGAAAGGAAACTTCGTTCCAATATAGCTTTTTTTAAGTTCTTAAGTATTATTTTACCAAACATACGTAAAAATAACTTAACAAAGTAAAGAACAAAGTGTGGATGTTAACAACTAAGTTGATATATTTTAATAATACACGCCACATTCAATTACTTTTTATGAAAAAAAAAGTTTCGTTTGTCCGTCAAATCGATCTTTCGGTTTTTCGGATAACGTCTCAGCGATCCAGCCGCTCTGTGCGTTAACCGCGATAAGAAAGTTATATTATGCATTCAATTATGAAAATCAGCTTTTGTAAAATTGAGCGAAATTAAGGATTAAATGGTCGGAGTTTGATTGCTATTTTTTATTCATTAGGGCTTAATCAACATTTTGAAATCACCGATATCTCCAGTTCAGGGTCATTCGAACCAATCATCCAGTGGCCACCGTATTTGTAAGAATACATAAGTTCCTGCTCATCGCACCTATTGCTCCAGTGGACTCAGTTTTTTTAAGAATACTTCAGTTCTCTTGTCCTGGGGTCTTCAAATTGGTTCTTCAGATAGCACACTCGCTACCGCTAGCTCCGACAGAAGACTTCATATCAAACAAAGTTAAGAAAATTGATTAATTACTAACTATTGATTACTATCTAATAGAAATTTTTTCATTAAACCATTTAAAACTGATTTCACTCTTTTATTTGTATGTCTGTACTTGGCGCCCATTAAAAATTGTTTGGAGGGAATTAATAATAAACTCAGAAGGAATCCACGAACCAAAAGCTAGCTAAGGGTAAATTAAGGGCTACATTGTTTAACCTCTACTTAAGAGATTAATCTCATTTATTTAAAATAGGTGACCATTTGGCTAGAGGGAATTAATAATAAACTCAGAAGGAATCCACGAACCAAAAGCTAGCTAAGGGTAAATTAAGGGCTACATTGTTTAACCTCTACTTAAGAGATTAATCTCATTTATTTAAAATAGGTGACCATTTGGCTAACGTAAGTCTGTCGGTGTGTCCGGATTGCGGCGATTGGTATCAAATGCTAAATTAAAACAACCGTATTGCGGCCGTCTCAGATTTTTGTCATCAATACCCCATGACCGGACTGCGGCGGATGACAGGTAGGTCAATGAAGTATGTAAAGATAGTAATTCAAGGTCTGTTAAAGTATAGTATGTTTAACTTATTTCGAGAATTGTCCTATCCATTTCAACAAACATTTAAAAATTGCCTTGCGTATTTAAACTTAAGTAAATACGTCCTTAATGTAGGGGCTAATTGCCCTTAATACGTCTACCTGATGGCTACAGCCGCAATCCGGTTGTCGTTTCATTCCTACCTGTTTCTTGGACGCTACGAGTGATGAATTATCGCCGCAATCCGGCTCAGCCCAAGTCTCTACACGCGCAATTTGGATTTCTCAGTATATGCTACAATGTTTCCTTTTATTGTTTAATGCTCCAGTACAGGAATGTCTGGCTATTTCATCATATTGTCACAGTTAGAAATTATCAGTTAATTCTAGTGGGAATGATTGTTATCGTAGTCATCATTATAGATTATAGCTGAAGTTTATATTTGATTAACTTTAGAGTTACTCTGTTACTGCGACTAGCCAACGAACAGCAGGTACTTCCAGTGGCTGCCACAACTAGGAATTGTTGGTTGGGTAGTGAGAGCGGGTTCGCGTATTATTAGTTCCAAATTCGTGTGGAGTGACCTATCCTATCATAGCGAGTGTTTAACAATGGCTCGTTATCGCTTTCATTACCTGGTTTTAATCTTTACAGATTTGGGTTTCATATTTTCATGAATTCATAAATTCTAGTATTCTCAGAGTATTGTCGTCGACCGGAGCTTTCGAAATTTTTCTGCTATTTAGTGCTGATATATATTTTTCTACATATATTTTTATAGTAAAGACCCTCAGCAAATAATTAAAAAAAAACATCTTTGCTTTCATGACGCGGTTCAGTAAAATAATTAAAAAGAAGAGTCAGTATCTGCTGATATAATATAGATCTTATTACGGCCTTCAGCTTTAAAGTGTCGGGTAATGTAGTTGTTAAGATTAGTCTGTACACACGAACTTGGAACGAATAATAAGCCCTGCCGCAGCCAAGCTGCCTATTTTGCAAGGGACCTAAAAATGTAGTCTCTAAAATTGGTTAAAATAGCAGCACCGTATAATGGTCCTAAATTAAATGTAGTCTCAATGTAAGAAATATATTAATTTTATCAAAAACATATTAACAATAAGACAATTATTATTGGTAAATACATTTTAAAATCCTTTGAGCGTTGTTTTAGTGCATATTACGATTTCCTGGTTTCTAAAAATACAATTCATTCAAGATATATTTTGTTTGACAACAGGTATTTGACGTTTTGCCAGATAATTTTTACACTAGTTTTAGACATATGACAAAATATTAATGTGGACTATGTTACATCAGTATTTTAATTTTTTGGATAAACGCCAAAAAGTTTATTGAATTTGTTATACCGGTATAAAATAAATTTTAAGATTATGTTAAAAAATAATAGTATTCGACAGAAATTTAAACTTGGGTATTATTTTTAAAATTAACATCCATTTTTAATCAGAAAAACTTATTATTAACCTAACTTGACCATTTAACATTTTTTCATTATACAACTAAACTATAACACATAAGATACTTAGTTCGTATATTTGTTATAAGATAAAATTACAATTGCATAGCATTACAGTAATAAAAAAAATAGTTATTTGTGACACAAGGGCGGAAAATGACATTTTGCAAGAGCGAGTAAAGTTGTGTAGCCGAGGTGCGTAGCACCGAGGCGAAACAATACGAGCACTTGTAAAACATTTTCCGGACGTGTAACACACACAATTTTTTGGTCCAACCACTTTTTAATATTTTCAAAAGTTCAAAAACTTTTTACTTTCTGACATACAAGATTAGGACATCTATTGCACGATTATTAATAAGGAATGATTTTCTGATAATCGATTTCAAGATCCTTAATTTTTATACATACAAATACTGTGCTAATAAGCAGCACAGTAAAAATTGTTATATTGAAAATATTAATATTATTATCTAATAATTTTATAAAAAAAATAGCAGAGACAATGAACTATTATAGTTCAATGAGCAAGAATAAAATCGAGATATGTATTTTCATAATCGAATGATAAGTAGTTGTAAATTGACATAAATGTCAAATTTAAAATAAAAGTTTTGAGAGAAATTAAATGTAAATTAGAATCTTGCCTACCTTTAGAAATAGTTATTAGTTTAGTATATTATACGCTAATCTATCTATCTTAATATATATAAATTACGTGTCACGTTGTTTGTCCGCAATGGACTCCCAAACTACTTAACCGATTTTAATCAAATTTGCACACCGTGTGCAGTTTGATTCAACTTGAAAAATAGGATAGCTTTCATTTATAGTCGCAATATTATTTTATTGTAAATTATTTGTTTATTGAATTGGTATTATATTAAATATGACATTATCATTTTGAAAGTTTTCATGTAAAGTCTTGGTAGCTAATTTGGATCAGCGGCGATTATGACATATCGGTTGGGTTATGGTAATGGGATCGATTACGCCAGAGGGATTTTTTTTTTTTTTTTTTTTGTTTTTACATGTGAAAACAGTAATTATTATTTTAATTTAACTGTTAATAAAATAAACTATTTTAGAAAGTTTTTAGATACAACTACCCTTGATTTAGTTAACAAGGAAACAATCCTCTCTACGATCAATCACAGCGTTGCATGACTTAATATTTTTGCAATATCAAGGATGCTGTTCATTGCTGAGATGACACTTAAATTCAGTTTTAATTATTGAAAAGTTTTAACATAAAAAGTTGTGGCATGTGCTTTGAAACTATATAGTTTAATAAACTGGGCAACTATATATTGCATGTTCACGTGTAGGGAAACCGTCGAATCTGTTTGTGTTAGCTAAAGACAGGTTAACCAAAAATAGTGTGTTCCGATTAGTGCTAAATTAAATTGAAAATAAAAGTAATTACCTATAATTTAAAATAATAAGTATTATTGTTAAAGATTTAAGACTATCTGCCCTACCTACCTCATTCATGCATAAGTTAAAGTGTTACATGTTATTTACTTTGTAATGCCACATAAGTGATAGGGTAGTTTTACCCTACATATTAATTTATTAATTTATATTTTATTGTATTGTTATGTATTACATTTTACCAGGTCAAAGTCATTACTTTAGATCTTGGCACGTGTTTAAATAGTTTAATTTTGATTCTCACGTAGAATATGAATTGACTTTAAAAGCAGGTTGTTGAGGTCAGACACCCTTTGGGGTGTCCCTAAAACAGACCCTGGGGTCTGGGCAATTGTGACTCTTGACGTATTTTCGTGAGTAAGTGTGACATGCCACCATGTAATTTATTTGGTAAGACTCCCTATTCTTAATGTTTATCACTCATTCTTATTGCTTATTTATTCGTTAATATATTTGTTGTTTGTTTCCTGTTGTTTATCTCATCTTACCCTTGGTTAGTTTTCTGCCTTCAGCAGGATACCTGGCCGGGAGTGCCTTTACTAAGCTACTCCTTATCCTTATAAGGCACATTCTCTCAAATCTCTCCAGGCGTGACAGTAATATACTCATTTGTTATAAACTTCAATAAAAATAATAATAAATTTTAAAATTCTTTTGTATTGATTTTTGCGTAATATCAATCCAGTGAATTTTTATACCAGCTTTAACGTTTCCGTCTTCATTCGTAAATAATAATTTCATTGTATTAAGGGGTTGCAGTAGTAGAAAATCTGTCATGGAGGTCGCCATATTTTTTACAAATGGCATCTATGTAAACAAGCATGGTGGTCCCCATGACTGATGTTCTACTACTGTTCCTCTTAAATAGATTACTACAATGTAATAAGTATAACAAAAACCTTAGCCACAGCAACGCGTGTATGTATGTATGTATGTATGTATGTATGTATGTATGTATGTATGTATGTATGTATGTATGTATGTATGTATGTATGTATGTATGTATGTATGTATGTATGTATGTATGTATGTATGTATGTATGTATGTATGTATGTATGTCTGTATGTACTCAATGAACTCAAAAACTACTGGACCGATTATTATGAAAATTGGTATACATATGTAATTTTCCACAGAGAAGGTTTGTGTGAATGTACATTGATGTCACTCGCCACCAGGTGGCGCTGCAGAGTAGCAACTTCTGCCCCGTTCAACCGATTGTCATAAAAATTGGTATGTATATGTATTTTTCCACGTAGAAGGTTTGTATGATATGCTCATTGATGCCACTCGCCACCAGGTGGCGCTGCAGAGTAGCAACTTCTGTCCCGTTCAACCGATTGTCTTGAAAATTGGTATGTATATGTATTTTTGCACGTAGAAGGTTTGTATGATATGCTCATTGATGCCACTCGCCACCAGGTGGCGCTGCAGAGTAGCAACTTCTGTCCCGTTCAACCGATTGTCTTGAAAATTGGTATGTATATGTATTTTTCCACGGAGAAGATTTGTATGATATGCTCATTGATGCCACTAGCCACCAGGTGGCGTTGCAGAGTAATAACTTCTGCCCCGTTCAACCGATTGTCATGAAAATCGGTATGATGATGTATTTTTAATGGGTAAAATAAATATGATATTCGTATTAATTGTAGTTACCACTAGATGGCGCTTCCATGTATCAAATTCAATAGTGATTAATAGATATCTATACAAATTCGTATAAATATAAGTTCGAAAAATATATTTTTGGTGCGATAAGTAAAACAAAACTATACACTTTCTTTCCTTCTCTATCTCTTCTCCTCTTTTTTTTTCTTAAATTTATTTTAGTTATTGGCGTAGCAACGCGCGCCGGTTACAGCTAGTTTTAAATAAATTTAATTAAAATTTGTATTATTTATTAGGTATTTTTGATCACTCATAGCGCCATCTCTTTAGATAATCTAAAAGCTACTTTGCCGGCCTAGGCCAGAAAATGTAATTTTCCTTACGATTTTGAAGTAAATAATAGTATTGTTTCTGGACGGAGGACCAAAAACATTTTTTTAGATATTTTGAGTTTTTTCAATTCATCTCGATTTTTCAGTTTTACTCGTTTTTTCCAATTTTTACGTTATTTTCGGTTTTCATGCTTTTTTCCATTTTTTAATGACTTATCCAATTTTTTAAAATAATTCTGCTTTTTACAGTTTTCCAAATTTTTTTACTATTTTCTGTGGTTTTTTGCACTTTTCCACGTCTTTAATTTTCATTATATTTCCCACTTTTTTAACGATTTTCCTACTTTTTCGCTATACTTCACAATTTTACACGATATCTCGAATTTTTACATCCGTCACGTTTTCTCAGATTTTAAACGGTTTATTCAATTTTCTCCAGTTATTTTTTTATTTTTTCACAATTTTCTTTCATTTCTAAGGTTTATTTTATATTTTCACTATTTTTTTTTAATTTTTAACGTTATGTTTCAACTGTTTTTATTGATCTATTTTTATCAATATTTTGGAATTTTCAATTTTTTCTGACTTTTTTCTGATTTTTCGCAGATAATCATAAATTTTTATAATACTTTTCAAATGACTGATTTTTTAATTTTCTGAAATAATTCACGTTTTCAATATTTTCGATATTCTTTCCGATTTATGACGATACCCCGTCGATTTTTTCCTGTACAAAACCTACGCCCATATGTCTAAACTGCAGTCTGATTTTTATTCAAATACTACTTCTGAGCATTAGCAAAGTTGTGCTTTCACTCGGCGATTCCTACAGTGCCGCATTTTCTTTTTCCAATCTTGTAACATTTTTTTCAATTCTTTATAATAGATGTCATGGATAATATTTACAAATAAAAATTGACGTATATGACTTCTCAGTCGAAAATTTATTATGTAAATAGCAGTACTAAAAAAACAAAATAATTTAGCTTCTCCTAATCTAAACTATCTAAAGAAGATAAAAATAGCTTCAATAAAATAAAACGATTTCAGTTGTAAAAATGAAGTTAAATTAAATATCATATAAACCACACACACAGAGATAACTGTGAATGTAAATACATTAATATGAAGGAAACCATTAAACGCATTGATAAGAGACGCAGATAATTATTTTTCAAAAGTATCGCAATTGGTGGAACTTTTACTTTCCAAATAAGGCGTAACCTAATAAAATGGCAACAAATCACTTGGATTTATAGCCATCTGTCACTACATGTCAATATTACATCATGAGTAGATACTTACAGTAAATACTTTTTTGATTTCACATTATGAATTGGCATTTATCCAATCAGATACAGATCTTTTATTCTTGTGTAAGAATTTTTTTTATAACATGTTTACTACTCGGCTTATTTTTTATTATTCTAAGATTAAGTACTTGAATTGAACCTTTCTCATACTGTTTCGCGATACTTTCTTTCGGTTTTGAGAATATTTTCGCTATATTCACATTTTTATTTTTGAAGTTATACTTCTATTCGTGCACTCGGTGGAAAAAAATTGTGTAGAGTTAACTGGGAAAAATCATTACATATGTAATGGTATAAGTAAGAGAGAGACAGAAACACGTATAAGGTATATTGGTCGGTAAAAACAAAGATGAAATATTTACTTCATGTTATTAGTCATAACTATAAGTTCTTTGAATACCGTTTATACATTCAGTACATTGAAAAGAGATAGATATACAAAAAACAGTCTAAAAGTCTGAGCTAATGTTTTGAATATCATAGTGACGTAGCACATTGTGTTTGACAACTTATTTTATGATTCTGTCACGTAAGTTAACATATTTAGTTTAGTATTTTATATTAATAATAATATTCAGTAATGAGTACTGTATTGTAGTGTATAGTACCGTTACATGGTTGCAGTATATCTTGCACTATGCTTTTGAGGTTGTTGGCTACATAAACATAGTTTTTACGAATAGTCGAGGAAATAAAGCACTAATATCAGCAAAACCTCCGGATTTTGTAACGTGAGATGAATCGTAAAGCGTTTTTTTTTGCATTGGATTGGTTAGAATATCAGGAAATTTGTCGCTGTTTTTCAAAATGTAAAAATAGAAAATTGCATTTCTGCATTCGAAAAGTGCATTCCGAACACAGAGAAAAATTACAAGTATTGCTGAAAATGGGTACAATTTATGTCCTCGTCGTCTTTGGGCTCGTTGAACACGGATATCATGATGCCGAAAGTCTCGGCGGCACTTGCTGGCTAGGGTACTTACCTCTTCTTCTGTGGTTTTATGTAAATTCTGTATAAAATCAGTGCATACTAGGTACTCGGCGGTTTTTGGGTAGCTAAATATGAATATGATTATGGCGATGGTCTCCGAAACACCTGGTGCTTAAGACGGACCTCGTCTCCAGGAATTTTATGCAAACTCGATACAAAATGAGTGTGCACTCGGTACTATGAGGTTTCATTAACATACAAATTTATGAATCCGTGCGCGCGCATAGAAGTATAACTTCTACTGGCAGTCCCACTGACTGCCACACTTGTTTTTTTTTAAGTTTTTATAGTTACATATTATTATAGGTTTATTTCTTTAGGTTTTTTTGAGATATATATTTTTTCAATTTTTTTAAAAAATATTAAAAAAATTATTTTGAAGTTCTTCAGGTGCTATACCTATAGCCAGTGCGCATAAATTTAGCAATAATAATGATTTATGTTTGACAATTTGAGGTCTGAAAAAGCTAAGTTAGTTAATGAAAATAAGGGTGGTTTGAATTTTTGTCTCTTGTTCGGAAATTTGGTAAATCAATTTCCTTTTTCATCAAAAAAACAATTTTTTACTCAGGTAACTTACAACTAGCTAGCTAGGGACGTTTTAATGTTATAATTGATAGGTACCTCTATAAATCGCAAAACTGTTATACAAATATTCATTTGAGAGTAATCCGTCTAGCCACTAAAAACTTATTTTTTTTTATTTAGACCCAGTGTATTTAAGTTTACAAGATTTAAGGAATATACAATTTGTGAATAAGTATGTAAGTTGTAATAATGTAATTAAGTGATATTTTTTAATTTTATATTGAAAATAATTGAGGAAATTAATTTGAATTTTAAAAAAATAATATTTCCCATATAAGAAGATACTGTAAAATAAATAAAAAAATTGAATTCGGAGGAACTTTTAATAATCATATGAATCTACTTTAATTATAACAGAGTTGTTTAAATTACATTACAGTTGTCATTCACCGTGAAAAGTTGTTTACCCAGCATACTTTATTGTTTTCACGATTACGAACAGAATTGTTCATGGCCAATAACCTCAACATAAATTGTTTTGCATTTTTTTGCATTTAGTTTAAAACAGGTGCATTTTGTATGTATTATCTGCTATTTTACAAATTTAATAACTGGGCTTAAATAATAATTAAATATGTAATCAACTACCGAACCATACAATTTACACATTACTAAACCAATCTATATGTTCTTTACAAAATACAACGATTAAGGAAAAGAGTTTTTTTATTTATCCTTAAATGTCCAAACTATTTAAAAGCTTTTAGTAGATTCAGTATTTGGCTCCCAGATTATTTCGGGTATGTTTTTGCATATTTATCTTTATTTATTTAGTTTTTCACTTTTTTAAATTTTCTATATACAGGGTGTCCCAGAATTAACTACGGAAACTTCTTATACGTATTCCTTGATGACAAATAAGTAGAGACTCCTGTCAGAGTTATAACCTACTTTGCAAATGTGCGCTACGTGATCGCGATACACGATACTCAATTGACATGGTCCTACTTTTTATTTTTTTACTCCAAACCGAAACGATTTCGCAAAAAACGACAAGGAACAAAAAAGTTTCTAAATAATCAAAACTTCCTAAAATAATTTTTTGTTATTGCAAATATTAATTGCTAAGAAAGTTACAAAAAAAATATTAAGAGGGGTTCCTTGATTTGCACCCTTAGAATGGGGTAGGGCAGGTGAAAAGTGGCAGAAGAAATGCGTCTTTATAAAAATGATGTTCACCCAAATTTTTAATTTTTTATCTTGGACCAATCAGAAGATATTAAATTAAAACCGTATTTTACCACCCCTCTTTAAAGGGTTATAACTCTGAGAGAAGTCTCTAAAAAAATTTTTTTTATAGGAAAGATCCTACTTATTTGTCATCAAGGAATACGTATACGAAGTTTCCATAGTTAATTCTGGGACACCCTGTATATGTTCTTTACAAAAAACAACGTTTATTGAAAAAGTTTATTAATTTATCCTTAAATGACCGAACTATTTGAAAGCTTTTAGTGGATTTAGTATTTGGCTCCCAGACTATTTCGGATATAGATAAATTGCACTAAAATATTTATTTTTATTTATTTAGATTTTAACTTTTCTATATTTATTTAGGTTTGTTTTAATAAATTTTTCACTTTTTAACGTTCCCTTTAATTATTTAGAACTGATATAAAAATTGTAATATTTTTTTTCTATTTTTTAACAAGTTTTCCAATTTTTCTGGTGACTATATTATCAGAAATTTTCTATAATATTCAGATTTTATTACAATATTTTATAATAATTTAATATTTTCTGATTTTTTATTTTATTCAATATTGTTTTATTTTTAATTGAATATTTTTGATGATTGCAAGGTAAAAAATTTCAAAATAAAAATTTTAAAACATCTCAAAAAATAGAAATGCAATTTTTTCGATTTTTTTCCATTTTTTATTTTTTGGAACGAAGTTCCCTTTCGGGCGTTACGACCAGTTACGACTGACACTAGAGGCTAGCCGGAAAAAATTCAGACCAAAATATGTCACGACACGACACACGTATCTTTCTCTCTCTCACAGACCAAAAAATAAAAAACTCTCTCTCTCTCTCATAGATAGATATATTACAATTAAAAAGACACTAATTTAAATTAAAAGAAAATGTACCTTAAAAAGAAAATACTGTAGAAAAAAAATAATTACCTATAATAGTATTATATTTTATTTCATCATGTTTTTATAAATCAATAAATTCAGAAACATTTCAAAAATAGTTCTTAACTTGACTAGTTGGGTACCTACGTCAAATTACATTAACTGTCAGTTACTGTCAAATATTTTAATTTTAAAATTTTTTATTAAATTGTTAATTCCTGTTTTAAATTAAATTGAAATAAAAAGTAATTCTAGGTAGATGTATATCATCTAAACCTCTGGTATTGTATAAATAGACACTTTTGTTATAAAAGAGACGAACTGTTGAAAATAATGGATTTACTATTTTCTATTTTGCTCTGAACAGTGTAGTGTCGCGACTTTGTTAAGTTTATACAGGTTTTTTGTAAATAATAAATAATAAAATAATAGAAAATAATAACAATAATGTATCCTGACAGTGTTTCTGCACAAGTTCCGGATATTGCTGATAGAGTTAGGTAAGTAGAGATTTTATACAGACAATAATAAATGCTTATTTATGTATAAACTCTCTGTTGTGTTTACAAATTACTAATTCCTTCACTAATTAACCGAAAGGAACTTCGTTCCATCCGGGTGTCCATTAACACCTCTCAATTTTTTTTTATTTAACTTTTATAAATTTTCATACAATATCGTATAACTTTTCCAAACATTTTTTGGTTATTCAATTGTTTTCATTTTTTGCGAATTTTTTCATTTGTTATAATTGTTTTAATTCCGATTTTCAGAGTTTTTTTTAAGGTTTAATGTTGAATTTTTGTCAAATTTTCAGAAAGTTTTCTTATTTCTTACTATTTATCGAGTTTTTTTTCACTTTTTAAACATTTCTTGCATTTTTTATTCAATCATTTTTATTTTTCCAATTTTTTACATTTTTGTTAATATTTTGCTATGTCTTGTTTGGTTTTAAGGATTTTATCTTTTTTTTTGGGTGCAAGGATTTTTTAATTTTTGATAATTTTTTGTTTTGTTTTACGATTTTTTTATACTTTCAGTTTTTCATAGCTATAAGGTTTTGTCCAAATTTAACGGTTCTTCTAATCATCCTTATTTTTTAATTATTTTTGCAAATTTATACAATTTTTTACAATTTTAGTTATTAAAAATATTTCTACGATCAATATTGAAAGTTTATTCTGTAGTTCTATGCCAATGTTTTTTTATATGATAATAAATACGAATAAAGTATCTTATGTGATACATAGTAAAAGGTCTTACGCCTGTAGCTGTCAGTTATTAATCACAGAATATGAGACCGTACTTATATAGTTTGTAGTTACTATAATATGTCAAGTGAATTGTGTGTTAAATCAGCAAGAAGAAAATAATTATCATAATAGGTTGAGGCAAGTTTTTTAATTAGAAAATATATACATCGGTTTTTTTTGTAAACACAGTGCAAGTTTTAATTTGTTTTGGAAAACCCCAAATCCTATTATTATTACTTTTAATTTTATGCAAATTGTTTTACAATTTTTCACACATCAAAACAATCAAAGAAAGTCAGACCTTTTCAAAAACAAAATTGAGTGTTTCTTCAAGATATAAATTTTTTTTTCTTGTCCTTAATAAGAAACCTAATTTTTTTGTTAAATTTTTAACAATAACCAAAAGTTATTGCTGTAATAAATATTGTATTACATAAAAGAAATTAAGATAAAAGCGGACCGGTCGTTGTTTTTAATTGACACACATTTCGAACGTTTGTAAATCGTTTTGGTAAATGTAAATTAACTTAAACCAAAATGGCCAACTAATTACCGAAAAAATGTCGAGGTAAAGCAAAACGACTGTTCTCTGTGCCTTATATGGACTTCATATTTCGGAGCTCTTTTTACATTTCAATTTATATTTCTACATACTCACTTTACACTGTTTAAAAATGTTTTTTATTTGTAAAAAACCTGCTTGATTATTTTCCAAAATACTGCGAAGCTCCAAAACGGAAAAAACTATTGGCCTTTCTGAAAGTGAGTTTTATTTCAGAGTTTTTAAAAAATACAATAAAGAAATAAAAAAAAAAGTAAGAGGTGTCAAGGGACACCCGGATGGAACGAAGTTCCTTTCGATTAATTAGTGAAGGAATTGTAATTTGTACACACAACAGAGTGTTTATACATACATAAGCATTTATAATTGTCTGTATTAAATCTCTTCTTACCTAAATCCATCAGCAATGTCCGGAACTTTTGCAGAACAGAAACACTGTCAGGATTCATTATTGTTATTGTTGAAAAAAAATTGTTTAAAATTGCAAAAATACGTAAATGTTGGAAAAACACAGTTTAAAAATCAAGAAATTTTAATAGAATTTATAAAAAAATCGAAAAATAAATACAATGAAAAAAATTGACAATAAAATTGGAAACTTATTGAAGAATAAAAAAAATATTTTAAAAGAAATCGAAAAAAATATCGTTAAGAATGAAGAATCAGAAAATTGTATGTACAAAATAATTGTATATTGAAAAGCAGTTGTTAAAAATTAAAAATAAAACAAATAAAAAAATGCAAATACGTAATATTTTAAAATGTTACAAAAAAGGGAAATGTTGGAAAATAGTTATTTGTGACACAAGGACGGAAAATGACATTTTGCAAGAGCGAGTATAGTTGTGTAGCCGAGGTGCGTAGCACCGAGGCGAAACAATACGAGAACTTGCAAAACATTTTTCGGACGTGTCACACACACTTTTTTTTGGTCCGACTAATTTTTAATATTTTCAAAAGTTCTGTTATGTTCAAGAGTTGACCGCTTGTGCTACCTAAAGTAAGACCAGTGACTAGAAGACAGCCGACAGACTTTCAGCTGGTATGACGTGATCTTTGGGTAGATATAAGCGCCACATTGGATGTTAATATTATAGTTGTATAATAACTTGTTTGATATTTAAATTTAATATACGTGTTCAGCAGTTATTAGTGTTTTAATTAACATATGTTGCAAACACAACAAGTTCAAAAACATTTTACTTTGTGACATACAAGATTAGATGTTTATTGACATCTATTGCACGATTAAAAGAATTAGTAATAAGGAATGATTTTCTGATAATCGATTTCAAGATCCTTAATTTTTATACATACAAATACTGTGCTAATAAGCAGCACAGTAAAAATTGTTATATTGAAAATGTTAACATTAATATCTAATAATTTTATATAAAAAAAGCAGAGACAATGAACTATTTTCATAATCGAATGATAAGTAGTTGTAAATTGACATAAATGTCAAATTTCATAATACAAGTTGTGAGAGAAATTAAATGTATATTAGAATCCTACTTACTTTTAGAAAAAGTTATAGGTAAGTTTAGTATATTATACGCTGTTTTTAAATAAATTTAATTAAAATTTGTATTACTCATTATGTAATTTTGATGACTTAAAATTTAAACTCATAGCGCCACCTCTTTAGATAATCTAAAAGCTACTTTGCCGGCCTAGGCCGGAAAATGCCATTTTCCGGACGAAATTGAAGTAATTAATAGTATTGTTTCTGGACGGAGGACCAAAATAGTTATTTACGTAACGAGTTATAAAAAAAGAATTTACCCTTAAAGTCAATAAATATTGGAGTTAAAAAAAAAAACGTAATACAAACAACAAAGTGGAAAAAACATAAAATGTTTTAAAAAATGAAAACAAAAATTGGAAAAAGTCGTAAAGCTGGAAATGTAAGAAAAAATATCGTTAAGAATTAAGAATCAGAAAAATCTAATGAAGTCTTTAATAAATGAAAATAATCGTGACAAATCAATAAAAATTAAAAAAAAAATGGAGATAGTAAAAATTTCGAAAAAAAAAAATAAATAAAAAACAACGTACAAAATGTTATAAAATAGGTAAAAATATTAAAAATTTTAATTAATTATAAACATCAAAAAACAATAAAATAAATAGACATACAATAAAAACAATAGTTACAAATTTTAAATAAACAAAAACAGAAAAAATAAAAATAAACGTAAATGATTTAAAAAAAAAACATAAAAAATTAAAAAAATTAAAAAAAAAAATTAAATAGTTAAAAACTATAATAAAAAAATGGAAAATCGGAAAAAATTATTTAAAATGAAAAAAATTGGAGAGCCGCTTAAAGTTCTCTAAAGTCAATAAATATTAAAAAAATATATATAAAAAATGTAAGACAATCGACAAAATGGAAAAAAGAAAAATAATATAAAAAGATCATTTAAATGTTTTAGAAAATGAAAAAAAAAAATCGTCAATAAAATTAGAGAAAAATGTAAAACTTTTGAAAACTACAAAAAAAAAAGATTTAGGAATGGGAAAAGGGTTAAAAACTAAAAATAATAATAAAAAAATTAATAAAAACTACAAAAAAATGGAAGCAACAGAGAAAGTAGTAAAAACTGAAGAATCAATAATCGACAAAAATTTGCAAAAAGTGTAAAAACTCGTTTAAATTAGTGAACAAAAAAGTTGTTAATATTCGAAAAAAAGATTTAGAAAAAGCAGAAAAAAAAAATAAAACATAATTTTAAATAATTGTAAACAGAACAGAAAATGCGAGGGGCGGTTAACTTCTAAAAATCCGTGTACAAATTTTTTAAAATCCCATGAAATCTCTTTGAAATCCCCTAAAATATTTTAAAAATCTTTTAAAATCCCGTAAAATCTTTTAAAATCCTGTAAAATCTTTTAAAATCCCTTAAAATCTTAGAAAATCGCAACAAATCTCGCGAAATCTCATAAAATCTCTTGAAATCCCGTATAAACTCGAGTAGGTTCGGCGCGGCACCAACGATGCGCAATGGCTTTCCGTCTTGAACGTGTCTATTCGTTTTCAACTGTGTGCGCGGCGCTGTGTTCGAACGTATAACGTTCTAATACATTTTACCACGATACACTTTATAGAATTGACTGGCAATGATCCCTTTTTTCTAAGAAGATCGGACAAATACAAAATTGATAAGCAATTCAAAGCTCTAAAAAAAACTTTTTAATAAACTATTATACACTTACACTTATTAACTAAATAAAACTTCCAGGACACAATGGTTCATTAATATTTTGTTGTTTACATGCCTTCGCCCAGCAGAAGATCCCAGTTGCAATAATTCTAATCAAAGTATTTTTTAATACCTATGAGTTGGGTTCTGAGTAGTAGGCATGATTTTTTAAAATATATTTAAAAACAAGTTTTCTATTGGCTATATTATATACAGGGTGATCCACTATAAGGGTGGCGAGCGGCCATCCGGCCATATCTCAGAAAATATAGGAGATGAAGCGAAAAGTTAAATGCAAAACGTAAGTATAAGATAATATGTGGTAGTGCATATTTCTAAAATATTTATAATAGTATGGCTCTTCCGGTTATACCGGAAGTAGATGTCAACTTGCTTATTCTATAAAGAACACCGTGTATATAATTACATTTTTGAATTCTACATAAAATTATAATTACTTTTTAATAAATGCATGATTACTTTATGCATGGAGACTAGACAAGGAGTACGAACTCCATGTATTCAAATAGGGCTACTAAAATAAGAGGGCGCTGGTGTTCCATTTGTACCAAAATGGCCGACCAATGAGGATGTAGTTTGAAATAAAATAAATAACTTTTAATTATTTTATTATTAATTTCTTCACCCAATGAAAAAATACAAAAATATAATTAATAAAATTAGATTGATTAGATTATTCACATAAATATACAAAAATCAAAAATTGGTTGTCACTTCACATCTATTTATTTTACTATCTTCACACCGGTACAAAAGGAACATTAGCGCCGCAAGTGGTGAAAAAAGTAAACCTAATATGTACGATACGCGGGACAGATTTTGGCAATTCCCCCGGTC
The DNA here is from genome assembly GCA_964028335.1 of Altica lythri. Taxonomy (NCBI): domain Eukaryota; kingdom Metazoa; phylum Arthropoda; class Insecta; order Coleoptera; family Chrysomelidae; genus Altica; species Altica lythri. The sequence goes on along the minus strand of OZ034806.1, from coordinate 4,797,256 downwards.
GAGTGCGTACTCCTTGTGTAGTCTCCATGACTTTATGCTTAATAGTTTCCGAGATATTGACTGTCGAAAAATGACATTTTTGAACTTTGACAGCTTATAGCTTTCTAACTTTACATCTTAAAGTAAAACGGCTTACATGTTCCTATCTTCGATTTTTGTTATCTTTCCAAAAGGGCCAACTTCCGGTCAAACCGGAAGTACTGTATTTCCAGCTTTCAAGTTACATCCGATTTGACCGGAAGTTGACACTTTTGGAAAGATTACAAAAATCGAACATAGGAACATGTAAGCCGTTTTGCTCTAAGATGTAGAAGGTCAAAGATCAAAAATGTCATTTTTCAACAGTCAATATCTCGGAAACTATTAACCATAAAGTAATCACGCATTTATTAAAAAGCAATTATAATTTTATGTAGAATTCAAAAATGTAATAATATACTGTTCTTTATAAAATAAGCAAGTTGACACCTACTTCCGGCATAGCCAGCAGTGCCATACTATTGAATAGAAATATAGACTACCACATATCTTATAAGTTTTGTATTTAACTTTTCGCTTCATCTCCTATATTTTCTGAGATATGGCCGCTCACCACTCTTAGTGGATCACCCTGTATAGCACCCCAAAACGATAAAAACAAGCCAGTGCCTGTGTTTTAAACGGTCTAAAATTGGTCTCGTAAAATCTTTGAAAATCTTGAAATCCCAAAAAATTCCTCAAAATTTCTTAAAATCCGAGTTAAAGTCCTTGAAAATTTTATAAAATCTTTAAAAATCCCTAAATCCCTAAAAATCTTTTGTTATTCTAAAATCTTCAAAAATCTCCAAAAATCTTTTAAAATCCTAAAATCCCGTAAAATCTTTAAAGATTTTTAATCCGTGTACACCTTTTAGAGAAGTTAACCGCCCCTCGAGAAAATGTTTTAAAAAATCGTAAATAATTGTAAAAAAATTATAAAAAATTAAAAACTATTTAAAAAATCTTACATAATTGAAAAGCAGAAAAATCGTATAAAATTGAAAAAAATATAAAAACTAACTCATTGATTGGTCAGCTAGTTTACAGTTTACAGTAAAACTAAGACACAAATGTGTCATTTTTGACTAATACAGTGAACTTGATTGTGGTGCGAAAAATCCTTTCATTTTTAACACGTTGTTCTACATAAATGTATAAAATATCCTACATTCTTTGTAAAAACATTTGTTTGAAGATTTTTCTCTACAGTACTGATTTTATTTGCAATATCCCGAAAACGGACAATCGATCAAAAAAAGAACAATTCATTTAATCGATTCAGCGAACTTCAAAACTTAAAGTTGTTCAAATGCCTACCAAAATATATAACCCAAACAATCCATTACTATAAATTTAGATGTAATTTTTAACTTCTTCATTTTATTGCAAGTTTTTAAAAACTCTGCGGTCGCCAACGATGTATACGATTTAATTAAATGAACATTACAAAAATTTTGTGATGATCCGCAAGTATAGCTGGCTTTTAAATAAAGAAAGAATTTGATTTGGATCGTTTCGTCATGATGAGCGGGGGCGGGGTGTGGCAATGACCCTGACTGGAGTGCGACGGAGACGGAGTAAAACCGAAGAACAGAGCACAAGTCTGAATATACGCTCGTTGTTCTTACGTACTTTCATTTCATTACTTATAGTTACAGTTCTTTCATACGATCTTTAAAATCGAATGCTTTACGATACCAACTCGCATTCCATTCTATGACCACGGATATCTATACTAAAATATAAATAGCAACTTTATTGTATTTTTTTTATTTGGTACAATTTTTTTCGGTTTGTATTCAATTGTTAAGTGTTTTGATATTTCTATTTTTAAATTGTTAAGGTGAAACACATTAGATCCCTGCTGGATGTTCTATTGCACCAAGAAAGTTGGAGTTATCCCCGAATAAGTGACAGTTTCGACTTTATCCCATACAGCATTACCACAATACAGTAAATATGGTAATTATACCAGAAAAGCTTGACTAGACAGAAATAACTACCCACGTTTAAGATCGTTGTTTTTTAGGAATTACCGATCTAAGACAATGATATGTAACAACAAGATTCTTGCAATCTCAGCTTCAAATCGCAGATAGACTTCAAGTACGTTTGGAAACTTCCGACAGCTTCTAGAAGATGCTTTGACTCCTCAAAATTCGATAATCGTAATTAAACTCTACCAGCATGTCAATTAGGAAAAGGCTTAGCCGGAACGATTTCTGCAGACCACGGTCTCACAATTTAGGGGTTTCCCTAGCACAATTATTTTTTCACCTAGCAACTGATTTCTAACTAGGCGACATCTAAAACAATTATATTTTATCTAACTACTCTACTTCTTCTTCTTCTTTTTTCTTTAGAGTTTGCATTGTAGTGCATCTGCCAGTACATTATGTACGCCGCATGCTGCCTTGATCGAGGCAATGATGTAACGATTTCTCCTTTTTTTTATGTCATGTTCCTCTTTTGTGACTGCGTGAACTGGAACGCAAATACTTGTTACTTATTTTTAAAAAATAATCACATTTATTTTTTAAATTTACACTACACCAGCTGTGAGGGTGGAAAAAAAGGTAGTATTTATGAACGGCCCGCTGTTCCCAGATAAGATGCGACTTCAAAGACTCTTTAACCTATTTTTGAGAGTTGGGCACACTGTTGTAGACCTGGAGGCCAGATTTTGTATTTATAATTACGATAGACGACTATGAGTTTTTAAAAGACTAGGTGAAAGATACGCCCAATACGCCTCGGTGGAAGTTATGGTGGTGGCGATGCTTTTCGTTAACGGAACGCACAGGCTTGGTAGTATTAAATAATGGCAATCTTAAGGCTGGCCTCTACAAAAGGGACATCCTTGAAGATAATCAGTAAACATTTTTTGCTGATATAACTCGAAGTTGAAAGTTGGCATCGAAACTCTGATTTGGCTACCACAAAATCGCGACGTGAACAACTACGGGCTCATCTTACGCAGGATCACAACTTGATGGAAGTATGACAAATTCTGGTTGAAAATCTGGTATCAACTGGATGAAAACATTTTACGAAATCTTATTTTATGAACATGAACCGTGGATGTCAGGACACAATAAGAAGCAGAGGTGAAAATATATGAGGCTAAAATTACAGTAATATTTAGAAATGCTTTCATTAGTGAAAAAAAGTAAAATAAGCACGGTTTTGTATAAGATTATGCGAATAATCTTACGTGTCTTATTAGCCGAGATTGTAAGGTGTTAACCTTCTATCCAGATGATTAGGGTTCAATTCCGGGTAAGGAAACTTTTTTTTTATTATTTAATTGTGTAAATATATTTAATTTTTAAATTATTGCAGTTTAATACATACAAAACTAGATATTATATTCAGTAATTTTTAATATGACAGAAATATCAGTTCATGAATAAGGGTAAGTATTTTTATTTAAATGATGACTGATTGACATTTCAATTAATTTATAATTTAAGCATTTCGCGTTTCTACGTACCGATATTATAAGGTAAGATTAATTTAAAAAATAAATATTTTGTTATCTAAAATATGTTTTAAATATAATTTTTTTTTCGCAGTAAAGCGTAAAAAAAATCAGGCCTATATTTGTATTTCTTGTAAAGAAATTCGGTTGTAGAAAAAATATTGTATGCAACTCGTGCGTAAATGTTCCTTTTTTTGACTCATGTGATTGTCGCATTCGCCTGCGGCTCATGCGACAACATTCACATTCGTCAAAAAAGGTCACTTTACGCACTAGTTGCATAAATAACTATTTTTTGCATAAGATTGGCAATTTTTTTTTGATTAGTGCACAAATTTTACGAATTAGAAATTCATAGTACTTTTTTAAAATACATTTTTTTTATTAGTTTAGCGTTATTGTTTTCAGTTCTCCATCGATAGGTATACCTTTGATGGTTCGGATGGTTATGGCCGTTTTTTCAGTATTTCGGAGTCTCAAAGATACAGCTGTGCAACTCCTCAAAAGAATGCCAAGTTTCCAAAAATATAAAAATATAGTACACATTTTTATTATTATTTTACTTAAAGACAGTTAAGAATCTTTATTTTCAACTAATCTATTAAAATAAAATTTTGAAGTTTAAAAACATATTTATTTTTTTGCACAATTGATTTGTGCCTATAACCATAATGGATTATTATATAATCATTTCAAAAGGGGAGCGTTTAACGCAAAATGCATTGGTTTAGATATTAACCGTTAGTTTTCAGCTCAATAAGGTTATTGAGATTGTGAACAATACTACGTAAATAAATGTGAACAGTACACGAGAATTCAGGGCCAAGATTTATGCAAATTTTTTTGCTTATATTTAACGACGCAGTGTTTTCTTTCTACTAAAAAATATACTTATATGTATTATTGATGCCCTTATTTGCGTTTATACATATTTTTTAATTTCTTGTTTTAGTTGAAATTACGAGTATTTTTTAAACTATTCCAGATAATTATGGGACTCGTTCACTTAGTAGAGAAAATCTTTTTTAGCAAATATAGAGTTAAAGAACAAATCCAATTGTTTCAACAGTCGATGGATCCTTGCTTAAAAATGTCTTGTGGTCGCTCTTCGAAGAATTTTTTCGGCAGTTTTTACTTCTTCGTCCAGATGGAAACAATATGGGTTAAAGATATAAAAATCGCAAGGCGATAAATCGGGACAATAAATTGGATGCTCTAACATCTTTAATTTCTTTCGTTGTACATTTTCTTTCACTATTTTAGCAAAATGATGACGAGCACTACTTACTACGTGAGAGATTCCTTGGACTTTTTAGTCTTATTGTTTTGATGGAAATTGTTCAAAGTGTCATTAAACAGGTTTGTGTTGATATGCACTTTAGGTTCTGTAAACTCTCTCAGGTCTATGATAGTAAAAAAAAAAATGTTAACTTGACCTTGCCTACAGAAGAAATTTAAAATTCTTTGATGGAAGAGAGTTTGCTTTGTTTCCATTGAATCGACTACAGCCTATTAAATCGTTTAAAGTAATTAACCACACACAGATTTGTCATCCAGCAAGCCCATAACCAAGCTTTTTGTCCTCTATTATTTTCTCAGGTTTTTTAATGTTTTTTGGTTTTTTGTCAACTTTTCATTTTTCGTTTTTCGGCTATTTTTTTTTCAATATTTTACCGTTGCTGCAATTTTTAACGTTTTTTTTTTCAGATTATGGTTTTTAACCTTTTTTCGAATTCTTAACGTTTTTTTAATGTTTTTCCAGAGTTTTAAGGGTTTTTTATTCACAAACATCATTACATTTTCTTCATACCTCGGTCGAAAGTACGTTCTTTCGTCCCTAATTGCAGGGAAGAAAGTTTAACATTTACTCCCTGTTTACGGCGGGAGGAAAAATTTCTCATGCGTAGTTACACTTGTAACTAGGGACTGTTTATTCTCGTGCCATTTCTATTTCTATCTATAACCTTAAAAATAATCATCAATGACAAAACTTGACTCTTCGCATGTATTTGATGCCTGTCCCACGACCAGCTGCACTCGCTTCGCTCGTTCCGCAAGTGGCGCAAGTACTTTCGACCGAGGTATGAAGAAAAATAGTATCCACTACACGGACCAAAACTTGAAATCTCGGTCCTGCGCGTCATGTTGCCCTCGGCTTTTCGTCTCGGGCATCATGACGCACAGGGCCGAAAATTCAACTTTTGTCCCTTGTAGCGTAATATACTATTTTTAATAAAAAAAATAAGACAAACTATAAGTTACATAAAAGATAAATTGAACAAATGTGACATATATAAAGTGACTTACAGTTTGATGTTTCAATTGTCAATTAGACAAATAATATCGTTTTAAACGTCATACATATGCGTAAAGAGAAATTGAGGGATATTTATCAATTTTTTTGTTAAATTTCTAATTTCAAAAATTTAAATCATATTTCTGAAATAGATAGGTAACAAGATCATCTCCTGTACGCGGACATTTTTTCTCGATTTACTCCTGTCACCAAAGCTTCGCTTTAATCATAAAGGGTATACTATTAAAAATTATTATTTTTATATACACTTTACGTATTTACACCAACGCACCATTTATTACAAATTAAAAAACAGAATGACTAACTTTGGCTTCGGTAGAAATACATTTAAACATATGTGATTAATATTTATATCGATCTTTACTAGTGACACATTTTTTTGAATTTTGCAATAACTGAGTAATCAATCTGCAACTTGCAAAATGAAATAAAGATTTTGTTTAACTTGATATCTGTTATAGTTACTAAAACCGGTACTAGTTTATACAAGAAGCTCGATTCTACATATACAATTATGTAGAAAAATAAAAACTTTTACCAAAAAGCAGCATAGCTTTTTTAACGCTCTGAAATATTTGACTAAACATACATACCAAAAAACGTGACGTAATGATTAGCTTTAAAATTTGTTAAAAAAGATTTATAGTTTATCTAAAAACAAGTCCTACCAATCCTAATCCTACCACAAATACCAGCTTTCGAATCAAAGTTGTCAGGTATATTTCCTAAAACTGCTAAGTTTGTATGTTATGAACATGTTCTCCCTACTTTAATATTCAATTGTTAGTTAATTACTTTCTTGGAAAGATAATATGAAAATGTTCTTAAAAATATATAAATTAATTAACTTGGTACTTAGTATCTCTTCACTAATGAATTAACGTAACTTTTGTATATATTAAAGAGATTTTTGAATAGCGGCAACATTGTAGTCTGGTTTAAATAAAGCATATTGGTGGTTAGAAATGTCTCTTCATTCCCACCGAAGCAAATGAACTAAAAATACATTAGTTAATAAAATCAATTTTAAGAAAAAGACAGAATAATCTGGTTACTTCCATTAATACATTAAAACCTGGAGCGTTTGATATCGTGTTTGATGATGGCAACACCGCGCGTACTAAAAGTGTCGCTTGACTTGTATAAGTTATATTATATTCTTGCTGCTAAATAGTTAATTATAATTCTATGGCTTTTAGGCGACCATTATTAATGACAATGATATGATTTTTCTCGAAATATGCGTCTGATGAACTGGTTCTTTTCCCTCGTTTCCACGCCAATAGTCGGCATTGGTCTCAATGAGACTATAAAGCCTACGATGGCAAACTGGCATTGGAATTACTTTAACATCAGTTTAAAAAACAAGATTTGTTTTAATGCAAATGAAAGTATATCGTTAATTTAGGTAAGTACCTCTTGATAATATTGAATTCACAAATTTTACGATAAATGCAATTATTATGGAATTTTGACCAATATTTGACGATTTTTTAAATTAAACAAAATTTATTGTAATATAATTAAAAACAAATTGTAATGTTGGCTCTTTATAAAAGTGAAGTTAGCTATTTTTTATATCAAAGAATCTCTATTATTATTGTACAAAGCGTTGTTTGTTGTTTTAATATAATTTATTTTAGATAAAAAAACATAAAAATATTGAGAATTAAGCTTCATCTTAACGCTATATTTTAAGCAAAAAAGTATGTTTATAAGCAGTTTAATAATCATTTAATAAAATGTAATGTTTGATTTCTTCAATAAGCTTTACAAGTAACGTAATTATACCTTATTTAAAAACTAGAAGGAGCGATTTGAATTTAAGTTGGCAACACTCGCGTTTGTTTATTGGTTAATTTGGAGGCAAGTTTACACTATAAAAATTTGCCACTTACATTTATCAAGTAATTTGTGACATTTATAGGTTATGTTTTCAAAGTGTGAATTATTTATAATGGTGACTTTTGTTAATTGATTTCTTTTTTTAATCTAATTATTGTAAGTTTACTTTGTGACCATCTTAGACCATATATAAAGTGTCCATAAACATTTATTTTCAATTTTATTTAAATGAAAGAAATGTATTTAAATTTGCCGCCTTGTAAATTTTCTAGTAACTTATTTGGCTGTAAGTCTGGCTTTTCAAATCACTCCTCCTAGTTTTTAAATGAAGTATAGAAATCTAATGATGATGTGTTAATTTCTTGGAGCACTGTATAAAAAACCTATGTGTAATTATTGATATTATAAATAATTCTTACAAACACTTATAAATCAAATATTTGGATACTTAACAAAAATTATGTTTGGGAATTCCACTTTCTCAAGACAAATTCCACAGTATATGACTAATACTTCGTAGAGAGACATTTTGCATAATACATAATATCATATCCGGTCAAATATACATACACATACAATCTTCGATCTGTTTTCGATATCGAATTAAATAAATAACAATTGTCTGTTTGTCCAAACCTTATGGGAAAATTATGAAATGAATTCTGAAGTGAAATTTTTACTGTTGATTTATGGATATTTGGGCGCCAATGTCTTAATGTTACTTGACCATTATGTAATCTTTAAAACATAATTTACCTTAAATGGTACAGAAATTACTATTAAATCTTTAAATTACAATGTAAACAAATGTAGAGACTATTTTAAAAATTTGAAGGTTTCAAATTTGTTGGAAAGTTTTGAAAGCAATGTGTATTTTTTAGTGAAATTGTTTTTTTTTATTCAGTACAATCTTCCTCAGATTGAACAAACTTATTCCAATGATTCAACATTTTTTTTTAAATCTCTGTAATGATTTTCTGAAAGTTCTGCCAAATATTACTCGGCTGTTGTAAAAGTTTCTTCATTCAACGCTTTCTACGAAGGAATAGGCATGTTGACAGTAGTTTTAAATCCATGTAAAGTTGAATTTAAATGATTAATGGTAATATTTAAATACCTAAAATCATATTTATTAAATGTAATTAATAATATTTTATTAATTAAAATTAATTCAAAAAACTTTATTTAATACACATTATCACGTGACTGTAAACGCCAATCACAGCGCATGACGTCATGAACCGATAAACAACTTAGCGTCGCTTGGTGTCACTGTGTGAACGAGAACGAGTTATTTCTTTGATTTTTCTTGCTAATTACTCGCTATTAGTATTTGTAACTCACTTGTTATTATAAACCGAATTGTGTTTACATTATAGAGACTGGATTCATCAAAGGAAACAGTTCTAACTTGCCGAGAATCGATTGTTTGATGGTGGCGAATTTCTTTGCTACAAAGATTTTTGTGCAGCGGAACTTAACATAAATTTTTTATAGCATGTTTTTCTTCGTAATTACAATGTTCAACTCCTATATTTTTTAGATTAGATTTTAAAATATTATCGGTGTATTCGTTTAATTCAGAATTGGTTTCCATTTTTTCAATACCTAAAATTTATATCTGCGATATCTAATTTTTCAATTTTAAAAGGTTTATTAATATTAATTTTTATTGGTTCTTCTCTTGAATTAGTAATGGTGGTTGCAAACAATTTATTTACGTTTACAACTGGACAGGGTAATTCTATTTGATTGCCAAAATTAATATAATTTACAAGTCCTGTTCCGCTTTCTATGTCAACGGGTAATTTTACAATTTGGGATGACCTAGCGGGAATATTAATAGAATAATTTTTTACTTTTAAGTTTCTTTTTTAGTTGTGTTAATTCTTCTAATTCGTATATTATTAGTATTTCTGTATAAGGAGTTTTTTCTCTAAATTTACAGTTGATTTTAATTGTTTTAATAAATCAATACCAATACTTATGGCGTTTGTTAAAAGTTAAAAACAGGTGAGTATATTTATAACTTCATTGTGGTTAGAAATACTGTGGGCTGTTTGAATATTAAAATCTTCATTTTTTACATGTGCATCTACATACACACACACTTTTTATTTATTATTAACTAGTATTAAAGCCTAAAAAGAATTATTTCTCAAGAAAACTTTCAAGTTCCTTAGAGTTTAACAGATCGCGAGCATTGTTTATCGGTTTGTGACGTAATCAAAGTCACATGACAGTTTTGGGCGTTTTAGCGGGAAATTTTAAATCTATTCTAATTTATCACTTTTTTCTTTAAAATAAAACCATTTTTATTATTAAAATATTTTTTTCGCGGTTTTTAAGGGTTTATCTATAAAATAAAAGCAGATCCGGAAATTAGTCAACATCCCTATTGTTTCAAGTTTCTGAAACGAGCCAAATCTGGTGAATACGGTGGGTGTTCAAGCAATTCGTACTTTAATTCGTTCAAACCAGCCATCGTCAACAAACTTGTGTGAACACGTACTTTGTCTTGGTGATTTTTTTTATCGAACTGGTCCAAAAGGTAGCAATAATATTCCGAATTAATTGTTTTACATTTTCAAGTTAATCAATCAAGAATACTTTTTTGCATACACTGTGAAGGTTCTTGTTTCATTTAGGATCATGATGGTAGATCCAAAGTCTCATCCAAAATTATGAAACGACGCCCAAAATAGGTTTTATTCTGCTTAAATTTTTTTTTCAATTCAGTTTTTGTTTAATTGTTAACGAATGCGGCACTAACTTTCCTAACAGCTGTTTCATATGTAAATTTTCGTGTAAAATATGCAATAGGTACTCGTTCGTCTGAGATGCTTATGGTATCAACAAATTCACGCTTAGTCAAACTTTTATCTTTAAAAATAATATCATATGCTCAATGATTTCTGGTATTGTTGCACTTTTTGGGCGCCCAATTTATCTTCGAAGATTGTACGATCACGTTTAAACTCTAAAACCGATGGATGGACAGTTCACCATATTTGTAGGTTTCAAATTTCTGTTGCTGATAAACAAATCATTTTAGCACTGTACAATATTCGGTTTTTTCCATTGTATCAAAATACAGTGACACGTCAACTTCAAATGGTGTAAAATGGTGTAAACAAAGAATGAATTGACATATCTAAATAGTAATTTTTGTGTATTCAAATGGACGATGAAATAGTAAAAAAGCGTATAAATTTTGGTTTCTTTACTGTTTCTACTACTCTACGCATTCCAACAAAAACCAACCCACATCAGGTATACTAAATGAAAACAATGAAATGGTAACAGATGAACAAGAAATATTAAAAGTGTGGCAAACATATATACGGAAAACATTCGCTAGCGATATACCACGAATATACGAAGGGGATAAGGAATGTGATCAGGCTCCGAAAATTCTAGAATCAGAGATAATGCAAGCACTTAAACTGAATAAAAATGGAAAAGCAGCGGGTCCAGACGAAATCTTCATAGAAATGATAAAACTGATAGAAGAAGAAAATTTGCTTCCATTGTTCCAGCTACTGCGGGAAGTTCCTTCAACTGGTAATATCCCAAGAGACTGGCTTACCTCCGTACTTATTCCCCTCCCTAAAAAATCGAATGTCAAGAGGTGTGATGAGTTTAGACTAATAAGCTTGATGAGTCAAGTGCTTAAGATACTACTTAAAATTATACAAGCTAGAATCTATAACAAATGTGAAGCCGATCTAAGCGATACCCAGTTTGGATTTCGGGCAGGTCTAGGAACAAGGCAAGCACTAACCAGCTTAATAATACTCTTCCAGAAATGTCGAGACATGAGGAAAGATGCCTGTTTCGTAGATTACGAAAAAGCCTTCGATCGAGTTAATCACACCGTTCTTCTGACATTACTACAGAAAAAAGGGTTAGACAAACAAGACATCGAGTTCATTAGAAATCTTTATTGGAACCAAGAAGCAACGGTTAGACATGGACAAACTTCATCAGATCCGGTGTGTATAGAAAAAGGGGTACGACAAGGTTGTGTTCTGTCGCCACTACTGTTTAATATGTACTCCGAGCACATATTTAAACAAGCAATAGGCAATGACGAGGATGGAATAAAAATCAATGGCAGGACATTAAACAACATTCGATATGTAGACGACACGGTTATCATTGCAGACAATCCAGAAGCCCTTCAACGCTTAATCAACAAAGTTGTAGTAGTGGGAGATCAACTAGGCATAAAAATTAATGTAACAAAAACAAAAGTAATGGCCATAACAAGATGTCCAAACCCACAACTGAACATAAACATCTATGACACGGCCAGAGCTATATTCCTGAAAATGAAAAACCTATTGTGTAACGCAACCTTGAATTTAGACTTAAGGTACCGATTTGTAAAGGCATACGTGCACTCAGTTCTCTTGTACGGAACACAAACATGGACATTAAAAATGGATACCATGAACAGATTGGAGGCCTTTGAAATGTGGATCTTCCGTAGATTATTAAAAATATCATGGACCCAACATATATCTAACGAAGAAGTGCTTAGACGTATGGGAAGGGAAAGAGAATTACTTACAACAATAAAACGAAGAAATACCGCGTATTTAGGCCACATATACCGTAATAACAAGTATAATATACTGAAATTAATAATAGAAGGAAAAATCGAAGGAAAACGTGGTCCTGGACGCAGACAACATTCGTGGTTAAAAAACATACGCGATTGGACTGGTATGAGCACAACATCTTTAATTCGTACCACTCAAGACCGAAATAAGTATGCCGAAATTGTCGCCAACCTTCATTAAATGGAGATGGCACCAGAAGAAGAAGAAGACTGTTTCATAGATGTCGCTTTCAAAACTTTATAACCAACCTTTACTTGAATAAAATCACCACCAGTTTCAGTATACATCTTAAGAAAAGAACGAAATGAATAATATTAGAGCATATGCTTCGAAAAATACAGTACCTTACTGAATTCGACAGCGGTTTAGCTTTTAAGAATAGTTCATTCCCATTATTTTTTCATTCAAGTAAATTAACCCTGATACCAAAATAAAAATTGAGGAAGACCTCTGTGGCTCGAGTAATTCCGGATTTCTCTTAATGTAATTTCTTAGAAAAGTTAAGTTCAATTATTTTATTATATTTTATCAATTTAAAAAACAACCCTTTGCGAATTTGTCAACTTTTTAACCTTAATAAAGTACGCAATGGCCATTATAAATAATATATATCATTATCTTTATTTTAAGTAGCAACAAAAACCTAAACTAATAGAAAAAAATATATCTCTAATTACCACAACAATAAATAAATTAAATTCGACTGATAAAATAATATGATGTCATCGTTATTTTTAAATTTTTACTGCGTCAGGTACCACAGTTTGTTTAAAATTGAAAATTATGTAAATATAGGTGCTTATAAGAAACGGCTAACTTTAAGTTTATACATATTTTTATCTACGTCAAAGTTTCTGTTAAACATTCGTAGAAACTTGTATTATCACGGTGGTTTCTGTTACTTCCTGTCTTCTTAGTATTTTTTTTTTAACTTTGAACCAAAAATGTATAATCTTATAGCTTTCAATTTTTTACTGTAACAGATGATGTAATCGTATCTAAATAATTTTCTGTATTATTTGAAAATTTAAAAAGCATTCTCTAACGGTTTCTGATATTCTCTACACAAAGTGATCACATATGATTGCAAGTGATCACAAGTAATTGCAGGTGATCACATATTATTGCATGTGATCACAAGTGAATGTAAGTAGTGATTTCTAGTGACCACAAGCGATTGTAGTTGACTATAAGTGATTAAATTTGATTTCAAATTAATGCAAATTAGCACCAAGTTATTGTAACTGCATTAGTCCATCACAAGTAATAATAAGTGATTTTAAATTATCACAAGCGTTTTAAGCTGATCATTAGTGATTGCAAGTGATTATAAATTATTGTGACAAATTTAGAAATTATCTCATTACAAGTGATTGTAAATGATCAGAAGTGATTACAACTGATCACATTTGATTTCAAGGGATCAACATTGATTGCAAATGATTTCAAGTAATTATATATTTTTATACGTATTTCGGTCATATATTACTTTATTCCTAGAATGCCTCATACTGTTATTTTGACTACTGTTGGGAAATATTTTTGATACAAATAGAAGAAATTTTTTTAAAGAAGATGGCGTATATTTTATTTTCTCCCATTTTTACATTTCTATTCAAACCGATAATTTCATATGAAGGGCTGCATCAATGAGTCACGGTGAATAATTAAAAATTCAAAAAACATAATATTTAAAGAAGAGTAATATAATTTAATTTTTTATTATTTACATATTAATTTTTTATCTTTGAAAAGGACAGTCAAAATATCTTAGGCAGTTTTAGATTTAAAAGACAGGCCGTGACAAATTTTATATGTCCATTAAGATTAATATTTTCAAAGATATTGATTTATTCTTTATTTTAGAGGCACAAAGTTCCCCAAATAAAGAATAATATAAATGATTTGTATAGCACACGATTGGAAAAATACTCTTTGAAGTAGTATAGTGCCGAATCTCGTTTTTTTTAAATTGCCTTGAAAAAAGTATACTTTTCTTTATTTTCGTGCATCGTCCAAATATATAGTGATCAGGGCCCCTCGTAGATTAAACACTTTTTCTTAAATCAAGTTAAAAAAATCGGTTTTATAAAGTCGGTTTACTGACGACAGTTAAACGTTACGTCATAAGAAGATACTGATGGAAAGGTTGCATTTTTCAAAAGGAAATTTTATTCATTTGTTTGATAGATATTTTGTATGGATACCATTTTTCATTTGGAACGCCTCAGAGCGAGGTAACGCCTCATGAGCCGTGCATTCAGCCGGCTTCATCGAATTATAAGACGTTCTCACGTCAAAAATACACATTGTTTTTGTAACGATCGTTTTGCATTATGTGATTATTTGAATATTTTGTTCCTTCCTCAGAGTAGGTACTAAATTAGTTGGTTTCATATACATTGTTTAAATATAAAACCCTGGGAAGCCGTTAATTTTTTAAAAATTATAAGTGACAAATAATTTTCTTTTGATAGTTCGATCATGTACTTGGAATCACAAAAATCGAAAATATAAAAAATACGATGGGCATCATCCCAAAGATACAAAGTAAACCCACCACTTAGTAGAGCTAGCTATAGAGAAATAACACCTTTTAGGGAATTTACAATTTGTAAAAATACCCTTAGACTTTTCGGATGTATGTTATTTGTATTAATATAAATTCGATTAGATTTCAATTTATACTTTGTGAATGTTAGACAAATCGTATTCAGTGGAACACACGAAACGTCCAAAGTAGGCCGGGTGCACAGTCAGCTCATTCCAAAAGCACATGCGACCCAGACCAACTATAGCAATTAATCTATTGTGTCACTAGATAAATTCTACAGTATGATACAGGAAACTCTTAAATCAAGAATCATGTTAGAAATTGCCAAGAATTTGTTATGTAAACTATTTGTTACATTATTAATGAGCCGCAGCCGGTTATGATAAGCAATCGGGTGTTAATTTTATGATGAGGTTAAAGTTTCATGTTAATTAGTTTTTGAGATTGAAAGGAACTTTTAATACTAAAAAATAATACACCATATTAATATTATCGGTTTTATAAAAAAAATGGAAAATATCTAGGTACCAAATACGAAGAACCGTAAACATTAGAAATAAACTTAATAAATAACCCAAGAGCTGACGATAGAAGCTAAAGCTCGCACTGGCGTATGTTTTTTACAATTTAAAAAGTTTTCAATTGAACAATTGTTTAGTGATTATTTCCTTCGATTTAAATTAACCAATAGAATGTCATAATTTTTTAAAATTGGACCAATCAGAATCAAATATCAGCGACTATTGCACTAGAACAATATCAGCGACTATTGCGCTAGAGAAATAGTGACGTCAAATATAAATGTCAAAAATTTGTCTTTTCAGGAAATAATCTTCCTAAATATAACGCGACCTTGATTAATAGTTTGCTATTTTTGTTGTTGCTAAATTTCTCGAAAATTTTACAATTTGTTTCAAAATAATTTGACATTAATAATCAAAGATTAAAGCCCTCGAGCTAAAGCTCTCGGGCTTTAATCAGATTATTAATGTCAAATTATGTCTCAACAAATTGATACTAAAATATTCTCAAAATCTAGATACCACAAAAATAGACGACTATAATCAAGGTCTTGTTATATTACCCTTGAATATTTTTTTAAAAGATGTATGTTTTACATAATGGAATTGTCATCCGTTAATTAAAAAAATCGCATTAACCTATCTTAATATATACAATTCTTCATTATCAAATTCATTTTCCACCTTATAATAAATTCAACTATGTATACAGAATTTTGTCCACATTTTCAATGTTCGCTTGTGAATTGTGGATTTTTTATATACAATTATTTTTTTGTACAACTGTCATTAAAAGTGACACTTTTAATGATAGCAAACAATGTTAAAAACGATTGTTTACATAACAGCGTGTTAAAAATACTTTTAACACGTTGCCATGTAAACAAGTTTACTTTTAACACGGTTTAGTTTACTTTTAACACGGTTTGGTTTATTGTCATTGCAAATTCGCTCGTTTCATTATCAAAATAGGGAAGTTGTACAAAAAACATTGTATGGTATTTGTGTTAAAAGTGATTTTATTTTGTTCGTGAAATTGTTCAATTCGCTCCGCTCATTTCACAAACGTTTTCACTCACAAAATAAAACCTCACTTTTAACACTCATATCATAAATAACTATTTTTTCTTATTAACATGTCAACAAATAATACATGCAAGTTTACATCTATGAGCGTCCTGCCTTTTAATGTATACTACATAAGATACTTAGTTCGAAATATTTCTCTGAACATCTATATATCTCTTTATAATAGTGAAGTAGCTAATTTTGTTATAAAGGACATAATATGATAAACCATAATGTATCTAGAGGTATAACTTTGATTGTTCGGTCTTTGTTATGATCGTTTTTCACGTTTTTGGAGTTCATACGTCTTAAAGATCCAAGACAACAGAGCAATGCCTCCAAAAAAAAATAGAAACTTTTTGCGTATTGATAACTTACGAAAACGAAATATATCGATTTTAATAACTAAATGCGTAAGATTAATTTAAAAATTCAATTTAAAAAATGTGTTTAATTTGAATCGCCGAAAACGCTGTCGGCCATGTTGTGACGTCATACAAATTGTAAACAAAACGAGTAATTTGACGTGGTGTTATTAAAAGTATAAATATTTCGATAAAAATTCCTTATCACGTTCTTAATTTATTTACTTTATTGAAAAACAATAATAAATTCATTATGGACGTTGGTTTCACAAAAGCAGACAGCATAAATTTGCCAAAAATTGATACATTAATGGTTCGTAATTTCTTTGCCTTGAATCCAGATTTCTGCTCTGCCGAACTAAGAAATGTCAAGACTTCTATGTAAGTACAGTGCAGTTGTTAAATAGTAGACATAAAAAGGATGAATGAGTGTATTTATTCTGTTCAGAAGGGATTCAAAAGTACCTACTCATTTATGTCATAAGTATCGTAACCTCTGAATAATGTAACTAACATCTATTTGTATTCCTTGATGTGTTTTTGCATTCTCGGACGATGCGATAACGATAATTACTGTATTTTTTATGTAAATTAGTTGAAATCATGTTTTTGTACAACTGTCATTAAAAGTGACACTTTTAATTTTTAATGATAGCAAACAATGTTAAAAACGATTGTTTACATAGCAGCGTGTTAAAAATACTTTTAACACGTTGACATGTACCTAAACAAGTTTACTTTTAACACGGTTTAGTTTACTTTTAACACGGTTTGGTTTATTGTCATTGCAAATTCGCTCGTTTCATTATCAAAATAGGGAAGTTGTACAAAAAACATTGTATGGTATTTGTGTTAAAAGTGATTTTATTTTGTTCGTGAAATTGTTCAATTCGCTCCGCTCATTTCACAAACGTTTTCACTCACAAAATAAAACCTCACTTTTAACACTCATATCATAAATAACTATTTTAAAGTAAAGTAAACTGGAAAATTGTCCGTGTTTATATGTTAAATGATTGTTTACAATACGTATGACGTCATAAAATGGCGGACAGCGTTTTCGCACCTACATAAAGAGATGGATTTTAAATTACAGTTTTGTGGTTTCATAGGTGTTGAAAAAATATAGTAATATTTTTTTTACCTTAGTAGCACAAATATTAACTATTTAGGACCTAGTTTAAAAAAGAGTCAACTAGCCTATTCAGCTTTATTTATTAACTTCTTCGAAACTGCCCTCCTAGAAATGTTTTTAAATTTGATTTCATATAATTATTCCTCATTTTTAAGAACTGTTTAGTACAAATTTTAACTTGCATTAAATGAATCGTTATTTAAAAAAATGTAAACTAAAGATTTTTATATAAAACACCTTGCATTTTCGTTAACGAAAAACATTTGGACTATTGCATATTAGTATACAATACAAAAATAAACAAATAAAATAACAATATTTAAAATTTTCGTTAAGTACCAAGTACCTACTAATAATTCGGGTACTACCATAATTGTTTTCTAATCTGTAAATGATTTAAATTGTAACGTGAAATTTTTTATAGAATTTAAAAAACAATTACATACCTCTTGTGGTTTTCGTGTACTCATTGGTCAGGATATCCTGAGTAAAAATCCTTGAAATATGTCATTAGTTATATTTTATCAATTCTTGGAAATGTTTCATATATTTTGTAAACGGGTACGAACAGTACTTTATTTACTTTAGAAAAATCATTAACTAATATTACTTAAATTTTTCACCTAATT
Source organism: Altica lythri (assembly GCA_964028335.1). Classification (NCBI taxonomy): domain Eukaryota; kingdom Metazoa; phylum Arthropoda; class Insecta; order Coleoptera; family Chrysomelidae; genus Altica; species Altica lythri. The sequence goes on along the minus strand of OZ034806.1, from coordinate 4,778,695 downwards.
GTTTTGTAATAAAAATTATTGATAAGTAATTTAATTTACCCAAGACTCATAAGTAAATTGCGTATTTTTTAACCTATATCTCTGTCAGTAAATGTCAAATTATTGAGGAGTTGTGTTATATTTTCATTTACTCCACTAGTGGAGTAAGTAAATAGAAACCTGTATTATGCACTTATAGTCTAAGATCCCGATATAGGGCGACCTTCACCGAGCTGGTTAATGGACCAAACATATTTTTTATGTAATTTAATATATCAAAAAACATATTGCATATGAGTTGCCTATCGAATTTCAGTCAAGGATATTTTTAATTAATTTTTAAAAAATTTTTGTGCGACTGAGATGTCCCTACCTACCGTCCCAAGCGATAGAAGAGGACACAACATAACAGCGTTTGTATCCTGGCCTTTTAAAGAGGGAGAGCTCTCTGCTCTTGAAGACAAGAAGGATAGCGATAGACGCGTACATTCTGAGCATTATTTTGGAGTAGTTTCATATTAAAATAAAGGATTAGGTTTTAATTTTTTTTCAATCAATTAAATATATATGTGTATATATTTTGTTACATTAAAGTATATATAAATCTTTAGTTAATAAGAAGGTTATAGCAATACATATATAATTCTTATCTTACAAATTTTATTTCTTTTTTTTTCCTATTTAAAAATATTAACTGAATTAAATTAAAGCAATTTGCTCGATATAATTAATGTATCAATAGATATATACTGATATATACTGTACGCGTCTATCGCTATCCTTCTTGTTTTCAAGACCAGAGAGCAGAGAGCTCTCTCTCTCTTTAAAAGGCCGGGATTCAAACGCTGTTATGTTTTGTCCTCTTCTATCGCATGAGACGGTAGGTAGGGACCTCTCAGTCGCACAAAAAAATTATAAAAATTAATTAAAACTATCCTTGACTGAAATTCGATAGGCAACTCATATGCAATATATTTTTTGATATATTAAATTACATAAAAAATATGTTTGGTCCATTAACCAGCTCGGTGAAGGTCGTCCTATATCGGGATCTTGGACTATTAATTAACATTTGACATTCGTTAGATAACTGAACCAGCAATGTTGGTTGCCTACAGTATACATTAAATTAAACTAATATTTGACATTCCTCAGACACAACTTTCCTGCAAAATCGAATATTTTTGACAACATATGCTAAAATTTTATGTTTGTTATTTTTAGTTTTATACAAAACCATTTGGTAAGTTGTGGGTAAAGCATAGTACTTCACTCAAGGAACAAATTGCATATATAGCTCGTTTCTTTAGCCCATTGCTCGCTGTAATATGCAATTTACTCCACTCGCAAAGTAATATACTATTATTTACACCCATTACTGTAAACATGTCAAAACAGCACGGCCAACAATTATGGTAAGCCTTAATAGTTAAAAAAACTCAAATTTCTTATAAATCCTACTACAATATTAATATCATGCACATTTAACCGAGTAAGGTAGCTGGTAGCTTGACATTTTCTTATACTTAATTTAAATCCGAAATAAATTTTATGCAAGATTTAATAAAAAACTAATCAGAAGAAAACAGAAATGTGGTTCATATTGTTTGTGCTGCTTGCAAAAAATAAAAAACCTAGTGGGCAGAACAAAAAAATAAAAATTTTAACACATCGTATTATACAGATAAGTATCTTTATCAGAAATATGCCTTTGTCTGAATAAAAATTGCCAATAAAGTGAGGAGTATCATTAAGTAATTAAAATTAAAAATAAATTGATAAAAAAATAATAGTATCTAATCCAGTAAAAATGTTATATTAATATATTCAGTTTTCTGCACATTTGAAGCTATGCTTTTTCTGGTGGACGAAGTGCCTTAGAAAGAGGGAAGCAAAAAGTGTCAAACTAAAATCGGAAATATGGGGTACCGATTGTCGTAAGTTTATTACGGCAATCGGTTCCTCAGATATCTGATTCTAATTTGGGATAAATCACACTTCGCGGTAAGAAGAAAATGCATACAATTCATCGCATGGACATGACCCGTTTATTATTACATATTATTATGTGGTATAGTTTATCCAAAACCAATTGAATGGGCGTGGTCAACGCGCTTTTCGAATTTCCAAGAATTCTCTTCATGGGCGTACAGGTGTGAGTCGGGAAGTTAAATTCAAAATTAAATAGAAATTTTACTAGGTTCGTTCATATAAAGACGTTCTTTTGAGTTTCCCCTGGTAAAATCGTAAAAATAATTCCTATCTAAGTGGGTCTAGTTTTACTATAATACGGTTTCAATTCAACACAGGAGAAGGCATTGCTTACGCGCCTTGAAGATCTTGCACTCCGTACATAGATTAAGTAGCCATGCTTAACACACACACACACACACACACACACACACACACACACACCAGGCATAAACTTTCTTTCTGATCCGTCTACGGCAGTTGAAACTAAAAGCCGCCTAACTACTAATGCATCTGTGGCTGATTGGTTAAGAGTCATTCGCGACTATAGGTAAAGGTTACAAGTTCCAGTCTTGCCTGGTATGATACTTTTCAATTTCTTTTTAATATCATTATGTTGTTCGTGTAATTTATAAATTTCAAACAGATTTCTATTGTCTGTCGTTCAACCAGACCACTGTCATTTGTTTTTAAATGAATTTTATTACTAACTTATCTTTTTATAATAAAAACTTGTTACTATGATAAGACTTGGTGGATCTATAATATTATAGTTAATACGGTTATCTTATCTATTAAGTTTTTCGGTTTAATTGATAATATTTTTAAAATATGATTGATTTTTATTATTATTCCACTTGTACAGAAATATATTTTTGATGTAAAAACTTCTATAACTTCTATTTTTTGTATAAGAAAATCTAATGGGTTCGCGTCAGCAACATGCTCCAACTGACCTGTTAATTCATCTTTGTTTTGCTACACTAAGTGGATATTTGACTCCTTTTTACAATTTAAATAAAAACGATTTATAATGAGTTTACAGAGTCAGAAATATACAAGGTTACAAGAATTTTTTTTAATACAAATATAATTGTCATTTAAATTTATTTCAGTAGGTGTTTAAATTTATTAATAAATATGAAATTGTATTACCTATATATAGGGTCGATCAGCAACCGTAGGAACAAACACCATTAACAGTTGTATATTTGGTAGGATAACGGGTGAAAGAGTAATATAACAAAAACTGTTATAAATCAAAAACGTGTTTTAATATGTTTAAAGTTAAAAATTATGATTAGGAACTGCCATAATGCCAAAACAAAATAAGAATTGCATAAGAAGATACGACATTAAGAAGCTAGAAAAAGTCAGCATAAAACATGATTTTAGGGAAAAAATTGCCAAAAAACTAGAAGACAAAGAAACAGGAAGTATAGAGGAAAGTTGGAATACATTAGAAAAAGCTATAACGGAAACAGCACAAGAAGTGATAGGAAACAGAAAAAAAGTTGTTAGAGAAAACTGGTATAACAAGGAATGTAAGAAAGTGTATCAAGAAAGAAATGAAGCTAGATTAAAACTGTTAAAAAACAGGACAGAGGAAAACCAAATTTTGTATCGAGAAAAGAGAGCTTTAGTAAAAAGAATATGTAGAAGGAATAAAAAAGAAAAACTGGATGAGAAGTTAACAGCTTTAGAAGAGCACTATAACAAAGAAATAAGAAATTTCTACCAAGAAATAAAGAAATGTAAAGAGCCGAAATCTAGAACAAGGCAGTACTGTAAAAATAAACAAGAAGAACTGGTGGGGGAGGTAAATGAGAAAATGGAAATATGGGCGAATACTTTGAAAACCTGCTATATTTTAAGGACAACGAACGAAATGAGATAAGAACCCCTCAGAAAAATGTAGAACAGGTGAATATTAATGAACCAAATGAACAGGAAATCAGAGAGATCATTCAGAAAATAAAAAACAACAATAGTCCAGGTGAGAATAGTATTCCGGTTGAGTTTCTGAAAGAAGAAAGAACACCACTTTTAAAGGAGATAGTAAGCCTGATTCAGAAAATATGGAGACAAGAAAAAATGCCAGACAGGTGGAAAGATAATGTTATTTGCCTGATATTAAAGAAGGATGATAGTACACTCTGCAGAAATTACAGGGGTATTTCCTTACTAGATGTAACCTATAAAATTCTTGCTACAATTATATAAAATAGATTAGAGATATTTAGTAAACAGGAAATAGGAGAATATCAAGGAGGCTTCAGAAAAGGTAGATTAACAACAGATCAGGTTTTCGTCCTAAAACAAATCCAAAGCTCCACCTACGAACAAGGTTTGCCCCTTCATATGTTGTTCATAGATTTTCAACAAGCTCATGACATAAATAAATTGGAAATCTGGGAACAAAAGATATTGAGAGGAATCTATGGAGGAATTAAGGAACAAGATGGAATATGGAGAAGACGAACAAATAAAGAAATTAGGGATATTTATGATAAACCAACAATTACACAAAAAATTAGGAAGAATAGAGCAGGTTGGTTAGGGCATGTAATGCGCATGAACCCTTGTAGAATCGCAAAGCAGTTATTAGAAAGTAGAGGGGGAAAGAAAAAGAAAGGACGACCCAAAAGAAAATGGATAGAAGCAGTAACATCAGATTAAAGAAAAGTAGGAGTAGAAAGATGGAAACAAAAGACAGAGAACAGAAAAGAATGGAAAGAGATAATAAAAAATATAGAAAAAATAGAAGAATAGAGCCGCTCGAAGCCAAGGGCCTAAATTGCCTGTAGTGAGTTGTAATATATAAATATATAATATATACATATATAGATTTTATATTTTAAATTTAATTTGATCTTAGAACTAGTTACTCCCTCTGTTGGTCAACACCTTGCAATTAGTTTAATTTTAAGGTTAAGTCCTAAGGTCTTAAAGTCAGAGAATGTTACCTTGCCCATTTTGAAAATAAGTTTTCCTTTCCTGAGTTTCGTGAAATTTCTTCTCGTTGCAAAGTTTAGTCCAGATTAAAATTAAAAATCAAAAGTTTATATTTATAACTGAGTATCGAAGATTCAGCTTTAATTGATCAGAAATCCAAAGATCACATAAGGCGCAATTCACACAGAACGGACGTCGGGCAGAGACGTGGCTTCGACGTGGCACGGACGTGGCGGAAGCGTGGCGTATGCAATGCACACAGAGGTGCAGGACAGTGGCACAAATTGACGTCAGTAATCTGTTGACTTTGTGGAAAACATGTCTTTTTCAAGCAGTGATGAAGATATGTTGGATTTAGTGTATTTGGCTAATGTGAACAAAACAAAAAGAAGATATTGGGTTCATCCATAGTGGCTGCAGAAGGGGAAAATTGGTGGAACATTCGACCTGATGAGAGAATTAAACATGTAGCCACAACGATTTCAAAATTTATCAGCATTTTTCTGCCAGACCCAGTCTTAAGCACTCCTATTACAATAATCAGCACGATTAAAATCATATATATATAAGGATATTTGCCAACTTCTTTGCAAAATTGTATGTTGAAGTCAACATCATCCCGCATTTTTAAATTAATTAAAGCACAGAGACACGTGGCGAGGAACTGGCGCGTCTTTTCATGTACGCCACGAGAGACGCCGAAGAGACGTGGCGAGGGCGGGCGGACGACCGCCCGCGCCACGTCGCTTCTGTGAGTATTGTACCATTTGTTTACATAGGAGAGACGCCTAAGGGACAAAAGTCCGCGCCACGTCTCTGCCCGACGTCCGTTCTGTGTGAATTGCGCCTAAGGTACTTCTGGTGATTAACCACTTCAAAAGGAGTTTTACCGTAAACACATTTATGATTCGAAGAGCAGTACAAAATTAAAGTATTTTTTTTTGTTTTAAGAACTAAGCGAAATTTGTGCAATATATTTTATTTTCTGTTTCAAAAAATAAACGAAGGGAAACTTGAGGTTTAAGTTTTAATTATTCAGTTCGTATTTGGCGCCCTATTTCTTGATTTCAGAAAACCTGGATATTAAACTCTCTATTAAATTTCAATCCCTGAGTTAGAGTAATTTAAATTTTATATACATTTTCCTTGGTTTGATCTAGTTTAAATCTTTTTTGGTCCTCCGTCCAGAAACAATACTATTAATTACTTCAAAATCGTCCGGAAAATGGCATTTTCCGGCCTAGGCCGGCAAAGTAGCTTTTAGATTATCTAAAGAGATGGCGCTATGAGTTTAAATTTTAAGTCACCAAAAATACATAATAAATATAACTTTTAATTAAATTTAATTAAAAACAACGTACAATATACTAAACTTACCTATAACTTTTTCTAAATGTAAGCAGGATTCTAATTTACATTTAATTTCTCTCACAACTTGTATTATAAAATTTGACATTTATGTCAATTTACAACTACTTATCATTCGATTATGGATATAGTTCATTGTCTCTGCTATTTTTATATAAAATTATTAGATATTGATTTTAATATTTTCAATATAACAATTTTCTCTGTGCTGCTTATTAGCCAGAGATAATAGAATTAATTAATTAATTTGTCTATGTTATTAGGGCAGTATTTGTATGTATAAAAATTAATTACCTGACATTTTGTCGTCTATCTTCTAGTCAGTGGTCTTAGTTCAGTTAGCACAAGCAGCCAAGTCTTGAACATAACAGAACTTTTGAAAATATTAAAAATTAGTCGAACCAAAAAATAGTGTGTGTTACACGTCCGGAAAATATTTTGCAAGTGCTCGTATTGTTTCGCCTCGGTGCTACGCACCTCGGCTACACAACTTTACTCGCTCTTGCAAAATGTCATTTTCCGTCCTTGTGTCACAAATAACTATTGTTTAATTTATCAGCTATCCTTAATATTTGTCAGATGTTTATATGATTGAAATATTTTTCAAATATTTTCAATTTTTTTTTTTGTAACAACGCTTACCTAGTATTTCATTTAATTTTTCAAAAAATTCTTAAATGTTATAAATTACTAATATTTATTTATATATGTATATATAAAAATTATATATAAACAGTTTATACTAATCAATGAAGGATGTTTAGGTAACCTAGTTTAAATTTTGTATACACACCTAATATGTGGGTACCTACATAAAAAATACTGAACAAACAAGAATTATAAATAACTATCCTTTCCTCACGTTTTAAAAACAATTGTTTGATCCTACTTGCTTACACAGTTTTTAGTGTATATTCTTTGTGGCTATTTAAAATATTTGTTTAATATTTCACAATTATTTAATAGTGTTCATAGATTGTTTTTTTTAATAAATTGCTTTTATTTTTTGTTTCAGATTCTTTAAATTTCATAACGAGATTTTGTATTTTTTTTAATATCTTTTTAATAAAAATACTGCACCGATTTTGATCACATCTCATATACCTAGTTCCCTAGTTGTAATTTTGAACAGTTTAAAAAATAGGATAGATTTTTTCAATTTATTGTCTTAAATATTTGTTTTTGCATTTGTATTTATGGTTTAGTTCTAGTATTTCCTAATAGATGACGATGTAAGTTAATTCATTTCTAAAACTATCGTTTGACATCTACGTTGTGTAGACCAGTCTGTTTAAATTTCAAGATTATAGAGTAAAAAATCCAAAAATGATGCAGAATCGAAAAAATTGTTAATATAAAATAATGAAAAATACGAGAAAAAATGCAAAACTTGAAAAAATAAAAACATCGAAAAAACAGTCACAATTAAAAAAACTAAATAATAACAAAAAAAAACTGGAAAAACACGGGAAATAAAACAGCAAAAATAAGTAAGAAATTGAAACAAAAGGAAATAATATAATAAAAAAAAAGATATAAAAAGGCCAAATCTTAACAAATAGGAAAAAATCGAAAATAAACAAAATGGAAAGGACGTGAAAAATAGCAAAAAATGTCAAATCGAAATATAAAACGAAAAAACAGGAAAAATTGAAAACAAATGAAAAAAAGTAAACAAACAATACCTAATCGAAAAATCAAAAAATGTACAAACCTTAGGGAAACAAAGGTAAAATCAGAAAATCGGAAAGAACTGGATAAATCGAAAAACTAAACTAAAAAATTGAAAACAAGAAGAAAATAAGGTAAAATTGTAAAAAAGAACAAAAAAAAGAAAAAGGAAGGAAAAAAATCCAACAAGAGAAATCAGACTGGGAACCAACCACAAAATATCTTATTAGATACACTCAAAAAACAGACAAAAAATCGAAATAAAATCTTAAAATCGAGAAATAATGGGATGAAAAAAAGCATAAAACGAAAAAAATGAAAACAAAAACATATGAAATAAAAAGAAATTATTAGTTTTTGGACGGTAGGTACCAAGTTCGTCATTGTCAACTAGGTAGTACCTACTTTTTATACATTTAACCTTAATTTCTTACATATTAAAAATCCTAAAAATTTCCACTTTTTTGACAAAAATTAATTTTTATCATTAAAAAAAATTTGTTTAATAACTGCATATTTAGATTTGGAGGTATTTTGAGATACCTCGTTATAATTTTGGTCCTTTTTAGAGATTTTTTAACAAATCAAATGTACTTGATTTTAAACAAAATTTGGTGAAAATTTGTTTGAATATCTATGACAGTTTCCTAGATATTTCCTAGATATTGAAGATCCAAAAGTTGCTTTTACAAAGATGACCATAACCTGTACTTTTTTGGCATTTTGAACAAAATGAAAATCTTATCAATTTGAAGTACATACGATTGAAATTTCATTTAAAAATCCTTTCTACCTAGTTTCCGAAATATTCGAAACCTAAACAATGTTTGGTTAATTCTAAAAACACTGAACACTATTATTATTTTTTGCGACTTCTTAAAATTTAAATGATTTTGATTCCAAGTTAAGTCACTTTTTATTTAGAGAAATTTTCTTATGGATCATTTCTGGTGTCCAAAGTATTGAAAATTCAAAAATTGTTTTTAAACAAATTATTATCTGTTATCTTAGGTACACAAATTTTAATCAAATTGACAGTATTTTTTCAAAAACTACTAAATAACGATATTTTAAATGTTTCATTAATATATACTGAGTCAAACCTTTTAAAATTATATTTAAAGACAGGTTTTTATCAACAGTTTTAATCTAAATTATTCGAGAAAAAGTATACAAATTTAAAAAAGATACATGAAGTTTAGGGCTAATAGGTTTGAATTGCCATGATTTTAAATAAAGTTCAATCAACTTTTAGAAACACTTATAAATATATACGTTTTATATATTATTATTATGTATATATGATATATACCTACCAACGCATAACTGAAAATATAAATTAAAAATTGGAAATTATCTATTACGTTATAATCCTGAAAAATGTCTCAAGTTAAATGTTAAAGGAATTTAACATCTACAAGACAATAGATAGAAAAACAAAGGAATCCAGTTGATCATTTTTTTGTGGTTATGTATAGATGCTTAAATGTTGAAATGAAATAAAAACAAAACTCACGTATATTAGCCCGGAATAGTATCTGTCTTTGAGATTGTGAAGAACGCAAGCCTCGTTCAGACAGGTGAGTTCGGCCATGTCCTCGACCTTGTCGAATTTCGGCGGATTCATCTTTTGGATGTCATCCTTGGCCACGGTAGTCCTCTTACCGGTCTCCTGGATTTCCACCTCGACTTCGTCGCCTTGTTCGCCTTTGATGCTGGCAGCGACGAAGCCCTGGTTCTCGTGGGGTATCCAAACTAACCTTTTCTGTGTCCATTCTGCCTGGGTGGCCGGGTCGTTGTAGTTGTTCCTGTCCACGCAAAGAAATTTTAGTTCTGGATCAAAACGATCCCTTGTATCCGCGTCAGCCATGGTTATAAAGTGACACGACGAGAAACAACAAAAAAAACCGCACTCACACAGAAAAAACAAGTGTCAATCACCAAGAAAATCACATCTACCGTACTACTAAAGTGGAAAAAATCCGCGCTTAAATGACAAATAGTGCAGTTTACGCCACGATATACAGTTTTTCTCTTTTATTTAAGACCGGTTTTAATTCTCTAGTTATCTACCGAGTACCGACCTCACCGTCTGTGAATGACAGTTTGATTTTAGTTTGGTCTGAGGTTGGCTGTAAGTGTAAACGGTCGCAGTCGAGTCAGCATTGTCACAAGAATGCGCCGTTGCCACATTCGCTACATTACCGTCTTAAAATACACTTAAGTTCGACCACGCCTAATTTAGTATATTTGAAAGAAGCACAAGGTTATTGATATTGAAGAAAATCATTTCAAACTTATTTGGGATTATTTATGAACTCATCCACAATAAAACATTAAATATTATGATTAATTGAAATCAAAAATATTTTGCTTTCGGAGATAATAAACAATGTTTCATAGAAGCTTTTTTTAGTTTTAAAACCAACGCCCTTATAGTTAAAGTTGTTCGGAATAATTTAAGTTAGATACAGATATTTTTGCTTCTTATGGGACATTTTGACAAAGGTGGTAAATGTAGAAAGGGTGAGGAAATAAAGCGTAAAATAGGATGTACCACACTCTCCCCCGGTAAAAGAAACACGTAAACACATGTAACAGTTCACTGCATAGTCAGCTTATTTATAATAATTAACTATGTTGTACCTACTCGCAACGTCGTTCGCGTGGCGTGTGATTGTTGCATACAAATTTCTTACCCCACCCCATTTAAGGAAAGGGAGAGAAATTTTTATACACCAGATGTTAAGTTTTAAGAAGACAAATACATCTGTGAAAACCGCATTCGAATCGGATCAGTAGATTTCATGTGATGCGCGCACAAACATATACATTTCTACAGTTTTATTATATGTATAGATAAATGTATTTATAGCGCACACGTATACGTATATTTATATTTATTTTGTTTTATCCATTTTTGAAGCTTCAAAGAAACGTTTTGGTCACTATGGACAATGTTAAAAAACGTAATTAAAAAGTATCACACTATGTATTCTAATATTTAATTGTGAGTAAAATTTGAAAACTCACGAAAAACTGGAATAATTTTGGCAAAATCATTAAAAATCGAAAAATCGTAAAAAATTCAAAAAGCTCGTAAAAATAAAAAAAAAACTGTTAAAATTTGTCAATGTTATAACAAATAATTTTTTTATTTAACTAATATTTTTTGTTGTGGTTCAAATTTTTAAAAAACATATTTGTTAACATTTTATAAATTTTGAATTATTTCAAAATACATCACGTTAATTCATAATGTTTAATCTTTAATACAGATTAAAGTAAAGTAAACAAATAAGTTGGTAAATCAGTATTTCAGTATTTTACTTGTTCAAACAGGGTTTATTATCGATTATCGTATATTTTACATACAAATATTTACCATATAAAATATTAAAGATATCTTATGATATGGTACAAAACATTAAACGTGGCAACTCTGCGATTAATTTCTACTTTCCCATCTTTACCGGCTGAGTGGTTTGTTTATTATACCAATTGGCGCCAAATGGAATTTCAAATCGATATTCTACAAGTAATATCAAATAAATTCCCAAATTGAACCACCTGTTGAACATTTCTGTTATCTAAACACCAAATGTCTTCCACAAAACGGATTAGAATTTGAAAATTTAAACGTGAATTTGTATCGTTATACAATCTAACGGAAATTTAACCAAAATATCCGAGAATGATGAGATCATCGCGGTTACGAAAGTATTCATAAAAAACAAATTTCAAGTAGTATTATTAATAAAGATTTTATCAACACACGGTACTGTAAAATTAGATGATTTGCTTATAAAAGGAGAAAATTAATGTAGGTTTAGATTTTCTTACCTATTAAATTGTAATTAAATAATATAATAATAAATACCCTAACAAAAGATTAATAAAAATGTATTAAAACTAATATATAAATATTTTTTTTAAACAAATTAAAACACATTTGAATTTTTTAAATAGATATTAATGAAAACTTAGGTACTCCTAGAAGGTATGCAACACAAATTTTTTTCAAAACGGTTTGATTCTTTGAATATAAAGATTTTTAAACAGGGCTGGTTTAAGTGGATAATGTGTAAATATTTTCATGTATACAAACAAGGTTTTTCAGGAGTTTCATTAAAATTATATAATTTAACGGATCTTTACCCAATTTTTGAATTCTAAATACAATCAGGAGTTCCATTAAGATTATATAATTTAACGGATCTTTACCCAATTTTTGAATTCTAAATACAATCAGTATTTGTATTGATATCGTTTTAATTTCTAATTGATATATTGTCATAAGCAGTACAAAGTTACCACATCCAGACAAACACAAAATAACATGGATATCACCAGATCAGCAAACTTAATCCCAGGATTCTTAGATAGACCATATTTTGATTAACAGCTAGGAGGAGAAAATCATCAATTAAGTACGTAAGAACCTACAGAGGAGCCTGTGCCGACTCAGACCTTTCACGGCAATGGCAAAAATAAAACAAAAAACATGCAGGAACAAATATAAAGGCAAACAAATGAAATGGGACATTGAAGATTTAAAAGAAGAGCAAGTAAGAAGAAAATATCAGAAAGAACTAGAAAAATATATAACAATGGATGAGAATCAAGAATGTGAGAGTGGAGCTGCATAAAAGACTTCATACAGAACCCAGCACAAAAAACAATTGAAAAAAAGAAAAAGGAGAAGAAAAAAGAATGGTACAATATCGAATCTCAAAAAATTATGGAAAGAAAAGTGGAAACGGGATTAAAATGGATAAGAAGGAAGAAGGAACACGTCAGAAGACATAGGCTGAGGGCAAAAACATAAACAGAAAACAAAAACGACAATGGACATATCTAAAGAGAACGAAAAATACATCAGGAATTCAAAAAAAAAAATCTATAATAAAATAAAAAAAAACAATAGAATATTCAAAGGTAAACTAAAAGGAATAAAAAAAAGGAAAATTTGTGGAGGAAGAGAAAGAATATAAATAAATATGGACAAATCACTTTAAAGAATTACTCATTGAAGCAGTTATAAATGATGAAATAGAAGAAGAGGATGAAGGAGAAACTATCGCACAAGAACCATCATTGGAAGAAGTAAAAGGCATTTTAATGAAGGGAAATAATGGAAAGGCACCTGGGAAGGAGGAAATAAATCTAGAACTAATAAAATACGGAGGAGACATGTTACATGAAAAAATACACGAATTAATTTAAAAAAATATGGAAAGAGGAGACAATGCCGAACGAGTGGGAAATTTGACAAATCATAACGATCCGTAAAAAAGGAGACCAGCAAGAGTGCAAGATCTACAGAGGCATTACACTAATAAAAGTATTATCCTCATTAATACAAAAAAGATTAACGGATAAAACAAAAAATATCATAGGACAATACCAAAGCGGCTTCATAAAAGGCAGATCAACAACGGACGCAGTACATTCCATTAAACAGATCATGGAAAGAGCATACGAACTTCAACATCAAATAGAAATATTATTCATAAACTTTGAACAAGCCTTTGACTCAATAAAGAGAAAGGAAATAATGAAAGCCCTAAAATATTAAGGAGTAAGTAAAAAACTAAGAAACCTAATAAAAATGTCAATGAACAAATAAAAAGTCAGTGTACTAACACAAAAAGGGGAAACAGATGAATTCGAAATAATAGTATAGGATCCCGATAGAGAACGACTATCACCGAGCTGGTTAATGGACCAAACATATTTTTTATGTATTTTAATATATCAAAAAATATATTGCATATGGGTTGCCTATCTAATTTCAGTCCAGGATATTTTTAATTAATTTTTTTTGTGTGACTGAGAGGTCCCTACCAACCGTCCCATGCGATAGAAGAGGACACAACATAACAGCGTTTGTATCCCGGCCTTTTAAAGAGAGAGAGAGTGGGCATGCTCTCTGCTCTTGAAGACAAGAAGGATAGCGATAGACGCGTACATTCTGAGCATTATTTTGGAGTAGTTTCATATTAAAATAAAGGATTAGTTTTTGATTTTTTTTTTCAATCAACTAAATATATATGTGTATATATATTTTGTTACATTAAAGTATATATATATCTTTAGTTAATAAGAAGGTTATAGCAATAGGTACATATATAATTCTAATAAATTTTATTTCTTTTTTTTCCTATTTAAAAATATTAACTGAAATAAATTAAAGCAATTTGCTCTAGGTATATAATTAATGTATCTATAGATATATACTGACAAATTAAAAACAATTCAAATCTCAGCTGTTATGTTGTGTCCTCTTCTATCGCATGGGACGGTTGGTAGGGACCTCTCAGTCGCACAAAAAAATTTTAAAAATTAATTAAAAATATCCTGGACTGAAATTCGATAGGCAACCCATATGCAATAAATTTTTCAATATATTAAATTACATAAAAAATACGTTTGGTCCATTAACCAGCTCGGTGAAGGTTTTTCTGTATCGGGATCTTAGACTATAAATAAAGAGCTGAGACAACGTGACTCACTGTCAGCAACACTATTTAACCTGGCAGTAGATTTTGTGTTAAGAAAGGGAAACCTAAGAGCATCAGGTTATCAACTAATCATCTATGCAGATGATATAGCGCTAGTAACAAAAACAAGAAGAATCATGGAAGAATTATTAATGTGAAAAAAATATTTATAAAACAATATTAAGACCAATAACAATGTATGCAGCAGAAACGATGACTATGACAAAAAAGAAGAGAAATTAAGGATAAATGAACGAAAAATAATAAAAAAAAACTGAATCCAGTAAGAATCAAAGTACAGAAGTATAGAAGGAGAACAAATAAAGAAATTTTAGAAAAAACAAATGGACCAGACATAGTCAAGAAAATAAAAGTACAAACAAACAAATGGCTGGGTCATATATTAACGATTCAACGTTTATTTATATCTAGCAGGCTATCTTTTTATTTATTCACGTTGGTATTGGTTTTTGTCATGTTGGTGTTTGAAAGTTACCAACTCATTGCAAGTCACAAACTGACAAGCTTGACAACAAATATTATAAATATAATGGTTAAATGCATTAAAAAAAATAATATGCCGAAAAAAAATTGTGTAGAGATAAAAAAATGAATACAAAGATGATATTACATGTTTAGAAAAGACCAGAAAATTTCAGAAGAGGGATTTATATAACATCTCTTAGGTTTTTAATGTAAGTACTAATTGTGTTTCTATACAAGATTATTTCCAATGTTTTCATCAGCAAATAGTTCCAAACATTTTTAATTTCAATAATAGTTGTATATGAAGTTATTTGTTACATTAAATACACTTTTACATTCTTATTACATTCAAATTACTTATAATTTATTAAGCATACCTAACCTCACATTTCTTCTATCAGTCATTATTTTACAATGTTGCCAGATTACACACTATAGTAAAAATTAAAAATGTTTAAGAATAAAATATTTTTATTAATTTCTTTAATAACAATGATCCATAATAATAATTAAAATGTAATTTGATAGGACATGGACGAATCGATGTTTTATTCATTAATCTATGACCAATCAAATATCATTTAAATTTTAATTTAATACATTTTTTAAATATTTCGTGTTTTTTTAGGCTAGTGTTAAATGTAAACGAAAAATCTTAAAAAAAGATTTAGTTAATGATAAAGAAGCGGCAATAAATAAGAGGAAGAAAGATAAAGCAGATACATTTAGGAACTTCATTTAAAAAAAATTGCAGAGGCAGATTTGGACGTACAATTACAAAAACGAATATTTTACTTCAGATAAACTTTTGACTAACGCAAAACAAAACTGAGATTTAAACGGTGAACAAACTTATTTATACAAAATTAATGATATATAAACTTAAAAACGTGAACTGACTACAAATTTTAAGTGAGCGAAGACAGCAAAATCTTTTTCCTTCAGAAATTTATGGAATTAAAAAAGCGCAATGAAATCATCAAATTCGTGTACCTAGACATGGATATAAAAAAATGGTACTCCAACGCGTCGATGGGTACAGTAATCTTATTTCAAACGTAATCCATTGCATGTGTAATCCGAAGAAAAGCGATTTACAATTTTACTCGCAGGAGCAAATGGTGGGTCAATAGGGATGTGATTTGTTATTAGACTCTTCAAATACTGACATTGACTATCACAAAACTATAAATGGTGATACATATTTTCAAAAACTGGATTGTTAATTAACTTATTCATGCTTTATTCAATTTTCCAGAGAAATGTGTATAAAGTAAACATGGATAATGCTTCAGTTCATTCTGTACAACCAAACAGACCACCTACATTTTCAGCAACAAAATAGATATAGCAGAGGTGGTTAAGCAGCAATAATATCGAATTTGATAAAAAAAATTAAAAAAAAGACAACTATACTTGCACAATACAGAAGCAAGGATAAGACATGTAACAGATGAAATATTAAACCAACATAGACATGATTTACTTCGATTACCTCCATTTTACATTATTATATTTGGACGAAACTTGGACAGAAGCGTTGAGACAATGTACACCAGCATAAAGCATAAAGCATAAAATTTTGTGGGAATTTTTATCTTTGTTTTACTTATCAAAATAGCTGAAACCAATTGGTATGTCATAATGCCGCACTACCTGAAGAGCTCCACGAAAAATTCTTCAATATATAGCTGCTGTAATACTTATCGACAAAATGATATATTTTGTATTTTCTCATTTATAGCTGGTCCAATTTAAATAATTTATAATATCGTTATATAGACATAGAAAATTCGTTCTAAATTGCAATTGAAGACTTTTTTGTAAATGTTTTTATTGTTTGCTTTCATTTAATTACTATTATTTTGTAAATGCGTTCATTATATCTAAATATATATTTTTAAATTGACGATTTCCTTTTTTTGTGAAAGTACTAAGTTTTAATGATTTGATGGCGCTGAAATGGAGTACACAATTGATATTTTATTTATTGTCACTAACATTATGATTTTATTGAGGACGTAACAACAGCGCATTTACAACTGAAAATAAGATTAAATATACAGGGCGAAATTCATCACCCTAACAAGGCCTACTTTAATATAAATAAGCTTTGAATGATGTATATGGAAACAAGGACCAGAATAAGTATCAAAAGCTATGGTATTATGGCAACCAGGAGAAAAAAGAAGACGTGGTCGACACAGATCGAAATGGTTAACTGAAGTAGAGGAGGACCTAAGCAGGACAGGAATTACAAAATGGAAAGAGAAAACAAAAGACCGAAACAAATGGATACATATAAGCGAACAAATACATGATGATGGGGACTGATCCACCCCGTAAAATGGATCTAGAAAGTGAAAGTGGAGAAATAAGCCATATACTGTACTATACGTCTTACCGTTATTTATATTAAGCAAAAAAATACGAAAAAAAACCTACTTACTAGATCTCGTTCTAACCAATTATTGGTGGAAGTTGACATGTACATCATATATTTTGTTTAGTTTTATAATTCTCATATTCCAGAAGTTACAAGGGCGATGCACATTTTAGAAAAAAATAATGTTAGAAACCTAAACATCATTTCCATATCCATAGATACCCCATACGGAATAAAAAACGGAATAAAAAACGTAATAAATCCGAAAAAAATCAAATAAAAACAAGTGATTACAAGTAATCAGAAGTGATTGAAAATGAAAGCAGGTGATTACAAATTGATTGCAAAGGAAAACAAGCGGTTTTGTATGTATGAGCAGTTAGGGATAACAGATACACCTGCGACCTATAAGATTTATTGTGTCCCTCTTTTCTTGCTATATTTCTGATGACTTCTCTGACTCTTCTAGTCCTATCTTCCTTAGAAAGTTTAGGATATCATTGGGTTTCAAGTTAGGTAGTTCTTCCTTTTCTATTTTGTATGACCCTAGGTATTTGACCCAAGAATTACTTAATGCGAAGCATTCTGAGAGTATGTGTACTAAGGTTTCATTCTCTACCTCACAGAATCTGCAGTTTGCATCATCTACCAATCCTAGTTTCTTCATGTACCTATCCTCTTAATCCGCAGTGCCCGGTTAGTATTCCTGTTATAATTCGAATGTTCTTCTTACTAAGGTTAAGACAGCTGTGAGATCTCTTCTGGTTATAGTTTCCCAGGAGCATCTTTGATTGTCTTAGTCCTTCTAGATCATTCCAGTACTTGGATTTTTCGCTATCCATTTTTTTTCTTAGTTTTTCTAAGATTTTACTACTGGTGATTCCACAGGATGGTTCTGGTCCCAAGCATGGGGTTTCAGCACCTTCTTTTGCCAGCTTGTCTGCTATTTCTTTTCCCTCTATTCCTATGTGTGCTGGAACCCATAGGAGGGTAACAGTGTTATTCTGTCCTAGTTCGTTTAATTTGTATTCCCAGACCATCTTTGAACTTATTGTATCTGAGTTCAGAGCTTTGATGGCTGTTTGACTATTTGACATGATCACAATCTTCTGTCTACGATAGTCCTTTCAATGTTAAATTTTATACATCTTTCGATGGCAGAAATTTCCGCTTGAAAGATGCTTGCGTACCCAAGCTTTCTGAGTATTTGGGTCTGGGTCCAGAAACCCCTGCTCCTTTTCCTTTATCGGTCTTGGAGCCGTCCGTATACCATTTTATGGCGTTTTGGCTTAGACCCAATAGGATGTTCTCGTACCATTTAGATTAATTACCCAGGTTTGTTGACAAACAAGTGATTACAAGTTCTCATAAATAATTTAAAGTGATCAGAAGTGATTAAAAATGATGGCATGTCACAATGTAAACAATGTAGAAAATCGTAAAAAAATCTGAAAAGAACATAATGCAAAATTTAAAAATAAATTGAAAAAGTAAGAAATGTAGAAACCAGTTATATTATTAATATAGTTTTTTGTTTTATAAGAATTAATTATGTAAGGAAACAAAAGAAAGTTTCCCAAATTCTTTTAGCCTATACAGAGAAGGGCAGTTCGACTAATAAACGACACCAGTATCACCAAAAACCTAGCCCCATTATCCCACCGAAGAGCAGTGGCTGATCTTTCCTTGTTTTACCGATACATAAACAGATTTTGCTCAGAAGAACTCTATAATGCCTCCACTTGCCAGATCAGCCAGAGCAACACGCCGTGCCAACTCCATGCACCCTTATACTGTTCAGTGCCCGACATCGAGAACGGATCGATTCGATCGTTCCTTCATCCCCAGGGTCTCCAGATTGTGGAACTCCTTACCACCCCACGTCTTCCCCACTCATCCTAACTTGCAGGCCTTTAAATCCCAAATTAATAAATTGTCTCTTCTGCCCCAATAGATGTTCTCGGTACATTTCTATTTAGGTTTATACCTACGAGGACATCCTTAATAAAAAAAAAATTAAGTTTTTGATTCTTACAATAGCTAGCAAAAAAGTTCATGCTACGAGGGATGTTCAATATTTTATCAAATATCAGCACGGAGTAAATAAAATTTTAACAAAATAAAAGTGCAATATAATTGCCCAATTTACTGAAAAATAATTTTTATAACGTAAATACTATTCTTTTTTTTAATAACAGGATATTTATTTCTAAAAATATTTGCTGTCTAAATTCTTTTTATGTGTTCTAAGTGAAATTATTTTCTGTCATCTAAAAAACGTGGTTATATGCACACCTGCATATTATGTGAACAACTTCCAGTATTGGTTAAAATGTAAAAAGATATGAAACAATACTTGGTCATGAATCATCGAAAGGTAGAAGGAATGCACGAAACCTGACTACGGTCCGTGATAATTTTTATCAAATCTTTTCATTCCTCGAAACCTTAAAAATATTATTTTTTAATAGATTAAGAACGTGTGACTACGTTTACACAATGCTTTTATATCGAGAAGAGATAATATCAGAAGTTGTTCATTATTGTTTAACTTCTTCGAAACCCAAGATAGATACATCCAAATTTATTCAAAGAAGTTAATCCGAGTTACTGAACTATAAATAGATTGGATAAACTTCAGCCATTTTTTGGAGGAAGAGGAAAAGAATTCGTCTCGAATTTCGGAATTGGGAAGAAAAAAATCATGACCATAGAATAGATACCGTCACATATGAGCAAATGACAGAATTTCTAAAGACTTCCATTAAAGGGATAATAATTACTTAATTAATCTTCTTTTGATATAATATTGAAGTTTTCAAGTTTACATTTAATTAATTGTTTTTGGAATAATTAAATTTGTAATAAATCATTTAAAACGGGTTTTTGAGTTAAATTTGTAAAGTTTGTACTGTGGCGCCCTTAGTTATTTATTTGGGGGAAAGTGGTAATGCTCTTAAAAGGTAACCCACGACTTATTGGAGTTAGCTAGGAAAATAACGCCTTTTAAAAGGTTTTAACGTTACAAGATGACTGGATATTAATTGGAAGCATATAGTTTTATTATGGCGAAATAACTGCAACCGATCACAAGTGATCACAATTGAGTAATATTCATCACAACTGATTTCAAGTAATCACAAGTGATTTAAAGCCATTACAAGCGATTTAAAGTAATTATAAGTGATTTTAAGTGATGACAAGTATTTCAAGTGATCACAAATGATTTCAAGGGATCGCAAGTGATTACATATTTTCGATCAAATAATAATTCAAAGCGTTAGGAAAGCTATGCTTTCTATACTCTATCATTTTCAGAGTACCACATCTCTTTTTTTTACAAGCAATTTGTTGGATATTTGAGTTTTCTTAGGATTCCAGTAGTTTGAACAGTAAAACGATAACAGGAATAATAATAACAAAATTATTACAGTAACTTGGTAAAATTAATTTGTTTGGTTTAATTACAATTATTTATTTACATTTTGATTGCAACATAGGTACACATATAGAACGAGCAGACATTCTTTCAACTGCTGCGTTTTAAAGCATGCAGTAAAGCGTGATTTCTGTCACTCCGTTGCATTTAATATATCATAAAATATATTTCCAATATTTTATAATAAAATAAATTTACAGCTTTCTAAATGTTTTTCCATAATGCGCAAAATAAGAGAAATTAAATTTACTAAGAATGCTTTTTTTTCCAGTACTTAATTCATAACCAAGATATTGAGTTTTTACAGTGCAGCGCCATAATTGCATTTTTTTTTTGAATTATTTATAAAAGCAAATGAAAATTCAATTTAAACAATTTTTGGAAATGCTGGAGAAATTGTTTTGGACCAAAAATTACTAGTGGCATCAGCTTCACAAAAAAATTAATAGAAAGTTTGATGAAACCATAAAATTTTTGCATAAAAATGTAAAAACAATTTACGTCTGTAAAGCTAGAAAGGTCAAGTCGGCAGAATCACTCGTATTATATCTCAAAATTTAGTGCTCATTTAGTGCTAATTTAGTGCTGATAACAGATATTTGGTGCTGTGATAGGGGGACTAAAAATGAGAACACTGCTAACTTTTCATTAAGCTAGCAGTGTACAATTCGTGACTGCGCTAAAACGGAAACTAATGGAATTAAAAGACGTCACTATTTAGTGCTCAATTAGTGCTGCCAGTACAGCATAACATTTTTGCAAAATATTTTTTTTTTATTTTTTTTAAATCAACTACTGCTAATATAACGACGCTCTACGCCAGCAGTCTTGGGAGCTAGAACAAGACTCTAAAACGGAAACTAATGGAATTAAAAGACGTCACCATTTAGTGCTTAATTAGTGCTGCCAGTACAGCAAAAGATTTTTAAAAAATAATTATTTTTTTTTATTTTTTTTTTCAAATCAACTACTGCTAATATAACGACGCCAGCAGTTTTGAGAGCTAGAAGAAGACTCTAAAACGGAAACTAATGGAATTAAAAGACATCACCATTTAGTGCTCAATTAGTGCTGTCAGTACAGCAAAAGATTTTTGAAAAATATTTTTTTTTATTTTTTTCAAATCGGCTACTGCTAGTATAACGACACTAGCAGCCTTAAGAGCTAGAGAGAGACTTTAAAACGGAAACTCATTTTTAGTCCCCCTATCACAGCACCAAATATCTGTTATCAGCACTAAATTAGCACTAAATGAGCACTAAATTTTGAGATATAATACGAGTGATTCTGCCGACTTGACCTTTGTAGCTTTACAGACGTAAACAATTTGAAATAACCGAGAGAGAACCTTTTAACATAGATATAGACAAATTCATACTTTTTGTGTAGAGTAGAATATCTAACAATTTTACTTTATAATACTTTATTTGCATAAAAATGTGAATACAAGTTAAAATGACCGAAACGGAACCATTTAAACGTAGATATAGAAAATCCGTGGTGTGTATGTACAATAATATGTAATAATTTCAGTTGGCAATTCGAAAATTGCATAATTTGCATAAAAAAGTCAAAACAAGTCGTAATAACCGAAATAGAACTCTTTAAACCATGCAATAATTTTAGTCTGTAATACGTTATTTGGATAAAAATGTAAAAATAATTAGAAATAACCCAAATAAAACCTTTTAAACTTAGATATACACAAATTTATGCTGGTTGTGTATGGAATAGTGATTATGAATAAATTTATGAATTTTTCACTAAAAAATTAGAGATGTAGTACCAAAATAAGAATATTTTGCTATTTCAAAAAAACTTAAAAAATGGTTAGACAGCTTTTAATGGCATCAAATTTTTTTAAAATTGCCGCGAAAACCGCCCTTCATGTCAATTCAGTTCGCGTGACGTCATTTGTGAGGTAAACAAACTACGAGCCATATTACAAGTGATCAGTGCTTGAATAAATTAAGTATTTTGTGTTTCTTGATCATCATGGACCGAAAAAGATATCGTTGGTGTATTGTACCTCGATGTGGAAATACATCAGTAACTACTCCAAATAAAATTTTCATTGATGTACCTCGAAAACCAGACATACGAAAGACGAAAATGTGATGGAATGTTTGTTACTTTACCAATTTACTTTTGCGAAGATCACTTTGATGTAAGTACCTACTGCCCACAACACAAATAATCAAATTTAGTGTGTACGTAATATAGGAAAATAACTTGGTAAATAATGGAACTAGTTTTAGGTTGCGTTTTCTTTTTGTTATTTCTTCAATCATTTCTATGGTTAAGATAAACAAAAAGAGGTTGAAATACTTACACAAATGGTCTCACATTTCTAAATTCAGCAGAACAAAAGTCGGAATTAGTGGCAAAGAAACTGCCGACCATGAAAATATCAACTTTTGGGAGATTTCTATTGTCGGCTTTTGTATAACCTTGTTCCATAATAAAAAATTAACAGAAGGCTTCAAACAATTGCGACAACTTCTGTTATGACTATAGTACTTCAATTCGTAACTAATTACAATCAAATATTTTTAGAAAAATGCAAATAAATTGTAGAAAAACGCGAAATAACATACAAAGCAGTGTTGTTTACCTAAGGCTACTCACAAATGACGTTACGCACTGTGATTGGCGTTTGGGTTCTTACGCAACACAGATAATTTACGCAACTTTATTTATTGATTTAAAATTATAAATCATTGTTATTTCTTAAAAATCTTTATTGAGCAATATTGTTGTATAACAAACTTTATTTTAAAACACATCTTAGATTTTTTTTCGATTACTGTCCGGTACCCTATTGGTATTACTTGCTATAAGTTTTATTTATAAATGTTGTTGTTTAAAATTGTGTGTAAACGGAGTAAATGTTTATATCCTAACTAAAGTAGCACACATACGATATGACGAAGAGTGTGTTGCATGATTCACCTTAGAAGGTAACTGGTCGAATCATTATTGTTGTAATTTTTAACCGATTTGCAACAACAATGATACCCGATATGGTGTAGATGTGTTATAATCTCGATCGAGTAACGACAGATGTTCTGATTTCCCTTGTTGGAACAAATCAATCCAAATTAACACATTTACGCTGTCTAATCAAGCAACTTTTACTATAAATAAAAGTAAATACAAATAATTTACTTAGTGAGATGTTGATTCGTTGTCTTTTGGCGCCAGTTCTATAGATTAACATCCACGGTAACTCGATTTATTTCAAATAGATATGTATCTGTTTGTGTGTTTTAAATAAGAAATACTTAAATTTCCATTTATAAACAACAACACGCACTACAAAAAATATGGCATAATTCCCAAAATAGAGAAATATGATAAAAACAAGTAGAAAAACGTTAATACTGGAGATAAAGCTACTAAAAAAACGGATGTGGGACTGCCGGCAGAAGTTATACTTCTATGCACGCGCCCGGATTCATAAATTTATATGCGAATGATTTAGCAAAATCATTATATGATATTCGTGTTCAAAAACCTCCTAGTACCGAGAGCACACTCATTTTGTATCGAATTTGCATAAAATTCCTGGAGCCGAGGTCCGTCTTAAGCACCAGGTGTTTCGGACACCATCGCCATTATCATATCCGTATTCAGCGACCCAAAAAACCACCGGGTTCCAAGTGTGCACTGATTTTGTACAGAATTTACATAAAACCCCAGCAGAAGAGGTAAATACCCTAGGCACCAAGTGCCGCGGAGACTTTCGACATCATGATATTCGTGTTTAGCGACCCCAAAAATCCCGAGTACATAAATTGAACCCATTTGGAATACTTACCGAGTTGTAATCTTTGTATCTATTGTCTTTTCGACTATTTTTAAAAACTCTGTTTATGTAGCCAACAACCTCAAAAGCATGATGCAGGATATAATGCAACCATGTGACGGTACTATGGACTACAATACAATACTCATTACTGAATATTATTATTAACATAAAATACTAAACTTTATGTGTTTACTTACGAGACAGAATTATAAAATAATCTAACACAATGTGATACGTCACTATGATATTCAAAACATTAGCTCAGACTGTTTTTTGTGTATCTATCTCTTTTCAATGTACTGAATGTTTAAACGATATTCAAAGGACTTATAGTTATGACTTAAATGTGGTAAATATTTCATCTTTGTTTTTACCGACCAATATACCTTATATATGTTTCTGTCTCTCTCTTACTCACACCATTACATATGTAATGATTTTTCTCATTTAATCCCACACAAATCTTTTCCGCCGAGTGCACGAATAGAAGTATAACTTCATAAATATGAGCAAGAGCTCACTGCATTTAGAATGACCCCTACAGAAAAATGTATTCGAAGGATGTTACAGTGGTTTAAGAAATTACGATTTTTGTAAACAAAATAATGGAAACATGAGGTATTAAAGAAATAAGACAAAAAGATTCTTAAAGAAAAAAAAAACTTTCAGAAATGTACTTCTTTTATTTGTAATTTTAATTCTGATAATAGAGCTCCTCACGCACGTTTTACCACAGACAGATGCGACGCTGCACACTGAGATTATCAGTTTTATTTGATTTAAAATCACTCAGAGGTAATAATATTGATTACATATTTCCTTCGATTCAAATAAACCAATAGAATGTTATAATTTTTTGAAATTGGACCAATCAGAATCAGATATCAGCGGCTATTGCAATATCAGCGATTATTTCCTTCGATACAAATTAACCAATAGAATGTCATAATTTTTTGAAATTGGACCAATCAGAATCAAATATCAGCGAATATTGCACTAGAACAATATCAGCGACTATTGCACTAGAGAAATAGTCACGTCAAATATAAATGTCAAAAATTTGTCTTCTCAGGAAATAATCTTCCTAAATATAACGCGACCTTGATTAATAGTCTGCTATTTTTGTTATTGCTAAATTTCTCGAATATTTTACAATTTGTTTCGACATAATTTGACATTAATAATCAAAGTATAAAGCCCTCGAGCTAAAGCTCTCGGGCTTTAATAAGATTATTAATGTCAAATTATGTCTCAACAAATTGATACTAAAATATTCTCAAAATCTAGATACCACAAAAATAGCCAACTATAATCGAGGTCTTGTTATATTACCCTTGAGTATTTCTCTAGAGAAATAGTCACGTAAAATATAAATGTCAAATATTTGTCGGTTTAACAATGGCTTTTAGAAAATAATCTTCCTAAATATAACACGACCTTGATTAATAGTCTGCTATTTTTGTTGTTGCTTAATTTCTCGAAAATTTTACAATTTGTTTCGGCATAATTTGACATTAATAATCAAAGATTAAAGCTCTTGGGCTTTAATCAGATTATTAACGTCAAATTATGTCTCAACAAATTGATACTAAAATATTCTCGAAATCTAGATACCACAAAATAGCCGACTATAATCAAGGTCTTGTTATATTACCCTTGAATAAATCTTTAAAATTTGTTTTGCAATAATGAAGAGACCTACGAATCGTTTTTCGAAAAACCCTATGTAATTGGTTATAAAAATTCCTGAATTTTCCGATTCTGTTAACTAAATACAGAGTTTCTGATTCTAAAAATTATATGATAATTTCTCGATACTGCTATAAGCTATAAAAAAAAGGTTTAACGATAGGTTAAAGATTTTTAAGGAATCTATACAACGGTAATTTTGACTATAACCATCAAGGTCATTTAAAGGTAAAGTTTTTTTAATGAAAATACGTTTTGATCCCGGAATTGGAAAGAGGCAGAAATTCTACATTCATATATGACCTTGATCTTTCAAAAATTTGACCTTGACTATAGTCTTCAAGTTAAATTTTAAAAGTATTCAAAACCATTTGAAGGTCAAGTAGATTTTTATGTGCATATTGATAAAGCTACAATTAAAAAATTAGGCTTGGTCACTCTCTTTAGTATTTAACACTTTAAGAATTTTTAAATTTAGATGAAAATTGCGATTCCTGGGTGATTTTGAACATGGCGTTTCAAGTGGGCGCCACCGCTAAACGTTTTACCAAAAATATTTTTTTATAACACTAAATCGTTATTTTAAAGTTAAGAAAAAGTTTGGTTTATTTAAAACCTTTCAAAGAATAAGTTCCCATTGAAAAACAATTTCTCATTTTTCATGATGTTAGGCTTCTGTTTATTTACAAATTATTATTATCAGATCTCTGCTTTTACAAATAATTAAATAAAAATTTAAATAATGTACTTAAAAAAAATTCACTTCGTGGTGTTCTTCTTATATGTATACTTAAGAAGATGAGTAAGTAAAAGCTTATAAAAGTGTTTTAATTTGTTTATTATAATTTTTTAAGTTAAAAAAATAATTAATACCAAGCAAAGATGCAAAGGTTAAACTTTTTATTTTTTTAATGTTTCGATTTAAAAGTTATTATTATCAAATGACAAAAATTAATATCGGTTGCAGTTTTTTTACATCATTTGTTAACAAATTGTTTATAAACAAATTTAATAGTTTTTTTATCGGAAATTTCCTCCTCTTTAAGAATCATTTTGTTTGATTCCCGTTTGAGTCCCGAAAGTGGTCTTTTACTGGACGAGTGGGCAAATTGCCTACTCGTCCAGTAAAAGCACTTTTGGAACGTATTACGTAAAATATTTTTTTTAAACGGGCATTGTTGTACCATAAACTTCATATTATTTACATTTTTATAACAAGAACTCTTTATTAACTAATTTTAACATTTTTTTTTAACAAACGTTGCTTGGGTGGCCGCCTTAACAATTTCATCTGGTATAATTTCATCTTCCATTAATTCACAATCAAATGCATTATTTTAAATATCAATTTTATAATAAATTTCACGTTTTCAATTAAACATCAAAATATGTCAAGTTATTTTATAGTTTTAAATATATATACAAAACTCGGTTACCATAGAAACCAATTGACCGCTATCTTAGACTAACTATTTTATTGTTTTTTTCATTAAAGATAGGCCGGAAAGTCAATAAAAATGAGTCCGGTAAAAGCTTTTATTTCATCCTGTCCAGTAAATAAACTTCCCTATAATCAATTTGGTGCCGGTAAGTAAAACATTACGGTATCATGTACTGTAATGTGTTACTTTTAATTTTTGACATTTAAAAACACTATAATGACTATAAAATTAAAATAAAATAATTAATTACTTACTTTTTATTTTAATTTAAAACACGAATTAACAATTAATACAAAAATTTTAAAATATTTGACAGTAACTGACAGTTAAGGAAATTTGACGTAACTAGTCAAGTTACTAACTATTTTTAAAATTTTTATTAATTTATAAAAACAGGATGAAATAAAATATAATACGATACATGGTCGTTAGGTTTTATTACAGTACTCGTTTTTATTTCCATACTCGGCTCCTACGTCGCCTCGTCCATAAACTAACTCGTACTGTAATAAGTCACCTACCGACCTTGTAACGTATAATACTATTATCGGACTCATTCGACCTTGTTCGACAAAATGAGATTTTCTGACCTAAAAATAAACTGGAAAGTAGGTATTAATTTCTGGCCGGTTTTAAAAAAAGTACTTTAAATACATTTATCTAGAGCTCATTCCAAATCGCTTATATTTTTAAGAGCTTTATCTTTATTTTTCACATGTTTTAACGAGCTATACAGCTTTTTGCTACTTTGCTGGACGTTTTTTCACATTTATTATATTTACCTCTCTACATATGGGCAAACTTTGATATGTTTTGGATCAAACTTTAGTATGCAAATATGTTTGCAGGCCTTGTTTATAAGTAGTACATTTTAAAGTAATGTTGTATAGTAATATTCATAATTTTTTACGAAATATATCTCAATGAAAAATGAAAGAAAGTGCAGATGGACCAAAGAAACCACCTTCGCCCAAAAAACCAACAACCAATCAGATTAGGAGCAAAACAAGTACGACTTCTAAAAATCCTGTTAGCTCAAAATCTAGCATAGTATCTAGTGGTCCAAAACGTTGTATCAACATGTCCACAGTGTTCAGAAGCAATGAAAAAAAATACTAATATGTACCTACTATGCCATCGATGATAGATATTTTGATGTATTAACTTTTCTCATTAAAAATAACTGTTCGCATTTATAAGTACAGCCAAAAGCTCAAACCAATCTTCTTGTGAATTTTCTAAACTCGGAAAACGGTCATTATCGAGTATATTTTGTAGAAATCGCACGTCTTCAAATTTAAATTTTGAAAGTGAGTTTTCTTAAATCTCCATGAACATTACTTTTTGTTGAAGTAGCAAGTAAATTGTTTTCAAAATCGCAAAAACTGTTAGAAAAATGCTCCGACAGTACCTTAAATTGTTTTTGAAGTTTTTAATTTAAATCATTCAAATAGCCAGTAATGCCAAGTCACATATCCATTTTAGGTACCTTAATTCAGATAGTGGTTAATCTTTTATTTGCATAAAGTCTTTTATCTCATTTCTAAGCTCCTAATACCGTTTCAGCATTTTCCCTTTGGTTAGCCATCTGACATGGCTAACATGTCACGTCTTTATATTTGGCTCATGTTTCATCCAAAACGCCTTGAACTGACGATGGTTAAGACTTCGGGATTAAATAAATTTAATGGTTTTTACTACCAATTCATAATTTTCTAGAATAAAATTAACTTATCAATTTAGTGCACAAGTTCTGTTTGTGGATAATGCAACAAAGGACTATCATTGTACATTTAATTTAGTTGCTTTTTTCATTCCAAATTCCAATAAAACCTTTACGAATACCAACCATATAAGGTATACCATCTGTGTATACTCCAACTAATTTTGACCATAATAAGCAAAAATTTGTGAATACCTTTTGAACTTCATTAAATATGTCCTCTCTTGTAGTGGTTCCTTTTAGCATCTGTCAGGCAACTAATTCCTCAGTAACACTAAACTCTTTATCAATACCTCAAATAAATATGGACAGTTGAGCTGTGTACGACAAATCGGTACTCTCGTCTATAATGCTTTGTATTCAAAACCAGCTAAACAGTCAATGTTGTTTTTATATCATTAGCCATCATTTCTATATGTCGGACAACAGTTCGTCTTGAAAAACTAAATTTTTCAAAATCATTTTTCTTTTCAGGACACAAAACACTGCAAATCTCTAATAAAAATTCCCTTATAAATTATATCTTTTGGTAAATGGTTTTAATAACTTTGTAATTTTAAACTAACTATAAAACAAGCTTTAAAAACATCATCAATTTGTATTCTTTTTTTATGACACATTTCTGTGTCTGCTGCTTTTTCAAATTTTTAGTAAGCTTTTGGATTTTATCTTTTCTCATTTCTCCTGTCAGTGATGACACCAGTTTAGACAGAGAGTCCATTCGGTAGAAATAATGAACTTAGGACTAAAATTCGAAAAAAAATACCTTAGAAAGAGTATCGTGAAGGCAAAGAAGGGCCACTGGAAAAAAGTATGCCTGGATCTACAGGAAAATCTTCCCGAGGAGATTGGTGGCTAACCCTAGTATGAAAGAGCTATGCATAGCTATGGGAAAAATCAAGCTTGGGAAAGCTCATGGCCCGGACACAATTTCACCTAAGATAATAAAGAAAGCCTTTAAATACTACCCTAATTTGCTACTTAGTTCGTATAACAAAGTACTGGCTATTCAAAAAATACCTCCCGACTGGAAAGTAGCATGATTGGTGGTTATCCACAAATCTGGTGACAGATTGAAGACAACTTTGCCTAATAAACACCATTGGTAAAGTCTAATCAAGGACCGACTAAAAGATCGAAGAGCTGAGGGGACTATCGGCTCCACGATAAGGGTTTAGGAAGTGTCTCTGCACAATCCACGCAATTAAACAGGTGGTTCAATATAAAGAGGACACTGTACGAAGGGGAGAAGAAGAGAAGTGGTGTATGGACGTGAGAAATACGATCGACTCCGCCACGTGGGATAAGATTGTGGGAAAGAGGGAGTTTTACAGTAGCTTGTCAATGTCATCATAGACTATTTTATAAATAGAATGCTTAAGCGGGAACCAGCGTAAATGCTGCTACCATGATGACAACATTTGTTGGCATCACACAAGTTTCTGTTTTAGGGCCACTGCTCTGGAATGTCTTTTATGATGAAATCCTAGACCTGAACTACGGGATATAAGTTGAAGCAATTCGATTTGGTGCTGACCTGGCACTTATAGTAATATAGTAGAATATAGGCTGTCAGTCGTAAAATAAAGCGATGAGAATCACCAGGAGTTGGATGTAGGAGAACTTTTTAGAGATAACCGCTGAAAAACCCAAATTACAGACCTTTATGAGAAAAGAGACATCCGAGAAATTCCACCAGGATAATGTGGAAATTTGCCCTATAAATAACTTAAAACATCTAGAGGTTGGTTAAATAGATATAGCTTTGGCCCTCATATCAGAAGAAATCAAAAAGCAAATAAGGTAACCGCGGAAAGAAGAACCAATGCATTCTACTCAACATAGAGGCCATCCAGTAGTAACAGAATTTTACTATATAGAGTTGTGGAGACTACGCTTCTTTAAGGAGCTCCAGTAAAAATTCAAAAAAAAACAAAAAAACAAAAAATGCTTAGATAAAGCAATGCGGGTCCTAACAAATGAAGCAAACATTTGGGGATTAAAAATATATAATGAAAAAACAAAATGCATGCTAGTCTCCAGGTAAAACCATTACAACTTAGACAACATAAAGATTGAACAAAAAACATTTCAGAATGCAAAAAGATTCAAATATTTAGAAGTAATAGTTGACAGTTTAAATAACAGAAGCTCAGAAATAAATGAAATAGTGATTTCAGGCAATAGAACATACTGAAGATACCAAAAACTTCTGACAGATAGGAATATTAACAAAAACACTAAAATATCAATCAGACCCGCAATAACATATGCAGCAGAGACAATGTGGCTGACTGCAGAGATGAGGATAGATGGATAATCCTAGAAAAGAAAACTCTTTGAAAAATCCTTGGACCAAAGAAGGAGAGTTCAGAAGACTTTTCAACTATGAAATAACAGCGCAAATGAAGGGAGAAGATATTGTCCTACAAATAAAGGCTCAAAGATTGAAATGGTAAGGGCATGTACAAAGATGGGAGGACACTGAACTAATAAAGACAATACAAAATGTAAACCAGTAAATACAAGACCAAAGTGTAGATCGGAAAACCAAGTAAGAGAAGATATAAGCAAGATCAAGATTGGCATTTGGGATGAAGGGCCAAGGTAGGAAACAGAAGAGAATGTAATTAAATATCAAATCGAGCAAAATTACACAGTGACCTGTGAGGACAAGAACAAAAGCAAAGGAAAAACGGACGGTCGGTCCCCGTGGAAACCAGATCAGAGGAACTCATATTATTGGGCAGCTTATACTCATGTCCAAGGAGTGTAGGGCTATATCTATCTATAAAATAAATTATTTCCCTTTAAATATTTTCGTTTTGTTTTGTTTATTCTTATTTTAGGATGTTTTTTAAAAGTTCAGAATTTTGAGTTCGCAACATATATTTGACCACCCAATGAACAGCCATTGGTTGCTTTTTGTTTAGTTTCGTTTGATATGTTTGTTTGACATTTCATTATGGATAGACTTACACCAAAGCAACGCTTACAAATTATTGAATTATTTCCATTAAAATAATGGTTTTGTTTGTCAAAGGGTCTGTTCCAAAAGATTCAAAAACCGTTCATAAACCGTTGCGAAACAACTCTGTACATCAAAAGTATCGAGATTTCGTCTACTGCGCCGTTTCCGTACGGTTTTAGAACGGTTCTTTGGTCTGTTGGAACCAACCTAAAATTATCGTAATCTACATTTGATTATCGTCCTTCAGAGCGACTAATTCCAATAACAAAGGATCGTTTTCACACCATGTTTCTTCTTAATGATAATAAGTATCCCGTGAGACGCCGAACATTGTGCTCTGAAAAAGCTGTAGCCGCTGTTATATATAAGAACGCATTGAAAAAATTCCGAATCAGTCAATTCGTCTCCGTTCTTAGTTAGTGATCTTGGGTTAAAGCTTTCAAGATTCAACTTCTATAGTAAGTATACAGAGTATACACCGTCACTTCGGCGACTGGGCAAAGCATCAATTGATATTGAATTTCATTAAAAGATTTGTTCTCCGATTAAGCCCATTTTTGATTCAATTTAAAATAATCCACAAGCTTTAGTGGAAACACTTACATCCAAAGAAAATTACTATTGGATGAGCTTAATGTGCTGGCAGAGTCATTGGTCCATATGTTTTTAAAACGATAATGGTCAAAATGTGACTTTCAGTAGTGAACCAGACATGATTAAACATTTTTTCATAATTCAATAAGCTGGCATTAATTTTGCCTATAAATGACATGTGATTAAAAAGAAGAGCGCACGTTAAATTAATTTACTTAAAAAAATTTTGATGAAATTAACTCTAAATTACACACCCACTAGAATGTTACTCGAACAAATATTGGAAGTATCAACTTAAACAGAATATTTCTGAACGAATATTCTTTGGAACATACATAATTAAATAAATTTTTTCAAAGATTAAGTATTTTTAAAGTAAAACTTCTTTAGCGGCAACTAGGGGTAACTCAGTAATTCTAACGGACGTGACGTCATTCTAATGTACCGCGTACCGGAAACAAAACCTGATACAAAATACCTAACACGATTCAGCCTACTATATTAAATAAAATTAAATCTGTAATTGTATGAATTGACAGCTTGTCATCTTGTCAACCAAAATACATTGGTGGTAAATAGTTTAAATTTGTGTATAAAGTGTTTGTTTTAAATATGAATAAACAAAGTGGATTTATTAATGAAGAAAGTGATGAAAAAATATTGAATGAAAATGAGTGAGTACCTACTCTATATGCATACATTTTATTTTTGGTGTGTAATTATACTATTTATACCTAATTATTTATACCTATTATTTATACCTAGCTATTTTCGTTTTATAGACTTAAAGAGCTAAAAAGAAAAAGAAATTGTGAACGTCAAAGGGCATATTATCAGCGCCAGAAAGATTTGAAGAAAAATGAAAATGAAAAAAAGACGAGGCAGCGACATTCATTATGATTTGATTAAGTAAGTTTATATACATACATACATATTATGATAGTAAATAATTGTTTATATTTATAGGGAAGCTTTACGTTAAGTAAAGAAGCATGTTGCACGTTTTTGTTCATAAAATAATAATATTCGAAATGTTTTAACACTTGCTTATACTTATTTTAGGTTTGGTTAGGTAGCCATAAAACCACTAGTCAGGATGGCTGATCTTTTACCAGCAATAACAGATCCTTCATAGAACTGAAGAAAACAAACTCAACTCAGGATTTAAAATTTTATGGAATATGCTATAAAATGCTACAAAATTGAACTATCGAAGGCTCTTGTGTTGTGTTGTATTACAATAAGGTAGATACAGCTACAAAATCACACATTCTAAACGTAATGTGTGTATATTTTTAATATTGTTTACCTATTATTGAAGCAAAACTTCTTTAGGCGCGACTAGGGGTAACTCTAACGTTAGATTCTAACGGAAGATTCTGATGGAAGTAACGGTGTGATTTCAGCTATGAGAGGAGCTTAAATTTTCAAAATTTATTTATTAAATTTTCAAAATTTTCAAACGGTTTCAAATACATTAATGGTATTTAGAGAGTAAAATCTATGTTTTACATTTAAGTTATCATAAACCTATTATTTCATATATAAAAAATAATGATAACTTTCAAATTCCTATTTCTAATGAATAATATAAATATAACATCTCATTTTTTGTAAAGTATATAGACAATAAATATAATTGAATTGTAATTAAATATTTGTTTTCCGATACGTACGTCAACAAGTTTTACTTCAATCGCGCGTAAAGGTTACACGCACACTCTTTTTTTTTACATATAAACAAGGCTATCTGTTTAAAAAAGGACATGTTTGGGTGGGAAGCAAATGTACAATCGCCGTTTTTTGCATAAATCACTTTAAAATATATCCAGAAATGATACTTTTACTATGCGTGAGTTCAAATGTGGCAACTTTTTTTTAAACGAATTTTACGTAAATTACAACTAGTTGAAAATATTCAAAAATATTACTATTAGCTGAACGGGTGAACTTTCTAGCGCCTAGCAATTATTATTTGTTTTTTTCGTATTTTTCGTTTTTTACAATTTTTTCGGTTTTCTTATTTTTTTTCTTATTTCTTTTTTTTCGGTTATTTTTCATTTTACTATAGTTTCTCCTTTGTTACAATTTTTTTCTATTTTTTCAATTTTGCTTGTTGCTTTAATCTCTCCCTATTTTGATTATCTACATTTTTGCGATTTTTTTCTGTGATTGCATTTTATTTTATATATATTTTATTTACACTTTTTTCTACTGTTTGTGACTTTTCATAGTTTTTTTTAGAAAATCTATTTTTTTAGTTTTTTTTCAGGATTTTTATTCATATTTCACGAATTTACACATTCTTTTGGAATTTCAATAATTTTTTAAAGATTTTTTCAACATTTTTTAACCACCAATAATTTCTTACAAATTTCAACAATTTTTCACGTTTTTCAGAATTTATTTATGGTTTTGACATTATTTGACCATTTTTTGCAATCTTTTAACATTGTCTACAATTTTTTATGATTTTTAGAAACTTTTAATGATTTTCAACGTTTGTTCAAGATTTGCAACCAGATTTTTTTACGATTTTTAACGTTATTTATCCGGATTTTTAACTCTGGAGGTTAAGCTACCTATCAGGAGCGTCTCCAGGTGGCAGATAGGAGGTGGTCAGGGTAACTTGATCAGGGACGGTTATAAGTAGGGTGAGGGGACCTAAAAATCCAAAAATCCTTTGCGAAAGCCGTCACCGCAGACCAGTTTAAATCATGTAGCGTGCAAGGTAACGTGCCAAGCGCTAAAAGGCCACTGGTTTGCATGTGATCGTGAACGATTCCCTGACGGCACAGGGCGACACCTTTTGTATTTAGCCTTCCCCTGGCATGCGGGGCTCTGTCCGGTGGTGACATTAAATTTTCTTGCTACTCTTGGGATCAACATGGAAACCGAAAAAAAAACAAAAAATAACTCGACTGTGGCTGGACACACCACCTCAACCAGAAAAGCCCAAGCACCGCGGAGGTAAAGAGAAGGAGGTGGAGGGAAATCCTGCAGCGCGAACCGCCTCTGGACGATCAGAAGTACAACCTTCAGGTAATGCTGCTAGTTTTTTTCTCCAAAAAAGGCAAGGAACACAACATACCTAAAGGTAAAACAAAAAAATGATCAGGTCAGGCGCGTCCTCAACCGAGGTGACGCCTAAAACCCTGAAAAAAGTTAGGCAAGACACAAAGGCCGCTCAACCAAAAAGCCACAAAAAGGTGGCCACCAGTCACCTTCGAGTAGTTATAATAGACAAAAACAACCCCTACGACAAAATTCCTGCCGAAAGGAGAGTTCTTGTCTAAGACATGCTGCTGGGAGAGCTAGACAAGTAACACCAAGCCACCAACGTTCCATTAGTGGTCGTACTCAGAGTTACCTGCGATGACGACACGACGTTGGCATGGCTAGCCAACACCGTTGTTGGATTTCAACCGTGGGACGACCCTTCACTCGAGGTCGTGCTGCGTCGGCTAATTGGGCAAAATCTACAGGTCTCGAGATGGTGCTCTTACCCCCAGTGCCAAAACAGACCCGAGGTGTCTTCGTCTTTGGAGTAGGGGACAAGCACTTGGATACCCTCAAACAAAAGTTGATGAGGTTGAGTAATGCGTTTACCTCATTCACAATGAGGGTAAAGCCGAAGACTCCAATAAGGGAGGTCAGGAGGAGACCAGCAGTGCCGTCGAGCCAGGATGTCTGGCAGTTAACAGCCCCGCAGACAAGGTACCCAAGGAGGTATCTGAAAAGATGTAGACCGACGGGTCATCAGAAACGGTCTCCCTGACCAAATAATTAAATAAAACGAACAAAAAAATGGATCGTAGAGAAGGAGCCGACACGAGCACATTTATTCGGTGTAACCTCAAACACAGCAGAATGACCACGCCAACTATCAGCCGCTACCTTGCTGTGCAACAGGACACAATTGAATTAATAGTGGGTTTTTAGAGAGATGTGACTTGTTATTAGACTCTTCAAATACTGACATTGACTAACAAAAAACTATAAACCGTGACATTTTCAAAAACTGGATTGTTAATCAACTCATTCTTGGTTTATCCAATGTTTTAGAGAAATGTGTAGTGTTTATGGATAATGCTCCATATCAATCGGTATGTAGGTACAACTAAACAGACCAGCTATATTTTCAGCTTAAAAAGAGATATTGAACAGCAAATAACATCGAATTTGACAAAAAATGACAAAAAACGATTATACACAATAATTTAATCATACAAAAGTAACGATAGGACATTTGTAGTAGGTAACATATTAAAGCAACGTGGACTACCCCCATACCACTGTCAATATAATCCAATAGAGTTGGCATGTGGCTTTACAAAGACGTCCTATAACAAAAATATTGTATTTTTATTTTCGGACAGGAATAGGGTTAAAAAAGTTTGGACAGAAACGTTAAGACAATGCACACCAGACATGTGGAAAAGATTTGTAGACATACAGAACAAATTATTTTGGCGGACTTGACTTCTTACATGGGAAACTGTTCACTTGACAACATTCCACTTTTGATTATTGTACTGGACGAATCAGATTGCAATGATTCTGAAATTGGATTTAATAGTGAATATGATATATCCAATGAAATAATGGAGGTGGATTAAAAATACTTAACGAACATATTAACGTCATTATTTTTTGACGTTTCTTAAAACCAATGAAATGCTTCTTTATTTGTCACAAGGGTAAGTTTCAATCAATTATGTCATTATTATAGTGGGAATAAATCTCTTGTGATTATTGTCGGGAATAATCACTGTAGCTTTTATTTGCCTAGCAACTGTCAGATACTTGTCAAAATAATTACTTAATTGTGTCAACGCGAAATGGGTGAAAGTCATCGGTTTAGTTTGTGAATCAAAAAATAATCTTGTCAAATATAACTCGAGAGTTCCATAAATTAGAAAATAAATTGACAGATTTTGTTCAAACAATCGCTAATCGGTCAAATTATTTTCAATTTATTCTCACTCTCTTGTTATTGTAATGCGACTCCGGCTCTGTCCTGGTTGGCCATATGGGCGAGTCCGACAAACAGGCGACGCGTCAAATAACGGAGAATGTTCCCGATTGTACAAGAAGCTTAATGCATGGGACTAATAGAAAGATCTACGCTTTCACGAATATTCGAGCAATTACTCGAAGCAATGAAGCGCATATAAATAGACTTTTATTTTGAAATATAGTTTAGTTTAGTTTTTGAGTTGAGTCTAAGTAAATAAGTGTTTATATAAATCAGTATTCAGTGTTCATATAAATTAGTATATTGTAAATAAATTGTGTTATAACATAAATTAAGTGTATTAGTTGTATAAATAAATTAAATAATAAACTGTGAAAATAAATAAACGTTACATTGGTGTCAGAAGTGGGATAGTGTAAATAAATAGTGTAGAAAAATGTCGAAAAAACTTTGTGATTTAAAAGTGGCAGACTTGCGTCGGGAACTTGAAGACCGTGAATTGGACACTACAGGAAAGAAGTCGGAGTTGGTGGAGCGACTTAGACAAGCGATAGTTGATCAAGGATTAGACCCGGAGGAGTTTTTATTTGCTGACGATACTTCATCATTAATGTCTTCTATAAAAAATATTTCTACTGAAATATCTTCTTTGGAAAATAAGGTTTCCATCGATATGTCTTCTCTGAAAACAGACATTTCTTCTTTGGAAAATAAAGTTTCTTCTGAAATTTCTTCTTTGGAAAATACAGTTTCTTCTGAAATTTCTTCTTTGGAAAATAAAGTTTCTTCTGAAATTTCTTCTTTGGAAAATAAAGTTTCTTCTGAAATTTCATCTTTGGATACTAAAGTTGCTTCTTTAGAACATAAAGTCTCTTCTGAGATTTCATCCATGTCATCAGATATGTCTTCTCTAAAGAATGAGATGACTTCATTCGAGGAGAAAATAAAAGAGATTGAACGAAAAATGGAAGAAATGGGAAAGGGAGAAAGGATTAGTGTGGAAGAATCAAAAGAGAAAAATGATGAAGAAAAGACAAGCTGTAAAGTGGAACAAAAACCAAAACTGGAAAACAGTGAAAGTTCGGTCCGCATTAAAGCCCCAACCTTTGATGGAAAAATGTCATGGGAAAATTACCTTAAACAGTTTGAAACAGCTGCACGAGCGAACGGATGGTCAGAAAAAGAAAAGGCTGTAAATCTCACGATCGCTCTTAGAGGAGATGCTTGCGACGTTCTTCAGACTATACCGGTGGAAGAGACGGATGACTTTGAACAACTTAAGAAGAGATTAAACATGCGATATGGTCATGAACATCTGGAGAATTTGCACCGGTCACAGTTGAAGATACGAAAACAGAAGCGAGAAGAGACCCTTCAGGAATATGAAGTAGATATTGCCAGGTTGGTCAGATTTGCCTATCCTGCAGCTGATGAAGGAATGATAGAATGTTTAGCAGTAGAAGCATTTCTCGATGGGCTCCGTGATCCTGAAATGAACAAGACTCTTCGTTTAGCCCGTCACAAAACTTTAGTCGATGTCTTGTCCGCTGCGCTTGAGTATGAAGCGGCTTCGAAGGCTTGTGGGGGATACAGTAAAGTAAGGTCTGTAAAAGACGAAGAAGACGAAAATAAATTGGACCAATTAGTTAACATGATGAAGAACTTTGCTGAAAACAAAAAGAAGAGGCCCCGTGTGTGTTACAATTGTGGCGAAATGGGACACTTCATCAAATCATGTAAACGTCCAGTGGCCAATGCAAATCGAGAAACAACTCCACAGGAAAACTAGAACGGGTCGGCCTAGAGGGGGCAGCTTCGACCCGTAACCTTTTAAAAGACCCTCTCATACTCATAGCCTCTCTAAAATGTCGCGATGACAGTGTATATGTACATGGTGAAGTAAATGGTAAAAAGTATACACTGTTGATAGATACTGGAGCGACCAGGACCATTATACGACCAACAACTATAAGTAGCAGCAAGAAACTTCTACCAACAAGGCTACGGCTGCGGACCGCCACAGGTGAAAGAGCTAACATCCATGGGGAAGTCCAAGTTCAAATAGGAATTGGTACAGAAAAGTTCGCGCATACTGTCATTGTCGCTGATATCGAGGAAGATGTGATATTAGGAATGGACGTGATGAACTTACATGGTTTCCAGCTGGATTTCAAAAACAGAGTTATTAAAGTGGGTGCCGAAGAAGTATTCCTTCATCCATATGAGGACAGAACCGTGCCAGCAGCTCTAGAAGAGGATACTGTGATACCTGGTAGAAGTGAAACTATCATAGTGGCACGTCTTCAAGGAACTGTTGATGAAGGAACACCTGCCATGATGGAACCTTTGAACCATGATGAAGACGTCGGTCGA
Organism: Altica lythri; assembly: GCA_964028335.1. NCBI lineage: Eukaryota > Metazoa > Arthropoda > Insecta > Coleoptera > Chrysomelidae > Altica > Altica lythri. The sequence continues at coordinate 4,738,356 of OZ034806.1, read as the reverse complement.
GGTATTTTGATCGGAAAAGGATTGGTCACTTCTGCTAGAGAAATTCCGGTACGAATTATAAACATCAATGATCACCCTATTACAATCAAGAAAGATACCAGAATTGGAACCTGTGTACCAGTGTCGTCCATAATTCGTCAGACGGTCACTTCCGATAATTCCAACGACAAGTTCGAACACATGGTGGCAGTTGCTGGTCCATCTCTGAATCGAATAGAGAAAAGAAGAGTAAAAGACTTTCTTCATCGATATCGGAACATTTTTGTGCCAAAAGGAGGTAAGACAGGAAGAACCTCTGCTGTGAAGCATAAAATTGATACAGGGGATGCCAAGCCAATTCGTCAAACAGCTAGAAGATTACCGCAGGCAAAGAGAGAGGAAGCTGAAAGGATTGTTCGAGAAATGGAGGAAGACGGGGTGATAGAACCTTCTACCAGCCCATGGGTCTCTCCGGTAGTCTTGGTTAAGAAAAAGGATGGAACTACGAGGTTCTGTGTAGACTATCGTCAGTTGAACAATGTTACCAAGAAGGACAGTTATCCTCTGCCTCGAATCGACGACACCTTGGACACTTTGGCTGGAAGTAAATTATTCTCTACCTTAGACTTGAAATCTGGCTACTGGCAGGTAGAAATGGACCCAGTAGACAAGGAAAAGACAGCCTTTACCACCGGTTCCGGACTATGGCAATTTAATGTCATGCCATTTGGACTATGTAATGCTCCTGCCACATTCGAAAGGCTTATGGAAAATGTATTGAGAGGGTTATCTTGGAAGACATGTCTGGTCTATTTAGACGACATCATAGTCTTGGGAGAGACATTTGAAGATCATCTAAAGAACTTAGACGATGTTTTAAAAAGACTTCAAGCTGCCCAACTGATGTTGAACCCCAAAAAATGTCAGTTATTCCAAGATAAAGTTAAGTACCTGGGTCATGTTGTCAGCAAGGAAGGCGTGGCTGTAGATAACGACAAAGTTGCTTCCATCAAGCATTGGCCACAACCAACCGATAAACATCAAATAAGAAGTTTTCTTGGGCTATGCACGTACTATCGAAGGTTCATAAGGAAGTTTGCAGATATTGCTAAGCCATTAACACGACTTACTGAAGAAGCAAGAGAATTCTGCTGGGATGACCACTGTCAAACGGCCTTTGAAACTCTAAAGAAGCATTTAACAACAGCACCGATACTGGGCTACCCACAACCAGAGGGGGAATTTATTTTAGATACCGATGCCGGTAATGTAGGAATTGGAGGAGTTCTTTCTCAGATTCAAGATGGGCAAGAAAGGGTTCTGGGGTATTTTAGTAAAGTGCTCTCTAAACCTGAGCGGAATTACTGCGTTACGAGAAGAGAACTTCTGGCAGTTGTGAAGTCCGTGGAACACTTCTATCAATACCTTTATGGAAGAAAATTTTTAATCCGGACCGATCATGCAGCCCTTAAATGGTTGATGCAATTCAAGAACCCTGAAGGTCAAATTGCCAGGTGGATCGAACGGATACAAGAGTACGACTTTAGGATCGAACATCGAGCTGGAGTAAGCCATGGAAACGCCGATTCTCTTTCCAGAAGACCGTGCTCAGCAGATTGCTCCCATTGCAACAAGTCAGAATCCAAAGAAACTGCAATACTACGAACAACTGTAGCTAACGATTACTGGGCACCAACTAAAATTAGAGAGGAACAAGAAAATGATCCTATTTTAAAGAAAATGCGCCAATGGAAGAGAGAAGATCGACGACCTACTTGGCAAGAAGTGTCAAAATTCTGTCCAGTACTTAAATCCTATTGGGCTCAGTGGAACTCTTTCATCCTGGAAGAAAACTTATTGAAACGAGTACTCGAGAATGATGATGGTTCAGAAATCAGAAAACAGTTAGTTATTCCAAAAACTAGAGTGGCTGAAGTACTCCGACAGTTACATGACAGTCCATCAGGAGGTCATCTCGGTGTTAAGAAAACCCTTCAACGAGTACGGGAAAGGTTTTATTGGATGAATAGTTCCGATGATGTGAAGAGCTGGTGTAAGAAGTGTACCATCTGTGCTGCGAGTAATGGACCGCAGCGAAAAAGAAAAGCTCCCATGAAACAATACAACGTCGGTAGCCCATTTGAGAGGATTGCTTTAGACATTGCTGGACCATTTCCGACGACTGAGAATGGAAATAAGTACATGTTGGTCGTTATGGATTATTTCACGAAGTGGGTAGAAGTCTACGCCATTCCAAATCAAGAGGCCACAACTGTTGCAGATGTCTTAATAAGAGAGTTTATCAGTCGATTTGGAGTACCCTTGGAGATCCATAGTGACCAAGGTAGAAATTTCGAAAGCCAGCTTTTCCAAGGAATTTGCGATACTCTAGGAATGAAGAAAACAAGAACTACAGCGTTACATCCACAATCAGATGGAATGGTAGAAAGAATGAATAAGACCATTGGAAAGTATCTGTCCAAAGTAGTGTCCAACCACCAGCGGGACTGGGATCAATACCTTTCGCTCTTCGCGATGGCTTACCGATCCGCAGTCAATGAAACAACAGGCCAAACACCAGCAAAGGTCTTGTTCGGACGAGAGATGAGGCTACCATGCGACCTTGAGTTTGGATGCCGACCTGGAGAAGATATAGCTGGAGAAGATTATGTGATCCAGTTACGAAGGAAAATGGACGATATGCATGAACTGGTTCGCTCACACCTTCAAATTGCTAGTGATAGAATGAAGAAACGGTATGATACTCAAGCCACGGAAGGATGTTTCGAAGAAGGAGAGAAAGTCTGGCTTCATAACCCAAGAAGACAGAAGGGTTACTCGCCGAAGCTACAAACGTCTTGGGAAGGTCCATACATCGTCATGAAAAGAATCAATGATGTCATATACCGAATAAGTAAGATTCCAAATGGAAAACCGAAAGTGGTACATGGAAACCGGCTGGCACCGTTTGAAGGAGATCATAACCAAGAAGAAGATGTAAATCGACTCCAAGAGACTCCTGATTTTGCCTTCGATGAGTTTATGGGTGCTTATGGGGGTACCGGGAAAGCAAGATTTGGCGTAACCATTGAGACACATCAAGACCTGTTCACGCTTCCAGATGACTGCTCGTTGGTCCATAATATTCCTGCCAGTATCAGCGACGCCCGAGGATTAGCGTCCGTTTTCCGAAAAAAGTTTGGTCGACTATCAGAACTGCAAAGCCAATTGCCAGCCCCCGGAAAAGCTTTGAGACTCCAAGATGGATCACGTTACCTCTTCTATCTAGTGACAAAGAACACCTATCACGACCGACCCACTTATCAAGATGTATGGGAATCTTTACTTAGCCTGAGGGAACACATACTGGAGTCCAATATACAGAATATAGCAATGCCAAAGATCGAGTGTAAGGAGTTAGACTGGAGGGTCATTCGAAACATGGTGGAAGTAACCTTTCAAGATACCGAAGTCCAAGTATTGGTTTGCAGCCATTCGCCCAGTGTCCAGTTTACAACGAAGACCGTCCCCTGTTTTTTTTATACAACTGGAAATTGTAGAAGAGGATCCGACTGCAGATACAATCATTCCCATTCAGCTCTAGTTCCAGGAGGAACTATCTCTTAAGGAGGGGGCAATGTAATGCGACTCCGGCTCTGTCCTGGTTGGCCATATGGGCGAGTCCGACAAACAGGCGACGCGTCAAATAACGGAGAATGTTCCCGATTGTACAAGAAGCTTAATGCATGGGACTAATAGAAAGATCTACGCTTTCACGAATATTCGAGCAATTACTCGAAGCAATGAAGCGCATATAAATAGACTTTTATTTTGAAATATAGTTTAGTTTAGTTTTTGAGTTGAGTCTAAGTAAATAAGTGTTTATATAAATCAGTATTCAGTGTTCATATAAATTAGTATATTGTAAATAAATTGTGTTATAACATAAATTAAGTGTATTAGTTGTATAAATAAATTAAATAATAAACTGTGAAAATAAATAAACGTTACATTATATTATATATGACAATAGTTTTAACCAAATATGTAGGATCAATTTTTCTGTTTATATGTTGTATCATTTTCTTTTGTACTTAGTTTATCTTACTATCAGTATATCTGCTTTTCTGCTGAATCATTGCATTGAAACTATTAAACGCATTTGAAATGAATTTCCATTATTTGAAAGCTTAGATATATAACAAAGTATAACATTTTGTGGGAATTTTTGTCTTTGTTTTACTTATCAAAATAGCTTAAACAAACTGATATGTCCTAATGCCGCACTAACTGGGGAGCTCTTCAAATAAAGCTTCAATACAGGGTGTCCAGGAACTTAATGCCAAAAATTCGGGAGCAAATAGAAGAGGTCAAAATAATGTTAGAAGTTCAAATAAATTTTTGTCATACGAGCCTTCGTATCCGAGTTATAGACCTCTAAAGTTTCGAAATAAAAACCTTTGTTTTATCATAATTTCTAAACCATACATTGGAATACTATAAAATTCCAGTGACGGATTGCATACATCCATGTCCTGTGTTTGACGGTATAAATGAATCTACATTACGTACAAATAAGCAGAGACGGCTTGTGCCCATTGGTTAATAATCCGTAATTTTAATAGGGACCATCTGAATAATATTTAAATTTCAAAAATAAATTTTCCAATCCATTTACTAATAAAAATGTACTCTTGTTTGAACTTGATAAAATTAAGGGTTTAGGAGAAATTTGAACTTTTAGATCTGATCGCCATATTTTGTAAAGACAGACATTCTGAAGAGAACTATCAATAATTGTCACAACTTATAATTAAAAATTCCATAAAATAGTATTTAAACGCAATAAAACAATTGCTTTGCAGTTTTAGTTTTAGTTCAAGCGTTTAAAGTCTGACCAGGACTGGCTTAAGAAAAAGTAAAATTGAACTGTTTTCATCAAGAAGGCTGCTGTCAAATAATGACTAGCCGGCAAAACGTATTGTATTCTTAATTTACATCGAGTTAGTAGGCGGCTTCGTTTATGTCAGCTTGTTGTCAAATTTTTAGAGACCTTATCAAAAATTATCTTTATTATTGTGTTTGATTGTTGATATGGCACAATTTACCTTAAATGAATATGCAGATATGCATTTAATGTACGGTTTGGCTTCTGGTAACTCGTCAGAAGCAAGAAGATTGTATACTTTACGCTTTCCTGGGAGAATTATACCCCATAGAAGAACCTTTGAACGAACCGATCGTAGCTTACGAGTATTTACATAAGCAAAATAAATTATTTTCTACTAGTTTGCATTAAATAATAATTTTAGGAAGTATCATACCAAGAAAAGGTGGCGAAGGTCAACCAAGAACTGCACGTACACCAGCTGTAAAACAAAATGTATTGGATGCAGTCGATGGTGATCCCACAACCAGTGTACGTAAGCTCTCAGCACAATTTAATTTGTCAAAAACAAATGTTCACAATATTCTCCAGGAGCAGCTTCTTTACCCCTTTCATATCCAGAAAGTACATGCCATGGATGTAGAAGATTATCCAGCAAGACTTGCCTACGCTCGCTGGTTTTTAGATACACAACGGAATGATAATGCATTTGTTGGAAAAGTTTTGTTTACGGATGAAGCCGGTTTTACACGGGACGGCGTAATTAATTCACATAATTTACATTTATGGGCTGATGAAAATCCGCACGGTATTGTTGAAACCAAAAATCAACGACGATTTTGTGTAAATGTGTGGGCGGGAATAGTGGGCAATAATTTAGTGGGTCCATATTTTTTCGATAATATTTTGAATGCTCAGATATAATTAGAATTTTTACAAAACGATTTTCCACCGCTTTTAGACGATGTTCCTTTACAAATTCGAAAAGACATGTGGTTCATGCACGATGGAGCCCCTCCCCACTATCTCATTGATGTACGAAATCATCTTAATAACATTTTTTCCAATAAATGGATTGGACGAGGAGGTCCAGTTCCATGGCCAGCTCGTTCCCCAGAATTCAATAGCATGGATTCATTTTTTTGGGGATATCTTAAAAGCTTGGTTTATTCAACTCCGGTGCAAACAAGGAACGAAATGGTGGATAGAATAAGGTTTCATTGTAACGTTATAAAACAGAACCAGGGAATGCTCTACAAAGTACAAAGAAATATCCTTCGTAGACTCAGAAAGTGCGTCGAAGTGCAAGGTGGTCAAATCGAACATTTATTGTAGCAGTTTTAGGTTTTGGTTCTTATTTTCTTACAATTGCATTGTGAAGTATTAAAATTTATAGGCAACTACAATGGCCTAACATGTACGTAATTGTTTTACTGCGTTTAAATACTATCTTAAGGAATTTTTAATTATAAGTTGTGACAATTATTGATAGTTCTCTTCAGAATGTCTGTCTTTACAAAATATGGCGATCAGATCTAAAAGTTCAAATTTCTCCTAAACCCTTAATTTTATCGAGATCAAACAAGAGTACATTTTCATTAGTAAATGGATTGGAAAATTTATTTTTGAAATTTAAATATTATTCAGATGGTCTCTATTAAAATTACGGATTATTAACCAATGGGCACAAGCCGTCTCTGCTTATCTGTACGTAATGTAGATTCATTTATACCGTCAAACACAGGACATGGATGTATGCAATCCGTCACTGGAATTTTATAGTATTCCAATGTATAGTTAAGAAATTATGACAAAACAAAGGTTTTTATTTCGAAACTTTAGAGGTCTATAACTCGGAAACGAAGGCTCGTATGACAAAAATTTATTTGAACTTCTAACATTATTTTGACCTCTTCTATTTGCTCCCGAATTTTTGGCATTAAGTTCCTGGACACCCTGTATAGAGCTGCTTTAATAGTTATCCTCAAAATTTACAAAATGAATTATTTTTGCACTTTCTCATTTATGGATGGTCAAATTTTAATGTTTGTTATAAAAATTATTGTTCTATAACATCGTTAAATAGACATAGAAAAATTGTTCTATGTAAATTGCAAGTTAAGACTTTTTGTAAATGTTTTTATTGTTTGCTTTCATTTAATTACTATTATTTTGTAAATAAGTTCATCATATCTAAATATATATTTTTGAATTGAGGATTTCTTTTTTTGTAAAAGTAATACGTTTTGATCATTTAATGACTTAACCCAGACGCTGAAATGGAGTACACAATTGTTAGTTTATTTATTGTCACAAACACTATTATTCTTTTGAGGACGTTACAACAGCGCATTTACAACTGAAAATAAGAAAATAAGAAATTCATCACCCTAACAAGGCCTACTTTAATATTTTTAAACTTGGAATGATGCATATTTTTATTATATACAATATTTACAGTTAAATTTTTTCTTTTAAAATTAGTGGCTTCTACCTAAGTAGTGTAACGTTCGTTTTTTGAGTATATCCTCCGGACTATATTTTTATTTATTTCAATTTTATCGCGCTGGTGCGGATGGTCTGTTCGCGTCGATTTGGTAGGAGAAAGTTGTTACTTCGAGAAAATTATTTTAATTCTTTCATTTTATCTTCGATTCTGAATAAAATCGGAAATATTTTCTGATTACCTTGGCCCTTCATTTAGTAAGTTCTACATTTTTGCTTCAGTATTAATTTTTTATTTCTACTAAATTATCAAAATTGCGGTGAATTTATTATTTTTATAATTTTACTAACACTTAATTGTGAGAGGTCAGTTTTTTGTGGTGATAAAATATGTAAACATGAATTGTAATTAATTTTTTCTCGAAATTTTGAGAACCAGATAGCGAATGTATATGTTAGTAAATTACTTAAAGGTTGAAGTTTTGATTATAATTTTATTATTAGGGTATATTACCACTTTAAAGAAGGGCCCTATTAAGGATTACCGTAAAACAGGAAAGTTTTCGCTGACAACAGACAGCCATCTTGATCTAGAAGTTGACACAAGGTGAAACCATTCCCGGGTTTGAACACAAAGGAAGTTTTCTTGCAAGAAAAACCACTTCCATCCACGTTTGGATTTAGAGCAGTTCCGAACCACAGAAATCAAGCTCCAACAGGAAGAATCGAAATAAATCAAAGATAAGAGATTAAATTAATTAATTACATTTTTTTAAATTTTCACTAAACTTTTAATTGATTAATAAATCAACTTAAAACTGATTTTACCGCTTTTTATTTGTTTGTCTGTACTTGGCGCCCTAAATTAATGTTTGGGAAGGGTAGATAAAGACTCACAAGGAAGCCACGACCCTCAGTAGCTAGCCTAGGGTAATTTAAGGGTTACAAATTTGGCGCCCAACGCCAATTTAATTGTTAAAGGGTTAATTAAGCTACAGTAGAAGGTATATTTTCGCTGCAATTTATAGATGATGCTTTTTCATTAGCAATATTTGTCCCAACTCAAGCGAAAACCGTAAAATAATCATATAAAGCATGTGTAATACATAAAAACTGTCCCAGCTGAAAGTTGAACCGTTTAGAAACGATTATCTGTGCCGTCCCAACTTAACTGGTATCGTTATTGTATCGTTCGAAAACCATCAGTTCGGTTCACAAGAGATTTTTTCCAACTGCATTTTATGTACCGGCATGCAATCGTTACGAAACCGAAATTTGACCGCTTAATCTATACTAATATTATAAAGAGAAAAGGTTTGATTTTTTGTTTGTTTGAAATGAATAGGCTCCGAAACTACTGGACGGATTTCAAAAATTCTTTCACCGTTGGCAAGCTACACTATTCCCGAGTGACATAGGCTATGTTTCATTTAAGAAAATGGGGATCCTTACTAAAATGTCATTAATGTAACCAAAAATGACCTTAAAACCCTTACATCGCGTGCGCTGAGAATACTAGCCTCAAGGTCAAACCTTCCAATTAGTAGGGATCGGTTTTTCTCATGGCCAACCGCAAGGCGGGTCGAGTTCCTAAAAATCAATTTATTTTGTTGCCAGAAAATAAAACAACATGTTATATTGTTTACAGGGAAGCGTTGACCCAATATATTTAGTGGCGAGGAAAGGTTTGTTTGTTTGTTTGTTTATTTGAAATGAATAGGCTCTGAAACTACTGGACCGATTTCAAAAGTTACCGTTGGCAAGCTACACTATTCCCGAGTGACATAGGCTATCTTTTATTTTCAAAAAAGTAGGTATACTTACTAAAATGCTATTAATGTAACCAAAAATGACCTTATAACCCTTACATCGCGTGCGCTAAGAATACTAGCCTCAAGGTCAAACCTTCCAATTAGTAGGGATCGGTTTTTCTCATGGCCAACCGCCTAAGGCGGGTCGAGAACCTGAAAATCAATTTATTTTGTTGCCAGAAAATAAAACAACATGTTATATTGTTTACAGGGAAGCGTTGACCCAATATATTTAGTGGCGAGGAAAGGTTTGTTTGTTTGTTTGTTTATTTGAAATGAATAGGCTCCGAAACTACTGGACCGATTTCAAAAGTTACCGTTGGCAAGCTACACTATTCCCGAGTGACATAGGCTATGTTTTATTTTCAAAAAAATAGGGATCGTTACTAAAATGCCATTAATGTAACCAAAAATGACCTTATAACCCTTACATCGCGTGCGCTAAGAATACTAGCCTCAAGGTCAAACCTTACAATTAGTAGGGATCGGTTTTTCTCATGGCCAACCGCCTAAGGCGGGTCGAGCACCTGAAAATCAATTTATTTTGTTGCCAGAAAATAAAACAACATGTAATATTGTTTACAGGGAAGCGTTGACCCAATATATTTAGTGGCTTTTGTTATTTTTCTTTAATCCCCGTGCAAAGCCGGGGCGGGTTGCTAGTGTACTATAATTTATAAAATTATAAAAATATTTTGGACTCATTGACGCCCCATTTTAACTCTAGATTTTCCCATCACATAATTTAAAATACGAATAAAATCTAATATTAAAATGTGAATGTAAGTTTGTTTGTTACGCTTTCACGCGAAAACTACTCAACCGATCATCATGAAAATTTGTACCCATATTCTTGGAGGTATTAGAATTAACATAGGATACTTTTTATTAAAAAAATCACAAAAACTAGCTTCTTCAACGCCATCTAGCGGTTCAGTAATGAAGTTCCAACCCTGAGTATGCCACCGTGAAGTGGCGCAGTTAATATCTTATATATTTAAAGTAGCAATTACGACTTAATAAAGTACTATGGCGCCACTGTAAGGTGGAGCAGTTAATATCACATAAATTTAAACGAGCAATTCTTACTTAAGGGTTATTTCGCATATCTTTATATATATATTTCTTGTGTTCGTGTGTATGTTACTGAACTCCTTCTAAACGACTGGACCGAATTTCATAATTTTTTTTGTATATATTTAAATGGATTCGAGAATGGTTTAGATTTACTATTTGGACCACTATAAAATGTTTTTTATTTATTTTTTACTTTTTTGTATATTTCGACGGTAAAGTGACAATATCCCCTAAGTGACATTTATTGTTTAGTTCTACGAATTCCTAATAGATGATAGTTTAAGTTAATTGAAGTAACTCTATAAACTTTTGACACCTAGATTAGATAGACACCCGGTAGATGGCACTGTATTTAGATTTTTAGATTATTGAACAGTTAGGTTTTGAGGAAACCAGAGATAATAGAATTTGTCTATGGAGGAAACCAATAGATAATGTTGAATTTCAATTTATAAATAAATAAATAAACGAAAAACTAAAAGAAAAGGGAAAATACTAAAAAAATAAAGCCAAAAAATATCTTTCTAAAATAAATGCTATAACGCCACCGTAAGGTGGCGTAGTTAATATCTGATATATTTAAACAAGCAATTTTTACTAAATCAAATACTATGACGCCACCGTAAGGTGACGCAGTTATTATCTCACATATTTAAACGAGAAATTCTTACTAAATTAGGTACTATGAAGCCACCGCAAGGTGGCGCAGTCGATATCTAATATATTTAATCGATTAATTATAAAATACAGTGTTATGTGGTATGAAGTCCGCCGGGACAGCTAGTATCTCATATATTTTAACAAATTCTTGCTAAATTAAATAATATGACGTAAGGTGTCGCAGTTACTACCTAATATATTTAATCGAAAAAAATTGAAAACAAAATAAAATCGTAAAAATTTGAAAAAACCAAAAAATACATCAGTTTTATGCGGTACGAAGTCCGCGGGGTCAGCTAGTTTTACTATAAATGTAAGACTAAATTCTTTGAAACTTACAATTATCTACATTCGTGGGGCGTGGGGCGTGGGGCACCACTTGAGGTTGATGACAGGACTAGAAATTACTTTAAAACTAAAATATTATTAGTGATAATAAACATTTAGTTATATTTAGGTAAAAAATTAGAATTTATATCTTTTAAAATCTTTAAAAACATTAAAAAATAGAAATTGTTTTTATTTTTTAAGTTTAATTAGCGCTATAACACATGAGTAGGACAGTAAACGTTCCTATGTTTTTAAAATTTAACGGCCGAGCTAAATGAAGCTACTACAGTCGTTGTATAACCAGTAAACATTGAGTACAAAAAACCGTCCCAACTTGCTTGGCAGCAAAAACAGTTTCCTAACGATACATATTACTGACATGCGCATTAAGCGGTTTGGAACGATTCCATGACAGTCAGAGTTTTGGACTCGCCAAAAACAAATATGACTTTGAAAATGATCTCCGGAAAACCTGGTGCACAGGATACCTACTATTTATCTCCTCTAAAGGAGTTTTTTGTAAATTTACAAAAACAATTAGTCAAAACTCGATACTAGGAGGTTTTTGGGCTCGCTGAGAACGTATATTATATCGATAGCGATCTAGTGCTCAGCACAGCAACCTTTATGTAATTTAATAGCGTTTTATTGAATATATTGAAAACAAAACCCATTTTTTTAAATTTAGTGCAAAAAACTTTAATTATGAGCACAAACCTCCAAGTATTGAATTTTGACTAACTGTATAACGATATTACCGAAAACTCGCAAGAGATCGGGTATCCTGGACTACCCGTTCAGACGGCATGTTCGGCCCGGTTTTAAATAAGAAACGGTAATCGTGACACTCATTCACACGACACCCTGAGAACCGGAACGAATTTCTGCATTCATGTGTTTTTTTTCAATTATCTCGGTTAATTGTATATGGATTTAAATAACTCTTATATTAAAAAACTTTACTTTGTATTTTAACTACTTGTCTCCAAAATAAAATAGAAAAATTTTATTAACAAATAAGTTGTTTTTCGATTTTTGTAATGTTTAAAAAAACAGAGCCAAATTATATTATGTTATATTTTGAAAAAGTCAGAGAAAACTCAACAAAATTGCTTGTAAAAATTAAAATTCGAATAACATTTTGGCTTATATTGATACATAATTAAAGAATTTAAAAAAATGAAAATTTGAAAAATGTTTAGTTACTTGTTATTTTCATTCAAATTGATTTATGTGGTTATTTCTTTTTTAGTTTGATTTTTTTTTATTATTCTTATAAGTCAGATATACATAAAGTTTATACTGTGGCTTTTGACCGTAGTAGAATAGTAGAAATATGTTTAATTAGGTATAATAAAGGACAAATTTAAAATCAGTTGAAATACTGCAACACATATTAATATCTTAAAAGCACTGCCAAAAATATGAAGTAACACTAAACTTCTATGAGTATCAAGAACTCAAACAACCAGGACAAGTTAAAAATATTTTATTTTGCGGCGCAACGAAAAGATTAAAGTGTTATAAGTTTCTTAAATGGATTCTCATAAATGGCTATGGATTTCCCTAATCTAGAATGCAAAAATTATATATGTGTACAATGTAATTTGATTAAAACTTTTGAGGTGGCATGAAGAGTTTTATTTGATATTTGAGTCCTTATTATTAGCTGGTTAGTGGTCCAAATTTTTAATGATAATATTGTTCAAATAGCGTAATAAGAATAAAATTAAGACATTGAATAAAATAGAAAATCTGAAAACCGCTTACAAAAAAATTGGAGCATGCTCAAATGATGTGATGTAAACTGCACATTTTTTGTAATTTAAGGAATGATTATTTATTTTTGCGAAGCGACTGTGTTTTAAAGTCTTTAGTACGATTTTCGTAAAACTAAATAAAAAACACTGAATATGTCTTAAATTTTCGATAAAAACTCAGGGTTTAGACATTTTAGACCAGTAGATACTTAACTGTCTTTCTCGTTTATGCCTCTAAGGCTATTGAAAGATATATTTGATAAAAGTACCTAAATATAGTAATTATTCAGATGTGCCCTTTGGGAAAATGAATTTTTCTTTTGACAAAAAGTCATGTTTACAGACAGCATCGTCTTTCTTACGAATTCGATTTCATCAGATGGTAGGACAGTTTCGATTTTTTTTTATATGTATTATATTATTGTTTAGATTTTTCGATCATTTTTTATTTTACTTTAGTTTCTCGTATGCTACGGGTTGGACGCTGTATTACTTTGATAACAAAAACGAAATATGGAGGTGTTTTACTGCCATCTATCAGAAAATAATGGATCTTATTAATTGTCAATAAAAAATAACTGGGGATTATGAATATAAAAACTATTATATTGTCTAAGTTGGACCAAATTACTTACGTATGAGAAATTTCATTAAAATCGGTCCCGTACTTTCGGCGTCCATCGTGGACAAAAACCGTGACTATAGATTTGTATATACAGGGTGTCCCAGGTTTTTTGATCAGGACTTTAACAGTGATTAGATAACGTTATTTTAAAGTAAGTTACTCGTATGAACATTGGTCGTAAAACTTTTTGTTTCTGAGATACCGGGCGCCAAAGTTTTCCACAAAACAAAAGTTTTTATTTTTTAATATCCGAACTATTAAAGATTTTCAAATAAAAATTGGTACAAACAATATTGGGATAAAGAGTCATAAGCCTAGATACAAAAAAACTAAATAGACATAACGTCAAACCTTAAACAAACACATCCATCGCAACTGCGATGTCTGGCAATATCAAACTGGGGTCTAATCTACATCCGTATGAATTACTAATTACAAAAACCTAATTTGAGGACAAACGACGCTACCTACGAACAAATCTCAAGAGGACACTTTTCTTAAGAATGGAATGTACTATTTGAATATAAAACTTAATCCACTGCCGTGCTACTTTTTTAGCCGAATTAATATTATTAATTAGTCATATCTCCGCCACTGGTCAATGTAAAAGTTTGATATTATTTACGTTTCTGAATCTTTATGCTAGTATTGTTTGCACCAATTTTGATTTAAATATTTTAAATATTTCGGATATTAAAAAATAAAAACTTTTTTTTGTGGAAAACTTTGACGCCCTGTATCTCAGAAACAAAAAGTTTTACGACCAATGTTCATAAGGGTAACTTACTTTAAAATAACTTTTTCTAATCACTGTTAAAGTCTTGATCAAAAAACCTGGGACACCCTGTATAAAGAAATTTAAATTATAAAAAATATAAATTATACCCTAATTTATTTGTTGCCAAAGACTAATAGCCATAAAACAAAAAAGTTTTATTAACATCCATCCATTAGTATTTGCGTGAAAGCCGTACAACAGACTCTTCTACAGTTTTATTATTTATAGGTATAGATATCAATATATCAATAAATCATCGCTAAGGAAATGCCAAAAACTTGTTTAGAAAGTTTAAAAAAGGTATTTATTTACTCTACCTCATATTATGTATCAATTTTTAGTTCGTGAAAACAGTCATTATAGACAGCAGTGCGTGAAGGATTAAAAGTGTGCGTGAAGTAACAATGTATTTTAAATGGGATCTACTTTTTCGCACTGTTTTTGGAGCACCTTCATATAATCAAATATCCTTAGCATTCGCGTTGTCATGGTGTTGTATTAATTTTGTTAGTATCTTGTAAATGAATTGAAAATAAATTGCTTTATTGTAATTATTTTTTATTTGATTATCGTAGATAAAATATTGTATGAAACTGTGCGTTAAGTGCTTTTTGCGCACTTACGCGATATATAGCACTCGCTTCGCTCGTGCTCTAAACATCGCGTGCGTGCGCAAAAAGCATACTTCACGAACTGTTTCATAAATAATAATTATTGTTTATTGTAACATAATTTAAATAAATATGGTAACAAGGCCACAGAATACGTCAAATAAATTTGACAATTAAATCAAAAACTATGTGGTCAAAAAATAGTAAAACATATTCAGTGAGTAATAATCATTTTGGGATCAAATAAACGTAAAAAAATATACTGTAAATTTGAGCAATTGAGCAAAAGTATTAATCAACCTAACTCTAACATTCAAAATGGATTAGGGTTACAATCAACGTTCAAAAAGTACGTACATAAATGTTGTTAAAAAGATTTACGAAAATCGTACCAAGGACTAAAATGCAATTTAACCGAACTATGTGAGTGCGATAAGTTTTTTAGCTTCATATAAATATCTTAAACTAGCGTACAACTATTCAAACTGTATTAAAAAGAAATCAAAAACTTACTCAGATTTTGCAAGTTGTACGAAACGGAGTGTTTTTCTAAATTTACGATTGTGTACTGCAGGTGCCCGTTGGGCTTTAGTTTTTTTCTCCAAACATTCAAGAATTTTTGAAACATTGACAGGTGAAATGTCATCCATTCCGAAAAAAATAAATGATATGCCATCATTTTGACAACAGGCGGCACTACTTATTAGCATCAGTGCTACCATAATTAAAGTTAGAGCGTTGCGGCGACATCTGAGATGGGAACACAAGCAGCGTCTAAGGCTGGGCGCATACGCTCGGTTTCCTGATTCGGTTTTCGGATCAGGAATTCAGATTCGGAAACCTGAATGCTTCATTTACATACAAAATGTTCAACAAGGCGCACACGTCGCACATCGTCTGTAGCGATATTTTTGCCGAACAACAGAGCAATTATTTTTTCTCCTTTCTTAATTTATAATTCACTATGGATCAACTTCTACTCATTGTTAACACTAGTATATACAGGGTCATTCAAAATGAGCGGAACACTTGATTTATGGCTTAACTATGAATTATACAATAATTTGACTTAAATAAAAGTTTTTGTACATTTAATGTACTATTTATTGATCTTTTCAGATTTTCCGAAAAAGTAATAGCTTTCAAGATATGACGTCAAAGGACAATATTTTAAATGGATTTATATTTTTTTTCGAGTTGGTATGACCTGTCTAAATTCATTAATGGTACATTGGGTCTGTTCTGTTCAGACTAAGTCAGCGATGAGTTGTGATGAGTGTTGATGAGCATCGCTTACTAAAAATGGCATCTCGGAGTCTCGGACACGATTAGTTGAGTTAAGTTGCGATGACTTGTGACTTGTGATGGATTTTGAAGCCGACCATTTTAAAAACATTGTTATTGTTTAAATAAATGTCATTAATGCGATAGTAAATATAAAATTAAAAAATTCAGGTTGTGTAAAATGCAGTGTGTTATTTATAGCTACGAAGGCTGTCAATATCGTGTGACAGATACTCCCGATGTCCTGGCAAGTTAATAATTACATTTGCAACAATTTCATCAACTACTGCAGCATTTTCTATTTCATCGGCAAGCATATTATGTAATATATTTTCCATAATTACTTTATAATAAATATCCAAAAACACTATTTTATTTATATGACACAAAAAAGTAAGGTTATGTAGCGAGGGCAAATAGTCAGCGCTACTAGTGATGCTCATCACAACTCATCGCTGACTTAGTCTGTCTGAACAGGACCCATTTAGTGGGTCTGAGACTTATGGTTTTATAAATATCAAGTAATTGAAAAAATTATTTGACACCAAATGAACCATTTACTGAAAAATTACCCATCAAAATTAATTTTTATTGTAATTTTTAGGCAAAAGTTTAAATAATTGAGTGATTTTTCTTATATCGCCGCTAGTAAAAGATCTTACAATTGAGATTGAGTGCCACGTCTGAGTATATTCACGACTGAATGTCTGAAGGACAATTTGGTGTGAAGAAGACATTACAAAAGGTACGCCAAACGTTTCACTGAATTAATAATTCTGGTGATGTCGAGGATTTGTGCTAAACTGTACATCTTGTTTCTCAAGTAAAGGTCCAAATACAAAGCACAGAGCTACAATATTTGGTAGGAAGTCCATTAAAAAAATATTTCATGGGTAAAATAAAATTTGTTATAGACTGCTAAAACTTTCAAGCCTTATGAGAACCACCCTTTCGTCAAAAAATATAACAGACATCGCAAAACTAAGAGTATCTGCTTTAAGACAATGGTTTGTGACAGAAAGATCACTGTAGACACATGGGAAAGAATTCTTTGATCAAATGAAAGCAGATTTTGTCTCTACAACTCAGATAGACGAATAAGAGTTTATTAAAGACCAAATCAAATATATGCCCAATTTATCTTCCAAATAATCCAAATTACTAGATTATTCAGTGTAGGGTCAGTTATATTTTGAGAAGGAATCTCTTTAACTGCTCGTACTGACTTGGTGGATATAAATTATGGCACTTTAGCAGCAGATAGGTACATAAGGAAGATCGTGCAGTAACATGTGATACCATTTGCTCCTTACATTGGTGAGCTAGCCCGCATGTTGGCCAGATTACACAAAATTATTTTAAAGAGGTTGTAATTGAAACTGTAGTTTGGCCAGCAAACAGTCCTGATCTTCACACAATTACGAATGTTTGAGACATGATCTAGCACGGTTTTTAAGAGCTCACTGACTCCCATTACCCTTTGAATGGGGCTATTCTTTAAAAATGGAATAATTTTATCTTATGTTAATACACTTAATAAGTTAAAATCAGAATAAACATAAATATATTTGATTAATATTATATACTTTATGTATAAGTCTGTCAATATATATGTATATATATTGTTATGATTTGATTGGATAAGAAAATTTTTGTATTTAATACTAGGTAACTGTCTTTATATAAGTTACTAGCTGACCCGGCCACGCGTTGCTGTGGCTAAGGTTTTTGTTATATTACATTATAGTAATCTATTTAAGAGGAACAGTAGGAGAACATCAGTCATGGGGACCACCATGCTTGTTTACACCCCAAAGGGTGACCCTTACAGACAACCTCAGACTACAAACTCCTGGTGTCTGACCTCAACAACCTGCTTTTAAAGCCAATTCATATTCTACGTGAGAATAAAAATTAAACTATTTAAACACGTGCCGAGATCTAACGTAATGACTTTGACCTGGTAAAATGTAATACATAACAATACAGTAAAATATAAACTAATAAATTAATATGTAGGGCAAAACTACCCTACCACCTAGGTGACATTACAAAGTAAGTAAATAACACTTTAACTTATGAATGAATAAGGTAGGTAGGGCAGATAGTCTTAAATCTTTAACAATAATATTTATTATTTTAAATTATAATTACTTTTATTTTCAATTTAATTTAGTACTAATCGGTGCACAATATTTTTGGTTAACCTGTCTTTAGCTAACACAAACAGATTCGACGGTTTCCCTACACGTGAACATGCAACATATAGTTGCCCAGTTTATTAAACTGTATAGTTTCAAAGCACTTACCACAACTTTTTATGTTAAAACTTTTCAATAATTAAAACTGAATTTAAGTGTCATCTCAACAATGCACAGCATCCTTGATATTGCAAAAATATTAAGTCATACAACGCTGTGATTGATCATAGAGAGGATTGTTTCCTTGTTAACAAAATCAAGGGTAGTTGTATCTAAAAACTTTCTAAAATAGTTTATTTTATTAACAGTTAAAATTAAAATAATAATTACTGTTTTCATATGTAAAAACAAAAAAAAACAAAAAAAGACTTTCCCTCTGGCGTAATCGATCCCATTACGATAACCCAACCGAAATGTCATAATCAGCCGCTGATCCAAATTAGCTACCAAGACCTTACATGAAGACTTTCAAAATGATAATATCATATTTAATATAATAACAATTCAATAAACAAATAATTTGCAATAAAATAATATTGCGACTATAAATTAAAATGTAAGCTATCCTATCTTTCAAGTTGGATCAAACTGCACACGGTGTGCAAATTTGATTAAAATCGGTTTCGTAGTTTAGGAGTCCATTGCGGACAAACAACGTGACACGTAATTTATATATATTATTAAAAATTTTATTTCAGAAAGTGTTTAGAGAGTTGTTTGTTTTGTTTTATTTTGTTTTGTTTAAGAGGTTACCTAGGGACGAGGGGGATAAATAAAGGGGATTTTAGAAATTTTTGAATTTGGAAATGAGTTGTATTTTATTGAGATGTTATTAGAAGATAAATAATTTCAATTTAAACTTATTGATTGACTAGGTGTACCTGCGACGTCGTTCGCGTGGCGTGTTGATTGTTGTTTAAAAATTTCTTTATTCACCCCGTTAAAATGTTATATTGAATGAAGACAAATACATCTGTGAAAACCGCATTCGAATCGGATCAGTAGTTTTCAAGTGATACGCGCACAAACATAAAGATAGACAGACAGACGTACAAAAAAAATCTAACCACATTTTTGGGTTCTATATCGATGTATCCGTGACGTCATTCGCGTGATGTATAGATTGTTGTATTAAAATTTCTTCCCCCCACACCGTAAAACAGTTGGGGAAGAAATTTTTATACACCAGATGTTAAGTTAAAAGAAGACAAATACATATGTGAAAACCGCATTCAAATCAGATGAGTCATTTTTATGTTATGCGCGCACAAACATAAAGATAGACAGACAGACAGACGTACAACAAAAAATCTAACCACATTTTTGGGTTCTATATCAATGTACCAGCGACGTCGTTCGCGTGACGTATAGATTGTTGTATAAAAATTTCTCCCCCACACCATAAAAGTGGTTTTCCCAACATTTCTCTTCACTGCTCTTCTCCTATTAATTGTAGCGTGATGTAAAGTATCCTATAACCTGCTCAGGAGTATGAAAAATAATTGTACCAAGTTTCGTTAAAATCCGTCGAGTAGTTTTTGTTTCTATAACGGTTATACAGACAGACAGACAGACAAAAATTTTACTGATTGCATTTTTGGCATCAGTATCGATCCCTAATCACCCCCTGATAGTTATTTCGGAAATATATTTCATGTACAGAATTGACCTCTCTACAGATTTATTATAAGTATAGATTAATTAATTAATTTAAATAAAAAAGTAAAAGTAAAAAAAAGTATATAACTGAAATAATATAAGAACCCAGACCTAGAAGCCAGAGACGAAGAGAAGACAATACCTAACTAAAAGCTGGAAATGAAAAGAAGATCATAATAAATTGTCGAACCAATCAACGTGGGGTTTGAAAAGAAGAATAAAAAAAGACCGTCCGAAAAGAAATTGTCCAATAACAAGAAGCCGCCGATAGAAAGAAACCAGGATAGCCGAATTTGAAATTACATATTAGAAAAATTGTACTCTGGGGTAAGATTTTTAAATCCTTATATAAAGACAGTTTTTTAGTTTGTTGTTTATATTTAAAATAGGGGGAATACATAATTTCTGTTAAGACATATTTATAAATATTTAGGTTGATACAGATTACTTTTATAAAAATTTTGATTTTGACAGTGTCAATAAGACATAAGAAAATTTTTGATATACTAAAATTATAAAGTTGATTTACACATTAAAATTTAAATCAAATAAAAGTAAAGTGAACATTTTCAAATAAAAAAAAAGAAGAAAAAATGGAAAGGATATTTAAATTTTTAGAAAAAATGAATGAAAAATAAGAAAAACATAGAAAGGAAGATCAAGAAAAACAGAACAAAACGTAAGCAGAATAGAATGTGCGGCAACACCCGTTAGCTACCCTTCTCACCTCACTTGCCCGTTCTGGCCTATACTTTACATGAAAATATAGAATTTTCAATAATTTTTTTGAAGGTGTTATTATTAATATTTTTGTTTGGTTTTTTGTAAATGTCATGAAGAATTAATATATTATGTGCAGAAAAAATCTCAGGTCTGATACTTTAGTATTAACGTATTTAGCTTACCTGTCAGGTGAGACGTCGAATAACCGCAGGTAAGATACTAGTCCCACTATTATTCACAATGGTATAAGTAAATCGGTATTTGTACAAATACAATAGATGATAAAATGACTTACCGAAAATGTTGCGAGCTCTCCGACTATTAGTATAGTAAATACTTTTGTCCTTTAAAAACTTTAAAAAGCAAACTCTACCTTACTCCCAGGAGTTAAGAAAAGTATTCAAAAGTTCACTTTATTTAACGAGGACTTGGCAACAGCGCAGGCAGAAAAAGATGGTCATCGATGAGGTGTACTGTGTAACCAAACAGATTATTTTCTAATAAATAAGAGATTTCTAAATGCATGTAAATGCACTAAGACACACCCAAGTGTTGATTCAACCACTTACAATCAATTACTGACATCCAAAATTATCCTAAACTAAAGAAATCCAAAATATCCCTGATTAACATAACATCACAAAAAGTTGGACCTACATAAAGAATGGTATCATCAATTAGGAAACGCAAAATGATAGTAGAATAGAAAATGAGTAAAGATGACGAACGAAATAATTTAAATAATGGGTAGACGAAGACAGATTAAAAAGATAGGTACTATTTTAATTCGGAAAATTCAGAAGCCAAGGAATTATGGATGCGAGGAACTAGAGAAACTATAACGAAAACACAAAGAATTTTACACACCAAAGGAATACATCCATAACGGTGGCAAATGAAGGTTACGTATGAGAAACCTACAATAAATAGTAATTTATGGAAGATCACCAATCCTAAATTCAGATACAGGACTATCAATTTTAAAAGCCAAAGTGGAAAAAGCCATGAAATAACAAACCAGTGGACCAGGTCAAATAATAAAGTGGGTGGATAAATTTAAGAAGAACAAGCGTGGGAAAATAATAAGTTTGGAATAGATTGTTTCAGAAGATGCCTTTGAACTAGAGAAGCACTGAAACTCCCCTTCAGCAATGTTGCGCAGTAAAAAAATCCATATAGATGTACTTCATCGAGCTTGAGAAGACATTTGATATCGTCAAACTAATTACTGCCTTACAGAACATTAAAACGGATGATAATAAGGACATCAAAGTTATTGTCAAACTTTATTGGAACCAAACAGCTATTAACAGAGAATTAAAGCCAATTAGCGAGCTGTAAAACAAGACTGTATACTTTCTCTCAATGTCTTCAATATGTATAATGAAAATTTATGCGGTGAAGCATTGAAAGATAAAAAGTGAAACTGGTATAGGGAAAAAACGATTAACAATATACGATACATCGATCATACTATGATTTTAAGCGGAAAAATCAACAGATTTAACACATAATGTAGAAATTAGGAATTATCAATAAACATGAACAAAACTTAATATATGGTGATTAGTAAAGCAAAAATCTTTCAACTCAATTGTAATTAAACCAACAAAGGCTGCAAAGAGTACGACGATTCAATAAAATTTTCTGTCATATCATTCAATTCTTGAATCCCTCATTTGAAACAAGATGAGATGTCGAATTGAACAGACAAGAAACAAAATATTTAGGCTTCTGCACTTAGAAATCCCTGAAAAATTTACCCGATGATATATATGGTTAATTTCTTTTTATGGCTGTGAAACTTGGGTTCTAAATACTGTGGTTGTATTGAAGAATACTTAAAATGTTACCATGGACCAGCTGAACTAAAAACAAAAAAGTTTTTCGAGGAATAAATAATCAACGATTCTTATTAGAATACTTTGAAACTATAATCAAAGGACCAAAATATGGTTTTCTTCGGCTAATTTTCAAAGAAAAGATAGAAAGGTAGACTAAGGTAGAACGAAAGACGCTCTCCTGGCTGAGAAACTTGCGACAATGGACATGTCTAAATGTGATGGAATATTGCATTTTAAGAAGAAGATTATACATGCAGATAACTTTCTTTTAAAACAAAAACAAACTATATCACCTTTCCGTGTATTTTTTCATATATACAAATCAATGTACAACAACAGTGTTAAAAGCTGCTCTAAATCTAAAAATCGTTGCTTAAAATAATATTCATTATGAAATTTCATCGATATCATCTCCATTCTCTTCCGCAATAAATGAAGTTTCTTTCGATACAGAAATCTCTGTTTTCGGCACTTCTTTAGAAATGGTATGTTCACTGGATGTCGACGGCTCACTGGTTTCTATTACAGTTCTGGGAGTTTGGGGTCTGAAAGTATAAAACGTTTATTTAATATTATTACGATTTACAATACATTTATATTTAGTCGTTGCCAATTAGGTAAATTAAATAGTAAAATTAAGAAATTTTATCCACTTCAATGTTTCTATCAAAATAAGATAAGATGCCATGCATTTTTTACCACTCAGTTTTGGAGATACTGATGAAAAATTGACAATTTAATACACTCTTATGGGAACCCATGTTTATAATATTCCAATCAGATATAAACATAAGGAGCCTTATACTGAAATTGTTGTGTTTTAAATTCACGAACCTACTGCTTTTACTAGGAAATCTCCTTAACGGGGTATTTTAATCTTTTTTTCGTTTAATTTTTTGAAACTTTGCCATTCATAGCTATTTGTATGCTTTCGTGTATCTTCCGTTTACAAAATGTTCCGTTTTTCAAATGCATTATAGTTTTTAATAATTGCATAAAAAGCACAAGTCAAAACAACATGCAAAGTAGTATTCAGAATACCACATAAGTTCGATTAGATTAGTGTCAGATTATAATTACTGCTCCACGAATTTTACTTACGCGTCCAAGCTGCACATTCGATATTTGTGTGTGAACAAGCTCTAAAGTATTCCCTTATTATAATGTATTTATTGACTAACTTCATATGTATTTGTTAATGAGTGATTCTTATGTTTATTATTCTATTATATACAATACTCTCATCTTAAGGTGTATTTCAATGATCAATATAAGAGTTCTAATAGCATAAGGTTCGGACGATATTAATTTTAATATTAAAATGTAAACTATACACAAAATAGATTGTTGTGTGAAAAATACATTTTTTTTTTTTTTGATTTTTGAATCATGAATGGTAACATTCAATTGACAACCGTCAATTGTTACCAACAGTTATTTAATTTAAATTAATGGTTCGCGGTACAGCAACTTCTTCAAAAATTGCTAGAAATGGTGGTGAAGTAGTATTATGAACGAAAAAGTATTAATGTAATCGGAAATAATTTGAACTTCACAAAATCTACAATCGCAGGCATTATTGAATGCTACGGTAAGACGGGTGGATGCAATATTCAAGATAAAAACAGCGGACAACCTTGGAAAATAAAATCCAGAAGGAGAAGACAATGGGTAAAATTGTGCAAAAGTCATCGCAGAGCTACTTTAAAAGAAATTAGAGCTGCAAATAAAGAACCGAATCTAAGTTGTCTTGAAAGATAAAATACTGGTGCAAAATTGTTTTTAGTGATTAATCAAAATTTGATATTTTAGTAAGAGATTGCATACTAAAAAAAGGGGAAGCATTCAAAGCAGATTTTCCAAAAAGGACTGTAACATTTCCAAAGGGTGTCATAAAGATGAAAATAATAAATGGAACCATTAATGCAACTTAATTACAAGGCATTCTTGAAAACAGTCTTCTAGTCTAGAGAAGCTCTGTACTGATGGATATTTCATCTTTTAACAAGATAGAACTTCGGTCCACACTGCGAAATAAACTAAATAGTGATAAGCGAATTACAATGTAAAAGTGCTAGCTTGGCCTTTAAGTAGTCCTGACTTAAGAAATTGTGACATCGCATGAAAAAGTTACACTAGAAACAATCACCAGGAAACAAAAAATGATTTACAGGCAAAACTGAGGAGTATGTAGGGTTCATTTAAAAAAAATTACTGTATTTCTTTGATGAAAACAATGCCTGATAGAATTCGAACTGAAAGGAAATGTAACACCATATTAAACTGTTTAACAAGTTGTTAACAAAATTTGTTTATTTTTTACTTTCTTTCAAAAGTGTAATTCGTTATTTAATTAAAAAAATGTTTTTTAATAATTAATTGTTAGCATTCAAAGTTTAATGAACTTATTTAAGATTTATTCAAAACTTTTTAAACAAAAAATCAGTAAGTAGGTATTAATAAAAAAATTAATCGTCCGATCATTATGTATTAACATAAAAATGAATTTTCCAATTATACTTGGAGCCATTTTTTAAAAGGTGGTTAGTAAGTTATGAAAAACTAAAATTTACCCAAAATATAGATTTTCCCGCTTCGTAGTGTCGGAAAAACCTGGGAAAATGTGACTTTTTTTTATTGTACAGATAAAAGTATTGATCCAATCGCAATAATATCAAAATAATTTTTCTTCATACCTCGGTCGAAAGTACGTTCTTTCGTCCCTAATTGCAGGGAAGAAAGTTTAACATTTACTCCCTGTTTACGGCGGGAGGAAAAATTTCTCATGCGTAGTTACACTTGTAACTAGGGACTGTTTATTCTCGTGTCATTTCTATTTCTATCTATAACCTTAAAAATAATCATCAATGTTGTTTATTTGTCATCTGTTAATTGAATATTAAAGTATGCCTGTCCCACGACCAGCTGCACTCGCTTCGCTCGTTCCTCAAGTACTTTCGACCGAGGTATGAAGAAAAATAGTATACACTACACAGGCCAAAAGTTGAAATCTCGGTCCTGCGCGTCATGATGCCCTCGGCTGCTTCGCCTCGGGCATCATGACGTACAGGGCCGAAAATTAAACTTTCGTCCCTTGTAGCGTAATATACTATTTGCTAGAAATAAAAAACCCTACAAATTGATGTTTTGTAAAACTCTCTTGCTTAATTTTCCGCTAAAAGAATTAGGAAAACCAATAAAATTTAAGTTTTTTTAAAAATTCGTTCCAGTTTGGGTTGAAAATTAACCTTATGCGAAATGATATTTTATAATGTCCTCTGTAAAATAAGCTAAAGACTAATTTTGTCCGATGATTATTTCTTTCAACATCTTCATTTAAAAGGTTCTACATGTTTTTTTGTCTACTCAACGTATCAACTAAGGTTATCGGACAATAATTTTTGATACTGCATTTTAAATGTCCTGTTTTAATCTTTTACTTGTCTATCTTCGATTTCCATAGAAGAAACATCGGAAAATCGTTCCAAAAGTCTCTCCAAACGCACGATTTCTTTTTTTAGTAAGGTGATGAGGGACACCGGAAAAATATTTGAAAATTCAAAAAAAAAAAAATGAAAAAATTATTGAAATTTATATAAACAATGAATAATTTAAATGAGAAATTGAAAAAAATTACATTTATCCTTAATTTCATTTCTTGTTTGTCTAATTCCTAAATTTCAATCTGAGATATGTTTCAAATACTTAATTTACTAAATATAAGGAAAAAAGTGACTTAACGTCATACATGTGTGTAAGGTAAAAATAAAAGGGTCCCATACAACATGAATTGAATCAAGCTATGATTAAAAACACCAACTAACTGTTAAGCATCCGTGGCCGAATGGTAAATGGCGCTATCGGCTATAGATAGAAAACGCACGTTCTAGTTCCAAGTGAATAAATGGCTAAATAAAAGATTCGGCGCACAGGAAATACATCAACTAAATTGCAAATAGACAAAAAATCGAATAAATATTAATAAAAGTTTAAAATTTAAATATTTTATTCGCAAATTCTTGTGGAAATGTATATTCTGATTTCTACAAAATAATTAATTTTTAACATGTGTGAAATATCCTTACCTTGGCATAATGGTAAATTTAGGTGCCATATCAATAATCGAATGTGGTGCTTTCTTAATCAATTCTAAAGGAATCTCTTCGGATCTAGGTCTTGGCATTCTCGGTGATCCTTCTCTTGATCTTACTCGGCTGTTCGAGTTTTCCCTCGATCTAACATCTTTCCTGTTCATATCTTTCTTCATATTAGTAGTTCTGTTAGGACTTTCAACCTCCCTATGTCGGCGAATAGACTCATCAGCTCTATGTATTACACCTGGAGAACTATCCCTTCGTGGCGCTGCAAAACCTGCATTTACACAGTAAAAAAAATATTTGATTTCACCAATATATTAGGTATCATTACTTTTTTAATCTTCAATAGTACATTTCAAATAAAAGTAGTTAAATATATTTAAAACCACACAAGAAGCAAGCTTGAAAATTCGTAAAAAAAAAATCAACAAATATAATGATAAAATAATCAAGGGATACAGTTTGACTTTGTAGTCTAGCATCTATCCTTTGCATCTAAAATTAAAATTTCTAGACTATTTTGCTGCGTATCGAGATTTTTATTTATCTGGTAACCAAATAAATTCATGCGCTTTTTAGTAGAAACATATGATTTTTTATTGAGAAACACCTATTTATTCATCGAAGTAATAACCATCAGACTCAATGATCTTTTGCCAACGTGGAACCAATTTTTGTATGCTGGTATTATAAAGCTCACTGAATTTGGAGTCGAAAAAATAGGCAGACTGCATTTATTACACATTCTTGAGTTGTGAACTGCATGTGCCCCATACAGTTGTCAAGAAACAAAAAAGGTTACATTCACGTGGCGGGTGCGGTAATGTTTCCCAGCCGAGTACAGAAATTGTTTATAGGGTCAATCTTGCCGTATGAGGCTTGGTGTTATCCTGCAAGAATATCACTTTCCTCCGAGTGATCAAAGAAGATTGTTTCTGAATAAATATTCTCTCCGAATACGGTACATATTTTTCGCGCAATCGCTGCAGTTTTTATATCAAGTTTGTACGTAAACAACTTCGAATTACTGTTTTATTCACCACCATTTTTAATTATTAAAACTAGGAATGTAACAATTTTCAGCAATTTTTTATGTGTGTGCGAAAAGAAGGATTCATACTAGAGTATTATAATAACCGATATTAACCAACAACATAAACAATATTCATGGCAATGTGCAATATACAGAAACCACAAGAACTTATTTGGTTACCTGATAGTTAACGAATTTCGGTCTATCATTTTGAACGAATAATTTTTTCCAGCTACTTCTAGTCTGCCCATCGTCCCATAAGAAAATTCGTTCCAATAATCATACTGAACAAGTTTTATTTGCTTTCCTATTATACATATAATGTAATGTAATTTGTAAAAACAATGTTGAAGTTTCAGACCAATGCAACTGTCAGTCAGAAACTGACAATTGTTTCTGCCCTAGGGGAGAAACAACGTTGTTTCTGCCCAGCACATTTATTTATTTATTATTTATGTCTGTATTTTAAGACTGTCAGAATCGCATTTGTAATAAACATAATCGTCTAACAGCTGTCGTCAAATCGTTGTCAAGATATTACTACGCTATTTGTCTGAAATAGTTTTAATTCGACTTGCTACAGAGATCAAAACTCCCTGTTTTAATGCATGTGATATGAAAAATATAGTATGTGGCACGAGATCAAACAAAGACGATTTCTGACCGGGCGATGACAGCCCTCGCTTCGCTCGGGCAGTCTATTCTCGCCCTAGTCAGAAATCGCCTTGTTTCACCCCTTGCCACACAATATACTATTATCATTCGACATTTTTACTTAGTTTTCACAAATTGTTATATGTCACTGCTGTTTGTCGTTCGTTTGCATCAAAAATAATATTGACCGACTAGAAAGTATGCGGAATTCATTATTTTTCATAATTTTAATATATATATTTTTTGTAACACTCTAAGCCCAAAGTAATGCTTCAGGTATCTCATGCTGATAGTAGGCAATGGCCAAAATTCCATATTTGTCAAATATTTTTTATTGTCAACAGGTTTCGATTTCGAAATGTTAAAAAATTAGTGCAATTGACTGAACTCTGAAAAAGTGCAGTATATGAGAGAATAAAGAGGATAAAATGGCGTAGATATGAGACAGATCAGTTTCAGGAAAACCGCGTAAGGTTGAAGGAAACAGTTTAAACGCTAGGACGATACCATACGCGTCTAGGGTTTCGCAAATTGGCTAACAGAAATCAACGAAATGTAAAAGTATGTCCAGAAACCGTCCGTATGTCACTAAAAAGACAAGGCTTCATATCAAGAAAACCAAAAGAATCCCTTTAATGACACCTTCACAAAGACGAAGAATAGAGTTTTGTCAACGTTTTCAAGAACTTAATTTTAATAATTATTTATATCGGATGAAAGTTGTTTCCAACTTCGTACAAATCACTTAAAAATCCTATCACAACAAATGTTACTGTTCAAATTTCCCACCAAAATTATGGTTTAGGAAGCAATATCTCAACGTGGTGCTACACCTCTCTATATAGTTAATGCTAATGTTAATAGTGAAAAGTATTTTTACATTCTAAATGATTTTCTTCTTAAAAGGGCACATGCTTTATATCCAGAGGGTGGCGTTTTCAGCAGGATAATGCATGGTGCCATACTTCAGCCTTACTCAAGCTTGGATACAAGAACACTAAATGAAAACAATTCCATGGCCAGCATCGTCACCAGATCTTAGTCCCATTGAAAACATATAGGACTAATGAAGATTAAAGTTAAACGAGCAGCTTCACGAAATAAAGATGAATTGATTCGGTCAGTTTTACAGTCCTGGACTACCATCATCGAAAATTATGGCGCTGACCTTGTTTCGGGTGTATCTCGACGTATCTATAGTTAAGTGTTTGCAGTTAAATAGAGGTTGTATAAGAAATTAGATGAATTATTTGTTATAATTTTTCAATTTAAATATTAGAAATGTATATGTAAATAATTACAATTTGTAACAAAATATAACACCCGTAATAGAAAACATTAGTAAGATAGCCAAGTAGTCCACCCTCCTACACCCTAGACGCACCACCACCATACCGACGAAACCACCCGAGGAAGGTACAAAACAAGAGGGCAGTACCCAGATCAGCAGAGTTGTACAAGCTCCCAGCTTCCACCCTTCGCTTCCGACTCCGGAACGATATCTGGAACTGACTAGCTTAAAACCTCTGGCTTCCAACACGTGGAACCAGATCCATGAGTCGCTCAGGTCGTACCAAGAGCAGTGAAACCACTGCTCATTCGAATTAAACCACAACGCGTCACGTCATCACGCAGGTGATCGGTAAGTGGACCATCTAGTGACTATCAGTGCCCGTTTTACGTTTTCAAGCCATAGGCAATATCTTTTGTTTAATTAATAGTTACTGCTAATAAAATATTATTCATGACGGCTTTTGACTCTTAAACAAAAACCCCGTCATAAATTGAGTTTGTTTTTTTTTCGGATACAATTTCTAAACATTTCTGTCACAAAATAAGCTATTCAGTAATTTTAATTTGACAACCGACTCTAAATGGTGGAAAAATAGGTATCCAAAGTGATGACGTCGCTGCAATCTTTTTTGTTGCCAAAGTGCATACTTTTTATAAAAGTTAAAACACCATTTTGTTTTGCATTTATTCACATATCTTATATAGCAATATAAACAAAATTTTTATAACACAAATAATCGAAATAAAATTTGAGTCTTAATCTATATAACAACTAATAAAAAATCAGCTTATAGGAATTAAAAAAGATCTAAGTGACTGTTGTGACATCATATCTCAATTACCCGTAATTCCTATTTTTAGTGCTTTAACGGAGACAGCTATTGTATTTAAAAATAAATAGGATTATTATATAAAATAAAAAAATAATATATATTACCTGGTCCTCTATTAATATTGAACAAAGCTCTATTTTCTACCCTTGTAGGTCGAGCTGTGGATCGAGCATACGAAGCTCCTTGTCCAGCAAATGCAGGACTAGGTGGTCCAGATTGTCCTGGAATCTCTAAAAGACGTGCTATGTGTTGCATCTTTTTTTGTCGCGCTTTTATTCTACCCTAAAGCAAAAACAAAAAAGGATAAGATTTTGCAATATTTTCTGATATTAAATACGCATTAAAAATATTGTGTTGACTGAAACTATGTTAACGACAATATTTTTTATTAATTACAATACGCTCAATATTCATATCATAAATAATGATTACATACAAGATTTGCTCAAAGCACAACGTTAAAGAGTCTTTGAAGTCCTTTGTACCTGGGACTGCAGACATTTCATAAATCCGAGCTTTTTCTCGACCCTCACAGCATGTGGTTGTATGCACTCATCATTTTACAATCTATTGTTTAAATTTAAAAAATATATGTGATTATTTTTTTATAAATAAATATAAATAAATACCAGAGACCTAAAAGATATGTTTACAGGCGTTAAAGGTATTTTATGTGATTATGAGTGTTGTTCTTTTCTTAGAATATTTTGGTGTCTTATCAATAAACTTCAAAATTTTGCGTAAGTATTAAATATGGTTGAAAAAAAAAATATTTTTACTTTTCTGGCATATTTTCATTTTTATTTATAAAAAATTAATCACATATATTTTTTAAATTTCAACAATAGATAGTAAAATTATAAGTGCATACAACTAGATGCTGTAAGGGGCGAGAAAAGGGTCAGATTTAGGCACCGCCCGCTGTTCACAGATAAGGGGTGACTTCAAAGGATCTTTAACCCGCTGTTTCCAGGTAAGGGGTGAGTGACTGCAAAAACTCTTTAACTAAAGCACTATTGTGTTATTTTTAATCTTCCAAAAAAACAATAAAAATCGTACAATTGACAAACAACAATACTTACATAAATTAAAAATAATAAATTTAAGAGATTCACAAAAATAGAAAATATCTTTCCATATATCGTATAAATATTAAAAAATTTAACGAAATACGATAAAAACAGTAAAACACATTCGAGAATGCCGACAGAAGTTTACTTAAAATGACGTATTTTTGGTCGTAAATCTGGTGCCCTTATTTTCTCGTCATTTCTTGTTTTTTTTCTCATTCTTTCAATTTTGTTTGATTTTTTCTCGATTTTTCGTTTGTTTATTTTTTAATTTCTATTTACTTTTTTAATGATTTTTTTCTCCATTCTTCAATTAATCTTTCCTTGTCGTTTTTTTTTTAATTTTTTTCATTCTTTCGATTTTTTCTAATTTTTTGAGTTTTTTATTTTGATTTTTGTTTTTTTTTTTATTATAATTGTGTTTTGTTTAATTATATACCTAATAGTCTAAGAGCTGGCTACGAAAATTGAAAATGATAAGGTGCAGTAAAAATAATTATATAAATACCTTCCCTTATCTTTAACCTTTAAATACTTTTTACGAAACTCGTACTAATGATCATAAAATGGTATCGTGCCATATTTACATTTAAAATGCATCTGAAAATCAATTAATGCGAATTAATTATACTATTTTTTATATTTCTAGGCACCGCAAAGACAGCAAACAATTGTAAATAGAAATTACTACCACAAAAAAATATTTAATTCTTAAATAAATATACACACTTACTTTTGTTAACCTTTGTTTGGCAGCCATACACCGGATATTATCATCAAAAACAAATTTTGCATTCAATAGTGGGATCCTATTAGAACTAGCACCAGATATTGGTCTGTGAATGGTAATATGCAAACATCTGGAATCATCTTTATCTCCGGTCACCTCGATATCTTGAAGAAATCCTACAAGTTTAGCAACACCCCAACCCAAGCGTTTCGTATCAGGTTCCACTAAGATAAGTTGAAGAATATCGATCACCAGAAACCGCCTCATTTTTGTCCCATCTTTGTATACAACTGTGCATGCTATTAAGTCCGAATTATCTGAAAAGAAACACCATTTCATGAGGGGCTTTCTTCAGTTTGGGAGCCACAAGATAGAACCAATCACTAGTATTTGATTTGATTTATTACATATAGCGTAGTGCTATAAGTTGAAATATATACAATATGGTTTTGGGTACATACGAAAATTAGAGTCCTATCCATGCATTCTATTAATGCTAAAATTGTTGCAATAAAAAATTAAATGAATATTTACATTATACAAATTTATCTAATCATTTTGTATTATAAATAATTTCCCCAGACTATTGTTACCGTGCCTATATCGGTGAGAATTACTTAGTTTAAGGGTACTTCTAAATTTATACGAAGAGGTCCACCTGAGTTACTGACATTTCGTCCAGAATTGTGGAGACAGAATCATGCATTCTTTAACTAACATATCTAATTTTCTTTTGATTTAATATGCAAGTTTTTAATATTGTAACGGGATAACCGTAAAGGAAGGGACCTTAATTTGAAAGATTGTTGTTGACAGTTGATTTTTAGAAGTTTGTAAAAAAATCAACTGACCATTTTAAATAATGTTCTAGAAAATTCTAGAAACTTCTAAACACACTAACTAGATTAAATAATGTTGTATATAAGGGGATGCACGGGCAGTTAACGTCAGTTCGAGTCAAGTGTTCAGAAGAGTTCATTGTATTGTCAAGTAGTTAGACGTTATCCAGCAGAGTTCAGTGTATCTTAACAATTTTGTAAATAAATTGTGTAAAAAGCCCCCATAAGTGTTTCAAATTGGTGTCAGGTGTGGGGTGAAGATACAAGGATGCCTGGAAAAAAGATAAATGAACTATTGGTGGCTGAGCTCAGAAGAGAGCTCGAAGAATTGGAGTTGGAAACTACTGGGAGCAAATCCGTATTGTTGAGAAGGCTCCGTGAATACTACGTAAATAATAATTTGGACCCTGACGCTGTGGAGTTCGAAGACCCAGTTCAAAAAGCAAATTCTGAACTAACTCAACAACTTTCCCGGCAACATGAGGAGCTATCCAGTCAGATGAAGAGCCAGCGCGAAGATATGTCCCAGCTGAAAGAGGAGCTATCAGGACGAATGACGAGCCAACAAGAAGAACAAACTCAACAACTTTCCCAGTTGTCCAGTCAGATAAGCAGCCAGCGCGAAGATATGTCCCAGCTGTCGCAACGAATGACGAACCAACAAGAGGAGCTATCCAGTCAGATGAAGAGCCAGCAGGAGGAGCTTTCCAGTCAGATGAAGAGCCAGCGTGAAGATATGTCCCAGCTATCCCAACGGATGTCTACCCTACCAGAAGAGTTATCCAGTTCCTTTTCCCAGCAAATATCGCATTTGCGCTCCGAAGTGTACACTCTTCATGACGAACAAAATCAGCAAGTGTCCAGCTTGCGAGACGAACAAAATCAACAAGTCGCCAACTTGCGAGACGAGCAAAACCAGCAAGTGGCCAACTTGCGAGAGGAGATCAACCAGCAAATCCAGTCCGAAATAAGAAAGCTTCAACGAGAACACGAAGCTTGTCGTCGAAACCAGCCCATCCACCACGGCGACGGAGATGCAGAAAGGACGGAAACCTGCCACGTAGACGTCGACCGACGAGGAAATGGGGAGACTACCCAGGTACGAACGACAATGAAACCCCCGACCTTCGACGGGAAGATTTCCTGGCCAAATTACCTGAAACAATTCGACGCAGCGGCCAGAGCTAATGGATGGTCATCCCAGGAGAAAGCATTGTCCCTAACCGTAGCTCTGCGAGGCGAAGCTTTAGACGTCTTGCAATCATTGACACCGGATGAAGCTGACAACTTCGAGTTATTGGTGAATCGTCTAGAGATGCGTTATGGTCAAACTCATCTACAACCGGTGTACCGAATGCAGTTAAAGAGCCGAAAACAGAAAAATGGAGAAACTATCCAGGAATTTGAAGCGGATGTAGCAAGAATGGTACGACTTGCGTATTCAAATGCAGCGGAGGATTTCCTGGAGTGCCTAGCAGTCCAAACCTTCACCGATGGTCTTCGAGACGTCGAGTTGCAGCGCGCTGTACGGTTGGCGCGGCCGAAGACTCTTGTGGACGCCTTGACCATTGCCCTGGAGTTTGAGGCGGCGACGGAGGCCTCACGTGGAGTTGCTCGACTAAGGGAAATCACTGGTAACTACGACCATGCCGTTCATTCCGTTAGCGACGTTGAAGCGGTAGTAGAGAGATTAATGAAGTTATCTCCAAGAAGAAGGCGCCAAGTGAGATGCTGGAACTGCGGAGAACTAGGCCATATAAGAAATACTTGCCCCCAAAAAGAAAAATCTTCTGCTGAAGTACCCCAGCAGCAGGAAAACTAGAACGGGTCGACTCCTGGAGGGCGAAATCGACCCCAAACATTCCCGAAGCCCCTCACACCATTAAATTGGCAACTCTGCGACATCACGTGGACAGCTTATATGTAGATGGCCTCCTTGATGGGAAGAATATTAGCATGCTGGTAGACACTGGAGCTACAAAAACTATCGTCCGACCAACCATCATTATGCGAAATAAGATGTCGCCTACCAGTTGGAGACTGCGTACCGCTACCGGAGATTCTGCTAGAGTCTACGGTGAGATACAGGTGACGCTACAGTTTGGTTCAACCTCTCTTGTTCACTCAGTGCTGGTGGCTGACGTTGATGAAGATGTTGTTCTGGGCATGGATGTTATGCTCCACTGTGGTTTTTATTTGGATCTTCGCCAACGTATCCTTCGTACTGGTAATGAAGAAATATTCCTGCACCGAAAACAATTTGACAATGCCTCGATTAAGCTAATCGATGATATCGAACTTCCGGCAAGCTGCGAATGTGTCGTCACAGCGCGGTTGGATGGACTGGAGCCAGATGGTGCCCCAGCCATGATAGAGCCGAAGAACCATGACCATGAATTGGGAAAAGGACTCCTTGTGGGTAAGACTCTTGTTAGATCCGCCAAAGAGGTACCCATCCGAGTTATCAACTTGAACGATCATCCAGTTCTTCTCCGAAAGGACACGGAAA
The DNA here is from genome assembly GCA_964028335.1 of Altica lythri. Taxonomy (NCBI): domain Eukaryota; kingdom Metazoa; phylum Arthropoda; class Insecta; order Coleoptera; family Chrysomelidae; genus Altica; species Altica lythri. The sequence continues at coordinate 4,702,623 of OZ034806.1, read as the reverse complement.
TGGGAAGTTTAAAACCAGTAATGGCCATAATTCACAAGATAAATGTTACGGAAACAGATGAGACCAACGAAATTGAACAATTAATGACAAAATTAGACCCCTCTTTGTCAAAATTAGAAAAGAAACAGGTAAGAGATCTACTTTACCGTTATAAACCTGTATTTGGTTCTAAAAGTAAACTGGGAAGAACTGATGTTGTACAACATAGAATTGACACTGGTGATGCACGTCCGATTCGACAGGTACCCCGAAGGATGCCTCAAGTTAAAAAGGAAGAAGCAGACAGAGCCCTTAAAGAAATGATTCAAAATGGCATAGTCGAACCATCCAGTAGTCCGTGGGCTTCTCCTGTGGTATTAGTGAGAAAGAAAGACGGATCAATGCGGTTTTGTGTCGACTATCGAAAGCTAAATGATGTCACTAAGAAGGACAGTTATCCTCTGCCAAGGATTGATGATGCCCTCGACGCTTTGGCGGGTTCTACTCTGTTTTCTACCTTGGACCTCAAAAGCGGATACTGGCAAGTTAAAATGAATCCTGCAGACAAAGAAAAGACTGCCTTTACCAGTGGATCAGGGTTATGGCAATTCACAGTCCTTCCATTTGGCCTCTGTAATGCTCCTGCGACGTTTGAACGACTAATGGAGAACATCCTGCGGGGTTTGTCATGGGAAACTTGTCTAGTTTATCTAGACGACATCATCATAATGGGTAAGACCTTTAAGGAACATTTATCTAACCTGGAAAAAGTTTTTAAAAGATTACAGAACGCTAATCTAACATTGAATGTTAAGAAATGCCACTTGTTCCAGAGACAGGTCAACTATTTAGGACATAACGTAAGCAAGGATGGCGTTGCTGTTGACCCCGCTAAGATACAAGCCGTTCAGGAATGGCCAATCCCTATCGACAAACATCAGCTCCGGAGTTTCTTGGGTCTTTGTTCCTATTACCGACGATATGTCAAGAATTTTGGAGACATCGCCAAACCCTTGACACGTTTGACAGAACAAGATAAGTCCTTCTGTTGGGATCAGGAATGTCAAAAGGCGTTTGAAATATTGAAGAAACAGCTTACGTCAGCACCTGTTCTTGCTTATCCACTTCCTGATGGTAAGCTTATTTTGGACACCGACGCCAGCAATGTGGGAATTGGAGCCGTCTTGTCACAGCTACAAGACAGTAAGGAAAGAGTGGTTGGTTACTTCAGCAAAACTTTATCGAAAGCTGAAAAGAACTACTGTGTAACTCGGAGGGAACTGTTAGCAGTTGTAAAATCCGTCGAACACTTTTATAAATATCTGTATGGCAGAAAATTCCTGATCAGAACAGACCATGCTAGTTTAAAGTGGCTACTTAGCTTTAGGAACCCAGAAGGACAGATAGCAAGATGGCTCGAAAAACTGCAGGAATATGATGTTGAAATCGAGCACAGACCTGGAACCAGACATCGTAATGCTGATGCACTTTCCAGAAGACCATGTCGACCTGATTGCCCCCATTGTACCCGTATGGAGCAGAACGAGGAAAAACTTGCCTTAGTTAAGGTTGTGCCAGAAGACGAGAGCTCTATGCTGGAGGAGCAACAAGAAAACGATCCCGTTCTGAGAAAGATTAGGGAGTGGAAGAGAATGGACCGTCGTCCGTTGTGGAGAGAGATATCCTCATCCTCTCCTGCTTTAAAAGCATACTGGTCCCAATGGAACTCTTTAATTTTGGACGGAAGGCTCGTTAAAAGACTTGTAGAAAATTCCGAGGGCACAGAAACAAGGAAACAAATAGTGGTCCCAAGAAATGCTGTACCGGAAATTTTAAAACAGATGCATAATGATAGTTCTGGAGGACATCTGGGTATCACGAAAACGCTGCAAAAGATCCGAGATAGATTTTACTGGGTAAATTGCACTAATGATGTTAAAGATTGGTGTCGTAAATGCACTACATGTGCTGCCAGTAACGGTCCGCACCGAAAACCGAAGGCGGAAATGCAGCAATACCTGGTTGGAAGTCCTTTTGAAAGAATCGCAGTAGATGTATTGGGGCCACTTCCACAGACCGATGTAGGAAACAAGTACATCTTTGTTGTAATGGACTACTTCACTAAATGGGTTGAAGCATATGCAGTTCCCAATCAGGAAGCTACCACTTTAGCAGATATATTGGTTGAAGAATTCGTAAGCCGATTTGGGGTACCATTAGAATTACATTCAGACCAAGGAAGAAATTTTGAGAGCAAGCTGTTTCAAGAAGTTTGCCAAAGATTAAGCATCCACAAAACGAGAACCACAGCGATGCACCCTCAGTCTGATGGAATGGTGGAACGAATGAACCGGACTATAACCAACTATCTGTCAAAAGTGGTGTCAGATTGTCAGAGGGATTGGGATCGACATATTCCACTATTTCTAATGGCAATTCGATCGGCCATCAACGAATCAACTGGCCAAACGCCTGCGAAGGTCCTGTTCGGTAGAGAAATGAGGCTACCATGTGACTTGGTGTTTGGTTGTAAACCTGGTGAAGAAATGGCACGTGAACAATATGTCGCTGACCTTCAGAATCGAATGGAGAATATACACAACCTGGTGCGTGGAAAACTACAATTATCTAGTGATCGGATGAAGAGGTACTATGACACACGGACAATGGAAAAGAGTTACCAAGTTGGAGATTTAGTCTGGCTCTATAACCCCCGACGGCGTCGAGGTATTTGTCCGAAATTACAAAAGAACTGGGAAGGTCCTTACACCATCAAGAAGAAGATTAACGATGTCATTTATAGGATCGTGAAAATTCCCAGAGGGAAACCCGTCGTGGTCCATCATGATCGTTTGGCGCCTTACCAGGGAAACCACAGTGGAGATGCGCAACAACTCCAAGAAAATGGTTTGGCTGGCTCAGGGAGTGTGCGGGATTCCGATGTAGGAAATAACATTCCAGGAGGAATGAATCTAAGGAGGGGGCAGTGTAACGGGATAACCGTAAAGGAAGGGACCTTAATTTGAAAGATTGTTGTTGACAGTTGATTTTTAGAAGTTTGTAAAAAAATCAACTGACCATTTTAAATAATGTTCTAGAAAATTCTAGAAACTTCTAAACACACTAACTAGATTAAATAATGTTGTATATAAAGGGATGCACGGGCAGTTAACGTCAGTTCGAGTCAAGTGTTCAGAAGAGTTCATTGTATTGTCAAGTAGTTAGACGTTATCCAGCAGAGTTCAGTGTATCTTAACAATTTTGTAAATAAATTGTGTAAAAAGCCCCCATAAGTGTTTCAATATTTTTTATTTAAATAATTTGTTTTTGAGATAATTAAATTTGTAATAAACGTTAACTCACGACTTATTTGAGCCAGCTAGGGAAACAACGCCTTTTAGGCCGCTTTAACGGTATTAAATTTGACTTAGTTGTTAATGACTTAATCTTTGTTATTATCGGCTATAATTAATAGTAAGCTGTTGTTAGAATTATTATTTCACTAATTTTCCAATAGAATATTGAAAAATAACATTCGTTTAAATTCCTCCGAGTAAAACGAATACGCCAAATTTCTATATACGTAATATACGTACTCGACGTTTGCCGATTCGTTTTAATGATTACGAAATGAATTATTTTACAGAATTAGCGTTAGTAGGAAGAAATGAACCTCAAAGTTATCAGGAAGCATAAACTCAGATAATAAAGAAAAATGGATTGATGCAATGCAAGGTGAGTACAACTCACTTATATCACATGGCGTTTGGGAATTGGTTGATAGACCAAGAGATACTAATATTGTAAAGTGTCAATGGGTGTTTAAGGAAAAGTTAGATGTTGACGGTAAATTGAATAAATTTAAGGAACGTTTGGTCGCTAAAGGGTTTACGCAAAGGTACAGAGTTGACTATGAGGAAACTTTCTCGCCAGTGGTGAGACATTCCACACTTCGTACATTGTTTGCACTTGGAGTGGAGTTTGATATGGACATTTAAATTTTAAATTAGAGAAAGCATCACATTGTGATACTAATTATCCGTATCAGGAATTATTAGGTAGCATGATGTATCTTTCTGTTTACACACGTCTTGATATTGCATATGTTGCAACTAGCGAAGTCAGTATAATACCTGCTACGCAAAAACTCATTGGTTAGCTGCTATGCGAGTATTAAGGTATTAACAAGGTACAGCTCAATATGGACTACCGTTTAGAAGAGGTAGTACTGCTCCAGAAATATTTTCTGATGCTGATTGGACAGGTGATGTTGAAGACAGAAAGTCTTACACGGGACTTGTAAGTAAATTAGGTAATTCGGTAATTAATTGGGAGTCTCGAAAGCAAAAAACTGTCGCATGTTCGAGTACTAAAGCGGAATATTATGGTTTGACTAGTGCTGTTAAAGAATTTTTTTGAGAATTTTTTATCAGAGTTAAATCTAATAAATTTGCAGGAACCAATTACCATTTACAATGATAAATCAAAGCACACACAAAGTGATTAACAACCAAGTATATAGGCGCACTAAACATATTGACGTTTCTTATCATTTCATAAAAGAAGCGATTGATATTGGTCAGGTCACAATAAAATATAAACCTAAAGTGGCAGATTTGTTTACAAAGGCATTACCAAAATTTAAACATGAAAAATTTATTAAAGACATACAACTTGACAGTTGTAAGGTGTTAGAGGTGTAATTTACGTCATTTCTTTAATTTATTTATTACTTTATTGATATACAATGTGACATACTCTAGTAAGGGGAAGTTGTTTTTATTAGTTAATCTACTAGTATCTACTAGGTATTTAATAATATTGTCATGGTTTTATTTAAATGTTTGTTTTAATAAAAACTGTCGTACAAGACGTCATTTTTATTTTCAACAAGAGTAAGTTGATAAAACTTTTACACTGTCCAATACTTAACAAATTTAATATGGAGGACTTTATAACAGCGCGAATTCTATCATTGTTTTCAGCTATCCCATATATTCCTTAGTTTTGCCTGTAAATCATTTTTTGTTCTCTGGTGATTGTTTCCTAAGTAACTTTTCATGCGATGTCACAAGGTCTCAATTATATTTAAACGAGGACTACTTGAAGGCAGGCCAAGCAAGTACTTTCATGTTGTGATTTGCAAATGATTGTTTGGTTGATTTCGCAGTGTGACACGAGGCTCCATTCTGTTAAAAGATCAAACTTCGTCAAGATAGAGCGTCTCCAAACTAGGAATGAGACTGTTTTCAAACATGCCCCGATATCTAGCTGCATTAATGGTTCCTTCCATTGTTCCTATGTTTCCAATACCTTTACCTGACATGCAGCCACAAACCATGACACCCTTTAGAAATTTCACAGTCCTTTTTAGACAATCCGCTTTAATGCTTCATTTTTTTGCGTATTATTCTTCTTCTGCAATCTCTTACCGAAATATCAAATTTTGATTCGTCATTAAAAACAATTTCGCACCAGATTTCCACCGTACAAGCCAACAGATACCTTCTTCATTTACAGCTGTGTTAGTAACGGCTTTTCTTTCGCCTTCATTTAAATAGACTGTTTAAGTGTGTACGTATGTATTTTTACCTCATAACAACTAAGCCCAGAGTTATGGATTCACTGCCTACAAACATTCACGTGAAATATTACGATCTCTGCATTAAAAAGAGCTGTTGTCTCTCTTTAAGTAGCTCTGCGATGACTTTTGCACAATTTTACCAGTGGCCTCCTCGTTCTGGATGTTATTTTCCTAGGTTGTCTCGCAAAATTCAAATCCTTTCCGATTGCACTTATACTTTATTCTTCATCATACTGTTTCACTACAATTTCTAGTAATTTTTGAAGAATTAGCTATACCGCAAACCATTTTGTTAAATTAAATAATTGTTGATAACATTCAATTGACAGTTGTCACATTTAAATACGATTCAAACCATGTTTGTTTAAACCATCCTTTCAAAAATTAAATTACTAGCAAATTACTAGTCCGAACATTTAAGTTGTGTGTGAAAATGGAACCAATCTACATTTTTCTTTATTTGTAAATACGTGTCCTAAAAAATCAATGTATTAAAAAATATTTTTTGGTAAATCTTAAATTTAAAAAATTTTGTGCATAAACTACATTTTGATATTAAAATTAATATCTTCCGAACCTTATATTATTGAGGCCCGTATAAGGCATATTGGAACAACCACAGATACATCAAAATACTTCAGAAGAAGACGTTATCAAAATTGAAGTCAATTAAATTTAAAAAATAATTAATTAATTATTTTGCATAGTACTTTTTTTAGAGCTTTTCTCGGTAGGTGGCGTCAAAGTTAAGTTTCATAGTGCCTATTTCTATTTGTATTGGCAAGCAACGTATATATAACATAACAGATATTGTATATGAAAAAAATAAATAAAATGAATTTTAACATTAATTTATATAAAAAACTGTACTGTACTAATTGCCTAATAATTTCGGTATTCCAATTTGGATGACGCCTCCATCTCTGTACTTATTTTTAAAAACAACACAGAGCTCATAAATACGTATAACTAAACAAAACCACAAATAAACAAACAAAAAAACATTTAACTCTACCACCAACAAATAAACTAGTGATTGTTTAAATCATGTAGCTGTGACACACAACGAGTTATACTCAGGTCCAAAGCTTGATCAATCTGCACGTAGCTCTGAGGATTAGTCAACGGAAGTTGTGTCTCCACTTCTCCATTTAAAGTTAGCACCAAGTTTCTTACTAGGAAATAGACCCTAATGGCTCTCTTCGCTCGTTCTACCTGGTAAAAATGAAAAACCAGCTATTATTACCTGACATAAAAAAGAAATTGGTAAAAGATTTGGGTTACGCGGAGTTCCAAGGTTCTGACGATATTTTCAAGGAGCAAACTAGAGGCACCTAATAATGCTCTGAAAGCAAGCCGAGTAATGGCAGAAAAAACTATGTTGCTTAGTCTAATTTTAATTACCCGGGTTAATTCTCGCAATATAACGCGCAATATTGTTAGAACTAAAATGGAGTTGCGTTAAGTATGAGAGTTTGAGAACTGCCGGTATAGGGAATGGAAAATTCGCAAGCATTAAACTATCCTAAATTCAGAATCAGGGAAGATCTTAATGCAAAATTTAATTTTTGTAGAAAAACATGTAAAATAAAATTTTTGATATTCTATGGTATTTACAATTAAAAATTGTGAAAAATAAATAAAAGACGTTTATTATGAATATTCTTCCTTTAAAATTTTCTAAACTATGATAGGAACTTTGTAACATATTCTATAGCCATTAAAAAGAAGACTTCCTATAGTTAAATTGTAATTTTGCATTAACTATAAAGACTACATCGTCGATCTTAATAGCATAGCCCACACATAAATCTAATGTTTTAATGAATTAAAAAGTTTTCAAATTATAAACATTTTTTTTCTTTGTGTATAATTATATCAAGTAGGTATCAGAAAAAATCGTTACTTTGCACGACCAAAACTAACAGTTCAGGACTCACCGGCATGAAAACGAAACAGTTGCATAATGATGCTTTCAGCCACAAAAATTAAATTTTAAAATTTAAATTACAAAATTAATATTTATGTAATAGTTAAAAAAACTAAAAACACGTTTGTGAAAAAATCTGTATAAGTATATATTTTTTAAATATGAATTTATTTATTTATTTATTTATTTATTTATTTATTTATTTATTTACGGAATTCTCCATTTTGTACAAAAAAAAATACAATATAAGTTTAACAATTAACAATTTAGTTTTAACACATATATAACAAACCATAATACACATAAATACATTAATCATAGCTGTTAAGAATACATCTAAGGCATCTTTTTAAACCACTTAGACTCAGGAAAGGATCCAAATCTAATTTATTGCACATTCTGCACATACGCGTAAGTGCACTGTTTTGACCATAATTAGTCGAGTGAAAAGAGACTTGGAACAACTGACTATTTCTAGTTCTATGGACAGTATTAAAATTAATTTTATTAAGCAAACTGGGTAGATCAACTAGTCCATTGATTAGTTTGTACAAAAACAACAAATCAGACTTCATTCTTCGAACTTTCAAAGTATTCAACTGCAAAATATTAAGCACACGATAATAATCAAAATCAAGGTTATTAAAACCTAGTTTAAATGAAACTGATTTGGCAAACTTTCTTTAAACTTTCTCAAGTTGATCAACATAGACCCCATAATTAGGATTCCATAACGGCGAAGCATACTCCAGCAACGATCGAACCAATGACATATATAGAGTCAAGTATGAATAGCCCGATAGGTCCTTAGAGATTCTATTAATCCAACCCAGTCTTTTAAAAGCCCTATTAGTGAGTGAGAGAATATGATTACTGAAGGTCATTTTAGTATCAAAAACAATTCCAAGATCTTTTATTTCATCCACTCGGTTCAGTACTTTATTATCCAATAAATAATCAAAGATAAATGGTTGTTTGATCCATGTAAAAGTAATACAGCAACACTTATCAACATTCAAAACAAGACCATTTACAGTCGACCAAACCTGAAAGGAAAATAGGTCCTCCTTCAACAAGTCACTATCTCTTCTTGATGCAATAATTCTAAACAGTTTCAGATCATCTGCAAAGAGTAAGAATTGCGAATGCTTAACAACCTGTGCAATATCTAACATAAAAAGGTTAAACAGAAGAGGTCCACAATGTGACTCCTGGGGTACACCTGAAGACACTACAATTTCCCCCGAAAGAAAATTATTTATCCTTACACACTGCACCCTTTCTGTTAAATAACTGCGCAACCATCCTAAAACTACATCCCCAATCCCAAGTGCTCTAAGCTTGCTAATAAGAAGCAGATGATTTACCTTGTCAAATGCCTTAGAGAAGTCAGTATAAATACTGTCGACCTGAAGTCTCATCTCAAAGGCATCTAACAGATACTGCTCGTAAGTAAGAAGATTTGTCACGGTAGACCTCCTATCTACAAAACCATGCATTTCATTTAAAATTACCTTTTTACATTCCCAGGTAAGTATATCCGCTACAATCTCATCAAACATCTTGGGAATAGTTGATTGGATGGCGACACCCCTGTAGTTACACACATCCTCCCTGTTCCCTGACTTAAAAATAGGTGTTATATAACTATTTTTCCAATAAGATGGAAAAGTGCCTGTATTTAGGGATGATTAAAACAACAGATAAAGGGGCTTACAAAGTGTGCAGATACAATTTATTAGTAACAAAGGTGGTATTCCATCAGGACCTGAGGATGTCCTTGGTTTCAAGGTTGAAATACGTTCATACACTAGCTGTAAGGAGATGTTAATATTACTAATATCAATAGTATTCTCAAAAAAATAATCCGGAACATCAAACTGAGCATCTGAATATACTGAACCAAAATACCGACCAAACAAATTCACTATTCCCTCCCCATCACTGCATGTACAATCCCCATGAAACATGCTTGCAGGATAACCATTTGCTGATCTACCACTGTTGACATATTTCCAAAAAGAAGCCGGCTCACTGATAATATCTCTTTCTATTTTTGCAATATAGTTACCATAACATACCTCTCGAAGATATCTGCATCTATTTCTTAAATCTGAAAAAATATTATAATCTGACCTACCACGTGTTTCGAGATATTTTTTATGAGCCATCTTCTTTCTAAAAATTGTGGCCTGCAGTTCCCTAGAAAACCATACTGGAAAAGTTGAGCTTTTGAAGCGCTTTATAGGTACACAAATATCAACAAATTCATATAAAAAACTATAAAATTTATCTACTGCGCTATTGACATTAGATAAATCCAGCATAGCCTCCCAGTCTACCCCTGCAAGGAGGTCATTCAAAAGTGAGAAGTTGCAGTTTTTGAAATCGTAATAATATACATCATACTTTAACTTATTAGAGATATTAATTATAGGAACTTCAATTAAGTAGGGACAGTGATGATTGGTAACATTCAATAATAGATCATGAGCTACCTCAACTCTCACTGTTGGCTGACTAGCAAAAACTAAATCTAAATATACATTGTTGGAATTAGGTATACCGTTGACCTGAAATACATTAAGGTAAGCAAAGTTGTTACACAAAATATTTGCACTTGAGGTTGGAGGGCAGTGAACATCAACAATATTGCCATTTTTCACCCAACGCGCCTCTGGTAAGTTATAGTCTCCCACCAAAAGCAGTTGGTCATCTGGAAACATTTCAGCTAGGTAAGTCGCAGCCTGCGTGTGATTCAAATACTTCTCAGGCGGGGAACCAGGTGGTAAGTATGCTGCACCAAGAATACACCTCGCTGAGCCACAACCAAGTTGCACAAATACATGCTCAATATCATCATAAACTAAAGGAAGGCTTTTCGAGATATAATTCTTTCGCACCGCAATAAGTAATCCCCCTCCACGAGACTTATCACTATTTTTCACGTTACGATCATTTCTATAAACATTAAAATCCGCAAAAGATAATTCTGAGTCCACAATATCACTTGATAGCCAGGTTTCCACTATGAAAACTACATCATACACAGATGATGCTAATGCACTTGCCAGTTCAGTAAGTTTGGTCCTGACACCACCTGCATTCTGAAAAAAACAGTTTAGTTTTAAATTTCTTTTTGATGGTCCTCCGGGTAGTTTTTTGCACCTGCTACATCTCCATGAATGACGTTTTGAGTATTTGCTTTAGAAATAAGAGGTATTCCATTTTTGTAACGAATAACTAAACCATTTTCACCATTTTCAGTTCTACGAGACAGTTCATTGTATAGATCTTTTAGTTCTTTACGTTGTTGAATAGTTAGGTCTGCTTTGATTTTTACAGTCGGTGAACTTATCCTCCTTTTATTTTTGAGACAAAGCACTGCGGTATCAGGATTTGAAAAAGTAACCTTCAAAGGCCTCGGATTCCTACCTGGCTTCCCCAACCTGACAGCCTTAAAATTCCCTAGATCTATATTCAAATCCTTAAGGCTGAAATTTATAGTCGATCCTTGAGATGCTCCTTATGCGAGGCGTCCTCGACCCTTCCTCCGTTTTTCGATTTTATAGTCCTTTCCTCGAGGAAGGATATCTTGAGGAAAGGTTCATAACTGACAACACTGTATTTTGTTTTGTTTGTCGTAATTTTGACACTTTGACAGAAAGGAAGGTTAAGGTTGAAAGTTTTGGTCGTGTTTTTGTAATTCTAAAGAATGTGTGAAAAAGAAAACAGATGTCCCTATACGAAGGAAGAAAAATACTTCCTCGTATTACAGGTGAATAAATTTACGGCCGTTTTGCAAACAAAACAGATAACTGCAGACTGCAGCAGTATAAGAGAAAAGGCCCAGGCATGCGAAAAAATTACGGCATTTTACAACAGCCAATTTTCAAATAGAACGTCCAAACAATTAAAAAAATTGTGGGACAACATGAAAGAGAGGTATGTAATCTATATGATGCCATTTTTTATCTCTAAAACAGGTGGGCAAATATCGTTTTGGTAGTCATACAGGCATAAATACTTCTTCACCCGCAATGTCAACAAACCCAAAAAGTCTTCTAAATCGTCCATATTTTTGATATTTCCACAAAAAAAAAACTCAAAATAGCAAATTCTAAACACAAATACAAATAAACACGTTTTCTCACCTAAAAATCAAGAATTTATATGTCAAAAGTCAGTTCAAGGCGTCCTTAAGGTAGCTCGAGATCTACCTTGTCCTCTACTCGTCCTTAAGGATTCCTTTCGCGACTATAAAACAAAATTTTTCTCGAAGCAGTCCTCAAGGACTCCTCCGTTCTCAAGGCTCGACTATAAATTCCAGCCTAAGAACATCGGTGATTAACATTACGTCATTTTTAATTCTCTCCCTAAAATCATTTGAGTTACTTTCAGCAACATTAAACATCATTAAATTCTTCTTACGATGTATTCTATCATGAAACTCACTAAATATGATATTTTCGTTTGTCTCTCCATGAGTTGGCGCGGGAGCAGAATTTTCTGCATGTAAAATAGTGTTCGATTTCAGATCCTCCATAGTACTTTTAACATTACGAATTGTGGAATGCAATTCCTCAACTTCGGCCTCTAAACGACTGATTTTTTCTTCTCTCAAGTTATTGGCCTTCCTTAAATCCTGAAGAGCATTACAGATCTCTATCTTTTGTTCAGTCATAATCGAAAACATTTGGGAGATTATGGTAATTAAGTCTTTATTACTTATATTGTTTTTCTTTAACATATTGTTTACATTATTTCTAACCTCATTGACAGCTATGTCAGATCCTTCGTTCGACGGCAAAGTTCCACTTACGTTATTTTTACGTCTTGCAACGTTGCCAGATTCCATGCTTTTACTTATTGTATCTCTATCGAATGTCGGACTAGACCGTGAGTCGGTACCAGAGACCGAATTCCTTCCCAACGATGCTCGTTTAACCACACTTTTTTTACATAAAAAACACTCCCAGTTATGGGATCCTGTTTTTGTAACCAAACTACAAACAGAATCAAACTCCACATTTGTAAGGTCGGTACAACCCTTATGCACCCAACTACAACATTTAATACACTCTACTGCATGCTGATTCGCCTTAACAGCTCGCTCACAAATCGGACAAACATGACGCGCCGCCATTATTTATTTATGAATTAAGAATAGTTCATTTTTTTTAGTTTTTTAAAACTATTATTTCATTATCAGTAAGATTTTTCATAAAAGTGTGTTTTTTAGTTTTTTAACTATTACTTATGAAATTATGATTTATTTTTAATATGATTTCTTCATTAACAAACGATTATTTATATGTATAAAAAACAAAAAAGGTCGACAAAATTCGCACCACAAAACCTACATTCAAAATCAATCCTACTCTAAATCATAACGCTCTAACTCATTACGCTATTTGATCAATAAATATTTTTGTTTCAAGTTAGTACATGTTTGAACGCGCAGTCATCAGCTGATACCATACTATCTATTTTTTTTTCAAAAATCAGTTTTCTTTTAATTTTCTTTAATTTAATAAAAGCGTGTTAAAAATAAATCAGCCAAGGTAGTTTAGTTAGTTGTTTATTTTCTGTCAATTCTACTGGCCCAAAGCACTCAAAATTGGACAGATAATTATGATACCAAAACCTGGAAAAAACCCTCTAGATGTATCATCATATAGGCCTATCAGCTTATTACCAACAACCTCAAAGTTGCTTGAAAGACTTATCCTAAACAGAATAAATGCCGAAATAAATCCACAAAATTGGATCCCAGATCACCAGTTCGGATTTCGACAAACCCATTCAACAATACAACAATGCCATCGCATAGTAAACGTCATCAACCAGTCACTAGAAAGCACAGCAGCCTTTATAGACATCAGTCAGGCTTTTGATAAAGTCTGGCATCCCAGCTTGTTAAGCAAAATAAAAAGAATTCTCCCTTTAAGATATTATAACCCACTGAAAACCTACCTACACGAACGACAATTTAAAGTAAAAGTGAAAGAAGAAGTATCGGAATGCAAGCCTATCCACTCTGGCGTACCACAGGGGAGCATACTAGGACCATTATTGTACATACTCAATACATGACTTACCTACAAATGATAAAACAACCATTGGGACATTCGCAGACGACACTGCCATTTTTGCCAAGCATGACGATCCTATTGCAGCAACCCAAAATCGCCAAGAGCATCTGAACTCGCTTGAAATATGACTAAAGAAATGGAAATTAAAGGTAAACGAAACAAAATCATCCCACATAACATTCACTCTCCGGACAGGAACCTGCCCACCAGTATTTATCAATCAAATAAGAATACCACAAAGTAATCAAGTCAAATATCTAGGGCTTCATTTTGACAGTAAACTCAACTGGAAACACCATATAACAAAGAAAAGAACACAACTTGACCTAAAAACCAAAGAACTCTACTGGCTCATTGGAAGAAAATCCCACATTTCAATAGAAAACAAATTGCTAATATATAAAGCAGTGATAAAGCCAATCTGGACCTTACTGCATTGAACTGTGGGGCTGCGTAGTAAATCCAATACCGTGATTATCACAATCCAAGATACTTAGATCAATAGTTAATGCACCATGGTACGTATCAAACCAAACTCTACATACTGACCTAAAAATTCCATATGTAAACGAAGTCATTCGAGAAAACAACAGTAAACACCACAACAAACTAGAAGACCACCCCAATCCATTACTGCATCCACTACTACAACCTTTCCACAATATAAGACCCAGAAGAAGCTGGCCAGAGGAAAATGAGGAAACATCGCGGGATGTTTACCTCTCCACGCCACCACACGTACAATTATTAATCTTATATAACTGTACAACCAACAAATGAACTTATTGATGTATTACAGGAGAGGATGTATTACAGGAGAGAAAAAAAATTCCTGTCAATTAAATAATTAACATAAATAATAGTTAATTCTCAAAAATATTCAAAACTTTTAATTTCAAATCCTCGACAAAAAAATGGTGTCCACGAGCTTCCTTCTGAATGCCTGCTGCGGCAACTGAATATTCAAAGTACAAGAGGCACCTGGATCAGAAGTTCTGTATTCATAATGCTCTTCGGTGAAATGAGTTTCTGTTTTAACGATAAAACATAGGATCTTTTTAAATAGATGTGGATTTACTTTGTACTTATTTAAAAAAAGTCAAAATTGTAAGAGGCCGAAAAATCAGAAAATTTAAATTCAGTTCAACTCAGCCTGCTTGATACCAAAAATAATCCGCGGTAAACTCTAAAACTATTGTAAGAAGTCATTCGCAGATTAATTCAACTGGAAAGGTGTTGTCGAAACGAATAATTCGTACTGAATGTATTTCTTGGGTGATTGAAAGACGTTTAACGGTTATTGGGTTATCTTTTTATTATATTTGCTATGAGGTAACCTAATAACCTAATAACCTAACACCCAAAGTAACCATTATCATTTTTGTTAAGCTGCCATTGGAATCATTATTATTATTATTATTATTATTATTATTATTGTATTTAATAAGGGCAAAGGACCAGGACCTATTAAGCCCATATAAAATACACTATGAAAATGCCTACGGAAAATACATTAATGTATTTATTTGGGATACACAATATAATACAATATTTTCATTTTTATCGACATAAAACTATTAAGTAAACAAGAAATCATCATGAACACATAATTAATTTTCTAAAAAGCGAGTAAATAATATTTGAGAATTTATTATAGGTTTTAGAGATTCTATGTGCTGGAGAATTTGCTTACTGTGTTCTAGGGGAATTTGTTTCAAATTCGAACGAATATGGTGTCTATTATTGTCTGGAAAAATTCTTATTGGAGTATGAGATAAAATTATTTTGAATATATTCCAATTTAGAAATGTACAAAAAGTAACAGGGATTCCAAATGACAGAACCGAACATGGGAGTTTGTACCTTTATCAGACAAATTCGTCGAAATTTTACATCTACATTTATAATCACATATTAAAAACAAAATTTTAGCCTAAAAATTCTGAGATATTAAAAGCACATATCTAAAAGAAATTCTTTAAATTTTCTCCTGAACATACTGAATTAGAGTTTAATTTGAGCAGGTTGTACTTGGCGCCTTTTTGCTTGAATTAAAATTTAGTGTCTAAAGCGTTGCTGCCCTTCTGAACCAGTACAGGTACAACCGGAAACAACCGTAACTTGTCAGTACATGCGTCAAGGCGTAGTCCGTCGAACGGTTTTTACACCCCAACCAGGTCCTTATGTCCGAAATGTGTGACGACGCCCACTTAGCCATATCTTCTGTTCTCTCCCACTCACCTTGCCACATTTCAATAGATGTGGTCCTCTCCTCATTCCTTACTCTAACACCGATGTTCTCGTCACCGCGACGATGGCACATCGTCATTCTCTCTTCTGTGAGGATATATGTTGGCACACAGCCCACGACTACTCAAAGGAAAGCGGCGTATACGTAGGCACACGATGCCCTTAACAGATCTCACCTATCCACCCTGATAAGCAGCCGCCTGTAGAAATGTATTCCCCTTCCGGGTTTGTGCCCCCAAGATATTCAACGTATCGTTTGGGCGTAATCTGCACCCCATCCACCTCAAAAACCACTCCTTTCTTTCTTGGTCCCTTCCAGACTACCGCCTCGGTTTTATCTGCCGCCAGACACAAACCGTTCTCACGCACCTAGTCTCCTACGAGACCACAGAAAAAAATTGCCCTGAACATGAGCTCGTGTTGGTCTTTCGCCGTCGCCAGTACTGCAAGATCGTCGGTGTATGCGACGAGAGTAATATCCTCACCGCATTGCACGCGCAAGACCCCGCCTTATGCCAGATTTCAAAGTGTCGGGCCCAACACGAACCCCTGTGGGACCCCAGCCGTCACGTCCACTACCACTCTTCTCTCCTCACGCTCCGACAGATAATTGCCTTGTATCAAAATTAATTTGATTAATTTTTTGGAAATTTGCCAGAAATCTATACATATTGTAACGGGATAACCGTAAAGGAAGGGACCTTAATTTGAAAGATTGTTGTTGACAGTTGATTTTTAGAAGTTTGTAAAAAAATCAACTGACCATTTTAAATAATGTTTCTAGAAAATTCTAGAAACTTCTAAACACACTAACTAGATTAAATAATGTTGTATATAAGGGGATGCACGGACAGTTAACGTCAGTTCGAGTCAACTGTTCAGAAGAGTTCATTGTATTGTCAAGTAGTTAGACCAGTGGATCAGGGTTATGGCAATTCACGGTGCTTCCATTTGGCCTCTGTAATGCTCCTGCGACGTTTGAACGACTAATGGAGAACATCCTGCGGGGTTTGTCATGGGAAACTTGTCTGATTTATCTAGACGACATCATCATAATGGGTAAGACCTTTAAGGAACATTTATCTAACCTGGAAGAAGTTTTTAAAAGATTACAGAACGCTAATCTAACATTGAATGTTAAGAAATGCCACTTGTTCCAGAGACAGGTCAACTATTTAGGACATAACGTAAGCAAGGATGGCGTTGCTGTTGACCCTGCTAAGATACAAGCCGTTCAGGAATGGCCAATTCCTATCGACAAACATCAGCTCCGGAGTTTTTTGGGTCTTTGTTCCTATTACCGACGATATGTCAAGAATTTTGGAGACATCGCCAAACCCTTGACACGTTTGACAGAACAAGATAAGTCCTTCTGTTGGGATCAGGAATGTCAAGAGGCGTTTGAAATATTGAAGAAACAGCTTACGTCAGCACCTGTTCTTGCTTATCCACTTCCTGATGGTAAGCTTATTCTGGACACCGACGCCAGCAATGTGGGAATTGGAGCCGTCTTGTCACAGCTACAAGATAGTAAGGAAAGAGTGGTTGGTTACTTCAGCAAAACTTTATCAAAAGCTGAAAAGAACTACTGTGTAACTCGAAGGGAACTGTTAGCAGTTGTAAAATCCGTCGAACACTTTTATAAATATCTGTATGGCAGAAAATTCCTGATCAGAACAGACCATGCTAGTTTAAAGTGGTTACTAAGCTTTAGGAACCCAGAAGGACAGATAGCAAGATGGCTCGAAAAACTGCAGGAATATGATGTTGAAATCGAGCACAGACCTGGAACAAGACATCGTAATGCTGATGCACTTTCCAGAAGACCATGTCGACCTGATTGCCCCCATTGTACTCGTATGGAGCAGAACGAGGAAAAACTTGCCTTAGTTAAGGTTGTGCCAGAAGACGAGAGCTCTATGCTGGAGGAGCAACAAGAAAACGATCCCGTTCTGAGAAAGATTAGGGAGTGGAAGAGAATGGACCGTCGTCCGTTGTGGAGAGAGATATCCTCATCCTCTCCTGCTTTAAAAGCATACTGGTCCCAATGGAACTCTTTAATTTTGGACGGAGGGCTTGTTAAAAGACTTGTAGAAAATTCCGAGGGCACAGAAACAAGGAAACAAATAGTGGTCCCAAGAAATGCTGTACCGGAAATTTTAAAACAGATGCATAATAATAGTTCTGGAGGACATCTGGGTATCACGAAAACGCTGCAAAAGATCCGAGATAGATTTTACTGGGTAAATTGCACTAATGATGTTAAAGATTGGTGTCGTAAATGCACTACATGTGCTGCCAGTAACGGTCCGCACCAAAAACCGAAGGCGGAAATGCAGCAATACCTAGTTGGAAGTCCTTTTGAAAGAATCGCAGTAGATGTATTGGGGCCACTTCCACAGACCGATGTAGGAAACAAGTACATCTTTGTTGTAATGGACTACTTCACTAAATGGGTTGAAGCATATGCAGTTCCCAATCAGGAAGCCACCACTTTAGCAGATATATTGGTTGAAGAATTCGTAAGCCGATTTGGGGTACCATTAGAATTACATTCAGACCAAGGAAGAAATTTTGAGAGCAAGCTGTTTCAAGAAGTTTGCCAAAGATTAGGCATCCACAAAACGAGAACCACAGCGATGCACCCTCAGTCTGATGGAATGGTGGAACGAATGAACCGGACTATAACCAACTATCTGTCAAAAGTGGTGTCAGATTGTCAGAGGGATTGGGATCGACATATTCCACTATTTCTAATGGCAATTCGATCGGCCATCAACGAATCAACTGGCCAAACGCCTGCGAAGGTCCTGTTCGGTAGAGAAATGAGGCTACCATGTGACTTGGTGTTTGGTTGTAAACCTGGTGAAGAAATGGCACGTGAACAATATGTCGCCGACCTTCAGAATCGAATGGAGAATATACACAACCTGGTGCGTGGAAAACTACAATTATCTAGTGATCGGATGAAGAGGTACTATGACACACGGACAATGGAAAAGAGTTACCAAGTTGGAGATTTAGTCTGGCTCTATAACCCCCGACGGCGTCGAGGTATTTGTCCCAAAGAACTGGGAAGGTCCTTACACCATCAAGAAGAAGATTAACGATGTCATTTATCGGATCGTGAAAATTCCCAGAGGGAAACCCGTCGTGGTCCATCACGATCGTTTGGCGCCTTACCAGGGAAACCACAGTGGAGATGCGCAGCAACTCCAAGAAAATGGTTTGGCTGGCTCAGGGAGTGTGCGGGATTCCGATGTAGGAAATAACATTCCAGGAGGAATGAATCTAAGGAGGGGGCAGTGTAACGGGATAACCGTAAAGGAAGGAACCTTAATTTGAAAGATTGTTGTTGACAGTTGATTTTTAGAAGTTTGTAAAAAAATCAACTGACCATTTTAAATAATGTTTCTAGAAAATTCTAGAAACTTCTAAACACACTAACTAGATTAAATAATGTTGTATATAAGGGGATGCACGGACAGTTAACGTCAATTCGAGTCAAGTGTTCAGAAGAGTTCATTGTATTGTCAAGTAGTTAGACGTTATCCAGCAGAGTTCAGTGTATCTTAACAATTTTGTAAATAAATTGTGTAAAAAGCCCCCATACGTGTTTCAATATAATAAAACTGTAGAAATGTATATGTTTGTGTTTATCGAAGATCATCACCAGAGCTGATTCTTCTGTGTGGACCAGTTCAAGATCGTTTAAACTGAGCTCCACTTGCCGAAAAACGTGTAAAATAGGAATCACCGTGCAATTGGATATATTTTTTTGTTGAACAACATATTGCTCACTTTTTCCGCAACAATAGCAGCAGCTGTTTTGATATAAACAGCCATATTTTTGTGAGAAGATCTGTAAAAATTTTATTTTATTGTTACTAAAACACTTGTAACAAAATATTTATTTGTGTTTAAGATACCTATGCATATTACTAACACATTAGAAAGTATTAAAATTTTAATTTTGTTTAAAAAATTTAGCCGAGTCAATTACTTCCAGCTCAGAAATCTTGAGTATGATTAGTTATTTACATAAATTATACAATGAAGATACAATCCCAAAATTTAAAAATATATTAACTTATTATCAGTTTTTAGGAACACAGGTATCAATTTCTGAATCAACCCTAATTTTTGCGATACATGTACCATTATTAAAATCCGAAACTTTTGAATTTTATCATTTATATCCAATAATTAAAAACCATAAAATGTATACCCCTTCTTACCCCTATTTGGCACAAGAACATGAAGAGATTCAATTTGAAAAAGAAGAATGTCCAATGTTAGAGAATAATTACTATTGTCAACAGAACTTCATTCCTCCAGATAATTGTACCTTATTTTTGCTTCAAGGCAATACTCCTGAAAATTGCCATATTTTGGAAATAAATATACAAGAAATAATTACACAACAAGTGACACGAGACGAAATCCTAGTTATACCATCTGAACCAGAAAGACTCTTCTCTAAATGTAAAACCAAACAATATTTTGAAGTTGCAGAACCAACTCTAATAAAAATTCCTAAATCATGTGAAATATGGGTCAAAGAAAAGAAATATATCAACAACATTCACTTAACTGCAGGAAAACCGTTTATTTTACCAAAATTAGAAAATTATAAAATAAAATCTATGAAAAATTATCAAATATCCAACATGTCAAGTATCGACTTTGAAGAACTTCATGAAATCAACGAATTTTCCAAAAATCTAAAACCAATTCAGCAAACTGCAAATACCCAAATCAATACTTCAGTGCTTTGGACGATATTAAGTATGGTTGCTTTAATTGTATTCATTGGGGCCGTATTTATCTGCAGAGCCAAATTTAGTAAGTATAAGAAGAATAAAAAGAAAATTTCAACAAAAGTCATGGAACTTCAAGAAAATCCTTTGGAATCCACTTCGAAAAATAAATCCATATTTTTCGAATCTTAAGAAGGGAGGAGTTACATCTTGGCAATTCCCTATTTTACCTGAGTCAGCAATAGATAAGAAAAGTATATAAATATAGGTTTCTTGCATTGTATAATCACTCTCTCTAGTTTGATTTCATAATGTTAAGTTTAACTATTGTTCAAATAAATATTTTTTAAAAATAGAAAAGTTTTTAAAAGTTATAAAATTACCGTCTCGTTTTTCGTGCCGGTGAGTGTGTTTATTCTCTTTTTAATATGTACATCTTTGGATTATAAGGTTTATTTTAACTGTAACAATAAGGATGTACTTAACAATTTTTTGAAAAAATAATTTTGTTTCCTCTTAAATTTTTGTTGTTTACATTTTCTATTAAAAAAAAACAGTTTTCTATGAATTATGAAAATCTTACAACCATTTTTCGCGGCAACTGAGTCGTTCGCATTGTGATATCTCTTTTTCAAATTCCTTTTAATTAGAGAATCCGAAAATAAAATGGTATTGCAAATTATTTCATACAATAGACATTTTACTTTTCATACATAAAATTAAGTGTTTATTATTGTTATTTTTTTATATAATCATAGAACATATTCATATTTACCTCACCACATGGTAATCTCTTTGTAAAATCTATACCAGTCATCGGCGTTCCTGTTGGTGGTAATAGAATTGCACTATCCATACACAGCCATTCAACATTTAAAGAACCTTTTGACATATCACAGTATCTTAAAAAAAAATGACAATTGTTAATTTAATAAGATTTTTAACCATAAAATAGATTTTGATTTGGTTGATAAAACACAAAATAGTTCATTGATGATAATATAAACGTTGTAACAAAAATTAAAAAGAAAATAAACAAAAAATGAAAGATCATAATGCAATCTAACTTCTTTTAATACCTCGGAGTTATCCTCGAAAGAAAACTTACGTGAAATGCACACCTCAAAAATATAACCTCTAAAGCTACAAGAGCTATGTGGACTTGACGTAGGCTTTTTGGGAAAACATTGGGTCTATTGGTCATATCTATCGATGATTAGACGCCCTAATGCCGTGAGGGTTTTGTGGCACAAAACAACACAATTAAAGGCAATAATAGAGTTGCAAGAGGTGTAAAGACTCGTTTATATAGAGATCACTGGCGCAATGAGATCGGATCCTAGTGCGGCCATCTAGGAAATTATACACCTTCCATGTAGACATTTACATGTAGGAGGAGTGCCCTGAAAGTGCCTATAAAATAACAAGGACTAATTCTCTAAGCCTCGGATCGTATACAACATTTTGGGATTCTAAGGATCAGAGCAACCCAATCCATGAAGATGCCAACAAAAATTATGTCTCCAAAACTACTTCTGCTTCTGATAACAATCTTATCAGTTAACACCGACTTCGGTTTCTAGAGTGTCTCTAGTTTAAATTTTTGATATTAAACCTAATTATAATTTAATAAAATGGCAGCTATTTATATTTCTTAAGTTAAAGTTAACACATATTTTCCTTTACATCTTTGATAAAAATAAACAAAGTCTTAGATTCTCATTTAAAAGTAATTAAATTAACAAACATTAAATACAAATTTCCACTTCTTGTTTTGGAAGGTTTATCAACACTAATTCATACAAAAATTCTGAAAGTGTTAAAAGAATTTGCTCCTTCATTTTCACATGTGCATCGATGGGTTTTAGAGTTTAAACGTCGGAGATTAACCACGAAGTGGCCGTTCAAAAAGTGCATCAGAACTTATTTAGCAAGACTATGCTAATTTATCATTAAAAAATACACATTCTTTCATTTTTGCTTTCAAAACTTTTTAATCAACCTGTAGTGATTCCACCTACCGAATAGGCAGAACAATGTCAAAAAAATAAACTTAAATATTATAAACTGTCATGTAAAAATGAAGACCACGAAGGTGATGAAGACCGTGAAAAATGTAAAATTGGGAATTATTGAATCAAGGGTGTTTTTTTAGAGGTATAGAACTTTAAGTTGGCATTACTTTTCAAGATGGCGACCAATTTTACAGCTGTCAAGTGATTTATTTTCAGTTTAGTTTGACAATTCATCATGAATAGACTTACGCCTGAACAACCCTTGCAAATTGTGCAGTTTTATTTTGAAAATAATGGTTCTGTGCGGAATACGTATCGCGCACTACGTCTATTTTATCGTCGAAAAAATCGTCCATCAGAGCAGTTTATTCGATTAACCATGGAACGTTTTCGCACCACTTTTACTCTAATTGATAACTCGCATCCCCAGAGACGTCAGCGTCGTACGGTGCGTATAGAAAAAGCTATTGCTACTGTAGAGCGTAGTATTGAGGAAGAACCGAATGTGTCCATCCGCTATCGAGCACAGGAATTGGATCTGTGTCCATCCTCTTTATGGAAGATTTTACGGAAGGATCTTGGTTTGCGTGCTTACAAAATTCAACTCGTGCAAGAATTGAAGCCAAACGATCATCAAGCAAAGCGTAGATTCGTTGAATGGGCCCAAAACGAGATTGCCGTTGTTCCCGATTTTCATAAGCGGATTTTGTTTAGCGATGAAACGCACTTCTGTTTGAATGGCTACGTCAACTTACAAAACTGCCGCATATGGAGTGACGCTAATCCTCTGGTGGAATTATTGGTCCGTACTTTTTCAAAAACGATGATGGCCAGAACGTTACAGTCAATGGTGATTCGTATAGAGCCATGATTACTAACTTATTCATTCCTGAATTGAACAATCATGACGTCCAGGAGCTGTGGTTCTAACAAGAAGGCGCAACATGTCACACAGCTCGTGCCACAATCGATTTATTGAAAGACACGTTTGGTGACCGCCTAATTTCACGTTTTGGACCTGTGAATTAGCCTCCAAGATCTTGTGATTTGACACCGCTAGATTATTTTTTATGGGGCTATGTAAAGTCATTGGTCTATGCGGATAAGCCCCAAACGCTTGACCATTTGGAAGACAAAATTCGCCGTGTTATTGCCGATATACGGCCACAAATGTTGAAAAAAGTCATCGAAAATTGGACGTCCAGATTGGACTAAATCCGAACCAGCCGTGGCAGTCATATGCCAGAAATCATATTTAAAATGTAATGCCACAAGATTATCTTTCGAATAAAAAAAATTCATGTCAATCGAATAATCCACCGTTGTTTTATTGCAATTTAAAGTTCTATACCTCTAAAAAACACCCATTACAATAAAAAAAATATATTTAAAATATGGTACAAATCGAAAGGGCACTAACAATTGTATATAATAGTAGGTAGTAATATATCGTAAAAAAACCGAAACAATTGAAAATACATAATTAATAAAATTTGAGAAAACTATTTAAAAAGCAAAATAAAGATTGAAATAAATAGTAAAAAAATATATATACATATATTTATTATATAGGTATGAGCAATTCTTATTAAATTAAGTACTGCGACGCCACTTAAGGTGGTCAATTATTACTTAATCAGAAATTATGACGCTACCGTAAGGTGGCGCAGTTGATATCCAATATATTTAATCAGAATTACAAAATACAACAAAAAACAGTAAAAACCCTTGAACTAATGAGAAAATATGATAAAAACGACACAATAAAAAAAACTTGAAAACAAGAAAAAAATGAGACAAAAATTTGAAAAAACGAAAAAGACATCAGTGTTAGGCGGTACGAAGTCCTCTAGTTTATAGTAATACTGAATTTCCATAAATTTTATTTTGGATTTCACAAGATAAATTAATTAAATTCTTTAAATTTTACTTACTCATGTTCAAACATATCTAAAAAAATTTCTTCGCTCTTATAGAAATTCCTCAAAAGAGCCATGCTTTGCACTCTTGCAGTCTCAATGGTATTCCTATGAGATTCAGATAGAATCGTCTTCCCATCACATACTGTTAACTGTATAAACAATTTCAAGGCGAGTTCTAGAGTAACCAACCGAACTCTACTTGATGGTTGGCACGAGAAAATTATAATTTGTAACATTTTTTCTACTAGGTAAGTATTGTAGCTATACTTAACATCCTTGGAGGTAGATGAGGATTTTGAAATGAATGATTTTTTTGGTCGAAGAACTTGCTCTGTTATATCTGAAGTTACACCTAAAACAAATATTTTTTTAGTTAATAACATACATTTCACTATTGTTGCAACATTTTTTCTCGTAGATTACTTGTATAATTATTTCTCTGCAAGCTAAAGTTTGCTAAATATATTCCGCCATGACTTCATTTCTCAGAACTGAACGATGTACCTGATAGTTTTTTATTATGAAGAATTTCACCAGACTATTGTTACCGTGCCTATATCAGAGAGAATTACTTTGTTTAAGAGTTGTAGTTCAAAAGTTTGCCGTAAGCGAGACTGCAGTAAAATTATGGATATTTTTTAGTCGTGAATAGAAATTCTCGTACGTTTACGAGTTGTTACGTCAAAAAATCTGGTTCTTTTGTGTTTAACCTTTTCTAAATACAAGTTGATTTCAATATATTTTTTTAAGGATGTCCTCGTAGGTATAGACCTAAATACAAATGTACCGAGAACATCTATTGGGGTTTCCTTTACTTAGTTTAATAAATCAAGTAATTTTAATTTAGCCAAACACCAGTTTTTTTCATTATTCATCACAATCAGTGTAGGTTTTACACGTACTTAATTAATTAATTAATTTATTCTTAATAAAGTGGAAAAATCCGATTTGGCTAGAAACTGATTCTACTTGGTTGTAAATTCGATTGATTTTTTGATTATTCGTTTCTATTAAGAGCACTTTCAAATTTATTCGAAGAGGCTCACTAGAGTAAATAAACTATAACTAAATTGGATAATTTACAGCCATTTTTTTTGAAATTTGAAAGAAAGAATAATCCCTATAAAAAAGATACCGTTACATATGAGTCAATTTAAGGGTTTCTGAAGACTTCCACTATAGAGATAAGAGAATAATTATATCATTAATTAACATAATTAATCTTCTTCGTAATAATATTCAAGTTTGCAATATTTTTTTTTATAATTAATTTTTGAAGTGAAAACTTCTTTAGCCGCGTTGAGCATTTTTTCTGTAATGGGTAAAAAATCTTAAATTCGCGTCAGGACACGTGACCCTGATCGAAAAAACGTAAGATGACAAATAAACAAATTAAAGAGACGTGCAATCATATTTTGTAGTGGTGAAAATAGGAACTAAACCAGCTGGTAGCGCGAAAAGCGGAAAAGTAGTTATAACCGTATAGTGCCTTAGTAAGTACTAGTAGTGTTATTTTAATATAATTTTTTAAGGTACTGTTACGTTCTAGGGGTTCAAAATAAAATCACTGCTGAACGAAAATGTCTAATTTATTTACACACTACAAACTAAACGAATTATAACTAAATAACTAAACTAACACACTAATTTATGTACAGCAATTAACTTCGATTTATATTCACCATTTATTTTCACTGGCGCAAATCGCTCGAATATTTAGACTCTCGCGGTTAACTTTTCAACTTCCCTGTGGTCCGCGGCATCTCAGCTTATATAGCAGTCCACCGCTTCCAGAACGTGCTTCGGTAACAGTTTCTCGTCGCGCGTAGAAGGAAAGGAATTATTCTCGACCGTACGCGTAGCCACTAGACTTCCCGGAATCAGTTGTTTACCTAGCGTTATCAGGGCGACAGAGGCGTACTAAGGGACTCTCACTCGTTACACTGCCCCCTCCTTAAGACGTTCGGTCCCCGAACACCTTGGTTGGTATGTCTGAACCTACAGGCATCCCCCTTTCTGCAGCTCCCTTGCTTTTTGAAATAGCAATCCACAGTCTTCTCCTTCATTGTGTTTCCGCTCGGGTTGAAAATGCACACGAGTATCTCTATTCCTGTCTTATGGAAAAGCACCTCGAGCATGTTCCGGACGACTCTCCAGTTGAGTTGGTCTAGACCACAACCCAACTTAGGCACAGCCAGCTTCTTCACTCCCAACCTGGTGAGTTCGTCTCTTAGGTTCAGCAGGGTATTCCACATACTTCTATAGCTGGGCTTGTGATCGGAAAACCTCTTAGTCACCATGTAGAAGAGGTGACGATGACCGTCAGTGAGACTCAGAATTTTTCCGGGATGGGGCTGTTGTCTGGAGAGCTCAGATACACGGCCAAACTTCTTCCTGAAGGCTAATGCTATTCCCCTGGACATACGCAGATCTTCGGCGACACAATGAGCTAGGGAATAATCTCCAGGCACAGAGAAGAGGTCCTGCTGCTGCTCGGTGGTAACTCCGAATCGTGCCTTCCCAGTTCCACCATAGTTCTCCATGAACTGGTCGAAACTCATCTCGACATGCTCTGGGCTGGCCGTCCTTCTCAGATGGGTCTCGTCTTGTTCGTCGTAGTCCTTGATTATATTTTCTGCTTCTTCTCTCTTTGCTATGGGAAGCCTTCGCGGTTGTTGGCGAATGGGATCTGAACTTCCGGTATTGATAGAATGCTTCACAACATTCGTCCTACCCATCTGAGTGTTGTCCATAGCAAAAACGTCACTGTATTCATGAATCAGTTTCTTCACCTTGCTAATATGTTCTGGTGCAAGTTCTGTGCAGGAAGAAGCCAATGTCTCAAATAATTTTTTCGAACTCTTCTCGCTTCGTGGTAGCGGGTTCTTCACATCCTGAACGCTTCCTGTCACACAAAGCACAGAACAGCTTTCTCCCAGGATCGTACCTTTCTTCAAGATCACAGGGTACATGTTGGTGTTCAACATTCTCGCAGGAACTTCGTTTCCGCCTCTCACCAAGGTTTTTCCGACTAACAGTCCTTTCCCGAGGTTACTCTCACTGGCTGGTTCGATGAGTCTTATACAGCTATCTCGAAGGTCTCTATCTAAATACCCCTTCCGCCTGTCCACGTAGGTGAACATCTTCGCTGAGTAAGACTCGAGTCGTGATATCTTCACATCCCAGGAATGGAATTTCCAGACTTCCGATCCTCAGAACATCGTTTCTCATATCCATCTGGAAGCCATAACCCTTAATGACATCCATTCCCAAGATGACTTCCTCCATGATATCTGCCACCAGCACCTCATGTTCGAGAGACCTGTCCCCAATGTTGATGACGATCCTCTTCTTTCCATGTGTTGGCACGTCTTCTCCAGTTGCAGTCCGTAAACGAACCATCGCTGGTAAGGTTTTTCCATTTCCTTCAACTACACTCGGCTTAACTATAGTTCGGGTTGCGCCAGTGTCGACTAACATTTTTACGGACCTCCCATTAATTTTACCGTCGACATAAACACTTGAAGAGATGGCCTGAATTACAACTTCAGGGGCATTGTCGTGGCGGGTCGGTTTATGCCCCTTCTTGCCAACCCGCTTTAGTTTTCCTGTTCTTGCCGTTGTGGTTTAAACGGCTTCTTGCAGTTACGCCGAATGTGTCCTCTTTCGCCGCAGTTCCAGCATCTTGGTCCACCATTACGTTTCTCCTGGAGAACTCGGCGAACTACGTCTTCAATACTCTCGTCGCAGACTGGCGAATCATCAAGCTGTCTCACTTTGCTCTGCCCTCTGTGAGAAGCTTGTTTAGCAGCTTCAAATTCTAGGGCATGGGCCAGGGCGTCATCTAGAGTTTTGGGCCGGGCCAACCGCAACGTCTGCTGAGTCTCCGTGTCTCTCAACCCATCGACGAAGGTCTGGACAGCAAGTTGTTCTAGGAAGCTGTCCGGTGCTGAAGGATAGGCCAGCCTTACCAACCTTGCTATGTCTGCTTCGAATTCCTGCAAGGTTTCTGCGCTCTTCTGATGGCGACTCTTGATTTGTGCGTGATACACTTGTTGGAGATATGCATCACCATATCTCATTTGCAGTCTACTTGTCAGAGTCTTATAATCACCTTGTTGACTTGCAGGAATGGTCTGAAGGATATTCAGTGCGTCTCCTCTTAATGCAACAATTAAGGCAGTTGCTTTCTCTTCATCGTCCCAGCAGTTGGCGTTGGCTGCTGCTTCAAATTGTTTATGATATGTGCTCCAGGGTATTTTGCCATCAAAAGTTGGAGGTTTGATCTTTGTTCGCCCTGGCTCACCCCGTTCTCCCAGCTTAACAGAACAATATTTGTTGAAGTTCTTGCTCAAACGCTCTTCCATGGTTTTCACCTGTTCTTCCAATTTTACCTGCATTTCTTCCTCCATATTAACCAATCTGCCTTCAATGTTTCCAACCCTGTCTTTTACGCTTCCAATCTCATTTTCCAGCTTGGAGTAATTATTCTTCAACTCATTTTCAATCAATGTCAATTTATCTCCCAAATTATCTTCCATTTTTTTAGTGTTTTCTTCCATTATCTTTCTAGTATTTTCTTCCATTTTTTTCTCCATTTTCTGGGTATTCTCATCCATTATCTTTCTAGTATTTTCTTCCATTTTATTCTCCATTTTTTCAAGGGCTTGCTTGAAAAATTCCATTGTCGCCTGATCCATTTTCTTCGTCTGTGATCTCGTAACTGGCATACAAAATATTCACTAATGAAGTCCACAATTTAAATTAACACAGCAGTTTAATTTACCCCACACCTGACACCAATTGTTACGTTCTAGGGGTTCAAAATAAAATCACTGCTGAACGAAAATGTCTAATTTATTTACACACTACAAACTAAACGAATTATAACTAAATAACTAAACTAACACACTAATTTATGTACAGCAATTAACTTCGATTTATATTCACCATTTATTTTCACTGGCGCAAATCGCTCGAATATTTAGACTCTCGCGGTTAACTTTTCAACTTCCCTGTGGTCCGCGGCATCTCAGCTTATATAGCAGTCCACCGCTTCCAGAACGTGCTTCGGTAACAGTTTCTCGTCGCGCGTAGAAGGAAAGGAATTATTCTCGACCGTACGCGTAGTCACTAGACTTCCGGGAATCAGTTGTTTACCTAGCGCTATCAGGGCGACAGAGGCGTACTAAGGGACTCTCGCTCGTTACAGTACTTTAAGCATAAAAAGTGTGTAGAAGTATAGTGAATAGTTTTAAACATGGTGCACTGATGTCGGAACTTGTTGCCAACTTTATATTATGCATCAACACATCTGTTCTATTATTATCTCTGGTTTTGTAGTTGACATTGGTCAAAACATGGCTTTCGATAATACCTATGTTTATAGTGCCTTAGTCTTAATAAACTTATTTATAAATAAAATTATGAAATTATCAAGTTGTAAAAAAATTATATAGGTTTTAAATAGATTCGACAAAAAAGCGAATATTCGATGTTACTATGAATAAAAATATCGATATATCGGATACAAAAAATATTTGTCAAAAATCAAAACATCGAATTAATCCGACATACGTATGGAAAACATCGAATAAATTCGATATATCGATGTGTGAATATCCCTATGCCACGCGCACCTATAAATAGTGACAGGTGACAGCTAATAATTCAAAATTCTTTAAGTATTTAAAATATGGATATTAAACAAATTAATGATAAAAGTGACGAAGAAATAGCGAAAGAAAATGAGTGAGTATTTTATAAATATACTAGATGAAAATTTAATAAGTTTTAATTTTTAATTAATATAATTTTATTTACCACATAAATGATAGTAGATACTTTTATACTGAAAAAGCAATTCGTGCTTCTGAGAGATAAACTTTTTAATGTAAAATAATTGTAATACTTTTAAAGTGTTAAATTTTTAATGTAATATAAATTGTCATGTTTGTGTACGATATACGATAGCGCAATAAATGAATATTGTATTCTACCACATAAATGATAGTAATTTTATACTGATGAAGCAATTCGTGCAAAATTATTCCCTAACCATTCCAAAATATCAAACATGCACAACGTTAATAATCAAGTTTTCACTTCTGCTGGCACTCCCGGAATGCAACCCGTCGTTTTCTTTTTTGTAATTAAATTTGTAATAAATCATTCAAAACTGGTGTTTAAGTATAATATGTGGAGTTTGTACTTTGGCGCCCTTAATTACATGTTTGGAGGAAATACGGAGCTAACCGATGAATCGTGTGTCTTTTATCGGCAAAATTATCTATGGCATATTCCTGTCTTAACTTTTATTATTTTTATTAAATCTTTCTTTGCAGATTTTTTTAGGAATAGTTTCGCGCGTTACGAACAGTTACGACTGACGCTAGGAGCTAACCAAAAAAAATTCATACCAAAAGTTGTCACGACACTATGACACGACACACGCATGTTTCTCTCTCTCACAGACCAAAAAATAAATAACTCTCTCTCCCTCTCTCTCATAGATAGATATATTACAATTAAAAAAACACTATTTTAAATTAAAAGAAAATGTACATTAAAAAGAAAACACTGTAGAAAAAATAATAATTACCTATAATAGTATTATATTTTATTTCATCCTGTTTTTATAAATTAATAAATTCATAAACATTTTAAAAATAGTTCGTAACTTGACTATTTAGGTACCTACGTCAAATTACCTTAACTGTCAGTTACTGTCAAATATTTTAATTTTAAAATTTTGTATTGAATTGTTAATTCCTGTTTTAAATTATAAAAAGTAATTCTAAAAAGATGTGTTATCTAAAGCTCTGGTATTGTATAAATGGACACTTTTGTTAAAAGAAACGAACTGTTAGGTAAGTAGAGATTTTATACAGACAATAATAAATGCTTATGTATGTGTAAACACTCTGTTGTGTTTACAAATTACTAATTCCTTCACTAATTAATCGAAAGGAACTTCGTTCCATCCGGGCGTCCCTTGACACCTCACACTTTTTTTTTCTTTCTTTACGAAACGTTGGTATATCCGCTGTTTTAGTGTTCATATTAGATATATCAATTAGTTTACGGGAATAGTATAGTGCCTTATCCATTACTATATCAAGTTGATTAATAAGCCATTTTTTTGAAACAAGTCCTCATAGGGTATACTTAAAATATTAACATATCAGTAATAACCTCCTATTTTCCTCTTATCTAGATGTAATACCTCTGTGAATGTCCTAAAACGTCTTATTTATGTCAATACATCAATATAACTAACATCTTCACCACATGAAGGGCATGGAGCTGATCCAGACGCGCTTAACTGCGTACCTTTCATGGCAGACTTAAAACAATACAAATACACGGGAGAACTTGGCTTGTTGCGGTGAAGCAAGACACAATAATAAAAAAGAAGAAGGAGAAGAACAGTCCAGTCTCTGTGATCATTCGTATCACAGATCACAGATTAATATTCGTATCGTAAATCTCTTCCTGTTAGCTCGATGCGCTGCTGGTATGTCAGGGCACGCTACTTAGTTAAGTTTGACGTAAATCACTTTCATAAAGTTCGTACAGAAATATGACTTCATCGAAGTGAAAATATTTGACTTTAAACAACGGTTCCTTAATGTAGGTCTTCTACTGTATTCTCCACTCAGACGTTACTTTGTAAAAGCATTATAAACGATACTTTTGGCAATATTTAAATGATTTGCAATATACTGTTATCTTCATGTAGTGCCACAACTTTTGCATTATTTTTGTAAGTCATAATAACACAATTACAAATTACTAATAGAAAGTGATCTGAATTTATCAAAATAAACATAAATCTTATCTTAAATACAAAAAAATCTGTTGCTAGTAAAAAAGATCGTTTTTTGCCAAAATCTAAAAATTTTGTTTTAGAAAAGTCGCGATCATTTAAAAATATTATAAGAACCGGTTTTATTGTTAGGAATAAACGTTTTTTATTATTAATGTTTACTTCATATTTATTAAAACCCCTAAACACCAACAAAAATTTTAAAAATACACAAAATGGAACTGTCCGGATTTTTTTGTCTAAGAGTAGTAATTTTCTCACATATCTATATATACACTGTGGGCCGAAATAACTTGAAAATAACTTTTTTGTTTTTTGGGCGATTTAATATCTTTTTGCAGGACTAATAGCCTACTATGTCGTTAACATGACCGCAAATTTGGAAGCAAAAATAAGATACAGGGTGGGACGAGCACTTTTCTAATATGTTCACCAGACCGAAACCCTCAGAACCCTCTTAATACTAGATTACATCTTTTCCATCGTTTATGCCTCATATTAGCAGTAATTTTGTTAAAAGTTATTTTCAACTAAAAAATGTACTTCTTTATTTCGACCCACAGTGTATATATAAGAATTTTCCACTTACTGATGTATAGAAGCACACATAGCCGTAACCGCTGATGTTAGAAACGTGCAATTTGGACAGATATTTATTTTCGCAATGGGAATACCCACTAAGAAGGGATTTAAAATTTTTTTAACCCAGAAGTGCCGAAATAAGGGTTGAAAGTTTGTACCGAAAAATCTTTAAATTGGCACCGATTTATGTAATATTGAAACTCAGACTTTTAAAAATATTTCATTGAACTCGTGTTTCATGATTTATTAGAATTTACCCTCTAAGGTTGCAAATAAGAGGTTAAAA
This sequence comes from Altica lythri, assembly GCA_964028335.1. Lineage (NCBI taxonomy): Eukaryota > Metazoa > Arthropoda > Insecta > Coleoptera > Chrysomelidae > Altica > Altica lythri. Next base: position 4,669,392 of record OZ034806.1, on the reverse strand, counting down.
CTTGGTATAGATAATATTTAAAAATCAATCCGTTTTTTAGAAACAAGAAACAAAAAACAATGCAACGCACTAGACACGGAAATAAAATAACCTTTTCTAGTCAATTATATTCCGAACTGAAACAATTGAAAGACCTGAATTGGTTAAAACAAAATTTTAATGATCCCTCCTTAACAGAATATTATAAAAAACAAAAAAAATCTCTCGATATAAAAATCAATAACGAGAAAAAAAATATACTATGCTAATAATAACTCAAATAATAAAGCTAAATCTCTGTGGAATTTGGTCAATTCAAAACTGGATAGAGACAAACAAAAAAAAAGAAATAATTTTATCAATTAATAATACAAAAAAAAAGCAGTCGCAAATACATTAGGTCACTATTTCGCGAATTCAGTTCCTCTGATGATCAACGACTTGCATCTACCTCTTAATTCTTGCACAACAAGCCATATACGTGTCCCTAATTCAATGTTTTTTGCACCAGTTACTCACCAAGATATTTAACAGATTATTTTAAAACTCAAAAAGAATTACTCTGCTGGTATTGATGAAGTACCTGCTATTGTGTTGAAAGAATGTATTGAAGTAATTTCTGTCCAACTCTCTCACATCACCAATTTATCTGTTACGCAAGGCCAGTTCCCAAAACAACTCAAAATTAGTAAAACTATTCCCTTATTTAAAAAAGAGGATCCTCAATGTGTCGAGAATTATAGGATGATATGTATACTTAGTTGTTTCTCGAAGATTATCGAATCTGCAGTGTACAAACGATTAGTTGATTATTTAGATACCAATAAAGTAATCACTAAATCTCAACACGGTTTTCGTCAAAATTATTCAATCGAAACTGCCTCAATTGACCTTGTGCAATATATACACGAAAACATCGATCAGAACAACTATGTAGTAGGAATATTTTTCGATCTAACCCGTGCATTTGACACTATCAACCCCACTTACCTATCAGAAAAACTTGATTCAATGGGAATTCGGGGTCCAATTCAAGCCTGGATTAACTCATACATGTCTGACAGAACACTCAAAGTGCAAGTGGATGATCAGTTATCTGACGAGTTCAGTACTTCTCTTGGAACTCCACAAGGTGGAGTTTTAGGACCACTTTTATTTCTCCTTTACGTAAATGACCTACCAATAGGTATTACTATGGGACGAGTTTTTATGTATGCAGATGACACAACAATTGTAGGTACTTGTTTCTGACAATTTAGACGAGTTGGTTAGAAAAATACAAATAACTTTGAGCGAATTCAGTGATTGGTGTCGAAAAAATCATCTAATGATCAATGAAAATAAAACCATATTTGTCCAATTCACGTCACCACTTAAAGAAGTCGATAAAATAACACTTACTATTAATAACAGCACTAAATATGAAACTGTTGACCATACCAAATTTCTTGAATGGAATTAGATTCCAGATTAAATTTTGATTATCAGATAGACACACTCTGTAAAAAACTAAATAAATTAAGCCCTTTAATAGCTTCAAATCTAATTTCCAACAATCTTATTTGCTTAACTTGTATTATGCATTTATACACTCTGCCATCAGCTGCAATATCATTGTATGGGGCCGATCAACGGAAACTAGACGAATATTTATAATTCAGAAACGATTCATTCGCTTAATTTTTAACTTAGAATTCAATAAATCCTGTAGAGACTCATTTAAAGAGAATAAAATCCTAACTTGCACATGCATTTATCTTTTAAAGTTACTAAATTACACCTTTCTTAATAAGTACAAGTTCAAAATTAATAGCGACGTCCATGAATATAACACAAGAAATAAACATGATATTCACTTAAGCAAATTCAATCGATTCCAACTAAAAAAGTCTCCAATGTACGCTGGAGGTCAGTTTTTTAATTTGCTACCTGACTCAATTAAAGAAATAAAACAGCATAACCAATTTAAGTCCTCCTTAAAGTCGTTTCTAACTAAAAACTGTTTCTATTCTTTAGAGGAATTTATTGGCTGGGACAATAAACATAAACTTTGAATATTTTAAGCTTAGCAGTGTCGTTAGATCATATTTTGTATGTACTTGTAAACCATTAATGTCTAATTTGTCTACTCTTGTATTTTTGTTGTTTTTTTTCTATTGAGATAACTTTTAATTCTTAACTTGGCTTTGTACACTTGTTATTTATTATTACTACTGTTAATGTAACAACAATTTTCTGTGACTTGTCTTATGTCATGTATGTGATACAAAAGGACCAATAAATCTATCTATCTATCTATTTATCTATTTATCTATCTATCTATCTATGAAAATTATTATGCGAAAAGTTTTGTTGAAAATCTGGAAAAAACGTTAAAAATCGTGAAAATTTGTTGAGAATCGTAAAAAATTGTTAAACATTTTTGAAAATGTTCAAACAATGTCGAAGATTATAAAAAAAACTTAAAAAACGTGAATAATTCTAAGAAAATCTTAAAAATGTTAAAAAAAATGGTTCAGAAACTATCAAAAACCATAAAAAAAATGTAGAAAACTATATTGACAATCTTAAAAAATTGACGAAAATCCTGGAAAGTGGTAAAAATCCAGAAAGGTTGTTGGAAATCGTGAAAAAATCGTTGAAAATTGTTAGAGTTGTTCATAATCTTAAAAAATTAATGAAAAATATTTGAAATTTCTGATATAATGTTAAAAACAGTGAAAAATTTTAAATCTTGGCAAATCGTTGAAAATCGTGAAAAGTTTATGAAAATTATAAAAATTATAAGAAAAAGATAAAAAACTAGCAAAAATTGGGAAAAATCGATAAACAAAAAAAAAGAAATAGATTAAAATGTAAAATGGATAAAAATTTGAAAAACGGAAGAAAGAACGAATATAACAAAAATTGTAAATACAAGAAAAATGTAAAAAATCAAAAAGAAAAAAGGGAAAATAAAAAAAACTCATTAATTAGGGGATATAAAGTTCACCGGGTCAGCTAGTTAAGTATATAGTAATAAAGGTATTATCTTGATAAAGAAATAATAAAAAACATTTATTCTAGCAGCGTACAACAAATATATTTAAAATTTAAGGTGCGTACTTCGATTTGATAATAATTCGTTTATTTTATCAAATTATATAAAAAAAAACAGTATATATTTGATATTTAATTTGGATGTCACGTAATAAGAAAACTTTTATTTTAGCAAGTCTTTACTGTTAATAATTATTATCAGAGAAACAATTAGACTAGTGGGATTTTTAAACTTAGAATAATTTAACATATTATAATAAATGACAGTCGAATGTATATCTCTACATATCGCCGATAGCGGCGTAAACTATTTGCTCACAAATGATCTTAGCTGTTGATCGACTTTTTTGATTATTTTCATTCAAATCATGTCGTACAAGATAGTTGCTCAATTCCTCCTTTAACACATATATATGAAGTTAATGAGAGAGAAAGAGAGAGAGAGAGAGATATTATTGGAACGAAGTTCCCTTTCGCGCGTTACGAACAGTTACGACTGACGCTAGGAGCTAGCCAAAAAAAATTCATACCAAAAGTTGTCACGACACTATGCACCGACACAATGCACCGACACACGCATGTTTCTCTCTCTCACAGACCAAAAAATAAATAATTCTCTCTCCCTCTCTCTCATAGATAGATATATTACAATTAAAAAGACACTATTTTAAATTAAAAGAAAATGTACATTAAAAAGAAAATACTGTAGAAAAAAACATAATTACCTATAATAGTATTATATTTTATTTCATCCTGTTTTTATAAATTAATAAATTCATAAACATTTTAAAAATAGTTCGTAACTTGACTACGTCAAATTACCTTAACTGTCAGTCACTGTCAAATATTTTAATTTTAAATTTTTTGTATTGAATTGTTAATTCCTGTTTTAAATTATAAAAAGTAATTTTAAAAAGATGTGTTATTTAAAGCTCTGGTATTGTATAAATGGACACTTTTGTTAAAAGAAACGAACTGTTAGGTAAGTAGAGATTTTATACAGACAATAATAAATGCTTATGTATGTATAAACACTCTGTTATGTTTACAAATTACTAATTCCTTCACTAATTAATCGAAAGGAACTTCGTTCCATCCGGGTGTCCCTTGACACCTCACACTTTTTTTTTTCAAATGGAATATTTTTGGTCATATATTTAGGAAGAACTGAGAAAGTTTTCTAGAGTTGAATCAAGAAATAATCAAAAACGCCGACTTATTGCTAGGATTATAAATGTCCAAAGGGTTTAAGGTGCTATCGACTAAAAATAAAGATCACAGACTCGATTTCTGTTGGATGTGACATTTTTTTGATTGCTCCTAAATGTTACTGCTAGTTTAATTTTTAAATATCTCATGAGAGATGTCTCAAATAATGAAATAACGAATTATTAAAATAGACCTGTGTTAAAATCCGATTCATAATATTGGAAATTTATTAAAAAATGTTAAAATATTGCTATTTAGATGAAATCCTGATGAAATATTTTAGCCTGTGTTATACAGTTTTATGGATTTAAAGAATTGTTAAAATAAATCAAATAGTTTTGGTATTATTTTAAGTATTCTTTATAAATATAACTATTTTATTTCTTTATATTTCTCAATATATTTTTAAACTTTTTGATTCTTTTCAAGCCAAGCTTTCTGTTCCCTTGGACAAGAGGAGTGAAACAAGAAAAAGAGTCCGCTAAAGGAGATTATCTTGTTATCTATCTCTTCCCTCGCTCACTATTTTATTAATATATACAGGGTATTTCATGAAGGCTGGCTAGCGGCTATATCTCGGAAACTAATAGACATAAAAAGCTAAGAAAAAAAATAAAGCGACCATGAGAAAATCTTGGAAATTATTGTCAGTATCGTAAATCACTACGAGAGGGCAAAAGTCAAATGTCTCCAAAAATTTCCACGTTAAGGTATTATTTTATTAATATCATTAGAAAGCTGAGAGAATTCTATATCAATTTGATATAAGTCTCATTAGTGTAACGCTCTTAAGAAGAAAGGGAAAGCTATTAAAAGGGTAATCATTTGAATCATTGTAACTGGTAAACAAAGAGAACAAACGCTTTTTTAGAAGACGAAAGTAGTTTTATTAAAATATTTAACCAATTTTTAATAGACATTTTCATCCGTTTAGCATCCGCCATCTTTTTCGTATTGTTTTTTGTAAACAACTATGCTAAAGTGCCGTTATACCCGTGAAAAAATAGTATTATACGTTACAAGGTCGATAGGTGACTTATTACAGTACGAGTTAGTTTACGGACAAGGCGATGTAAGAGCCGTGTCTGGAAATAAAAACGAGTACTGTTATAACACCTAACGACCATGTATCGTATCATATTTTATTTCATCCTGTTTTTATAATATAATAAATTTATAAAATTTTAAAAAATAGTTCGTAACTTGACTAGTTACGTCAAAGTACCTTAACTGTCAGTTACTGTCAAATATTTTAAAATTTTTGTATTAATTGTTAATTCGTGTTTTAATTAAAATAATATAAAAAGTAAGTAATTCATTATTTTTATTTTATTTTATTGTCATTATAGTATTTTTAAATTAAAAGTAATTGTCTTCCCTTAAGCAATCAAAGCAGAGTTGCTAGGCAACACATACAGTACATGATACCGTAATGTTTTAGGCGCAATTCACACAGAACGGACGTCGGGCAGAGACGTGGCGCGGACTTTTGTCCCTTCGGCGTCTCTCCTATGTAAACAAATGGTACAATACTCACAGAAGCGACGTGGCGCGGGCGGTCGTCCGCCCGCCCTCGCCACGTCTCTTCGGCGTCTCTCGTGGCGTACAAGAAAGGGCGCGCCAGTTCTTCGCCACGTGTCTCTGTGCTTTAATTAATTTAAGGCGCAATTCACACAGAACGGACGTCGGGCAGAGACGTGGCTTCGACGTGGCACGGACGTGGCGGAAGCGTGGTGTATGTAATGCACACAGAGGTGTAGGACAGTGGCGCGAATTGACGTCAGTAATCTGTTGGTTTTGTGGAAAACATGTCTTTTTTAAGCAGTGATGAAGATGATGAAGATATATTCGATATAGTGTATTTGGCTAATGTGAACAAAACAAAAAGAAGATATTGGGTTCATCCATTGTGGCTACAGAAGGAGAAAATTGGTGGAACATTCGACCTAATGAGAGAATAACATGTACCCAGAACGATTTCAAAATTCATCAGAAATTTTCTGCCGGACCCAGTCTTAAGCACTCCTATTACAATAATCAGCACGATTAAAATCATATATACAAGGATATTTGCAAAATTCTATGTTGAAGTCAACATCATCCCGCATTTTTAAATTAATTAAAGCACAGAGACACGTGGCGAAGAACTGGCGCGCCCTTTCTTGTACGCCACGAGAGACGCCGAAGAGACGTGGCGAGGGCGGGCGGACGACCGCCCGCGCCACGTCGCTTCTGTGAGTATTGTACCATTTGTTTACATAGGAGAGACGCCGAAGGGACAAAAGTCCGCGCCACGTCTCTGCCCGACGTCCGTTCTGTGTGAATTGCGCCTAAAAATGCGGGATGATGTTGACTTCAACATACAATTTTGCAAAGAAGTTGGCAAATATCCTTGTATATATGATTTTAATCGTGCTGATTATTGTAATAGGAGTGCTTAAGACTGGGTCCGGCAGAAAATTTCTGATGAATTTTGAAATCGTTCTGGGTACATGTTATTCTCTCATTAGGTCGAATGTTCCACCAATTTTCTCCTTCTGTAGCCACAATGGATGAACCCAATATCTTCTTTTTGTTTTGTTCACATTAGCCAAATACACTATATCGAACATATCTTCATCATCTTCATCACTGCTTAAAAAAGACATGTTTTCCACAAAACCAACAGATTACTGACGTCAATTCGAGCCACTGTCCTACACCTCTGTGTGCATTGCATACACCACGCTTCCGTCACGTCCGTGCCACGTCTCTGCCCGACGTCCGTTCTGTGTGAATTGCGCCTTACTCACCGGCGCCGGCGCCAAGTTGATAATAGGTTTATTTAGTGGACAAGATAAAATAAAAAAAAATATTAATTACAGTCAATTAATTTTTAAAGAAAGTGGAAAACAAATAATGTAGTAGCTCAAAACAACTGGAAAAATTATTTATGATCCATTATAATTATGTCATCTGTACGAAAAGGAACAACAAAACGTTGTTATGGAGTATGTAAAAGTGATACACGGTACAAATCATCCAAAACCAATATTTTATAAATTTTCCAAATCCTTGTTTGGAATATCGCAAAAAAATTATTAAATCATCAAGCAAATTCCATATAAAAGCATGTGCGAAATGTGAATTATGGGTGAAAAAATGTGGGAGAAGTCCTTTAAGCTATCAAGAATATCAACATATTGATAAATTACTCAATATAAAGTAAGGTATAAAATTAATTATACAGAAATATAATTATCGGAGTTATAACCTTAAAAGCTTGTTACGACCTAAATTTTTCCAATTTTTGATTACAGGGATTCATTTTTATTTTTTGTATTTTCACTTTGATATATTATACTTTATACTGTATTATTTTGTATTGCATACTGTATACATGTACTATGGTATTTGGATGGCCGCAAGGAGTCTAGACTCCATGGCCAATCAATAAATAATAATAATAATCTCAAACCTATTTATAGGTGATCAAAGCAAGAACCAGCTTATCTGAAGAGTACAAAATAGTTAATATGGCAAAAGAATATAAATCAGAATATAGCAAAATAGATGCGCAGGTACAGTGTGAATAATAATATTTAAAAAAAAATCTATTGGTTCAAACGAAATATTTTTCCTTTTGTTATAGACATCAACGAATCACGAAGAGGCTCACAATGTAATTTATGATAATGCTTGTATTGTTCAACAATACAGAAATTAGGTACCAGATGAAACGTTTGAAATGCGTATAACTGATGGAGATACAAACCGTGAAGTAACCAGGAAACATACAAAAACCATAGAAATTCAGACAGATTCGACAAAAATACCTAATAAAATTATTCAGGTTGAATTGCAAAAAGTTTTAGCCATGGAAAAATTTATTAATGCTATACGACGTGATAAAAAAGTGCATATTTTACACAAGTCTGCAATTTGAGCAAATCTTCATAAAGGGACACTCGGCAAAGTTTACTGCAGAGCTGCTATCACAAAAGCGAAATGATGTCAGAATGATTGTCAGTCTCTTGACAGGACATTGTAGGTTTAGAAAACACATGAGTCAGCTGAACTTAGCAGATGAAGACATTTGTCGATACTGCCAAGAGGAAGAGGAAACCGCATTTCATGTCCTATGCCAATGTGAAGGGCCTGAAGGCCTTGCAAGGACGCGGTATCTAGTACTGGGAGAGGAGAAACCGGCTGCTCCAAGTTATGCGGAGTGGCCACTGTCAAGGCTATTAAATCTCATTAAGAGGGCAGAGCTGGACAAGGTGCTCTAATCCTATTCCACAGATAATGGGTGTTCATAATAGATCTGCAAAGGTCACAGTGATACAAACTAACAACTAACCCAAAAAATATCTATCTATCTCTCTAACATAAGAGTTATTGTAGATTGTGCTGAATATTTTTGTCAATCACCGTCAAATTTTGAACACCAAGGTAATTAATATTCAAGCTATAAAGCTTATACCACATTTAAAGTTTTGATTGAGTGTACTCCTAATGGATGTGTTAGTTTTGTATCTGATGCATTTGAGGGTTCAATATCGGATCCAGAAATATTTAAATGATGACAAATAGCAGACTTATTGCAACCTGGAGATGTAGTACTAGCAGACCGAGGTTTTACAGTTCATGATCTAGTTGAAGCTAAGCAAGCTCATTTGAATATTTCTCCTTTTTTGAATGGAAGAGATTGTTTAATTGCGCAAGAGGAGATTTTGACGAAGAAAATAGCAAAACAACGAATATATGTGGAGCATGTTATTGGGCGCATAAAAAAAATCAAACTTCTTTCAACAGTTCTACCTTTAAATATGCGTACTATTATGTTACAAAATATATTTGTCTGTGCATGATTGGCCAACTTTCAAACACCTATAGTTTTTGACGAATAAAATTAAGACCAGTTTTTTGTAGGAACTAATTAATTTATGTATTTTTTGTAATGCATCACATATGTATACATACATACATTCACTTTATAATTTCTTCTTTTAATTATAGAAATATAATTTGTAACTATTTTATTTCATTTACTTTTTCTTACGAATATTCTTTGTAATAAATCAAGAATTATAAAGAAATAAAACATGTTGCGAACAGTAAAAATAATAATTATTTCTGAAATATATTAGTGACATTCTTCACTTTAATAAATCAAAGGGTATTAAACGACCTATAGTTTTTGACGAATAAAATTAAGACCGGTTTGTTATAGGAACTAATTAATTTATGCATTTTTTTTAATGCATCACATATGTACATATACATTCACTTTATAATTTCTTCTTTTAATTATAAAAATATAATTTGTAACTATTTTATTTGATTTACATTTTCTTTTTTTACAAATATGTTTTTTAATGAATCAAGAATTGTAAATGTTGCGAACAGAAAATTTGATAATTTTTTCTGAAATATATTAGTGACATTATTCACTTTAATAAGTCAAAGGGTATTAAACGCCGTGGGATTCTCATTTCAAAATATTAAGGAGCCAAAATATTTTGATAATATGCACTAGCTTGCCTAAGTACCGGTTCAATGAAGTTGCCATCATAAAAAATCTTCTCAACATGAAAACCTTTTGGAGTCCAAATGACGAAATCGCGCCACATCCCCTTAGTTATTCCCATTTGAGTTTGTATTTGGTAGTAATATGGGTGACTTCGTTTTAACTTCATCGAAGTTCGACTCGTGAGAGCACAACAGAATGAAGTAAGCTGTTGACGAGTAAGAAGATGTAAATCAGTTGGATTGTACTTTTCCAAAACTTTTGGACACTTCATTTCTAAAACTTCGGTTGTATTTTTTAATGGATCCGAAATTAAGCCATCTGGCAATACGCCTAATCCTGGATACTTGGAATTTACCCACAAGCCACTACTCTCAACTTCATACGAAAATTTTTTAGACCTAAAATCTTTATATTTTTGACGGGCAATTTCTGAACTGAGAATTGACTAGAGCAAAAATTTGGTCATTTGTTTTTTCAGTCTTAAATTGTTTAATTTTTGAAGCTGTTATTAATATTTTACGGTATTGCCACAATTTCTTATCCTTACTTTGAGCCCCTAAAGTTATATTAACAGGCCCAGTTCTATGATTGCTCACATTTAACGTTAAACAGAAAACTAATGTTTTTAAATGACTTTTCCTTAGTTTTTCTAATGTATAATCCTCATACTGTAGCTGTAATAATAATTGCCACATAGAAGAAGCTCTCCGATTAGCATTTATTGATTACAACTCACACATTAAATTATTAATATTTGTTTGTCCATAGGTCTTGTCAAACTTCGTCCGGGGTCATATGATCATCGTTTACTGATGTCATTTTTATTTGAACCCTGCTGCCTATCTGCTTTGTGAGGTTCTTTTATCTTTCTTCCTTGATCCCAGCTACATAATTTACTTGTGCAAGGTACATTATCTTCATCACCATTATCATCTAAATAATTTAATAAAACATATAGTAGAACAGCGACCCATACTTAATGTTTTACAATCGCAAGTATCATGGATAACTCGGGCAGTTAACGGATTAATCATGACTGAAACTTGTTGAATTTCTCTGAGGCTTGGACTTTGCATTTTATACAGAACATTTTATCAGATGTTAAGCTTTCAAAAATATCAAATACGTACCCGCTCTCCACATATAATTTGCCTCGTTTCAACGGTTTTGATGTACAGTAATCAGCTTTTGGACTTTGATTATTACTGGCTTGATTTTCAATATCACTCTCATTATTGTCGTCATCTATACATGATGTCACTAGGTAATGGTACATAGATCCATAACTAAAGTTCTTAGGCACTTTGTCAGTTGGAAATATTAGCCAAATGTTAGGGTTAGTTATTTTTTTACTCAGCACAACATTTGAACCTCTCAATCAGTTCACTTTTTTCCCTTTTTGCGGACGCCCATGACATTTTAGCCACCTTTTTAATTGTTCATAATTATGAGCTTCAACTGAATCATAAAAAAGTGAAGAACCATCGATGGTTTTTTCCAGTAATTTATTTGTTTGTGGAGATAATATTCCTTGACCAGCCAGTGTTGATGAAAACAGTACGAATTTTTTGAATTGCAACAATTTCAATATGGCGGCTGCGCCTGCGCTCGTCATATGATGAAAAGGCATAAATATTGTAACAGTAATCTAATATGTTGCTTTCAATTTACTGACAAAAAGATACAGTCAATGTGAGGTAATAATACTAAAAATGGCGGTTGATACGATATTCCCGGAAAAAATATGGACGGTCTGACAAGAAAAATACAAATAACTACAATTTATAAAAAGAACTTTTTATAGTAGAAAGTTTATTTTACTGATTTATTATAGGTCACATTACTTCTATATAAATTATTTTGAAATTTCTTAAAATTGTGTCAAAATATCTATAACACACTTGAAACATGCATTGTCATCTAGTTATTAGCTATCCTGAAAATTTTAGAACTCTAGGAGGTCAGGAAATAGAATTAAATTCAATTACAAAATTCCATCCGGAATGACAAAGAGACAAAGAACACGGCGAAAATAAAAAAAAAAACTTTTTAAAAAGATGTTTCATTCTTTGTTAATGAGAGCGCGATTTCGCTGTCATTGTGTGTCAGTGGTTAATCACTTATCAGTCCTGTCGTTGCTGGCTGTAAATTATTTTTAAAAAAATTGGAAAAGTATTGGGCTTTTGTACAAAGTGTATTTATGAAATATTACTTCGGTATATTTATGACTATAATTAGAAGAGTTAGTTTCATCCCATCATGAAGTGTTTTATATAAATAAAATGTTAAATAGGAATATCCAATTTTAACATAATGTTACGAGCCAGTCCGGACCTGTCACCCAGACGAAGGTGTGAGGTGTTGTTTGAGTTCTCAGAAGCTCCGACGACTCGAGTACACTGCGGAAGATCCAGATAATTCGAGTAGCTCTGGAATGTTCTATTTTGTTCGATTCTAGAAACGAAAGTTAGCGACCTTCTAGAATGAAATAATCTGGTATATCATGACTGCTCTGGACGGAGAAATGGGAATATAAGTAAGTTTTTTTTTTTTGCTAGTTTTTTAAATTATTTTATTGCTATTGCGATTTACGACAAATGATCTTTGAGCTTTCATAGCGAATCTCATATTTCGAGAACGAAATGACGTATCGATATTCTCCTTGAAGCTTATTTGGTGTCCAATCGTACAGACTCTAATTCTCGTTTCTGTTTAAATGTGAAATTAATTTTCTTTGACTTTAATGATTTTCCGCTATGGGCATTGAAGCTAGGAGATGAAGGAGGTGCTATTACGAGTTGGCACGTCAAAAAATTTGGTTATTTTGTGTTTAATCTCTTCAAATTTTTATAATGTTTGCTTTGATTATTTTATTTATTTATTACTAACCAAAATCAAGTAGTTTCAATTTAGGCAAACATCAGTTTTTTTTTATTATTCATTAAAGTCAGGGCCGGCTTTTAAAGGGTTCTTTAAGGATTAATTTAATTTCAATAAAGTGGAAACTGATTCTACTTGGTTTAAATTCGATAAGGAATTAATTTTTGATTATTCGAAAAAATTTATCATCCCAAATTTTGGAATTTGCAAGAAAAAAAAATCATTCCTATAGAATAGATAGCGTTACATATGAATCAATTCACGGGTTTATGAAGACTTCTATAAATGAGATAAGAGAATAATTAATTCTTTAATTGATATAATTAAACTATCTTAATATTCAAGTTTTAATTTTTTTTGAAACTACTAAATTTGTAATAAATCATTTAAAACGGGGTTTGAGTATAATTTGTACTTTGCCGCCCTGAACTACATGTTTGGGAGAGAGTTTGGGAAGTTTTAACGTTATATCTTTACGTTTTTGAGATATGGCTCTGGCTATGTTAAATTGACCAGAAAAGAAACAATTATATTTTGAAAACAGCAACAGCAAATTTTTTTGTCGTAAAAAACTGTAAAAAAATATAACCTTGGTCAATTGGATATACCAACTTGACGAATCGTTTATATAAGCTGCTTATTTATAAAACAAAGACAAGACACTCTGTATAAAAAGAATATTAACATATTATCATTTAAGACTTATTTCCTATTCAATTTAGCCTATAAAAGAGAAATGCGGATACATCAAAAATTAAACAGCAACAATGTTCTTTAAAATAATAGTTGGCGTCGCGATTTTAATTAACAGTGTTAAAGGTAATGTAAATTTTTATAATTATTAATATTAGTTTAAGCTAGTAGATCATTTTATATTAAGAATTAAGCTATTGATAATGTCATATTAAAAGGAACTATTTTACTATTTTACCAATCGTTTTAATGGTTGTTTTGGATAGAAAAGTGCTATGAAATGAGGGGTGAAAATAAACCCCTTCCAGTTGTCTTAATACATCTAAAATTTTGTTATAGTTCATGGGTAAATTTTTGTAAAAAATTTCACTTAAAAATGATTAGTTCATAAGAAATGTAAAAAATGAAATTTCCCTTCGAAATGATCTAGTAAAATACGATATTTTCCAATTTAAAAAATTCTTTTTTATTCTTTCTGTCTTCTTAGTTTTTGTTTATTAGAATTTTTCTTACAGTTTCTTTTGAAAAATAATATTCATTAAATTCATAAAAAAAAAATTTAATTTCCAACATTTTTTTCACCTTACCATTTTACTATTTTTTTTTTCATACAAAAAGTTTACAATTTATTTTCAGACCTACCATATATAATCGATTGTTCAATGCACAAATCGATTATCTTAATAAATCAGTAAGCCAGGTGAAATAATGTGCATTGTGTTTTAAAATTGCCTTTATAATATAAATTCAAATAAATATTGTAGAATGCATACATAAAGATATAGATTTCATCTGAGATAAATAAAATTTACAAGAAAGAATAGCCGATAAGGCAAGTGAAAAAAGTAATAAATTTAAATTCAGTGTAAGTTTTTTTATCAAATAATTATTATTAACAGTTCTATTATTTATTATTATTTGTGATTAATTCAACCAGAAATAAGGTATTCTTCATCAGACTCGTTATTTCGATTAATTTGCATGTTTTCATTTTTGTAACGAAAGTTTAGGACTTATTTGAAGTATACTGCTTAAAATGTCAGTTTACTATCGTCGGCTTTTTAATCTCATTGAGGCCAATGTCGACCATTGACGTAAAAATGAAGAAAACGGGCTAATTCATCAAACGAATATTTCGGGAAAAATCATATCATTATCATTAATTTTATTGTCATTTTAATGATAATTCGGATATTGATGTATCTTGATTACTCGTTTCAAATGGTCGCCAAATCGCCATAGTATTATAAATTTTTAGCAAAAAAAATATATAACTTATATCAGTTACTCTTTTATAGCAAACGGCAGGGTAGTAAATGGATCTGATGCTGATGAAGGCGAATTCCCTTATGCGGTAAGTAACTACTACGTATTTATGAACTTAATCTGATTTTAAAAAAGGAATAAAGATTCACTTTAAAACCTAACATGAAACAATGATAAAATAAACAAAAATCGTGTTTTAAAAAGGCGGTAAAAAATTAAGTCAACAATTTCATGTTTAATGACAACAATCAGTTGTAGAAAAACTCGATTTGCGTAGCAGTAATTTTGTGAATCTATTAATAATAAAACAGATAGAGTTTGTAATAGTAGTTTACGTAACAAGTCCCGAAAGTGGTCTTTTACTGGACGAGTGGGCAAATTGCAAGCCTGCGAGTCCAGTAAAAGCACTTTTGGGACGTATTACGTACAATATTTTTTTTTTAAACGGGCATTGTTGTACCATAAACTTTATATTATTCAGTTTACATTTTTATAACAATCCAACCCCAAGTGTTTACGAAGATCGACCGCTATTGACTACCGAATTCACATACAGCTTTTCATATTTTGTGTTCCTCGGACGATAGACTCGAACATTACCACTGCTACAGGTTTGGAAAACTTTTTCATCACAAAAGATGACGTTATTCCAAAAATTCTTCGCCCATTCCGACATATTCGTGAGCAAATTTAAGCCTTGCTTCTTTGGATCGTTCAGTTAGAAACGACTTTTTAGATGCAGCACAGTTTATCAGACCTGCTTCTTTGATTCTGCATCGCCGTCCATTCTGATCTTGGAAAATCGGTGTCTTCGACAGCTTGTCTTGCTGCAAAAATGAATTGTTACTAATGCCTTATCCTGGACTAGCGTAAAACATTTATTGCATCCACCACTATGTTGGTTTGCAATGGGGCCCAAATCTCTCCATTTTTTTATTTTTGTGCACCACCAATTTTCCAATTTCTAACTCGTCGGTCACACTTCATATACTCCACCCAATCTCCAGCATTCCCACTGCTCTTCTGCGGCATGATATTTACACCAAACTTTAATTACCTACGGTAAATGTGCAAAAATGCAGCAATATTTGTCAATTCGCAATTCAAAGCCAGTTTTGCACAGCCTACATTACAGAAATCAAGGTTTTCAAAGTGTCCACTATCAATTGCTCTTTATTTAAAGTATTATACAATCCATAACGGTTTTTTTATTGTTAATATATAAGAATTGCTGATTTAAATATATTAGATAGAAACTACAGTAAACAGTAAAATTGTTCCCTTAATTTTAATTTTTACACTGCTGATATCCCAACAACAACTAACACCGAACTAGCCAACTTTGCCGATGACACAGCATTGTTTGCACTGGATTTGAATCCCGTCATAGCTGCTGAAAAACTTCAACGCCATCTTGATCTGCTCCAAAAATGGCTCCAAAAGTGGAAAATTAAAGTCAACAATGGAAAATCAGTACAAATCACATTCACAACAAGACCAGTCGTATGCCCTCAAGTTACACTAAACAATGACACTATTCCAATAAAAAATTAAGTAAAATATCTAGGTCTTCATCTTGATCAAAGACTAACTTGGAAAACTCACATTAGAGCTAAAAAGCAGCAATTAAATATTAAAACACGACAAATGAACTGGCTCATTGGTAGAAGATCTCAGCTATCGCTAGAAAATAAATTAACAGTTTACAAAACCATATTAAAACCTATATGGGCGAAACCTTCAAATATAAAAAAGTTACAGACATATCAGTCAAAAACGCTAAGAATGCTAGCAAATGCCCCCTGGTATGTTTCAAACCAGACACTCCACGAAGACTTTAAAATACCATATATTACAGAAGTCATAATCCACGGGCCACCAAGCACAGAGCCAGAAACCTCAACCATGAAAATGAATTGATCCACAATCTCACGAAAGCCCCACTAGCTGAGAGAAGACTCAAAAGACACTGGCCTGAGGACCTATTGTAAATGAAGGTGAACCGGCAATGGCCGGCAACACCTACTAAGCCAAAATCAGAGTCATCATATTTACTAAATACTAACTTAATGTTGTAGTAGATTGTAAATAAACAGGTTTTAACAGGAAAAAAAACTTTAATTTTTTGCAGGTCTCGTTACGACGAGGAAACAGCCATACATGCGGAGGAACCATACTAAATGAAATATATATTCTGACAGCCGCTCATTGCGTATGCGTAGATAATAAGTATAACCACTAATATTTGCTATTTATTATATGTTTTATCTTATATTTGTTTATTTTTATTTTAGACCGCAAAACAGTTCCTTATTTTCGATTCAATACGATTTATTAACAATCACAAGAGAACCGATTAATGTGGTACCCGTAAAAGAGATATATTGTGAAAAATTTAGTTCAAAAAAATTAATTTTCGATTCAGCGGTTTTGGAAGTAAGTTTTAAAGAATAAGATTAAATTACCAAAGGTTAAATGTTTTAAATTATCAATCAGTAAATTATAAATTAGACAATCAAGAAAAGACTTTAAGTAGAAATCGAAAAAAATTCATATTCTGTATGATTCCGACCTGCTCAACTTTAACCATACGTTTTTAATCATGGACTGGATAAAAATGTAATACAGGGCACAAAAAAGTGAGCTTAATGTTCCGATGCTTAGTTTTTTTTTTGTTTTTTCATCTGTATTCCATGTTTTTGAAGTCATACTTCTATTCATGCACTCGGTGGAAAAGATTTGTGTACAGTTAAATGGGAAAAATCATTACATATGTAATGGTGTGAGTAAGAGAGTGACAGACACACTTATAAGGTATATTGGTTGGTAAAAACAAAGATGAAAGATTTATCACATGTTATTAGTCATAACTATAAGTCCTTTAAATACCGTTTCAAGATTCAGTACATTGAAAAGGGATAGATATACAAAAAACAGTCTGAACTTATGTATGAATATCATAGTGACGGACCACATGATTATTTGACAGATTATTTTATAATTCTGTCACGTAAGTTAACATATTAAGTTTAGTATTTTATATTAATAATAATATTCAGTAATGAGTATTGTATTGTAGGTAGTCTAAAATACCGTCACATGGTTGCAGTATATCCTGCACTATGCTTTTGAGGTTGTTAGCTACATAAACGGAGTTTTTACGAATAGTCGAGGAAATAAAGTACCAAAACCTCCAAATTTTGTAACGTAAGATGGATCGGAATGCGTTTTTTTTGCATTTGATTCGTTAAAGTTTACAGGAAATTTGTCGCTATATTTTATAATGTAAAAATGGAAATTGCATTTCTGCATTCGAAAAGTACATTCCGAACAGACAATAGAAAGAAAACTTACAACTAGGTAAGTATTGCTGAAAATGGGTTCAATTTATATACTCAGGGTTTTTGGAGTCGCTAAATACGATTATAATAATGGCGATGGTCTTCGAAACACCTGGTGCATAAGACGGACCTCGTCTCCAGGAATTTTATGCAAATTCGATACAAAAAGAGTGTGCACACGGTACTAGGAGGTTTTTGGGGTCGCTTACCACGAATATCATATAATGAGTTTGCTAAATCATTCGCATACAAATTTATGAATCCATGCGCGTGCATAGAAGTATAACTTCTGCCGGCAGTCCCACTGACTGCCACTCTAGTTTTTTTTTTCTGGTTTTGTCGATTTTATCCTAATTTCTCGTTTATTTTGTAGGTTTTCATTATTTTTGTTTTCGATTATTTTTTAATTTTTCCGGTTTTATCATATTTTTGTTTTGTCGATTATTTTCCATTTGCTTTAGTTTCTCGTTTGTTACCAGTTTTTTACCCTTTTGTAACGATTTCAGCCCTTTTCTTGATTTTCCACATTTTTCGTATTTTTTTCTTTTTTCTCTGTATACTTTCTGTATTATTCTATTTGATCTTTCTTTTCTATTCTTTTCTTTCGATTATTTTTTCCAATTCTCTCATTTTCTTCCAATTTTTGCTACTTTTTCTTTTTTTGCGGTTGTTTCTTCAATTTTGTCATAGATTCAATTTTTCCCCATTTATATGCTTCCTTGTTTTCTTTATTTAATCATTTTTATATTTTTTTCCGATTTTCAGTTTCTATCCATTTTTATCATTTATTCGATTTTTGTAATTTTTCGGTTTTACCATTTTTTTCCAATTTGCTTCAATTTATTATTGAAATTTTTTAATCATATTTTAATACTTATTATTCTAAACCTGAACTAAGACAAATCCAAATAATCTTTATACCGCCATCTATCGGGTGTCTACACAACCTAGATGTCAATCGATGGTATAGATTTGAATCGATCAATTAGCTTACAGTACCACCGAATTACGAATTCAACCTAGCCACATCTCCACTTCGCTTTGTCCATATTTAAACTATTTATTTTCTGGTCCGGAAACATTATTTTTCCACAAAGTTACCAACCAAATTTATAATTATTATATTATTTTTACTGTATATATTTTTGTTATTTATATAGCTTGAAAACCCAATACCAGAAGGAAAATGGAAACCTGTTGAACTTTCCAAAAACTTCTCAACAAATAAAAAACAAACTGGGACAATCATAGGTTGGGGAAGGCTTTATGTAAGTTTTTATTTGTTAACTTTGTAAAATATTCTCTAAAATTAACGATCTAGTTGATCGTTTTGTATTATGAATATTTTCACCAAACCTGAAAATTTAAGGGTTGTAGTTCAAAAATTTGCAGGCGGGGTGTTGAGCTAGCTAGGGAAATAACGTCTTTTATACCTGGTTTCGTAGTTCGTTGGCAGTGTATAAGCAATGGGAATAAAGCTTAGTTGTCAGATTTAACTTAGAAAGACTTACTATCTTTGTCTTATTAACGCGCAATAGAAAGAGATATGTTTAAGTTAAATGGCAACCGGTGCCAGCGTAGTTCGTTCTGTCATCCAGTGATCGTTCAGTGGCGTGTTTTTAGGCACCGGTTGCCATTTAACTTAAACATATCTCTTTCTATTGCGCGTTAATAAGACAAAGATAGTAAGTCTTTCTAAGTTAAATCTGGCAACTGGCAACTAAGCTTTATTCCCATTGCTTATACACTGCCAACGAACTACGAAACCAGGTATAGAACATTTTAAGGTTATAAATTTAACAAATAATCATATTTTTATGTGTTAATTAATTGTTATTTTATTTTAGCACGATGGGCCCCTATCAAAAAATCTTCAAAAACTTAATGTCGAAATCTACGATGATGAAACCTGTGGTAAAAAATTTGACGTAGAGCATCATATTTGTTTTGGAGCTCTAGTAGGAGGTGCTTGTAATGTAAGAACCTATTTTTAATTTAAATAGCAGATTATTAGTAAATTTATTATTTGAGACATTAAAGAGCAATTAAAAAAATGTCAAATCCAACTGGACTCGAACCTGCCATCAAATCGACAATTGTGACATCAAAGTCCCAGTCACATTTTGAGATATTTCAAATAACTAATTAACAAACAAATCTAAGGTACCGGTACCTTAACCAATTAAAATTATAAGACAGTTTCAATTTTGTACGCAATCTCTTATTGAAAATATGATTTTTTAATAAATCGCGTTTTGAAGGCCGTTTCTTTCTTTCTAAAATCTCAGATGAACGAGTACTCCAGATTTTACACATATAAAAAAGCTGTTCGGAAAGTTAGTGCTGCATTCGTTAACAATTCAACAAAAACTGTTATGAAAACAAGTTTCTCAGAGTAATTTGGATCGCTTTAAACAGAATAAAATCGTATTTTTTTAGAGTGGTTGTGTAACTATGGACGAAATTTGGATCTACTATCATGATCCTCAACTGAAACAAGAACAGTTACAGTGGACTGAAGCTGGTTTACAGAAGAAAACAATCATTTTTCATCAAGACAATGCACGTTTACACAAGTTTATTGACGATTGGTAAATTAAACGAATTAAAGTACGAATTGCTTGAACATCCACTGTATTCACTAGATTTGGCTCCCTCCGACTATTAGCTCCTCAAAAACTTGAAACAATTCCTTGGTGGAAAACGTTTTTCGTCGAATGAAGAAGCTATTGCAGCCATGGAACAATATTTTACAAAGCTTCCGGTGAATCATTACAAAGATAGTATAAAATTACAGGAGGTTTCATGGAATAAGTGTGTTCAAGCTGAGGGAAAAACAAATTTCATTAAAAAACACAAATTCATTCATTTTTGCTTTTAAAACTTTTCCACCATCCTGTATATGTATATTAAATAATTTGTTATTTCAATTTTTAGGGTGATTCTGGTACAGCTTTAATTGTTGACGGAGTTCAAGTTGGAATTGCTTCGTTTATTACAGATTTATGTGGTATTTCTAATGAAATGCATCCAAATGTATATTCAAGAATATCAACATATTATGACTGGATTCGTGAAATATCTGATGTTTAATGTATTTATATATACATATTATTTATATACATATTGTTAGAAATGTTAATATTTAATAAAGATAAATAATCGTTTAATAACACTTAACTAAAAATACCTAGTTAACAGTCCAACGGTAAGAATTACTTGGTTTCAGAGTTGTAGTTCAAAAATTTGCCGTGAGCGGTGTAACAGTAAAATTATCGACTCTTTCTTGTTGTGATTAGTAATTCTCGTCCCTTTACGAGTTGGTATGTCAAAAATCTTATGCTTTTGTGTTTAACCTTAATTTCAAATTTATTCGAAGAGTTCCACCCTAGTTACAAAACTATAACTAAATTGGATAATTTCTAGCTATTTTGTGGAGGGATAGGAAAAGAATATAAGACATATCGTCCCGAATTTTCGATTTTTAATATTTGAGTCCATTCAAATGTTTCTGAAGACTTTCATTAAATAAATAAAAGAATAATTAATTCTTGATTTCTTCGTTGTTACAATATTCAAAATTTCAATATTTTTTTTATTTAATTAATTATTTTTATGACATAATTAAATTTTTAATAACTGATTTAAAACGAGTGTTTGAGTAAAATTTGTCTGCCTCGGTAAAATTTATTTTTTAAGCTTTTAGACTTTTTTTGGGTAAGTGGTTTCTTTGGTGCTCTTCAGCACTCAGGAATCTTCTTCTAACTGTAACCCCATTTATAGTTTTTCTTGATGCATTGTTTAAAACAGCAGCTTAGTCACAAGAAGATTTTTCATAGACTCTTTCACAAAAATATGGTTTTTCGATTTCTGCCTTTTGGTGGTTTATTCTTATTGCTGTCGGTTGCCTTAAAACGTTTTATAGTATTTTAACAATAGCTGCTATCTGTACTTGGTAGTTGCCTTGTTTATGTAAAATTGTAACATTTTTATTTCACCCTGTATTACTGTTTTTAGATACAGAAGGCCTTTTTGTTTTCTAGCGGTCTGTTTGTTTCTAGAAACTAAGTTTTTATAGATGTTTCATATCTTTTTCTATTTTCTTTATTCATATAGAGGTCATTATAAGCCGTTTTAATAAAATTCTTGTCCATAAGCGCGTGAACAACACGTCTCCTTTTGTTTTCGAGAATATTCCCACACTTTGTAAGTTAGAATAAAAAAAATCGTTGTCACAACCATAAAAGGTTTCTGAGAGTTTGCATCAGTTCATGGCGACCCTTATTCTATTTTAAAAAAATGATGTCGTCTAAGGTGTACCGCAGGGAAGTCACCTGGACCTAAAGCTGTTTCAGCTGATAGTGAACGACATTGGACAATGCTTTAGTTCTGAATCCTTTTATTTGCTGATGATCTAAAAGTTTATAGACTTATGAGGTCCGATGAGAGATTTTAAATACAAGATAGAAAGTGCTAAATTACGGAGAATGGATGTGGTGAAAGATCTGGAAGTGAGTCTCGATAGTGAACTTCGTTATACAGATCACTATGAAGCAATCAATAATAACAGCTACAGTATGTTGTGTATGATCACAAGAATGTTAAGTGATTTTAATAATTTGTGTGTTTTGTAAGCTATGTAAGTATTAGAGATTTGTTATTTGTTTTGGAGTCCTTCTAATCTATTCTAAATAAACCTGGCATGGTCTCTCCTGTAGAGCTCCATGATTTAAACACTGCTTCCTATGGGAATATTGTGACCAGGTTCGGCACCAACAGTCCTTGCATGCACCCCATGCGTGCAGGACTCTAGTTTGATCAGCTGAAGATCACCACCGCTGATCTTCAGGTAGGCACAAATCCAGGTGTCTCAAGTTCTTGAGGATTTGGATGACTATCCTTGAGTTACTGTTGCCACAGGGCAGTTCCCTTTATAAGAGATCTGAGTCCTGTGATTAATTCCTCAAGGTGGTGATAAGTTTCAGGGTTTGTGACACCGAAGATGAGGAACCGTTTATGGTCCAAGGCCTCACACTCAAATAGAATGTAAGTTGTCGTCTCATCTTCCATGGCGCACAGTCGGTACGAGGTGGGTTCCTGTGTCAGAATACCCATCCTTCGAAGGTGTAGTCTGAATGGTCCATGCCCAGTGAGCAGGCCCAACAGTACTCTTATCTGACTTCTGCCAAGATTCAGTATGTCAGACGTCAGTTTTTTGGAGTAGCCTTGAGCGTCAGCTTCGAATGCCTCAGCCCTACAGTATTACTCCAGTGTTTGGTCGACTCTTCCCAGACCCAGTTCCTGACTTTGGTCCTTACCCAGGCTCTAGGCAGTCCCAGTACAGGTTCTGGACCAATAAATCGTGTATCCGCTCCCTTCTTGGCCAGAAGATCTGCGATTTCGTTGCCCTCAAAACCCTTATGCCCCGGCACCCACTCCAAGAAGACCATGTTGTGTCTAGCCAGTTCATTGAGGTTTTGTATGCACTCCCAGATCAGCTTGGAACTACCCCGGAACTGTTTTTAGGCCAGCAGTGCAGCCTGGCTGTCTGAGAAGAAAGTTATCCTCTCTTCTCTTCAGCCACGGCCTCGGGCGTGGTCGGTAGCCTTTAGTAAGGCGTACACCTCAGCCTGGTACACGGATGACTCCGATCCTAAGCTGAAGTGCCGCCTAAGGTTGTGTGGACCACTGACCCCTGCTTTGGAGTCCTTACTAAGATATATCGTATGGCACTAGGATCTGCTGTTAAGTTTAGATAATGTGAGATCCTATCATGGCCTAGCCAGGTTAGAGGACCACAGACAATATTTTGAGCTATTATTCTTTAATAAGGTAATAAATAGCATCATAAAATCACCTAGCATATTTGGTGGTATAATCCATTTCACCGATTTTGGCCGATTACATACTCAAGGTATAGATCGCCTAACGAAAGTTTGGGACAGCCACGTGGCCTCTCGTTCAATGCGCAGTGGTTTTTTTACGAGCGTTACGATAACAACGACCGTTCTGAAAGCTTGTCAGTGTGGTAGCTAGAATGGTTTTGTAAACTGTATTTAGCTACGAATATGCTGAGAGAGTTTCTGAGTTGTTTTTTAAATGTATGTATTTTTTTAGTTTAAAGTGGGCAGTAACAAATTTATATAAAATAAATTCTTCTTAATTATGTTAGCATCATACATTAAAAATTAATTTAAGATGTATAATATATTTTTATTTCCGTCCGCCACTGATAGAAAGACTCCGCCTACCTGCGCCGACTAACACGTGGCTGTCACAAACTTTCGTTGGGAGACCTATACATTTAGAGTTAAATCTCTCTCAGATACATTCAAGTTAGAATTTTAAATAAGGACGTTTGTTTTTTTGTTCACCGCTACCACCTATGCAACTGCATCTAGTTTCATCGGCAAATAAAAAGTATTCAATACGGAAGTCTTTAGTTAATTCACATTCTTAGTAATCGTTATGTACGGCTCATAGTTATTTATAGGATTGAATTTAATAAGTATTATGTAATATTTTTGTAGATGTCAAACCACACTGACAGTTTTAGAAACTTTCGACTTAGTGCAAAACCGAAAATGTCTGGAAATACTATTTCCGGATAAAATCAACAATTTGTACTCAATCTGTCTGAGTATTTTAAGAAGGAGAAAGAAATCGTACTTTTACGCGAATAAGAAACGTATATATGACATGAAAATAAAAAGACAATTCCTTACAATTCCATTGCTTAATGAAGAACTAAAAAATAACGAAATTTTCAAAGCTCCAAGTCTGTGGCGCCTGTTAAAACATTCTGGATTTTAGTACAAACTTTAACATAGTAAAAGACGAAACCTGTATTTTTTTGAATGGGTTGTTATAGTCCACCGCGCAGAACACTTTTTTTAAAATGATTAATACATACCTGAAACTTTGTGTATAGCTTCCTATTGACGGGTTTAACAAAGTTTGAAATTATCTAAATTTAAAACTGCTGCTTTTTCGAGCTAGAAATAAACGTAATATTTAACCTGTCGGACAGCGAAAACGCAGCAATAAATTTGTCGGACAATGTGAGTATTTGATTTAATACTTAATTATAAACAAATTGTATACAAATGAGTTATATATACATATATTATATATATTAAAAAACGTAACCTAGTAAATTTCGCATTTTCGAGGTAACGTTTTTTAATATATTATAACTTGCTCAGAATTATTTTATAAGTTATTATGCTATAATAATAATAAATTTTACCATTTTTTTTTTAAATTTGAAATGAAATTGTAATTATGGTAAATGCAAATTAATATCTATGATTTTAAATATAATGAGTTTTTTTATATACACCTGGCAATACTCATATCTCATGGCAGAATTCAAAGATTAAAAAAAAATAAATAAATTAATTTTGATACTTTTATGTGCAGAATATAAATTTTTAACACTTATGAACCAAACTACGTTATAATGATGAATTTCTAAAGAAAGAATTTCTTAACCTTACTTTATATCTTGAACGGTAGATATTGAAATGCAATATCAAAGCTATACGTAGTGAATTAAATGAAAATAAAAAAACTCTGAATCTAATTACAACTTTAAAAGTGAAAATTATCTTACAAACTAGTGAAAAAGTGTTCAGTTAAATAGTGGAAAAGTGTTCATTTATAGTATAAAAAGAAAAAACACAATTTTTTTTATTTCTAAATGAGAATAAGGTACCGTGATTACTGAAGATCTTCCTTTATGCCTTGGCTGCATCCATTCAGGACCGATTTTGAAGATTTCAAAAGAAAAATTTCTTTGTATCTCTGGATAATCTGCTATCTAATAAACTGGTAAGTCGATCTATTACTTCTTATCTGGTTATATGCTGAATTACTCTTCTTAAACTCAATAAACGTACTTCTCTGCCAATATACTGCGATGCTTCCGCTTTTCAAGACTTTATATTTACTTAAAAATCAAATTCTCTTCTTACCATTTACTTTCCATTACTTCTTCTTAACTTTGACAATAATCTTAATTTGATTCAACCTTTATTTGTTGAATATTTTACAAAAAAAAACACAAAATTTCAACAGGAGAAAATTTATTACGTGTGACTTCTTTAACAGCAAAAAACAAGAGAACGTTCAATTAATAAACAAACTAACAATTGAATTCTTCTAACAAACTTAAACTATACATATTTCCTTTCTTTTTACCTACTTGATTATATGTCCAATAAATTAAAATTTGAATACTTGATTCATTACTCTGATTTGTACAATTTCTGTTATGTCAAAATCCTATTAGATTCATAATGAATTTACAATTTCTTATTTTCTTAACTATTGTCTAATATACATTTAAATTTCAGAATTTTTCATTTCCTCAAACGTTAAACCAATAACAAACAAATATTATGGCTTTGAAAATTGATATTGCATATTTTAAACGTAAGTATTTCTTTATTCCGTCCATGAATTAAATTATTTTATATTAGAAATTATGTATCTTTAATATTTATGTTTTAACATTTATTTTTCTTGTTTTATTTAATTGTAATTATTTAATTTAAATTATTTCAAATTAACAATATGTATCATTAAAATTTATATATTTAATTTTCTTGTTTTACTTAAACGTGATTATTTTAATTTAAATTATGTCAACTAATTAGATAAATTTTTAAAATAGATATATCTTAAATATCTAATCTTATATTCGATTTTCTTATTTTGATTTTCCTTTTTTTTTAGGAATGAAGAGAATAATTCTTAAAATACTGAAGAAAATTAGAACGAATTATGCAAATTCTAATTCTTTGTACTCCACCCTGTGATCAAGAATATTTTCCTTTTTTTTTTATTTAATCATTATTTTATTTAATTTAAATATTACGTTTATTTCTAGCTCGAAAAAGCAGCAGTTTTAAATTTAGATAATTTCAAACTTTGTTGGACTCGTCAATAGGAAGCTATACACAAAGATTAAAGTATGTATTAATTAAATGTGTTAATCATTTTAAAAAAAGTGTTGTGCGTGGTGGACTATTATAACACACAGAAATTGAAAAATTTTAATTTAGAAAATATATTTCCCTCCGCCATTGGTAATTTAATTGTCAGTTTAATATTACTTCAGTGGTTTCTAATATCAAATCGGCAAAGAAGGATGAAATGGACTATAGATTTTTTGTATATCACCTAGAAATCACCACTGCTATTAGACCGTCAGCCCAAGGTATAAAAAATTGAACGATCCTTGACCGTATGCCCTTTGAAGATTCGACTAGAATATATGTGCCAATTATGTTAAATTTGAAATGGAACTTGCTTCCTGGTTCTATAGTTGCAAAATTCCGAAAAATGTTGAAACAAAATTATGATAAATTTTAACAAAAGTTGACCGTATGCCGAGGTAATAAGAAGAAAGTTAACGAAAAAATAATCCAGCGGAAAAAGGTCGGCATACGTGTAGGGTGGTCCCAAAGGGATGTAATAAACCCTTGAAATTGCAGACAATTGTTATACCTTCTTTATGATAGCTGACCGTATGCCTCTTAGAGATTTTTATTATTTATGACGTACCATATACTTATGCCTAACGGCATACCGATCGGCTGGTTCCAAGTGGTTCCTAACCTCTAAAACATGTGTAGAAAATTTTTTATTCTATTTTATGACTCTTAACCGTAAAAAATCTACTTAAAATTGAAGTTTACATTATAAAATGACCACTTGCAAAAAGGCATACGGTTATCGTAGTTCCTCACCTCAGAAATGTATATAAAAGCTGTAAAAATTTGAAATGATTTTTCTATGATCACTGACCGTATGCCATTAAGTTTATCATTAAACAATACTAAAATCTAATGTATAATGAAAGGGCATACGATTACCGTGGTTCCTAACCTCAAAAATTAAAATTGAAGTTGAATATTAATTTTCGACGATCGCTGACCGTATGCCATTATGTATATCATTAAATAATTGAAAAATTAAATACCCTGTCAAAGGGCATACGGTTTTAGTGGTTCGTTACCTCAAAAATTCGAATATTATTTGCGGAGAATCGATGATCACCTGGTCGAAGCTTGGTTGCGTCTAATACATATACACAATCACTTCACATACACACTAGAGATGCTCGTTCGAAGTAATAGATATTTCAGCTGATAATTTTGGTATGGAACCACTAAAACCGTATGCCCTTTTGCAGGGTATTTAATTTTTCAATTATTTAATAATATACATAATGGCATCCGGTCAGCGATTGTCAAAAATTAATATTTAACTTCAATTTTAATTTTTGATGTTAGGGACCGCGATGAGCGTATGCCCTTTCATTATGCATTACATTTTAGTATTGTCTAATGATAAACTTATTGGCATACGGTCAGTGATCATCGAAAAGTCATTTAAAAATTTTACATCTTTTGATACGTATGCCACTACTTTAGGACCACTCGATCTGTATGCCAAAGCTACATATAATAGCATTGATTACAATTTATCATATTTGCTAATGGCATATGGTTAACGATCATAAAAAATAATAAAAAAATTTCGACACATGTTTTGGAGGTTAGGAACCACTTGGAACCAGCCGATCGGTACGCCGTTAGGCATAATTATATCGTACGTCATAAATAATAAATATCTCTTAGAGGCATACGGTCAGCTATCATAAAGAAGGTATAACAATTGTCTGCAATATCAAGGGTTTATTACATCCCTTTGGGACCACCCTACAAGTATGCCGACCTTTTTCCGCTGGATTATTTTTTCGTTAACTTTCTTCTCATTACTTCGGCATACGGTCAACTTTTGTTAAAATTTATCATAATTTTGTTTTAACATTTTCCGGAATTTTGCAACTATAGAACCACGATGCAAGTTTCATTTCAAATTTAACTTAATTGGCACATATATTCTAGTCGAATCTTCAAAGGGCATCCGGTCAAGGATCGTTCAATTTTTTATACCTTGGGCTGACGGTCTATATCTGCTAACGACTGTAGTACCCTGCACGCTCAGAACATGCTTCTAAATAGGATATTTAGGACTGTAAATAAATTCCGTGACGTGGACTTTTTTAACTTGTCAGTTAATTTATTCATAAATAAATTACAAGGTCTAATTCTGTAATGTTATTGCTTTAGAAAATATCGTGCAATATTTTCTAAAGCAACATTTCAGAATTAGACCTCGTAAGTTATACTTTGAAAGTAATTAAAATTAAACGTTAATGTAAAAATGGTGTGTCCGTATGAATAAATAAATAAATAAATAAATAATTTAAAATAAAAATATTTACACCAAATTTTAATTATAAATTCAATATGTTAAAACACTTACCCCTATTGCTGCCCATTGCGTATAATAAACAAAGTCCAAACAACGCCGCATAATCATTCTCGGTACAATCCAAAGCCTCGTATACAGTTTCCAGAAAAGGATAATTTTTTACAGATTTCGTACCATCCTCAGGATCCACCATCTTCTGTTTCTCCTCATCCGTTATATTTAAACTGGTTTGTTCTTCTAAAATATTTTCTTTTGAACTACTACTATCTCTATCTCTGTCACTTTGTACACTTCCTGACGCCTCGTCCTCTGAGTTCTGTCGTTCTTTTTGTTTTTCATAATATTCAAAAAAATCGAGAAGTTTGTCTACTCCATTTTCTAATACAGATCTGTCAGTTTTTAAGATAATCCAGGCTAAAGTTTGTACTAGTGGTGAATGAGATAAAATAAGGAAAACTTGCGATAAAAGAAATAGAGCCACCACACAGGAAACTTTACCATTCGTAAAATCCTGAATCTGAAAATTAGTAAAAAAAGGAAGTTAATTAAATTTAAATAAAAAGAGACATAATCTTCTTTTTTCATTTGAACATTTATTAGTAATATCTAACTTATGTTTTTGTAAGTATCAAAACTTTTATTTTATAATTATAAAAATTCAAATAAAATAAAAGCAAAAACGAAAAATCAAGCAAGCCTCAAAAAACATCGTAAAATTGTTAAAATGATTGTGTATACAGAGTGTATCAGCCAAATGGAATAAATTCGATAATAAATAAATGGTGGTATTTTTAGTTGTGATTTTTTTTCAACAAACAACAACATTACTTTTGACATAGCCCCATAAGAAAAAGTCTAATGACGTCAGATCAGGAGGTTGCGATGGCCAATCCAAGGATCCTCGCCTTCCTATCCATCGATTTGAAAATATTTGGTTGAGGTACTGCCGGACATTGACTTGGTAATGGGGCGGTGCTCCATCTTGCTGAAACCATATCATATTCGCTGGAGCTTGTGGGTTTACTGGATTAGAATATAAGTTTCTCAAAGTTGGCACAACATCGTTTTGGAGTATTGCTAAATAATTACCGCCATTCAAATTGCCATCAATGAAAAAGTTACCTATAATATGATCACCAACAATTCCTGCCCAAACATTAACCTTTTCAGGGTATTGCGTATGTTCTTCTCTCATCCAGTGAGGATTTTTCCTAGACCAATAGCGGCAATTTTGACGATTAGCATGACCGTGAAGAGTAAAGGTACATTCATCAGAAAACAAAACATATTCTAATTGGACCACATTGTTATCTAACATTGCCATCATTTGTTCACAAAAATACTTTCTCCTATCAAAATCGTCTTCTATGAGCTCCTGAGTTGCTATCATTTTATTTTGTTTTAGTGTTCGAATAATCGACGAATGACTAACATCAAATAGTGGGAGGTGCTTTTCTGCTAGAAGTATGTGGGTTTTCCTCAAACTCAAGCATAATGTCCAATTTCGTATGAGAACTTATTGCATTGTTAGCAGTTTTTTTATCTGTCTTACATATCCAAGCTCGCGAAACTGATTTTCTATTTTGCTAATTTTTCCTTGGGAAATAGACGGCAAATTTGGGAATTTGTCATGATATAAGCGAGCAACTTCCAGTTGTGTTCGTGTGTTATCTCCATAACCAATCATTTGTAGAATTGTTATTTTGTGCATTTCTGTTAAATGAACCATTTTTCTAATATGTAGTTAACAAAATTCAAGCGACTTTAACACTGACAACTACTGCCATGCAGTCACACAACAATTTGCTAAGGCCAGGCGATTTGAACAAAGTAATTAAAACTATTTAATAGTTTTAGTAGATTTATATCTACTATTCAGCTGGTTCGCATGTCACGACTTCGGGAAAATTTCACTACAGTTTTTCGTTTTGGGCCCCCCTGACCTCAAAAACACCTTCCGTTCAAAAGTTTATATATATATATATATGTATATATATATGTATGTATAGTTCCGATATAACGAAATCTGTGGATACGATAGCGGTCGCATTTCTTAACGGATCGAAATGAAATTTGGTACAAAAATCAATCGTCCAAAAATCTCGGTCGAGTTCGTTAATGGGCCAAATCGGTACAGCCGTTTTGGCGTGACATCAAATCAAAATGGAAAAAAATTCGTAACTTTTTTACTTCACCCTGTACAAAAAAATGTTAGGGGACTTTTTTGTTTGTCTCAAAAAGACCTACAACTTTTATCTAAAACGTTTTTTTCTAAAACGTATACTTTAAATGATATAAATTAATATAAATCTACTGATGCGCCTGGCTTACCAAGGGCCATTTTTTTTTATTCCATCAGAAAAATGAAACTCTGAAATGTTTTTTTTTACTTGTACATTGTAGAAACCTAAATGGAAAATAAGTATTGAGTGTGTGGTATTGAATTTTTGTTTTTGTAATCAAAGAATTTTCCTTTTGGAACGAAGTTCCCTTTCGGGCGTTACGAACAGTTACGACTGACGCTAGGAGCTAGCCAAAAAAAATTCATACCAAAATTTGTCATGACACGACATACGCATGTTGTCTCTCTCTCTCTCATAGATAGATATACCTATCTTTATTTAAATAGGAAACCCTAATACAGGGTGTCTCATTATATTCTGACTGTTTGTAAAAGCTTATATCTTCGAAACTGTTGTAGATAATAAGATGCGGTTTTCACAGTTAGGCTTATAATTATCTTAAGTTTTGTTATGACACGTTTATATAAAATGGCCTAATTCCGGTTTACCTGATAGAAAAATGGCGTATTTTCAGAATACAGTAGATGTAATTTTTTAATTTTAACTTCTCTTTCTGTGCATCGATTTTAAACTTTAAGGTATTGTTATAAAGTAAAAATATGCGTCTTTTAGGAAATTGCTAAATATACAGGGTCTCCCATTTAAAAAATTACATCTACTCTTTTCTGAAAATCCGCCACTTTTCTAGCGGGTAAACCGGAAGTGGGCCATTTATATAAATGTGTCACAACAAAACTTACGGTAATTTTAAACCTAACTGTGAAAACCGCATGTTATTATCTAGAACCGTTTCGAAGATATAAGCTCTTAAAAACAGTCAGAATATAATGAGACACCCTGTATAATAAATACTAATGAAAGTACAATTAAAAAGACACTAATTTAAATTAAAAAAAAATACTGTAGAAAAAAATAAGTACCTATAATAGTATTATATTTTATTTCATTCTGTTTTTATAAATCAATAAATTCATAAACATTTCAAAAATAGTTCTTAACTTGACTAGTTAGGTCACATTACCTTAACTGTCAGTTACTGTCAAATATTTTAATTTTAAAATTTTGTATTAAATTGTTAATTCCTGTTTTAAATTAAATTGAAATAAAAAGTAATTCTAGGTAGATGTATATCCTCTAAACCTCTGGATTGTATAAATGGACACTTTTGTTAAAAGAAACGAACTGTTGAAAATAATGGACTTACTATTTTTTTTTCTATTTTGCTTTGAACATTGTAGTAGTGTCGCGACTTTGTTAAGTTTATACAGGTTTTTTGTAGATAATAAATATTAAAATAATAGAAAATTAAAACAATAATGTATCCTGACAGGGTTTCTGCACAAGTTCGGGATATTGCTGATAGAGTTAGGTAAGTAGAGATTTTATACAGACGATAATAAATGCACAAATGTACAAACTCTCTGTTGTGTTTACAAATTACAATTCCTTCACTAATTAATCGAAAGGAACTTCGTTCCATCCGGGTGTCCCTTGACACCTCTCACTTTTTTTTTTTAATTTAAATTTTTGCAATAAATCTAAAAA
Source organism: Altica lythri (assembly GCA_964028335.1). Classification (NCBI taxonomy): domain Eukaryota; kingdom Metazoa; phylum Arthropoda; class Insecta; order Coleoptera; family Chrysomelidae; genus Altica; species Altica lythri. The sequence continues at coordinate 4,636,336 of OZ034806.1, read as the reverse complement.
CACTTAATATTTTTAAAACGGTAAAAGATAGGTATAGGACATTGTACGTAAAATATGTCTAGAAATTTCTGAAGAATCCAAAAATTGAATAATATACAGGGTGTTCTATTTAAAATAATAAATTTGGTATAGGCCACTGTTACATGACAAACTCTGTATAAAATATTTTTATTAAAAAAAAATGCACAACTAAAAATACCACTCGACGTGTCCCAGCGTTTTGTCGAACATGCCCTCATTTATTTATTATCGAATTTATTCCATTTGGCTGTATGGTATTTGGAATAAAAATTTAAAATTATTGCTAAAAGGTGGAACAAAATTGTAAATAAATCGAGAAATCATAAAAACGCAAAAAAATAGACGAAAAACAACAAATTTTAAACATGAAAATCCCAAGGTTTGTAGGAAACTAATAATAACCAAGAAAATCTTTAAAGATTGAATAAAACAGTAAAAAATTGCAAAAATGGTACACAACGTACAAAAAAAAACTAGAAAAGCAGTATAAACTTAAAAGGATTGGATAATACGGTACAAAACAGAAAAAAGAATGTAAAAAATTGAAATGGGATTCTAAACAACTGAAAAATATTACAAAAAAAAAACGGTATTTTTGGAAAAAATGGGAAAATCAAAATATTCAAATAAATTGGAAAAAAGAGGAATTTAACAAATTATTAATAAAGGTAAACAAATTAAAATATATCGTACAAAATACAATTATGAGAAATATTCTAAATATAAAAAATATCAGAAATTACAAAATGTAACAAAATAAAAAAGAATAAAAAAAGTAGCCAAAAATAAAATAGGTAGTGTCCGACCGAAACTTCGGCTTCGGCATCGGCCACCTTCGGCCAAAAAAACTATCTTCGGCGAAACCTTCGGCTTCGGCCCAAAACCAGGCCGATGCCGTAGGTTTCGCCGAAGGTCCGAAAAACCGTCGAGATTGAACGAACTGTTACGAAAGACTGAGAGAGATAGGGACGGGCCGGTCGTATTTGCTGAGGCCGCGGGGAGTCACTGTCAAATATCACATTGCACATTAAGACAAGTGGTCTAATTGTAATTTGTGAATTACATAATAAAGAAATCATTATTTTTTACAAATAAATCACAAAATCACAAACTTTTATTACCATCTCTAAATCAACTTCTATATAAGACAGGAGACAGTCAATATAAACCTTTAGTATTGAAGTTTTGAAATAATTTTAATATTAATTGTAGCTTGTAGACAGTATTGAACAAAATTATAAAATTAGGTAATTACTGAGAGATTATAAACCTTCGGCTTCGGCTTCGGCCGAAGGTTGTGGCGATTGCCGATTAATCGGCTTCGGCTTCGGCCAAAAATAGACCTTCGGTCGGACACTAAAAAATGGGGAAAAAATAAAATGTGGAAATATGTAATTTAAAAGATTTAAAATTTTTTTAAAACATCCTACAGTTTTGAAAATCTATAAGAATTTGAAAATATAGAGAAAACCTTAAAAATAGAAAAACCGTTGTTGAAATTAAAAAATAACGTACAAAACTGGAACCAGTCACATAAAATTGTAAAAATTGGGAAAAAATAGTAAGAATTTAAAAATACGCAGAAGGTTGTAAAACACTTTGTAATAAAAAAATAATAGTTCAGTGCAGATAGATTTTTCTGAAAACTAAAATAGTTATGGTATTGGTCAAATGAGAGAAAATGTAGAGAATTTTATTACCATTAAAATAAAAATACGAATTTACATGTAAACAAATATAAGTGATATTAATGCATATAAATAAAAAGTTTTACCTTCGGACTACTATTTTGTGACCCTTTTGGTGTATTAAGGCTTTGAGTTAAAGACACTCTTCTTCTGTTAGTTGAAAGGGAATATATATACAAAGGAATCAGTAGTTTATGTAGTAGATGATCTGTCAATACATGATTTAAATCAGTAATATTCAAACATAGAATATCATTCAAATAATGCAGATGATCCAAATGTTCAGCTACTAAATCTGAGAGCCGGTTTTGAGACTGGTGACTGCAAAATAAATAAAAATATACAAATATACTATTATATAACTTTTACGAGGGTTGTCTTTTTAGTTTTGCATATAGCCCAATAGCTATTAATACAACCTTCAGACACAAATATAACCACAAATTTTCGAAATTAGTAAATCGGTCGAAGTTGGATCTTAGCTTTCGAGCAATAATTTTTTACAATTTTTGTAGAGGTTTATCCCAACAGCAATGTATTGCTGAAATGGTTTCTGTGTTTAGGAATAAAGCACCACACCAGTCAACTATTTAGCGCTGGTATTGCAAATTTCAACTTAGTCGCTCCAGTCACAGCGACGAATCCAGGTTAGGTCCGACCAAAACAGCAAATACAGAAAAAACATTGATGCGGTTTGTCAGATAATTAAGGATTAAGTATAATAGCCCTGGAGATAGAAGCATCTTTGGTCATTTCAAAGACCTTGATCTAAAGGATCCTACATGAAGAATTGTAGAAGTTGGTTTTCCGTTGGATCCCTTATTTGCTCACAAAAAAGCAATTGGCGTCGAAAAACATTGGAACATAGCAAAGGAAACTTAAAAAATGTTTATAGCATTTTTAGTGGCGATGAATCTTGGACTGACTTCTACAAACTGGAAAACAAACGCCAATCCTCTGTGTGGGTGTTTCACGGTGAGGAAAACCAACAAGTGATCCGTTCCTGTATATCAATAAAAATGTTCGCAACTTTTGTGTCAAAATCTGGTCATGTAGCAACAATTGCTTTAAAAGATCGAAAAACGGTTACTTCCGATTGGTTGTTTACCAAAATTTATTGCGAAATTCCGACATTCAACACACAACAGCGAATCATTCTAAATCAGGACAAGACAATCGAGTTTTTGGAGCTTCAAAACATCTCATTGTTAGACCATTCACTGTATAGTCCCAATGACTTCTTCACGTTCCCAAAGATCAAGAATTCCATGCGTGGGCAGAGATTCCAGTCGCCAGAAGAAGCCATCGATGCCTTTAAAACAGCAATTTTGCAAGTGTCAATGGAAGACTGAAATAACTGTTTTACCAATTGGTTTCAAAGTAAGAAAAAGGATATTCATCTTGGTGCGACATATTTTGAAAAGTAATAAAGTACTTTTTTCTTATAGTTTATCCAATCTTAATGTGAAAACATAACCACGCCCTTTAACCCCAACAAAGGATCCGACTTTTGAATCTAGGTTGTCAGATATATTTGCGAATATTCCTAAGTTTATATATTTTGAAAATTTTCTCTCTACTTTACTATTCAATTGTTCGTCAATGACTCTTAGAAAGATAATATAAAAATATTCTTACAAAATATATACTTAAATTAATTAACTAGGTTCTTCTTATTTAAACAGTTTTCACTTCTAATGATATCAATTTTGTATATATTACTTATACTTAAAGAAATTTTTAAATACCGGCAACATTGTGTATTTACTGTCGGGATCTTTAAGTCGGTTCCTTACGCATTGATCTTAACGCAAACAAATGCCGACGTTGCGCTGTTTATAAAGCAAAACTTCAAAGGGGAACATTGCAAAATGCGACAACAGTCAAATACCGCCAATAGTCTTCTTCCACATTACAGTACACAGTAGCGTGATTGATTTTTATTGATTTTTTATATTAGAAATATTATATATTACGGTGGCTTGATAGTACTTAATATAGTAAGAATTTCTCGTTTAAATATATAAGATAATAACTACGCCACCTTACGGTGGCGTTGTATTATTTGATTTAGAAAGGTATTTTTTTTAGACTTTATTTTTTTCGCATTTTTTCTGTTTTTAATTTTCCACTTTCTCTTAGTTTTTCGTTTATTTATTTATTTATTTATGAATCGAAATTCAACACTATCTATTGGGTTTTCTTACAATTCAGTAATTGTTATGGACAATGTGTCGTATCATTTCCGCATATTAAACAAAATACCTAATAACACAAAAAAAAAAGAATGAAATTTCAAGACTTATGGCAATCAAAAATATCGATGTTCCTAAAAAGGTTCCAGTAAAGAAGGAATTAATAAGAATGATCAAAAGTCAGAATTTTAAAAATGAATACGTCATTGACACCATTTGCAGCAGACATGGTCATACCCTTTTGCGTTTACCTCCTTACTACTGTATTTTTAATCCAATCGAAATGGTTTGGAGTACTGTAAAGAAACGTTTACGAAAATACATTCAGTCACCAACCTTAAGCGCAGTTGTTCTTAATAATTTTCGAGAGGTAATTAGTGACATTAATAGCGATGTATGGAAAAATTGCCAAACACATATTATAAAAATAGAAAAGAAATATCCTGTTTTACCGCCAATAGCACCATTAGTTAACCTGGAAACGATTCTACTTCAGAAGACTCTGACAATTCTTGTTATTAATTCCAACCAATTTCCTTTACAACTATCGTGATGTATCTTGAAAACTTGTTTTCAACGTACCCAACCCTTTCCTTTCCAGGCAAGGAAGGCTCATACCTCCTCATGGTCCTTGCTGGACAGACAATCTTTTAAGATTGTCTGATAAAATGAGTATTATTTTTAGACAATTGTTATAAAAATATTATAAGTTATGTACTATTTGACTAATGAGCCAAATGTTCTTATTAATAACTAAAATTAACAAGTTTCAATTTGAAAGAATTAATTTGTTATTTGACAATTTTCAAATTGATATAAAATTTACAAATATACAAAAACCGTTTTTCTTTTGAAATTTAAAACAAAAATAATTAAAAATTTATGAACTCTTTTTATTTAATTCCACGCCAATGGTCGGAAATGTCGTCAAAGGCACTTAAAAACCGCCAAAGAGCGCAAAATTTTACATTAGGATTGGAAAGAGTATACATATTTTTTGTCTTTATGACTATATCCGAAAATAAAAAGACAATCCTCGTAACATAAAAAATAGTTATTTGTGACACAAGGACGGAAAATGACATTTTGCAAGAGCGAGTAAAGTTGTGTAGCCGAGGTGCGTAGCACCGAGGCGAAACAATACGAGCACTTGCAAAATATTTTCCGGACGTGTAACAGACACTATTTTTTGGTCCGACTAATTTTTAATATTTTTAAAAGTTCTGTTATGTTCAACAGTTGACCGTTTGTCCTACCTGAAGTTAGACCAGTGACTAGAAGACTGCCGACAGACTGTCAACTGGTATTGATATGACGTGAGGTTAATATTATAATTATAGTATTTATAGCTGTATAATAACTTGTTTGATACTGAATATACGTGTTACTAGTGTTATTAGTGTTTTAATTAACATATGTTGCAAACACAACAAGTTCAAAAACTTTTTACTTTGTGACATACAAGATTAGATGTTTATTGGCATCTATTGCACGATAAAGAATTAGTAATAAGGAATGATTTTTTGATAATCGATTTCAAGTTCCTTAATTTTTATACATACAAATACTGTGCTAATAAGCAGCACAGTAAAAATTGTTATATTGAAAATATTAACATTAATATCTAATAATTTTATATAAAGATAGCAGAGACAATGAACTATTTTCATAATCGAATGATAAGTAGTTCTAAATTGACATAAATGACAAATTTTATAATACAAGTTGTGAGAGAAATTAAATGTAAATTAGAATCCTGCTTATCTTTGGAAAAAGTTATTAGTTTAGTATATTATACGCTGTTTTTAAATAAATTTAATTAAAATTTGTATTATTCATTACGTATTTTTGATGACTTAAAATTTAAACTCATAGCGCCATCTCTTTAGATAATCTAAAAGCTACTTTGCCGGCCTAGGCCGAAAAATTCCATTTTCCGGACGATTTTGAAGTAATTAATAGTATTGTTTCTGGACGGAGGACCAAAAAATATATTAAATTACGAGTGGGTAGATAATTATTTATAGAATATGACAACAGTAAAACCTCGATAACGTAATAAAACTGTAAATTAAAATAATAATTTTCTTTCTTTCTATCAGAGTCCAACGCCTGGTTCTTAAAAAATTTCACTATTAGTCCTCTGTTACTTAAAGAAAGTTTCGATGACCTCTATAACTTAAAGTCTGCCCATGATTGATTTCGAATGAATGTAGAAAACAAAAAGTTTCTCTAAATTTATTGCTTACACGTGTTTACAAGTTAAATTATTAACGCAAAGAAAAAGTATACAATTGCCTATTGTTTCTGTGAAATCCCTACAAATTTCAACAAGTTAGAACAGCAGCGGCACCCTATATAGACAAGAATAGTAGGATGACTGCGCGTCGCCTTTGAAGTTCTTTATACCACACATCGCTCTGGATTGCCGAAGTTTTTTGTGCCATTTTGTGACAACTGGTGAGCAGCGATACCAACTCTATTTAGTAACTAATGTACCGATATACCGTTTTTGCAATCTCATCTACCGATTTTTAGATTTATTACAACGCATTATACATATTGAAATATTTATTCACCAAAATTGTAACCGATTCACAAAAACTTAGCTGGAAAACCTCTGTGATAGTTAGGAAAGTTGTTGCGTGTTTTCCTCTTGTTGGCTCGTTATTCGTTGTGATACCTTTACTTACTGGCTCGTCATTCATTGCGACAGCTGGGAAAGTTTGTCATTTATTGCGACAATTCAGAAATTGCTTTTTGAACCGGGTCTTCGAACTCGCAACCATCAGCTCTACGCGCTGACGCTCTAACAACTAAGCTATAAATGCCTAGCCATCAAATCGCTTATTAGTCGTTAAATTCTACTCCTGCTACATGAGACACTTACTCACTTGTTGAAAGTCGTGAAAAAAAAACGTTGAAAATATTTGGAATTTGTGGAATAAGTGTATTGTGGTATACGTTATAGAAATCGATTAGGAATATTTAGTTAAAAATCTGTGTTTGCTGATATTATTTAATCAAAGTTTATTAATATTCGAGTTTACTGAAATCAACGTACCTACATCCATTTGTATACGAGCTTCAGGCAAGTTTTTGTCTTCATTAACTATTTAAAACAAAAACCAGTAGTGTACGTATAATTAAATAACTCTTATCATGTCTGTATGGCAAGTCACGGTGCAGAAAACCTATTGCTAATACGAAACTCCAATGTTTTATATGTAAAAATTACTACCACTCTAGCTGTGCCAATTTAATAAGGGGCAGCCGGTTCATAAATGAAGACGAATACGAATTTTGTCCAGCTATATTAGATGCGAAATCACCTGATGTCAAAACGCTATCTGATCTTATTAACTCGATTCAAGAACTAAAAATAGCACTATAAACGATATGGCGAAATTGTCCTTAAAAATAGGTAAACTTGAGAAGTTTATACCGATATGGAAAATCTAAACAAAACATGTTCGGAGTTAACAGACAGAATAAACAAAATCGAGCGACTGAATATTACCGATAATAACTAGATTTATGAAGAACTCAAGGAGCGATTAGAAAAAGAAAACAACATTATCTTATATAATATTAAAGAATGCACTAATACTGATATTGCTAAAAGACAGGCAGACAGAATCAAAGTAGGCATCATACAGAAACTACAACTTCCCACAAATGCTGTAAAAAAATTATGAGAGTTGGAAAAAATAGAACTGATAATCCTACACGTCATCGGTCCATTAGAATAATTTTTTTAAACCCATTTATGTTGAAATATTTAAATAAAACTGTTGACAACTATTTATTTATTTAACTATGTACTAGAAAATATAATCAGGGAAGCAAATTTAAATAGAAATGGTTTACTGTACAATAGACAACACCAATGTTTGGCATTCGCAGATGACATTGCAATTGGTGCTAGAAGCAAAAGCGAATTAATACAAGTATTAAAAGCACTTGAAAAGAAAGCGAAGGAAAAGGGTCTACTAATAAATCAAGAAATAACTAAATATATGAGATGGACAGATGACGACTTTATAGCAGGAGTGAACATAAAAGTAAAAATGGATGGAGCTAAAGTATATAATTTTGAAGAGGTCGACCAATTTGTCTATTTGGGAGCAACATTCACAAGAAAACCGGATACAAAGGAAGAAATCAAAGCAAGACTGGGGAAGGGAAATAGATGTTTATATGGTCTAAACCATCTCCTAAAAAGTAATTTATTAACTAATAAGCTAAAAATTGGACTGTACAAAACGGTAATAAGACCAACACGTGAAACGTGGATATTAAGGAAAGCAGATATAAGTTCCCTAGAAATATGGGAAATAAAGGTACTAAGGAAAATTTTTGGAGGAAAAAGGAACAATGGGGTATGGGAAAGAAGAACAAACCAATAGCTTGCGGATATTTACAAAGAACCAAGTACCACAGGATATGCCAGAGCACAAGGGTTGAAGTGGTTAGGACACCTCGAAAGGATGGCAGAAAATAGAATTCCAAAAATGATCATTTGCAGAAGCATAGGAGAAAAAAAGAGAAGAGGGAGATAGATAGATAGATATTTTTGGGTTGGCTGTTAGCCTATATCACTGCGACCTTTGCAGATCTATTGTGAACACCCATTATCTGTGGAATAGGATTAGAGCACCTTGTCCAGCTCTGCCCTCTTAATGAGACTTAATAGCTTTGACAGTGGCCACTCCGCATAACTTGGAGCAGCCGGTTTCTCCTCTCCCAGTACTAGATACCGCGTCCTTGCAAGGCCTTCACATTGGCATAGGACATGAAATGCGGTTTCCTCTTCCTCTTGGCAGTATCGACAAATGTCTTCATCTGCCAAGTTTAGCTGACTCATGTGTTTTCTGAGCCTACAATGTCCTGTCAAGAGACTGACAATCATTCTGACATCATTTCGCCTTTGTGATAGCAGCTCTGCAGTAAACTTCGCCGAGTATCCCTTTATGAAGAGTTTGGCTTGTCGCTTGCCCGGTGATGTTTCCCACCAATCCTGGGCCTTTTCTAGCCTCCATTTCTCAATGGCTGCCTTTCTGAATGTATTAGCAACTCCGCCGAATGGTTCCGGGCCAATCATTGGAGTGTTAGCTCCTGCACGGGCCAATTCATCAGCCTTCTCATTGCCCCGAAACCCTGAGTGTCCTGGTATCCATGCCAGTGTCAGAGAATTTTGACTAGCGGCATGTGTCAGGGCCCCAACGCAGAAGAGGGAGACCAAAGGAAAGATGGAAGAGCGAAGTGGAGGCGGATTTGAGAACCTTAGGTGTACAAAACTGGAAACGCATGTGCCAAAATAAGAAGAAATGGAGACAAATGACAATTAAAGCCTTGGGCCTTTCATATATATTATAACATATATGAAAATACCTTGAAAATTTTTATTTTAATATAGATGTGGATAAGGTAAGATTCAACTTAATTTCTTTTATTTTAATGATTGTTACTTTAACATAAGTTCTTATCTACTCTCTTTCTCAGGGTCAGAGTTCAAAAAATCTCAACTAATAAATGGATTCAAACTTAACTGATATTGAAAATTTCAAAAAAAATAATAAAATTCAACAATCATATACCAAATTATTTTTTTGTACGATAATTCCAATTTAACCTTAACCTCACTTTTTCTTATTATTTTGTGCGCATAAACACATTACCTTCAAATTTCAAACATCGTTAAGTCAAGGGTTATGAAAAATTCTGAATTTTGTAATCATTGAATCAAATTAAACTTATCAAAGAATGTAAAAAAAAACAACTTATTTAAACAGTGAAACAGTGTACAAGTGAAAGTAAATGTTCATCAAATACAGAAAAATCAAACACAGGAATGTTCTTTATTTTTAAAAAAATTGGAAATTGATACCGTGTTTTGAAGCTTTGGTATTCTCTCTGGACAAACTAAGGCACAGGCTATCCTTTCCTATTGGAATCCAACCATTTCCCAGGACATCAATGATATACGGACACTTTATAGATTTAGACGAATAAATTTGCTTCTCATCCGGAACTTATTTGCTCTTGCATCAAATGGTAAGTAAACTAATACTCTCTTTCTTATTAGAAACTAGTTTTACTTTAGTTAAATCACTCAGGAAGCATTTATATAAATGAAGTGCTCAGCATACCATTTCTAACATTCATTTCTCCATATATATATAAACTTTAAGTCTTACCATCGGCTATCAGGAGTTGTCTTGTGGCTTTGTTAACACTTTTTACTACTTTTATACTTTCTTTTATAAGTATTTTAAAAAAAAAATCGAAATTTTAACGGAGCAAAATTTATTACATGTTATCACTTCAAAAGCCCCAAAAACAAGAGAGAGATTCAGGAAATCAACAATTTAACAACTGAATCCCCAAACAATCTTACACTATCATTATTATGTTCTATTCGCCTACTAAATTATTGATCAAATACAATTACTAAAAATCTAATACCTAATTCCTTATTTACATTTTAATACAATAGACATTCTTTTAAAATTTGCTAAACTTTTGATGAGTTGTTAATTTTATAATATCTTTCGCCTACTAATTCTTTGTCAAATCAAATTACTAAAAATCTAATACTTAACTCATTATTTACATTTAATACAATAATCATTCTTTTAAAATCTGCTATACTTTAAATGAATTGTTAATTTTATAATATCTTATCTACAATATAATCTAATGTCTTTCTATTTTCAGAATTTTTCATTTGGAAATTAAACTAATAACAAATCACAATATGTCTTGAGAACAAACAAAGTAAGTACAAACTTTTTTTATTTCCTTCTATGAGTTCTAATATTTTATACTGAAATTTACGAGGGGGAAACCGCTGGGGAATTTTGGTGTAGGTCGCTTGGGAAGTTTGGGGAAGTTTGTCTCATAATTGGTGAAGTTTGGACTTTTTTTGGGGTATTTCGGTGAAGTTCGGAATTTCAACAGGGAATAGCGGTGAAGTGCAGACTGATATCAGGGAAGTGTGGTGAAGTGCAAACAGATATCGGTGAATTTCGGTGAAGTTTATTACAACACTGTTGGGAAGTGCAGACCATTTTCAGCAAGAAACTATTCTCAACCTTCGTTAGACGCATGTGACTGTCCTATCTACGCATTTATCAACATATCATGCGCAAACGCCGCCGCAGACACCCTTTATATCTTCTATTTGAGATTTAAGTGTCACGCGTGTTTGGTTAACTATATTGCTGACAAACATATTGAAATTGTGATCTGAATAACGGTCATTTATGGTTTCATTTACTCGTGCAGTTAATTGCACTATCTAGCAGACATTTAGTTGAAGGCGAGGGACCAGCCTTCTGCCTGAGTGTCTTTGGAACCGACAATAAATTTACCAATGCAGATGTATCAAAAAGATGGCACACAATCAGAGAAAATGCTGTTGCTTGTGGCATTAAACTATTAGGTTTTTACTCCGATGGAGATACCCGTTTGTTAAAAGCAATGAAAAATGAAGCACGCTTCCCTTCGCTGTTATCAGAAAATACCCCGTGGTATTACCTACTCGATAATGATTTGACTTTCATTCAAGACCAGATACATGTCTTGACAAAATTACGTACCCGATTATTAAAACCCAGAACAAAACTGCCAATTGGTAAATTTTTCATTGATGGTGAACATCTTAAAACTTTAATTAAGATGAAAAGTAAAGACAAACATTTACTTACTAAATCAGACATTAATTTGGAAGATAAAATGAACTATGAGTCTGCAAAAAAAAAATATGTTCCAAAAAGGTCCAAGATATTTTGGGACAAGTTGAAAATAGTCAAGGTACACAAATTTATCTTAAAATGATGAACTATCTCAAAGCATCTTTTATTGAGAGTGATACAACTATACATAAACGGATTTACAAAATTTGGTATTGTGTATTTGTTTGTCGAATTTTGCGACAATGGATTAAACTCCATAGTGACTTCAGTTTAAAGGAGAATTTCATATCGTTCAACTTGCATTGAGTTAAATGCTCATATGATAATATAATTAATGTGATCAATAAAATAAAAAAAGAAACTGATTTGGATGCAAATCTGTTTTTACCATATTTGTATAGCAGTCAGCAGTGTGAGAGTCTTTTTCGATCAGTCAGATCTTTAACGTCCACCTTATCAACAGTAGTGAGTTTCAGTATAAAAGATTTCAAATCACGAATTGACAGAATCTCATTTATAAATTTTGTTCTTAATGATCTTAGAGATACATATATTTTTCCCCGGGAAATAAAACGCAAACAAAAATTCAATTTCGAAAGTACTAACGAGGAAACTCATAATCTTGATATTAGAGAAATTGTGTCCGATAGCATGGTTGAAGCATTGAATGATTGCAAAAAACTTGAAATGGATTTTGATGAAAACTACTGTCATTTACTTGATTTGCCATTTTACCAAGCTGAAACCAAAACTGAACTTGAAGATTTTCAATCCGCCATGGACACTGAGCATAAACACCGCAACATGGTCGGTGACCAAATAGATGGAAACACAAAAGGAAATACCGAGGAAAATACCGTATTTAATACATTTATAGAGAGCAATACGAATTTGACCAATTGCGAAGATGTTGTGACAAAGATTTTTCGGGTGATGTAGATCTTAAAGATTATTCCAATAAGATTGAAAATATAACAGAGGATTGTCCCTTCCTCAAAATAAATGTATCGAATGGTCATTAAATAATTAAATTTTTGTTGATTGTTGTCGGAAAGGAAAGGGTACAGTGAGTAGTGACAGGCTTAAGAGATTTATTGTAAGAAAGAAAAAACAATCACAGATGTAAAAGGCAAATCACTAAAAAAGGAAGGCATTAAACAAGAAAAGCGACAATTCTCACAAAAAAAAGGTCAGGAAGAAGAAAAAAAATAGAAATTTTACTTGAAAAGTACTATGATGTGCTGTATGATGAAGGGTGGTTTATTGGCAGAATTATAGAAGTTGGAGAAGAATCATACAAAATGAAGTTTCTAAAGAAGGAAGTGAATTTTTTTGTTTGGCCAAAAGTAGATGACTACGCTACGGTATCCAAACATTTTATAATTTATGGACCAATAAATCTAAAAGGAGCCGATCCTTTCCAAGTTGCTGCCTTTGATTTATATAGAATAAATAAAGAATACAAAATAAGAGGAATATCCTTAAAGATTGTAATGATTTGCGTTATAGTTGTAGAGAATATTTTTTCTTTACATTTTTATATTCTGTAAGATATACCTATTGTTTTTATTAGTGACATATTTTTTAATGTATAAAAAGAATTTATTTTAATTTTAATAATTATACCTTTGATTTGTGTTACATTAACAACATGTTTTTCTTATTTTTATTGTTATGTTTTTGTTTTATATAAATGTTTTTTGATCTCATGGTAATATATATTATTTTTAAAATCCATTTGACAACTTGTCATAGACGAGAAATGAACGAATATAATATAATATTTGAAATACACTAAAAAATAATTTGAAAAGTTTATTTATACGAAGGAAAGTGCAGGAAAATAAAATACCTAGAAAGGTGGGAAGTTCCAGTATTTTTTATAAAATCACGGGAAGTTTGGTGTATTTTGTAGGGAAGTCCAACTTTTTTTGGGAAGTTCAGATTTTGTTCTGCTTATAAGGGGAAGTGCGGGGTATTTCATGGGGAAGTGTAAAAAGTATTGGGAAATTGGGAAGTTTTGGTCAAAAAGGGAATTTTAGTGCGAGTATTTTTGCCAGCGGTTTCCCCCTCGGAAATTTATGTAAAACTTTACATTGATGTCTTAACATTTGGTTTTCTTATTTCATTTTATCTTAATTTATTTAAAATCGGTTTTAATTACTAAGGTATCGTAAAATTTATAAACTTTTTTAATATTTACTCTCATTATCTATTTGATACATGATTATTAGAATTTTATATGTTATAGATAAATTATATTATTTTGATTCTTTGAATATCTCTTATATGTACTTTTGTATATTTTAATTTCTCATTTTGTTTTATTTTTTCTTTTTAGGTATTGAGAAGAAGACGATTATAAATTATCCCAAATTTACTACATTTGCACTCTGCCTTGGAATGAGAATATATTTTCCTTTTCTCTATTTTTATTAATTTTCTTTATATGTACTTAATTGAAATAGCATAGTAACTTATATCATCTCAAATCCCCCAATTAAAATTTTTGAATCAATCATATTTTCATATTTGATTAAAAAATTATAATTTCTATTCCAAATTTACCAATTTTATAACTGTTAAATAACTTTGTTTCATACTTTTTATCTTTCTATGTCCTATTATATTTTAATAAATTTTAAACAAATTTCTTTGTTCTATATTTCATATTATAATCTGTTTATATATTATGTACTTGCTTGTAAATAATTATTCATGTACAATGAACACCAAAAAAAATTAATTTCTCTAAGATCATCCCTTGGAAAAATCTTTTATGGAAAATATTCAAACTGTTTATTCATATCAATTTTAATTCTAATGATTTAAAATTTAACTGGATTGCCTTAATGTTTATTCTATAAACATCACCCTATCAAAAACAAAAAACTATATACACCTAAAATTACTATTTACAACATAACATTTATTTACAAGATTGTTCTAAATATCATCTACCCTTCTGCAGGTGTAAACTTGTATACATCTTTAATATTAAAAATTCCTCTTAACCTACCCGTATTCGGACAAACCAACCTATAACTGTTTTGTGCATTCTCGTTGTCAACCACATATGGTCCCTCAAATGGCATTAATAATTTAGCACATTGATTTTCCCTTTTGTTTGCCACTTCTAACGCTCTAATGATAACCAAATCCCCCTTTTTGAATTTAGTTTTCTTTTTAAATTTCTGTTCCTGTCTTTTGATGTATCTATCAGCATTTCTTTTCAAATTTTTGTTGACCTTTTCGAAAATCTCATGCATCTCTTGATTTCTAACTACCTCCCAATTCCTTTCCGGTGCTCTTCCTTTAAATAACAATTCCGGACATTCTTTCGTAATTCCATGCGGAGTTTCATTCACATATCTCTGAACTTCTTCCAAGTTATTTTCCCATAATTCGTGTTCTTGGCTACATAAAATTCTTAAGTATTTAATAATTTCTTTAATATATCTCTCTGCTGGATTTGAAGAAGGGTTTCTTATACTTATAAAATTTACGTTTATGTTAAATTGCTGACAAGCTGACAAAAATTTATTATTCTCAAAATAGGTAGCATGGTCTAAGATGATTCTTTCTGGTTTTCCATGTACTTGTATGAAATTTTTTAAACATTTTATTACTAGTTTAGTATTTGTTCTTGAACATGGATACAGCTGCACATATTTGGTAAACACATCCACCATTACCAAAATATGTTTCTTTCCTTGGATACTTGGCACTAGGTTGCTTATGAAATCCATAGCTACTATTTGTAATGGTCTTTGAGTGATTATTGGTCTATTTGTATTAATGTTATGATAGTTTTTTTCTTTTGCCAATTGGCACATTGTACAAGCTTTGCAAATTTCTTTGGTTTTAGTTAAATCGTTCTTTGCATAGAAATTCTCTCTAAATAACATCCATAACTTCCTCACCCCAATATGTCCATATTCCTGATGTAAATTGAATAAAATATCTTTAGCATAATCTGTTGTTATTACATAGGCATCCCAGTTTTCTAACTTCTTAAATATGATATTATCTACTACAAAAGTTCTTCTCTTTTCCACTTTATTTAAATATGCCTGATCTCGAATAATCCTTTCTAAACTATACAACCCCTTTTTGTCCAATAACTTATTAATCCCAATTTTAAATTTTGTATGATCCCCTTGCTCTTCTACTTCTCTACTTAATGCATCAGTTATGATGTTGTTCTTTCCAGGTATGTATTTAATTTCAAAATCATATTCTTGCAGTAATAATAGCCATCTGTGCACCCTATTATTTGCATATCGATTTTTCAACATTGCAGTCAACGCATTGTGATCGCTTTCTACCACAAATCTAGCCCCTAGTAAGAAAAATCTTAATTTTGTTATACAAAACACAACACTCGCCATTTCCAATTCCGTTACTGTGTATTTCTTTTCACTATTCTTCGTAACTCTTGAAACAAAACTAATGGGCACTTCTCCTTCTTCTTGAATTTGTATCAGCACTCCTGCTAATCTATCTATAGATGCATCAGTTCTAAGAACGAAAGGTTTATCATACTGTGGATGATATACTTTTAAGTTATTGGTGAAAATTTGCTTCAGTTCTTTGAAAGCTTGTTCTCGTTCTAGTGTCCATTTCCATTTAACATCTTTTTTAAGCAGTTCTATCAATGGAACTTCTTTGCGCGATAAATCCGGAATCAATCTCTTATAGTAGTTTAAAATTCCAAGGAATCCTCTTAATGTCTTTAAATTCCTGGGTGTTTGATAATTTAAAATCGCTTGTACTCTTTCTGGATCCATGCTTACCCCTGTAGTATTTAAAACATATCCTAAATATTTTATTTCTTGTTGGTAAAATTTACATTTTTCCACATTTAATTTCAAACCTGCTGTTTTCAGTTCCTTTAAAGTTATTTCCAAATGTTCTTTATGTATTTCTTCATTTTCTGAATACACCAAAATATCATCAATATAATGAAGTATAAATGATTCATGTTTATTCAATATTGTATGTAAAGTTTTAACTAATGCTGCACAAGAACTTTGTAATCCATAGGGTACAACACAAAATTGGTATACAATTCCATCCACCATAAAAGCTGTGTATGGTCTACTACTTTATTCTAAAGGAATTAGCCAGAAACTGTGTTTAAGATCTAATTTTGAGTATATTTTAGCCTTTGTTATTCTTCCAAATATTCCCTCTACATTCATGGGACTTTCATATTGTTTTACTGTGTAAGTATTTATATTCCTAGCATCCAAACATAATCTTATTTCCCCTGACTTTTTTCTAACACACGTAATTGCATTTATATACGGCGAATCAGACCTCTCTATAATTCCATCTTTCATCATTTTGCTTAACTCCTGTTATACTTCATCCTTTAACTTATAAGGAATTGGATAAGTCTTAATCTTAAAATTCTTAATATCCTTGTTCATCTTCAACTTGTGGGTATAATTTGATGCTATACACGTTTCTTCATTAAATAGTCTACAATACTTTTTACATAACATTTCCACTTCTTTTTGATATTGTCCACAGTTTCCTTCTAACTCATTATAATCTACATTTACAATATTATTATACTGTCTATTCGGATCAACTTCCCGATTTGCATTATTTCCTAAGGTAAATGGTATTATCTGTTGTTCCCATTTCAAACATTCTTCTTCATAATCTATTACTACCTTGTGATTATTCAATTCATCGGAACCTAATATAATGTCATAATTTAAATTTTGAATAAGTAACATTTGGATTTTATATTTCTTAATACCTATTAGTATTTCTCCCATAATCATGTTGTTGGTATCATATAATTTTTTATTATTCGCTCCCACTAATGATAATTTATTTGTCTTTATCATCATAATATCATCTTGTTTAACTTGTGACACTACTTTTTGACTAATTAAAGTAACCTCTGAACCAGTATCTATCATAATTTGGCATTTAATATTTTGAAAAACCCCCTCTATAAAAATTAACCTCCTTAGTTCATTGATTTTAATTTCATCTTCATTAACAAGAAATTCTCTAGGATGTTCATACCTAGAAGAGTAGATGATATTACGCACGTGGAAGCGACTTAGGCAAAATCCACGTTCTGTTCCTGGCCTGGACCAGTCACATCACCCTGATTTGCATTCATAACATTCACCTGTCTACTATTCTCACCTCTATCTCGCCATTCATTATTCTGATTCCTTACATTACGATTATCCTCATTTCTGCCATTATTATCATTGTTTCTGTTCCATCTATTTCCTGATCCCCTATTCCTATCATAATTATTGTTATTTGAAAAATCCCTATTTCTCCTATCAAAATTCCTATTTTCCCAATTTCTACCATTTCTATTATCATTCCTATTAAAATCACCATATCCCCTATTAAATTCCCTGTTCCTATTATTAAATCTATCATTACCATTATTCCTATTTTCCTCTCTATTCCTATCATTAAATCTATTACCACCAAAACTCCTGTTTTCATATCTATTCCTATCATTAAATCTATTACCACCAGAATTCCTGTTTTCATACCTATTCCTATCATTATATCTTTCATTCCCATCATTTCTACTTTCACTCATTAAACTTCGTTCTAGTCTTTGTAAGTAATTTGAGAGATGTTCCATGGTTTTAATGTTGTGTATTGCTATCGTCTCAGTCACATCATGGTTGTATTGTCTCGCCACATATAATACTATTTCTTCTTCTCTCATTTCAGGTTCTAAATATTGCGCATTATTATAAAGTTGCATTGCATATGCATTATAATTTCTTCCTTTATTGTAGTCAAACTTTCCAAAATACAATTTTTCCCTAAATGTCGACTGTTGTATTTCTCCCCAGAAATATTTACAAAATTGCTCTTCGAAATCTTTTATAGAAAAAATTTGGTTTTCTTTATTACAGAACCAAAGTAGAGGATGTCCTGTGAGCATATTACGGATCAACAATTTTTGTTCCGAAAAATCACTTGTATACTTTATTTTACTTTTTACAATATTTACAAATACTTTTGGATGGATGTGGTTTATGTTTCCATCAAATTTAATTCCTGCATTGTTGTAGTGTGACATCATATTGGGAAGAACTCCCAATGCATTTCCTCTAACATTATTCTCCATAACTTCTTGTAGCTTCTTCTGTATATCCTCCATTTCCTTACTTAATTTTAACCCAGTTAATTCCTGGTTCTTACTGCAGACTCCTTTTTGTTTTTCTACTTCTCCCTCTAGTCTTTCAAATTCTTTTCCCAAATTAATTTTTAAATTGTCCACTACCTCTTCATTAATTTGTTCTTGTAAACGTATTTGTCCTATATCTTTTTTCATAATTTCTGTTTGCTTGTTGATTTCAAGCTCAATTTCTTCAGGTAAATTTTCTTTAATTGATTTACTTACTTCTTTTATTTTAATTTCCATACCTTTTTTAATTTCCTCCCTAATTTTTACTCCAGTATCCTGTATTTCAGTCCTTAATTTCTTGTTTTGCTGTTCAATTTTCTTGTCAAATTCCTTTTTCATAGTTTTAACTTCTTCTCTTATTTTCAAATTGTCTTCTTGAATGTTGTTAATTTCACTTCTAAATATCTTGTTATCTTCTTTTATTTCCTCCAATTTCTTATTTATTTCTTCTTTAATATCTACTTTCTGCTGATCCAACTTCTTTTCTATATCTTCCCTCATCTTCATATTATCTTCTTTTATATCTTTTTTAATATCTTCACTCATATCTTTTATTTCTTCAAATTTTTTATTTTGTTGATCAAATCCCATCTTCATGAATTGTAGTAAGCTGTTCATATCAAGTTGGGTCTCTTCTTTTGGCCTTTCATGTACTACCTGTTCTTCTCTTGGTTGTGCATTTCCATCAGCAGTTGCCTCTGTCTCTGTTTCAACCATAGTTCGATCCTGCTCTCCTCCTATCTCTACCAAATTATCTCCTTCTTCCTGTGTCTGTCCTGTTTGAATCAGCTCTTCCACTCGATAATCTCCTGCTCCTAATACTTTCTCTACAAATAATGTGCAAATTTTTTTATATAAATACCTTTATACCAATAAATATTTTACAAGCAAATACCTGTTTATTATTATTAGTTAGGAATAATCCAGAATCACACAAACAAATAAAAATAAAAAATATTACCAAACCAAGTTTTCTAGAGTTTTGTTTTGATATGCGAAAATTTTTCAAATATTGATTATTTTAAAAGGCTCTAGTTTTGATTATTTAGAGCCCCACGTTGGGCGCCAAAATTTATAACATATATGAAACTACATATATATTATAACATATATGAAAATACCTTGAAAATTTTTATTTTAATATAGATGTGGATAAGGTAAGATTCAACTTAATTTCTTTTATTTTAATGATTGTTACTTTAACATAAGTTCTTATCTATTCTCTTTCTCAGGGTCAGAGTTCAAAAAATCTCAACTAATAAATGGATTCAAACTTAACTGATATTGAAAATTTCAAAAAAAAAAAATAATAAAATTCAACAATCATATACCAAATTATTTTTTTGTACGATAATTCCAATTTAACCTTAACCTCACTTTTTCTTATTATTTTGTGCGCATAAACACATTACCTTCAAATTTCAAACATCGTTAAATCAAGGGTTATGAAAAATTCTGAATTTTGTAATCATTGAATCAAATTAAACTTATCAAAGAATGTAAAAAAAACAACTTATTTAAACAGTGAAACAGTGTACAAGTGAAAGTAAATGTTCATCAAATACAGAAAAATCAAACACAGGAATGTTCTTTATTTTTAAAAAAATTGGAAATTGATACCGTGTTTTGAAGCTTTGGTATTCTCTCTGGACAAACTAAGGCACAGGCTATCCTTTCCTATTGGAATCCAACCATTTCCCAGGACATCAATGATATACGGACACTTTATAGATTTAGACGAATAAATTTGCTTCTCATCCGGAACTTATTTGCTCTTGCATCAAATGGTAAGTAAACTAATACTCTCTTTCTTATTAGAAACTAGTTTTACTTTAGTTAAATCACTCAGGAAGCATTTATATAAATGAAGTGCTCAGCATACCATTTCTAACATTCATTTCTCCATATATATAAACTTTAAGTCTTACCATCGGCTATCAGGAGTTGTCTTGTGGCTTTGTTAACACTTTTTACTACTTTTATACTTTCTTTTATAAGTATTTTTAAAAAAAAATCGAAATTTTAACGGAGCAAAATTTATTACATGTTATCACTTCAAAAGCCCCAAAAACAAGAGAGAGATTCAGGAAATCAACAATTTAACAACTGAATCCCCAAACAATCTTACACTATCATTATTATGTTCTATTCGCCTACTAAATTATTGATCAAATACAATTACTAAAAATCTAATACCTAATTCCTTATTTACATTTTAATACAATAGACATTCTTTTAAAATTTGCTAAACTTTTGATGAGTTGTTAATTTTATAATATCTTTCGCCTACTAATTCTTTGTCAAATCAAATTACTAAAAATCTAATACTTAACTCATTATTTACATTTAATACAATAATCATTCTTTTAAAATCTGCTATACTTTAAATGAATTGTTAATTTTATAATATCTTATCTACAATATAATCTAATGTCTTTCTATTTTCAGAATTTTTCATTTGGAAATTAAACTAATAACAAATCACAATATGTCTTGAGAACAAACATTGTCTATTCTAAAAGTAAGTACAAACTTTTTTTATTTCCTTCTATGAGTTCTAATATTTTATACTGAAATTTATGTAAAACTTTACATTGATATCTTAACATTTGGTTTTCTTATTTCATTTTATCTTAATTTATTTAAAATCGGTTTTAATTACTAAGGTATCGTAAAATTTATAAACTTTTTTAATATTTACTCTCATTATCTATTTGATACATGATTATTAGAATTTTATATGTTATAGATAAATTATATTATTTTGATTCTTTGAATATCTCTTATATGTACTTGTATATTTTAATTTCTCATTTTGTTTTATTTTTTCTTTTTAGGTATTGAGAAGAAGACGATTATAAATTATCCCAAATTTACTACATTTGCACTCTGCCTTGGAATGAGAATATATTTTCCTTTTCTCTATTTTTATTAATTTTCTTTATATGTACTTAATTGAAATAGCATAGTAACTTATATCATCTCAATATATATATATTGAGATGATATCAGTTACTATGCTATATTAAATAAGAATGTAGAAGGAAAATCTAATGGAAAATAGAGAAAGGAGATTTTCTTATTTCGGGTCAGAGCGCAAATTTAGTAACATTGGGATTGATTATCATCATCTTCTTCATAATTCCTAAAAAAGAAAAAAAAAAGGAAATAGAATAAGAAAAAAAAATTACAAATACATTTCAAAGGTTTTTTATTTAAAGATTCAAAAATGATTAATCTACATTATATAAAGTTTTGATAATTATGTAATTGATAAATGGGTAAAGTAGATAATTAAAAGTTTATAAAATTGCCAATACGTTAGTAATCAAACATTAATTTTAAATGAATTAGGGGTGTAAGTAAATGAGAAAATTAAATTATAAAAAAACATCACAAATAGTTAAAATAAATATTAAAACTTCTACTTACTTTTAAATTATACAAATTTACCAAACATATTCTAATTTATTAATAGTTCAAATGCCAAATGAAATATTCTGAAAAAGAGAAAATTATTAGTTTGTAATGATAGTAAATTTTATAAGAATAAAAAAGAATGATCATTGTTTTAAAATTGTAATACTGAATCAAGAATTAGATTTTGTTAATAATTTTATTTAAATAAGAAATTAGTAGGCGATTAGATGGAAAAGATGTATAGATTTAAGTTTGTTGAATTTTTCAATTGTTTTTTTTTTGTTGATTTGATGGAATCTCGCTTGTTTCCTGTTTGTTGAGATAGAAGTTGTATTAAAAATTTGCTCCGTTAAAATTGAGATTTTTTATTAAAATACTGATAAAAGAAAGTCTAAAAGTAGTTAAAAGTGATAACAAAACGTCCAGGAAGGTATTGATAAAAGCTGGTAAGAAGTAAAGTTTAATTTTATGGAAAAATAAATGGTTAAAATTGTTGCTGAGTAGTTAATCGTTATAAATGCTTCCTGAATTGATTTAAAGAAAGATACTCCAGTTTCTAACAAGAAAGAATAGCATTATTGTACTTACTTTTGGATGTAAAAGCTGATTGTGTTGTGATTAGAAGAAATCTTATTAGTAAAATTTCCAATGTTCGTTATATCATTGCTGTCCTGGTAACATAGGCCTGTTATTGAAAAGGGGATCCTAAGGCTTAGCAGACCGAAGAGAAAACAAGATCTTCATAAAACGGTATCACTCTTCCATTATTATCAATAAAGAACTTTTCTGTTGTTTGATTTTTGTAATTTTCATGAACATTTTTATTTCACTGTTTTATGTATTTAACTAAATTATTTTTATTCACTTTTTGATAAGTTTAATCCAAATTGTTTCGTAACTCAAGACAGAATACTTCATTTTTATATATTTAATGCATATTTGGGTTTATTAACGGTATAGTTGAAGTTTGACACATTTTGAATCAGAAAGGTTAGAAATTTATATCCAATTCATGCCTAGAAAATATCGTTGGTCTAGGATAGTGCGGTTTTACAGTCATTTTATTGCACATTTGTGTATTAACTGATTTTGAATCTAGTTTGGTTGAATATTTGAACTCTGACCTTGACATAAGGGAATAGCCGGTAGCATATTTAATTAATCATATTGGAAAATAATTACATTGAGTTAATTCTTACCTATTCACTATTTATATTTAAAATTCAAAATTAATTAAAGGTAAGGAATATTTTATAACATAGTGATTGATATTATCAAAACATATTATTATTATTAATACACTCATCATCATATGTTATAAATTTTGGCGCCCAACGTGGGGCTCTAAACAATCAAAATTAGAGCCTATTCAAATAATTAAAACTTGAGAATTTTGTTAAAATTTTTGTTTCATTATTTCGCTCTATATAATCAAAATTAGAGTCTTTATAAAGAATAGAATAGGATTTTCGGATATTAAAAACACTAGTCAAGAAAACTTTGTTTGGTAAAATATTTTTCTTTGAGATTTATTTGTGATTCTGATTAATCAGAATGAAAAATAATTAAAAGGTATTTGCTTGGTAAATTTTTATTTGATAAAGGTATTTTTATTAAAAAAATTGGATATTATTTGTATATATCTCTGGAAAATTTAAATTATAACTATGGATAATAACGTAAGAGGAAATGCATGGGGATTTCTTCCTAATATTATGTCACACTACAACAATACCGGAATTAAATTTGATGGAAACATTAATCATATACATCCAAAAGTATTCGTAAATATAATAAAAAGTAAAACAAAGTATATTAGCGACTTCTCAGAGAAAAAACTGTTGATCCGGGATATGTTAACAGGACATCCTTTACTATGGTTCGGCAATAAAGAAAATCAAATGTCGTCAATAAAAGATTTTGAAGAGCAATTTTGTAGATATTTCTGGGGGGAAATTCAACAAGCTACCTTTAGAGAAAAACTGTATTTTGGAAAATATGACTATAATAAAGAAAAAAATTTTAATGCATATGCAATGCAACTTTATAATAATGCACAATATTTAGAACCAAAAATGAGGGAAGAGGATATAGTTTTGTACATTGCGAGACAATTTAATCATAAAGTAGCAGAAACAGTAGCTTTACAGAACATTAAAACTATGGAAAATCTATCAAATTATTTGCAGAGATTAGAGAGAATCTTGATGAGTGAGAACAGAAATAGTGGGAATGAAAGAGGTAATGAAAGGAATAGATATGAAAATAGAAATAATGGGGTTAATAGATTTAATGATAGAAATAGGGATGAAAATAGGAATTATGGTAATGACAGATTTAATGATAGAAATAGGGAATTTAATAGGGGATATAGTAATTTTAATAGTAGAGAAAATAGAGGAAATGGTTATAGGAATGACAATAGGGAATTTGATAATAGGAATAGTAGAAATTGGCAGAATCGGAATTTTGATAGGAGAAATAGGGATAATATAAACAATAATAATTTTGATAGATATAGAGGTACAGGAGATAGGTGGAATAGAAATCATGATGATAATGGTAGAAATGAAATTAACAATATTAAAGAAGACAATTTGAAGATCAGAGAAGAAGTGAAATTTATAAAAAAAGATTGTGAAAAGACAATCGAACAGCAAAACATAAAGTTAAGAACAGAAATACAGGACACAGGAGTGAAAATTAGGGGGGAAATTGAAAAAGTTGTGGCAATTGGAATAACAGAAGTAGAAAAATCAAGGAAAGAAAATTTACCGGAGCAAATTGAACGTGAAGTCAACAAACAAACAGAAATCATAAAAAAAGAAATAAGACAAATAAGGATACAAGAGCAAATTAATGAAGGATTAGATGAAGTAAAAGAAGATATGAATAATAAACCAGAGGAAAATAATAAAGAATTGGATGAGACTAATGAAAGATTGAATAAAATCACAGAAGATATAAAAGAAAATACAGATATGGAATTTGAAGAGAAATTTGAAGAGAACAATAAGAAATTGAATGAGACTAACGAAATATTGGAGAAAATAGAAGATGATAGTAAGAAATTTGAAGAGAATAACGAAATATTGGATGAAATAAAAGAAGATATGAGAGAAGATATAAATAAGGAATTTGAAGAGAAACTGGAAGGGAATAATGAAAAATTGGATGAAAGGAAAGAGGATTTTATGAAAGACTTAGATAAGAAGTTTGATGAAATGATTAGAAATATTAAAATGATTATGGATAAAAATATTATGAATATAAATAAAACTATTGAAAAGAAATTTGAAGAGAATAATAATGAAGTGGATCAGACTAATAAAAGAGTGGAGGAAGGAAAAGAAGATACTAAGATATTTAGAAGAGAAATTAATAATATAAAACAAGAGGATTTGAAGAGCACGGAGGAAGAGACAAATCAAATAGATAAAGAAAAGGAGAAGATTGTTAAGAAATTCGTAGGTGAATATAAAGCAAAACAAGTAGAAAAGTGTGAAAATAAAATAACGCAGAAAGATGAGTGCAGTGATATACTGCTAAGGAATACGGATAGAATGAATAAGTCAAAACAAGTAGAAGAAATTCAAACAATAATCCACCATGAAACGATAAACAACAGACAAGTACAAGTTAATGAAACTAGTGATAATAAAGAAAATGTTGAAGAAAATGAAACTGCTTTTAAGGAAGCTATTGTAGCAATAAACCAACCTGAACCGCTTATAACATGTAATGTAGAAATTAATATTACAAAAATAGATAATATGAATATTAGAAAAGAGATTATTGAACCTCGATTTGAAACTTTCTCAAAAACAGAGAAAGTTGAAAGACACAGTATTATACAAACTATTAAAGAAGATATAAAAAAGCAAAATGAAGAAACAACAGAAAAGTCAGATTGTGAAATGAGAGAAGCAAAGTTACAATTAGTAAAGAAGATAATTAGGAATATGTTAACAGAACATTCATTATTATGGTTCAGTAACAAAAAAAATCAAATTTTGTATGTGGATGATAAGCAGTTCTGTAGTGATTTCTTGGAGGAGATAAAACAAGCACTTCGAGAAAAATTGTCTATTTGCAAATATCATGAAAGGGGGAAGAAGTGTAAATTTAAAGAAAGTCGTGGGTATATAGAGAAATATCAAGAAAGGGGGAAGCAATTTAAATCTATAATAGGTATTAGGTATATTTGGAATTATCAGGAAAGGGGTAAGGTACTTAGATTTATTAAAAGGTTAGATGTATAGGAAAATTTATTAAAAAAGGGGAAATAATTCGAAAACTAGAAAAACAAATTATATTTAAATGAATGTTTAGAATGAATGTCATATAAAAAAATATAGAAATGAAAAATTTATAAAAAATGTTAGGGTAGATGATATTAATAGCAAAGTTTTTGTAAATAATAGTATTAAGATGTAAATATCAAATTAAGATTGAATGGTTTTATTAAAAAAAGGGTTTATACAATCTGTGCAAATAATTTGAATTGAGGCTAAAGTTTTTGTAAAATGAGTGTTTATTTAAAAAAAAATAGATTAAAATTATAATTTTTAATCCAACATCAATGAAATGTTTGATGTAAAAATTTTAATATATATATATATATATATAATATATATTTATGTTGAAATGGCTTTTAAAAATAATAATCATTTAAAAGAAAAATACGCAATGTCATCGAACAACAAAATTAGTTAGAACAACTTAACAAATTAAAAGAGGAGTAACTACTTCATTGCAGTTTCCTGCTAATCAATTGTCATTTCAGTAAAACGTTTATCAAATAGATGTTAAAGATAATAATAGTATACCCAATACTATTATTATCTTTGACATCTATTTGATAAACGTTTTACTGAAATGAGAATTGATTAGCAGGAAGCTGCAATCAAGTAGTTAACCCTACAAAGCCGAGAGGTTTTTTGTCAAATAGAATTTCAGTTTGCAATTAGTTATGGAGATGTCGCTATTATCGCACTTTTAACATTTTCTTTACTAAAGATAATGTATTTGTGTGATTTTAGACATATCTCCAATCTAGTTGCTCTTAGAGCTTCTGGATGGATATCTTCCTTGTACTGATGAGACGTAATACGTCGAAACCGGTCTACAAGTGATATCCTTTCGAATTGCAAACTAAAATGGTTAGTTCTATCTTGCAGATATACTAACCCCGTTTAACTTTGAACTGTAATTCAATGTCCGTCGTGGCATATAGCCAGGGAAGTAGTTGTTGGTTCTTAGTAAACGGTCTATATGTTCTTTGATTTTCAAAGACTCTGTAAAACGTCATAATAGTATTAGGTATACTATTATTATCTTTCACATCTAGAAGAGGAGTAATTGTATCAGTAAAACATAACCAATCAAACTCTCCATTATTAGTCTATTTTCATATTGTTGGAGGTGCTCGCACGAAAATTGATGCATTAAAACAAACAATAGCTGTGTTTTCCTTTGACATTAACATCGAAACTTGGTTGAATGAGGACTTCACACAACCCAAAATTAGTTTTTATAATTACAATGTATACAGGTGGTGTGAAGTTGTTTAAAATCAAATTTAATCGTAAGTGATAGTCAGATCAACTCTATGTGTACATCAAGGTTAAAAATATGAACTTTACCATGAGAGCCATTTACATACCTCCCCAATCCTCATCGATAACATACACTCATCATTGTAATACCATAGAACGAATAATTAACACATTTCTTGATGATGAACTAATAACTTGTGGAGACTATAACCTCAATGACTTCTTATGGAAAAATGGTTTTCTTTCTACTGTTGTTTCGTTTTCTAATATTACGATGGAGGTAGCAGTTTGTTATGTATCATTAAATTTATTTCAATACAACACGATTCCAAACAATAACTCAAAATTATTAGATTTAATATTTACACATAATAAAAATATTAATATTGAGAAACCGTCATTAATGCATCAATACATCAATAGCGGACGCTTTGGCGATTTTTTTCTCATCTGTGTATTCTAATAAGACTTGCTCTACTTCTACATTTAATTTTCAGCACTCACCTAATGTTGACAACAATAATATAGAATTATCAACTATTTTGGCAAAATTCAGACTTTACCTTCTAATAATAAATCTAGACCCGATCTAATTCCTAATAACTTATTAATGAACCTTTTCTTTTCAGTATCTCTTAGCAAGAAAAATCAAAGCTTGATCAATCCCAACCTTCGCAGTTCAACCATCGAGGATGAAGAAGGAAGCTACGTCATTCCACCATAAATTTGAAAATTCCCTAATTAACACCTAGACAACCTATACGTTCCACTGAAAAACATTCTCAGCAAAAAAATCCAATATATGAAAAATAAGTTTAACGATTTTAAAATACCTCTTCCTTAAAAAAATCCTAACTTGTTATTTAACATTTATTTTTGTACCACGACAAAAGTTTATTGGTAGGTAACCAAAAATGTACAACTCTGTCTCTTCCATTTTTAACAAGACGAATATTGCTAATTTAGAAACAACATATTCCTTAAAAATAAATCACAAGCATAAATAGGTAGGTACAGGTATTAAACAATCTGACAGACTAACAGGTACACACGTTTCATAGACAAAGTGCCGAGGGGTAATATTAGTAGTAAGGTTCTTAGAAGCAAAATTAACTTTAACACCACAAATGTTGGTAAAAACTAAATCCAAGAAATTTTCGAAATTGTTGGGGTATGTATTAACTTGCTGAATATTTAAATAATTAAAACCCAGAAAAAGTATATTTGCTACCCTGGCGGTTTCACCACTTTGAATACTAAGACCGTCATTTTAATTTGTCTATACGAGAACAGTGTAACAGTCGTTTTGTATTAGGAATAATTTCACCAGACTATTGTTACCGTACCTATATCAATGCGAATTACTTAGTTTAATGGTTGTAGTTAAAAAAAAATTCGAAAAGAGGTTGACCTTAAAGGTCATCCTTGCAACTTCCCGCTAGTTTTAACCGTAAAGCTATGATAGTAACGTGACGTATTTTGACGTTTTTGGCTTTTTTGAAATGTTTAAAAAGCCATAACTTATTAACGCGTTATCCGATTTTGATGTTCAAAATGGCATTCGACGCAGTTTTTGAGACCTAAAAACGATACTAGGAGCACAAAATCGATTAGTCAAAAAATCTCTAAGTTATTGAAAAAAAAAACACTTTTTTTGAAAATTTTCGACAACGATATCTCACGAACGAATCAACCGAATTAAATTTGTAAAACGGCATTCGACGTGGTTTTTTAAGCTCGAGAGCTGATTAGGTTATGAAATTGATCGATGTGATGGCCACAAAGATATGTCCAAAAAACATCATTTTTACCAATTGTTTTTTTCGGTTATTTTGAAATTTCTACCAGTTCGAATCGGTTTAAACTTACAGGGAATCTAAGTTAGATGGAACTCTTTGGAACGCTTTTTATTTCATTCCGATCGGTCAAGCCGTTCAAAAGTTATAAGAGGTTTACATACATCCACACACACATCCACACGTACATACAGACACCCTTGCAAAAATAGTCAGGGGAGGTTCCAAATACCTCAAAACGTTGAGATCCGATGAAAACTCGATTTTCGAAAAACGGGGTGAAACCAATAACTTCCCGATTTTAAATTTTTTTTAAATTTTTTTAGCGGGAAGTTAATATACCGTGAACGGTGTTACAGTAAAATTATCAACTCTTTCTCGTTGTGATAAGTAATTCTCGTCTCATTAAGAGTTTGCACTCAAACAATCTGGTTCTTTTGTTTTTAACCTCCTCGAAATACAAGGTACTTCCAAATTTATTCGAAGAGGTCCACCAAAGTTACTAAACTATAACTAGATTGGATAAATTCCAGCCATTTTGTAGAGGAAAAGGAAACTAATTTTAATACCGAGTTTTGGGAATTGGAAGAAAAATCATCCCTATAGAATAAATACCGATCCCTATGAGTCAATTCAAGGGTTAATGATAAGTGAATAATTAATTCTTTATTTAACATAATTAATTTTCTTTGATATAGTATTCAAGTTTTCAATATATCTTTTTAAATAATCGTTTTTAAGATCATTAATTTTGTAATGAATCATTTGAAACGGGTATTTGATTATAATTTGTGCAGTTTGTACTTTGGCGTCCTTAATTACATGTTTGGAGAAGACTGGTAACCCACGACTAGCTAGGGAAATACCGCCTTTTAGGACGTTAAAAGGTACATAATGTTAAATAATCTAATTGTATTTTAACAAATATAAATTGCTTCAATTTTACAAGACAGTTAATAAATTGAAAAATAAAAATAATAATAGATAAAATCGATTAATATTTCAGATTGATAACATTCAATATACTGTAAAAGTAACTGTTTTGCATTTTTATATATATAAAAATGAGTTGAAAATGACGATTTTTTTGTAGTAGTAAAAAAAAAGAGTTTACTTACTCTGCATCATTACGAACACAGCAATCCAATTCCTGAATATGTTTGCCGATAAACCAAACAATATTGGAGAAATATGGCGCAGCTGTTCGATCTCTAATAAAGGCCAACATACTGGCATCGTCAACTTTATAAACATTTAATGTTAATGTTCTTACGGCAATTCTGACCATTGATTCAGGATGATTAAAAAACTTAATTGCTTCTGTATATAAAGGAAAGTCATTCGTATGCTAAAAAATTAACAATAAAAGAAAAGCTCTTATTTGTCTAAAAAACTAAATAAATATCTTACCTCATTATAAAAAAAATGAATTGTATGAGCGTTTAGTTTTAAACTAAGAGTTTTCAGAAATGATATGTAATAAGCCATAACTTCTTCATCAGAAAAATCAAATTTATGTACAATTATGGAATTTACATGATTGTTGGAGAGAAGGTAATCTAAAATTAATTAAATTATAATTCATAATTTTAAAATAACATATTAGCTACAAGCATACACTGAGTATATCACTCATGACGGCCTAATTTATAACTTTTTTTACATTTATTTTGACACATTTCGTACAATAAACAATAGCTTTAATTGATTTAAATAAGCAAATGTTATATTAGTGATAGGAATAATTTATATTATTATTATTTATATATATTTTTTATTATCTCTCTCCATTCTTTTCTGTTCTCTGTCTTTTGTTTCCATCTTTCCACTCCTACTTTTCTTAAATCTGATGTTACTGCTTCTATCCATTTTCTTTTGGGTCTTCCTTTCTTTTTCTTTCCCCCTCTACTTTCTAATAATTGCTTTGCGATTCTACAAGGGTTCATGCGCATTACAAGCCCTAACCAACCTGCTCTATTCTTCCTAATTTTTTGCGTAATTGTTGGTTTATCATAAATATCCCTAATTTCTTTATTTGTTCGTCGTCTCCATATTCCATCTTGTTCCTTAATTCCTCCATAGATTTCTCTCAATATCTTTCGTTCCCAGATTTCCAATTTATTTGTTTCTTGTTGGTTTAAAATCCATAACTCACAGCAGTACATTACTGACGGACATATTACTGTGTTATAAAGTCGTATCTTTGATCTCCTTCATCGCTCCTGTTGCTTTACACTCCTTTCCTATTCTTTTATCTATTTCTTGTTGTTCTTATTGCAGTTTGTTATTATTACCCCCAGATATTCAAACTAATCCACTTGTTGGAAGCAGTAACTTTTTTCGTCTACTTTTATTCTTAGATTAATTGTTTCTTTTGAAACTGCCATTGTCATACATTTTGTTTTCGACTCATTTATCCTTAACCCGTATTCTTTTGCTTGCCTCTCGAAACTTTTGAATATTCTGCGTAATTCTTCTTCTGACCTGGTTAATAACACCACATCGTCCGCATATGCTATACATTGATGCGTCTTGCTATATATAGTTCCTCTTGTTTGCATTCCACACTTCCTCATTATAACTTCCAGCAAAATATTAAATAGCGTGGTTGAGAGCGGGTCCCCTTGTTTCAAACCCCCCTTGACTTCGAATTTTCTTGATAACTTTCCATCCATTGCTACTTTACTTCTAGTACTTTCGAGTGTTGTATGTACTAGTCTTATTAGTTTAGCAGGCACCCAATCTCCCTCATTGCTTCATATACTTTTACTCTGTCAATCCTGTCATAAGCTTGTTGAAAATCTATGAACAACATATGAAGGGGCAAACCTTGTTCTTAGGTGGAGTTTTGGATTTGTTTTAGGACGAAAACCTGAACTGTTGTTGATCTACCTTTTCTGAAACCTCCTTGATATTCTCCTATTTCCTCTTCGCTAAATATCTATAATCTATTTTTTTATAATTGTAGCTAGAATTTTATAGGTTACATCTAGTAAGGAAATACCACTGTAATTATTGCAGAGTGTACTATCACCCTTCTTTAATAACAGCATCTTTCCACCTGTCTGGCATTTTTTCAGGAATAATTTAAGGAAAAAATTAATTTACAGTTGAATCATCTAGCTTCCTTCCTAGCGTTTATCTTTACTGAATTTAATGATTGTAAAAAGGAATTGTCACCCTCAGTCTTGACTTAACCATGTACTCGAGTTATACAGGTTGGTTGAAAATAATTGAAAGCAAAAATGAAAGAAAGTGCATTTTTTAATAAAACTGTTTTTTTTTTATTCAATATAATCTCCCTCAGCTTAATAATATTTCCAACAGGTATTACATTCACTTACAGGAAACAATACGAACTGTACATGTTTACAGTTAACATCAAAACAAGTTAATAATAATAAACAATATTAATAACAATAGTAATAACAAACAATATAAACACATAGCACCTACGCAATACGGCTTACTGTTAATAATTGGTTCAGCTAATGGAAGAAAAGATCAACATTGCAGCAGTAATTGTTAAAGGACTCACATATATAAAATAATGGGGCTCTTCTTAACATATTAGTATTAGGGGTAGCAATGTAGAAAAAAACGATGATTTTGACTTTAAGGATTCTAGGAATACAAAAATAAATTTTAGATAACTGGTTGCATTCTATGATATTATGTAGAACATGGTAAAGAAATTTTACTGCTAAAATCTGCCTACGTGTCTCCAATGACGTTATGTTAAATTGGTTTAATAACAATTCGTGATGATATCCTTACACAGGGTACATGGCATATTTTTATAAAAATAAATATTTCAAAAATCGTCGTTAAACCGATTCGATAGATGTAAACACACTTATTCCAATGATCCCCCAGTAATTTTACACCAACCCTATAATAATGTTCCAGAAGCTCTGCAAAATATTGTTCCACGGTGCAATAACTTCTTCATTCGACAAAAAACGCTTTTCACGAAGTAATTGTTTCAAGGTTCTGAAGAGGAAGCCAAATCTGGTGAATTCTTTCAATTTAGTCATCGTCAATAAACTTGTGTGATCACTTGCATTGTCTTGATGAAAAATGATTTTTTTATTCTGTAAACTGGGACTTTTCCTTGAATTTTTTATACAACTGCTCCAAAAGGTTGTAGAGTTAATTGTTTAACCTTTTTTAAGATAATCAATCAACAAAACCCCCTTTATATTCCAAAAAACTGATTACATAACCATTTTTTCCGATACTTCTGACTGTTTTAGAACTGAAGAACCAGTTTAAGTTCTCTGTAATCGTTCTTGTTTCAGTTTAAGATTATGATACATCAAAGTCCATAGTTATAAAACGACGCACAGAATCGGTTGTATTCTGCTTAAAACGCTCCAAGTTACGCTGAGAAATTTATTTTCGATTCAGTTTTTGTTGAATGTAATTAACCATATTACAAGTACAAAGCTCAATCAGTATTAGAAAATGACTGTTTCAAGATATACTATGAACGGGCTATTATTTAGACTGTAACAAGTTATTTGATCGGTTTGTATTTATTATAATTTATTTATTACTAGCTGACCCGGCGTACTGCCTAACATTGTTGTATTTTTCTCATTTACCGTTTTTCACATTTTTACGATTTTGTCTGTTTTTTTATTATTTTAATGCTTTTTCTCGTTTTGTCATTTTTATCATATTTTCTCGTTAGTTTCCGGGTTTTTACTATTTTGGTGGTTTCAATATATAAGATATCAAAGTCTTTAAACAAGTAAAAGTTGCTCGTTTAAACATATAAGATATCAACTCGTAATTAATTCAGTAGGGATTGCTTGTTTATTGTAAAAGAACATTAACTGAGCCACCTTACGGTGGCGTCATAGTACTTTATTAAGTAAGAACTACTCTAGTAAATATATAAGATATCAACTGCGTCACAGTAGTTTTACCTTTTTTCGCAATTTTTTTTACCACTTTTTATTTTATTTTAGTTTTACGTTTATCTATTTATTTAAAAATGGTAATACCACACCATCTACCGGGTAACCTAGATATCCAAACAAATTAAATTACTTCGCTATCTATTAGGAATTATGGAATTATATAATCAATATATAATTGGTATTGGAATATTAAAGAAACGCGTTCCAATGAGGTAAAAAATATTCTATGTCCGTCTCCTGATTATAAGTTACCTCCCCACTAATTTTCAGCCAAATTAGTTTATTGGTTCTCAGTTGTAAATAGTGTAACTAACACGACTTATATATAGTACCTGGATGACCGAGCTTTGGTCGTGTAATGTCAGTCAAATTTTGCAATCATCTTACATTAGCAGCACGTGTGGGACGAGCAGAAACCTGATTATTTTCATGACGGTATCCTTAAAATGAGTCTTCACTGTGAGAAGTTTGAGAATCCTGATCAGTTTGATGACGATGCTCTTCTAGGTGTTCTTGAGACGAGTTGCGGCTTCGTGAAGTTAGATTGTTTATAAGCGTTTTTTTCCAAGATCGTTTAGGCATTTTTAAGTGAACACGTGCATTAAGAATACACAAATAATATAAATAAACAATTGATTTTCTTAGTCTATCCTCAAAGCAAACACTCATTGACTTCGTGTTACTTAACAACGCCATCTGCTGGAATAGCTTTAGCTGTTGTTGTGTCGTTAAAGCAATTAGTTGCTCACAATTAAAAAAAAATAGTATTATTATTATTCGCCAATAGATGTCAGGAAGAGTCATATTTTTCAGTTTAAGTTGATTATCGATAAAACACGAATAAAATGACATTTTCTAAAAATGATCCCTAGCTAGATCGATTTATAGCCCCCGAAACCCACTGTATACTAAATTTCACGAAAATCGATGGAGCCGATTCCGAGATTCCAAATATATATATACAAGAATTGCTTATTTAAATCTATACTAATATTATAAAGAGGAAAGGTTTGTTTGTTTGAAATGAATAGACTCCGAAACTACTGGACCGATTTCAAAAATTCTTTCACCGTTGGCAAGCTACACTATTCCCGAGTGACATAGGCTATGTTTCATTTAAAAAAAATGGCCCTTTTGGTAAGCCAGGCGCATCAGTAGGTTTATATTAATTGAATATATTAAAATTATACGTTTCAGAAAAAAATGTTTTAGATAAAAGTTGTAGGTCTCTTTAAGACGAACAAAAAAGTCCCCTAACATTTTTTTGTACAGGGTGAAGTAAAAAAGTTACGAATTTTTTTCCATTTTGATTTGATGTCACGCCCAAACGGCCGTACCGATTTGGCCCATTAACGAACTTGACCGAGATTTTGGGACGATTGATTTTTGTACCAAATTTCATTTCGATCCGTTAAGAAATGCGACCGCTATCGTGTCCACAGATTTCGTTATATCGGATCTATACATACTGTCACATACGATAAGAGGGCAGTTTTGCCCTAGATATTAATTTATTAGTTTATTGTATTACTGTATTGTTTTGTATTACATTTTACCAGGTCAAAGTCATTGCGTTAGATCTCGACACGTGTTTAAATAGTTTAATTTTTATTCTCACGTAGAATATGAATTGGCTATAAAAGCAAGTTGTGGAGGTCGGACACGAGGAGTTCGGAGTCTGAGGTTGTCTGTAAGTGTCACCCTTCGGGGTGTCACTAAAACAGACCCTTGGGTCTGGGCCGTTGTGCCTCTTGACTTATTTTCGTGAGTAAGTGTGACATGCCACCATGTAGTTTTATTTGGTAAGATTAGTTAAGATTATTGTATTTAGTTATTCGTTAGTCATTTTTAATTATTCAGTCTTATTGTTTGTTTGTTAATATATTTGTTGTTTGTTTCCTGTTGTTTATCTTATCTTCCCCTTGGTTAGTTTTCAGCCTTCAGCAGGATACCTAACCAGGGGGTAGATAACCACGACCTGGGTGGGACGTGCCTCTCAGTTAGCTACCCCTCATCCCAAAACATTATGGCACATTCCTTAGATCCCCCAGGCGTGACAATACATACATATTGTAACGGGATAACCGTAAAGGAAGGGACCTTAATTTGAAAGATTGTTATTGACAGTTGATTTTTAGAAGTTTCTAAAAATCAACTGACCATTTTAAATAATGTTTCTAGAAAATTCTAGAAACTTATAAACACACTGACTAGATTAAATAATGTTTCTAGAAAATTCTAGAAAGATCTAAACACACTAACTAGATTAAATAAAGTTGTATATAAGGGGATGCATGGGCAGTTAACGTCAGTTCAAGTTCAAATATTCACAAGAGTTCATTGTATTGTCAAGTAGTTAGACGTAATCCAGCAGAGTTCAGTGTATCTTAACAATTTTGTAAATAAATTGTGTAAAAGTCCCCATAAGTGTTTCAATATCATAATCACGACAGATATCACAAATTTAGCATGTGCAAAGGGGCGAGGCTACTTATAAAGGAATTAAAGGACAATTAAGTTGTAGCAACCAATATAGCTGAACCAACAGCTGGTTAACTAGCTCATACACTGAGGATACCGATGATCCCAACTGATCTATCAAATCTATTTAAACCGCTTCAATTTCCTATCAAAACATCTTTCGCTTTTACTAATAATAAGTCTCAAGGTCAAACCTTCCAAATAGTAGGGATCGGTTTTCCTCATGGCCAACCACCTAAGGCGGGTCGGAGCATCTGAAAATCAATTTATTTTGCTGCCAGAAAATAAAACAACATGTAATATTGTTTACAGGGAAGCGTTAACCCAATAAATTTAATGGCTTTTGTTATTTTTCTTTAATCCCCGTGCAAAGCCGGGGCGGGCTGCTAGTATATTAGATATATATAAATATAAAGATTCATCAAAGTCACGGCCGGTTTTTATACGTGCTTTATGGATTAATTTACACTCAATAAGGTGGAAAAATCCAAGTTGGCTAGAAACTGGTTGTAAATTCGATTGATTTATGATTATTCGTTTCTATTAAGTGTACTTTTTTAACAAAAAAATTACTAAATACAACCTTATCAAATGTTAAAACATTGAAAAAATTAAAATGATTTTATTTTAATTTATAATTCTGTTAAATCCAATTCTATGATATAAATTTAAAAAAAAACTGCTTGGCTATACAGAAAAAAAATTAACCAATAATTCATTACATAATTTTGTGTACAAACAAACTGAAAAAAGTTATACAATATACCGCTAGTTGGCGTTACGTGCAAATAGATTTGATTAAATAACTTACATAATGATGTTTCATTTCTGATATTTTCAAACAAGATATTCAGTGTTTGTAAAAGTTGAACACAGACAAAACTTGATCCACCACTTCTTTGTCTCATTATTTTTAAGAAAAATGAGAGCATGTTCTTTTCCAGAAAAAAGCTACAATAAAAACATATATTAGTATTGAGATAAACAACAAAATTATTCTTTGGAATTTATGGTACTTAAATAAGCACAATTTACAAAAAGAACTTTTTATAATAGAAAGTTTTTTACTGATTTATAGGTCATATTTTGTGTCATCTCAACAATGCACAGCATCCCTGACATTGTAAAAATATTAAGTCATACAACGCTGTGATTGATCATAGAGAAGATTGTTTCCTTGTTAACAAAATCAAGGGTAGTTGTATCTAAAAACTTTCTAAAACAGTTTATTTTATTACCAGTTAAAATAATACAAAAAAAAAAAAGAAAAAAAACTTCTCTGTCGCGTAATCGATCCCATTATGATAACATAACAGAACTGTCACAAGTGGACTGATCCGCCGCTTAACCAACTACGCTACGAACGATTTATTTAATAACTTTCAAAATAATATTATCTATACACAACTTAGATCATGTTTAATATCAATTCGGTATAAATTTCGAAATCTATGTATATGCCTAAATACACTTGAAACATGCATTGTCATCCAGTTCTTAGCTATCCTGAAAATTTCAGAGCTCTAGGTAGTCGGGAAATAGGTTTAAATTCGATTACAAATTCCACGGAATGACATAGAGACACAGAACACGGCGAAAATATAAAAAACTTTCTAAAAATAATAAAGAAAATTGCTTTAACACACACTATTTATGAAAATAACTGCAAAAATTGAATAACCCTTATTGATATATTGATACATTTTTTTTTTCAGGTAAATCAATTTCAAATATTCGCTATAGCAAAAACCCTTAAAATTGGACATTTTTTAAGCAATTTTGTACTTATTCAATAAAACTTGTAACTTTTAAAATACTCAAAAACAATGGCATAGTATTTTTCAAAAGTTGGGATCCCTATATAAACTAACAAAAAATGCAATTTTCAAATTTTGAATGCGAATTAAATAGTTTAAAAAACTGAATGTAATGTTAATTTAATCTACAATGCAAAATTTTAACTGAATTAAAAAAAACAATAATAAAGATGGTTTAAAATCTTTCATACAATCTTAAAAATCACCTAAAAATATCTAAAAAAATTCAATATTGTTTTCAATAAATGAAAATAAGGGTCATGAAAATCAATGAAACTCAAAAAATATAACAAAACCAAAACTCGTTTCGATTAAACCAAATCCTATGAAATTGTGAAATCGTTCTGAATACAACTGAAATGTAAAATTTATAAATGTTCAACGGTAAACCAAATTTAGAAATTAATTTTGGAAAAAAGGTACAAATTGTTGATTGGTACTTTTAAAACATATATTTAAAAATGTAAATATAAAAATTACATTTACTTAACATTAATTTAAGTAAAAAGTGCAAAATAAATAATTTTGGAAACTTTGGTAGTTTCATTAAAGTAGAATTCCAAAAATTAGTATTGTAAGCACGGTGTGCAAACTTTTCAATTAATACATCTTTGTTGATTGTTTTGTTCATTTCGTTATTCATACTTTATTTATGATTTGTTTTGCTCAATTATATTTGAAACACTATTACTTTACTTTGGGAGTTGTATTGTGCGAAGATAGGAATGTTCAAAGTTATAAGCTCTAAATTTGTACGTTTTCATAACATTAAAATTCTGTTTACTTACTCAAATACAGAAGAATCATTTTGATCACCCCATATCAATATTTCTGCTATTGAACGTAACGATTCTACAAGAAGTCCTCGATTATGTTCTGATACAGTTTGATTTCTTGATAAAACATTGTATAAATATTTTAAATGTTCTAAAGAATGTAAATTTTTTGGTCTTCCCCAGCTACTACCAACACCAAACCAACTTCTACTTCTAAACATTACTGTGATAGAAAAATAAAATACATCTCAAAAACACCTGAAAAATCAGTCATGTTGATAATATTCTAAAACATATTCTGCTGGCATGTGTCAAAGTCAAATACTTCTTTTTTATCTGCCTCAACTACAACTTCACTTTGTATATTGAATCAAATTTTATGCTATCTATTTTTAAATCGTAATTTATAAACATTAATTTGTTTCCTGTTTCAGGATATAGGTGTGTATTATTATTATTATTAAAAAGTTATAATTGTGTAATTGTCAACCTGGCCTTTGTTTTGTGTAAATAAAGACCACGAATGAAAGATGACACATGTTAACCTCAAATAATATTTTTAAATTTAAACATAATAAACAAAAATACAGACATAGTTTATGCAAAAGTATTAAAAATGAATGTTTTAGAATTATATAGCGGAATCGGTGGTATGCATTTAGCATTAGAAGGTAAAAATAAGTAAATTACTATATTTTATACTTATGATTTCACCTTAAATGTAAAAATTATTGTAGAAAGTGGGGTTATATATAACGTTAAAGCATCAATTGAAATAAATCCAGGAGCAAATGAGGTTTATAAATTAAATTTTCCAAATACACCTTTATATAATCTAAATATTGAAGGTTTAACTGCTGATTTCATAAAGAAATTAAACGTGGATACAATACTGATGTCACCTCCTTGCCAACCATTTACACGAAATGGCTTAAAAAACGATATAAAAGATCCTCGAACAGTATCTTTTATACATATATTACAACTTTTACCGGATTTAAACATAAAACAGTTACTTATAGAAAATGTAAAAGGCTTTGAAAAATCTGAAATGAGAGAAACACTTATTCAAACATTAATTGAAAATAAATATACGTACCAGGAACTTATTATTAGTCCTCATCAAATTGGAATACCCAATTCTAGACACAGATATTACTGTCTAGCAAAAAAAGATCGAGGATTTACATTTCAAGTTGGAAATCTTGTAAGTACCTATAAACATCTTTGAACAATGGAAATGATAATTGGTTTAAAAGCGATACATAGTTAGTATATTAAGTTAATCAATTTCAGTATAGTAAAAAAACGCTTGACATCTCTATAGAAATATTATCTAATCAAAGTTCGTGCGGTTTCTACATAGCGCACATTGCCAGGGATATTGTTTATGTTATTGATTGATATCAATTATTTTTTACCTGCTGCCACTTTATTATAAATCTTTCTTTTCTCACACATAAAAAGTTGCTCAAAGTTGTTGTCCTAGTTTTAATAATTGAAGATAAAACAGTAAGTAATTCGAAGTTGTTTACAAACTTGATTAAAAAAAAAAAAATTATAAAAAATAATAAAGTAAGTAATAAAACTTAAAGAACTGGAAAGCCCCTTAAAACAACTATTAAGAATTAAAGGAACAATTACGAAAATTGGAAAAAATGTAAAAACAAAAATCGGGAAACGCTGTAAAAAATTGAATCCAATTTTTATTTTAGGATTCAAAAGTAAATAAGTTTCTGATAGAGCAATATCTGGAAAAGGTTCGTTTGATAGTTATTCCCCTCCAAATTTTGGGGTTGAAATTAGATTTATTTTTTCCTCAAAATAAAAAAGGATTAATAATATGAACTTTGGTAAATATTTTGTACTAGTCGAAACACTTTTTCTTTATCTCATATTATCAAAAAGGGTGAAATTGGCGACTCTCAGTTCGTTTTTAAACTACAACTTTTTTAACACTTAAAAAGCTGAGGTGAAGATATGAGTATTTCATAGTAGATAATAATTTAAAAAATGACATTTCGAATTGTTTCTAATAGTAAAAAATATTTACCAAAGTTCATATATTTAGCCTTTTGGTTTTGAGAAAATAAAAAAAACGAGTGTGGCAGTCAGTGGGACTGCTGGCAGAAGTTATACTTCTATGCACGCACCCGGATTCATAAATTTGTATGGGAATGATTTAGCAAAATCAATATTCGTGGTTAGCGACCCCAAAAACCTCCTAGTACCGAGTGCACACATTTTTTGTATCGATTTTGAATAAAATTCCTGGAGACGAGGTCCGTATTAAGCACCAGGTGTTTCGAAAACCATCGCCATTATTATAATCGTATTTAGCGACCCAAAAAACCGCCGAGTACCAAGTGTGCACTGATTTCGTACAGAATTTACATAAAACCCCAAGAGAAGAGGTAAATACCCGGCATCATGATATTCGTGTACAGCGACCCCAAAAACCCCGAGTATATAAATTGAACCCATTTTCAGCAATACTTACCGAGTTGTAAGTTTTCTCTCTATTGCCAGTTCGGTTCCCATTTTAACATTACAAAAAATAGCGATAAATTTCCTGATACTCTAACGAATCCAATGCAAAAAAAGCATTCCTATCATCTTATGTTACAAAATTCGGAGGTTTTAGTGCTTTATTTCCTCGACTATTTGTAAAAACTCTATTTATGTAGCCAACAACCGTAAAAGCATGGAGCAGAATATACTGCAACCATGTGACGTTACTTTAGACTACAATACAATTCTCATTACTGAATATTATTATTAATATAATATGCTAAACTTTATATGTAGACTTACGAGCGTTCTTTCGCTGTAAAAAGGATCGGAGTTGCATCGCCCTTCCACTTTTTTATATTGATGAACCCGACGCCTCTGAACCCTTTAGATGCAACTCTAATAGTTCGAACGCATATTACTACTGGCGGAAGCACATAATGAAGCACTTAATGCATTTTTCTTAAATCCCTTTTAACTGTTAGTTACAGCAGATTAAAAAAAATTTTTTTTGATCAAAAATTTTAAAATGTTATATAGAAATGTGGAAACTTAAATTTTTTTAAAACTTGCACCTAAATATCAAAGAAAAAATATGTAAATTGAATAAAAAATATATATTTTTAGCATCCACAATACTAGATTTTTTTCTCTATATTTTGGTGAAAACCAAATTTTAATTAGTTAATTAATAAAAAACGTAGCAGGAACCTAGTAAATAAAAGCCTATAGAACGCTCTTGTGACGGAATTATAAAATAATCTGTCAAATAATCATGTGGTCCGTCACTATAATATTCATACATTAGTTCAGACTGTTTTTTGTATACCTATCCCTTTTTAATGTACGGAATGTTGAAACGGTTTTCAAAGAACTTATAGTTATGACTAATAACATGTGATAAATATTTCATCCTTGTTTTTACCGACCAATATACCTTATAAGTTCTTATGTCTCTCTCTTACTCACACCATTTTCTCCATTTAACTCTACACAATATTTTTCCGCCGAGTGCATGTATAGAAGTATAACTTCAAAAACCAAACTTCAACTGCCCAAACGAAACGCTTCCGTATATTACTCCATAGGAAACTTTATTCTTGGGCCCTGAACTCAAATATTGAATTTGGTACTGAACTCTGAAATACCCTGTATATCTTTAATACTTTAATCTCAAAAAATTTTGAACCGTAAGAATCTGTGTATATATTTTTTTAGATGGAAAATTTACCAACGGAAGCCAACCATAGTGAATGTTATTGTATAGAAGATATTCTAGAATCTAATATTGACCAAAAATATTTTATATCAGATAAAATTTTACAAAAATATTTTAAAATTATGGATATTTGTTACAAAAACTCTAATAGATCTTGTTGCTTCACAAAAGCGTACGGTAGATTTATTGAAGGAACAGGAAGTGTTTTTACTGAAAAACCAGTAGATGAAGTGGAAAATATCTTACATACATTAAAAAATTTAGATATTGATATAGATAGGAAGTTAAAGTTATTAAAATCTTTAGATTTAAGATTTTTTACTCCTAGAGAAGTATGTCGGCTAATGTGTTTTCCTGAAGTCTTCAATTTTCCAGACACTATCAGCGACAGAAAAAAATATATGTTGTTGGGAAATAGTATAAATATTAAAGTTGTAGCAAAATTAATAAAATTATTAATAACATGAATCACAAAGAATTTTTATTTTTTTATTATTTCTATATTATAAAAATTGACAAAAATCTGAATCTAGAAAATTGTCAAAAATTTGAATCTTGAAAATTGATAAAAATCTGAATCGGACAAAAATGTTTAAATATCGTAAATAATTTGTAACAGTGCTCACACTGTCCGCAAATTTATTGCTGCGTTTTTGCTGTCCGAGAAGTTTCAAGCATAGATTATCTGTGGTTTCAAGTATGTATTAATCATTTTAAAAAAAGTGTTGTGCGCGGTGGACTAATAACTTATATGTAGTAATCGGTATGTATACCTCGCAATGAACTGTCTTATGCCTGAATGTTCCATGGAACGCTTTTTCTGTCGCTCTTTATACCTTCACTTCGTCCGCCAAAAAGTGACATAAGAAGCACTGAAGAACTAAAAGAATAGCGAAAACTATAAAAGATTAAAACCTCTTGCTAAAAGACAAGTATGTCCGCTTATGTACTTTCCTGAAACATGCAATTGCCAAGTTAAAAAAAGTATAAAATAATATAAAAGTTGTAGCAGAACTAATAAAATCGACGAATACCTAATAAATGTTACAAATCTTTACATCAAAGATATTTTAAACATAAAAATATAAATATATTTTTATTACGTAAATAATTGTATTAAATTTTATCAAACTTGTTACTGTGCTTATTAGATTATGACATTGAAAAGCATGGAAACATAGTAATAATATGTTAAATATTAAAGCTGGCGCTCATTAGCTGTGACAGAAAATTGCTATTAAGCTTATTTGTAATGTTAAATTAACAATAAAAAACTTTTACGGAACAGCAAGCTTTAAAGGATTTATTGAGATAGGTATATGT
Organism: Altica lythri; assembly: GCA_964028335.1. Lineage (NCBI taxonomy): Eukaryota > Metazoa > Arthropoda > Insecta > Coleoptera > Chrysomelidae > Altica > Altica lythri. The sequence goes on along the minus strand of OZ034806.1, from coordinate 4,591,711 downwards.
TAATATAAAATAGTACAGTAACTCCAAGAACAGCATGTTTATTCTATAAAAAGAGATTTCTGCTATTAGAGACGATTTACGAAGTTCTTGACATATTAACATCCAACTTACACCTATCCATAGTATAGCTTCTGTCATTTGATTTATAAATCATTTCGTTGAAATGAAAATCTAATGGTAATAAAACAATTTTTATTTAAAAAGAATTACTTATTGTTGAATTTCCACTCCTGTCTGCACATTGGACATTGTTGATTCACAGGTTGAGATTGTAGCCATTTTACAATACAATGCATATGAAAACAATGTGAACATTGTCCCCAAACTAATGGACAATCATCACCAGGAAGTTTACAATCTGGACAACATCCATCGAAAGGCATTCTACATATTCCACAATTATCATCATTTGCTACCCATCGCCAAGTTGCAACTCCTGTCCAGTTTTTTATATGCACTTTCATACTTCTATTTACAATATATGTACTTTAAATTATATAGTTAGTCATTTCACCAACACAACAAAGTCACTAAACTCAAAATAAGTAACTAACATTAACATAGACAATTTACTGTTATTACAATTCAGTATATTATACAAGTGGTAAGTGGTAGGGTTATTCGTTATTCCAAATATTTGTAAACAAAATTTATAGGCATTTTGACTTTAAATAAATTTGGCCTTTAAAACTGTACATAAATCAGCCAAAAATTAAAAAAGAAGAATAAAACTATCGGTTATAAAACATGTTTTATATTCTATGGGTGATTCAAACATATCAAAATGAGTAATATTTTCTAAAGAAAATAAGAAAACATTCAGCAAAAGTAAATTTTCTGTTTAGAGGGAAAGACCATTAATCAAGCGCGCATTGTGTTCACGTACGTTGCAATTTTGATTACACTGTTGTCAGATCAATTTTGTTACAGTAATATTTGGATAATTCCGTTGTATTAGACTCGTTTCCTATATTAATTATGAGAAGTACCAAAATTTGTTCCACTTCCATATCCGATGTCCAATATTTTTTCTCCACTGTTTCGATGTTCTTCCATATGTCCGCTGTAACATGATGAATTGCTTTCTCAAATAAATTCTTTAAATCAGCTATTTTAAATGTTGTGTTGTTTCGAGCAATCTTGTTCTTAACTTGCCCCCAAATCAACTCTATGGGATTAATTCGCAGTGGTAAGGAAGTAAGCTTAGTACCCTAAATCCTCGCTCTTTGGCCATTTCATCGACTATTGTTTTCTGGTAGTCCTTTTTATGCTCTTACAATAGCCAAAAGTTCTCTTTTCAACATTGTATCGTCGCACGAAATATTTTTGGATTTTAACCAGCGACCCAGCGACGATATCTACTTTTCTCCAGTTCGTACTTGGAATCTTCTTCATTTACCGACTATGATACGATGCATTTTCTATAAATATTATCGATCCAGGTTCCAAAAGCGGTAAAGTAGTTTGGAACCAATCAGATTCTGACGATTCCGATTTTGGATTTGATAGTCTCTCTGATTCTTCCAGTGAAATAATGGAAGAGGATTGATCATACAAATACACCGACAACATTGAATGTTACATCTAAATCTGCATCTGTATTTGTTTTTATTTGCTTTTATGTAATTTATTAAAATATTTTTTTCATTGTATCGGTTTCAAACAACAAATCTTAATTTTTCTAAAAAATTTCTGTAATATAAAGAACATTATAAAAACATCTGCATATTTAAGTCAAATGCGTCACCACCTGGGGCGGACCAGGAAAATCAAATTTGTACTGGAGTATGGTTTCCTTAGGTTTCCTTAATTAACCCCTCCTAGAGTCACTATTACAATAATGTCACTACGATGCCATTTGGATGTAAAATAGTAGACTTTAAAAAAGATGGATATAGAATTTGAGTACTGTGTTTTTATGATAAAATGATAAAATAATTTTATCTACTCTACCTCATATTATGAATCAATTTTTAGTTCGTGAAAACTGTCATTATAGACAGCAGGGCGTAAAGGATTAAAAGTGTGCGTGAAGTAACAATGTATTTTAAATGGGATTTACTTTTTCGCACTGTTTTTGACACACCTTCATATAATCAAATATCCTTAGCATTCGCGTTGTCATGGTGTTGCTATGAGAGCATTAAATTTCAACAAAAGTTATTCTGACAGTTTTGTAGTTTAAATTTTCAAATTTAAATTTGTAATTATTTTTTATTTGTTTATCGTAGATAAAATATTGTATGAAACTGTACGTGAAGTGCTTTTTGCGCACTTACGCTATATATAGCACTCGCTTCGCTCGTGCTCTAAACATCGCGTGCGTGCGCAAAAAGCATACTTCACGAACTGTTTCATAAATAACTATTTCCCCACTGCTTAAATAATTTAAAAGTTTTATTATACATTTGAAAAATGTTTTTTTTACTACTGCTTGATTAATTTAAAAGTAGTAGTAAACATTTCTAGTTAATATATGAATATGTGCTACATATTGAATTGTACTTACATTATTTATTTTTAATAGAATGTAAATATAAAAGTATATTTTTTGTTCTAGATCAATAAAATAATATAAAATTGACTTCAGGGATCTGTTTTGTGAAAAGGAATGTGTTACAAAACAGTAAACTCAGACTTGTATTATACTGGGCGAATTTCATGTTACTAACATGAGATAGGAATAAAAAGTGAACGGAGCAGTATACATACCTATTTCATAAAAAGTCAATCACCGGCACTTATCGCTCTCTATACAAGTTTCCTTTCATCACACCATGTCGCACACAATTGGCCCAACTTTCTACACGAATTTTCTAAACTTCTTCCCTAATTATGTCTATGGTATGATTACAAAGCTTTGTTTTTATACATGACCCATTAATTTGCGCTAAATCATCTCAATTGCATTAAAATTACAGTGATACGGAGGTAGCCGTAACACTGTGTGTCCTCGTTTTTCTGCCATACTGTCAATTTTAAATTTTTATCATAATGCTTTGTTTTTAACACCGATAAAAGTTGCTTTTTTGTATAGCATTCTTCAAAATACAAATCATTTTTTAACGGAAAGTAATTTTTTCTTTACTTGAAAACTGTTGGGAATTTCCTCAATTTACGATATGGCGCATTATCTAGCACAATGATAGTACCTATTGGATGCAAATTTTGGTACCTTATAGATTATTTTCGAACCAGTTTTCACAAATTTCACTCGTCATCTTTTCATGATAGTCCACACCTAAATCTTGCATATTTTTGGCCGATAAAAATAATGCATCTTTCAAAAACCATATCTGGATCCGGCATGAAGAATGATGATTCGTTTCCCACGTGAAGGCGGAACTTCCAGAATACATCTATTGGTTTTATCACACCACCCTTTCTTCGAGTCATGACTGTCGTACCATGTTTCGTCAAGATATACACCTTAATTTCCAAATTTTTCAATTTGTTTTAAGTAGTCCATTCGCCATTCCGAAATTCGAGGAGATTCCATTAATACTTGGCGTTTTAATTAACTTTCAATTAAAATTAATTTTTTTTCAAAAAAACATTCGTAGACTTGCCTTGGAACGTTTGATTTTTAGTTCAGTCTAAATTTTATTGTTGTCTAATATCGACACAATATTAATTTTGTAAGATTTCATATATCATGCGTCTTATTATATCAGCATGATGATCTTTGAAGACCCTTTATAGATGATCCGACATCCTCTCTCACTTTTCTATCTTGAATTCCATTTACAATTATTTTTCGAATTGTACACTCTGAAACTTTTGTCATTCGACTTGTTTTTGCTAAGGCTCCAGATTTTCCTTCGGTAGTTTTGATATATTCATATACATGTAATAATATTTGTTTAGCTTCACACACGGCTAATGAATTCGTTTCGTTTGTAATTCTTCCGGTAATCGCCACATAGTAGCGTCATCGATTTCTTCTACCATTATCAGATCTTCCTCAAACTACACGTCATCTACGTTGATTTCACCATATTCTTGAGGTAAATCCTCTTTATTCCATTGCCTCAACATTTTAAAGTAGCAATGGAAGTAATTATTGTCCTTAAAATTACAATGTAAAAATATTTATTTAGTTATTCAGAGATAATTATTGCTTCCTCAAAAAAAGAAAGATTGTGTAGCGTTTTAAAAAACTCTGTTAATTAAAATTCTTCTTTAACAATCTGTTTTTATCTAGGCCTACCCTGTATTCGTAACATATTAAATAGAACATTCGAGTACTTGAAATCTAACGAACTTTTCAAAGCGAAGTTATCGATTTTTTTTCTTGACCAATCAAGGATTGTGTTACAAATCAGGTGATCTTCGGGGGGGTATCTTAGGCGGCTTTTTGGTTCTAACGGATTCATTGGTAGGGCGGTGGTCTTGCTGAGAACAGCTTGATGCACTTAGTTAGAATTTTCCCGTTTTTTTTGTTACCTAAAACTTATAAAGTAATAGTGTTCCTAGTGCCGATTAAAAGGTTGGTAGTTTCTCAGAAATGGTTTTGTGAATACCACCTGTAAGTACCTGTGGATGAGGCTAAAGAAAAGTCGATTTTTTACCGTATTTCCGAGATTAAGCTTGGATGCTGATCTAGACGCTTAGGAGCCATTTGTAAGTTTTTTTATTGTATCGTTATATTTTTTATCTAGATTTCATTTACTTCACTTTTCGCTTCACAGGGTATACAAAAATAACAAAACAATATACCTAGCTGTTATTTTAAGTGTAACGAAAGATATGTTTTTAAACTAATCACAAAGGTGATTGGTAATATGTATTTACTGTTTTTAACATAGATGTCTATTTTTTTATTTTTTTTTGTTTGTCTCATTTATTATTAAACCAAATAATAAATACTGTTTATTGTTTAAATAGATATTTTTCTTTCCCTCTCTGGTGTATGTTATTCTGATCAGTACCTTCAGGTAATAGAACAAGTCTCATTAAAGTACTAAAAATAAAAATAAATAAATATCAGAAACGTTAAGATAATTTTTTTCTGATTTCAACCATATAGTATAATACTTACGCAAAATTTTGTAGTTTACAGATATGACACCAAAATATTCTAAATTACACTGAGAAACAAACAACACCCAATATAACATAAAATACCTTTAGCGCCTGTATCTAACAGGACTTGTTAATTAATATTAATACTATTAATAGTCATAAATATACCCATCACCAACATGCAAAAAGAAATCAAAATAGAAAAGAACCTTAAATACCCAAAAATTGCATAAAAATACCTGTAGCACCTGTATCTAACAGGACTTGTCAATAAATATTAATACTTTCGTTTTCCGTAAGCACTTTCATCAATTTCCACTATGTGTCCAGGACCGCCTATTTGCTCATCGATTTCCAGCATCCAGTGAAATAGAAGGTTTCTGAAATGTTGAAGGCAGCGACCCACAACTTTCCTGGAAACTCCAGTTTCCGCTACTATTACTGTGACTGGATACTCCTTAATCCACATTACTAAAATAATCAGCAACTGAACTATAGGAAGTGTCGAAAAATCTAGAAACGAATTTGTCCTGCAGGACGTTTCAGTACAACAGTTCCGTCTGCGACACCGATAACTTGGTTCTCTTTCTTGTCTTTTTTGTTGGCCAAGTTGGATTCTATTCCCACACACACATCGCACCCCCTCTTCAAAAGTGACACAACTCAAGAAGCACCAGTTTTTGTTTTATATCGGCAAACGTAATAAAAATCTTATATTTTTCATCTGCAAAAGTGTCACAAGTCAGTTTCTACAATTATTAGACAGAGGTCACTAATGTCGTTTTTAAAGATTCTCGAATTGTTCGTTCTTCACACATCAAAAGTGACATTTCTCAGTTGAGTTTTGTCAGTGTTGGGGTATAGATGTGTTAAAGTGTCATATTTTGACTTGTGTCAGTTTAGATCTATAAAATTGTGTGAAAAGTCTTCTGTTACAACGTCATATTTCGAGTTGCAACACTATTTTTGATTAAGGTAAGATACTTTGTATTTTAATTTATTAATTAATTGTAGTTGTGACAGTTTTCATGTATAAAATGAAAAATTGTCTAAAAACATTTTGATTTATGACATATTTAATGATAAAATAAGCTACATTTCTAATGCATTTCTCTTTTCAAAATGCTTTAGAATTAATTTTGTTTTTAGATTGTAAAAATGAGCTTCAGCCGTGGAAAATTGATGGTGTCTTTGGTAAAGGAAAGGCAGCCTGAAAAAACTGACGAAGACGCATCATTAGCAGTTGGTTGTTTACAACCTCAACAAAGTAGGATTCATGTAGAAGCAGTACCCAGTAGTGAACATTCGACCGCGACGATACTATTGCCCTTGGAAACAATGGAGTGTGAAGCAGGTACCTCCGCCAATAACATCAACACGGATTTTCGTTCGTCGTATGATCCTTTAGTACCAACCAGACTGCGCGTTCGAAAAGTATTAAATTTCAATATTATATCGCCAATAAATAGTGACCAAGAAGATTTTGACGATTCGGACGAAGATCCTAACTTTGAAAATGTACCAAACATCGCAAATGAATCAAGCGAAAGCGAAATAGAAGATCTGGGAAGACAAGAAGAGTTAGAAACGCAAGCAGCAGGAACAGACTCAGACGAAGAGCCAGTGAAGAAGAAAGGGAAAAAAAGAATAGCACATCCAGAAGAATGGCGTATAAATAAGTCACAACTGCAAAGAAATTCCGGGCAATCCTACGTGTCTGCTTCAAAAAGTAGGAGGGTGTATAAAGAAAGGCAATTACGTGCTTCTTGCGGGGAGAAGTGTAGACTGGAATGCTCCAAAAAAATAGACGAAACTCGCAGGCAGGAGATTTTTAGTAGCTATTGGGCGCTTGGTGATTTGTCTAAACAACGAAATTACATCGCTGCTAATACTCAGTCAATAAAACCTAAATATCGATATTCATCAACTGAAAATCATCGTAACTTAAACTCTGCATTTTACTTCGAAGTAAATGGCGAGCGAATACGAGTTTGTAAAACCTTTTTCAAAGCGACACTTGATATTAACGACCGACCAATTAGAACGGTTTTAGCAAAAAAAGATGCAACTGGGTTCGTTGCAACTGATTTACGTGGAAAACACGACAAACATCCAACAGTTGGAGCTGAAGTAAAAAACAGCGTACGAAACCATATCGATTCAATACCTAGAATTGAATCGCACTATCTTCGTGCTCAAACTGAGCGTAGTTATATTGAAGGAGGCAAATCTTTATCAGATTTATATAGGGACTATAGACAGGAGCGCATTGAATCCAATTTACCATACGCAAATCTATTAATGTATAGTAGAATTTTTAACGAAGAATACAATATTGGTTTTTTTTCGCCGAAAAAGGATCAATGTGAACTATGTGTTGCATTTCAAAATGCTGAAGGTGAGGAAAAGGAAGCATTACGGATGAGATACGAACAACATCAAAAGGAGAAACAGTTATCACGACAGGAAAAAGAAGCTGACAAAGTTCGAGCCAACAAACGTGTTATTGTAGCAGTCTACGACCTACAAGCTGTTCTGCCGACACCTCGAGGAGATGTATCCGTGTTTTATTATAAATCAAAGTTAAACAATTACAATTTTACGATATCCGAACTAAAAACTGGGGCAACAGAATGTTATTTATGGCATGAAGGAGAAGGCAACCGTGGGGCCGAGGAAATCGCAACTTGTGTACTGAAGTTCATTGAAAAAAAAGTTATGGATGCAGCTAATACTCAGGAAGGACCACTAGACATTGTCTTTTACTCGGACAATTGTTGCGGTCAACAGAAGAATAAGTATCTAGTGGCTATGTATATTTATGTCTTAAAGAAATTTACAACTGTGAACTCTATCACTCATAAATACTTAATAACAGGCCACACTCAAAACGAAGGAGACAGTGTCCATTCAACAATTGAGAAAGAGATAAAAAAGGCCTTAAAATCCGGTCCAATTTATGTGCCATCTCAGTATGCACAAATAATACGTACAGCAAAAAAACGCGGAAAGCCTTACAACGTAAATGAAATGTCCCATTCTGATTTCTTTAAAATAAAAGATCTAGTCGATCAGTTAGGTCTGAACTTTAACGCAGTCAAGATTTCCGAAATAAAAATCTTTACAATTAACAAGGAATCTCCCACAAAACTTTACTGTAAGACTTCCTACAGTGATTTAGATTTTCAGGAAATCGATCTTTCTAAGACTACTAGAAGAAATTCGGCCACAATAGCAAATACAGTTCCTGCATTAAAACAAGCATACTCCAGTGCATTAAAAATAAAAGAAAACAAAAAAAAAGACTTACTGTCTTTATTAAAAAATAATCATATTAAAAAGTATTACGCTGACTTTTATAATAACTTAATGTAGGCAGTTTATTTATTATTATTGCAATGTTTTCGAAATAATTTTTATTTTTTGTAATTTTTCATAGAATTTTTTTATGTTGGCAACTGTTTTCTCTGTTTCATATTAAAATAAAAATAAAGAAAAATAAATATTTGTTCCTTTACCACCACTTTACAGTTACTATTATTCATATTATTAGTCATAAATCAAAATTTGTTGTATAGTCACAATTTTAAAAAGTGACACAACTCAAAAAGGGCCAACGTTTGCTTATATATATTTTTTTTAATCATAATTTACCTGTGTAATACAAAGAGAAAAATATTAACTAGACATACCACTAAAATAATGGCAGTCGATATTTAAATAAACACACACAATTATAAAATCATACTAAACGATTTTCAATCTCATTTTCTCACAATTTGCATTTTTTGACTTATGTCGCTTTTGAAGAGGGGGTGCGACATGTCCTGGAACGTGAAACAAATCCATGTACCATCAAAAAATTTACCAAACCCAATTCCTTTATGTGATCCTTAAAAGCTGTAGAACTGCGGAGGAATTCCATCATAAGATTATTATGATGAATACTTTACACAAACAGATTATATATTTTTTATCACTACCGAACAATCAATAGGATGATGTATACGGTGCGTAAAACAAGACACAAATAATTGTTTGTGAATACTGGCTAACATAATATATATTTTCTGTTATTACCGAACAATACAAATTGATATTAAAAAAACATTAGGATGTTTTGTAATGCAATAGCATTTTAATTAGGGTAAATCTATTTCAATCTGATTGTTATTGGAATTGTTAAAGTTTATCTATTTTCAAAACCTCGTTATGAGATTATCCCATGCTGTTTTGGATTTAAATTTGATAATTAAGCATTTTCTGTAGTATTAAGGTATTCTATTACTTATTTAGAATATTTTGGTGTCATATCTGTAAACTATAAAATTTTGCGTAAGTATTATATATGGTTGAAATCAGAAAAAAAATATCTTTACGTTTCTGATATTTATTTTTATTTATAAAAAATTAAACACATATATTTGTTAAATATAAACAATAGATTGTAAAATCGTGAATTCATACAACCACATGCGGTGAGGGTAGGCGAAAAGGTCTGTTTTATTGCTATTTTATTAGCACCCTACTGGGCTCAGGTAAGGGGTGACGCGAAAGACTCTTTAACCAAATTTTGATTTTTTAAATATATTTTTATCTTGCAAGGTGAAACTCTAACCATTAGGATTAGTAAAGGAAAGTGTAAGTATAATTATCCTATTAGTTTTATAAATAAAAGTGTGTAATTTTAACTCTAGCAAGAATATCCGCCAGGTTATCTTATCTAGTTTATATATCTTTCTTATTCCATCTGGGTTTCTTATATTTCCCCATCCTCAGGATAAAAAACATAAGTGGCGCCCATTTTCCTTTCTCTTTCATTTCTTTCTTTTCCTCTCTTTTGTCCCTTTTAACTTTTATTATTCTGTTAAATATATTTTTTTTATCTTTTCAATATTTTGTCATCTAGCTCAGTCAAATCACTCTCGCTCTCCACTAACCAACTGAGTGCCGTTTGCACTAGTTCACCTTTTCAAACGAGCATTTATCACCTTCCGATAAAAAGAGGTTACAATGTCAACAATCAAAGCTTACCACAATCCAAAAAGATAGATAGCAACGTAGTATTAAAAAATACTATTGTTTTTATTATAACAAAGAAACACTTCCAAAAATATTTGGAACATAGAAACACACGAAACTGATAGACGAAATATCAAAAACGTTATGAGAATATCTTCTACTAAATAGATTATATGTAGGTATTGTAATTTTAGGAAGTTCTGTTTTTGCATTATCTACAAATTCGGAATTAAAATTTGTTTTGATCAGGATTAATAGACCCTCTTATATCGGCAGGTACCTGCTTAGTGAATTTTAAGACGGGTCATCTATACAGATGTAAGTATACCTACCTACTTTTTAAACTATTATCATTAGTCATTAAAGATAACCAGACTTAAAATATCAATTTCTAAGTAAAAATAAAATATCATCAAATGCATTCTTTGTACCTAGGTAAAGCTAAAATTTAAATTCATTTCGAACCATCTTCACAAATACGTGCAAAATGCAATTCAAGCAAGCGGTCGGGATTCCTTTTATTAGGGGTTAGGTTGAACCAGTCATAAAGTAATTAACGAGTCAAAGCAATAATCGTACTATATTTCTGGTTGCACTGTAAAGCGACTGTTAAGAATGCAGTGTTGCCATCACCAAACACGATATAGGACTCACCAGGTTTTAATGTACATAACTAGGTTATTCTATAGAGCTTCCCTAGCTCTGAATTATATACCGAAGACGTGGAGAGAAGTAAAGGTTGTCTTCATACCAAAACCTGAAAGAATGGATTACTCCATTCCAAAAGCTTACCGACCTATTAGCCTTACATCATTCTTATTAAAAACAATAGAGAGGCTAAATGAAAATTTATACAGTGCTGGGATGAAACTACGAACTGTAGACTGGCCAGAGAGTTATTACCTCATCCTGGCGAGGAAACAGCAAAAAAATTTAAGGCATTGACCAGACAAAATCTCCGAACAGCTGTGGGAATCTTGACAGGTCACTGCCAATTGCGACAACATCTCTTTAGGATGAAATTAACAGATTCGCCGCTATGCAGAGGCTGCGAACAAGAAGAGGAAAGAGTAGTACACATAATGTATGACTGCTCTGCTTTTTCTGAAATCAGAAGATCCGTGTTGGGCGAGTACTGGCTTACACCAGCCGATGTCAGGGAGATCCCCCTAGGGAGCCTCATCACCTATTTTAAATCACTAGGCCTGGTGACAGCCTGAGGTGAGGATATCCCTACACACGGGAGGATGCACAATGGGTCATATGTGGCCTCAGTGCTGGCTAAGCACTAGCTCGCCCCTCCCCGAATTTCCAGATCCAGATAGGTTATTCTGTGACTTTTTCTTGAAATTGATTTTTTTAAACAATGTATTTTAGGTGTGCCTAGATTTATTTGCTTCAGTGGCAATGAAGAGATACCTATTTATATTTGACACGTTGTACTTTGTACAATGTACATACATAATCTGAAAATAGTTTTATAATGGTATACTGTACAATGTATAAACCCATCGAGATAGATTAACGTAGTTCTAAGTCGACAATTTAACGTTAGGTACAATAGTGAAAATCTAACTTGTCACGGGTTAAATTCTCGCAAGTGATAAATATTTAATTTGTAAACATAAGCGTCTTCCTACCTTGAAATTTCCCATTATTAAAGATTTACTTGGGTCGGGAACCGGTTGATCTGTTTCGGTAATAGATAGTCGTCAACTTATAAATGTATTCTGGCCATAAATTATTCCTAATGTTGCTAATATTGTTTTGGAAGTAAATTTCATGTAGCAGTTAATTTCTTTTTAATTACTGTCATCTTGCACTTTCATCTGAATGGAATACTTTCTCTTTCTTTTTGTCGATAACTATCATATTGCGGTCCTACAGCCAGCGGTTTCGTGGAATGGTTACTTGTGTAATAAGATTTAAAACAAACGAGGAAATTAAGTAATGTTGAGATTTTCGATGATATCTTGATAAATAATAAGATTAGTCGTATCTAACGACCACTGTTTGTTCGCAAATTGGTAGCTGAAGATCCTACGGTTATTGTCCCTATAGTATTAGAGGCCACCTCTTATTTCGACGTGTGTCAAATTCCGTGAACGTTGATATGTAAGAATCCGTTCTTTCTATTACCAGCCTTTGTCTTGAAAACGTGGCAGTGAGAAGATTTTCTGGGTTTAAGTTGTAATCTCTGTTCATCGGAGACAATTAATTTTGGATTTACGAAATTAAACCTCAGTTTTTCCTAACGAATAGTATTGGAGTGAGATTTTCCGTTATTTTGGTGGATTCGTTGAAAAAATCCTCGTGAAGGGATATTTAGGAAATCTTCTGAGGTGAGTAACACGTTATTTATTCATGTGGTTGTTCGATTCTTATGGTTCTTTCGTTCCCTATGAGTGTAGGTAGCCCATAGAGCAGACAGTAGGGAAATTTGGTAATTTAAAACCGTTCAGACGGTAAATTGTGGTAGAATTCCCGATTGGTGCAATTAGCAACGAGAATATTGTTCCACCAGTTTACCAGCCAGGGGTGTCACGAGTTTAAAGAAATAAAACAACCCTATCTTAATAGGTGAGTTACTATATTATATTTTTTTTATATAAGATTAATAACGTTATATAGTCGCAATTTTAGTTTTAATATCTTGATTTTACATGTATATTTCTTTGTGTATTGTATGTAGGTTTATTTATGTGAAACTAGACTCCTTTTTGCTTATTCTTTTACTATTATAAATTAATTTTATGTTAAATTTTGATTTAATTTATTGTTATAATTTTGTCATGACTAGCAAGTCAAATTTAAGTTTGTTAAGTACATTTAAATCATTAGTTTTGATCATTAATTGTAAATTCAGAGAAGTCAGCTTCTAAATGTTGTATTATTCATTTAAATTCATTTTTATTCTTTCATTGTAGTACAAATTTAAGTTAATGTATTCAAATTGTATTAAAGTCAGTAAGTCAATTAATTCGAGGAGTCATTAAAATTTGTTTGAGCTATTATTAATTCCGAATTACGATTTTAGGGTCCTAGATACAAGTATAAATCCTAGTTAAGGGTTTAAGTCCTAGTTTTTGGTTGAGTTTTGATTGCTGACCTGATACTTAGTCGAGCTTAAGTTAGTTGTGATTGGTGCAAGCCTATTGGTTCTGGGAACAGGCTTGAATTTGGTACCGGCCTAAGTATTGGAGAAGCCTAGGACGACGAGGAATTGTATCTAGATTATCAGATAAGCTAATTAGATTTAAGGCGCAACTGTAGTTTTAGTTAAGATCTATTTTTCTTGTTTATATTTTTTTTATATTGCGTGTGATCACACATTTTGGGATAAAATTCTCTTTTAATATTATTCATATATTCTTTTTTTTATATAAATATTGAAACACAATTTATTTACAAAATTGTTAAGATACACTGAACTCTGCTGGATAACGTCTAACTACTTGACAATACAATGAACTCTTGTCAACACTTGACTTGAACTGACGTTAACTGCCCATGCATTCCCTTATATACAACATTATTTAATCTAGTCAGTGTGTTTAGAAGTTTCTAGAATTTTCTAGAAACATTATTTAAAATGGTCAGTTGATTTTTTTAAAAACTTCTAAAAATCAACTGTCAACAACAATCTTTCAAATTAAGGTCCCTTCCTTTACGGTTATCCCGTTACACTGCCCCCTCCTTAGATTCATTCCTCCTGGAATGTTATTTCCTACATCGGAATCCCGCACACTCCCTGAGTCAGCCAAACCATCTTCTTGGAGTTGCTGCGCATCTCCACTGTGGTTTCCCTGGTAAGGCGCCAAACGATCATGATGGACCACGACGGGTTTCCCTCTGGAAATTTTCACGATCCGATAAATGACATCGTTAATCTTCTTCTTGATGGTGTAAGGACCTTCCCAATTCTTTTGTAATTTGGGACAAATACCTCGACGCCGTCGGGGGTTATAGAGCCAGACTAAATCTCCAACTTGGTAACTCTTTTCCATTGTCCGTGTGTCATAGTACCTCTTCATCCGATCACTAGATAATTGTAGTTTTCCACGCACCAGGTTGTGTATATTTTCCATTCGATTCTGAAGGTCGGCGACATATTGTTCACGTGCCATTTCTTCACCAGGTTTACAACCAAACACCAAGTAACATGGTAGCTTGATTTCTCTACCGAACAGGACCTTCGCAGGCGTTTGGCCAGTTGATTCGTTGATGGCCGATCGAATTGCCATTAGAAATAGTGGAATATGTCGATCCCAATCCCTCTGACAATCTGACACCACTTTTGACAGATAGTTGCTTATAGTCCGGTTCATTCGTTCCACCACTCCATCAGACTGGGGGTGCATCGCTGTGGTTCTCGTTTTGTGGATGCCTAATCTTTGGCAAACTTCTTGAAACAGCTTGCTCTCAAAATTTCTTCCTTGGTCTGAATGTAATTCTAGTGGTACCCCAAATCGGCTTACGAATTCTTCAACCAATATATCTGCTAAAGTGGAGGCTTCCTGATTGGGAACTGCATATGCTTCAACCCATTTAGTGAAGTAGTCCATTACAACAAAGATGTACTTGTTTCCTACATCGGTCTGTGGAAGTGGCCCCAATACATCTACTGCGATTCTTTCAAAAGGACTTCCAACCAGGTATTGCTGCATTTCCGCCTTCGGTTTTCGGTGCGGACCGTTACTGGCAGCACATGTAGTGCATTTACGACACCAATCTTTAACATCATTAGTGCAATTTACCCAGTAAAATCTATCTCGGATCTTTTGCAGCGTTTTCGTGATACCCAGATGTCCTCCAGAACTATCATTATGCATCTGTTTTAAAATTTCCGGTACAGCATTTCTTGGGACCACTATTTGTTTCCTTGTTTCTGTGCCCTCGGAATTTTCCACAAGTCTTTTAACGAGCCCTTCGTCCAAAATTAAAGAGTTCCATTGGGACCAGTATGCTTTTAAAGCAGGAGAGGATGATGATATCTCTCTCCACAACGGACGACGGTCCATTCTCTTCCACTCCCGAATCTTTCTCAGAACGGGATCGTTTTCTTGTTGCTCCTCCAGCATAGAGCTCTCGTCTTCTGGCACAACCTTTACTAAGGCAAGTTTTTCCTCGTTCTGCTCCATACGGGTACAATGGGGGCAATCAGGTCGACATGGTCTTCTGGAAAGTGCATCAGCATTACGATGTCTGGTTCCAGGTCTGTGCTCGATTTCAACATCATATTCCTGCAGTTTTTCGAGCCATCTTGCTATCTGTCCTTCTGGGTTCCTAAAGCTAAGTAGCCACTTTAAACTGGCATGGTCTGTTCTGATCAGGAATTTTCTGCCATACAGATATTTATAAAAGTGTTCGACGGATTTTACAACTGCGAACAGTTCCCTCCGAGTTACACAGTAGTTCTTTTCAGCTTTCGATAAAGTTTTGCTGAAGTAACCAACCACTCTTTCCTTACCGTCTTGTAGCTGTGACAAGACGGCTCCAATTCCCACATTGCTGGCGTCGGTGTCCAGAATAAGCTTACCATCAGGAAGTGGATAAGCAAGAACAGGTGCTGACGTAAGCTGTTTCTTCAATATTTCAAACGCCTTTTGACATTCCTAATCCCAACAGAAGGACTTATCTTGTTCTGTCAAACGTGTCAAAGGTTTGGCAATGTCTCCAAAATTCTTGACATATCGTCGGTAATAGGAACAAAGACCCAAGAAACTCCGGAGCTGATGTTTGTCGATAGGGATTGGCCATTCTTGAACGGCTTGTATCTTAGCGGGGTCAACAGCAACGCCATCCTTGCTTACGTTATGTCCTAAATAGTTGACCTGTCTCTGGAACAAGTGGCATTTCTTAACATTCAATGTTAGATTAGCGTGCTGTAATTTTTTAAAAACTTCTTCCAGGTTAGATAAATGTTCCTTAAAGGTCTTACCCATTATGATGATGTCTTCTAGATAAACTAGACAAGTTTCCCATAACAAACCCCGCAGGATGTTCTCCATTAGTCGTTCAAACGTCGCAGAAGCATTACAGAGGCCAAATGGAAGGACCGTGAAATGCCATAACCCTGATCCACTGGTAAAGGCAGTCTTTTCTTTGTCTGCAGGATTCATTTTAACTTGCCAGTATCCGCTTTTAAGGCCCAAGGTAGAAAACAGAGTAGAACCCGCCAAAACGTCGAGGGCATCATCAATCCTTGGCAGAGGATAACTGTCCTTCTTAGTGACATCATTTAGCTTTCGATAGTCGACACAAAACCGCATTGATCCGTCTTTCTTTCTCACTAATACCACAGGAGAAGCCCACGGACTACTGGATGGTTCGACTATGCCATTTTGAATCATTTCTTTAAGGGCTCTGTCTGCTTCTTCCTTTTTAACTTGAGGCATCCTTCGGGGTACCTGTCGAATCGGACGTGCATCACCAGTGTCAATTCTATGTTGTACAACATCAGTTCTTCCCAGTTTACTTTTAGAACCAAATACAGGTTTATAACGGTAAAGTAGATCTCTTACCTGTTTCTTTTCTAATTTTGACAAAGAGGGGTCTAATTTTGTCATTAATTGTTCAATTTCGTTGGTCTCATCTGTTTCCGTAACAGTTATCTTGTGAATTATGGCCATTACTGGTACTAAACTTCCCATTTCCGTGTCCTTTCGGAGAAGAACTGGATGATCGTTCAAGTTGATAACTCGGATGGGTACCTCTTTGGTGGATCTAACAAGAGTCTTACCCACAAGGAGTCCTTTTCCCAATTCATGGTCATGGTTCTTCGGCTCTATCATGGCTGGGGCACCATCTGGCTCCAGTCCATCCAACCGCGCTGTGACGACACATTCGCAGCTTGCCGGAAGTTCGATATCATCGATTAGCTTAATCGAGGCATTGTCAACTTGTTCAGAGTTGCCAATTTAATGGTGTGAGGGACTTCGGGAATGTTTGGGGTCGAAGTCGCCCTCCAGGAGTCGACACGTTTAAAGTTTTCCTGCTGCTGGGGTACTTCAGCAGGAGATTTTTCTTTATGGGGCAAGTATTTCTTATATGGCCAAGTTCTCCGCAGTTCCAGCATCTCACTGGGCGCCTTCTTTTTGGAGATAACTTCATAAACCTCTCTACTACCGCTTCAACGTCGCTAACGGAATGAACGGCATGGTCGTAGTTACCGGTGATTTCCCTTAGTCGAGCAACTCCACGTGAGGCCTCCGTCGCCGCCTCAAACTCCAGGGCAATGGTCAAGACGTCCACAAGTCTTCGGCCGCGCCAACCGTACAGCGCGCTGCAACTCGACGTCTCGAAGACCATCGGTGAAGGTTTGGACTGCTAGGCACTCCAGGAAATCCTCCGCTGCATTTGAATACGCAAGTCGTACCATTCTTGCTACATCCGCTTCAAATTCCTGGATAGTTTCTCCATTTTTCTGTTTTCGGCTCTTTAACTGCATTCGGTACACAGGTTGTAGATGAGTTTGACCATAACGCATCTCTAGACGATTCACCAATAACTCGAAGTTGTCAGCTTCATCCGGTGTCAATGATTGCAAGACGTCTAAAGCTTCGCCTCGCAGAGCTACGGTGCCTTTTCCTGGGATGACCATCCATTAGCTCTGACCGCTGCGTCGAATTGTTTCAGGTAATTTGGCCAGGAAGTCTTCCCGTCGAAGGTCGGGGGTTTCATCGTCGTTAGTACCTGGGTAGTCTCCCCATTTTCTCATCGGTCAACGTCTACATGGCAGGTTTCCGTCCTTTCTGCATCTCCGTCGCCGTGGTGGATGGGCTGGTTTCGACGACAAGCTTCGTGTTCTCGTTGAAGCTTCCTTATTTCGGACTGCATTTGCTGGTTGATCTGGTTTTGCTCGTCTCGCAAGTTGGCGACTTGTTGATTTTGTTCGTCTCGCAAGCTGGACACTTGCTGATTTTGTTCGTCACGAAGATGTGATATTTGCTGGGAGAACGAACTGGATAACTCATCTGATATGGTAGACATCCGTCGTGATAGCTCCTCTTGCTGGCTCTTTATCTGACTGGATAGCTCCTCTTGCTGCCGGGAAAGTTGTTGAGTTTGCTCTTCTTGTTGGCTCGTCATTCGTTTTGCCAGCTGGGACATATCTTCGCGCTGGCTTCTCATCTGACTGGATAGCTCCTCTTGCTGGTTCGTCATTCGTTGTGACAGCTGGGACAAATCTTCGCGCTGGCTCTTCATCTGACTGGATAGCTCCTCTTGCTGGCTCGTCATTCGTCCTGATAGCTCCTCTTGCAGCCGGGAAAGTTGTTGAGTTTGTTCTTCTTGTAGTCGGGAAATTGCTTTTTGAACCGGGTCATCAAACTCCACAACGTCAGGGTCCATATTATTATCTAGGTAGTATTCACGGAGCCTTCTCAACAATATGGATTTGCTCCCAGTAGTTTCCAACTCCAATTCTTCGAGCTCTCTTTTGAGCTCAGCCACCAATAGTTCATTTATCTTTTTTCCAGGCATCCTTGTATCTTCACCCCACACCTGACACCAATTTGAAACACTTATGGGGGCTTTTTACACAATTTATTCACAAAATTGTTAAGATACACTGAACTCTGCTGGATAACGTCTAACTACTTGACAATACAATGAACTCTTGTGAACACTTGACTTGAACTGACGTTAACTGCCCATGCATCCCCTTATATACAACATTATTTAATCTAGTCAGTGTGTTTAGAAGTTTCTAGAATTTTCTAGAAACATTATTTAAAGTGGTCAGTTGATTTTTTTACAAACTTCTAAAAATCAACTGTCAACAACAATCTTTCAAATTAAGGTCCCTTCGTTTACGTTTATCCCGTTACAATATCAATAGCGTTGTCAAGCACGAGGCTTGACAGTTTTGTAATTCTTAATATTTCTATTAAAGAAGGGTCTAGTTGAGATTTTGTTTTATTTAGCTCACTTTATCGTCGTTTTCTTTTATTGTGTAATTCAATTAGAGCTGTTTAATATTCAAAATTTATTTAATTATCTCCAGTGGGTGAAGTAGTGCCTGGAACATCAGGGGTTTCCGATTTTAACCGTACAAATCGGTGGCGCACTCACTTTATTTTGGTACTTACCCTAATTTGCCAGTAGAGAAACCACTACCGATCTCAGCTGGAGTTGGATTTAGATTGGAATAAATTGATTAACCTTTTTATTAATTTTTCAAAAGTTGATTTAGTTTTATTTTCATTAAAAATACGTGGCAAACTAATAATGTTCTTTTGTTTTATTGATGAAATTATTATCCTAAACTTAAGGTGCATGGTGACTAGACAAGGAGTACGAACTCCATGTATGCAAATTGGGCTACCAAAATAAGAGGGCGCTGGTGTTCCATTTCTACCAAAATGGCGACCAATAAGGAAGTAGTTTTAAATAAAATAAATAATTTTTAATTATTTCATTATTAATTTATTTACACAATGAAAAAAATAGTTCGATCTTTCAGATATAAATAATAAAAACCGATTTAATAATTCACGATTATTTAATTGTTTATATTCATACAGGTACAAAAGGAAAACTAGCGACGCTAGTGGTAAAAAAAGTAAACCTAATATGTACGAAACCGTGGACAGATTCTGGCAATTTCCCCGGTCGAGTGCGTACTCCTTGTCTAGTCTCCATGCACAGGTGTATTACCAAATTTCATGTAAATGGGTCCAGTAGAAAATACCGGTAAAGGACCAACAATTTTTTATTTTAAAAAAGTCTTTTACGGACCGAAAAAGCCGAGAACTAATAAAACACCTTTCAATACCTTTTACAATTTCACCGATAAAATTACAATATTCTTACTTGTGAGAATTAAATGGGAAATCATATCAATAGTTATTTGTGACACAAGGACGGAAAATGACATTTTGCAAGAGCGAGTAAAGTTGTGTAGCCGAGGTGCGTAGCACCGAGGCGAAACAATACTATTCGAGCACTTGCAAAATATTTTCCGGACGTGTAACAAACACTATTTTTTGGTCCAACTAATTTTTAATATTTTCAAAAGTTCTGTTATGTCCAACAGTTGACCGTTTGTCCTACCTGAAGTTAGACCAGTGACTAGAAGACAGCCGACAGACTGTCAACTGGTATTGGTATGACGTGATGTTAATATTATAATTACCTATCTATAGTATTTATAGTTGTATAATAACTTGTTTGATACTGAATATACGTGTTACTAGTGTTATTAGTGTTTTAATTAACATATGTTGCAAACACAACAAGTTCAAAAACTTTTTACTTTGTGACATACCAGATTAGATGTTTATTGACATCCATTGCACAATTAAAAGAATGTAATAAGGAATGATTTTCTGATAATCGATTTCAAGTTCCTTAATTTTTATACATACAAATACTGTGCTAAGAAGCAGCACAGTAAAAGTTGTTATATTGAAAATATTAACATTAATATCTAATAATTCTATATAAAGATAGCAGAGACCATGAACTATTTTCATAATCGAATGATAAGTAGTTCTAAATTGACATAAATGTCAAATTTTATAATACAAGTTATGAGAGAAGAGAAATTAAATGTAAATTAGAATCCTGCTTATCTTTGGAAAAAGTTATAGGTAAGTTTAGTATATTATACGCTGTTTTCAAATAAATTTAATTAAAATTTGTATTATTCATTACCTATGTAATTTTGATGACTTAAAATTTAAACTAGGTATCTCTTTAGATAATCTAAAAGCTACTTTGCCGGCCTAGGCCGGAAAATGCCATTTTCCGGACGATTTTAAAGTAATTAATAGTATTGTTTCTGGAGAGGACCAAAAACAGTATTGACACCAAAATCATCAATATTGCAACGTCAATATAAAATTCTTTGTTTAATTAATACCAGATTACAATGTTGCCGATTCTCAAAAATGTCTTTAAGTTTGAGTAATAAATACAAAGTTGCTATAATTCATTAGTAAAGACTCTTTCCAAATATTATACTAATATTATACCAAGTAAATTAATTTATATATTTTTTAAATATTTTCATATCGTTCTAAGAGTGTCATTAACTAATAATTGAATATTAAAGTAGGAAGAACATTTTCAACATATAACAACTCAGAAATTTTAGGAAATATATTTAAAAACTTTGATTTGAAAGTTGGTCTCTTAGATAGGATTAGGAGGCGTTTTTATGATGATAAATTGTGTTTAGATAAAATATACCACTTCTGCCTGCTGCCTAAGTGACTAAGGACGCGTTCACAAAAATGTATGCGATTGAAGTAAACGCTGCACGCATCTCCCCATTCTAAGCCTGCTCTCATGGCAAATGGTTAACGGCGCTACCGGCAATAAGTAGAGTCCAGCCAGCTGATGTGACATCTTTTAGATTTCTCCTTTGTCATTTATTGTTTGTCTAATTTTTAAATTTCAATAATCTTAATGGATATATCTTAAATTAATGAGTTTGCTAAATACTTATTAAATTTTTATATAAAAAATTCGTTTACTATTTTTCATCAAATTAAAAAAAAACAAATTTTACTGATAAAATATATTGTTAGTAGTATAAAAATAGTTAATATTTACAAATTTATATATTAAGTAAAAGTAAATATGTATTATTTATTTCTTATCATAATTGATCTGAGGCTGTAGTAGTTGTATTTTCTGTTGTTGTTTCTTCATAATCATCTTCATTCGGTTTTAAATCTGCTCGAATATCAATATCATACTTCATTTTTCTTCGTTTAGGCTTCTTTGTAGTTTTTGAAGAAATTTCTTCACAATCATCAGAAGTTTCAGCTCGTATGTCTATAAGCTTACTGTAATTCTGTTTACATTTCTTTTTTGGTTTTGGTTGTTGTATGATAGTTGGTTTTTGTTGTTGAGTGTAGGTTATATTTGGGTTTGGTCCAAATATTTCTTCAATTCTCTTCCATACTGTTTCGTTAATTTCTTGTTTTCTGAAACTATTTTCAGTATTTTGTCCGTGATGGTGTAAAGTGGTATTGTACAGTTTTTCAATAGCCTTTGTTAAGGTTTTCGATAAATTCTGTATTTCTTTGTATATTTCATTATTGGAAATGTTCTGAGTGGAAATTATACTATCCAGATTTTTTGTAGAACGTTCAATGCCGTTTAATTTTTCTAAAATTACCTAAAAATATATATATGTGTAATTAAAAAAAAAATGAACAAATCAATAAAAAAAATGGCTAAAAATCATAAATTTTTAAAAAAATATGTAAAAATTTTTCTTTCATTAAAAAAAATATAAACTATAAACCACGTGAATTATTGGAGGAAAAACTCAGATCATTTAAAAACAAATGAAACATTTTCAGAAAGCGCTCGCAAAACTTCTCTGTAACGAGAAAAAGAACCCAGAGTCGCCAATTCCAAAGTGGAACCCAACTTTCAGAGATTGTGTGGTACAAATCAAGTGCATGTCAGCCATTTGTCTTTGCATTCTATAAAATATTTAAAACTTGTTACTTGAATACTTGAAACTTGAATAAGTTTGCAGTACAATATTTGACGATAAAAATTTTATAAATCGGTTTTAATAATTTTGTTTTTTAATTTACTGCGCCCCCATTACCAATTTCACAGGCACCCCCTGGGGAGCGCGCCCCGCAGTTTTAGAACCGTTGTACTAGGTTATAGGTACACGATTTTTTATATGTTTTTCTTCATTTTAAGATTCATTATGATGTTTCTCGATTTTTCAGGTTATTTCGGATTATTTTTATGTTTCCATGTTTCCTTAAATTGTTTTTTGGATATTTAACTTTTTTACAATTTTTTATGATCATGTCAGATAATTTACGTTTACAAGATTTTAGCTTTTTATCACGATTATTAGATTGTAACGTAATATTTTTTTTTCCAATTTTTACGATTTACTTATTTTGAAATTTCATTCGATTTTTCAATTTTTTTAGCTATTCTTATTGTTTTTAGTGTTTGGAAACTCTTTCAATTTTAAATGGTTTTTATTACCATACTTACAATTTTACCAATTACAAATTTCTTTTATTTAACAAATAGAAAATAAAACATTGTAAAATGAATCAATAAATAGTAATACCCATTAAAATATCAGCATTCTTTAAGATAACATAAAACTAATTATAATTTTGTATATAATGTCATAATTGCGACTTTTGAATTTTAATAATCCTAAGGGAAAAAATGCATTACCAATGTCAACTGCTAGTATTTTATGAGCCAGTTTTAAGAACAAGGTGATTTATATAATATGACCAAAATCATTTTATCATATTTACGTGACACGAATACCTACCAGTTATTTAATATTGAATAATACCTTCCCATGAAATAATACAGTTTTGTTAAATTCAATAATAACAAGAAAATATTTTAATTATGTTTTTAGTCTCAAATAAATTACAGCTTTTATCATTGGCGGTCTTTAAGGATGATGTACAAAAAAACATTTTTAAATTAATTTAATCGATGAATGGAAAAATCGATCTTCACCTAATTTTTTAATTTGAATGTATTTTCAAAAGCAACATATGAATATAGTTTATGTTTTTTTTATTGTGACGATTTATTACACGCTATCTTTTGCTTTTGTTAAAGCTCTCTATAAATCTAAAAATCATTATCTATCTTAATATATAAAAATCCAGTGTCATGATGTATGTTCCCAATGAACTAACTCTTTACCAAGTCCACCGAATTTGATGAAAGTTGGCATTTATATGTAATTTTGCCAACTTGAGAAATAGGATAAATCTTAATATATAAAAATCCAATGTCACGATGTATGTTCTCAATTAACTCTTCATCAAGTCAACCGAATTTGATGAAAGTTGGAATTTAGGTGTAATTTTGTCCAACTTGAGAGATAGTATAATTTTGATTTCGATTATTGGTCGCAATAATTTTTAACGAACAATAAATTGACTATCAATATTGATTAGTGTTATTAATCATAAGTTTCATAAATCTCAAACAGATGGCGATAGTGTACACCGATTGTCGCTTTAGTAAACTCTAACTATGAGTTAGTAAAATGAAATTGAAAATGTTAAGCTAATTTGTGTTAAATTTTGTCTTTTAAATCCTCTCTAAATCACTCAGCCACAGCACCGCGTGGCCGGGTCTGCTAGTTTATCTATATATCTGAATTTGGATCTTGAAATTTTGAGAAAGGCGAGCAAGTGTTCTGCCGACTATGAGGCCATAAATGGCCCATTCTACATATTCTTGTGTGTGGGGATATCCACACCTCAGGCCGTCATCAGGCCTAGAGATTAAAAATAGGAGACTTCCGAAGGGGATCTCCCTGACATCGGATCCGGACATTTCGGCGCGGCCGTTTCGTCGCGAAGACACTTCGGCGCGGGTACGTTTCGGCGCGGGTACATTTGGGCGCCAGTATCGAATATTTATTTTCAAAAACATATTTTTAATAATACAGTGAATTATTTAACTGTTTAAAATATTATCCAATTTGACATTATTAATATGTGAATATAAATTCTAAGAATTCTAAAATTCTACTTTAATTTAAAGGCTGAATTTGGATCATTAGAAACAACAAATAATCTTTTGAAACCATGATATGTCTTAAATTTTCTTTTAATGATATTTTACCATTGGGATTTGGATGTACTCCCAGGATTAGGATAAGGAATTAACGGGTAAAAAAGGTATAATTTAGGTTAATAATTCTTGGAACTAAAGGCTAAAAGGATTGTTTATTAGCATTTTAGTTTTATTTTAATATTGTAATATTACTATTGACAAGAAATTAACAGTAAATTTAGGTAAATAATCTTGGCGAAATGAGATGTATTTAATGACTAAGGTACCAATATTTTTCTAAATATAAGAACTGATGAGTGAATCAGTTTTTATTAGTTTATTTTAATCAGTGTATGATCAGTTTTTAAAATGGTGTTAGTTTCGAAACTTGGTAAACCTTTGTATAGTAGCAATGGCTACTGCTACGACTTTGACAAGTTAAGTGCTTGTGGAAAAAAAATTGGTGCTGTGAAGGTTGTAAAACCAGAATTCATACCATAGATGGTTTAATTTTGAATGAAATGCATAACCATTCACATAACAGTAATCCGGCGAACTTAAAGAAAAGGATGGTTTGCGATGCAATGAAAACTCCTGCTGCTGAAACGATGGAAGCAACGTCGCCAATTATTAACTTTTGTCTAAATGAAGCTAATTTGTCGCAAGCAGCACAGGCAAATTTACCAAAAGAATAAGCTTTAAAAAAAAATAATTCGAAGGAAAAAAAAATTTTACTTGCCTGAACTAAATTGGATAATATTCTAAACCAGTTAAATAATTCAATGTATGTATTATTAAAAATATGTTTTTGAAAATAAATATTCGATACTGGCGCCCAAATGTACCTGCGCCGAAACGTACCTGCGCCGAAGTGTCTCGCGCCGAAACGGCCGCGCTGAAACGACCGCGCCGTAACGGCCGCGCCCAAATGTCCTAGACCCCCCTGACATCGGCTGGTGTAAGCCAGTACTCGCCCAACACGAATCTTCTGATTTCAGAAAAAGAAGAGCAGTCATATATTTCATGCTCTGCTGTTTTCTCTTCTTGTTCGCAACCTCTTCATAGGGACGATTGGGGGAGACTGGTAATACTCTTAAAGGGTGACCCACGACTTAGCTGAACTAGCTAGAAAAAAAAAACGTTGCAAATTTTGGCGCCCAATGTTACATTACAAAGAACTAGTGCTCATGATGATCGATTTACTATCTGCGAAATTTTCATATTGCTGCTGTTGAAAGCAGACATCCACATCATTAGGTCCGTCAAAGCTATATATATATATATATATATATATATATATATATATATATATATATATATATATATATATACAAAGTGCCAAGAAAACGCGTATTAATATATATAAAAAAAAGGGAAGATAACGGGAATGCAACGCAACAAGGATCATGGTTACAAGTAAGAATGGTAACCGCAGATGGCGATAGGACTCCTGTGTGAGCGTTCGTTGTTTTTGTGTTTCTTGACACATGTTTCCCCAACATCCTTTGCTCCCAAGTACCCAACACTTTTGCTAGCCAAGTGCAATACTCTTCTTGGTTATGCCGCACTGATGACGGCTAATGAGCCAGAAACATGCATGTCTGCGGTTACCATTCTTACTTGTAACCATGATCCTTGTTGCGTTGCATTCCCGTTATCTTCCCTTTTTATATATATATATATATATATATATATATATATATATATATATATATATACAAAAGGGGAAAATTATTGGGCATGTACGCAAAAAGGATCAATAAGGCCACGAGTAGGAATGGTAACCGCAGACATGCATGTTTCTGGCTCATTAGCCGTCATCAGTGCGGCATAACCAAGTAGGGTATTGCACTTGGCTAGCAAAAGTGTTGGGTACTTGGGAGCAAAGGATGTTGGGGAAACATGTGTAAAGAAACATAAAAACACAAAAACAACGAAAGCTCACACAGGAGTCCTATCGCCATTTTGTGCTTTTGGCTAGCTGTGCCAATGGGTTTTCGGCTAGCAACCAGCGTCGCAACGTTGGCGAAACGGACTCATTGTGTTTGAGTCGTTCTAAGCCCAGGATATGAAATAAACAAAGTGCCAAGAAAATGCGTATTAATATAAACAAAAGGGGAAAATTATTGGGCATGTTTTTATGTTTCTTTACACATGTTTCCCCAACATCCTTTGCTCCCAAGTACCCAACACTTTTGCTAGCCAAGTGCAATACCCTACTTGGTTATGCCGCACTGATGACGGCTAATGAGCCAGAAACATGCATGTCTGCGGTTACCATTCCTACTCGTGGCCTTATTGATCCTTTTTGCGTACATGCCCAATAATTTTCCCCTTTTGTTTATATTAATACGCATTTTCTTGGCACTTTGTTATATATATATATATATATATATATATATATATATATATATATATATATATATATATACATATATATATAAACGAAAAGTTAGAAGAAGACTCGCAGAAGGTAACCCTATTGGTAGTATCTATACCTGCAAAATACCAACAGGTTCTTAGTTGTTATCTTATTGCGCGAATTCATTTAGCCAGAAATAATGAGCACTGGGATAAAAATGAATAGTGTGCGTTTTCTTTACTAATGAATCTAAGTTTAGTTGATAGTCTCCAGATGATGGGTAAGAAAGTGTTACCTTTTTATTTCACCCATTAGATTCATTCCTATTTTAAGATACAGAACAACCTCTTTCTTTTTTCTAAAGTTTTTTTTTAAGTTTTTAGAAACTAAGTAAGGTCTCTAATCATATAGAGATCGTTGCAAGACTTTTTAAGAAAGTTTTGTCCTTAACCGCGTGAAAAACCCCTCTCCTTTTATTTCGCAGAATTTACCCTCGTTTTTTAAGATGGAATACAGGAAAAACCGTTGGGACTATGAGAATAGATTTCTGGGAATTTGATCGGTTGGTTATATCTATTGCTATACCGGCCTTCTCTCTAGATTTCTAAGAGCATGGACGACTATGCTCCCAGACTTTATCGTAAATAGAACTTTCGCCGAATTCGAGATTATTTTTTTCTGGTCTGGTTGTTTGTTATATCCACTTCGTAAGAAGTGTAACTTTAAATTTTGATTATACAGATCAGTACCGGTGTTTTTCTTAGTTCGTTTGTAGTAATAATCGATGCAAAATCTTACAAAATTATTGGTGTGTTAATTATAAGAATAGCTTTTCTTCTAAAAATGTTTTCGACAATTCTAATGAAAAGATTCTTTTCTTTTCAGAACTGAAATAAAAACCATAATTTACTCACTACATTCATTATAGTTTGTTTTCGTTAAATTTCGTTATTTCTTTAATTATTTGCTTAATGGATCCTCTTTTGTATCAATTCTACCAATACACCATATTGTTTTATGCCGATTTACTTATAGTTTTGCCGTAGTAACAGCTGTCAAGCTCGTTGCATACCCTTTTGTGAATAATCAGACTCCACTTTTGCACCTTGTAACTGGTATTTTATTGTTATCATTGATAAAGTTGTTATCTAAAATCTTAAAGCTTTCTTTCATTTAACGGGTACACTTATAACATCTTTTTCAGAATTGTAAGCCTAAGAAACAAACGGTTATTGTGTGGCTATCAATCTTACAGAACTTTTGATATAAGGATCTTCATATGTATATATTTAACATCCCTACTAATACTTGTTTTTATAAAAATAAGGTAGCGCGCTATATACCAATCATTTGTGTATTTTCTTTTTTAATTAGCTTAGTAGTGAGGCAAAGACAGCATGGCCTCACTGCTTCCAAATTTCGCAGTGAGTAAGTAGTGAGGCCATGCTGTCTTTGCCTCACTACTTAGCTTAATTAAGTTTCTCCTCCCGTTACTGACCACCGTAACATATTGAATCCATGACTCGCTCGTCACCTAGCTTCTGCGTGCCATCCGCAATTGGTGACCTTCTGACTCTCGGTTTCTGTTCTTTTGTAATCATCATTAAATAAATCAATCTAGCCATTTTTTTATGACCTTAGAAATGGTAGAAAAAGTTGGTACAAGAGTATGGTAAAGATCAGCGCGTTTCGCAGAATGTACCTCATTCCTTCAGTTATGGATAAATCCTTGCGTCGTGCTTCTTAACTACTAACAGGTACATTGATCAATTGATCATATATTCCATGATTTTTTAATCCGTTATGTTAACTTTATTGAAAATAAGATTCTTCTGATGCATGGTAATGCCAGACCTTAGACCAAAAAATTCACTCAACAGTATTTAAACGATGTTAATATTCCTTTTAGTAAGTAGTCAGTGTTACGTACAGATTTAAATTCTACCGAGCATGTTTAAATGTTCTAATTTAGTAAACCTTTTTAAAGAAATGGGAACCTATTCCACAGGAATATAAGACAGGGCACAAATAAAGTGACTTAGAGTTTGAAGTATCAATTGTCGATTTGACAAAACTTCTCTCTCATTAACGTCATGTAACATGTGCTTAAGGAGGAAGTGAGTGAATGTCATATCTGATGGGATTTGAATTCATTATAACGTTTCGCTTCCTAACCACTTGATCATCCAATAGCTTAAGTGGTTAAAGCATGCCTGCGTATAAGGCAGTGATGGTGGGTTCGAGTCCCACTGGATGTGACATTTTTTCAATTTCTCCTTAATGTCAGTTTAATAATTTCTTGTTTGTTTTATTTCTAAATTTCAAAAATACCCTTTTTTTAGTTTTGCGAGTTTCTTGCTTTCAAGCTAGTAGGTTCCTCTTAAGGAAAAATTGAAAAAAAAAATCGTTTTAAAAGTAAACTATTATTTTGTTATATATCAAAATAATATTTTACTAAAAATCCATGGTTCCGGTCTCCTAACCAAATAAAAATATAAGACAGGACAGAAAAAAGTAACTTAGAGTATGATGTTTTAATTGTCGACATGACAAATGAACTTTCTCTCATTAACGTCATGTTATATGTGCATAAGGAGGAACTTAGTAAGTATCACATGTGCAAAGTTGAATTTAACAACCAAAAAGCTAAATAATTACTAAGCATCTATGGCTTAGTGGTTAGTGCGGTACAGCGTTAAGGTAAAGGTTGTGGGTTTGAGTCCTAATGGATGCGAAATTTTTTCAATTTCTTTTTAATATCATTTTATATATTGTTATTTATTGTGATAAATAATTAAATAATATTTTATATTAAATTAATAAGAAATGCAAATACATTTTTACCTGTGAACTAACAGAGGACCCATCATTTGTGGTAGTTTGAACAAAACTAAATAATGCATTCAAATCATTCCCAATTTTCTTAATTTCTGTCGTTATCATATCAGTATTAATTACAGATTTTTCAAACAACGATATAATATTTTGATTGGCCTGTAGTAAATTCCGATTAATTCTATTGTCATGATTTTTTAAATTCTTTTCAAAATTCTTGATATCTTTTACTTCCGAGGCAAATCTAAAAAGAAAGTAAATCATTTTAATATCGAATAAGTATTTCAAATTATGAGTAAAGTTACTTTTTTTCTAACATATCTATTAGTTTGTTTAACATAACACTAATTTCTGATTCTATTTGGGACTCGTCCATCTGCAGTCGGTGACAACTTTCTAAAAATACATCCTGGTTTGTTAAAACTTTCTCAAAATTAGTGCTTATTTTGCTTTCCAACTCTTTGTAATCAGTACCTAAAAATAACCATTTTTAAAAAGCCTTTAAGAATATTTGGCTTTAAGTTTTAAATTCCATTTAGAATGACAAAAATCGTTTGGATGTTATTTTAAAGAGAATTAAGTTCTTTACAAAAACCTATTGTACAAGTGAATTCCCTATTCGGTACATAACATGATTTAAACTTCATATAGACCTTTTGTTTAAAACAAAATAAAAATATCGCTATTTTTATAAAATACACAGCAAAATATGAGCTGCTGCTAGAAAGCTATCCATATTTTTAATCCTTGTTTGTTACCAATTGGTTCCGATATAAATTCCGATTTTAA
This sequence comes from Altica lythri, assembly GCA_964028335.1. NCBI lineage: Eukaryota > Metazoa > Arthropoda > Insecta > Coleoptera > Chrysomelidae > Altica > Altica lythri. The sequence continues at coordinate 4,561,143 of OZ034806.1, read as the reverse complement.
GATTATCCGAAAACAAAATACCAAAATGACAACATACTAATTTTACTGTTCTAATTTCAACCTGATCTTGATATTTCAGCTTGATTTGTTCAACACATTTGCTGAATTCATTGTACTACTCCTTTCTTAATACTATGTGTAAATCACTAACATAATATATGTTCCTGATCGTAATGGTTTCAGCTCTGTTAGGGACTCAGAAGAAGAATAGCAATATATGTCTTATAATAACATACCTACTTTTTTCGGATTGAACTAACACGTTTCACGTTATAACTAAGAATAGTGTTAAAAAAAACACTTTAGGGCCTAGACTTTAATTGACTTCCAGGTCCTTTTGCATTTTATGTAAAAAAATGGTCTTGTTACGATTTATTTTGTTAAAACTTTACTGTATTATTTCAAATGCAAATAAAATTATTATTATTATTATAAAACAAAAGTATTGCAATGTAAAAAATTGTATTTATTTTCACCCCTGCAATTTCTTTCATTGCTTCTTCATTACAGGGTGCCTTTCCTGTAAGTTTTGTGATGTCTAAATCTAATAGGATTCGAACACCATCAAAAGAACGCACTCTACTAAGTGCAAGCATATATAATCTGTGGTGCAAGCTGTCCCTTGGCAAATAGTACTTTACCGAGATAGATTACGGCATAGTCCAAAGTACAGTCTAAAAAGACTTTCCAAAATAGTTTATTTTAGTAACAGTTAAACTAATAATTACTGTTTTCACATGTAGAACAAAAAAAAGACAAAAAAAACTTCTCTCTTGCGTTATAGATCCCATTACGATAACATAACAGAAGTGTCACAATAATTGAGCTATGAACAACTTATTTAAAAACTTTCAGAATGATAATATCTATACACAACTTAAATCATATTTAATATCTAAATTTCGAAATCTATGTCTTGTTGTAACCATTATATGTTACGCCACTGCGTCGGATTTATGCGTCGACTTGCGCGCACAATTACACACTCAACTCAACAGTTGTCAGAGACAGACAATTTTCGGTTGTTAACACATACAGTCCAATATACAACGTTTGATTTATTTGTAAAACATTCAATTTGTTTTTTTATTAAAGTTTGTTTGAATTTAACCAGGTTTATTTACGTCAAGAACCAACAACAACAACAAATATAAAGTTGGTACAACCCAACATGTACATGCCAAAACACACTTGAAACATGCATTGTCATCTAGTTCTTAGCTATCATGAAAATTTCAGAGCTCTAGGTAGTCGGAAAATAGGTCTAAATTCGATTACAAAATTCTACGGAATGACAAAGAGACAAAGAAGACGACGAAAATATAAAAACTTTCTAATAAGTAAACACGTAAAATTGTAGTTACTGCTCATCTGTCCATGGATTTGCCAGCCAATCAAACTCATTTCAAGAACCCAGAGAGCAGATGAAGAGGGTTCCGGGATGGTTAAACCACTTGCATCAGCATTGTCTTCGTCGAGCCAATCGACCTTCTAAGACGATGTTTTAAAAAATAATGATACAACTTTACCACACTGCGTAATAGTAAATGTAGGTATGCTTAGTGGGGGTAACTTTTACGCTGGTCCTTTCACATGACAGCTCTGATTCCCAGTAACACATAAACGAAGAGCCAGTTTCGCAAATTTTAGTTTCCTAGTTTTGAAGTTATACTTCTATTCGTGCACTCGGCGGAAAAAGTTTGTGTGGGGTTAAATGGAAAATCATTACATATGTAATGGTGTGAGTAAGAGAGAAACAGAAACACATATAAGGTATATTGGTTGGTAAAAACAAAGATAAAATATTTACCACATGTTAAGTCATAACTATAAGTACTTTGAATACCGTTTAAACATTCAGTACATTAAAAAGAGATAAATATACAAAAATCAGTCTGAGCTAATGTTTTGAATATAATAGTGACGTATAACATTGTGTTTGACAGATTATTTTATAATTCTGTCACGTAAGTATGCATATAAACTTTAATATTTTATATTATTGATATTAATAATAATAATCAGTAATGAGTATTGTATTGTAGTCCATAGTACCCTCACATGGCTGCATTATATCCTGCACTATGCTTTTGAGGTTGTTGGCTACATAAACAGAGTTTTTAAGAATAGTCGAAAACTGCATTCCGAACAGACAATAGATAGAAAAATTACAACTCGATAAGTATTCCAAATGGGTTCAATTTATGTACTCGGAATTTTTGGGGCCGCTGAACACGAATATCATGATGTCGAAAGTCTCCGCGGCACTTGGTGCCTAGGGTATTTACCTCTTCTCCTGGGGTTTTATGTACATTGTGTACAAAATCAGTGCACACTTGAAACTCGGTGGTTTTTGGGTCGCTGAATACGAATATGATAATGGCGATGGTGTCCGAAACACCTGGTGCTTAAGACAAGACGGACCTCGTCTCCAGGAATTTTATGCAAATTCGATACAAAATGAGTGTGCACTCGGTACTAGGAGGTTTTTGAGGTCGCTGAATCCGGGCACGTGCATAGAAGTATAACTTCTGCCGGCAGTCCCACTGACTGCCACACCCATTTTTTTTTATTTTAATTATTCGATTCTTTCTCCCATCCCGTAACGCATCGTAATGTATTACATACACATCTTTCCTTAAATTGCCTTACGTAATACTTGAATGCCCCCTTAGTTTACTTTTTATTAACTAATACTCAATACTTGTGTGTTTAAAAAATAATGTGATTAATATTTATAAGAAAACAGTATGACCAGGGATTAACTTTTTTCAAAATTAAATGTAAGTTATAGTTTGTTTTAAAAATTTATAAAGTAATAAACCTCCATTTGGTATTTAAAAGGATTCGTCAAAATTAATGACACTTCCATAGTTTGACATTAGTCTTATAGCAAAATTCTTTCGTTTTATTAAGTGAAGATATGATTTTTCTGTTTTTGTCAATTTATAAGTTTTGCCTATTGTAATTAACTCATAAACTCTGAAAATGGTCCGCCAAAAGAATATAGATTAAATTATAATTAAAAAAAATAAAAACTTAATATGGACTCTATGTTCCCATTTTATAACTTATATTTTAAGATTTTAAAATGCAAATAAATATCAAGGTATTTTTCTTAAAAAGGTGGACCTGAAAAAAAAATAAAAAACAAAAAAAAAAAAAATTATTAATTATTTGAGTAATAACCTATTATTGATTAATTATTTAAATATAAGTTGTTACTAACTAAGTAGGTACATTTGCAAAGCTTGCTCAATATACATATAAAAAAATTATTATTATATATTTTTATTCTAATAGATTATATTCTTCATCATCTGAAGAACTGCCATCATCTCTTGGCGTTATAATTAAAGGGTTGACCGTCTTATCGAACAGGTTGTCAACATTCCACATTTTTTTCTTCAGTTTAATCAAATGCTGGGCATCTTTTGGCCAATACTCCTTTGTTACTTTCTAAATTGCCTGATTAAACAGTAGCTTAACATATTTCATTTTAAATATCGTATTTTGTATTGCTACAAATTCTTTTAATTGCGCCCATATTAATTCTATAGAATTTAGTTCGCATTGTTATAGAGGTAAGCGCAGCACAGCTACATTATATTTTTCTGCTATATCTCTTACAACCTATTTCATGAAATGAGTATTGTGTGGATAGTAGTTAGTAGTTATTTCTTTATTAAATCTGAATTTCTTGCTTTCTCAAAGATAAAATTGGTATCTTCTCGATGCACCGTGAAGGATAGCTTGCATTATCCATAACCACTATCGAATCAGCCAGAAGAAATTTTAGCATTTAACCGAAATAGATATAAAGACATCCGAACGACTGCAAAGTTTGCAAACCTTATTTAAAAATCTCTCTTCACTTCCAATGTGAGCAATTATTAGTTCCTTTTCTTTTCCCGAATTCACTTTAATACCTTTTGAAATGTCTGCTATGAACACTTGGCGGGCACTGGTTATATTTTATTTTGTCACATATTTTGTACTATAAAACCTTCGTTGATCCATGTCCCATCAAGATAAAAAAGATTCTATTGATCTATGCTGTACTGCTTTATACTTCTCAGAAAACAATTTCATTACTTTCCAGTACAAGTGATTTTCTGTTATGCCTTTCCTAAACAAAATCCATACTTATTAAATTTTTTCTTAAAAGTTTTCAAGATATCAAAGGAATACTATCATCTTGGTCAAGTTCCATCAAAATTTTGTCTAGGATAGGTATTTCTGTTTTAAAATAAAGCAAGTGAACTTTTTTTGGAATTACACCTTTGATGTTTCTTTTAAGGAATACTTTTATTGGTCTGAAAGTTTTTTGGTCAAGTTTTCACTTGACCCATTACTTTTCTTTCCCGCAATAATTTGAAAATGGTAGTGTGTCCAATTCCAGTCATGTGGGTACATCGTTCAACAATTTCTTTGTATAGTAAAATTAGGAATCATCTACATTTAAAATAATACATTTTTTACTTACAGTTGGTGGAGAACTATTAAAATTTCTTTTCTTAGGAGTGGATATCACCATTTTATTAATTTTCGTATATACTGCTAATATGTTAAGTTGCTACAATATTAACTAGCATGTGTAAACGTAAAATTACAAAGTATTTGTTATGCTAATCTGTATTACGGGCGTTAAGTAAGGTCTAGCACATTGGTGTTTTTTAAGAATTCCTTAGGTAGGCATGGTTTTAAAATGAAAATAAAGTTAAATAAATATTTATTTATGTATTTACTTATTTATTTATTAAGCTTAAAACCCTATTATTATGTTTTTACCATCTGTGCTATACCCTAGCTCCAATATGTGTGTCTTAAATACTCATTAGGAATGTAAAAAACTAAAGGGTTGTTAACTTTAATGGTCATAAGGTTGAACTATGCCTATGGGCGACCACAAAACTGGACGCTATTTCGCATTTTATTATTTTATAGATTTCTGAAACAGGCTATAGAAAGTGCCTCGGTATTACAGAATCTCTTTCAAGACCTATGTTCTTGGAGTTTTTTTAAACAACTTGCGATGTATTATTAAGGAGTAATTATTATATGAAGTTTTTTCTTCATTTAAGCAAAGTTAGTCATTTATTCACAGGAAAATTCTTTTGTGGAAATATTTATACAATTGATTTAAATAAAGCATGTAGTTCGTAAATACGGATACATTTGGAGTATTCTGACTTCGTGTCTTACTGAAGTAACCTTGTGATCATTTATAATAAAAGTCAACACCAATTCTTATACAACTAGCTTAATTTTTTTTTTATGGTCAAGCACAAGCACTGCAGGAAAAATCCTTTAAGGCGCTCTGGGAGCGGTGCGTGTACGAAGAAAGCGATTCACGTTGGTCTTGAATCGTTGGAGGTTATATTCGGTGGGAAATACGGCCTCAGAAAGGCCGTTCCACAGAGAGGATGTCCTCCAGAAGAAAGAGTTCTTAAACAATGATGATCGAGGAGTATTAAGTTGAACCACATAGGGATGGGCGAAAGTGGTTCGTCGTGTATTTCTGCTATGAATTGCTCTAGGTGGAATCAAGCGGGCAATGTCAGTAGAACACTTGCCATGGAAATATTTGTAAAAGAGGGTCAAATCACCAACCTGTCTTCGATGTTCTAAGCTGTCGAGGTTCTTGGTTAGCTCGTGGTCACCGATCAGACGAATGGCTCTCCTTTGGATGGAATCCAACAACCGAAGGGTATGCTTCGGTGCAGAACTCCAGACATGAGAGCAGTATTCCAGTGATGGTCGAATCTGGGCTTTGTAGAGTGTCAAAAGTTGTTGTGGTGTATACAGCTTTTTGGTACGGAAAAGTACACCGAGTTTCTGAGAAGCTGTCTTGGCGATTGTTACAACGTGATTATGCCAAGACATATTTCCTCCAGATTGACACCCAGTAAGTTAATAGACGAAGCCAGTGGAATTGCATGTCCTGCCATGACTATATCTGGTTCTGCAATATTAACCTTCTTAGAGAAAACTGCTGCCTGGGTTTTTTTAGCGTTAAATTCGACTTGGTTACTGTCACCCCAAGACAAAATTTCTTCCAGGTCTTTATTGAGTCGAGATACTTCATGCTGTCTGCGAAGATGTGCGTCAGCAACCGATGTTCGAGAGTTCAAAGTAAACGATGAGATAAGTGTGCTGTCGTCAGCAAAGCTATAAATTGGATTTTCTGTCTTCGCTAGAAGGTCGTTAATGTATAGTAAGAAGAGGGTTGGGGATAATATGGACCCTTGAGGAACACCAGCATTGATGGTAAAGGTGTCCGAGAGAAACCCGTCAATCAATGGGGTGGATGCTCTGGGATCTAAGTTAAAAATAATAGCTTTTCAGAACATTAAAGTTAATTAAACATTCGAATTTTCCTTTCCTGGGTTATTCGAATTAATAGTTTGTCAATGACTTTACGTAATTTACCATTTTAGTATCTTTGGCAAGGAAAATAAAATCTAACTAAAACTTAAAGTAGTTGAGAACATTATAAGTGGAAAACAGAGGTTAAATATCTAGGGCTAACCCTAGATAATAAGTTACTCTGGAACAAACACGAAAATTTAATAATACACAAAGCTACAAAGGTCCTTATGGTGTGCAGAAACATTGCAGAAAAAAATTGGGGTTGTAACCCAAGGACATTTCAATGGATGTATACGGCAATAGTGAGATCAATCATCACTTATAGAGCATTAGCTTGGGACACGACTGCTACTTCAATTACAACGAGGACAAACCTTTCAAAAATTCAGAGACTAGCCTGTGCAAGCATCACTGGAGCAATGGAAACATGCTCCACCACTGCAATGAAAGTAATTCTAAATCTAAAGCCACTACAAATACAAGTAGAAAGTATAATGAATAAAACAATATATAGAATGGTCAAAGAATGCACAAAAGGAGAACAATTTAATTTTATTAAACTTGGGAAATGCTTCAAGATGACATGCCAAAGACATTTAATTTGTGAGAAAATTCACCGCAAAACTGGGTATTAAATAAACCTGAATGGGAAAAAGACACCATATTAGGGATAAACTAAAATACCATAAAGTGGTATATGGACGGCTCCAAGACAGCAGAAGGAACTGGAAGAGGGGTTTTGGACCCAGAGCCAAATACTCAGAAAGTCTGGATGCATACCAAAGGATTTTTCAAGCGGAAATCCACGCTATTGAGGGATATGTACAATTTAATATCGAAAAGAACTATCATAGACAAAAGATTGTAATCATGTCAGATAGTTAAAAGGCCATCAAAGTACTGAAATCAAACACAGTAAATTCAAATATGGCTAGGGAATATCTAGGCAAACTAAATGAACTAGGACAAAAAAAAACCCTGTTGCCCACTTGTGGATTCCAGAACACATAGAAATAGAAGGAATCGAATAGCAGATAAGCTAGCAAAAGAAGGAGCTGAAATCAAATATTTGGGACCAAAACCATTTTGTGTTATCAGCAGTAGTACAACCTCCGTATTTTAACGGGAATATTAACCGGGCACCGAAAATACTACAATTGGTAGATGAAGCAAAGTGTTTCTGTGAGGAAAAGGATGAAACCTCAATACACATACTCTCAGAATGCATTGCCTTACATAATTCTAGAGTCAGAAACCTAGGATCATACGAATAAAAAAAAAGATTTACCTAACTTAAAGCCCAGCGATATCCTAAACTTTTTAAGTAAGATAGGACTACATACATACATACAAACATACATATAATTTACCTAGTAACGAAAATCAGAGCAAAAGCTTAACCATTTTAAATTGTTTAAAATAGTTTTTTGTCATTCCAGAAAGTTCAAAGTTATTTTGACGTTAGTAATTTAATATTTTAATTTTCCAATTGTATAATTGGTACAATATATGGTATCTAAAAACTTACCAGTAACCTCTTTGTGTGATATTTTTCCTATTTGTATCATTAAAGATCGGATCCCATTTTGTAACTCAGTTTTTGTACTATTTAATATTATTCCAATATTTTTAAGATCATCCTCTGTAGTGTCTGTATTTTTCCACATATCTGAATTCATATCAGCTACCTAAAACAAGAAACTATTTTTTTTAGATATTCCATCCAAAACACTATGTAAAATTTAAAACTAGTTTAAAAATACTTATAGTTACTGAACACGTCTTGTTCAGTTCAAATAATTAAGATACACAGTATGAAAAATTAACCTTTAACATAATAATGTATTTGGATTCTGAAATCGTTTTGCGTCTACTTAAATATACAGAATATCTTAAAGATGTTTTGAATTTAAAAATATAGCAGTTTTCGTATCTTATCAAGCCATAAATAAATCGATCAGTCCGGTTCTATTCGTTCAAAAATAGTTTACAATGTCTTATTTTGACGGTATGTACAATTACCATGATCATGAAATAAATATCAATATCTACCAAAGTATCTGTTTATCGTAACAAAGTCTAGAATTGCAGTTTGTAGAAAATTGTTAAATTGATGAAACACCTCTGAAGCAAATGACCTTTTAAAAATGGATTCAGAGCATAAAAAACATGGAATAGCACAACTTTCATTGTGTGCGTGAGCGCTCGCATGAATGTGTGTGCGCGTGTGTATATGTGCCCGTGCGCGTTTGTGTATATTTGTATGTATGTGTGTATCTATGTAAGCCTCTTATAAATTTTAAATGGCTTGACCGATCGAAACGAGACTTGTGGTGTTTGAAAGAGTTCTACTCAACTTAGACCTAAAAATTTAAAGTCATTGGTTTAAAAAGTTTAACAGAAATTTCAATAATACCGAAAAAAATCAAAACTTTTTGGCGGTTGCGACGATCAATTTCATAACCTAATCAGCCCTTAACCTCAAAAAAGGACGTCGATTGTGGTTTTGAAAATCAAAATCGGTTAATTCATTCGTGAGGTATCGTTGCCGAAAAATTTGGAAAAACTGTTTTTTTATAATGACTTTGAGATTTTTTGACCAATCAGTTTTGCAGTAAAAATAACATTTTCAGCACTCCGAAAACTGCGTCGATTGCTGCCTTGAACATCAAAATCGCTCAATGCAATAATAAGTTATAACTTTTTAAAAATTTCCGTTTTCAAACAGCAAAGAAAATACCTTCAAAGCTAAAGAAAAAATACATTTTTGGTATCTGAAATTATTCGATTTCGATAGAAATATATCTAGGTTTATTAAGACTCTAAATTGTTTACCTGTTTCTTCTCAATTCTTTTATTTCAGGATAACAATGTTTTGTTCCTGTTTTTGGATACAGAACAACATCTTTCTGTTTTCTATCGGTCCTTTTGTTTTCCAGAAACTATGTTTTTATTAGATATTTCGTATCTTTTTCTATTGTCTCTATTCATATAAAAGTTATTATAAGGCTTATTTATAGAAGTATCGTCCTTAAGTACGAGAACAACCCCTCTCCTTTGTTTCGAAAGAATATACCCAATGCATTTTACTTAAGAAAGCAGCAAAAGCCATTGCGACTATACCTCGATGCCCAATTGTCTGTCAGTGACGTCATTGTAACGTAATTGCAAGTGGAACCAATGCAAGGTTCGAATTAATGCTATAAATATGAGATGTAAATGCAAGTGGAACCAATGCGAGGTTTGAATGAATACTAGTTGCCATGTTTAACTTAGAAAGACTTACTATCTTTGTCTTATTAACGCGCTTAATAATGTTGTCCAGTTTTGACATTTTTCTTAATAGTATCTCTTTCTAGTGAGCGTTAATAAGACAAAGATATTAAGTCGTTCTAAGTTAAACATGGCAACTGGCATTCATTCGAACCTCGCATGGGTTCCACTTGCATTTACGTCACAATGACACCACTGACAGACAATTGGACCCCGAGGTATACGAGAAAAGATTTATGAGAATTTGATTAGTTCGCGGCTACCGTTGGTCACGTTGTTACATCTGTTGTTATGCTAAGCCTTCTTTTTAATTTCTTTTTGGCGCGTAGAAGCATGGACGGCCATACCATACAAGACTTTATCGTAAATAGAGCGTTCGCCCGAATTTAAGATTATTTTTCCTGGCCTGGTTGTCTATTAGATTCAGTTCGTAAGATTGTAACTTTCGTTCTTGATTGTATAGATCAGTACCGGTGTTTTTTTTTAGTTTATTTTGTATTTTTATAAAGCTAACGTGGACACAGTAGTTATTAAATTCATTTAGTGCTTTGTAAACAACGTAAAGTATCCACTATATAGCATTAAGTTTGCCGGTAATCCTCCTCTACCAGTTATGTAAGAAACCACTGGTTTCTCAGCTAAAAGAGTGTGGTAAATTGTTTTTTGTAGTAATATTTGATGCATCATCGTACAAAATTATTGTGATATTAAGTATAAGATTAGCTTTGTTCTATAATTGTTTTCGATGATTCTAAAGAAAAGAAACGTTTCATAAATATAGAACTGAAAAAAAAGCATTTTGTGGTTTTATGAAACCACGGTAAAAGTGAAACTTTTTTTACCCTATAGACATTTAACTAAACATTTTTCGAATCATATTCCATTAAGGGTATCGCTTTATCAAATCAAAATCAAAATCGAAATCGAAATCGAAATCAAAATCGAAATCGAATTCGAATTCGAATTCGAATTCGAAATCAAAATCGAAATCGAAATCGAAATCAAAATCAAAATCGAAATCGAAATTAAAATTGAAATTGAAATTGAAATTGAAATTGAAATTGAAATTGAAATCAAAATCAAAATCGAAATCGAAATCGAAATCAAAATCGAAATCAAAATCAAAATCAAAAGGTGTTTGTGCGATTCACACACGATAGAAGTGAAAACTTCAGTAAATCGACAAAAGAATGAAATGAATATATATAACAAGGGTTGGATAATTACAAAGTTTATTTGTTTAAAAATTAAAGTGTTTTGATTAATTTTAAAAGATTTTATTTAATATATGTTACATAATTTATTGCTCAAGTTCCATATTTTCAGTTTCAAAAATTATTATTTACGACTGTAATATTTTTAAAACGTTACATGTCGTAGATACTTACGCAGTCGAAGTCCGTATTAATACGAATAGGTAAAATATAAACGTCGACGTTACATGTCGTAGATACTTACGCAGTCGAAGTTCGTATTAATACGAATAGTAAGATTGTTTTCATTAGCAGATGTGCTCCCTCCCGTACATTTTTGTATTAAACTATAAGCACCGCCTACTTTATACTTTATACCTACTCGGCGTTCGACCGACATGCGACATGCAACATGCACTTAAAACGATCTAATAAAAGTTTCACTTTAAAATTACCGTCACGGGACGATAGATGGGGAAGTGAAGTGAAACTTTTTTATTTATTTTTTTTATTTTAAGAAATGATTGATAAGGGTTGAAAAAAATAGAAAAATATTTGAGTTAAACGTTATAAAAACATGTCGATGTAATAGAAACTATTAAATTGTATAAATAATCCGGTAAACAATTTTTTCCATTTTTTCGTAATAACGATTGAAAATTTAAGGCAAATGCGATAAAAGTTGAGAATTTATTATAATTAATGTCAATAAAAGGTCATATCCACATTGGGTAAGTTTTGATGGGGAAGGTAAATAGAGCTAATTTACAAAATTATATAAAAATTGAACCGTCTTCAAAGAATTCCGAGGACCTAATTTTAACCTAGGTAGACTGGACTATAAGTAGTTAGAATAACGTGATTATGTTGACTGATCGTATCAAGTATGAAATTTGTTTCATCAAATTTTATAGTAGGCGTTCAATATCAGTTGTAGTTGAATTAAGAGTCATATTAAATTAATTTAATAAGCTGTCAATTTATAATTAGTGTATTATTTTTACAAAATTTTTTGAAAATATTGATAGTAAATACAACTGAAAAATACAATCTAGATTAAAAAATAACAATTATTTCATAGTTTTTATAAAATATTTTATCTGGGTAAGTAACATTTTTTTAGTATGAACAATTTGGTTGTTACTACCTTTAGTTGCAGCTATATTTTCCATATAAAAGTGCAAAAATGCACTAAAAATCCAGTGTTAGTTTATAATTAGTTAGTCAATGTTTCTAATGTTAAAAAATATATGGACAAATATTTATACAAGCGGTCGGTTTTGGTTCATTTTTCCAAAAATATTAAAAATTGTATTAAATCCAAGTAAATAGTATATTGTGTGGCAAGGGGTAAAACAAGACGATTTCTGACTAGGGCGAGAGATGACTGCCCGAGCGAAGTAAGACTATTTCAGATACAACTGTCAGTCAGACACATTCTGACAGACTTGAAATAATGACATTTGTTTCTGACTGACTGTTGCATTTGTCTGAAATTGTCTACTGGTATCGTAGGTTTCGTAGGTATTTTCGAAAAAAAAACTTAAAGATTCCGATTCAGCGAGAAAAAATACGTAAAAAATCATTCTTAATCACCAGGCGGAGAATCGGCCAGGGAAAACCCTCTAGCTGTTGGAGTATTACGGGTATTAAAATTTTATGTATTTTTTTAGAATAGAATAGATAGAATAGAATAGACGTTTATTTGCAAAATAAGTAAATACAATTTTTTAAGTAAATACAATTTTTTTTTTTTTTTTTTACAAAGGCAAATTAAATTTTAACAAATAAACATACCGTACACTTTTAAAGTATCCTTGATACTTGTAAACTTTTGGTTTTTAAAAGTATGGTCCACTCCGAGATATATTGCCACACAATCGGGATATAAATGTCTAAATCTGGAAACCTTAGTCAAATCCGGGAAAGTCTATCTTTGGTAATCTTATCACTATTTAAACTAAGCAAGGATTAAACATTTACATTTTTATAAAAACTTTACATTAAAAATACTATGCTTTCTGGTTTACGAAATCTTTAATCCTAGATCTTTCTGTATTAAACAAAAATTTTTTTACTAAAATTTTAAATTGATTTAAATTGACAACTTCTTGAATATTACTTGATAAAAAATTTAATGCTTTGGGAACCAGATAGGTAGAACTTTTTGTACCAATATTTAACTTTGCTTTTCCGATCACATACTGATTTCGGTTTCTTGTAGAGTAGCTGTGTGAATGATTTTTTAAGTGCTCTTTATTTTTATAGCCTGTTATGGCCAATTTCTGGAAAAATATCTGTCTGATGTCTAAGATTTTAGCTTCAGAGAATAGTGCATTGCTAGGATAGCGATATGGTTTTTTAAAAATCGTCTTGATAATCCATTTTTGCAGTACATTAAGATTATTCAGGTAGGTATCATTGACAGTACCCCAGCCAATTATACCATAGCTCAAGTGCGAGTTTACTAGTGCAAAATATAGAGTTTTAAGAGAGTTTACAGACAGATATTCTCGCAAGAGTTTAAATCTGGAAATCATGCATCGAAGTCTTTTAACTAGAAAGGGTGAGGGTCCAAAATAATTCCCAAATATTTGATCTTATTAGATCTTTTTATTTGTACATTGTAAGGTAAAGTCAACATATCAAAATTTGGGAGTTTATCCTCATATGTAGTAAATGGCACAAACTTAGTTTTTTCAAAGTTTATGGTTAATGTATGAATATCAAAACATTCCTTTAGAACACTTATTTCTTTTTCTGCAACTTTTTTTAATTCATGCCAGGAATCTCCCCTAAAAACAACCACCCCGTCATCAGCAAAGCTGGCCAGATACCCTTTAATATCTAGTTCTAGAATGTCATTTAGGTAGATTGTAAATAGAAGCGGTCCTAAGACTGTTCCCTGAGGAACACCGTAAGTAATTATTTTCGGATCACTATGGCTATCTCCTATTTTTACGTACTGTATTCTATCTTCTAGCTAACTCTCTAGTAGTTTTAAAATGTTTCCTCGAAATCCATAATTTTTAAGTTTTTTTAGTAATGTCTTATGACAAACTGTATCGAATGCCTTAGCGAGATCTAAAAAGACGCCCAAACAAGGTTTAATCTAGAGAGCTATAAATTTGCTTAAGCACCGAGTCAATTGCGTCTTCTGTTGATAAATTATTTCTAAAACCGAACTGCTTTATAGATATAATGTTATATTTATCCAAAAATGAGACAAACCGGGATTTTATGATTTTTTCATATATTTTTGCAAAAGAAGATATGAGCGTTATTGGTCTATAGTTAATAATTTTTTGTTTATCACCGGTTTTAAAAAGTGGTTTAACTATTCCAACTTTAAGACTATCTGGAAAAATTCCCGTTTCCACTGACAAATTAAAGATGTAAGCCAAGGGCTCTGATATTTCTTTAGCTATATTTTTTAATAGTTCAGATTTTATGTTGTCTATGCCTGGGGCTATTTTATTTTTTAAAGAAAGAATTATTTTTTCTATTTCTAGAGGCGATATTTCTAGAAATACGAATGTGTTTGGAACATATTTTTCTTTTAAGTTGACAGAATTTGGTTTAGTTTTGTTAATTTTTTTAGCCAAATTTGATCCTACAGTTGAGTAATGCTCGTTAAAGAGGTTTGCAATTTCTATTTCATTTTCTATGGTTTTTCCATCATCGGTTTTTATAACAGAAACTTTTTTATCCGTAATTGATTTTTTACAAATGTTATTTACTGTTTTCCATAATTTTTTTGAATCTTTACAATTTTCTTGTATTTGTCCAGAATAAAATTTCTTTTTTTGTTGTTGTATTTTATTTGTTAGTGTGTTTTTAAACGTTTTAAAATCTAATTCTTTTTGTTTGTTATTAATATCTTTTTTCCATAATTTAAACTTTTCATTTTTTATTTTTATTAGTTTAAGAAGATCCTGAGTAATCCAATCATGTTTGATCGAGTCTGTTTTTTGTTTTTTTGTTTTAGTACTTTATTCTACAAAGTGGTTTAGGTATTTTACAAAAAAATCAAATGCCCTATTTGCATCCCTTATCGTATAAAGACATTCCCAATTAAAGTCCAATAACAAGTTTTTTAAAACGTGATAATTTGTGTATTTTTTTTCCATATAATTATTTTTCGGCTTGGGTTTATTATCGTTAGAAAATTTTAATAACAGTAATATTGGGTAGTGATCTGTTATTTGTATTTGATATATAATAGGAATAATTTCTATCGTTTTCAATGTATTTTTAATAAAAAAATGATCGATGCATGATTTTGAAGTTTTAGTGACTCTTGTGTAGTCGTTTATGCAAGATTCATGCATTTCCGAGGTCAAAATGTTAAGATACTCCTGAGCAATATAATTGTCTGTAATGTCATTATTTTTTATGTTCATATTTGTATCACCTACTAGGATATGCGTACAATTTTTTTCCAAATTTTTTAAGTAATCTACCAAAGACCTATTAAATTCCATGGCACCACCGTGTCCCATTCCTGGAGGTCTGTAAATTGCAGTTAAAATAAAATATTTTGTTTGCTGTAGGATGTTTAATTTAATTGCCTTCACGGCACCGATGTTTTCAACTGAATAGGTGTACAAAAACGATGATTTAATATAAATAACGGTACCGTCGTTTTTATTTATGTTGCCCTCATTATAAATTAAATCATATCCTTCCAAGTTAAGCACTGTGGTGTCATACAACCTAAAAGTCTCACTGAAAACCAAAACATCAAATTTATCCTGAAACTGCGCCAAAAATAAAATAAATCTATCCAAATTTCTAGGCAAACTTTGCGCATTAAAATGAATAATTTTTATGTCATAATTGATGTCTCTTGTTAGGTTCGTAAAGTCTTGCATATCCTCAATAACATTTGTTTTTATAATCTGTTCATCTTGAAAATTATCTACAAAATTTTCCATTATTTAAAATAAATTACCTATAGTTTAAAACAAAAAATAATAGTACCCTAAACTAATGTAAAAACCTATTTAAAACAGTTATAAAATCTTGTTTTATTTTGTATTATATAATTTAAAAATAATAATAGTTAATAGTTAAAAAGAAGCTGAATAATAAAAGAAAAGATTAATAGTACTTATTTCAACAGTATCGTATGGATCGAAGTTGTGGTCTTGAATAAACTGATTCATGGTTTTTATTTATATAGAAAACCACTATTACTACCTTTTCGCAGTTGTTGGTTCCTAGTTGTTGGTCTATTTTGGGGTTTTTCTTTTTTCTCACCTTCGGCGTCGGAAGAATGAGGTGTAACAGGAATGTTGTCATGCACTTCAAGCAATAGCGGCTGGTGTTGTAGTTCTTTTATCGGGACTACAGGTTCTCCTTGGTAATCGTGGTATTCAGGTTTTGGAGTGGAGGGAGTACTGTTTGATTTATTTTTTTCACTTTGTTCTCTTTCCTGTTCTTGTTGTTCGAAATCCGCCGCTTTATAGATTTTGTTGTTTACAATCAATTTATCGTGTTTTAAAAAAGAAGTATTCTTAGTGTCCTGTTTTGCTAGGTAGTAATGCTTTCGGAGAACTTTTGCCTCTTCTCTTTGAATCTCGGTTTGGTCATTAGCAATTGAAATATTTTTTCCTTTTAATTTAAAACAGTTTGTTAGTATCTCTCGTTTCTTCCAAAATGACAAAAGTTCGATTTTTATAGGGCAATAAAGATCTTTACCCAATCTAAAGAAATCGTTTATGTTATTAGGTTCGATTTTTATTTCCAACAGATTTTCTAATTGCTCACATAATGTTTCAACTGTTAATGTATTTATTTTCAGCCCAAAAATAATAATACTGTTTTTTTTATTTTGCCTTTTTAATTGTTCAATTTCTTTTCTAAGGTATTGATTCTCTTCTTCTACTTTTCTTCTTATATTTTTTAGTTCTTCCAGTTTCATGAGTACTCTAGTTTCAGAGGCATCTACAATCTTCTTATTCTCTTGTCTGCTTCGGATTATTTCATCATGCAGATCTTTTAAGGTTAAATTATTTGACATTATTTAATCTAAATTGAGGTGTATGGTTCGCCTTAACAGTTTTAGAAATTGTTGGTACAGAAGTTAAAACTCATTTTTATTATTTATGCTTTTTTTTTAATGTTTATTACTTATACAATCAATAGATATAGTCCATTTCATCGTTTTTGGCCGATTTGATATTAGAAACCACTGAAATAAGATTAAACTGTCATCCAAGTTACCAATGGCGGAGAGTTTTTTTTCTAAATTAGGTCGTAAGTTTCTGAAACTATCAGTGTGGTTTGACATCTACAAAAATATGACATTAATAATTATTAATTTCAACCCTTCAACAACGAGCCGTACATGACGATTACTAGGAATGTGAATTAAGTCAAGACTTCCGTATTGAATACTTTTTATCTACCGGTGAAACAAGTTGCAGTTACGTAAGTGTTGTATTAAAAAACAAACGTTCTCATTTACATTTCTTACTTGCCTGTATCTGAGAGAGATGTAACTCTAAATTTACTTCGAGTGTGATTTCTGTCATCGGCCAAAAACGGTGAAATGGACTATAGTACGCTTTTTCTGTCCCTATTTCCCTTTGTATGCTTAAATCTTTAAAACTATCTATGCAACGGATTTTGATGCGTTTTTTTTAATAGATAGAGTGATTCAAGAGGAAGGTTTATATGTATAATAACATCCATTAAATAGTGGAGAAATACTGTTATTTTTAAGGTTTCTAATGTGATGTCGTTAATTATCAATTTTTTTCCGCTTACATTGCTAACGCAGGCTGAACCCTACGAGATTTATCAAAATAATGTACTAATTATTTGTACACATTGAAAAGGTCTACAGAAAACTCCGCGATGGTATATGTCTATCTCTTATGGATATCCCACAATAACATTTTTTTGTCATTTACTTTTTACAACAAATAATGGCTAATTTTCGAAGCGATTTTAACCAATACAGCATTAATCTTTATCCAATTAAATAGCTAAAATACATTGTTGATTTAATATAGATCTATATGGTCTTTACAGCACAAGATTTAAATTAATATTTTCGAAGATATTACAGATTTAAAATTGCGGGACGTAACGCTTGCGGTGGTACTGGCCGACCGGGGCGGCGGCAGCGTGCCTATAAATAGCGCGTCGGATTGCGTGATTTTCCCTATGCATTTTTGAATTTTGCAGTGATCGGACGCGTTTATTACGAAATTAATCATTATGACGCTACCCTAAGGTGGCGCAGTTGAGATGTTATAAATTTACACCTGTAAGTACTATGACGCCACCGTGAGGTGGCGTAGTTGATATCTCATATATTTAAAAGAGCAAAACTTACTTACCTAAGAGCTATGACGCCACCGTTAGGTGGCGCAGTTAATATATAATATACCTAACCGATAAATTACAAAGTACTATAAATAATAGTAAAAACTGGTAACTAACGAGAAAATATGATAAAAAATACAAAAAACTAATCGTGAAAATAAAAAAAAATGGAAAAAACATTAGTGTTAGGCGGTGCGAAGTTCGCCGGGTCCGCTAGTTTTTTAATAAATTATAAATTAAATTTAATTTAGGTCTTAAATGAATAATTTTTTAAAGCCTTTTAAGAAAACAAAAAACGAAAAGTTCTACTTATGGAAGAAGTATTGGAAAAAATTAAAAATAGTAGTGATTTTTGCTATAAAATCAATGTTAAAATAATGATTTCGTTATTTTAAACTGATGCTTTCGACATAAATCCATACTCTTATACCCTTCTTCAACTTTTTTTAAGGATTAGTTCTGAAACGAAATACGATTTTATTTGAGTAGCCTAATATCACGACTTGTCACGACCGTCAATTCTAATTTTAAACTGAAAAATAATTGGGTTGTTAAACTCCATAGTAAAAACCTGACTTCGAATTCTTCAATCAGAACTAAAATTTGTTAAAATAACGCGATTGTATTGACTACCATTCCAGTAGGCGTCCAATCTCAGTGGCCACATCCAATTGAGGTACATTTTAAATTAATTTGACAAACTGTCAGTTTTGATTTAGAAATGATATCTTATTTTTACATAATTTTTTTAGAAAACATTTGAGTACAATTAAAAAGTATGATCCAGATTTAAAAATAACATTTATTTTAGTTGTTGGACAAAATTTGATTTGGGTAAAGTAATGCTTATTTTGATTTAAACCGTTTGATCGTGACTGCTCTAGATTCTAGATTTGGTTTAGTAGAAGCGAAATTACTTTTTTATTTAAATCTTAAAAAGTATGGTAGATCCATTTAAAAATTTATTAGCCGACCCTGCAAACTTCGTAACGCCTAGACTTTCTCATTTTTCGTTTTTGTCTCGGTTTTTTATGTTTTCAATGTTTAGAATACAATAAAATTAATATTAATAATTTTTAATTACAAATACTACCTAAACCCATGGACACCTTTTCTGAGACAATATCCTTTAAGTTGTGTAAAGCTTCGCTATTACCCTGGGCGAGAAAAGTCTTAAACCTGTGGTGTAATGTAACATTTAACACTTCTGATACCAAAAAATGTGCTGTTCAATTGTGCACCAAATAAAGAAGAATAATAAAAACAAAGAAGAAGAGCGCTCCAACAGCGAACTATGGAGGGTAGAGTTAAGGAGAACCGTCTCACTGTATCAAAAAGTTTTCATCAAAACAGGAAAAATAAGGGTGGCGCTGCGATAGCATAGGACAAAATTTTAAGGAACGCGCCACACGCAGTTAGTGTAAACAACTTAGCATATCTCGTTAATCAGCTTCTGATTTTATTATATAGTTTATCCCTATCTGGTTTATTAGAATTTTGTCATTTTTTCATCATTTTAAAGCTTAGATCTCTTTAAATGTAGTTACCATAGTGTACCATATTCTGCCATTTTCCCACGAAAATGTAGGTGTTTTATACTTTAGGTGTCGGTGAGACGGAGCATAACACATCGCGCAGTCACCAAAAAGAAGTAGAAAACTCAGCATTCCTCGTTATTTATTATCTTTTGATTTATTTAGATAAATTATCTTTTCTCCACAGGGTCATTTAAAATGAGCGGAACACTTGATTTATGGCTTAAATATAAATTATACGATAATTTGACTTAGATAAAAGTTTTTGTACATTTAATGTACTATTTATTGATCTTTTCAGATTTTCCGAAAAAGTAATAGCTATCAAGATATGATGTCAAAGACCAATATTTTAAATGGATCACCCTGTATTTAATTTTTTTTTCGAGTTGGTATGACCTGTCTAAATTCATTAATGGTACATTTAGTGGGTCTGAGACTTATGGTTTTATATATATCAATTAATTAAAAAAATTATTTGACACCAAATGAACCATAATAATTTGAACAACACCTACTTTAAATAAATGTGTTTTATTTAATATTAAATTATAATGGTTCATTTGGTGTCAAATATTTTTTTTAATTAATTGATATTTATAAAACCATAAGTCTCCGACCCACTAAATGTACCAATAATGAATTTAGACAGGTCATACCAACTCGAAAAAAAATTTAAATACGTTTAAAATATTGTCCTTTGACGTCATATCTTGAAAGCTATTACTTTTTCGGAAAATCTGAAAAGATCAATAAATAGTACATTAAATGTACAAAAACTTTTATCTTAGTCAAATTATCGTATAATTCATAGTTAAGCCATAAATCAAGTGTACCGCTAATTTTGAATGACCCTGTATACTGCCATTTTCCCACGAACATGCGGGTGTTTTATACGTGTGTTGTACTTTGGCTGTCGTTTAAATAGAGACTAACACTGGGCCCAATTACCAAACAAGAAGTAGAAAGTTCAGCGTTTTTCGTTAATCATTATCTTCTAAATTCATTTTATAATTCAAATTTTGTCATTTCTTACGTTAGCTCCATATAAATGTGGTGTTCCATATTCTGTCATTTTTCACGAAAATGCAGGTATTATATACTTCAGCTGTCGGTTAGACGTAGCCTAACACAGTGCGCAATCACTTAAAATAAAGTACAAAACTCAGTATTTCTCGATTGAATTATCTAGTTCCGAATCCGGATCATTAAATTTTTTCTCACTCGTTTTCTACTAAATTATCGGACTTCAGAGTTAAGCAGTAGTTTCCCGCATTGACAGCCAATTTCATCGGCACCAAGGTTTTGAATAATCTTCTTTGTATCGCTTTTGTTCTAATCCTGTTTAGAATTTTTACAACTAATTTCAAAACGTTGTTTAGTTTTAGAAAATTTTCACATAATGCTTATTAGCGGATAAAGTATTGGTAGCTAAGAAATTGCTAAAAACTTTCATCTTTACGACATATCGCCACAAGAACATCGGTTATCAAGCTTATCATTTTTGATAAGAAGAAAACAATTCCTGTCCAGTAGTTTGTCCTTTTGGTAAAACAAACTTTAAAAGATCTTCTTTTATCGTAAAATCACTAAAAACCATCCTGACGAACTCGGTCATCTGAGAGGTGGCAACGATTCCTGTGGATTTACTTGGTAAAAGTATATCATTTCTCATTACTTCTACTCGTCATATATACAGAAAGTTCCATAGATTTTATAGCAGACATTATCTCGTCTTTATTTCTAAAGTTGTCAAATAATGAATCAACAGCTTCTAATAACGCCTGTTTTATTATTTATCTGTCTTCAAAAGGTCTCTTCTTTGGTGCCATTATCTGAGAATGAGAATGATATTTTAAATTTCGATTGTACAGTTTTATAATGCCTCTCGATATTTCTTTTTTCAGCAACGGTATTATATGTATTAAATAACAAACATTTTAACGTTTAACTTAAAGATATATTGTTCTTTCTATTCCGAATGACAATGGTAAGTCTTCATCTTCTTACAACTACTTCTCATAATGTTTTTTTACTGGACGCCAACTCTAACCCAACCGCTCCACTTTGATTGTGCCGTTTAGCTTAAACTGAGCGCCCTGCGATGCCTTCACGCCTTATATATTTAGTCAGTTCAAAGAATTTACGATTGTTCCAAAGATGTCTGAGGTACCAATTTGCTAGTAAACATACTAGTTTTTAGTGTTACGTACAAAAGAGATTGTATGCAAAAATAGCAAGATTGACAGTTGACCGAAAAAAATTGACCTACAATACAATAGGATTTTTCTTTCTTATGATATAAAACTACATATTATACTAAGCATTCTTTTACCTTTTATACCCTTGGCTGCTCTTTGCAATTTTTTCATCAATAAACTTCGAATCTTTTTCGTTAATTTTGTGCTACCCTGTGAGTTTTTATACAGAAGCAAGGTAAACATGATATTTGTCGACGATCCACATTCATCGGTTCTATGTCATATGAGATCGTTTAATATCAGTTTTTACCGAAAAAATCATAACCCTATTTTTCGATAAAATTTATTATCCGTTTAGAAGTTAAACTATGATTTAAGTTGTTTTATAATATTTTGAAAATGAAAATGAAATAGACTGTAAGACTTGTACACGCTTACTGAAGTAAGAGGAACAGGAAAATTTTTAATACACGCTTCGTTTTGAAAAATACTTTGTTTTCCTGTTCCTCTTACTTCAGTAAGCGTGTACAAGTCTTACAGTCTATTTCATTGTTATTACACAGTATGGTGCCTGACTTAAATCGATACCTTAGACTGTCCAGAAGGAGAGAATTGATTAACATAGATATCTGGTTTTTACATCAATGCATCAAACACAAAGTGACTCCATCTTTCGCTGTTTTGAAATTGAAGAAAGAAGTGTCCAGGACCTTTCAATTTGAAATGGAAAAGAAAATTATTAGGAAAGAAATTTGCTCTCACTATGCACATTTAGACCAACTCAATTTTGAAATGAAGATATTATACGATCATTTACTTCAAACTGTTTCTTTTGAGAGACTACAAGGTACTTTGAACAATCATTATTATTCTCTAAATCATATTAAATCTAATAAATTTAACTTAGTTCAAAAGAAATTAAATAATTTGATCAAAATTAAGAATAGGTTCCTTAAGAACAATTATAATAAACCTTTTGTTGCTAGTTCGTTTAAATTTCATGATCGAACTGTCAATCTTTCTAATTGTATGTTCACCACCGATGAATTGCGGTTTTTGGACAATGGCCTCAAGTTTTCTGTTTTTTCTGACTTAAGCATTAAGAATGTTGAAGTTTTTTCTGTTGACATTGATTCCTTATTGACGGGTTTGAATTTAGATCTCAACACCTTAAACCTTATTAAGAATTGTTGTCTTGTCTCCATTAAAAAAGATCTTCTTTCTTACAAAAATAGATCCAATAATCTTCACTCCAATTTCTTTCGTAAACAAAAACAATTAGTAAAATCAATTTCTTCTAAAATTAAAGACTTTGATTTGGTTCTTACTAAAGCTGATAAGGGCAATGCCTTGATTATTTTAAATAAATCCGACTACATCAAAAAAACTGAAGAATTTTTGAGTTCTAATGATTTTACTGTTGTTTCTGGTAGAAAAAATCCATTTAATAAAATAGTTTCTGATATCAAAAACATTCTTAAAGCTAATAAAAACATTTTTGATGAATTAAATCTTAATTTCAATAAATTTATTTTATCCAATCCTTACTTGCCCAGACTTTATGGCCTTCCAAAAATTCACAAACCTGATTGCCCCATGCGACCTGTCGTTAGTTTTTTCAACACCCCTGTTTCTTTATTAGCTAAATTTGTTAACAATTTATTAACCGATTTACTAGGATATACCCCTTCTCATACTATTAAAAATTCTTTACATTTGATAGATAAGATCAAAAATTGTCAACTCCCTAATGAATTTTTAATGGTTTCTTTCGATGTTAGTAATCTTTTTACCAATGTTCCTAGAGATGAAACTATCCCAATTGTTATCAAATTATTACTAGAAAAAAGGATTTCTGATAATAAGATCACTCAAATTGTTAACTTACTTAGTTTTTGTTTAAAACAGGATTTTTTCACTTTTAATAACATTTTATATCAACAACCTCATGGTTTAGCAATGGGTAACCCCTTGTCCCCTTTTTTAGCTGACCTTTTTTTGGATAATTTAGAAAACAAGGATATTTTTAATAATAACAACAAAAATTCTAATTTTAAAAAAATTTTATTTTGGGAAAGATATGTAGATGACGTTTTGGCTTTCATTTCTGGTTCAGACCTAGATGCTAATTTGATCCTTTCTGATTTAAATAAGTTACACCCTTCCATCGTCTTCACTTTAGAAATCGAAACAGATAAAGCTATTAATTTTCTTGACCTTACCATCTCGAGGACTAACAATCAAGTTTTTTTCTCCATCTTTAGAAAACCTACACAGACGGACCATTTAATTCCAGCCAATTCTAATCACCCTTTTCAACATAAAATGGCTTCTTTCAATTGTTACGTACATAGGTTACTTAAAATTCCTCTTTTACCTGAAGAATATAAAAAAGAAGTTCATATCTTAAAAACTCTTGCAGTTAGGAATGGTTATTCTGATCAGCTAATTGATAGTTTAATTAAAAAAACTAAATTCAGATTTAGGAGAAATTTAGCTTATAGTCATAATACTGACTGTTCTATTAAAATTTATAGATCTTTACCTTACTTGGGAACAATTTCAGATAATATTTCAAAAATTTTAACTTCATATATTCCTAATTTAATTATTTCCTATAAGAGTGTCAACAGTTTAAAATCTTTATTTGTTAAATCCAAAGATGCTATTTCTTTTTTAAATAAAAGTGGGATTTATAGAATTCACTGTGGTGATTGTCCTACTTCTTATGTTGGTCAAACGACTAGGGCTCTTTCGACTAGAATTAAAGAACACTTAGACAGACCTAGTTCTTCTACTTTTGGTCATCACATTGCTTTTAATAATCACAAATTTTCTCCTAATTCTAACAGTAAACTTCTACACAATATTGCTGTCAAAAACTACATGAGAACTAATTTGTTGGAAGATTTAGAGATTTGTAGAGAAATGGTTTCTAATCCTGAATTCTGTGTTAACACTCAAATTAATCTTAATTGTAAATTTAAACCATTGTTCAAAGGACTTTGTAGCTCCAACTTTGATTAACTAATACTTAGTTTGTTTAAACTTATTTTTAGTGAAAGCTATTTGTTAGGAAATATGCTATTTATTGTTGTTTAAAGTTATTTTCACTTAATAATTCTATATCACTTTTAAATTGCATATTTCTACGCTGTTTTTTTAAAACTTGTTTACATCTTAAAAGTACTTTCACTTTTGTCATTCTTCTTTTCTGTCAACTCAGTAGATTGTCAAATTCTTCTTTTCTATCTTTACTTTATCAGCCAACCTTATTCAGCCAAGTTTCTAGTTATCAGTTGTTGGTAATATTCACCATGTTTTGACGTCACTTCCACTTCCTCCCTCTCAAGTACGACTTTACTTGCCTTACAATGTTCCTCCATATTTTCTTATTAACATGGACCATCGGTTTCTATTTTGGACTTAGTGATGTTAAACCTAGTAGCCGACCACAATTACATCTTTTTACTCATGAAGAGGCTTCAACTACTCCAATGCCTTTTGCGAAATTCCTTATGCACTTGATGTGGCTATTTTCTATTTTAGACGCTTCACAGTAAGTTTTAACTTATTTGTTCTTTCTTTTTTAATTATAATAATTTTCTTGTAGTTACTTCGCTGACTGTTGTAATATGAATTTTAATTTCCCTTCCATCCTTTTCTTCAAAGAGCCTGGAAGTTTAACCTTTTATATGTTTGATGTTGTTTTATCGACCACTCCATGGTAGTTCCTGTGAGATGGTTATTTTTGGTTGACTGTACAGTCCTATTTTCATTTTCTCCCCTGGGGTATTGATTTACCTTGACGTAAGTTATATATTTTTAATTTTAGTAAAAATTTGTTTTTCAATATGTCAATTAGTTTTAGCTCTGAAGATGGCCGGTTTGTAGGCCGAAAGCGCTCAGCTAACAAATTTAAAAAAATTTTTAATACACGCTTCGTTTTGAAAAATACTTTGTTTTCCTGTTCCTCTTATAATATTTTGTTTGCATTTGCAGTTCATACATTTACAAATTAAGGACCAGAAGTCGTAAATAGTGATTTTTGTCTTCGAAAACGTTTTTTTTTGAGGTTGTAAACAACATTTTGAATCTAAGGTAATAAGTGTGTCATTGTTATTGTACCAAAAGTTCTTCACCTTGTTGTTTTTTATTCTTTTTCCTTATATACCGTACTGAAGTGAAATGCACCAAAACTATTAATTTGGTTTAAACCTTCGATTTACCCTGGAATTCTTCGTTTTTATTTCCTTCTAAACATTTTCTTAAATATTAATTGCTCCCTATTCAAAGCTCCCACCACTAAGTATCAACATAGCAGTGTTAACATTTAATGGGACAATTTTTCCTACGTTTTCAAAAAAAAACAAAGAAATGTAAAAATGGGTTATTTAATCAATATTTGTTGTCTTTTTCATTAATTGTAAATGTTTAAATGTACGCGTTTTTATTTGCACGTAAATGTACATGTTGCTAAACGTTTTTTCGCTTGTTTTGTCACGATTCGATTGCAATAACTGTAGTGATGGTGATTGGGGTGGTAGGGATAATCTTAATGAATTTCTGTTCAGGTAAGCATGTCATCTGCAAGTGAGACAGAAAATAACGATAACTACTCTCGAAACGGGCCTGCATCCGATTAAAAAATATCGAATTGAGTGGGGACGAGACCCACAATGTTCGCCCTGGCTCGAATCCGGCTTCAAATACAAAAGATGTAAATGGTGCAATGTCCCTCTTGTCGCCAATATAAGTTTGATCAAAACGCACAAATGAACTAAATAATACCAAAAGAAGGCTACAGCTTACGAGTGTAAAGTATTAAGCAAATTTTTTATACCCCAATCTACGATTAACACTGAATGAATTTGCTTGAAATGCAGAAAGACACAAAAATCGTCGTCATAGGTGCTTCTCATAAAGAGGAAATCGGACACTATTTAAAGAAACAATTTTTTTTTATTTTAACACATGACGGAATGTTCCTGCGTAAAGAACAGCGGGTTACTGGTTCGATTGTCAATTATTTTTCCTGAAGACGATGCAGCTCACGAAGAAGCCAGTAGCCGATACCTAAATAATTTGCTAGTCAAATAGTGGGCAAAAAAGGTCATTCGTATTTGGGTTTGGTTGTAACGGCGCAAGTGTCAAGGTTGGTGCGCGAAACTCGATTGCAAGTCACTTAAAAGAGTCATGCCCTGGTATAATCACAATTAGGTGCATCAGCCATTCCTTTCTTTTAGCCGCTAGTAAAGCATGCAAACAACACATCCCCCGAAGCAGTGAAGACGTCGCGCGTCGCCAGGAAAGTATACAATTACGTACAGCACAGCGCGAAACGCACTGCTGGACTCACTGTGTTTGAAGGTAGCTGTGCACTAACGCGCTTTCTTTCCTTACTTTTGGTTGTTACTCGAATGTTAGACCAATAGGAGCCAATTCGTCTAAACTTTATAAAAGAAGTAAATCTAGCAGCAGAATCCACTTTCATGTGGCCAAGAGATCCGTTCGTGAAGATTTTCTCTCATAGGTTTTACCCAAAGTTGTCATGATGAATGCATACTTTCAATCCAAATCGGTTATCATCATATCTCTCGCTGGGAAAATGAAGGATGCATTCCAAGAAGACCGGACTTAGTAGAAGATTTTTGGGCAAAATGTCGTTAATTACTGATGAAACTTTGAAACAAAATCTAAGATCTCTTCAATTTCAATGGTCCTCTATTGAGTATGCTTCCTTTGCTGAATCCATCTAAAGCAAAACAAACGTCAGTCGTCATTGTTCCAAGAGCCAAGGCCGAGAATTTGCAAGCTCTCCAGCGCTTGGATGATGAATGATGACAACATCGGAAAGTACATTCGTTTTATTTTAAAAACCAAATTTCTACCTTAATAAAACTACAAACAGAAATTAATAAGGACGAAGAATTACCGAACACAAGTAGAAAAGTTTTAAGTCGCACTTTACACACACTAAATTTCAAATATACCAAAATTAGTCAAAATAGTGCACTGACTCCTTTTGTGGACAAGAGGATATTTAAGAAAAATCGTCAGCTTTCGAAAAAAAAGGAAAGAAAACTTTTTATTTTTAAATCACGTAAAACCGTTGATTACCACGAGAATATAAATGCGGACGTTTTTGAAAATTGGTTTCAAACTACTTTATCGCTGTTGGAACCTGGATCGATAATCTGGAGAAAAGAAGATATTGTTGCTTGGTTAAAATCCAAATATATTTCGTGTGACGTGTGACGACAATGTTGAAAAGAGAACTTTTGGAGTATAAAAAAGGACTACCAAAAAACAGTAGTTGATGAAATGGCCAAAGAGCGAGGATTACCTCCTTACCACTGCGAATTAAATCCCATAGAGTTGATTTGGGCGCTAGTTAAGAACGAGGTCGCTTGAAACAACACAATATTTAAAATATCTGATTAAAAAATTTATTTAATTAAGAAAGCAATTCAGCATGTTATACAGCGGAGATATGGAAGAATTGCGTGAAGCACTCCAAAACGGCGCGAAAAAAATTTTGGCCATTGGATATGGAAGTAGAACAATTTTGGCACCCTTCATAATTTATATAGGAAGCAGCGACTCTGATACAACGAAATCAGATGACGATAACAACTGTCTAGTCATGTTAATATTAGATTTTTTTTATTTATTAAGATTTTTTTTACGTTTTTTAAGAGTATATATTTTGCTTTGTTCTTTTATTTGTTATTTTTAAATTAGAATTATTTTTTTTTTGTGTTTGTTTATTAAGGAACATTAAAACTGAGAAGAATTAATTTATTTAAGTTTTTTTTTTTTATAAAGTGGATAATAGGGCTACTGGCGAAATAACCAATTAAAAAAAAGTGTTACTACGCCGCGGTAATACCTCAGAGGGGCTCTGGAAAATTACTCCATATTATTAATATAATCTTAATTCCCTAAGAAATTAAATGTTATATAATTTTATTTAAAACAACTAAAATAACTACGCCACTGGAACTAAGTTCGTGTTGCTTAAAGATGGGCCGAAGTGTAACTCGGTTCGATTCGTACATACTGACGTCAGTGCCAACTAATTCGGCTCTCACTGCCATAATCAGTTAAGCAATTTCAATCTAATGACCGGTGGTGATGTCGCATCTGCGGGCTCACCACAGTGTTGCCGCTGGTGTATTAAGAGAATTTTACAATTTTTTTAAAGATAGGTATGTTGTGAACTAACAACTCGCGATTGACTGATTGGCGATCGTTGATCTAGACGTAGGTATAATATTAAATTATATAAATAATTAAATTTTATTTTAGGATTAAAAAAAATAAAACTGGTTATCTAACAGGTCAATGTGTATAATTAACTTGAATTGTTAAGATACCTAATATTTTCATGATTGCAATATTCCTGTAATTTCGAGCAATCAATTTTTCGGTATGGTAAGTTAAAAGAACATTTTAAAGATATGTTTTAAATTTAAGATTTTTGTAAATATATTTAGATTTAAAACTAATTTTTACCTTTTGAAAAATTTGAAATTTTTTAGAAAGTATACAAATAATATATAAATGACATTAAGGTAGTTCCTCCGCGACAGTCCAGTCAAAAAGTTTCAGAATCGCACTATCGTTAAGCAGGTTTGTTTGTACTATGACTGTACGTTAAATTTGCTAACGTGAGTGTACTTCTATCCCTTAAACGTATACTCATATACTGTGAAATATAATTGTTTGGAAATGTGGCAACGTCGCGTCATTTTTATTCTTATTTCTCCTAACCACTGAAACTGAAACTTACTTTTAGTTTAGACGCAAAGTAAACTTACTATTTTTATTGCAATAAATAAATAAATAGTTATGGGTGACCGTATTCGTCATAAAGTATTGCAATAATTAAAAATTTACTGTCGTGAAAGTTTCGTTTTTAAATGTTTATTAATATAATATTGTTGAATACGTTTTGTATTTATTGTTATAATTAATAACAAATCACAAGATTGCTCTATAAGATTTATTCTCTCATTTTAAAAATTATCAATAATGTAACGAGCGAGACTTCCTGAGTACGCCTCTGTCACCCTGATAGCGCTAGGTAAACAACTGATTCCCGGAAGTCTAGTGATCGAGAATAATCCTTTTCTTTCCACGCGCGTCGAGAAACTGTTTTCGAAAGATCTTCTGGAAGCTGTGGACTGGTATATAAGCGGAGAGCCACGACCCGCGGGGAAGTTTAAAGTTTATAGCGATAGTCTAAAAATTCGAGCGAACTACGAAGTGAAAATAAATAGTGAATATAAATCGAAGTTAATTGCTGTACATAAATTAGTGTGTTAGTTTAGTTATTTCGTTATAATTCGTTTAGTTTGTAGTGTGTAAATAAATTAGACATTTTCGTTCAGCAGTGATTTTATTTTGAACCCCTAGAACGTAACAATAATTGTTATGATTTATTAAAAAAAAGTTGAGAAGTGATATCCTTAAAAATTAAATTTCGCGCTATTTCTTTCTGCTCCAACTGCTAACTTTAGTAAGTCAAATAGATTTTTAATAAATATAGAAATAAAAATAAACTTTATTAAAATGTGTTTTATTAATAAAATATAATGACAAACAAGTAATACAAATTATTTAATTCATGTAAGAGCTCTACACACCTTTGATTTTACATTTAATTTATTTATTTTACTCATCTTTTGCTTAGGTATATCTAGAGGTAACATCAGAATCTTTAATGACAACTTCTAAAAATATTCACTCATGTTTATTTCTTTAGAACTTAACAATAAATAGTCACTCAAACACTATTATAACTACACAATTGGCAACAAAAAGTTAGGAAAAGACAATTTAAACACGAAGTAAACACAACCTTTATTTGCATCGCAGCGGCCATATTGGTAATAAAAACGTCAAAGTCTTGTCTTGAAATGCCCTATTTGTGACAACGTTGCCACATCGTTTTCATGTCATTAGTCTTTATATCCCTCCTTAGAAAATTATTGCTGAAACGAGTTGTTTATTTTAATTTTT
This sequence comes from Altica lythri, assembly GCA_964028335.1. Taxonomy (NCBI): domain Eukaryota; kingdom Metazoa; phylum Arthropoda; class Insecta; order Coleoptera; family Chrysomelidae; genus Altica; species Altica lythri. The sequence continues at coordinate 4,530,204 of OZ034806.1, read as the reverse complement.
TATCGAAACTACGAGGTAAATAATTTTTAATTTTTTTTTATATCATCTAAATAAAATATTTTACGAATATCAGTTTTTCATCGAGATGGTGAAAGTCATTCATTCATAAATTAAAATAAATTGATGTTTCCCACGCTTCCCCCATGTTACATATACAATTAATGTCATTTTTAATTGCAAATATCTCATATCTGATGAGGTAAATCGTCTTCAAATTTTAACAGTATGTGTATTATACATTTACGAGCTTATATGCTGAGTTTTGCGATATTCTTGAAACCTTGCTTTCATAACCGTACTACCTTAAGAAGAAATTAAAAAAAAAGTCGCATCTACCGGGACTCGAACCCGCAACCTTTAGTTCTACGCGCTAACGCTTTAAAAACTAAGCAATGCATGCTTAGCCATCAATTGGTTTTTTTTTTTGGTCGTTAAATTCGTCGTCACAGGTGACACTTACACACTTTCTGCTAGATGCGATATTTTTTCAATTTCTCCTTAATGTCATCTAATATTCTTGTTTGTATACTTTGTAAAAAAATTCAAAAAAATTTCAAAATATTCAAAAATTCTATGAGAGATATCTTAAATAATCGTTTACTAAATAATTTTTACCTTATTGGCATAACTATTAAAATCTTCCTTTAGTTCAATTCTCATTTGCTTTAATAATACATTGGTATCATCGGATATTTTTTTGTGGTCTGTAGTCTTATTGTCCATATATTGTAGATTTACTACGAGATTATCGTGTAATTTATTCATTGACTTTCGGTTATCAGCATTAAATTTGGTTAATAGATTAAACGTGTGTTTAGACATCTAAAATTAATTCAGTGTAAATATATTTTAAATTCGTACAAATTCAAACTTACAATTAGGTTTTCTTCTGTAGCGTTTAGAATTTTTTGTTCTATAGTTTTATGATCCTTTTTCAAGTCATTTACACTGGCAAGCACAGTGGACAATTCGGTCTCCAAATCAGCATCTCTTTTATTTTTTTCTTTTTCTATCTGATCGAGGTGCGTAACTGTTATATCCATTTTTTCCTTAAAAAATATAATTAACTTTTAAGTAACTTAATAAAATTTTATTTGATTTTTATTGCACATTGGAGTTGATATTGGAAATTAATAAAATAATAATTAAATTAAGAAATAGCTGAAAGTAGGTTATATTGTAGAGAAATTAATCTCCGAAATTCGTCTGTAAGCGATGATTTCATTATATAAACATCACAAGTTTGATACCTGCCGGATATTTGTTCAAGTTTAATTTCTTAATTTTATTCTTGTTAATCTTATCTATAAATATAATAAAACATTAAATGATCGAGATTTTTTAAAATACATAGTAAGGGGCCTTATATACGCAAGAGAATCCAAAGCAATATTTTTTCATTTCGTCTATTTGTCTGTATGTCTGTATGTTCGCTTACGATAATCTCAGTTTCGGCTTTCGGCTTAACCGATTTGGATGCAGTTTTTAGAAATATTGTGATGGTCTTTACTTCTCCTTTACTGTTTTTTTTTCATTCAAATAGTTTAAAAAGTAAAGAAGTTACGTCAATTTATGTCAGTCACGTTATTCTACCAAGCAAAATACAGTTCGAAACTCTATGATCAATCATATTAAATGTGGTTCAGCTTAAGATAAAAGCACATCAGTTGTATGTGACAAGTAGAAAGAGCGAGGGTATGTTGTTAAACGTATCAAATGTATGAATCTCTCTCGACTACATTCAGAAACCTAAAATTTGATATTCGAGTCCTTAATTACAAAAATAATTTTAATCAAAGAGGGCAGTTAAGCTTATTATAATATTATATTTTTTGTTTAATAAAAAGTTACTAACATTCATATTAGCCTGTAATTGAAGTTGGTACAGCTTGGACAAAGCGGTGTCAATAAGAGTTGTATCCAGTCTGGACCGGGAGGTGGATAGGGTAAACGAGGCAATAGGGTCCCCTTATCGTGAAAGCTGCCCGAAACAGACAATGAAATACACAAGCAATACTCCCTGGTGGAACAAACACCTACAGGAGCTTAGGGATCAGATGAGAAGGCTGTTTATTAAGGCCAAAATCGTTCAAAACTGGGAAAAGTACATAAAAAAGTTGACGCTGTACAATCAAGAAATCCGAAAAGCCAAAAGATACTCCTGGAGGAGGTTTTGCGAGAAAGTCCAAACGATCCCCGCATGCTCAAGAATCCAAAAGGTCTTGGCTAAGGATAGTACAGCAAACGAGGTCGGCCTCCTTATAAATGAGGACGGATCATTCACCAAAACGATGGACGAAATTTTAAGAATGCTAACACTGGCACACTTTTCTGGCACACGGATTATGGTAGCGAGACCGGATAGCACAGGCCACGGTCAAAGGCTGGTAAGGCCCTCAAAGGGATGACTGGAAGTTAGCTACTAAATAACTGGATCCGCAAAAATCAGATGGACTATCAGGACATTCCGTCCATTCAAAACACCGAGAACGGACGGAATATACCTAACTCTACTCCAGAAAGAGTAGGATGTGATTATAACACATCTGTGTAAAATCTTCAAGACTTGTTTATACCATCGGTGTGGCAGACGGTGAAAGTATTATTTCTCCCTAAAGTGGGGAGGATGACGGACCAAACTACCAAGTCATATAGACCAATAAGTCTATCATCATTCGTAGCGAAAACGCTTAAGAAACTGGTTAATAGATATATAAGGGACGAAATCTTAACAAACCACCAATTTAGTAATCACCAATATGCATACCAGCAGGACAAGTCCACAGACTTAGCGCTGGATAATTTAAACAGACGATTATTAAAGTTAATAGAAGACAAAGAAATAGCCCAAGCGGCGTTCATCTAAAATCTAATAGTTAATCCACAAAAATCCTCAGTTGTCCTATTTACAAATAAAAAGGCGTTGCAAGGCTTAAAACCAACAACGCCGAGCAACTTGCTAGTGCCAATGGCCACAGAAGCCAAATACTCGGGTGTGGTGTTTGACCAGAAACTATCATGGAAGCAGCACATCCAAAAGTTCATACACAAAGCTACAATAGCCATTGTTAGGTGCAGATAATTGTGTGGCAATAATTGGGACCTGAACCCTAAAATCAACCTCTGGTTGTACACACAGGCCAATGCTAACCCATGGTTTGGTGATGTAGAACGCAGAAATCCGAGACAATCAGGCAGCTGATAAGCATTCAAAGCAGGCATGCCTGAATTTTACAGGGGCTATGAGGACCACCCTAATGGACACACTACAGGTTCTGCTCAACTTACCACCATTGCATATTTATATACAGGTTATGGCAACTGCTCACAGGCTGCTACAAGACTGGGCTCCCATTCCTTATTAAAGGGATAAAAGCAAGGAGAGCTATATTATAGGGTTAAGGCAGATCAAATAATGAGTATGCCTTAGAACAGTCCCCAGGTATAAATTTGCGTAAAGCTTTCGAGTGAAATTACTGAAAAGGGAGTCATGGAACAATTCAAGGGGAGTCAATCTGGTATACCCATGGCTCAAAGACTGATATATAGTAGAAGACGCAGGATACAAGTACAACTAAGTATAGGTGCGTATACTACAGTGTTTCAGGCTAAAGTAATGGCCATACAACACTGTGCAGCGGAGATCAAAAGTCAGGATATAAGGAGTAAAACCGTAATCATATACTCGGACAGCCAAGCAGCTCTAAAGGCGATAGTCTTAACACAAATAAGCTCACAACTGTTGTGTGACTGCGTTAGTGCCCTGACACATGCCGCAAGTCAAAATTTTCTGACACTGCCATGGATACCAGGAAACTTAGGGTTTAGGGGCAATGAGAACGCTGATGAATTGGCCCGAGGGGGAGTTAATATTCCAAATATTGGTCCGGAACCATTAGGCGGGGTTGCTGACACCTTTAGGAGGCAGCCATTGAGAAATGGAGGCTAGAGAAGGCCCAGAAGTGACAAGCTCAAAGTCTTTATAAAAGAACACTCGACGAAATTTACGGCAGACTGCTATCACAAAGGAGAAAGGATGTAAGAATGATTGTCAGTCTCTTGATAGGACATTGTCGGCTCAGAAAATACATGAGTGAGCTGAATTTATCACATAAAGACATCTGTCGATATTGCCAAGAGGAGGACAAAACCGCATTTCATGTCCTATGCCAATGTGACGGCCTTGCAAGGATGCGGTATCTGGTATTGGGCGATGAGAAACCGGCTGCTCCAAGATATGTGGAGAGGCCACTGCCAAGTCTCATTAAGTCCTATTAAGAAGGCAGGGCGGGACAAGGTCTTCTAATCTTATTCTAGAGATGATGGGTTTTTACAATAGATCTATAAAAGTCGCAGTGAATATATATCTAATATAGAGATTATATTTTGCCTACTGTGAGCACAAGTATTCATATCAGAACTCAGAATTAATGTGAATCTTTACTTAACCTAAATCTTTATTTAAATACATACTGAACAAATACGAAATGACATGAACGAAAAATCAACAAAAAAATCATATCCGACAGCACTCGAATCTGAAATTTCTACCTCTAGCCGGTAGACATTTAGCCACAGATACCTATATAAGGGGTTGCATATTTATTCGGTTAGGGTGCCGGAATTATAAGACTATTTATCATCGGATTTTATAAATTTAAAAATTAAGCAAAAATAATAACATCAGTAAAAACTCGAAAACATGTCACATTCGGCAAAAACTCAAACCTTCGATCTATGGCTATAGCCGTTTTCGCCTTTTAGCATTCAGCCACCGTTATAAGCCAGGACACAAAAAAAAATCCATTTATTTTAATTTCATTTTTGATTTTTTTTTGCTCCTTTTTGTAAATTTTATAAATCCCATGTGGAAGTTTACTTAATCCAAATTAGTGCGTTTAGTGTAGTTTTGTATTAAGAGTAAGAATTTTTTTTTTAAAGACCATTGCAACAACAAGAATATTTAACCAAGTTGTTTTTTCTTAGACAATAAAGCACAATATCAGTTAAAAAACAATTTTCCTTGGTATGAAAAATTTAAACGTTTTAGTGACATTCTTAGAGCATGGGACTAAAACCGGTTGTCACCCAGAAAAAGTCGTTACTGCACCCCAGTTCATCTAGGAAGTTCGACACGTGACATATGGCGAAATAGAAACATCATTGGGGCTTCTAAAGACCTCTTTAAGAAAAAAAAATTCGAAAAGAGGTTGACCTTAAAGGCCATCCTTGCAACTTCCCGCTAGTTTTAACCGCAAAGCTATATAGTAACGTGACGTATTTTGACGTTTTTGACTTTTTTTGAAATGTTTAAAAAGCCATAACTTTTTAACGCGTTATTCGATTTTGATGTTCAAGATGGCATTCGACGCAGTTTTTTGAGACCTAAAAAGGTTACTGGGAGTGCAAAATCGATTAGTAGAAAAACCTGTAAGTTATTGAAAAAAAAAAACTTTTTTTGAAATTTTTCGACAACGATATCTCACGAACGAATCAACCGATTTTAATTTGCAAAACGGCATTCGACGTGGCTTTTTAAGCTTGAGAGCTGATTAGATTATGAATTTGATCGATGCAATAGCCAAAAAGATATGCCCAAAAAACATCATTTTTACCAATTGTTTTTTTCGGTTATTTTGAAATTTCTCGAAATCTACATTCTCGAATCGGTTCAAACTTACAGGGAATCTAAGTTAGATGGAACTCTTTGAAATGCTTTTTATTTGATTCCGATCGGTCAAGCCGTTCAAAAGTTATAAGAGGTTTACATACATCCACACACACACACATCCACACGTACATACAGACATACAGACACCCTCGTAAAAATAGTCAGGGGAGGTTCCTAAGACCTCAAAACGTTGAGATCCGATGAAAACTCGATTTTCGAAAAACGGGGTGAAACCAATAACTTCCCGATTTTAAAAAAAATTTTAATTTTTTTTAGCGGGAAGTTAAAAATAAGTAAAAAAATAATTGAAACACTTATGGGGACTTTAACACAATTTATACAACAAAATTGTAACAAGATACACAGAACTCTCCTGGATAACGTCTAAACTGATTGACAATAACAATGAACTATTTGAAATCCCCTTAACTGCCCATACATCCCCTTATATACATCAAATGAATATTCTAGAATCTGCTAGAAACATGTTTAATCTAGTCATTATTCCTAGAGATTTCTAGAATAACCTAAAATCAGTCTTTTAGGTTAAGGTCCTTTCATTATTCGGTTATCCCGTTACAATATTTTACCATTGGATATCGTAGTCAAAATAGCAGCTGGGGTAAATTGAGGTCAGAATATCTAGATCGGTTCAACCCAGGAAACTTTACATCCTGAATGGCAATTTGCTTTTATAAGTAAGAAAATAAATACCAATAATCTGTTTGGTTGTACCAGATAAAGAACAACCAACAAAACTTTTTGTAGTGTCTGCAAAAAAAAAGGAGCGACATGTGTATCAAAACCGGATCAATATCGAAGGATTGTTACTGTTATTAGTATACAACCATTTGTTTGCCACAAATCAATGAGCTTCCAAAAATTAGAGTAAGACATATTTGATACCAAAAGGACGCAAGTCGCAAGAGAAATTTTTAAAATAACTTAAACTCTTAGACCATCATTCTAACAGTCCAAATCTTAGTAGGTACCAACATTAGGTATTTTTAACTTTTCTAAAAATTAAAAATAGACTATAAGGCCATAAGTTTCCATCATGCTACATGTAAAACTAAAAACATGAGATGAAAATTTTGTAATAATCTACAAGAAACAAGATCGCAAACTGACGAAAGCTAGAAGTAACCAAATCTAGAATAATCTGATGACCGTATCAAGACCTCTCTTAAAACGGATACTCAAAGTATTTAAAAATACAATAATTAACTCTTGTGATGTTTCTATTACCTCGTTTATAAAGAACTTGTTTTGGACATTTGAAAATAAATCCAAAAGGCATTAAAAATATAATATGAATTACTACGTCCAACCATCAACGAATATAATTAATGGGTAATTCCGAACTAGATAAATTAGCAAGGCACGATATACCAGAAATATAAAACAGGACCAGAATCACCTTCATCACAACGGGACACCACACACCCCAAATCCCTTAGAACAATCAGCCTTACATCGTTTGTTTTTTATGGAAAAATCTGTAGACAATAACATTAAATCAGGTGGAAAACAGAGGTTATATACGTCTCGTAGGTGTTGGCGAGTAAATGCTAACTTCGTTAGGCTTTACTATTGACATTTATGCTTTAAAGAATACATTAGTGCGAAGTTATAAAAGCAATTAACTCATGGAATCTTATCAATAGTTAAAATTTTTAGAATTCTGGTATATTTTTAATTTAAATAGGTTAAATTTTGGTGCTAAATTTTTAACTTTTTCATTTTATGATAGAAGTTGTTTCTGTTTTGAGTGTTATAAATGTTAATTATCCCAGATCAGCAAGTTTTTAGATATGTCACTGAACTAGTTAACAAAATAACAATAAAAATTTACCTACTTGAATTTTCACATAATTTGTATCAATTTTTCTCTCAATATAATTAAGTCGATGATTAATTCCTTCATATATTAAATCTAACTTTCTTAATGTATCAGTTTTGGTCATATCGTCTTTAAAATTTTTTGTACTAATATTTTCGGATATTTTTCCTAAATTAGTCATGACTAACGTTTCAAGTCTCGTAATTTTATTATCCATGTTCTCCAGATTTTTATTGTATTGGTCCAGTTTTGTTTCCAAATTTCCAGAAAGTTGCATGGAGTAAATATTGTCCAGATTTCGTAGACGTTCTTCTATTGAACTAAGAATTGATATAGTATTCTGAAAAAAAAACAGTTTTTTAGAAGGTTTGGAAGGGGCACATAAAAATTTGTAATTAGAAATATTTTGTCTTTTTTAAATTTTCTAATGGCCTTTAAATGTTAAAGCACATTTTTGGATTATTAATATTTTAAAATACAGGAAACATATTTAGTTTTTATTATTGGAATACCATATTTTATTAATTATAAAGCTAATAATTTCATAAAAACCAGTAATTTCAAAAAACAATTATACAAAATCCCAGAATTTATATATATATATATATATATATATATATATATATATATATATATATATATATATATATATATTTATCTACTTCTTTGACAGTAAATGTCATTTATACTCATTGTCACCATGCAGGGTAAGTAAGCTATAACGCACAGCTGTACGTAATGAAACGTCATGTTGGAATGAGTTGACATTTTTAATAAGTATATTTTAAGTGTTCTAAATAAATATGCCCCAATTAAAACTAAACGAGTCTATGACCAACCTTTTGTTCCATGGATAACTGAAACCATTAAATCACTTATAAAGTTAAGAGACAAAGCCTACAAAAAATACTTACGAACTAGACAACAAACAGACCTACAGTACTACCGACAACTAAGGAATTACACAAAACATTCTATAATAAGAGAGAAACGAACATATTTTAATACTTTTTCACTACAAAAGGGTAAACTGTTTTGGGATACAGCCAAAAAATTAAAAATCACTTACAGCCAAGACCAGACTGACATCCCTGACAACTTAAAAAATGCTAATGACATCCACAAATACTTTCAAGAAACCGAAAGTTTACCAAATACTGCTTCTCAAGAGCTAATTAATTTTTACAAAAATAATAGGACCGTAAATGACACCTTAAACTTTAACCTTATTGATAGTTTTGCGTTAAATAAAATTGTTACAAGTATAAAAAAAAATGCAGTTGGTATAGACGGTATTTCTATCAAGGATTTAAAGCTATGTTATCCATTTTGCAAGGAACCGTTAATAAATATTATAAACACCTGTATCCTACAACAAGTATTTCCGTCTCAATGGAAGAGAGCTATCGTCAAGCCAATCGCTAAGGTCCAAAGCCCAAGTGAACTTAAAGACCTTAGACCTATAAGTATTTTACCGGCAGCTTCTAAAATTTTCGAGAAACATATATGCCAACAAGTTATAGCTTTTTCTGACAAAAATAATATTATTCCAGAGTGCCAGTCTGGGTTTAGAAAAAATTTTAGTACAACTACAACACTGGTTAATATATTAAACGATATTAGGGAAAACGAAGAGCAAGGAAATAGTACCTGCATGGTGCTCTTGGACTTTAGCAAAGCTTTCGATACCCTAAGTCTTGAAATGCTATCGGCAAAGCTTCACTATTTTGGTTTTTCAAAGACAGCCATACATTTAATGAATAGTCTACTATTTGGACGTGAAAATTGTATCGAAATTATAAAAAACTCTATAACAGAGAGATCAAGCTTTCAGAAATTGACAAAAGGCGTTCCTCAAGGGTCAGGGCTTTCTCCAATATTGTTCTCGCTCTATGTAGCTGACATGAATAAATGTGTGAAACATGTCAAATTATCTCAATTTGCTGATGATTCCCAATTACAGATTCCCATAAACAAACACATTATTCAAGAAGTACAACAAAAACTTAATACTGATCTTAATCAAATAAATCATTTCGCAGAAAATCATAACTTAAAATTAAACGCTACAAAATCACAACTGATCATTTTTAATAAGTCGGAGACAACTAGAGAAACAATAGAAAATAATCTTTTTAATATTCAAGTAAACAACACCCCCATTCCTTTAGCCCATACTGTCAAAAATCTAGGAATCTTTTTTGATAACAATATTTCTTTCCATACGCATATTAATAAAAAAATTACAGCTTCATATTTACGCCTTAAAAACTTATACAAAGTGAAAAACTATTTATCTTCAAATCAAAAATATCTTCTTTGTCACAGTATTATATTGTAACGTTTATTTATTTTCACAGTTTATTATTTAATTTATTTATACAACTAATACACTTAATTTATGTTATAACACAGTTTATTTACAATATACTAATTTATATGAACACTGAACATTGATTTATATAAACACTTATTTACTTAGACTCAACTCAAAACTAAAAACTGAACTATCTTTCAAAATAAAGTCTATTTATATGCGCATCGAGTGATCGAGAAACACCTAGATCACTTCGCGTAAGGGCAGAGATCTTTCCAGTCGTATGTGGAATTCTCGATATGGTTCAATAGAACATTCCACGGCGTCGCCCGCCGGTCGGACTCGCCCATTTGGCCAACCAGGACAGAGCCGGAGTCGCATTACATTGCCCCCTCCTTAAGAGATAGTTCCTCCTGGAACTAGAGCTGGATGGGAGTGATTGTATCTGCAGTCGGATCCTCTTCTACAATTTCCAGTTGTATAAAAAAAAACAGGGGACGGTCTTCGTTGTAAACTGGACACTGGGCGAATGGCTGCAAACCAATACTTGGACTCCGGTATCTTGAAAGATTACTTCCACCATGTTTCGAATGACCCTCCAGTCTAACTCCTTACACTCGATCTTTGGCATTGCTATATTCTGTATATTGGACTCCAGTACGTGTTCCCTCAGGCTAAGTAAAGATTCCCATACATCTTGATAAGTGGGTCGGTCGTGATAGGTGTTCTTTGTCACTAGATAGAAGAGGTAACGTGATCCATCTTGGAGTCTCAAAGCTTTTCCGGGGGCTGGCAATTGGCTTTGCAGTTCTGATAGTCGACCAAACTTCTTTCGGAAAACGGACGCTAATCCTCGGGCATCGCTAATACTGGCAGGTATATTATGGACCAACGAGCAGTCGTCTGGGAGCGTGAACAGGTCTTGATGTTTCTCAATGGTTACGCCAAATCTTGCTTTCCCGGTACCCCCATAAGCACCCATAAACTCATCGAAGGCAAGATCATGAGTCTCTTGGAGTCGATTTACATCTTCTTCTTGGTTATGATCTCCTTCAAACGGTGCCAGCCGGTTTCCATGTACCACTTTCGGTTTTCCGTTTGGGATCTTACTTATTCGGTATATGACATCATTGATTCTTTTCTTAACGATGTATGGACCTTCCCAAGACGTTTGTAGCTTCGGCGAGTAACCCTTCTGTCTTCTTGGGTTATGAAGCCAGACTTTGTCTCCTTCTTCGAAACATCCTTCCGTGGCTTGAGTATCATACCGTTTCTTCATTCTATCACTGGCAATTTGAAGATGTGAGCGAACCAGTTCATGCATATCGTCCATTTTCCTTCGTAACTGGATCACATAATCTTCTCCAGCTATATCTTCTCCAGGTCGGCATCCGAACTCGAGGTCGCATGGTAGCCTCATCTCTCGTCCGAACAAGACCTTTGCTGGTGTTTGGCCTGTTGTTTCATTGACTGCGGATCGGTAAGCCACCGCGAAGAGCGAAAGGTATTGATCCCAGTCCCGCTGGTGGTTGGACACTACTTTTGACAGATACTTTCCAATGGTCTTATTCATTCTTTCTACCATTCCATCTGATTGTGGATGTAATGCTGTGGTTCTTGTTTTCTTCATTCCTAGAGTATCGCAAATTCCTTGGAAAAGCTGGCTTTCGAAATTTCTACCTTGGTCACTATGAATCTCCAAGGGTACTCCAAATCGACTGATAAACTCTCTTATTAGGACATCTGCAACAGTTGTGGCCTCTTGATTTGGAATGGCGTAGACTTCTACCCACTTCGTGAAATAATCCATAACCACCAACATGTACTTATTTCCATTCTCAGTCGTCGGAAATGGTCCAGCAATGTCTAAAGCAATCCTCTCGAATGGGCTACCGACGTTGTATTGTTTCATGGGAGCTTTCCTTTTTCGCTGCGGTCCATTACTCGCAGCACAGATGGTACACTTCTTACACCTTCTTCACATCATCGGAACTATTCATCCAATAAAACCTTTCCCGTACTCGTTGAAGGGTTTTCTTAACACCGAGATGACCTCCTGATGGACTGTCATGTAACTGTCGGAGTACTTCAGCCACTCTAGTCTTTGGAATAACTAACTGCTTTCTGATTTCTGAACCATCATCATTCTCGAGTACTCGTTTCAATAAGTCTTCTTCCAGGATGAAAGAGTTCCACTGAGCCCAATAGGATTTAAGTACTGGACAGAATTTTGACACTTCTTGCCAAGTAGGTCGTCGATCTTCTCTCTTCCATTGGCGCATTTTCTTTAAAACAGGATCATTTTCTTGTTCCTCTTTAATTTTAGTCGGTGCCCAGTAATCGTTAACTACAGTTGTTCGTAGTATAGCAGTTTCTTTGGATTCTGTCTTGTTGCAATGGGAGCAATCTGCTGGGCACGGTCTTCTGGAAAGAGAATCGGCGTTTCTATGGCTTACTCCAGCTCGATGTTCGATCCTAAAGTCGTACTCTTGTAACCGTTCAAGCCACCTGGCAATTTGACCTTCAGGGTGCTTGAATTGCATTAACCATTTAAGGGCTGCATGATCGGTCCGGATTAAAAATTTTCTTCCATAAAGGTATTGATAGAAGTGTTCCACGGAGTTCACAACTGCCAGAAGTTCTCTTCTCGTAACGCAGTAATTCCGCTCAGGTTTAGAGAGCACTTTACTAAAATACCCCAGAACCCTTTCTTGCCCATCTTGAATCTGAGAAAGAACTCCTCCAATTCCTACATTACTGGCATCGGTATCTAAAATAAATTCCCCCTCTGGTTGTGGGTAGCCCAGTATCGGTGCTGTTGTTAAATGCTTCTTTAGAGTTTCAAAGGCCGTTTGACAGTGGTCATCCCAGCAGAATTCTCTTGCTTCTTCAGTAAGTCGTGTTAATGGCTTAGCAATATCTGCAAACTTCCTTATGAACCTTCGATAGTACGTGCATAACCCAAGAAAACTTCTTATTTGATGTTTATCGGTTGGTTGTGGCCAATGCTTGATGGAAGCAACTTTGTCGTTATCCACAGCCACGCCTTCCTTGCTGACAACATGACCCAGGTACTTAACTTTATTTTGGAATAACTGACATTTCTTGGGGTTCAACATCAGTTGGGCAGCTTGAAGTCTTTTAAAAACATCGTCTAAGTTCTTTAGATGATCTTCAAATGTCTCTCCCAAGACTATGATGTCGTCTAAATAGACCAGACATGTCTTCCAAGATAACCCTCTCAATACATTTTCCATAAGCCTTTCAAATGTCGCAGGAGCATTACATAGTCCGAATGGCATAACATTAAATTGCCATAATCCGGAACCGGTGGTGAAGGCTGTCTTTTCCTTGTCTACTGGGTCCATTTCCACCTGCCAGTAGCCAGATTTCAAGTCTAAGGTAGAAAATAATTTACTTCCAGACAAAGTGTCCAAGGTGTCGTCGATTCGAGGCAGAGGATAACTGTCCTTTTTGGTAACATTGTTCAACTGACGGTAGTCTACACAGAACCTCGTAGTTCCATCCTTTTTCTTAACCAAGACTACCGGAGAGACCCATGGGCTGGTAGAAGGTTCTATCACCCCGTCTTCCTCCATTTCTCGAACAATCCTTTCAGCTTCCTCTCTCTTTGCCTGCGGTAATCTTCTAGCTGTTTGACGAATTGGCTTGACATCCCCTGTGTCAATTTTATGCTTCACTGTAGAGGTTCTTCCTGTCTTACCTCCTTTTGGCACAAAAATGTTCCGATATTGATGGAGAAAGTCTTTAACTCTTCTTTTCTCTATTCGATTCAGAGATGGACCAGCAACTGCCACCATGTGTTCGAACTTGTCGTTGGAATTATCCGAAGTGGCCGTCTGACGAATTATGAACGATACTGGTACACAGGTTCCAATTCTGGTATCTTTCTTGATCGTAATAGGGTGATCATTGATGTTTATAATTCGTACCGGAATTTCTCTAGCAGAAGTGACCAATCCTTTTCCGATCAAAATTCCTCGCTCGACGTCTTCATCATGGTTCAAAGGTTCCATCATGGCAGGTGTTCCTGCATCAACAGTTCCTTGAAGACGTGCCACTACGATAGTTTCACTCCTACCAGGTATCACAGTATCCTCTTCTAGAGCTGCTGGCACGGTTCTGTCCTCATACGGATGAAGGAATACTTCTTCGGCACCCACTTTAATAACTCTGTTTTTGAAATCCAGTTGGAAACCATGTAAGTTCATCACGTCCATTCCTAATATCACATCTTCCTCGATATCAGCGACAATGACAGTATGCGTGAACTTTTCTGTACCAATTCCTATTTGAACTTGGACTTCCCCATGGATGTTAGCTCTTTCACCTGTGGCGGTCCGCAGCCGTAGCCTGGTTGGTAGAAGTTTCTTGCTGCTACTTATAGTTGTTGGTCGTATAATGGTCCTGGTCGCTCCAGTATCTATCAACAGTGTATACTTTTTACCCTTTACTTCACCATCTACATATACACTGTCATTGCGACATTTTAGAGATGCTATGAGTATGAGAGGGTCTTTTTCCTGTGGAGTTGTTTCTCGATTTGCATTGGCCACTGGACGTTTACATGATTTGATGAAGTGTCCCATTTCGCCACAATTGTAACACACGCGGGGCCTCTTCTTTTTGTTTTCAGCAAAGTTCTTCATCATGTTAACTAATTGGTCCAATTTATTTTCGTCTTTTACAGATCTTACTTTACTGTATCCCCCACAAGCCTTCGAAGCCGCTTCATACTCAAGCGCAGCGGACAAGACATCGACTAAAGTTTTGTGACGGGCTAAACGAAGAGTCTTGTTCATTTCAGGATCACGGAGCCCATCAAGAAATGCTTCTACTGCTAAACATTCTATCATTCCTTCATCAGCTGCAGGATAGGCAAATCTGACCAACCTGGCAATATCTACTTCATATTTCTGAAGGGTCTCTTCTCGCTTCTGTTTTCGTATCTTCAACTGTGACCGGTGCAAATTCTCCAGATGTTCATGACCATATCGCATGTTTAATCTCTTCTTAAGTTGTTCAAAGTCATCCGTCTCTTCCACCGGTATAGACTGAAGAACATCGCAAGCATCTCCTCTAAGAGCGATCGTGAGATTTACAGCCTTTTCTTTTTCTGACCATCCGTTCGCTCGTGCAGCTGTTTCAAACTGTTTAAGGTAATTTTCCCATGACATTTTTCCATCAAAGGTTGGGGCTTTAATGCGGACCGAACTTTCACTGCTTTCCAGTTTTGGTATTTGTTCCACTTTACAGCTTGTCTTTTCTTCATCATTTTTCTCTTTTGATTCTTCCACACTAATCCTTTCCCCCTTTCCCATTTCTTCCATTTTTCGTTCAATCTCTTTAATTTTGGTTTGGATTTTGTCTTCTACTACCGAAATCTCCTCTTTAATTCGGTTTTCTAGACCATCTTTTAATGACGTGATTTTATTATTTATGTCTGTAGAGATTTCACTCTTCATGGATGTCATGTCAGCAGAAATTTTATCTTCCAAAGAAGAAATTTCAGAAGAAACTTTATTTTCCAAAGAAGAAATGTCTGTTTTCAGAGAAGACATATCGGTGGAAATGTCTGTTTTCAGAGAAGACATATCAGTAGAAATATTTTTTATAGAAGACATCAATGATGAAGTATCGTCAGCAAATAAAAACTCCTCCGGGTCTAATCCTTGATCAACTATCGCTTGTCTAAGTCGCTCCACCAACTCCGACTTCTTTCCTGTAGTGTCCAATTCACGGTCTTCAAGTTCCCGACGCAAGTCTGCCACTTTTAAATCACAAAGTTTTTTCGACATTTTTCTACACTATTTATTTACACTATCCCACTTCTGACACCAATGTAACGTTTATTTATTTTCACAGTTTATTATTTAATTTATTTATACAACTAATACACTTAATTTATGTTATAACACAGTTTATTTACAATATACTAATTTATATGAACACTGAACATTGATTTATATAAACACTTATTTACTTAGACTCAACTCAAAACTAAAAACTGAACTATCTTTCAAAATAAAGTCTATTTATATGCGCATCGAGTGATCGAGAAACACCTAGATCACTTCGCGTAAGGGCAGAGATCTTTCCAGTCGTATGTGGAATTCTCGATATGGTTCAATAGAACATTCCACGGCGTCGCCCGCCGGTCGGACTCGCCCATTTGGCCAACCAGGACAGAGCCGGAGTCGCATTACAATATTATCCCTTTTTGATTATGGAGATGTAGTTTATGGTGAGTCACTTAATTGGCAAACCAAAAAATCTATTCAAAAAGTGCAAAACAGTTGCATGAGATTTGCATTTCATGTACCATATCGCCAATTTATAACACCTTATTTAAATAATAATAAAATACTGAACATGTCCAATCGTAGAAAACTTCATTTGGCAACATTTTTGCATAAAATAATAAAAACAGCAAAACCAGGTTACTTAAGAAAAAAATTTGTCCGCCTTTCGTTAGATCAAAGGACCGGGAACTTTCATAAATTTGTTGTACCCCGTCATAGATCGGCGTCCTTTCAACGCTCGTTTACTTTTGTTGCTATTAAACGATGGAATGAAATACCATTACATGTTAAAAATTTATCATCGATACGTTTTTCAAAACAGTATAAAGAAACATTACTAAATGAACAGCTAGTCACTTAAATATGGCTATGGTACAATATTAGGTTAACTTTTTAATTACTTTTTTTTTCCACCTCGTCGGTCAGTTCATCTGGTTCGTCCAGCGCATCCGTTTTTTTCCCCTTCAAGGTTGGTGTTCCACGTGTTTTGCTCTCCTCGTTCTTTGTCTAGTCTACGCAATATTGCTGTCTCTCTTTCTAATATAGTTAGTATGTAATTAGTATGTAAGGTTAACTAAGGGCATTTTCACGCAAGCACAATTAGTGCTTGGCGGTAACGGTTTTAATAATCGCGAAAATGTCCTGTTTTTAGCAATAATTTGAACTTATAACCAGAATTTTTTGTTAATTTGTAACCTAACTGTTGCTAAAATAAAGATATTTGATTTGATTTGATTTGATTTGATATACTTAACTATTATATATGCATAATGGGCGATTTTAACACAAAAATAGGAGACAAAAACAAACAAAACATGCAGATTAGAGGAGAATTTGGCCTGGGAGAAACAAATGAAACAGGAGAAATGCTACTAAATTATCTACAAAGTGAACATTTATACTTCATCAACTCTTTCTTCAAAAAATCTAAAAACAGAAGGTGGTCTTCTTCTCCTTAAAGTTCCATCTTCTATCGGAGGTTGGATATCATAATGGCTATGGTCACTTTGTTGGTTGCTGCTCTGAAAAGTTGTACTGAACTACAGTTAAACCATTCTCTAAAGTTCTTCATCCAGGAGATGCATCTTCTTCCTATACTTCTTCTTCCTTGGATCCTTCCTTGCATAATAATTCTCAGCAGCTCATCTTTTTTTTCTCTGGTTATGTGACCCAAATATTCCAGTTTTCTTCTTTTTATACTGTTCATAATTTCTAGCTCTTTATTTAATCGTCGTAGCACCTCTGCATTGGTAATCCTTTGAACCCACTGAATTTTAAATATTCTTCTGTAGCAACACATTTCGAACGCTTCTATTTTTCTTATATGTTGTTTCTTGAGTGTCCAAGCTTCCATTTCGTGTAGTAAGATAGAAAATATGTAGTATCTTAGAGTCCTCAATCTGAGCGGCAACTGAAGGTCTTTGTTTGTAAGCATTGTCTTCATTTTTATAAATGCTTGCCTTGCAGTTTCAATTCGGACTTTAATTTATTTGTATTGGTCATTTTTGTAATCTTGGTGGTCTTGGATAAGTCCAAATATAGAAACACTTACCATACCAACGAAGAGAGGGCTCAGACAAGGGGACACAATATCACCTAAGCTGTTTACTCTTGTCTTGGACGATGTTTTTACAAAACTAGAATGGGAAAATAAAGGCATAAACCTAGATGGCTGCTACTTCCCTCACTTGTATGTGTACTTAGGGCATGCAATAAAACAAGGTAAACAAAATCAAACGGCGGAAATTACAAGGCGCATATGGGTAGCAGCAGGAACAATAAGTTTTATTATAAAGAATCAAAAAATCCCAATTAACTTAAAAAGAAGGGTTTTTGATACATGTATCCTTCCTGTCATGACCTATGGAATGAAAACCATGACACTTACTAACAATTCTCTCAATAGACTTAGAACAACTCAAAGAGCTATAAAGAGAATTATGGCAAATGTAAGCTTAAGGGAAAATGTGAGAAATGAGGGTTTAAGAAGAAAAACTTAAAATTAACTTAAAAAGAAGAGTTTTTGATACATGTATCCTTCCTGTCATGACCTGTGGAATGGAAACCATGACACTTACTAAAAATTCTCGCAATAGACTTTGCCACGAACTTTCGATGAAATAAATTCAAATTTAGATTTAGAAAATTTAAAAGTTAACTACTCCAGCTAAGATCGGTAAGTGGTTTCTCTACTGGCAAATTTGTGCCCAGCTCAGCCGTAGAGGGTAATACAAAACAAAATAATGTGAGTCGCGCCACCGATTTTACGGTATAAATCGGAAACCCCTGATGGTCCAGGCACTGACCTATCTTACTGGAGAGAAATAACTGATTCTTCTGAATCCTGATAAGCAAAATAAAATTAATAAAATTATTTAATTAGGTGAGTGGGTGATGATCTCAGTAAGAACACAAAGTTAGATCTATCAATTATATTGACAAAAATAAACCCAACAGTGAAGTTTACAATATATATAAATATATAATCAAGCAAAGAAAGTTAGTAAATGATAATATCAGCAAATAATGCCAAGAACTTGGCAGTTTTAAATAATGAGTGATCACCCAGCGCAATTAGAAAGATTCAAAATTAATAAATCCTATAAAATAAACAATATTTAAACAACTTAGACAAAGGTTAGGCCAATACTTTACAATGTCTTAATCTTAAAATTAAATTTTTGGTTTATCCGCAGATCTGTAGTGAGGCTTTCGTTAATAGCCTGCTGCTCTGTGGATGGTGAGGCTCGGTGTTGATTCCTCAGTAGTGAGCTGATCTTACAATTTACTTACCAGGTCCAAAAACAAGTTCAGCCAGGACCAAAAACCCCTTTTATATTAAGATTAGGGGTTAAGCAGCCAATCTGCGATGTTAATTCGCTAGCACCCTGTAGCAAATTTCGTGATTCTTAATCGGATGTCCACGCTTCTTCGTAACGAACTCTTAGTAATCACACGAAGAAAAGCACCATTTAACTAAATCCCAAGAAATATGGAGTTATCTAAACGCCTACTCAAAAATACCACAATAGGAATAAACAAAAATGAGGCTTAGATAAAAATACTGAAGTGAAATTCAAAAACCCGTAAGGATGGCTTGAATATTGCCAGAAGAACTTCCAACTTCACAAGATGGCGTTGCTTAATTCGATAGTAGTACTAGTGTGTTCGTACAATTGTTGAAATGCCAAAGAAGGCCCCAAAAATCACAATAGTTCACGCATACGCTTCCCGCAATGACACTTGTGAGTATAGAAGGGGAAATAGTGTGTTCCGTTGTGCAAAAACGGCTTTGCTAGATATTAATTTGATTTCCGAAATGATGTTAAAATTAAATCGAATTCATTAACTAAATGTATTATTAATATCAAAAGGAATCGATGCACTTGTTTACTTAATTTAAAATTTTTGCTATTAGCTTAAACAGTAAAAGCCCGATATGTTTTCGACCTAAACAATCAAATTATCTACTCTCTTCACGGGTCAAGGCAATAGGATACCTACTACACGGACCAGAACCCGTTAAAAGGCTAGCTATCGCGATAAAACATTAACTTAACTTTTAAATATATTGACGTCGATTTATGCACGTGACAACATCCCCCTCCCTTAGAAAGGAGAAAAGCTTACTCGTAAGATTTTCGACGATGACTTACAGATTAAGAATTCGGAAATAGGCACACGCTAGAAATTACCATACATACCTTCATATAAGACTCAACAAAAGTAAAAGAAACATAAAATTAAAAGGAAGGTCGCAGAACCAAAAGTACCTTCACAGATTTCGAGCTAAGCTCGGGAACAAAAGCACCTAGTCCAATAAAGTTGCACCAAACTGAAACAGCACGAAAGACAACCAAAAAGAGAACAAACAAACAAACAAAAGAAAAACGCAGACAGGTATCAACGATGGTTGTTGATTTGGCTGGATTCAAGTAATGTAGCAAAAGGTAAGGAAGGTAACGAACACATGTTTCCCACTAAGTCGACCAAAATTCCTCGGTAAATCCCAAAATGTGGTAGGAGAGGAAAGTTAAGATGGTCGTTGGATTCTCTGAATCGTTACAGAGAATCCCTCTCCACACCAATAAGGTTTTTCCCACCAGACACCCAAACCAATGGCCCAGTGGGAAAACTAAAAGGTTTGGCCTCCAAAATCCACAAAATGTGAAGCAGTACCTAACAACGACTGCATAAAAAAAAAGAGACCAAAACCATGAGGTTAATTAAGAGTCGACGAAGCAGGCAACAACAAAAAAAAGGTAAGATAAGGTAAGGTAAGATAAGGTAAGGTAAGATAAGATAAGGTAAGGTAAGGTAAGGTAAGGTAAGGTAAGGTAAGGTAAGATAAGGTAAGATAAGGTAAGGTAACGTAAGGTAAGGTAACGTAAGGTAAAGGTAAGATAAAGGTAGCTCAAGGTAAGGAAATTACTTGAATCCAGAAGTGTTAAGGTTGGAGGACTTTTACCTACCCCGCCTGGAATATCCTCGGGTGGTGAAATTCTTTGGCCTCCAGCCACAAGGCACAAAAAAAAAGAAATCAACGATGGAATTGCTGAAAAGGGGCTGGATTCAAGTACGAAAGGTAATATAAGATAACAAAAGGTAAGATAGACGTAAGGTAAGAGAAGATAACGTAAGGTACAAGCAGCTTGAATCCAGATGTGTTAAGGTTGGAGGACTTTTACCTACCCCGCCTGGAATATCCTCGGGTGGTGAAATTCTTAGGCCCCCAGCCACAGGGCACACAAAAATGTCAACGATTGTAATGTTGACAAGGGACTGAATCCAAGCAACGGAAGATAAAACAAGATAATAAAAAGGTAAAACGAAACTTGGATCCAGAAAGTGTTTGCTTTATTACATTTCAACCGTCTTCGGATCTCCGATATAGAAGTTACAACACGAGAATATCCATATTTACAGAACAGATAACAAATTAAAAGGTCACGATAGAGATAAGGTAAGTTACAATAAGATAAAAAGATAAGATAAACATACCACATGAAATGCATCATAACATTACGTAAAGTAAAATAAAATAGAAAAATAACCGGACAGCAATAATTACACAATAAAGAAAATTCCCCACGATACGGGAAGATAAACTACAAATATCACGTAAGATAAAAGCAAAACAAATGTCCGGATATGTCTCAAAATAAAATCGCAACAATATAGATGTTTAAAATCACTAGGGTGTTAGCGGTAATTCGATAAATGTGAAATATGTTTTAGCATAAAAAAAAGATAGTAATAATAAAAATATTTGCTGTAAATACCCAAAAGTTATCAAGTTACTCAGTCTTACTCAGCTCACCAATTAAAAAGAACTTTAAAACAAGATAAAAGTGAAAATTTCGCACAATAAAAAAAATTTACGCCCCAATTTAAAAAAATATGGTCCCAATTTAAAAAATATGGCCCCAATTTAAAAAAAAATATGGCCCCAATTTAAAAAAATATGGCCCCAATTTAAAAAAATATGGCCCCAATTTAAAAAAATATGGCCCCACGTTGGGCGCCAAAAATTTGCCACGAACTTTCGATGAAATAAATTCAAATTTAGATTTAGAAAATTTAAAAGTTAACTACTCCAGCTAAGATCGGTAAGTGGTTTCTCTACTGGCAAATTTGTGCCCAGCTCAGCCGTAGAGGGTAATACAAAACAAAATAATGTGAGTCGCGCCACCGATTTTACGGTATAAATCGGAAACCCCTGATGGTCCAGGCACTGACCTATCTTACTGGAGAGAAATAACTGATTCTTCTGAATCCTGATAAGCAAAATAAAATTAATAAAATTATTTAATTAGGTGAGTGGGTGATGATCTCAGTAAGAACACAAAGTTAGATCTATCAATTATATTGACAAAAATAAACCCAACAGTGAAGTTTACAATATATATAAATATATAATCAAGCAAAGAAAGTTAGTAAATGATAATATCAGCAAATAATGCCAAGAACTTGGCAGTTTTAAATAATGAGTGATCACCCAGCGCAATTAGAAAGATTCAAAATTAATAAATCCTATAAAATAAACAATATTTAAACAACTTAGACAAAGGTTAGGCCAATACTTTACAATGTCTTAATCTTAAAATTAAATTTTTGGCTTATCTGTTTATCCGCAGATCTGTAGTGAGGCTTTCGTTAATAGCCTGCTGCTCTGTGGATGGTGAGGCTCGGTGTTGATTCCTCAGTAGTGAGCTGATCTTGCTTTACTTGCCAGGTCCAAAAAAAAAGTTCAGCCAGGACCAAAAATATTAGCCCAGTCCAAAAAAAAAGTTCAGCCAGAACCAAAAACAAGTTCAGCCAGGACCAAAAACAAGTTCAGCCAGGACCAAATACCCCTTTTATATTAAGATTAGGGGTTAAGCAGCCAGTCTGCGATGTTATTTCGCTAGCACCCTGTAGCAAATTTCGTGATTCTTAATCGGATGTCCACGCTTCTTCGTAACGAACTCTTAGTAATCACACGAAGAAAAGCACCATTTAACTAAATCCCAAGAAATATGGAGTTATCTAAACGCCTACTCAAAAATACCACAATAGGAATAAACAAAAATGAGGCTTAGATAAAAATACTGAAGTGAAATTCAAAAACCCGTAAGGATGGCTTGAATATTGCCAGAAGAACTTCAAACTTCACAAAATGGCGTTGCTTAATTCGATAGTAGTACTAATGTGTTCGTACAATTGTTGAAATGCCAAAGAAGGCCCCAAAAATCACAATAGTTCACGCATACGCTTCCCGCAATGACACTTGTGAGTATAGAAGGGGAAATAGTGTGTTCCGTTGTGCAAAACGGCTTTGCTAGATATTAATTTGATTTCCGAAATGATGTTAAAATTAAATCGAATTCATTAAACTAAATGTATTATTAATATCAAAAGGAATCGATGCACTTGTTTACTTAATTTAAAATTTTTGCTATTAGCTTAAACAGTAAAAGCCCGATATGTTTTCGACCTAAACAATCAAATTATCTACTCTCTCCACGGGTCAAGGCAATAGGATACCTACTACACGGACCAGAACCCGTTAAAAGGCTAGCTATCGCGATAAAACATTAACTTAACTTTTAAATATATTGACGCCGATTTATGCACGTGACAACTTAGAACAACTCAAAGAGCTATAGAAAGAATTATGGCAAATGTAAGCTTAAGAGTGTGAGAAATGAGGATTTAAGAGGAAAAACCAAAGTGGCCGATGTTGTTGAAAACATTGCCAAATCCTAGTGGAGATGGGCCGGACAAGTGGCATGAGAGAACGAAGAAAAGTGGACAAAAATACAGTGGAGGCCAGGAGAACATAAACGAGGTGCAGGAAGACCACAAAAAAGATGGGCCGATGACATCAAGAAAAATGCAGGGAGAAACTGGCACCAGTTAGCTCCAGACAAACGAACTTGGAAAAGACAAGGGGAGGTCTATGTCTATTTATGTTAGATACAGATAATATAAAGATTGAATACGAAGTAGATTTCAATTATAAAATGAGTTTTATATTGTTTAAATTTAGGGGGATTTTGTTATAATTTGATTGGTTGTGATTTAAAATCTTTATGTTTTTAGTGTTGATATTTTTGAAGGGTTTCTGTTTTGTAGAAAAAAAAAGGTTACCTAAGGATAAGAAGAAATAAATAAGTTTTTGTTTTTATAATAGAGTTGTGGATAGTTAGAATTAGATAAAACAAATAAAGAACCGATTGAGACAAACAATATATAACCGGTAGTCATTTGAGAATGAATTTTGCTAATTTTTGATTGTCTTATTTTTAAATTTTATGATATTATTACGAAGTATTGTTACACCCAGAATTAACTACGGAAACTTCGTATAGGTACGTAATCCTTGATGACAAATAAGTAGGGCCTTTCCTATAAAAAAATTTTTTTTAGAGACTCCTGTCAGAGTTATAACCTACTTTGCAAATGTGCGCTACTTGATCGCGATACACGATACTCAATTTTTTTACTCCAAACCGAAACGATTTCGCAAAAAACTACAGGGAACAAAAAAGTTTCTAAATAATCAAAACTTCCTAAAATAATTTTTTGTTATTGCAAATATTAATTGCTAAGAAAGTTACAAAAAAAATATTAAGAGGGGTTCCTTGATTTGCACCCTTAGAATGGGGTAGGGCAGGTGAAAAGTGGCAGGAGAAATGCGTCTTTATAAAAATGATGTTCACCCAAATTTTTAATTTTTTATCTTGGACCAATCAGAAGATATTAAATTAAAACCATATTTTACCACCCCTCTTTAAAGGGTTATAACTCTGACAGGAGTCTCTAAAAAAATTTTTTTTATAGGAAAGACCCTACTTATTTGTCATGAAGGAATACGTATACGAAGTTTCCGTAGTTAATTCTGGGACACCCTGTATAAAAGGATGTGTTTTTATGTACGAAATCGATGAACTCAAAAACTACTGGACCGATTATTATGAAAATTGGTATATATATGTACATTTCCACGGAGAAGGTTTATATGATATGCTTATTGATGCCACACGCCACCAGGTGGCGCTGCAAAGTGGCAACTTCTGCCCCGTTTAACCGATTGTCATGAAAATTGGTATGTATATGTATTTTTCCTCGGAGAAAACGAATATGCTATGCACATTGATGTTACTCACCACCAGGTGGCGCTGCAAAGTAGCAACTTCTGTCCCGTTCAACCGATTGTCATGAAAATTGGTATGTATATGTATTTTTTCACGGAGAAAACGAATATGGTGTGCCCATTGATGCCACTCGGCACCAGGTGGCGCTGAAAAGTAGCAACTTTTGCCCCGTTCAACCGTATGTAATGAAAATTGGTATGCATATGTATTTTTCCACGGAGAAGGTTTAAGGTGGCGCTGCAGCGTAACAACTTCTACCCTGTTCAACCGATTGTCGTGAAAATCAGTAGGATGCTGTATTTTTAATGGTTAATATGAATATGATATTCGTAATAATGGAAGTTACCACCAGATGGCGCTTCCATTAAACCAGCAACCATTACTTATTTTATTACTTTAATCACGCCACCGTAAGGTGGCGCAGTTAATATCACATATATTTAAACGAGCAATCCTTACTTAAGTAATGTGACGCCACCGGAAGGTGGCGCAGTTAATATCACTTATATTTAAACGAGAAATTCTTACTAAATTAAGTATTTTTATGCATCTAATATATTTTATCGATAATCTACACAATATAACGAAAAAAAAAATAGTATAAACCTGATAACTAACGAGAAAATATGATGAAAACGATAAAATCAAAATAAATTGAAAAAACGAAAAATGACATAAATGATTTGCGGTACGAAGTCCGCCGGGTCAGCTAGTATATATATATTTCTTGTGTTCGTGTGTATGTTAGTGAACTCCTTCTAAACGGCTGGACCGAATTTCATATTTTTTTTTGTATATATTTAAATATATTTCGACGGTAAAGTGACAATATCCCCTAAGTGACATTTATTGTTTAGTTCTACGAATTCCTAATAGATGACAGTTTAAGTTAATTAAAGTAACTCTATAAACCTTTGAAATCTAGATTAGATAGACACCCGGTAGATGGCACTGTATTTTGATTTTTTGATTATTGAACAGTTACGTTGTGAGGAAAGATGTTTTATATTCAATGTTGAATTTCGATTTATAAATAATTAAATAAACGAAAAACTAAAAGAAAAGGGAAAATACTATAAAAATAAAGTCAAAAAATATCTTTCTAAAACAAATGATATAACGCCACCGTAAGGTGGCGTAGTTAATATCTCATATATTCAAACAAGCAATTTTTACTAAATCAAATACTATTACGCCACCGTAAGGTGGCGCAGTTATTATCTCACATATTTAAACGAGAAATTCTTACTAAATTAAGTACTATGAAGCCACCGTAAGGTGGCGCAGTGGATATCTAATATATTTAATCGATTAATTATAAAATACAGTGTTATGTGGTACGAAGTCCGCCGGGACAGCTAGTAAATAGTTATTTTAAACGATCATAAATACTAATAAGTATCTCATGTGCTACATAGTAATAGGCCGTACTGTACTTCAATAAATTTAAATTTGTCAGTAGTTTTTGTATAAAAATCATTAAAATTTTTAAATAGTACAATATTTAATAGTCAGTATAAGATGTAAAGTAAATTTTTTTTCTACAACCGTGCGTTAAGTATAACCTTTACGCACGGTTTAAGGTTCGTAAAGTTTAAATAAAGTAAAATAAGCACTGTTTTGTATAAGATTATGCAAACGTTTTTACGTGTGTTATTTAGCCCAGATTGTAAGGTGTTTACCTTCTACTAAGATGACTCGGGTTCAATTCCGGGTAAGGAAACTTTTTTTTTTATTATTTAATTGTGTAAACTTGTGTAAATATATTTAATTGTTAAATTATTGCAGTTTAATACATACAAAACTAGATATTATATTCAGTAATTTTTAATATGACAGATATATCAGTTCATGAATAAGGGTAAGTATTTTTATTTAAATGATGACTGATTGACATTTCAATTAATTTATAATTCAAGCATTTCGCGTTTCTACGTACCGGTATTATAAGGTAAGATTAATTTAAAAAATAAATATTTTGTTATCTAAAATATGTTTTAAATATAATATTTTTTTTCGCAGTAAAGCGTAAAAAAAATCAGGCCTATACTTGTATTTCTTGTAAAGAAATTCGGTTGTAGAAAAAATATTGTATGCAACTCGTGCGTAAATGTTCCTTTTTTGACTCATGTGATTGTCGCATTCGCCTGCGGCTCATGCGACAACATTCACATTCGTCAAAAAAGGTCACTTTACGCACTAGTTGCATAAATAACTATTATCTCACCAAGTAGAAAAATATAGGATAGGTTACTGTAAGTTTTATTTTAATTAATAGTTAAGGTAAATTACAATTCTAAATATGAAAATTAAGGTCTAACTTTTGTTTATTTCTGTAAAATATTTAAGATTGTTGAATTTTTAATTTGTTTTCAATTTTAAAGAGTTATCGACATCTTAATTATTTTTTGGTAGTTTTTTTAAATTATATTTTGAAACTACTGGGCAGTTGTAGGTATTGTATTTGTTTTTTTAACAAGTTGACTATACTTATGTGTTTTTGAAATTTTAGAAAGTATACAAACAATAATATATTAAATGACATTAAGCAGAAATTGAAAAAATGTAGGATCCAGTAGGACTCGAACTGACTGACTCTACGTGGCAACGCTCCAACAACTAAGCTATGAATGCTTATCATTTATTTCGCTTTATGGTCGTTGAATTTAGCTTATGTCACATCTGACACTTACTCACTTTCTCCTTAAACACATAGTATAACGTTAAAGAGAGAGAGAGAGAGAGATTTTGTCAAATCAACAATTGAAACATAAATGTCTAAGTCACTTTTTTTTGTGCCGTTAATGTTATTTAATATATTTCTACTTTTTAAAATTTCAAAAATCCCATAAGAGATATCTCAAAATAATCGTTTACAAAAATTCCATGGTTCCGGTCTCCTAACCGAATTAAAATATAAGAAAGGGCACAAAATATAAAAAATCCCATGAGAGATATTTAAAAAAAAAATCGTTTACTATATTTATGTGTTCTTAAATTTGTTTAAAATAGTAAAATCTGTTTAAATTTAGAAATTATTCCCAAACAAACAGTTATCAAAATAATGATTACATGATTTAAGTAAACTTTAAAAAGCCTTATATATATTTTGATTGCATTCAAATAAAGAAACCGCATGTATTTTGATGTATTGATCTACAGAAGAATTTTCTAAAAATCGAATTAGTTATATTCAATAAAAAATAGTTAAAATTCAACACAACAAAAAAGAAAATAATGAAAAATTCACTTACCTGTTGTTGCAGTGAATTTTGAAAATTTGTTACAGCAGCACTACTCAACAATTCACCACAATAACAGAAATTTAAGATCTGCCAATAAATTAACCACGAAACTAATTTCTTCCGTTTCATTTTAATCACTGTATCTTTAAATGTATGTAATATCTGTTTGAAATTGATTATAAATTAAGTGTGACTTAAAATACTTCCAGATATATAAATATCCGGTATCGGCAGCTGAGAGAGCAAAAGGGCAACTTTACTGTTTTAAAACTTAAATATGAATGAGAGTAGTACGAACACAGGACGCGATTTGCGGTAAAATTATATGCGTCGAGTTGATACTCGATTCGGGGAAGTTTCTTACTTACACTTTTCGTATAAGAGTCAATTAAAATTTATGCAACATTTATATACAAGGTTAATACCGAATTATATTTGCAAATATTATTAAAACATAAAAATTTAAAATAACACAAAAAAATGTAACAATCATAAATAATAGGAAAAATCGTAAAGCATGGAATTAAAAACAAATATATAAAGTAAAAAGCTAAAAAAAATATAAAGTTATGTCAATTGAAAATAAAACCCATGTACTATTAAAGTATTATTACAGAAAACTGTAATAGTGTCTTACTTAATAAAGCGAGTTATTAATGAACAAATGTTGCAAAATGCAGAATATTAGTTATTCTATCGCTTTACGAGTTTTGAAAAATATTTTCAAAATCATTGACCATTTAACTAAGAAGAAACAACTACTTCCCGGGCTATGTGCCCCGACGGATATTGAATTACACTTCAAAGTCAAATGGGGTTGGCATATCTAACAGATAATTTAAACCAACCATTTTAGTTTGCAGTTAGAAGGGACAACATAACTTGTAGACTGGTTTTGGCCTATTGGGTCTCATCAGTACAAGGTATATGTTATCCGTCAGCGAGCTTAAGGCATAATCGCTGACTGAAGATTCAACTAAAATCACGAACGATATATTACTTTCAGTAACGAAAGTGTAAACGCCGTCGCGTGTGTTAAAGATATACAGAAATCATCTTATTTTTATACTTTGGAGGTCAACTGTGAACGGAGTTTACAAAATGTCACCCACAGGGGGGTTACGGGGGCGTGAAAAATAAAAAAAAAATAAAAATTAAAATCTATGAGTCCTACAGGTTTAAAACTTTGCAAAATAGTTATTTTTATAATTTTGAGGTCAGTTGTGAATGGATTTTGCGAAATCCCATTCACAAAGGAGGATGCTGGGCGTGAAAAAAATAAAATAAAATTTAAAATCTATACGTCCTACAGGTTTGACACTTTGCAAAATAGTTATTTTTATAATTTTGAGGTCAATTGTGAACGGATTTTATGAAATCGCACGCACATGGGGGTTGCGGGGCGTGAAAAAAAAAATAAAAATCTAAATATCCTCCAGGTTTAAAACTTTGCAAAATAGTTATTTTTATAATTTTGAGGTCAATTGTGAATGGATTTTACGAAATCCCACTCACGAAAAAAATAAAATAAAATTTAAAATCTATACGTCCTACAGGTTTAACACTTTGCAAAATAGTTATTTTTATAATTTTGAAGTCAATTGTGAACTGATTTTACGAAATTTCACCCTCAGGGGGGTTGCGGGGGCGTGAAAAATAAAAATAAAAATTTTAAATCTATAAGTCCTACAGGTTTGAAACTTTGCACAATAGTTATATTTATAATTTTGAGGTCAATTGTGAACGGATTTTAAAAAACTCCAACCACAAGGGGGCATGCGGTGGCGTTAAAAAGAATCTATACATATAATAAATCTGTAGAAATGAAAATTCTGTACAATAAAGATATTTAAAAAATCATTAGCGGGGGGGGGGGTGACTACATCGATGTAGAACCCACAAATGTGGTTAGATTTTTTGTCTGTCTGTCTGTATGTTTTTGCGCGTATCAGATTAAAACTACTGATCCGATTCGAATGCGGTTTTCACAGATATATTTGTCTTCTTTCAACTTAACATCTGGTATATAAAAATTTCTCCCCCCACCCCTTTAACGATGTCGGGGTTAAAATTTTTATATAACAATCAACACGCCACGCGAACTACGTCGCGGGTACAGCTAGTATAAGATAATATGGAATCTGATCCTGATATGAATGTTATGGAATGCTGGAAAAAATTTGACACAACAAAGTGAATCGTTGTAAGAACTGTATCCTCACATTAAAATCAAATTCAAATTTTGACTGCAAACACAACCGAAATTGTGAATGAAATAAGATGAATTCGAACAAATAGAATCAAGTAACTTTCAGGAATTGCTTGATTCAAAAGAAACTGAAACCGGCTTGAATGAAATGATAAATTCAAGACCAATCAAGAAGAAGCTTTAACAAGTATTGAAAAGATGAAATTTAACATTAAAAAACTCAGTGAAGGTTTAAAAATGGTAAATGAGTTATCTGATTTCTTGAATAAAATTGATCTGTCTGTAAAACTTCAATTAATTTGATTTTTATTTTGTCACCTAGGAACGTATTCGCTATAATCCCATATAAATTATCATTCCGTATGGTTTCTGTATTCGCGGTATATTTACAGAACATATATATACCCCGCGAATAAAGAGCTTTTACTGTATTGTAATTTAACAATTACAATTTTACAAAAATGTTGTATAAGAGATATATAAATTAAATTACTGGTATTTTACTTACAACTTTTTAAAATTAATTCAATAATATTGTTAAATTATGATAATTAAATAAAAACATTGGAATTCTGAAGTGATATTGGACTAGCACAGTTGTAAGGTTATGTAGAGAAAGCCGGACAGGGTGGTACCGACAATGAAGACAAGAGTGACAGGAAGGATGATTGACAGACAGTTAAGGAGCGAATTCGGTAATGTGCGAAGGTTATTGATTATTAAGGGACAATGGAAGGTTGATACACAAATATTAAGTTGAGTACAAATTATTTTAAATTTTTAATTTAGTCCAACATCACTTCAGAATTCAAACGTTTTCATATAATTATCATAATTTAACAAAATCATTGAATTAATTTCAAAAATTGTAAGTAATTGTAATTTAATTTATATCTCTCTGAATATACCTAACATGATGGCTGTAAAATTGGGTGAAAGCTAGAAATAAAGAATCTTAAAAGAGTACTCTCATCAAATTTATTGCTGCATACCCAATATTCCATTGAGTTCTATTTCTTTCTCGTTCATATATATATATATATATATATATATATATATATATATATATATATATAGTGCAAAGCTTAGGAATTTGCATTATTTAGTTTCATTTTCCAGTATATTAAAAGTTATTCTCTTCATTCCTGTAAAAAAAGGAAAAATAAAATAAGAAAAAAGAATAAAAACTTAAATATTAAAATACATGCGTTGGTTTAAAATAATGTAATTAGTCAAATAAAAAATTGAATACTTACTTTTAGTAGACTGTGTATATATTTTCACTTCCATAATTTCCATATTTATTATTTTCATAATATTCATATTTGTCATTTATAAAGTTAATAAGAAATGAGAAATTCTAAAAAAATTAAATTTATATTAAAATACAGTAGAAAATAAAATTTATAATTTTTGTTAGAAATCTAGTATGTAGGGTTATAATGCAGATTTGCGAAATAATGTTATAATTCTAGTATGTATGGTGGTAGAAATTGTTGAATAATTATCTAGGTGGCTGATTTGTTTGATTTGTATAGAATCAAGTTTGTTTTGAAAAAATTGATATGATTTAGATTGTTAGCGATAGTTTTTTGTTAGTTTGTTGATTTGTGAAATTGTTTCTCTTTCCCTTGGTCTGTCGAAGCGAATGGTTGTAATAAATGTTCTGGAGTATTAAAATTGAGTTTTTTCATTAAAAAATAAGTTTAAAGAGATTTGAATGATATAATGTTGGTATTAAAGTTGAATAGAAGGATTTTGTACGAGTTTGGTAAGAAGAAAGATTATTAAAAGTTATTTTAAAAGATTGAAAAAGTCGAAGAGAAGAGATATTGTATTAGAAAGAATATTTATCATTGTTCAGAAGATTAAATCGTCAGTTTAAGAAGAGAAGTATTGAAATAAGTACTTACCAGTTTAATTATAGCAGTTTTTCCCAAGAATTAAAGAAATTTCGTCATTTATATGGTTTAAGCAGTACTTATATGGTAGAAGACTTGAAGAAGTGGATTAGCGGGAGTTACACGGTATTTTAATCCCACTAGATTTAAAAATATTTAGAATTTCTTATTTTCACTTTAAAAGTTGATTAAAACAATTACTTTGCACATACACAGTCACAAAATATTAATTTAGAAATTTTAAGGTTATGTATTCAGTTTAAAATCTAAATTTCTAAATTTTGAACTCTGCTCTGAAGGTAAGAGTAGCACGGGCAATATAAAATATATATTTGGAATCATATAAAAAAGTCATTTACCTTAATTAAAATATCTTATTAAAAGTTTAAATTTAATTAAAAAGGAAAAATTTTAAATTATAGCATATATACTTAAAAATTAAATACTTAGCAAGTTATATATGTTATATATAGATATATATATATAGACAAATAATGAAACATTGGTATTCTAAGATAATGTAAGACTTGCACATTCTAGCAGTTTCTTAGGTTATGTAGAGAGAAACCGGAAGGGGTGGTACCAACAAGGATGACAAAAATGAGAGGAAGGATGATTGACAGACAATTAAAGAAGTGTGTTCGGAAATATTCATAGATAATTAAATTGTTAAGCGACAATGGATAGTTTTTTTAAAAACTTAGAGTTAGGTACAAGTTTTTTAAAATTTTTTTAAATTATGGAATTAGTTTAAGTTTAGAAAATTGTGTAAATTATTAATATATTTATGAAAATTAAATCTGAAATAATAAAAAATAACCAAGCAATGATATATTAGATAGATTGTTATCTTATTATCAAGGTGTTATAGATAAGAAAACATTTCATTTAAGTGACCTATATGGTCTACGATTCATTGAAAGGGGTTGTTTGCTAATATAAACCAATTCAAATGGTCAAAATTGTATAACCGGAGATGTTTCTTACTTAAAATGCTGCAAACTAGGGTTGGCCCCTTCACATATTGATCATGCCACTAAACCAATTGAAGACCTCATCTACATCTACAGAAACATTACACTTAACAATAAGCCTAATACACATTATAGATATTAAAAAATTTCTTAAAATTGGTTCTTAAAAACTATACATTTTAGGGGATACAATTTGATAACTGGTTTTCATCTTATTTCATTGGATCTCTTAAGACAGGTTTCTCTTAAACAAAATTTTTTCTTTTTGTAAAATTTGTTTTATTTTATTTGTTATATATTTAAAATTTAAATAATCTTTTTTGTTTGTTCATTATTTATTAAACCTTGAATTTAGTTACGATGTTATTTTTTATTCACTGTGCTACTCTACGTATGTATGGGATAAGATTTTACAATAAATATTGCTTAGATTTTGCAAATCTGATTTTCTGTTAATGCAATTTTTAGTTCTGCTAATATGGGTCATTTCTAAAACCATTCTCTCGTATTCATTTCGTTCTTTGTCCATAATATGTGTGCTTGCGAAGTCATATTGGTGTTTGGCACATGATTTTGATTTATTAGTGTTAATATCACTTTTATATGATATATTTCTGCTATATACAGTTCGAGATGTTTCCCCTATGTATACTTAGTTGCAATTAAGGCAGGGGATTGTATAAACTACGTTTGGACTTTCGTTTACTGTTAGTGGATGTTTTGGTTAAGTGTACAGTTTTTATTTTCTTTGTAGCTATTTTAGAATTTTCGATGTTTTTAAATAGTTTTAGCAGTTTTGTTGTTAAAGAAACAATACATGGAAGTGACCCAAAAGACAGAAGTGTTAGTTGTGTAGTAGAGAGGTAATATTATTTGGTAACGTATCTCGGTTGTTTGTTAACATTAATGAAGTTGATGTAGTACCAAAAAATAATTTATTTAGTAGGCCTATTGGGTATGAGTTCTCTATTAAAATTGTTTTTAGTTTGTAAAACACTTTTTTTTTTATTTGTGTACTAAAATTAGATTAATTTTCATTTTTGGTGGATATTCAGAATGGTAGTTTATAAATCTGTTACTGCTGATTCATTTTCGATACCATTCTGTTTGAATTATATTTTTTTCTGTTCTATAGAGCATCATGTCCAGAAATGATAGTGTGTTATTGGAACGTAGTTCCCTATCGCGCGTTGCGAAGGAGACTAGACGGAAAAAATTCAGACGAAAAGTTGTCACGACACGACACGCGACGTGCGCATGTTTCTTTCTTTCTCTTTCTCTAATAGATAGATATATCGTTATTTAAATAGGAAACCTTGTATACATAAATATTAATTAAAGTACACTCAAAAAGACACTAATTTAAATTAAAAAGAAAATGTACATTAAAAAGAAAATATTGTAGAAAAAAAAAAATAAGTAATACTGATTAAGTTTATATTACATTACATTGTTAATAATAAAAGAATTAGTATTTTATAACTTAAAAGAAATTAAAAAAAAATATTACAATTCCTTCACTAATTAATCGAAAGGAACTTCGTTCCATTCGGATGTCCCTTGACATCCATCACTTTTTTTTCTCTTCTTCTAGAGTGAATTGTAGTTTATCACATTTACTATTAAAGATTTTTATTACTTTATGAATTATTTAATTAAATCAGATTAAAAAACGTTCCATTTAAAATACCATTCGAAAAAAGGTTTGCAATAAATTCTAATAAAATAAAATGACAAATTGGCAAAAAATGTATAATATTAAAACAATTAAATCCTAAAAAAAAGAAAAAAAGGGTAAATAATTTGTAATAAACAAAGAAAAGTAAAATGCAAATACTTATGAACTATAAGAAAAAATGCAATATACATAAAGAATTTAAAAAAAGTGTAAACTACTTAAAAAAATTAGTAAATTGTTAGAAGTAACCTAAAAAAGATTTAAATTTTTTTAAAAATGCTTAAAATTTTGCAAAAAATGGATAAAAAACGCACAAAATCCTTAAAAAGTCAAAAAAATTAGAAAATAATAAAAAATAAGCAACGTTAAAGAAATGAAAAAGTGAAAAGAGTAAAAAATCGCAAACAGGCACTTCAACAGGTCGCCAAAAGGTAAAAGCAATCTTTCTGTTAGATCAGGATAAATCAAAATGGGCCACTAGATTTCCAAATAGGTGACGAATGAAAAATTTCAGTAGCTTTAGGAATGAAAAAATGAGAGTACTTAATTCGACCATCAGGTTAAAATTAATATCCTGACGGGTTTATGACTGACGAGGGTGCAGAAGCAGTAATTT
Organism: Altica lythri; assembly: GCA_964028335.1. Lineage (NCBI taxonomy): Eukaryota > Metazoa > Arthropoda > Insecta > Coleoptera > Chrysomelidae > Altica > Altica lythri. The sequence continues at coordinate 4,494,788 of OZ034806.1, read as the reverse complement.
AGAGCAGATGGGTCCCTAGAAGAGCTAAAGCACTGCGTATAACAAACAGGAATTATTTATTTATTTATTTATTCATTTATATATTTATATGTATATATTTATTTATTTATTTACCTATTTATAAAGTATACGGTATACCTAATTATAATTATAAATTAATTGGTGAAACTTAAATCTAATAAAAAATGCTAACCACAATAAAAATTACAAAATAGTAGTTGTTACATTAAAATAATCTTCTCTTAAAATTTCCAAGAGAGCGTTGAAAAGGATCAATTTACCGATTTGCATTTAATAATGAAAGGAATCGAGAAATAGGAGAATTAGTTCCATGTATAGCTATTCCGATAATTTGAAGCATTCGTGTAGGAACGTTTAATTTAAGTTGTTTTAAGAGAGAAGAACCGTCAATTTGGCCGTTTATTATTTTAAAAGTAAAGCAGATATCAGAAATGCTTCTTCTTTTACTAATGGTTGTAACTTTAGTAACATGGATGCCTCTTCTACCCTTCCACCTATATCAAGCCTATAAAAACAGTATTTAATATATTTCCTTTGCACATTTTCGAATTGAAACTTGTATAGGTATGTCGTGATCAGGGGACTATTCAGTTGATGCATACTCCAGATAAGACCTAACAAAGGGAGCAGTATAATACTTTCAGAGAATCTATTGAAAGATAGCTCACAAAACAAATACCAACACTTGCATTGCTTTACCCGTAACATACTTATAATGCTTTTTAAAAGTCAACTGAGAATTAATTAATATACCTAAGTCTTTAATCGAATTAACAGCATGCAGTGGCTGATTATTAATATAGTAAATATTTTTAAACTTCTTGGTATGAAACTTAATGATTCAAATGAATCAAATTGCCTGGAGAAGTCAGTATAAACCGGATCAACCTGCTTTCCCTCCTCCAAGGCACTAAGCAGAGTGGTCTCGTATGATAACCAAATTAGTTACTACAGATCTTCTATTCGAAAAACCGTGTTGGGTCTCACTTATTAACCTTTTATACTTCCAGCTTAGCTGATCATATACCAGTGAATCAAACAGCTTGGGTATAGCTGACTGTCTAGCTATTCTTCTATAATTCTCTAAAGAGTCTTATTCTCACCAGACTTAAAAATAGGTACAACATAACATTCTTTCCATATATTAGGAAGCCCACTATCTTCCAAAGATTTATTAAACAGTAACAATAGAGATTGAGTTAAACAATATTTAAGATTTTTTAATAACAATTCTGGAATTTTATCTGGTTACTACAAGTGATCACAAGATTCCTTAGGAGACATGCTCCAGTCACGACATACCTCCAAATATGTGGTTGCTTATTCAATGGTGAGGATGAAACACTTCTGTGCCATTGCGAGGCACTGAATCGCATTAGACATATGACAAGATCTGGAATGGATGCCATGAACCAATTGAAGTACAATAAATTAAATTATACTCTAATATGACTGGTGTAAGACGGATTTCATAAAAAAAAATTGTAAAACAATCAGAAAAATTTAAACAACTAAAAAATAGATAATTAAATAATATACATAGTTAAAAAATATCGTAAAATATTAAAAAATACCTTAAAATTACAAAAAATTAGAATTACTAGAAAAAATTATTTAGGAATAATTATTAAAAATATTATTAACAAGAAAAAAAATTCAAAACAAGTAAAAAAAAACAAAAATTGGTAAAAAAAATTGAAAAATCGTTATAATATATAAAATGTTTTAAAAAATAGAAAAAAATAACAACTATAAGACATTAAAAAGATTGGAAACAAATCGTAAACTTTTAAATAATTTGGAAAAATGTAAATATCGTAATACTAAAGAAAAAAATGTAACAAAAATATTAAAAAAATGATCGAATTATAAAAAAATCTATACACATATATTCCTATCGTAGGAAGCTGAAAATTTATAATGCAAAATAAAAAAAAAAAAGAGCCGACCCTTTGCTCTAAAAAGTGGGTGTAAGTGGTTGTTATTGCTCGTTTTTTGACAACTTATTATTTTTATTGTGGACGCGCATACGAGTACCTAATGATCTTAATTAAAAAAAAGTTTTCCAACTGAGATATGTATTTGAAATGAAAAATCACTTTTAAACTTCTCATTCAATTTGTGACAAAAAATGGTACCCATTACGAAAGTAGACATTTTTTTGTAGCAGACCATTTTCAAGCAAAAAACATCGTATTTTTCGTTTTATTTACTTATCACGTTGGTTTCAAAGCAATAAATAAATCGTCACACATACAAGTTTATATATTTAGAAAAATGTCATTATTTTTTTATACAAAATCACCTTCATTGTTTCATATCACTCGTATATCGTATATCAAAAAATAATGTATAAAAAATTTCTTTTTCTTCCAACTCCTTTACCTTTCTATCTCTTGCCTCCCTGCTCTACCTCTTTCCAAGTCTGGCTTCTGATTGTTCCTTCCCTTTTATTTATGGATTAAAATTCATTTTGAAAATTTCTTAATGACATTTTTATTCAATTTTTCATGACAATCTATTCAATATTAATTTCTCTAACAACAAAACAGATAATATTCACAATAACGTATATCTAAAATAAATAAGCACAATTTACAAAAAGAACTTTTTATAATAGAAAGTTTTTTACTGATTTATAGGTCATATTTTGTGTCATCTCAACAATGCACAGCATCCCTGATTTTGCAAAAATATTAAGTCATACAACGCTGTGATTGATCATAGAGAAGATTGTTTCATTGTTAACAAAATCAAGGGTAGTTGTATCTAAAAACTTTCTAAAACAGTTTATTTTATTACCAGTTAAAATAATAATTACTGTTATCACATGTAAGAACAAAAAAAAAAGAAAAAAAAACTTCTCTGTCGCGTAATCGATCCCACTATGATAACATAACAGAACTGTCACAAGTGGACTGATCCGCGCCTAACCAACTACGCTACGAACGATTTATTTAATAACTTTCAAAATAATATTATCTATACACAACTTAGATCATGTTTAATATCAATTCGGTATAAATTTCGAAATCTATGTATATGCCTAAACACACTTGAAACATGCATTGTCATCCAGTTCTTAGCTATCCTGAAAATTTCAGAGCTCTAGGTAGTCGGGAAATAGGTTTAAATTCGATTACAAATTCCACGGAATGACACAGAGACACAGAACACGGCGAAAATATAAAAAACTTTCTAAAAATAACTTAAATTCATTTCAATAAATATATAACAGTTTTTATATCTTTATAATAACATACAATTTTTTTAAATTTTGTTTAACTTTTTCCATATTTTAAACTTTCCATAACATAGTTATTGTTTGTTTTATTTATTTGTATTAGATAATTAAACTATTCCTTTTATCTTTTTTTATTCTGTTTTTAATTCGTCATTATTTTTTCTTCCACATATAATCGAGATTTAATTTTGATAAAATAAATATAGTTTAAAAAAACTAAAAAACACGCTTTTATAGCATATGAAACTAACAAGTAAAAAAATAAATGTAATTAAGGAAAACTAAAAAGCATGTTTCTGAAGAACATCGAACTAAAAAGTTAAAAATAATTTTCAAAATAAAATTAAAACAAAAATAAATGAAAAATACTAGTATTATTGTGAAAAAAGCGTGGGCGCTTGACATTCGAAAAATGTGGTATGCAGCGCCCACGCTTTTTTCACAATAATACTAGTTTTTTTCATTTATTTTTGTTTTAATTTTATTTTGAAAATTATTTTTAACTTTTTAGTTCGATGTTCTTCAGAAACATGCTTTTTAGTTTTCCTTAATTACATTTATTTTTTTACTTGTTAGTTTTATATGCTATAAAAGCGTGTTTTTTAGTTTTTTTAAACTATATTTATTTTTTACTTTTTAGTCCAATTTATTTTATTTCAATAGATTCGTTAATTTGCTGTGACGATTACAAGACCCTCACTCAATCATTATTCGTTTATTTAGTTGAAAATGCTTTGAAAGCGTGTTTTTTTATTTCTCAAATTATATTTATTGTATTCATATTGTTGATGATTAAACATTGTTTCAATCACTTGGAAAAAAAAATTATTATTGTAAAATCTAAAAAATTGTTAGATTAATTCTAAGACAATTTCATTCATTTTGTTTATAATTAAACGTATTGTTTTCAGAACTTGGAAAAAAAATTACTATTGTGAAATCTAAAGAATTGTTAGATTAATTCTAAGACAATTTTATTCATATCGTTTATAATTAAACGTATTGTTTATTACCCACTCCCGGCACGGGGAGGTAGTGACTAAAAATAACGATATGGGACTCACCCGAGGCAGTAGCCGCGGAGTGGAGAGTTACAAACAAACAAACAAACAAACAAACATACATACATACAGGTGAAGTTAATTAATAATAAAATAATAATAAAAAGCGTGTTAAAAACGATAACTTTTCGAGATATTCACAAAATAGTGTTTATTTCGAAAACTGTCAATGTGACAGCTGTCATAATTTGACAGTTGATGTAAAATTTAATTCCAAACGAAAAAGTATTCCTGTGTTTTTTCAAAAAAACGATAACTTTTCGAGATATTCACAAAATAGTGTTTATTTCGAAAACTGTCAATATGACAGCTGTCATAATTTGACAGTTGATGTAAAATTTAATTCCAAACGAAAAAGTGTTTTTGTGGTTTTTCAAAAAAACGATAACTTTTCGAGATATTCACAAAATAGTGTTTATTTCGAAAACTGTCAATATGACAGCTGTCATAATTTGACAGTTGATGTAAAAATTAATTCTAAACAAAAAAGTATTCTTGTGTTTTTTCAAAAAAACGATAACTTTTCGAGATATAATTATATAACGGAGTGGAGAGTTACAAACATACATACATACATACAGGTGAAGTTAATAAAAGCGTGTTAAAAAAGAGTGTGCGTGTAACCTTTACGCGCGATTGAAGTAAAACTTATTTGACGTTCGTATCATCGCAAAATAAATTCAAATTCAAAATATGTTTATTAACAAGTAGCTGCAGGTTTTTGATTTTTTTCGTTTATTATTATTATTTATTGATAAAACAGTAAAATATTCTTGAGAATCCGCCATTTTATTCAAGTTACAGCTATTTTGTTTTGTAATTTATCTAAAATTCATTAATTTCACTCTCGCGTTTTAAAAAATTTTGACAGAAATTAACGGTTTGGTTAGATTAGCTAATCAAAAGTTTTGACGTACGTATCGCAAAATGTATCGCAAGGAAGTCAGTAGAAATATAAAGAATTGTGGGCGTGAAAATCATGAGAAATCTGATAATTTCTTCCGTATTTTAAATGATAACTGTCAATCAATTTCTAACAAAACGAATAGAATAGACCTAATTTTAAAGCAATATGAACCAGACATATTATGTCTATCTGAAACATTGTCCAATAATATCAATATCGGCTACATACTATTTAATAATTACTCTATTACTATCACTTCAATAGAACTAATAAATCACATGGTGGTGCACTAATTTTGACAAAATCTTCCATAGAAATTAAGAAACACGATTTTTTGACTAATTTATCACTTGAAGTAGATATTGAAATCTCCAGTAGCATCTCTTTTAAAATACTTCAAACCACCTGTTGTATATTAAATATTTATAGATCCCCATATGGAAATTTCAATACATTTATAGATAGACTTTATAGTGCATTAATTTTCTGTACAAATAACTTTATATCTTTTATTCTTTGTGGAGATTTCAACATTGATTTTTTAAACGATTCACAGGAAAATAAAATATGTATATGCATATATAGTACTCACTCATTTTCATTTAATATTTTTTCATCACTTTCTTCATTAATAAATCCACTTTGTTTATTCATATTTAAAACAAACACTTTATATACAAATTTTAGGCGTAAAACTATTCACCAACAATGTATTTTGCTTGACAAGCTGTCAATTTAACAGTTCAGCAAAATATCTACCGTAATAAACAAATACAGATTTAACTTTTATTTAATACTAGCTATACCCGCGACGTAGTTCGCGTGGCGTGTTGATTGTTATATAAAAATTTCTCTCCCGAATTCGTTAAAGGGGTGGGGGGAGAAATTTTATATACCAGATGTTAAGTTGAAAGAAGACAAATACATCTGTGAAAACCGCATTCAAATCGGATCAGTAGTTTTAATGTGATGCGCACACAAAGATACAGACAGACAAAAAAATCTAACCACATTTTTGGGTTCTATATCGATGTAGTAACACCCCCGCTAATTATTTTTTAAATATCTTTAATGTACAGAATTTTCATTTCTACAGATTTATTATATGTAAAGATTATTTTTCACGCCCCCGCATGCCCCCTTGTATGTGGAATTTTCTAAAATACGTTCACAATTGACTTCAAAATTATAAAAATAACTATTGTGCAAAGTTTCAAACCTGTAGGACTTATAGATTTTAAATTTTAATTTTTATTGTTCACGCCCCCGCAATTCCCCTGTGGGTGAAATTTCGTAAAATCAATTCACAATTGACCTCAAACTTATAAAAATAACTATTGTGCAAAGTTTTAAACCTGTAGGACTTATAGATTTTAATTTTTTTCACGCCCCTGCAACCCCCTATGTGGGTGGAATTTCGTGAAATCCGTTCACAATTGACCTCAAAATTATAAAAATAAGCAAAGTTTCAAACCCGTAGGACTCATAGATTTTAATTTTTTTTTTCACGCCTCCGCAACTCCTCTTGTGGGTGAAATTTTGTAAAATCCGTTCACAGTTGACCTCCAAATTATAAAAATAAAATGATTTCTGTATAGCTTTAACCATTAAAGTTGCACACGCGACAAAAACTTAAAAAATGGAGTAACTTCTCCCGTTTTCCCAACATTTTCCTTTACTGTTCTGCTCCTATTGATTGTAGCGTGATTAAAAGTATCCTATAACCAGCTCAGGAGTATGAAAAATAATTGTACCAAGTTTCGTTAAAATCCGTCAAGTAGTTTTTGTTTCTATAGCGGTTATACAGACAGATAGACAGACAGACAGACAGACAAAAATTTTACTGATGGCATTTTTGGCATCAGTATCGATCGCTAATCACCCCCTAATAGTTATTTTGGAATTATATTTCATGTACAGAATTGACCTCTCTACAGATTTATTATAAGTATAGAAGATAGTAGGCGGAATCGTGTTAGGTATTTTCTATCAGGTTTATTTTCCGTTACATTAGAATGACGTCACATCCGTTAGAATTGCTGAGTTACCCCTAGTCGCGCCTAAAGAAGTTTTACTTCAAAAATAAAATAAACCTAAATCGTTTAATTGTTTACATACAGATTTTAAATAAACTTTGATTTCAAAGAATTGCAAGTTTTGTATTGATTTAATTAATTGTTGCTAATGTTCTGAGTAAACTTGATTAGTTTAAAATAAAAACAAATCTTGTTACATTAACACAGTATTTAATTAAACTATCAACAATGATTTAAATGGAAAAACAATTGCCACTTAATTATATTTTTTACCGATGTATTTCTGTAAATGTAACATTTTTGTTTTTGATTTGTTAGGAGATTAGAGATTAATTTTTTTTAATATTTACGTTTTTTTTTTTTAAATTTTAAACAATTTTTGATTTAATTTACCTTATTCGGATTGTTATATATTGAGATGATATAAGATAATATGCTATAATTAACAAAATAAATTAAATAAAGTTATGATTAAATTAATAAAACGAGGATATTCTTGATCCTGGGAAGAATACAAAGTCTTAGATTTTGTATAAATTTGTTCAATTTTCTTCAGTACTATAAGTTTTTATTAGGTTTTTCTTTCTTCTTTCCTAAACAGAGTAATAAAAATATGAAAAAAGAATATAAAAGTAGTTTTTTTTACATATCTATTTTAAAAAAAAGTACATATAATAGTTTGTGATATTTTATAATTAAAAGGATTACTTTTAAGTAAAATAAGAAAATTAAATATTTTAAATTAGACAAAAAAATTTATAAAAAGTTCAATGACACATATTGTTGATTTGAAATAATTTAAATTAAATAATTATATTTAAATAAAACAAGAAAATTGATTGTGAAAATATCAATACTAAAAATACATAATTTCAAATAAAGAATAATTTAAATCATGAACCAAATTAAAAATTACTTACGTTTAAAATAATCAATATTGATGTTTCAAAGCCATAATATTAGTTTTTATTTTAAAGAAAATGAAAAATCCTGAAATTGAAAAGTTTTTTGATTATAGTTAAATAAATATAAAATTGTAAATTCATTATGAATGTCATAGTATTTTGGAATAATTGTGTAAATCAAAATAAAAAAAAATCAAGTATTCGAATTTTTTATATAATTGACATGTTATCAAGTAGGTTTAATTTAGGTAGGTATGTAGTTGGTTATTGTTATAGGAATTCAGTTGTCTGTTTGTTGATTTTGTAATCGCTCTCTTGTTTTTTGATCGTTGAAGAAGTAAGATGTATTAAATTTTGTTCCTGTTTGAATTTGCGTTTTTATTGAAAAATATTGAGATAAAAGAGTTTGATTGATATAAAAATATTACTAAAACAAAGAAGAAGTTATTGAATACATGTGGTAAGCATAGAGTTTGATTTATAATTAAAAATAAAGTCCAGAAAAGGCAAGAGCAAAGCAGCAGATTGTACGAGACGAATTTTGATTGAATTTAGAAGCGTATAATAGCTGATAATAGATTAAAAGTACCAGAATTTACGTACCTGTATAGCAGCTCCCATAATTAGCAGATTATCCAGAGGTTTTAACGAGTTTTATGGTTTTTGGAGATAGTCATATTTGGTCCTGAAGTGGAGACAGCCTAGGTGTGGAGAAGCACTTCAATAGTAACGGTATCCAATTTTCATTTAAAAATAATGAATCTTCTGTGTTTTACTTTTTATATTTCATGAACATTTCTCACTGTTTCACTGTACACTATGTCCTTAGTTTATAAGATAATTTTCATTGTTTCAAGTGGTAATAGTTACAAAATTTTTCAATTTCCTTCAATTTTATAAGTATAGCTTTGAAATATCAGTTAATCATTCAGGCGTTCAAAGTAAAGTTAGGTTAACAAAATTCTTCTTTTCCCAAATCTCAACAGTATAAGACCATTTGGTTCATTAGTATAAAAATGTTAATATTTTACAAACAAAAGTATATAATTAATCTAATTTAAACATTGAATTCTGCCCATGAGAAAAGAGTCATTGTCGGGAAATATAAAATAAATTTATAATATTTAAAATTCTAAAAAACCAATTTGCCTTTATAAAAATTTTAAATAAAATTTTATTTTCTGGAATTATAAATTTAAAGGCAAAGTTTATTTATAGCATATTAACTTATAATAAATATCCATAGCAAGTTATATATGTTATAATATATAGCGTGTCCAATCAAGTCGGCACCATATTGAAAACTTTAAATTTAGGTGAAAAGTTACTTTTTATAAAAAGTTTCAAGCCGTATATGAGGTTTGTCGAAAAATATTAATTTTAATTAAGACTTAAATACATTTATTTCTAAAAATTTTTGTTATTAGGAAAAGTTAATATCCATTCGCCCTGAAAAACGATCTTTAATAATTTTTAGGTTAAATAAATTATGCAATGCTATCAAGTTTATAAAAGTATCAAAATCTGTTTTCCCACAGTGGATGGATAATATTGAATATCTGATAATAGTTCTAAATTATGATCAACTTTACTTGTCAATGTTTTTTAAAAATAGTAATATTTTTTATATTGTTATAATATCACTGTGTCTAACATGGAAATAGAAGATCTTACTATAAAAGAAATATTATGACAACTTTGACGATAGTGACTAGTTTTTGTTTAAGTTTTTTATAAATAGAGTCGTTAATTTTTGGAAGAATTTAATGGAATAGAAATGTTTTATTATAGTTAAACAAAATAAAATATTAAAAGTCAAATAAAAAGTATATATATATATATTGAAACACGTATGGGGGCTTTTTTACACAATTTATTTACAAAATTGTTAAGATACACTGAACTCTGCTGGATAACGTCTAACTACTTGACAATACAATGAACTCTTGTGAACACTTGACTCGAACTGACGTTAACTGCCCATGCATCCCCTTATATACAACATTATTTAATCTAGTCAGTGTGTTTAGAAGTTTCTAGAATTTTCTAGAAACATTATTTAAAATGGTCAGTTGATTTTTTTACAAACTTCTAAAAATCAACTGTCAACAATAATCTTTTAAATTAAGGTCCCTTCCTTTACGGTTATCCCGTTACACTGCCCCCTACTTAGATTCATTCCTCCTGGAATGTTATTTCCTACATCGGAATCCCGCACACTCCCTGAGCCAGCCAAACCATCTTCTTGGAGTTGCTGCGCATCTCCACTGTGGTTTCCCTGGTAAGGCGCCAAACGATCATGATGGACCACGACGGGTTTCCCTCTGGGAATTTTCACGATCCGATAAATGACATCGTTAATCTTCTTCTTGATGGTGTAAGGACCTTCCCAGTTCTTTTGTAATTTGGGACAAATACCTCGACGCCGTCGGGGGTTATAGAGCCAGACTAAATCTCCAACTTGGTAACTCTTTTCCATTGTCCGTGTGTCATAGTACCTCTTCATCCGATCACTAGATAATTGTAGTTTTCCACGCACCAGGTTGTGTATATTTTCCATTCGATTCTGAAGGTCGGCGACATATTGTTCACGTGCCATTTCTTCACCAGGTTTACAACCAAACACCAAGTCACATGGTAGCCTCATTTCTCTACCGAACAGGACCTTCGCAGGCGTTTGGCCAGTTGATTCGTTGATGGCCGATCGAATTGCCATTAGAAATAGTGGAATATGTCGATCCCAATCCCTCTGACAATCTGACACCACTTTTGACAGATAGTTGGTTATAGTCCGGTTCATTCGTTCCACCATTCCATCAGACTGAGGGTGCATCGCTGTGGTTCTCGTTTTGTGGATGCCTAATCTTTGGCAAACTTCTTGAAACAGCTTGCTCTCAAAATTTCTTCCTTGGTCTGAATGCAATTCTAGTGGTACCCCAAATCGGCTTACGAATTCTTCAACCAATATATCTGCTAAAGTGGTGGCTTCCTGATTGGGAACTGCATATGCTTCAACCCATTTAGTGAAGTAGTCCATTACAACAAAGATGTACTTGTTTCCTACATCGGTCTGTGGAAGTGGCCCCAATACATCTACTGCGATTCTTTCAAAAGGACTTCCAACCAGGTATTGCTGCATTTCCGCCTTCGGTTTTCGGTGCGGACCGTTACTGGCAGCACATGTAGTGCATTTACGACACCAATCTTTAACATCATTAGTGCAATTTACCCAGTAAAATCTATCTCGGATCTTTTGCAGCGTTTTCGTAATACCCAGATGTCCTCCGGAACTATCATTATGCATCTGTTTTAAAATTTCCGGTACAGCATTTTTTGGGACCACTATTTGTTTCCTTGTTTCTGTGCCCTCGGAATTTTCTACAAGTCTTTTAACGAGCCCTCCGTCCAAAATTAAAGAGTTCCATTGGGACCAGTATGCTTTTAAAGCAGGAGAGGATAAGGATATCTCTCTCCACAACGGACGACGGTCCATTCTCTTCCACTCCCGAATCTTTCTCAGAACGGGATCGTTTTCTTGTTGCTCCTCCAGCATAGAACTCTCGTCTTCTGGCACAACCTTAACTAAGGCAAGTTTTTCCTCGTTCTGCTCCATACGGGTACAATGGGGGCAATCAGGTCGACATGGTCTTCTGGAAAGTGCATCAGCATTACGATGTCTGGTTCCAGGTCTGTGCTCGATTTCAACATCATATTCCTGCAGTTTTTCGAGCCATCTTGCTATCTGTCCTTCTGGGTTCCTAAAGCTAAGTAGCCACTTTAAACTAGCATGGTCTGTTCTGATCAGGAATTTTCTGCCATACAGATATTTATAAAAGTGTTCGACGGATTTTACAACTGCTAACAGTTCCCTCCGAGTTACACAGTAGTTCTTTTCAGCTTTCGATAAAGTTTTGCTGAAGTAACCAACCACTCTTTCCTTACCGTCTTGTAGCTGTGACAAGACGGCTCCAATTCCCACATTGCTGGCGTCGGTGTCCAGAATAAGCTTACCATCAGGAAGTGGATAAGCAAGAACAGGTGCTGACGTAAGCTGTTTCTTCAATATTTCAAACGCCTCTTGACATTCCTGATCCCAACAGAAGGACTTATCTTGTTCTGTCAAACGTGTCAAGGGTTTGGCGATGTCTCCAAAATTCTTGACATATCGTCGGTAATAGGAACAAAGACCCAAGAAACTCCGGAGCTGATGTTTGTCGATAGGGATTGGCCATTCCTGAACGGCTTGTATCTTAGCGGGGTCAACAGCAACGCCATCCTTGCTTACGTTATGTCCTAAATAGTTGACCTGTCTCTGGAACAAGTGGCATTTCTTAACATTCAATGTTAGATTAGCGTTCTGTAATCTTTTAAAAACTTCTTCCAGGTTAGATAAATGTTCCTTAAAGGTCTTACCCATTATGATGATGTCGTCTAGATAAACTAGACAAGTTTCCCATGACAAACCCCGCAGGATGTTTTCCATTAGTCGTTCAAACGTCGCAGGAGCATTACAGAGGCCAAATGGAAGGACCGTGAATTGCCATAACCCTGATCCACTGGTAAAGGCAGTCTTTTCTTTGTCTGCAGGATTCATTTTAACTTGCCAGTATCCGCTTTTAAGGTCCAAGGTAGAAAACAGAGTAGAACCCGCCAAAGCGTCGAGGGCATCATCAATCCTTGGCAGAGGATAACTGTCCTTCTTAGTGACATCATTTAGCTTTCGATAGTCGACACAAAACCGCATTGATCCGTCTTTCTTTCTCACTAATACCACAGGAGAAGCCCACGGACTACTGGATGGTTCGACTATGCCATTTTGAATCATTTCTTTAAGGGCTCTGTCTGCTTCTTCCTTTTTAACTTGAGGCATCCTTCGGGGTACCTGTCGAATCGGACGTGCATCACCAGTGTCAATTCGATGTTGTACAACATCAGTTCTTCCCAGTTTACTTTTAGAACCAAATACAGGTTTATACCGGTAAAGTAGATCTCTTACCTGTTTCTTTTCTAATTTTGACAAAGAGGGGTCTAATTTTGTCATTAATTGTTCAATTTCGTTGGTCTCATCTGTTTCCGTAACATTTATCTTGTGAATTATGGCCATTACCGGTTCTAAACTTCCCATTTCCGTGTCCTTTCGGAGAAGAACTGGATGATCGTTCAAGTTGATAACTCGGATGGGTACCACTTTGGCGGATCTAACAAGAGTCTTACCCACAAGGAGTCCTTTTCCCAATTCATGGTCATGGTTCTTCGGCTCTATCATGGATGGGGCACCATCTGGCTCCAGTCCATCCAACCGCGCTGTGACGACACATTCGCAGCTTGCCGGAAGTTCGATATCATCGATTAGCTTAATCGAGGCATTGTCAACTTGTTTTCGGTGCAGAAATATTTCTTCATTACCAGTACGAAGGATACGTTGGCGAAGATCCAAATGAAAACCACAGTGGAGCATAACATCCATGCCCAGAAGAACATCTTCATCAACGTCAGCCACCAGCACTGAGTGAACAAGAGAGGTTGAACCAAACTGTAGCGTCACCTGTATCTCACCGTAGACTCTAGCAGAATCTCCGGTAGCGGTACGCAGTCTCCAACTGGTAGGCAACATCTTATTTCGCATAATGATGGTTGGTCGGACGATTGTTTTTGTAGCTCCAGTGTCTACCAGCATGCTAATATTCTTCCCATCAAGGAGGCCATCTACATATAAGCTGTCCACGTGATGTCGCAGAGTTGCCAATTTAATGGTGTGAGGGACTTCGGGAATGTTTAGGGTCGAAGTCGCCCTCCAGGAGTCGACCCGTTTAAAGTTTTCCTGCTGCTGGGGTACTTCAGCAGGAGATTTTTCTTTTTGGGGGCAAGTATTTCTTATATGGCCTAGTTCCCCGCAGTTCCAGCATCTCACTGGGCGCCTTCTTTTTGGAGATACCTTCATTAACCTCTCTACTACCGCTTTGACGTCGCTAACGGAATGAACGGCATGGTCGTAGTTACCAGTGACTTCCCTTAGTCGAGCAACTCCACGTGAGGCCTCCGTCGCCGCCTCAAACTCCAGGGCAATGGTCAAGGCGTCCACAAGGGTCTTCGGCCGCGCCAACCGTACAGCGCGCTGCAACTCGACGTCTCGAAGACCATCGGTGAAGGTTTGGACTGCTAGGCACTCCAGGAAATCCTCCGCTGCATTGGAATACGCAAGTCGTACCATTCTTGCTACATCCGCTTCAAATTCCTGGATAGTTTCTCCATTTTTCTGTTTTCGGCTCTTTAACTGCATTCGGTACACCGGTTGTAGATGAGTTTGACCATAACGCATCTCTAGACGATTCACCAATAACTCGAAGTTGTCAGCTTCATCCGGTGTCAATGATTGCAAGACGTCTAAAGCCTCGCCTTGCAGAGCTACGGTTAGGGACAATGCTTTCTCCTGGGATGACCATCCATTAGCTCTGGCCGCTGCGTCGAATTGTTTCAGGTAATTTGGCCAGGAAGTCTTCCCGTCGAAGGTCGGGGGTTTCATCGTCGTTCGTACATGGGTCGTCTCCTCGCTTCTTTGTCGTTCGACGTCTGCGTGGCAGGTTTCCATCCTTCTTGCATCTCCGTCGCCGTGGTGGATGGTTTGGTTTCGGCGGCTAGCTTCCTGTTCTTGTTGAAGCTTCCTTATCTCGGACTGCATTTGCTGGTTGATCTGGTTTTGCTCGTCTCGCAAGTTGGCGACTTGTTGATTTTGCTCGTCTCGCATGTTGGTCACTTGCTGATTCATGTTGTCCACTTGCTGATTCAAGTTGTCTACCTGCTGATTCAAGTTGGCAACTTGTTGATTTTGCTCGTCACGAAGGTGTGATATTTGCTGGGAGAAGGAACTGGATAACTCTTCTGGTAGGGTAGACATCCGTTGTGATAGCTGGGACACCTCTTCGCGCTGGCTTTTTATCTGACTGGATAGCTCCTCTTGTTGGTTCGTCATTCGCTGTGACAGCTGGGACATATCTTCGCGCTGGCTCTTCATCTGACTAGATAGCTCCTGTTGCTGGCTCGTCATAGTCGTCATTCGTCCTGATAGCTCCTCTTGCAGCCGGGAAAGTTGTTGAGTTTGTTCTTCTTGTAGTCGGGAAATTGCTTTTTGAACTGGGTCATCAAACTCCACAGCGTCAGGGTCCAAATTATTATTTACGTAGTACTCACGGAGCCTTCTCAACAATACGGATTTGCTTCCAGTAGTTTCCAACTCTAATTCTTCAAGCTCTCTTCTGAGCTCAGCCACCAATAGTTCATTTATCTTTTTTCCAGGCATTCTTGTATCTTCACCCCACACCTGACACCAATTTGAAACACGTATGGGGGCTTTTTTACACAATTTATTTACAAAATTGTTAAGATACACTGAACTCTGCTGGATAACGTCTAACTACTTGACAATACAATGAACTCTTGTGAACACTTGACTCGAACTGACGTTAACTGCCCATGCATCCCCTTATATACAACATTATTTAATCTAGTCAGTGTGTTTAGAAGTTTCTAGAATTTTCTAGAAACATTATTTAAAATGGTCAGTTGATTTTTTTACAAACTTCTAAAAATCAACTGTCAACAATAATCTTTTAAATTAAGGTCCCTTCCTTTACGGTTATCCCGTTACAATATATATATATATTGTTATGGTATCACTGTGTCTATTATGTAAAAAAAATATCTTACTATAAAAAAAGTATGACGACTATGACCAGTGACTATTTTTTTAACTTCCCGCCAAAAAAAATTAATTTTTTTTTTTAAATCGGGAAGTTATTGGTTTTACCCCGTTTTTCTAAAATCGAGTTTTCATCGGATCTCAACGTTTTGAGGTATTTGGAACCTCCCCTGACTATTTTTACGAGGGTGTCTATGTCTGTATGTATGTGTGGATATGTGTGTGTGTGTGTGTGTGTGTGTGTGTGTGTGTGTGTGTGTGTGTGTGTGTGTGTGTGTGTGTGTGTGTGTGGATGTATGTAAACCTCTTATAAATTTTGAACGGCTTGACCGATCGGAATCAAATAAAAAGCGTTCCAAAGAGTACCATCTAACTTTTAGACTCCCTGTAAGTTTGAGCCGATTCGAACCGGTATATTTTGAGAAATTTCAAAATAACCGAAAAAAACAATTGGTAAAAATGATGTTTTTTGGGCATATCTTTTTGGCTATTACATCGATCAATTTTATAACCTAATCAGCTCTTAAGCTTAAAAACCACGTCGAATGCCGTGTTGCAAATTAAAATCGGTTGATTCGTTCGTGAGATATCGTTGTCGGAAAATTTCAAAAAAAGTGTTTTTTTTTAATAACTTACAGGTTTTTTTACTAATCGATTTTGCACTCCCAGTAACATTTTTAGGTCTCAAAAAACTGCGCCGAATGCCATCTTGAACATCAAAATCGAATAAGGCGTTAAAAAGTTATGGCTTTTTAAACATTTCAAAAAAAGTCAAAAACGTCAAAATACGTCACGTTACTATAGCTTTGCGGTTAAAACTAGCGGGAAGTTGCGAAGTTTCGAATTTTTTTATTTGAAATGTATATAATGAGTGAAATCCTATAGAGACGGTTATTAAGATTTTGAATTGATTGTAAATTTTTTTTGAAAGATTTGTCATTTGTGAAAAATATTTTGAAGTTAACAATAAAAATAGAATTCTCAAAACAACAATATTTAAATTAAATTAAAATAAATCTAATACAAGAGAAGAACCCAACCCAAAATAAACCGGAGCAGTTAAAATTCAATTTAAAATATAAGAAGCAGAAGTAGATTTCATAACAAAATTGACGAACCAACGTGGGGCAACAAGAAGATACCAAGAAGACATCAAGAAAGCACCTAGAACTTCAAAATTCGAAGTATTTGAAGGCAGCACCATTAACATCTGGTATATAATAATTTGGGCATGATTTTTGGTTCAGGATAGTTGAAAGCATGAAGAGTGACATAGGCTACTTTTTATACAACAATCAACACGCCACGACGTCGATATAGAACCCAAAAAAGTGGTTAGATTTTTTATTGTCTGTCTGTATGTTTGTGCGTGCATCACATGAAAACTACTGATTCGATTCGAATGCGGTTTTCACAGATGTATTTATCTTCTTTTAACTTAACATTTCTCCCCTCACCCCTTTAACGTGACAATAGAGGGGTTTCAAATTTTGTATGAGAGTATCTCATTGATACATTTAAAAATACCACTGAAATAATACACAACATGCATACATACGTGCTATAACTTAGTTTTGATATTCGATACTAGATGGCGCTATGCTGTTATTAAAACAAATGACTCCAAATAACTGTATCCTACAGATATTATCCATTCACTTCTTATTCCTATCTCAGTAGACTATGCATTTTATTTCTTGGATTGGCACTTCATTTTGTTGGGTTGGTACCTAAACTAAACTAAACGTCCTGTCCTACTGTCGAAATATTGACAGCTCATATTATCAAAGGTTAAAATTTTTAAAGATAGAAATCATGGAGACTAGACAAGGAGTACGCACTCGACCGAGGGAATTGCCAAAATCTGTCCACGGTATCGTACATATTAGGTTAACTTTTTCATCACTTGCGGCGCTAGTTTTCCTTTTGTACCGGTATGAATATAGACAATTAAATAATCGTGAATTATTAAATTGGTTTTTATTATTTATATCTGAAAAATCGAACTACTTTTTTTCATTGTGTAAATAAATTAATAATACAATAATTAAAAATTATTTATTTTATTTCAAAGTACGTCCTCATTGGTCGCCATTTTGGTACAAATGGAACACCAGCGCCCTCTTATTTTGGTAGCCCTATTTGCATACATGGAGTTCGTACTCCTTGTCTAGTCTCCATGATAGAAATATTCAATAAGCAATGCCAAAAAAATCAGTATAGAACTACATAACAACATCATTAAATGTTATGGTATGTTTAACAAATAAAGCAACAGCAGCGAAAGTGGCTCAGATCTTTAAGATAAGTGCCTACCATTTTGCTATTTCTTTTAAATGAATGCTAGTTTGTGACAGCTAACATAAAGTTATATATTTTGCATTAGATTAATTGAAAGAGGTTTTTGTAATGATTTTATAAATATATATCATTTTTTAAATAAAATTTATATTATTAACATAATACATAACCGTTTTTGACAGATATCATAATAAATTATAAACAACGTTAAACATTTTGTAACTATAATTTAATTCAAAATTTTGTTAAATATTTTTAAATCTCATATCTACCTTTGTGTAACTGAGGTATATTTTTTGAAACTAATTAATATGACAAACATTCTAAATGCTTAATTTTTTTAGATTAGTGTTTGGAAAATACGGAGAATTATTAAGGATTGAAAAATAATGAGAAAGTCGCAGATAAAGGAAGTAAAACTGATACATTTGAGAAGTTTGTTTTAAAAAAAGACTTACAGCGACAGATTTGGATCTACCATTCTAAAAATGAACATTTTACTTTGGACTGATGCTAAACAGAATTTTGATTTTAAAGGGGGAGGCACTACACTATACAAACTTATAAAATTAATGGGATACAAATTTAAAAAAGTAAATGGACGACATATTTTATGTGAACAACGACACGTTAAAATTAGTAAAATCACTTTCATTCGGAAATATAAACAACTAAACAATCTTACTGAGAGAGTTACATTCGTGTACCTAGATGAAACATGGATCTATCAAAATGGTAGCTCAGTGCGTCAGTGGGTACACGATTCTGACCTGAAAAGTAATCCAGCTCGTGTAAAATCCGAAGGAAAGCGATTTACTATTTTACACGCTCACACGATACTGGATGATTTTTGGAAGGATGTGACTTGTTACTAGAGTCTTCGAATACAGACTTTGACTATCACAAAAGTATGAATAGTGACCTTTTTAAAAACTGGGTTGTTAATCAACACATTCCTGCTCTATCTGTATTTCAAGAAAAATGTGTGGTGGTCATGGACAACGCGCCATACCATTCAGTTCAACTTAACAAACCACCCTATTTTAGCGTAAAACGCGATGTTGCAGGAATGGTTAATCAACAATAACATTACGTTTGACACAAAAATGACAAAGAAACAACTGTACTCAATAATCTTACCTTATAAAACTGACGAAAAGATATATGTAGTGGATGAAATTTTAAAACAACAAGGACATGAAGTACTTCGACTACCACCATACCATTGTCATTACAATCCAATAGGACT
Organism: Altica lythri; assembly: GCA_964028335.1. NCBI lineage: Eukaryota > Metazoa > Arthropoda > Insecta > Coleoptera > Chrysomelidae > Altica > Altica lythri. Next base: position 4,475,368 of record OZ034806.1, on the reverse strand, counting down.
AGCATGGGGGTTTACTAAGACATATTATAACAAACATATAACATCTACTTATCTTGACCAAGATAGAGTTTAAAAAACGTGGACAGAAGCATTGACTAAATGTACACCAGACATGTGGCGAAATTTTTGTAGACATACTGACGAACTTATTTTTGCAGATTGGACTACTTACATGGGAAACTGCTCACATGACAATATTCGTCCTTTAATTATTTCATTGGAGGAATCAGATTCTGACGATTCCGATTTTGGATTTGATAGTGACTCTGATGCTTCCAGTGAAATAATGGAAGAGGATTGATCATACAAATACACTGACAACATTTACACGTTACATCTAAATCTGCATCTGTATTTGTTTTTATTTGCTTTTATGTAATTTATTAAAATATTTTTTTATTGTATCGGTTTGAAAAATTTCTGAAGAATTTCTGTTATAAAGAACATTATCAAAACATCTGCATATATACGTCAAATGCGACTCCACTTGGGGCGGACCAGGAAAATCAAATTTGTACTGGAGTAGTTTCCTCAATTAACCCATTGGATGTGAAATTTTATTACCCTACAGCCACTATTACAATAATGTCACACTGCGATGCCATTTGGATGTAAAATAGTAGACTTTAAAAAAGATGAATATAAAATTTGAGTACTGTGTTTTTATGTCAAACTCAAAAATAATTAAATAATTTTTTATCACTGCTTGAATAATTTAAAAGTTTTATTATACATTTGTAATTTTTTTTTTGACTTCTGCTTGATTAATTTAAAAGTTGTATTAAACGTTTTTAGTTAAAATATGTATATGTGCTACATTTTGAATTGTACTTATTTATTTGTAACTAGTTGTACTCGCAACGTCGTTCGCGTGGCGTGTGATTGTTGTATAAAAATTTTTTACCCCACCCCATTTAAGGAATGGGAGAGAAATTTTTATACACCAGATGTTAAGTTGAAAGAAGACAAATACATCTGTGAAAACCGCAGTCGAATCGAATCAGTAGTTTTCATGTGATGCGCGCACAAACATACAGACAGACAAAAAAATCTAACCACATTTTTGGGTTCTATTTCGATGTACCCGCGATGTCGTTTGCGTGGCGTGTTGATATTTGTATAAAAATTTCTTTCCTCACCCCGTTAAAGGGGAGGGGGGAGAAAGTTTTATACACCAGATGTTAAGTTGAAAGAAGACAAATACGTCTTTGAAAACCGCATTCGAATAGGATCAGTAGTTTTCAAACATATACATTTCTACAGTTTTATTATATGTATAGATAAAATGTAAATATAAAAGTATATTTTTCGTTATAGACCAAAAAAATAATAATTGACTATAAATAGGGATCTGTTCTGTGTAAAGGAATGTGTTATTTTGAGTATCAGTCAAAATTCATGTGAATTCAAATAGATCATTCTTGAATATTAATACTACTTGCAGCGAAAACTGACGTATCTACTTTAGTATCCAAATAAATATGTTATTTAACACAGACACATCTTTTTGAACAAAATTACGCTTTATAGTATTTTTTTTTAACCAAAATGTAATTTTTTTTTATAGTTTTTAAATAATAATAGTCTAATACCACTCGCGCATTAATGTGCGGGGTGTGTGGAGCGGCCGACATGACACTGTCGATAGACGCGTAGAGTCTTGAAAATTGGAGAATAAATTTGTTTTATTACGTAGTGGTGTACTAAGAAATGACTTTTTTAAATTGCATCACTAAGGATTTAAAATAAGGGTTGCAAATTTGTATGAAATTTGGTAGCAAAAAACTAAAGTCCAAGCGGATGAAGTCGCGGGTGGCCGCTAGTATATCTATAAATCTTTCTATCTGTCACCTCAAAAACAATTGTTTACATAATAAAAATATATGTAGTAGTTGGTGGTTCGTTGAAAAATTATTCGTATTCGTCTTGATACTTGCTATTTGTTAGTTTACATCAACAATGGTGCACGCATTTCTAAAACTTTTTTTAGACTGCTATTTTTTTATTCACAACATAGCATTTTTGAGACGTTTCGAAAAATACTGATTCACATATTCAGATTATACGCATTATTTTAAAATTGTTGAAAATGGAGAAAAAATGTTGAAAATCATACACAAATTTAAAAAAACGTAAGAAATTGTTGTAATTGTAAAGAAAATCAAAAAAAAAAAAAATGTAAAAAAATATTGATAATATTGAAAAATTGTTAAAAATGGTGTAAAAATATCATCATATACCTAGAAATTTTAAAAAACACGTAAAACATTGGAGAAAATTGGAAGTAATTTGTGACTATCTTGAAAAAATAAAATGAAAAAATAAAAATGGAAAAAAGAATCAAGATCAACTATCAAAAAAAAAACAAATTAAGAAAAAAAAAAAGAATTACAAAATAAACAGAATAAACAAAAAAAAATAGAAAAACAGAACAAAACATCAAAAAAAAACAAAATAGGTAGAATAATAGGAAAAAAAATAGGATAATAAAAAAAATTATTAATTGTTAGGCAGTACGAAGTTCGCCGGGTCACCTAGTTTAAATTAAACTTTATGGATTATTGGGTGAGCAGCAATAAATTGATAGGTGTTCTCTTTTAAGATTCTTTAATCCGAGCTTTAGGCCAATGTTACAGCCATCATCAGGAAGCTACAGTGTTATTTTTAGAGTGTTATATATATATATATATATATATATATATATATATATATATATATATATACAAAAGGGGAAAATTATTGGGCATGTACGCAAAAAGGATCAATAAGGCCACGAGTAGGAATGGTAACCGCAGACATGCATGTTTCTGGCTCATTAGCCGTCATCAGTGCGGCATAACCAAGTAGGGTATTGCACTTGGCTAGCAAAAGTGTTGGGTACTTGGGAGCAAAGGATGTTGGGGAAACATGTGTAAAGAAACACAAAAACACAAAAACAACGAACGCTCACACAGGAGTCCTATCGCCATTTTGTGCTTTCGGCCAGCTGTGCCAATGGGTTTTCGGCTAACAACCAGCGTCGCAACGTTGGCGAAACGGACTCATTGTGTTTGAGTCGTTCTAAGCCCAGGATATGAAATAAACAAAGTGCCAAGAAAATGCGTATTAATATAAACAAAAGGGGAAAATTATTGGGCATGTACGCAAAAAGGATCAATAAGGCCACGAGTAGGAATGGTAACCGCAGACATGCATGTTTCTGGCTCGTTAGCCGTCATCAGTGCGGCATAACCAAGTAAGGTATTGCACTTGGCTAGCAAAAGTGTTAAGTACTTGGGAGCAAACGATGGCAGGAAAACAAGTGTCAAAAAAAACACAAACAACGAAACTCACACAGGAGTCCTATCGCCATTTGTGGCTTCGGCCAGCTGTGCCACATTTCGGACTCATTGTGTTTAAGCCGTTCCAAGCCCAGTATGTAAAACAAAAATGGGTGCCATAGGTTATAACATATAATTACTAATTTAATTTAAATTAATATTGTTAGTGGCTGAGAATTTAAATTTAAACTTACATATATATATTATATAACATCGTTTATGAAATAATCTCATTAAGTTGTAAGTTATATTATTCATTTTATTTATATTTTTACACCTAGTTTATAATTATTGTAGATCCCTGATGATGGCTATAAATATAGCCGAAAGCTTGGAATAAATATTTAAAAGAGTACACCTTTCATATTGCTGCAAACCCAATAAATTTTAAACCATATATATATATATATATATATATATATATATATATATATATATATATATATATATATAACAAAGTGCCAAGAAAACGCGTATTAATATAAACATGCCCAATAATTGTCCCCTTTTGTATAGCTAGACACATACTTCAAAGAGTTTTCTTATAAAAGCCTAACTTGACTGCATCTCCAAGAATTTTGATCCTTATATATATATATATATAAACAAAGTGCCAAGAAAATGCGTATTAATATAAACAAAAGGGGAAAATTATTGGGCATGTACATGCCCAATAATTTTCCCCTTTTGTTTATATATATATATTATAACATATATGAGTGTATAATAATACTTTCTTTTGATTATATAAATTACTATGTTATAAAATATTCCTTACCATGAATTAAATTTGATTTTAAATATAAATATTAAATAGGTAAGAATTAACTTAATTTAATTATTTTCCAATATTATTATTTAAATATGCTACCGGCTATTCTCTTATATCAGGGTCAGAGTTCAAAATATTCAAAAAAAAAATAGATTCAAAATCAGTTAATATAAAAATTTTCAACAAAATGACTGTAAAACCTCACTATCCTAGACCAATGATGTTTTCTAGGCATCGATTGTATATAAATTTCTAACCTTACTAATTCAAAATGTGACAAACCTCAAGAAACCGTTGTTAAAACCAAATATGCATTAAATATATGAAATGAAATATTCTGACTTTTGTTAATAAACAATTCAAATTAAACTTATCAAATAGTGAATAATAATTTAGTTAAACACGTAAAACAGTGAAATACAAATGTTCATCAAAATTATAAAAATCAAACACAGGAAAACTCTTTATTGTAACGAGTGAAAAGTGGTTACCATTTGAATGAAACTTCGCTCCTCTTCTGGAGAACCAGGATTCGGAATTCACTTCTCAGGACAATCTACTTTCTTCCCCGGTACAGCAAAGATTTCAGGACACTTTGTAGAGATCGAACAATAAATTCTTCTTCAATCAAAAGATAAACTGCTACTACATCCACTGGTAAGTGTAATTATGACTTTCTTTCTTATTAAATATTAGTTTAATCTTCATTAACTTAATTAAAATGCAGTTATACCCATATACTGCTCAGCCCACAATTTAAAGATCTATTTCTTCATAAAATATTGTAATTTTCTCTTACCAATTGCTTTCTCTGGTTACCTTGTGATAATATTAATACTTTAAACTGATTTAAAACTTTCTTTTATCGATATTTTCAAAAAAAACTCAAAATTTCAACGGAGCAATTTTTAATACATCTTACATTTCAAGAACCGGAAAACAAGAGAGATTTCATCAAATCAACAAAAAAACAACTGAAAAATTCAACAAACTTAAATCTATACATCCTTACCACCTAATCGCCTACTAATTCCTTATTTAAATAAAATTACAAACAAAATCTAATTCTTGATTCATTATTATAATTTAAAACAATGATTATTCTTTTTATTTTTATAAAATTTACTAGCACTATAAACTAATATTTTTCTTTTTTCAGACTATTTCATTTGGAATTTGAACTATTAACAAATTAGAATATGGTTGATAAATTTATATATTTTAAAAGTAAGTAAAAATTTTAATATTTATTTTAATTATTTGTGATATTTTCATCATTTAATTTTCTTATTTAATTATACCCTTAATTCATTTAAAAATTACTGTTTAATTACTAACGTATTGGCAACTTTATAAGCTTTTAAATATTTACTTTTCCCATTTATCAATTTCATAATTATTGAAACTTTATATAATGTAGATTAAACCATTTTAAATCTTTAAAAAAAAAACTTTGAAATGAATTTGTATTTTTTTCTTTCTTATTCTATTTTCTTTTTCCTTTTTTAGGAATTATGAAGAAGATGATGATAATTGATCCTACTGTTACTGCATTTGCGCTCTGACCCGAAATAAGAAAATTTTCCTTTCTCTATTTGCCATAAGATTTTCATTCTACATTCTTATTTAATATAGCATAGTAACTCATATCATCTCAAATCCCCCAATTAAAATTTTTTTGAATCAATCATATGTCCATATTTGATTAAAAAAATTATAATTTCTATTCCCAATTTAATAATTTCATTGCTGTCAAGTAACTTTGCTTGATACATTATATCTTTAATATTCTATTTTATTCTTAGTTTATTTTGTAAAAAAATTTAACTTTATTTTAATAAAATAATACAAATTTCTTTGTTCTATATTTCATTTTACAAAATGTTCATTTGATGTACTTGCTTGTAAATGATTATTTATATTCTAAAACCATAAATCAATAAAAAAAATTAATTTATCTCATATTCCCTTCAAAAAAAAAAAATCTTTAACCAAGAATATTTAAACTTATTATTCATACCAGTTTCAATTTTAATATCTTTTCATTCCATGAACTGTTTTAATGTTTATTCTATAAACATCCCAGTATTTTTCATAAAAAAAAAACTATGTACACCTAAAACTACTATTTACAACCTAATATCTATTTACAAAATTGCTTGAAATATCATCTACCTAACATTTTTAATAGATTTTTCATTTCTATAATTTTTTTTATATCACATTTATTCTAAACATTTATTTAAATATAATTTATTCTTCTACTTTTAAACTTGTTCCCCTTTATTTAATATATTTTCTTATACATCTAACCTAATAAATCTAAATACCTTACCCCTTTCCTGATAATTCCAAATATACCTAATGCCTATTATAGATTTAAATTTCTTCCCCCTTTCATGATATTTACAAATAGACAAATTTTCTCGAAGTGCTTGTTTTATCTCCTCCAAGAAATCACTACAGAACTGCTTATCATCCACATACAAAATTTGATTTTTTTTGTTACTGAACCATAATAATGAATGTTCTGTTAACATATTACGTATTAACAATTTTTGTTCCGAGAAATCACTAGTATATTTTGTTTTACTTTTCACGATATTGACGAATACTTTAGGATGGATGTGGTTTATGTTTCCATCAAATTTAATTCCTGCATTGTTGAAGTGTGACATCATATTGGGAAGAACTCCCAATGCATTTCCTCTAACATTATTCTCCATAACTTCTTGTAGCTTCTTCTGTATATCCTCCATTTCCTTACTTAATTTTAACCCAGTTAATTCCTGGTTCTTACTGCAGACTCCTTTTTGTTTTTCTACTTCTCCCTCTAGTCTTTCAAATTCTTTTCCTAAATTAATTTTTAAATTGTCCACTACCTCCTAATTAATTTGCTCTTGGATTCGTATTTGTCTTATTTCTTTTTTTATAATTTCTTTTTGTTTGTTGATTTCAAGCTCAACTTCTTCAGGTACATTTTCTTTAATTGATTTACTTACTTCTTTTATTTTAATTTCTATACCTTTTTCAATTTCCCCCCTAATTTTTACTCCATTATCCTGTATTTCAGTTCTTAATTTCTTGTTCTGCTGTTCAATTTTCTTGTCAAATTCCTTTTTCATAGTTTTAACTTCTTCTCTAATTTTCAAATTGTCTTCTTTAATGTTATTAATTTCACTTCTTATAATCTTAGTTATATCTTCCTTTTGTTGATCCAATTTCTTATCTTGCTGATCAAATCTTTTATTTGTCTCATCCAATTTTTTATTTATTTCTTCATTCATCTTCACATTATCTTCTTTTCTGCTTTTATTAGACTCTTCAAATTTCTTATCTATATGCTCAAATCTTATCATAAGGAATTGAAGTATACCATCCATATCAGGTCTGGTTTCTTCTTTTGGTCTTTCTTGTACCATTTGTTCTTCTTGTGCATTTTCACACGCAGTTTCCTCCGTCTCTATTTCAACCATGGTTCGATCCTGCTCTCTCCCTATCTCAATTAAATTCTCTCCTTCTTCCGTTTCTGCTTCTTCCTGTGTCTGCCCTGTTTGAATCAGCTCTTCCACTCGGTAATCTCCTGCTCCGAATACTCTCTCTTCATGTACTTGTACCGCCACACTTTCAATCCCAATCTCTCCTCCATCACTACTTTCACTCTCATCTCCTACTACCTTACCATCTCTCAATCTCATTTTTCCATCCATATTTACAATTTATTTTATAAAGATAAATATAAATAATGTTTAAAATTTTTTTAATTTACAATACCTTTATCTTAATAAAGATTTACCAAGCAAATGTCTTTTAATTATTTTATTATTCTGATCAATCAGAATCAAGCAAATAGATCTCAAAGAAAAAAAATTACCAAACAAAGTTTTCTTGACTAGTGTTTTTAATATCCAAAAATCCTAAAGTTTTTATTCTTTAAAAAGGCTCTAGTTTTAATTATTTAGAGCCCCACGTTGGGCGCCAAAATTTATAACATATATGAGTGTATAATAATACTTTCTTTTGATTATATAAATTACTATGTTATAAAATATTCCTTACCATGAATTAAATTTGATTTTAAATATAAATATTAAATAGGTAAGAATTAACTTAATTTAATTATTTTCCAATATTATTATTTAAATATGCTACCGGCTATTCTCTTATATCAGGGTCAGAGCTCAAAATATTCAAAAAAAAAATAGATTCAAAATCAGTTAATATAAAAATTTTCAACAAAATGACTGTAAAACCTCACTATCCTAGACCAATGATGTTTTCTAGGCATCGATTGTATATAAATTTCTAACCTTACTAATTCAAAATGTGACAAACCTCAAGAAACCGTTGTTAAAACCAAATATGCATTAAATATATGAAATGAAATATTCTGACTTTTGTTAATAAACAATTCAAATTAAACTTATCAAATAGTGAATAATAATTTAGTTAAACACGTAAAACAGTGAAATACAAATGTTCATCAAAATTATAAAAATCAAACACAGGAAAACTCTTTATTGTAACGAGTGAAAAGTGGTTACCATTTGAATGAAACTTCGCTCCTCTTCTGGAGAACCAGGATTCGGAATTCACTTCTCAGGACAATCTACTTTCTTCCCCGGTACAGCAAAGATTTCAGGACACTTTGTAGAGATCGAACAATAAATTCTTCTTCAATCAAAAGATAAACTGCTACTACATCCACTGGTAAGTGTAATTATGACTTTCTTTCTTATTAAATATTAGTTTAATCTTCATTAACTTAATTAAAATGCAGTTATACCCATATACTGCTCAGCCCACAATTTAAAGATCTATTTCTTCATAAAATATTGTAATTTTCTTTTACCAATTGCTTTCTCTGGTTACCTTGTGATAATATTAATACTTTAAACTGATTTAAAACTTTCTTTTATCGATATTTTCAAAAAAAACTCAAAATTTTAACGGAGCAATTTTTAATACATCTTACATTTCAAGAACCGGAAAATAAGAGAGATTTCATCAAATCAACAAAAAAACAACTGAAAAATTCAACAAACTTAAATCTATACATCCTTACCACCTAATCGCCTACTAATTCCTTATTTAAATAAAATTACAAACAAATTCATTATTATAAGATTCATTATGATTCATTATTATAATTTAAAACAATGATTATTCTTTTTATTTTTATAAAATTAACTAGCACTATAAACTAATATTTTTCTTTTTTCAGACTATTTCATTTGGAATTTGAACTATTAACAAATTAGAATATGGTTGATAAATTTATATATTTTAAAAGTAAGTAAAAATTTTAAGATTTATTTTAATTATTTGTGATATTTTCATCATTTAATTTTCTTATTTAATTATACCCTTAATTCATTTAAAAATTACTGTTTAATTACTAACGTATTGGCAACTTTATAAGCTTTTAAATATTCACTTTTCCCATTTATCAATTTCATAATTATTGAAACTTTATATAATGTAGATTAAACCATTTTAAATCTTTAAAAAAAAAACTTTGAAATGAATTTGTATTTTTTTCTTTCTTATTCTATTTTCTTTTTCCTTTTTTAGGAATTATGAAGAAGATGATGATAATTGATCCTACTGTTACTGCATTTGCGCTCTGACCCGAAATAAGAAAATTTTCCTTTCTCTATTTGCCATAAGATTTTCATTCTACATTCTTATTTAATATAGCCTAGTAACTCATATCATCTCAAAATATATATATATATATATATATATATATATATATATATAAACAAAGTGCCAAGAAAACGCGTATTAATATAAAAAAAGGAGGATAACGGGAATGCAACGCAACAAGGATCGTGGTTACAAGTAGGAATGGTAACCGCAGACATGCATGTTTCTGGCTCATTAGCCGTCATCAGTGCGGCATAACCAAGTAGGGTATTGCACTTGGCTAGCAAAAGTGTTGGGTACTTGGGAGCAAAGGATGTTGGGGAAACATGTGTAAAGAAACACAAAATGGCGATAGGACTCCTGTGTGAGCGTTCGTTGTTTTTGTGTTTTTTGTGTTTCTTTACACATGTTTCCCCAACATTCTTTGCTCCCAAGTACCCAACACTTTTGATAGCCAAGTGCAATACCCTACTTGGTTATGCCGCACTGATGACGGCTAATGAGCCAGAAACATGCATGTCTGCGGTTACCATTCCTACTTGTAACCATGATCCTTGTTGCGTTGCATTCCCGTTATCCTCCTTTATATATATATATATATATATTGATGTGGATTTTTCTTCTTGGGACAGGTTCTTTCAGTGAAATGTTGGAACGTGTTCATGATTTTTAAATCGGTTGTCTGGATTAAGTATTTTTTTTGATATTGTATTTGTTTTGTTTAGTTCATATGTTAGGTTGTTAAGGGATTATTATGATGATAGATTGTCAAAAGATTTGGAATTTTGAAAAATGTCAGATGAAATAAAATTGTAAAAATTAAGTATTGAAATTTAAATTAAAACAAGAAGAGTTTATATATAAAAAAATAAAGAAATAAAAAGGTAATTGGAATTAGATAAGAGGATACAGAGAGGTCAGAGTTGGAAAATTGTAAAAGAAGAAGGTATAGAGAATGAGTTGAGCAGCAGAAAGGTATTAAATAGATGGAAAGGCAGCAGTAAGAAGGAGTTGGAAAGTAGTTGGAATAGGAAGAAATTAGAAATTTGAAGGTATACAGAAAGGGTTGAAGAACAGAAAAAGACAATCAATTTAAAAATTTTGAATCCACGACCGATAAATTCATTGAAAGTGGGTGTTCCTGAAGGAGGATCAATTTCAATTGGCGCCCAGAACGTGTGGCTGCTTTGGCACTGAGGGTAAGAGATTTTTCTTTACTATTAGGTGTCAAGCTTGCTTTATTAAAAAACAAAGGTGTGTGATTCGGAGTGAAAGATTAAATAAATAATAAATAGTTGTATGAAATTAAGAGGGGGAAAGGTTATTACAGATAGAATGTTAGAGCAAGGGGATAATATTGATAATCAGGAGGGTCAGGAGGGACAGGATAATCAGGGTAATCAGGATAGGCAGGGTATTCAGGATAGTCAGGATAATCAGGGTAATCAGGATAGTAAGATAGGGGATAGAAGGGATTCATCATGGGAACAAATGATGGAAATGTTAAAAAATATAAACAAAAATACTGAAGAAAATAAAGAAGAAATGAACAAAAAGATTGAAGCAATGAATAAAAATATGGAAGCAATAAACAGGAATATGGATTCAATGAAAAAAGAAAATAAAGAAGACATGAACAAAAATACTGAAGCAATAAACAAGAATATGGATTTAATAAAACAAGATATGAACAAAAATACTGAAGCAATAAATTTAAATATGGAAACAATCAAAAAAGACATGAACAAGAATATGGATTCTATAAAAAAAGAAATAAAAGAAGAATTCAAAAATGAGATGAAGAAACAAATGGAAATAAATAAACAAAAATTGGAAGAAACAAAGAAAGAAATAAGAACTGAAATAATAGCGAGAATAACGGAAATAGAGGAGTTACAAGAAGTAAAAATTAAAACACTTATTAACAAGGAATGTAAAGATGAAATAAAAGAATGTAAAGATGAAATCAAAGAAATCAATACTAATACAAATAAAAAATTGAATGACTTAGAAAAGATTATAAAACAAGATACAGTAAAGAAGATAAGTGAGATGGAAGGAAAAGTAGAAGAAATAAAGGTAGTACAAGAAAAAGAACGTGAAATGTTATTAGAAGAACTGGAAAAAAGGAATATAAATAAAAATCAAAATAACATGGGAATAATTAAAATTGAACATAAATTTAATGGGAATATTAATAAGACTCATCCGAAAATTTTCATAAGAATGGTGAAAAATAAATTAAAATGGTGTAGAGACCATGAAGAAATAAGAGAAAACCTGCGTGAGATGTTAGATGGGCAGGCACTGATATGGTTTGCTAGTAAAGAAGAAGAAATATTTGGGTTGGAAGAATTTGAGAAGAAGTTTTTAAGTTATTTCTGGGGTGATTTTGCTCAATCTAAATTTAGGGAAAAATTATATTTTGGAAAATATCAAGAAGGGGGAATGAACTATTCAAGTTATGCTTTATATTTATACAGTACTGCTATACATTTAGACCCAAAGTTAAGAGAAGAAGACATAATACAATATATTTCAAGACATTTTCGATATAATATTACAGAAACTATAGCAATTCAGAACATAATAATAGTTTACAACAATATTTACAGAGAATTGAACAAAATTTAAGTCGAGAAACATACAATGTAGGAAGATATTATGGAAACAACAGGGAAGCAGAATATAATAATTAAAATAAGAATTATGAAAGAGTGGATCGAAGAAATGGAAATATGAATGGTAATAGGAATCAAAATTATGAGAGAAATGGTATCGATGGAAGAAGAGGACAATTTAGTCGAGGGAATGAAAACCAGAATAGAAATCAAGGAAGATCAGGAGAAGAAAGGAACAGAATGGTAAATAATATTCAAAAGAGTCAACAGATAAATGAAGAAGATGTGATACAAAATGTTAATGTAGAAGTACATAGGGAAAATTTTTAATAGGGCACAATAGACAACAATGTATTTATGAACATCCAAGGGAATTTGTTAAATTTGGGGAGGAAAATGAATTTCAGGGAGAAAATGGGTTAATTTATATTCAAGGAAAATTAGGAATAAATAATATTTTATGTTTAATAGATACAGGTTCTGAGGCATCATTGTTAAATAAAAAATATTATTTATTCCTAATTTTCCTTGAATATAAATTAACCCATTTTCTCCCTGAAATTCATTTTCCTCCCCAAATTTAACAAATTCCCTTGGATGTTCATAAATACATTGTTGTCTATTGTTTTTTGGTAAGTGCCCTATTAAAAATTTTCCCTATGTACTTCTACATTAACATTTTGTATCACATCTTCTTCATTTATCTGTTGACTCTTTTGAATATTATTTACCATTCTGTTCCTTTCTTCTCCTGATCTTCCTTGATTTCTATTCTGGTTTTCATTCCCTCGACTAAATTGTCCTCTTCTTCCATCGATACCATTTCTCTCATAATTTTGATTCCTATTACCATTCATATTTCCATTTCTTCGATCCACTCTTTCATAATTCTTATTTTGATTATTATATTCTGCTTCCCTGTTGTTTCCATAATATCTTCCTACATTGTATGTTTCTCGACTTAAATTTTGTTCAATTCTCTGTAAATATTGTTGTAAACTATCTATATTTTTTATGTTCTGAATTGCTATAGTTTCTGTAATATTATATCGAAAATGTCTTGAAATATATTGTATTATGTCTTCTTCTCTTAACTTTGGGTCTAAATGTATAGCAGTACTGTATAAATATAAAGCATAACTTGAATAGTTCATTCCCCCTTCTTGATATTTTCCAAAATATAATTTTTCCCTAAATTTAGATTGAGCAAAATCACCCCAGAAATAACTTAAAAACTTCTTCTCAAATTCTTCCAACCCAAATATTTCTTCTTCTTTACTAGCAAACCATATCAGTGCCTGCCCATCTAACATCTCACGCAGGTTTTCTCTTATTTCTTCATGGTCTCTACACCATTTTAATTTATTTTTCACCATTCTTATGAAAATTTTCGGATGAGTCTTATTAATATTCCCATTAAATTTATGTTCAATTTTAATTATTCCCATGTTATTTTGATTTTTATTTATATTCCTTTTTTCCAGTTCTTCTAATAACATTTCACGTTCTTTTTCTTTATTTCTTCTACTTTTTCTTCCATCTCACTTATCTTCTTTACTGTATCTTGTTTTATAATCTTTTCTAAGTCATTCAATTTTCTATTTGTATTAGTATTGATTTCTTTGATTTCATCTTTACATTCCTTGTTAATAAGTGTTTTAATTTTTACTTCTTGTAACTCCTCTATTTCCGTTATTCTCGCTATTATTTCAGTTCTTATTTCTTTCTTTGTTTCTTCCAATTTTTGTTTATTTATTTCCATTTGTTTTTTCATCTCATTTTTAAATTCTTCTTTTATTTCTTTTTTTATAGAATCCATATTCTTGTTCATGTCTTTTTTCATTGTTTCCATATTTAAATTTATTGCTTCAGTATTTTTGTTCATGTCTTCTTTATTTTCTTTTTTCATTGAATCCATATTCCTGTTTATTGCTTCCATATTTTTATTCATTGCTTCAATCTTTTTGTTCATGTCTTCTTTATTTTCTTCAGTATTTTTGTTTATATTTTTTAACATTTCCATCATTTGTTCCCATGATGAGTCCCTTCTATCCCCTATCTTACTATCCTGATTGCCCTGATTATCCTGACTATCCTGAATACCCTGCCTATCCTGATTACCCTGATTATCCTGTCCCTCCTGACCCTCCTGATTATCAATATTATCCCCTTGCTCTAACATTCTATCTGTAATAACCTTTCCCCCTCTTAATTTCATACAACTATTTATTATTTATTTAATCTTTCACTCCGAATCACACACCTTTGTTTTTTAATAAAGCAAGCTTGACACCTAATAGTAAAGAAAAATCTCTTACCCTCAGTGCCAAAGCAGCCCCACGTTGGGCGCCAATTGAAATGGATCCTCCTTCAGGAACACCCACTTTCAATGAATTTATCGGTCGTGGATTCAAAATTTTTAAATTGATTGTCTTTTTCTGTTCTTCAACCCTTTCTGTATACCTTCAAATTTCTGATTTCTTCCTATTCGCTGCTTCTTTCTGCTCCAATACTTTCTATTTCTTGCCTTTTTTCTCCTCCTACCAATTTCCAGCCCTGACCTCACTGCTTTTCTGTACCTGCTATCTTCTCTGGTTTATGTCCAAGAATTTTATTTTTACTTATTTATAAATTCTTCTGGCTATATTTTTCTTCAACTCTTTTTATTTCTATTTAAATCTCAATATTTTTTAATAATTTTATCAAATTCTATATATTTTTTAACTTTTTATTTTCAATGACTTTTTAATTACAAATCTCTTGACAATCTAATCAACAATAATTATCCTAACAACATAACATCCTATCATCTAAACAAAAACAAATCCCATATATCAAAAATACTTAATCAAGACAACCGATTTAAAAATCATGACCACGTTCCAACACTTTATTGAAAGAACATGCACCACGAAGAAAAATCCATATCAATATATATATATATATATATATATATATATATATATATATATATATATATATATATGTTTGCAAAACGTTAAGTTTGGGGACATTTTTTAAATCTAAATATTTTTGTATACATTAGTATATTATATTGTTATCATAAAAAAAATATTTTTTTTAAAAAATATTGTTTTTTAAAGAATTGGTTATATACTGTAAAGTTTGAAGACTATTGTTTTTGTAAAACGTAAAATTTGAGGACTAATTTTTATAAGCATTTTTTTTGCCGTATTTGAATATACATTTAATTTAAAGACATGTAGTATTTTATTATAAACAATAAATATAAGTTTCTTACAAAAATCGAGTCGGTCACTCGTTCTAATAAAAGGCAAAGGTAACTGTTTTTTTACAAATATTTTTGTCACAGTCACCCCTTTAAAAGCGGCTTTATGAAATGTTTATGCTAAGACATATTATTGTAAAACTAATTATTAAAGACTATGTATGTAAAAATAACACTTTACAACTGATCAAGAAAATATTATAAACGAGATGGCTTCCATACAAATTTGGGAACATACTGATTAATAGTATATTATGTAACGAGCGATAATGTAGGTCAAACTCACGCAGATGAAGTTTGTAATTCATCCAGTGAGTTATGACCATTATCGCAAGTTAAATACTATACTTTATCTACGACTATAACAATAAATACTAAGATACAAGTACAAAGAAACAACTTTATTTACAAATCTAAATATTTATAACAATAACAGAAACGATTTAGTTGTAATTAGTTACTTATTTTGTTTATTAATAAAATTAATTGTAAAGTTTGAACAACCTGTAAACTGAATTTGTGGGACTAAATTATGCAATGTGATAGTTTCACTTTGTATTTGTTGCATACATGTTGTAGATGTACTAGCTGGTTGAGGGGTTACCTATAGATCTGTCGATAGAAACTTCTTATCAGGAGCCTCGTTTATGAAATCATTAAATTGTCCTGGCGTAATTTTTTTTGCCTTTTTTGCTACATGTTTCTATGATTGACGTTTCAGAAACGCGTTTAATTTTGAATAATTCCCTATTTTGATACCATTATTTATGTCGAGCGTGCTTTTTAATATAGAGTTAAAAGTCCACAGAGACGATGCTTTATTATATTTATTGCCAAGTTCATTCAAATATGCTAAAAGTACCTACATTTAATGTAAATCAGTTAACTTTCTTAGTGCTACACCAATCTTGAAAATTTTGGTAAACAGGTTTATATATGTTTTGCGACTTTTCTGGTAATAAGTTCTGTAGTGTAGCATTAGCTATTTGTCTTAATTCTGAAGGTACACTTAACAATTCACCTTCACTATCTGAATTCATATTTTTACTAAACTAAATTTGAAAATATCAAGTGACAGTGACAGTAGTCCCCTTAATAACAATAATGGACTGTTCCATAACTTCACACAATTTACATACCGAATCATAAACAGCGTGAGTTATAACTAACTATTATAACTCACGCTGTTGGTTTATAGAGACTATTATTAGCTTAAATGCAGTCGAACAATTAACATATAATTTAATAGGAGTAGATAAATAAGTTTAGCACATAAATTTAACAGAAAAATAAAAAAGATTATAATTTTTTTAGTCTTCGGAGTTAATATACCAAACGCTATAATTATAACAAATTTAAGTACCTAAATACAAAAAGTAATTTTTCTAATAATATTAGAACAGGTAACGGTGTAACGTTACTAGTTACTTTAACAAATAAGCAACGCGTTGCCGTTACTTACTAGTTATTTTAAAATGCAAAGCGTCACAGTTAAACTCTTAACTATAAAACAGATATACCTACCATTTATTTAAAAATCTCTTCATTAATAATAGTTGTTAAAATTTCCATCATTTATTTATTTCATTCAAGAGAATATAATGATCGTTTTCACACCATAAATTAAAAATATATTACACAAATAAATATAATATTTCTATCAAATAAAATTTTAAACTTTTTGAGTAATGAGAAATGTGTAAATCATTAATTGTAAAACAGTATATTTGGGCGCCTATGTTTAGGGCGTACCTATGTATAAATACCTTGAGACTGAAAAATGAATTATAGTCCATTTCATCGTTTTTGGCCGATTTGATATTAAAAACCACTGAAATAAGATTAAACTGTCATCCAAGTTACCAATGGCGGAGAGTTTTTTTTTAAATTAGGTCGTAAGTTTCTAAAACTATCAGTGTGGTTTGACATCTACAAAAATATGACATTAATAATTATTAAATTCAACCCTTCAACAACGAGCCGTACATGACGGTTACTAGGAATGTGAATTAAGTCAAGACTTCCGTATTGACTACTGTTTATTTACCGGTGAAACAAGATGCAGTTACGTAAGTGTTGTTTTAAAAAACAAACGTCCTCATTTAAATTTCTAATTTACCTGTATCTGAGAGAGATGTAACTCTAAATTTACTTTGAGTATGATTTCTGCCATCGGCCAAAATCGGTGAAATGGACTATACATTATATTCAGATAATTATAGATTTTTTGGAGAAATCAATTTTGTTTTATTTGTTATTTTAAAATGCTACAGTTGACTATGTGAAAGTTTTAAGAAGCAATAATAATAATAATATTAAAATATAATAAAATATTGTGAATATATTATTAGGAATATTTATTTATTTAACTATTTTTGATTTAAGATTCAGTCACATTATGATATAGTGAACCTTTAATTTTGTATAGAAATGGTTCACTTGGGTGAAAGAACCATTAGAATTACCCATATGTTTAACTATTTAGGGACTATGAAAAGCTTCCAAATCGAATTTGCTATTGTTAGGAAAGATCATGTATGTTACAATAATAAATCCATTTTCAAATATTTTATATTAAAATCCACTTTAGAGTAAATTTAACTCTAAATAGAAAAAGTTTTGGTATATGCATTTTTTTTAAATAATTTAAACCAATTTTTTTGTGATTTCGGTTTATTACGTACTTTAGGTTTTATATAAAATATTGTTAATAATAAGTTAATAATAGTTATTTATGCAACTAGTGCGTAAAGTGAACTTTTTTGACGAATGTGAATGTTGTCGCATGAGCCGCAGGCGAATGCGACAATCACATGAGTCAAAAAAGGAACATTTACGCACGAGTTGCATACAATATTTTTTCTACAACCGAATTTGTTTACAAGAAATACAAGTATAGGCCTGATTTTTTTTACGCTTTACTGCGAAAAAAAATATTATATTTAAGACATATTTTAGATAACAAAATATTTATTTTTTAAATTTATTTATTTTTTAAATTAATCTCACCTTATAATACCGGTACGTAAAAACGCGAAATGCTTAAATTATAAATTAATTGAAATGTCAATCAGTCATCATTTAAATAAAAATACTTACCCTTATTCATGAACTGATATTTCTGTCATATTAAAAATCAAACTAAAAATTACTGAATATAATATCTAGTTTTGTATGTATTAAACTGCAATAATTTAACAATTAAATATATTTACACAAATTTACACAATTAAATAATAAAAAAAAAGTTTCCTTACCCGGAATTGAACCCGAGTCATCTGGATAGAAGGTTAACACCTTACAATCTCGGCTAATAAGACACCTAAGATTATTCGCATAATCTTATACAAAACAGTGCTTATTTTACTTTTTTTCACTAGTCAAAAAAAAGCTTTTTTTTCACTAGTGAAAAAAAGTTAAACTTTACGAACCTTAAACCGTGCGTAAAGGTAATACTTTACGCACGGTTGTAGAAAAAATATATTTAAAGATACATATTTGAATATTATTTGAATAAGATAGAAATAAATCACAGTTTTTTAAATTTATTTAATTTTTACTCCTATGATTTTAGAAGTGTTATTTCTAAAAATAATTTCATTGCTTAATTCAAATACTTCAAGGTATAGTGAGTAAGGGATTAAGATAACCTTCGGCCGTTACACACTGTTTATTTCACTTGCGGATTATTAATTTGAATTAGTTTTTGTACCTGATGAATTAATCCGCTAACAATAAATTTAACAATTGAACCTAAACAAAATTTTGATTAAAGGATTATTGTACATTTCGATGGGTATTTCCATTGAAACTGAAAAGATATGAATAGCCCCCTTCATACCTGGTGGCACAACTTTTCTCCTTCTATTTATTAACGTATAGTAGAAAAATATATACATATTTTTTGTCATCAATTTTAAATGTGATATAATCAGTAGGGCTAATGTAATATTAAATTTAAAGACATTAAATAACATTTTATTTTAGTTGTATATTTTATAACAAATCGAAAATAATATTTTTAAACTTTGTGTTATTACTTATGGAAGGAATTTAGTACTAGAGGTAACAAAGAGAAAAATAAAAAAACTGTATGCAGCATGCCCAGAATAAAAGAAGAGAAAAAGCTAGCTTTCTTAACATACGACTATAATTATTGTATGTATACAAGAACATGAAAAACATAGTCGAATAAAAGTTAAGAAAAAATAATAAGGTACGCGCTACGCAGCAGGTGTTATGAATTATATATAAAAAGTATGTGCTAGCGAGTTTGTAAAACTTGTCGGTACTGGTCCTGTTTCATGGTACCCTGGACAATGTTATAAGTGTCAATGGTTAAAGAATGCCTGCGTAGTAGGTTCGAACCCCACTGGATACGACATTTTTTCAATTTCTCCTTAATGTCATTTTAATAATTTCTTGTTTGTATAATTTCTAAATTTCAAAAATTTTAAAAATCCGTTGAGAGTTATCTCAAAAATAATAGTTTACTAAAAATCAATGGTTCCGGTCTCCTAACCGAATAAAAATATAAGACAGGGCACAAAAAAAGTGACTTAGAGTTTGATGTTTCAATTGTCGATTTGACAAATCTTCTCTCTCATTAACGTCATCACAAAGTATAGATACCAGGAGTCTACACGGTAAAGGCTTTTAAATGTCGCGAAATTAAATTCAATATATAATATTAATTTATTTTTTTTAAATTAGTTGTCATAAAAGCTGTCAATAGCAACAAAACTTCCCGCGTAAGAATTTAAACGAGTATCTCTTGAACACGGGCGCACTCTACCGGCAATAGTTCTGTCCCCTAAATTGAGACCATTTGTTTAACATTACGTTTAAACTCCTGGTATCTATACTTCACGAACGTCATGTAACATGTGCTTAAGGAGGAAGTGAGTGAATGTCATATCTGATGGAATTTGAGTTCATTATAACGTTTCGCTTCCTAATCACTTAAGCATCCAATAGCTTAAATGGTTAAAGCCTGCCTGCGTATAAGGCAGTAGTAGTGGGTTCGAATCCCACTGAATGCGACATTTTTTTAATTTCTCCTTAATGTCATTTTAATAATTTCTTGTTTGTATGATTTCTAAATTTCAAAAAATTTCAAAAATCACCTTTATAATATGTCGTATGCTGCTGACGATTTTTATTTTTTCGTTCTGTTGTGTTAATCTTAAGAGCTATAAAAAAGTTGAATTATTACCTATTACAAACATGAATAACGTGTTACAATCGTTCAATTTTTGGAGTTTACTCCTTAAGAAACGATATATAAGGCACCTGGTATGAAAAAAATATGGGTAGTAAAATCGAGAGAAAGCGTTATGCGTTACGCATAACGTTGAGAAAAGTGTTACACGCAGGTGCAGTGAAACAGAAATATAATATCATTTCTCTCTCTCTATGCTTTTCGCAAACATCTTATAGTAAACGCATAAAAAAAGCACTTTCCAAAATCTTCAAAATTTTCAAAATTTTGAAAATTTTCAGAATTTTCAAAATTTTCAGAATTTTCGAAATTTTCAGAATTTTCAAAATTTTTTAAATTTTGAAATGATGATAATTTTTATTACATTCTGTATTAATTTTAAACGAAATACGAATTATAAGCATATCAATATATTTTAATAAATAGTTTTTGAAAATACGGCAATTTTTCGATTTTATGTTAAAATTCAAAAATTTTTACATCCTGTGATATATATAATAAAAACACAATACGAATAAACTTGATTAGTCAATTATGTACGTAATTGTTGGACTTCACGACTATTAAATTTTTAAAAATACGACTAATAACTATTTAATAAATTTGTATCGCCATCTCTTGGTTTTACTAATAAGGTGGTTAAATTAGTGTAAATAGTGTTGCATATTTTTTAGGCACTATTATTGACATAATCGTTATAAAAACACAAAAATACCATGGTGATCGTTCTTAAGGAGTAAACTCCAGTCGCGTGCCGAAGCTGACACATACACTTTTTTATTTTTTTAAATTACAGTGTCAACAAAGATAGCCAAATGTCAAATTTCAAGTCGCTAACTTTATTCGATTTACAATTTTGATCAAAACAGTCAGAGAGGCGAGCTAAATCAATGCTGTTAATAAAAATAACAATTTTACATTTTTTTTTTAATTCCTTTTTTATTTTTGAAATGGTTCGTGAGTTTTAGTGTTTTAATCATTATTTTTTTTATTTTCGTTTTTATAAATATATAACTTTTTGTTTTATTTCTTTTAATTTTGTTTAAGAATTTTAAACATTCATGACGTTACGACTTTGGTTGTTTTTCCTTATGTATGTAGCAAAATCTGAACACCATTTTTAAATTAATATTTGTCTTCACGGTTGAAATGTTTTTTCTATAAACATTAGTTTTATAACAATGGTTAATAATGTATTAAAATAAATTTGTAATATTTTTAAATATACCGTATATGTTTTTCTAATAACAACGGAATAATAACTGGGAAAGTAAAATTATTGTTAACTCCTATTTTTTATGAAACTTAAAAAGGAAAACACAATTAAAAATTGTAAAATACCTAGTACGAGATTATTATTTATTTTTGTAATAAAAAAGTATGTTTTTAGATAGGTACGTCCTCAAACTCATCAATAGTCAATAGGCATAAAAGTTTGAGGACATGTCCTCAAATTAACCAATTCCCAAACAAAAAGTTTGAGGACGGTCCCCAAAGTTGACAAAGGTCCTCAAACTCACCATTAGGTATCCGATACTGTCCCCAAACTCTACGGATTACATATATATATATATATATATATATATATATATATATAAAACGAACAGAGCGTTTTGTGACAGTCTAAAAATGTCCAAAGATGATACATAAAGTATCTAATGCCATACTGTCAATAGTAATAATTTCAGTTTTGAACTGAAATGGTGTCGGTTAGAAATTTCTAACACTTTAAAAGACACCTTTGATGCTGCCATATAAATAGATATAAATATCATTCATCCTATATCAGGGCAAAACCAAACTACAGACACGTGTTTCGCTCTTGTTTGAGCTCGTCAGTGTAGTACAGGCTATGTCTCTCAAGTCACTAATCAAGAGACATCCCTGCTATAAATTGAACGATATCTATAGATGTCAAGTGCGAAACTGATAAACAGTCGCAAGTGGTTCCATCTTCACTCCAAAAATGGTACTTCAGTGGTAGCTTTGCATCTTGTATATAACTTTAGGCAAGGTAAAATGATAAAACGAACAGAGCGTTTTGTGACAGTCTAAAAATGTCCAAAGATGATACATAAAGTATCTAATGCCATACTGTCAATAGTAATAATTTCAGTGAAGATGGAACCACTTGCGACTGTTTATCAGTTTCGCACTTGACATCTATAGATATCGTTCAATTTATAGCAGGGATGTCTTTTGATTAGTGACTTGAGAGACATAGCCTGTACTACACTGACGAGCTCAAACAAGAGCGAAACACGTGTCTGTAGTTTGGTTTTGCCCTGATATAGGTTGAATGATATTTATATCTATTTATATGGCAGCATCAAAGGTGTCTTTTAAAGTGTTAGAAATTTCGAACCGACACCATTTCAGTTCAAAACTGAAATTATTACTATTGACAGTATGGCATTAGATACTTTATGTATCATCTTTGGATATATATATATATATATATATATATATATATATATATATATATATATATATATTAGGGTGTTTCAAAAAAAGGCGAAAAATTTTTTCTTCGATTGCATGTGAAATTCTTGTTATATATGCTATAAAAAATATTCTGTGAAAATTTGAGCTCTTAATATCAACTTGAAGAACTCCATCACCGAATTTGAAGATTTATCATTGATTTAACATGGAAAAATGATTTTTTAACCTTCATTTCTCCTGCAAACTATGTAGAACATTATTTTTCGGAAAAACGATCACTGATCCTTCTTCAGTATTAAATTCTGTAAAAAAAGCTCTTAGAGTCCAGTCTCTAACGTCAACCCTCTCGTTTTTATTTGCGTTAGAAAAATTAGATTTTTTGAAATTTTGATTTTTTCCATTTAATGTTCAAATTTTGATCTCAGCCATAAAGTTTGAGGAAATTTTAGTAGATCGTTCAATGTTCCACAAATCTATGCCAAAAAAATTTTTTGTATCACTTTTGACTCCAAAATTTTAAGGTTCGCAATATCTATTTAAATGATTATTCGCTATAGTAATTTCACAACAAATTTTAAAATCTATCAACAAAATATTAAAATTGTTTAATTGTAATTCTACAATAAAGTCACCGTATCAAGATTTAATCTTAATTAAAAACTTGATCAGGTATAGCAATGTTCATGCCTTGATCTCTCAAAAAGCAAGTGCGAAGCTAGCGAATCATTTTTGGTATCTATCTGAGGAGCTCAGGTTTATTTCTTTTTGACAACGAAGTTTCACGGGATCAAAAATTATTAATGGTGAAGGCTATGAGAACTAGAGAAAGGATGTCATTCTTAAAAAGAGTAGAAGTTAAAGAAGTTAATTTAGTTAAGTACAATTAAACAATTTTAATATTTTGTTGATAGATTTTAAAATTTGTTGTAAAATTTATTATTATAGCGAATAATCATTAAAATAGATATTGCGAACCTGAAAATTTTGAAGCCAAAAGTGATATAAAAAATTTTCATGGCACAGATTTGTGAAGCATTGAACGATCTACTAAAATTTCCTCAAACTTTATGGTCTGAGATCAAAATTTGAACATTAAATGGAAAAAAATCGAAATTTCAAAAAATCTAATTTTTCTAACGCAAATAAAAACAAGAGGGTTGACGTTAGAGACTGGACCCTCAGAGGTTTTTTTTACAGAATTTAATACTGAAGAAGGATCAGTGATCGTTTTTCCGAAAAATAATGTTCTACATAGTTTGCAGGAGAAATGAAGGTTAAAAAATCATTTTCCATGTTAAATCAATGATAAATCTTCAAATTCGGTGATGGAGTTCTTCAAGTTGATATTAAGAGCTCAAATTTTCACAGAATTTTTTTTATAGCATATATAACAAGAATTTCACATGCAATCGAAAAAAAAAGTTTTTCGCCTTTTTTTGAAACACCCTAATATATATATATATATATATATATATATATATATATATATATATATATATATATATTGTTGTTGGACTCTTCAGGGTGGGTTCATCGATTAGCATTAACTAAAATTTCATTTTTCATTTTATACAACATAATATACATAATAATTTTTTTCAATTCAAAGACTTATAACTACTCTTAATTTATAATAAATTTTGCCCCTTTTCCTAAAATCCCTCTAATAATTATCTCTATTATAAAAGAATATTATTAGCTGATACTAGCTTTATAACAGAAATACTTATCTTAATGTAAATTCTTCGTATAATCTCCAAATGATAATTTCAATCTATGTACTTTATTTTTAATTCCAATTTCCACATTCTACTCCATATTCTATTTCTATTTAACTATATTAACGATACTTTCTCCATTATTCCATTATATTCAAGTTTATATTTTTTTTAATTACAATTCATGTGACATCCGTAAAATTTCTTTGACTCAAATAAATCAATCCTCCCCTTAACAACGTAGCAACCCCTTTTATACACTTTTTTTCAATTATTTTCTATCATTACTTGATAACTTCCATAGATTGACATTATCAAAATTTTATGTCCCGTTAGTCTTAAACATATTTACACTATACATAAAGACCAACTAGTTCATACCATAACAATTTCCCAAATTTAAAGTTTTACAAATTTTTGAAAAAAATATTTTATTAATTTAAAATTTAAAACATACAACAATTAACACTTTATAACAAATTCTGAATACTTTAAGTTTCTTCAAAATACCTATACAGGCTTTCAATATTAAATATTCCTCTAACATTTCTTGTTATCGGATCTTCAACAATATAACTATTAACACCTTTTTCATTTACTACCCTATAAAGTCCTTTAAATATAGCTTTTAATTTTCCTGATTCATTTTTGTTTAAATTTCCACTTATATAAGCTTTTATTATCACCAATTCTCCTTTCCTAAACTTTACAGGATATCTCACTTTTTTCTTAAATAACAAATTAATTTCCTCTTTATATTTATCATCAGTTTTTGTATCCTCTAATTCTTTCATCGTTTCCCCATTAATTCTTAGTTCATTTATATGTATTATCTCCTCATTATTGATTATTTTATCTAATTTTATTTGTTCTTTTTTCAATTTTATCCAACCTTCTTCATAATTAATAATAACATTCATTCTTTCTAATTCATCAGTACCTAATATTATATCATATTCCATATTTCCTATAATCAAACCTTGTATTTTATATATACTATTTCCAATTTTAATATTAATATTTGTAGTTCTATTAATTTCCCCTAATTTTTTTCCATTAGCACCTATTAACTTAATTCTTGGAATTCTAATCATTTTTTCTATTTTATTTTCCTCAATAATTTTTTCATTTATCAATGTTGCTTCTGATTCTGTATCTATTAAAATTTTAATTTTCTTATTATCCAACTTTCCTTCAATAATTAATGATCCAATTTTATCTTCTAATTTATTATTATTTTTTTCTAATTTTATAAATTCACTTGGATGTATATAACAACATTTAACATTAAAATTTTGTAGGTGCTTATTTAAAAATTTCCTTGTTCTGGTTCTACTCTAACATTTTCTACATTTTCTTCTACTTCTCTATTTTGCATATTAATTTGATTTATTCTTCTAGGTACATTATTATTTCCAGTTCTATCTTCTCTATTATTATTATTATGAATTTCATTCATATTTCTATATCTTGATCTTTCATATCTTCCATTACTTACATTTTGAAAACCATTTTCATTTCTGCTATTTCCATTTCTTATATTATTATTATTTTCCATACTATTTCCATTTCTATATGAATTTCCATTTATACGATTTCCATTTTCTCTCCCATTATATCCATAATTATAATTTCCATTGTTTCTATTATGCATTTCTTCTCTTCCTCTATTATATCCATTTCTGTTTTGATAATTTCTAAATCTATCATTTTCATAATTTTGTGACCTATTTTCATTAATCATTAGATTTCTTTCAACCCGATTTAAATACTCAATCAATTGTTTTTTTTTCTAATATTTTGTATGACTATTGTTTCAGAAACTGTTATATCATAATGTCTAGAAATATATAAAATAATTTCCTCTTCTCTCATAGGAGGTTCCAAATACTGGGCAACATTATATAATTGTAAAGCATAATTGGTTAAATTATTCCCTAATCTATAATTGAATTTTCCGAAATATAATTTTTCCCTACTTACCCCTTGTTTTGATTCACCCCAGAAATATTTAAGGAATTCCCTTTCAAAATCATTAAAGGTTAATATCTCATTTTCCTTTGTTGCATACCATAATGCAGCATTATCTTTCAAAGAACTTCTTATAATTTCTTTCCAATCTCTTTTATTCCTAGTTTTAGTTTTAATCATATTCATATAAGTGCATGGATGTAATATGCTAATATTCCCTGTAAACTTTACTGCTCCTTCTCCTCTATGTATTACCATATAGGAACCATCCTCAGTTCTTTCATTTTGCATCTCTTGTAATTTTTTTGTGTCATCTTCAAATTTCTTTGCTACTTCCATAACGTTCCTTTCCATAGTTTGTTGTATTCTTTCGTTTTCTTTCTTATTTTCATTTTGCTGCTCCTTCACATTTTTTTCTATATTATTAATCTTCTCCTGGTGTATATTACCCATTTTCTCCATCGCCTTAAATCCATCTTTCTATTGATCTACTTCTTTTTGTATTTTGATATTTTCTTCTTTAATAATATTTTTCATTTCATTTTTAATTTCGCTTTTAATATTCTTAATATCTAATTTTATGCCTTCTATATTTTCTTTTAAAATCTTTAACTCTTCCTTATCTTCTTTTCTATAATTTTCTTGTTTTCTACTATTTTCATCAAATTTTTCATCCATTTTTCTAATATTTTCATCCATTTTTCTATTATTTTCATCTAATTTTTCATCCATTTTATTTTCCATTTTTCTACCATTTTCATCCATTTTCTTTTCCATTTTTTTACTATTTTCATCCATTTTATTTTCCATTTTTTCCAAAAATTTAAACATTCTCACCATCTCTGTTTCTTGATGTGGTTTTGAACTAGTCGCATCTCCTATCACATCTACATTTACAACCTGAATAGTTGTGTTTTCTTCTCCTTCCGAAGATCCATCATTTTCCCTTATACCAATATTTTCTATTGTTTCATCTACATCTTGTCCTATACCATCATTACTTTTTGTTTCATGCCTATTTTCACTGTATTCTTGTATTCCATCTTCTCTCCTTCTATTTCTTCTATTTTGTCTTGTATCCATTTTATTTAAGTATTTTATTTTTAATTTAAAATGTCAATTTGTTATATTTATTTAATTTATATGTAGATTTTTAAAAAAATTTCTTTAACTTTATGGTCTTTATGTAGATATAAATATTATTAAGATTCTCACCTAATCCCCTTATTTCTATTCTAATTTGTATTATGTTGTATTTCAATGCTTCACTGCTCTAGTCTGCTAATCACACTTTTGTCTATTTCACCCTCTCAATATACTGCTTCCTGCAAACTGGACTACTCTATTTAACTGCTTTACTTGGTTGGGCCCCACGTTGGCTCGTCAATTTTGTTATGATTTACAATCACCAAATATATATATTGTTGTTGAACTCTTCAGGGTGGGTTCATCGATTAGCATTAACTCAAATTTCATTTTTCATTTTATACAACATTTAATATAACATTTTAACATTCAATACAATAGTATAATACAATACAATAATTTTTTTCAATTCAAAGACTTGTATGTATGTATGTATGTATGTATGTATGTATGTATGTATGTATGTATGTAGTTAGGGGTAACAGATACACCTGCGACCTATAAGATCTATTGTGTCCCCCTTTTCTTGCTATATTTCTGATGATTCCTCAGACTTATAGCAGCTCTTCTAGTCCTATCTTCCTTAGAAAGTTTAGGATATCATTGGGTTTTAAATTAGGTAGTTCTTCCCTTTCTATTTCGTATGACCCTAGGTATTTGACCCTAGAATTACTTAATGCCATGCATTCTGAAAGTATGTGTATTGAGGTTTCATCCTCTACCTCACAGAATCTGCAGTTTGCTTCATCTACTAATCCTAGTTTCTTCATATGTCCTCTTAATCGACAGTGACCGGTTAGTATTCCTGTTATAATTCGGAGGTTTTTCTTACTCAGGTTAAGACAGCTGTGAGATCTCTTCTGGTTATAGTTTCCCAGGAGCGTCTTCGATTGTCTTAGTCCTTCTAGATCATTCCAGTACTTGGATTTTTCGCTATCCATTTTTTTCTTTAGTTTTTCTAAGATTGTACTACTGCTGATCCCACAGGATGGTTCTGGTCCCAGGTATGGGGTTTCAGCTCCTTTTTTTGCCAGCTTGTCTGCTGTTTCATTTCCTTCTAATCCTACGTGTCCTGGAACCCATAGAAGGGTAACAGTGTTATTCTGTCCTAGTTCATTTAATTTGCCTAGGCATTCCCAGACCATCTTTGAATTGATTGTATCTGAGTTTAGAGCTTTGATGGCTGCTTGACTATCTGACATGATTACAATCTTCTGTCTACGATAGTTCCTTTCAATGTTAAATTCTATACATCTTTCGATGGCACGAATTTCTGCTTGAAAGATGCTTGGGTACGTACCCAAGCTTTCTGAGTATTTGGTTCTAGGTCCAAACACCCCTGCTCCTGTTCCTTTATCTGTCTTGGAGCCGTCCGTGTACCATTTTATGGCGTATTCAAAGACTTATAACTACTCTTAATTTATAATAAATTTTGCCCCTTTTCCTAAAATCCCTCTAATAAGTACAATTCATGTGACATCCGTAAAATTTCTTTGACTTAAATAACAACGTAGCAACCCCTTTTATACCCTTTTTTTTTCAATTATTTTCTATCATTACTTGATAACTTCCATAGATTGACATTATCAAAATTTTATATCTCGTTAGTCTTAAACATATTTACACTATACATAAAGATTAACTAGTTCATACCATAACAATATATATATATATATATATATATATATATATATATATATATAGTGACTGAAGAGACAACCTATACTGTACTGATGAGATCTAACAAGATCTTGACAGTATAAGCGAGATACTTTGTATCATTTTTTATTTTTTTGTATTACAAGACTGTCACAATTTGCTCCGTTTCTATATATATATATATATATATATATATATATATATATATATATATATATATACTTTTTACTTTTAAGCACTCACAAACAAGTGTGGGAGTTTATTTTATTAATGTAATGTAAACATAAAAAATCCATGTTGCAAATAACCTTTACGTGACATTTTTATTCGACGGAATTAATTTGGGAACGACAGTTCTCACAAAGCGGTCCTTTTGAAATTCGCACTAACAGTAAAAAAATAAATAAAATAACAGACGTTTAATAAAACTCGACGATGAACAGATTTAATCGATTAGCAGAAGAAAAATAACGCACTTGAAAATAAAAGATCTGGTTTATTTTCAAGGTTTAATTTATGTCCTTTATTTTTTTCGACGTAATGCAGTCTGTTTTTTAATTAAATCAAAATCTAGGTTATTACTTCGACCTGCGGTGTCTACGTTATTCAAACAAAAACAAATTATTTTAAATTTGCGTGAGAAAAAAAGTCACTGTGTAAACTTAAAGTCTCTAAATAAAACAAATAAAAAGTAACGAAATAAATAAAATAAAAAAAGAAGAAAATTACAAATTTAAAAAATCTTAAACATAAAAAAAAAAAATTAAAGAAAATTTTAAAAAATCGTAAATTCGGAAAAGTATAAGAAGAAAATAAAATTTGTATTAAAAAATTAAAAAAAAAAACAAAAACAAATCGCAAATCTTTTCAATTTTTATAATAATTATAATTTTTTTTATGGTTTTTACAATTTTCTGTGATTCTTTTTCACTAATTTTACAAAAAATAATAGAATTTTTCGTTGTTTTTTATTAATTATGATTTTATCATGGAAGTGGTGAAGGCTATAGGTAAATCGTTACAGGTTCGAGTCCTGCCGGATGCTACATTTTTCAATATACCCTTTATGTCATTTGGTGGTTATTGAATATCTAAATTTTAATTTAACATTTCTTAATCATTTTTATCTTTATTATAATTATAAATTTGTTGTTTTCAATATTTTATTGAAAATTCTTTCAATAACCAAACAAAAAATTAATATATATTAACTATTCCAATTCCTAATGAAATTAAAGGTTTCTAAGCTCTTGGTCCTAAATTAAGCCTTCCTACAATAATTGCTAAAGATATACTTAGATATTTTTAAACTAATCAGCAAAGTCGAAAACAATGTTAAAAAACAATGAAATGAAATCATTAAAAGTCAAGCTACCAAACATATCACAAACTTTTTACAATTTAATAGAAACCTTATTTTACCATCATCTAAGATCGAAATAAAAACAAAAATTTTTTGGTAAACAACTCCAACCTTTAAGTCAAACAAGAATTTCAGGTAGGCCAGTTTTTAGATAAGCTTTCTCTCTCTCTCTCTCTCTCTCTCTCTCCAAAACTCATACGGGACGGGCCATCTGGCTGGCGGTAGATGTTGCGTTCATTCGCTCCCATCGTACCTGTACAGGTAAAAAATTAATTTTCCTAATAATTTTAAAAAGCTTTTTAATTATTATTATTTTTATTGACCTTTTTATAACATGAATCTATTATTGCCAGATATTTTTATTGTTTATACTGTACCAAACGCTAATTTTGAATTACTTTTTTTTCAAAATATTTTAGTATGGCAGAAATTTATATTAGAGTTTCTTTAAGTATCTAAAAACCCAAAATTAATTTGCCTAAAAATGATTCCATTGTTAAACCTTCAGCCAGACCAACCTAAAAGTGAAGAGTGATTGGGCATATTGGAATAGTACTGGCGATCTGGTGTTATACATCATTCAAAGTTTAAAAATATTAAAGTATGTAATATCTTACACAACTAAGACTAGTGATCAGTTTTTGTTTTTAAATTTGTTATAAATAGTGGTTAATCTGAATTTTTAGAGAGAGATATATACAGTATTATTACAGAAAACTGTAATAGTGTCTTACTTAATAAAGCGAGTTATTAATGAAAAAATGTTGCAAAATGCAGAATATTAGTTATAATATTACAAGTTGTGTTGTCCCTTCTAACCGCAAACTAAAATGGTTGGTTTAAATTATCTGTTAGATATGCCAACCCCATTTGACTTTGAACTGTAATTCAATATCCGTCGAGGCACATAGCCAGGGAAGTTGTTGTTTTAGATAAATGGTCAATGTTTTTGAAAATATTTTTCAAAACTAGTAAAGCGATAGAATAACTAATATTCTGCATTTTGCAACATTTGTTCATTATATATACCGTTGTTAATTTATAAGAGAATAGGGAACATGCAATATTTTTAGTTTTGTTTTCATTTTAAAGAATTCCATGTAAAATAGTTCATAAACATATTAAAAAATTAAAACAATCTAATTTAACGTAAAAAAAGCGATTTTAATCAGATCGTTGAAATTGTCGCGCCAAAACGAACCTATAGTTCCGATGACGTCATTCCTGTCTGTCACTGGTCGTGCTTGCCGTCGTTGGCTGTAAAAAATTGCAAATTTTCTCGACTTATTTTTTTGTAACAGTTTAAAATGGACTATCCATCAACATCAGGTGATCACAATAATACCCCTAAAAGTCGTATTGACTCATGTTTTGTGTCAATTCGTCCATCTACTTCAACAAAGTTTCCAAATAAATTGTTTTTGAGTGGGCCTTCTGACCCAAACCTGAGAAGAAAGTGGTTTTAAGCTGCAAAGAGGAATGACTATTATTCTACAAAGACTATTATTCGATGCTGTGAAGACCACTTTGACGTAACTTGGCGACTACTTGTTATTATTGTTTGTACTGTACCTAAGTATTTACAAAACTTCTCAATAACTTATTTTTAATTTTAAAGTTGGAGAACGACGTAGAAAATTGGATGAAGCTTAAAATGTTTGGGGGAAACTTTATCTGAAAAAAGATGTTGTACCTCATAATTTTGAATGCCAAAATAGAATGATACCACTGAAACCTAGATCAGTAATAATGAAAAGGAAAAAACGTGAAATCCTTGAAAGCATCAAAAATACTGCAGCTATAATATTGGTATATTATTTCAGATTATTTTATTCTTACACCGAACATTTAAACTCACATTTTTATAATGATATAAAAGTTTAAAGTTTAAAAATGATGATTTATGCATACCTACCGTAGTAATGGTCCCTTTCATTTCTACACTTAAAAACTCTGGACTCTCGACAAAAAAAGTTACTACCATG
The DNA here is from genome assembly GCA_964028335.1 of Altica lythri. NCBI lineage: Eukaryota > Metazoa > Arthropoda > Insecta > Coleoptera > Chrysomelidae > Altica > Altica lythri. The sequence continues at coordinate 4,442,248 of OZ034806.1, read as the reverse complement.
TCGACACTAACTCTTGGTAAATTCTTGAAGTCTGCTTTGATTAACCCAACTTAAAATTTTATTAAAAACCTAAATAATATTCACTGCTAATAATCAATTTTACCTACACGCAAAGTTACCCACTAAAAAGTTGACATAGCAGGAGTGACATCACTAAACGCTGATTGGTGTTTTGAAATGCGTTTTGTTTTACGTAATTTTAATTCGTAATTATTGTTAAAAATCAACATAATCTATCTATCTATATATATAAAAATGAATGTTTGTCTGTATGTCTGTATGTCTGTATGTCTGTATGTCTGTATGTCTGTATGTCTGTATGTACTCAATGAACTCAAAAACTACATACATATGTAATTTTCCACGGAGAAGGTTTGTGTGATATGTTCATTGATGACACTCGCCACCAGGTGGCGCTGCAGAGTAGCAACTTCTGCCCCGTTCAATCGATTTTCATGAAAATTGGTATGTATATGTATTTTTCCACGGAGAAGATTTGTATGATATGCTCATTGATGCCACTCGCCACCAGGTGACGCTGCAGAGTAGCTACTTCTGCCCCGTTCAACCGATTGTCATGAAAATTGGTATGTGTATGTATTTTTCCACGGAGAAGATTTTGTATGATATGCTCATTGATGCCACTCGCCACCAGGTGACGCTGCAGAGAAGCTACTTCTGCCCCGTTTAACCGATTGTCATGAAAATTGGTATGTATATGTATTTTTCCACGTAGAAGGTTTGTATGATATGCTCATTGATGCCACTCGCCACCAGGTGGCGCTGCAGAGTAGCAACTTCTGCCCCGTTCAACCGATTGTCATGAAAATCGGTATGATTATGTATTTTTAATGGGTAAGATAAATATGATATTCGTATTAATTGTTGTTACCACCAGATGGCGCTTCCATGTATCAAATTCAATAGTGATTAAAAGATATCTAAACAAATTCGTATAAATATCAGTTCGAAAAATATATTTTTGGTGCGATAAGTAAAACCAAACTATACACTTTCTTTCCTTCTCTATCTCTTCTCCTCTTTTTTTTTTCTTCTTAAATTTATTTTAGTTATTGGCGTTGCAACGCGCGCCGGGTACAGCTAGTATTAAATAAAAACGTTCAAGTAGTCCTTCTTTAATATTAAAATGCCATTTTTAGCACTCCATAGAAGCCTTAAAAATGTCACTTTAAGACACTGAGTGCCTTAATATCACTTTATCTACTCCTTTGACAGTAAATGTCATTTATACTCATTGTCACCATGCAGGGTAAGTAAGCTATAACGCACAGTTGTGCGAAATGAAACGTCATGTTGGAATGACGTTTTATCTAAGTTCCTATTATAAGTAGTCATAGTGATTTAAGATTCCGTTTGTAAATTATTTTTTGTATCCAAACTTTGTGATTTCTATTCCCAAAGACGTAATATTAAGTATTTTGTGCAATTAAAATAATTACAGATTATTTTTGACTATTTTTTACTGTTGTCACTATCGACCCCAACCACTGTCACAACCGCCCCTAGGGTGGGGTCGATTGTGACACTTTTCTTTTTTTTTAACTTACTCCTATGAGATACCTATTGTAAATAGGGTAAAAATTTTAATATGCGTTCGTAGAGAGATAGACCAATTACTATAAAAACCAATTTTTATTCATCTAACTGCCATATACACAGAAATATGACGGATCAACTGAAAATTGTCACAACCGTACCCAGTCTACCCTACTCATTGTCACCATGCAGGGTAAGTAAGCTATAACGCACAGTTGTGCGTAATGAAACGTCATGTTGGAACGCGTATTTATGCATGTAAAACAAAACATTTTGCTGTTTTAAATAATTGTTACATTAAAAAATGTTTTTTTCAGCAAATATCTAACCCACACAATATTATAAATTAAAAATGTACAATAGTTTTTATTAAAAAATAAAACAGATTTAGGCAACATATATTACATTTTAAATGATTATTTAATCTAGTTTGTTACTTAATGTCATTACTTTGATAAATGTTATTTTAAACGCAAAATTTCGTCATATATTTTTTAGAGATTTCAAATATTAAGAATTAAAATATTGAGTCGTAGATAAAGCATAGTACGTAACTCGAGTTGTAAGAGGTATTACGTACTCGTGTAATTACGCACTCGCCGCTACGCGGCTTCGTGCCTAACTTTTCCACTCGTACGTAATGTCCTACTTACCACTATTGATACGTAATATACTATTATAGCACTGAGTGCCTTAATATGTTTATGGCACTGCTGGTAAAAGTGAATTGTCAAATTTTGAAAGCAAACGTCAAAATATTAGTATTTTATTAACATTAATATCAATAGTACAATTTGTGCAATTTGACAAATTAATTTCCTGCACTGCTGTTTTACCATTTTCCGTGGATAAGGAGGAATGATGCGCAGAAAAAATGGATTTTCCAGTCGAGGTTGACGCCACAATATCTTCGGATGTTTGTTGTTGGATTGATGTTGTTGGTAATGTTCGCTGCACTGTCAACAGCTTTTGGGCAATCAAATTCTTATTTTCCAAAGAATCCTCAATGTACCCCTCAGCAACGGTAGAAGATCTCCACCCCCCATGACGCTTAATTGTCGTCAAATTTGCGCCAGTATCGGCAAGTAAGGTCGCTGAAGAGCGGCGAAAACAGTGTCCCGTATAAAGGTTCGGATTTGGAAGTTCCAGAAATCTTGCTATAGCAGCAGGAATTTTTCCAAACGAATTAATTCCAACCGGATTTCTGGTACATTTACCTTTCACGTATTTCAAGAAAAATCGCCGGTGTCCGACATTTGCTGGTCGAAGAGCCACATATTTTCGATAAAGATCCAAATAAATTTTTTCAATAATAGTAAAACTTCGTGAAACATTGGTTTTAGTATCTGGTATTTTAATAATTAATAAAGTACCCATATCTTCCATATCGTCAACAGTCAATTGACAAAGCTCCTCCCTGCGGCAGGCACCAAATATTCCCACAATCACAACTACTTTCATTAGAAGATACTCATTATCTAATGCAGACTTCAAAAACTGGTCAATTTGGACTCCAGTCAAGATTTTTGATTTCTTTGGCCGGTAACCTTCTGCTTGACGCTTTAAATACGCGATAAGCTTAATATATTTGCTGATATCTACGTCGATATTTATACGTAGCATAGATTTGATCATCGAATAATTTGACCACAGAGATGATGCCTTCCATAGCTTTGCTTTCTCCTCAAAATAGGCCAGAAATACATTTTCGGTATATTTTCCAGAAACGCATTTTGCTTCACACCATTTCTGAAACTTATTATAGGCTATATCGTATTGAACCCTGGATTTTCTCGGCAACAAATCGAGGATTGCTCTATTGGCCGCCGCCTTTATGTCTTCAAATGGATCATTTTCATTACTTTCTTCCATTTTAAGAAAAATCTACAACCCTAACTACGTTTTAAATAAAACTAACAAACGTCTGACAGATGCATCAAAACATTCGTAAACAATTAAATCAACAATGGTTGCTAAGGTACATAGGTAATATACGATGCAATTTAAAATTATCTCCTTTGGATGTATTAATAAAGGTTTTTAAAATTTAATTCAAACTGTATTATTGCATTTTTGAAACGTTTGTGAAAAAAATATTGTATGATAAACGTGTTAAAAGTACCTTTTAAGGCACTCATGTGAATTGCAGAATTCGCTTCGCTCATTCTGCAAACCTTCCCATGCGTGCCTTAAAAATGTACTTTTAACACTAATATCATAAATAACTATTTAACATTTTTATCACAAAATTTTCATAAATATCATATTTGCATCTTATTGTAATTTGTTGTATTGGAAGTTGTCAGAAATAAAATATTTAAAATATCTGATTATAAATATGAATAAAAAAGAACCCAACCCAGAAGAAGCCGAAGCAGTAATAGTAAAATGAATGCACAATCCTGGCCAGCAAAACAGTCCCGGGCCATATACATGGCTCCGGATGGTTTAGCGCAGTTTTCTCCTCCAAACTGCATAATATACTTAATACTCTAAATAAGACTTTATTATCTACCGCAGATAATTCCCACCTGTCTATATTTAAGCTACATATAGACCAAAAGTGGATGACAAAATTGAACTAAAGAGGCTACATTGTACAAAGAACAGTATTGTTAATTCCAAAGAGTTTTTAGTTAAAGATGTTCTTTTTCCAAACCCTTTTTAGTAGTTTATTTACGATTAACAACTAAAAAAAAAGATTGTGCGTGTAACCTTCACGCGCGAAGTAAAACATGAAAAATTTAAAAATTTTGAAAAAATTAAAAATTTTGAAAAAATTAAAAATTTTGAAAAAATTAAAAATTTTGAAAAATTTTAAAATTTTGAAAAATTTAAAGATTTTAAAAATTTTGGAAATTTTAAAATTTTAAAAATTTTGAAAATTTTGAAAATTCTAAAAATCTTCAAAATTTTGAAAATTTTGGGAATTTTGAAAAAATTTAAAAATTTTGAAATTTTGAAAATTCTGAAAAATTTGAAAAATTTGAAAAATTTTAAAATTTTGAAAATTCTGAACAATTTGAAAATTTTGAAAATAGTCACGCCTAAAGAAATTTTATTTCAAAAAATTACTATTCGTGTTCAAATATAAATAAGAATTTTTTAAAAATAGTTATTTTTCAACAATACTTTATAAATATGTCATATTTTAATAGAATGCTTTCTACGAAACCGTGATTTTTTTAATAGAATACCTTCTACGAAACCGTGATTTTTTTACTGTAGTCCATTTCGATAATTTTAGTCACAGTAACAGTAGAAAATCCAAAAACAAAAGAATACAACAAGCTCGTTCTACAGTTTATCGATGTTTCTGGTATTTGCGAAGCAATAAAGCTAATGCAGCAAACATTTCATTACCATCTAACATTTGCGAAACTATGGTAAGAGAAATTTTTATAGCGTCTACCAATATGACGCATGTGACATTGTGTACGCTTAACAGAATTAACATTTATCATTATATTATTTTAATTTATAATAATACTAGCTGACCCGGCGGACTTCGTACCGCAAATCATTTATGTCATTCTTCAATTTTTCGTTTTTTCAATTTATTTTGATTTTATCGTTTTCATCATATTTTCTCGTTAGTTATCAGGTTTATACTATATTTTTTTCGTTATATTTTGTAGTTTATCGATAAAATATATTAGATGCATAGCAATACTTAATTTAGTAAGAATTTCTCGTTTGAATATAAGTGACATTAACTGCGTCACCTTCCGGTGGTGTCACAATACTTAAGTAAGGATTGCTCGTTTAAATATATGTGATATTAACTGCTCCACCTTACGGTGGCGTGCTATAAAATAATCAAATAAGTAGTGGTTGTTCGTTTAATGGAAGCGCCATCTGGTAGTAACTTCCAATAATACGAATATCACACTCATCTTACCCATTAAAAATACATCATCATACTGATTTTCATGACAATCGGTTGAACGGGGCGGAAATTTAATGGAAATATTAATAAGATTCATCAAAACATTTTCATAAGAATAGTGAAAAATAAGTTAAAATGGTGTGAAGATCATGAAGAAATAAGAAAATACCTGCGTGAGATGTTAGATGGGCAGGCATTAATATGTTTTGCCAGTAAAGATGAAATATTTGTGTTTGAAAAATTTAAGAAGATGTTTTTGAGTTATTTCTGGGGGAATTTTGTTCAATCTAAATTTAGGAAAAAGTTATATACAGGGAAATATCAAGAAAGGGGAAAACAATTTAAATTCATGAAAAGTTTGTATCGAGGGAAATATCAAGAAAGGGGAAAGCAATTTAAATTCATAAAAAGTTTGTATCGAGGGAACTATCAGGAAAGGGGAAAGAAATTTAAATTTATTAAAAGTTTGTATCGTGGGAAATATCAGGAAAGGGGGAAGGTATTTAAATTTAGAAAGAAGAAACATGCATGTCTGCGGTTACCATTCCTACTTGTAACCTATGATCCTTGTTGCGTTACATGCCCGTTATCCCCCTTTGTTTTATTATTAATACGCGTTATCTTGGCACCTTGTTTTTGTTTCACATCCTGGGCTTAGAACGACTCAAACACAATGAGTCCGTTTCGCCAACGTGGCGACGCTGGTTGTTAGCCCCTAAATGTGGGCTCAGCTGGCCGAAAGCACACAAAATGGCGATAGGACTCCTGTGTGAGCGTTCGTTGTTTTGTGTTTTTTGACACATGTTTCCCTACCATCCTTTGCTCCCAAGTACCCAACACTTTTGCTAGCCAAGTGCAATACCCTACTTGGTTATGCCGCACTGATGACGGCTAACGAGCCAGAAACATGCATGTCTGCGGTTACCATTCCTACTTGTAACCTATGATCCTTGTTGCGTTACATGCCCGTTATCCCCCTTTGTTTTATTATTAATACGCGTTATCTTGGCACCTTGTTTTTGTTTCACATCCTGGGCTTAGAACGACTCAAACACAATGAGTCCGTTTCGCCAACGTGGCGACGCTGGTTGTTAGCCCCTAAATGTGGGCTCAGCTGGCCGAAAGCACACAAAATGGCGATAGGACTCCTGTGTGAGCGTTCGTTGTTTTGTGTTTTTTGACACATGTTTCCCTACCATCCTTTGCTCCCAAGTACCCAACACTTTTGCTAGCCAAGTGCAATACCCTACTTGGTTATGCCGCACTGATGACGGCTAACGAGCCAGAAACATGCATGTCTGCGGTTACCATTCCTACTTGTAACCTATGATCCTTGTTGCGTTACATGCCCGTTATCCCCCTTTGTTTTATTATTAATACGCGTTATCTTGGCACCTTGTTTTTGTTTCACATCCTGGGCTTAGAACGACTCAAACACAATGAGTCCGTTTCGCCAACGTGGCGACGCTGGTTGTTAGCCCCTAAATGTGGGCTCAGCTGGCCGAAAGCACACAAAATGGCGATAGGACTCCTGTGTGAGCGTTCGTTGTTTTGTGTTTTTTGACACATGTTTCCCTACCATCCTTTGCTCCCAAGTACCCAACACTTTTGCTAGCCAAGTGCAATACCCTACTTGGTTATGCCGCACTGATGACGGCTAACGAGCCAGAAACATGCATGTCTGCGGTTACCATTCCTACTTGTAACCTATGATCCTTGTTGCGTTACATGCCCGTTATCCCCCTTTGTTTTATTATTAATACGCGTTATCTTGGCACCTTGTTTTTGTTTCACATCCTGGGCTTAGAACGACTCAAACACAATGAGTCCGTTTCGCCAACGTGGCGACGCTGGTTGTTAGCCCCTAAATGTGGGCTCAGCTGGCCGAAAGCACACAAAATGGCGATAGGACTCCTGTGTGAGCGTTCGTTGTTTTGTGTTTTTTGACACATGTTTCCCTACCATCCTTTGCTCCCAAGTACCCAACACTTTTGCTAGCCAAGTGCAATACCCTACTTGGTTATGCCGCACTGATGACGGCTAACGAGCCAGAAACATGCATGTCTGCGGTTACCATTCCTACTTGTAACCTATGATCCTTGTTGCGTTACATGCCCGTTATCCCCCTTTGTTTTATTATTAATACGCGTTATCTTGGCACCTTGTTTTTGTTTCACATCCTGGGCTTAGAACGACTCAAACACAATGAGTCCGTTTCGCCAACGTGGCGACGCTGGTTGTTAGCCCCTAAATGTGGGCTCAGCTGGCCGAAAGCACACAAAATGGCGATAGGACTCCTGTGTGAGCGTTCGTTGTTTTGTGTTTTTTGACACATGTTTCCCTACCATCCTTTGCTCCCAAGTACCCAACACTTTTGCTAGCCAAGTGCAATACCCTACTTGGTTATGCCGCACTGATGACGGCTAACGAGCCAGAAACATGCATGTCTGCGGTTACCATTCCTACTTGTAACCTATGATCCTTGTTGCGTTACATGCCCGTTATCCCCCTTTGTTTTATTATTAATACGCGTTATCTTGGCACCTTGTTTATATATATATATATATATATATATATATATATATATATATATATATATATATATATATATATATATATAAAACGAACAGAGCGTTTTGTGACAGTCTAAAAATGTCCAAAGATGATACATAACGTATCTAATGCCATACTGTCAAAAGTAATAATTTCAGTTTTGAACTGAAATGGTGTCGGTTAGAAATTTCTAACACTTTAAAAGACACCTTGGATGCTGCGATATAAATAAATATAAATATCATTCAACCTATATCAGGGCAAAACCAAACTACAGACACGTGTTTCGCTCTTATTTTGAGCTCGTCAGTGTAGTACAGGCTATGTCTCTCAAGTCACTAATCAAAAGACATCCCTGCTATAAATTGAACGATATCTATAGATGTCAATTGCGAAACTGATAAACAGTCGCAAGTGGTTCCATCTTCACTCCAAAAATGGTGCTTCAGTGGTAGCTTTGCATCTTGTATATAACCTTAGGCAAGGTAAAATGATAAAACGAACAGAGCGTTTTGTGACAGTCTAAAAATGTCCAAAGATGATACATAACGTATCTAATGCCATACTGTCAAAAGTAATAATTTCAGTTTTGAACTGAAATGGTGTCGGTTAGAAATTTCTAACACTTTAAAAGACACCTTGGATGCTGCGATATAAATAAATATAAATATCATTCAACCTATTGATTAGTGACTTGAGAGACATAGCCTGTACTACACTGACGAGCTCAAAATAAGAGCGAAACACGTGTCTGTAGTTTGGTTTTGCCCTGATATAGGTTGAATGATATTTATATTTATTTATATCGCAGCATCCAAGGTGTCTTTTAAAGTGTTAGAAATTTCTAACCGACACCATTTCAGTTCAAAACTGAAATTATTACTTTTGACAGTATGGCATTAGATACGTTATGTATCATCTTTGGATATATATATATATATATATATATATATATATATATATATATATATATATATATATATAAAGTAAAGCGGAAAGTAGTCACGGCTGACTAGTTAAAGAAGAACTTCAACAAAATTGAAAACAATCACAGGGAGTTCAGCCTATGGGGGGTTGTTTAAAGTAAACTCTGTTTTTACAAAAACCAAGCTTTCGAATTTTAATTAATTCTTTTTCAAGGCTACAAAATGAAAAAGTGAAGTTAACATGTTTACATTGTATAAAATATTACTTACAGTAAAGTTGAGTTTTGTTAAAATAATGAAAATGAAAGAACATGACTTTAAATATAAACTAAATTATTGTATAGAAACATTAGTTGTTAAATATTATTAATTGACATTGTCACTATTGACAATTGTTGACTACAAAGGTGTGTTGTTACCAACCCAAATACTAATATAAATTCAAATTTCCCAGATGGATTTAAAGACTTTTAAATTTGGTAGTATTATATTAACAATTTAATTTAATTATGTATTGTTGTTTGAAATTAAAGATCTTAATTTTTCAGATATTTAAGATGTCAGTACATTACAAGACAAACGGAAATGTAAAGGCTATGAGTAGTTGCCAGTTACTCATTTGTATTGCAATAGTGAATTACAAAAACAAGTATCTAACCTTAATACCTAAAAAGTAAGATCTTGAATTTCATTAGAAACACACAATGAAACTTGCAATTACATTACAAGTCTCAATTACACCTGTCTAATAGGCAGCAAGTGACTATCCCCTGCAGAGTTAATGTGATAGGTTAATACCTACAGAGGTTAGATACTTAATTAATTAAAATTCGAAAGCTTGGTTTTTGTAAAAACAGAGTTTACTTTAAACAACCCCCCATAGGCTGAACTCCCTGTGATTGTTTTCAATTTTGTTGAAGTTCTTCTATATATATATATATATATATACCGCATATCAAACAACTCTGGACGGACGTCACAACTGTCACTAGATATGTTTTCACATGTGCACCACTACAAAATCTATTTCTAAAAAAATGTGTTCGTTTGATAATAGTCATTAGTTATTACAAATAAATAAATATAATCTTTAAATACATATAGCACTCATAGTTCATGATTTTTATATATGTAGTTTTAAAAAAACTTACGTAAATGATTCGAATTACTTAAATTTATTGGAGTATTAACCATGTTTATTGAATACTGGGTATTTTAATAATTTCCTAGGAAGTACCTGCCTGAATGAAAACTTCACTTGTCATTGCATAGCTGCCAAGTCGTTTAGTGTTTTGATTTTGTCAGTTTGATATTTTGCGTTTTCATTTTCTTTCTAAATCTGTTCTTTTGAGAACAAACAGTAGTGTTTTTCGTGAGTATCTATATTTTCAATATGCCTAAAACATTAAATAGTCGCTGCAAAGAGCTTATAGCTTCTTTGATTGAATACTTTGAAAAGGAAAGAGATAATAATGGACCACTGTTACCTTTAACAGCCGTTAGAGAGGTAATGTATTTAATATATTTTATGTATTCACGTAAAATTTACTTTGCAAATTTTAGCGGGTAGCTGCGGCTTTAAAATTAAGTCGACAGAAATTAAAAAATGGTATGATCGTGAGCATATTATGGAAAGAATGGAAATTCTTCCAGTTATAATTGATCCAAACGAGGACAGTGATTCCAGCAGCTCAGATGAAAGCGATTAATAATATTATTTATGTAAGGAGGGCGTAAGTAAGTTACACACTTATTGTTATTTATATGGACCATTATTTTCTTTTAAGGAAGCACCTTCCAGAAATACAAATAATACGGAGCTAGTGAAAGTTCCTAGCAAGTTACAACAGAGCAAAGTATTTATAAATTATGAATTTAAAAACATTTTGATTGGATTAGTAAAGTTATAATTTCTGTATTAAATTAAATATTTTGTTAATATTAAATATTCTTATGCTTATAAAAGTTTGTGTTTTACTAACTTGGTGTAAATAAAAAAATACTTCACCGTCAGCCATTTACTTTTAAAATTTGTAATTAATTGTTGTGGTTTAAAATTTTAAATGTATATTTCGTGCTTTTATTTTCACTTGGCAACAGTGTTAACTTGGTTGTGTCAAGAAATCTGTGACGTGCGTTTAAAGTTGTTTGATATGAACTTTATATATATATATATATATATATATATATATTATAACATATATGTGTGTGTGTATGAATAATACTTTGTTTTGATTATATCAATCACTATGTTATAAAATATTCCTTACCTTTAATTAATTTTGAATTTTAAATATAAATAGTGAATAGGTAAGAATTAACTTAATGTAATTATTTTCCAATATGATTAATTAAATATGCTACCGGCTATTCCCTTATGTCAAGGTCAGAGTTCAAATATTCAACCAAACTAGATTCAAAATCAGTTAATACACAAATTTGCAATAAAATGACTGTAAAACCGCACTATCCTAGACCAACGATGTTTTCTAGGCATGAATTGTATATAAATTTCTAACCTTTCTAATTCAAAATGTGTCAAACTTCAAAGATACCGTTGATAAACCCAAATATGCATCAAATATATGAAATGAAGTATTCTGATTTGAGTTAATAAACAATTCAGATTAAACTTATCAAAAAGTGAATAATAATAATTTAGTTAAATACATAAAACAGTGAAATAAAAATGTTCATCAAAATTACAAAAATCAAACACATAAAAACTCTTTATTGTAACGAGTGAAAAGTGATTACCAATTGTACGAAGCTTCGCTCCTCTTCTGGAACCTGGATTCAGTTCTCAGGACAATCTACTTTCTTCCCCCGGTACAGCAAAGATTTCAGGAAACTTTGTAGAGATCAAACAATCAATTCCTCTTCAAGCCAAGCGATAAATTGCTGCTCTTTCCTCTGGTAAGTGTAATTATGACTTTCTTTCTTGTTAAATATTAATTTAATCTTCATTAACTCAATTAAAATGCAGTTATACCATATACTGCTCAACCCCCCAATTGAAATATCTATTTCTTCATAAAATCATATAAATTTCTCTTACCAATTGCTTTCTCTGGTTACCTTGAGATAATCTTTATACTTTAAACTGATTTAATACTTTCTTTTATCAATACTTTCAAAAAAAAACTCAAAATTTCTACGGAGCAATTTTTTAATACAACTTCCATTTCAACAACCAGAAAACAAGAGAGATTCTATCAAATCAACAAAGAAACAACTGAAAAATTCAACAAACTAAAATCTATCCATCTTATCACTTAATCGCCTACTAATTCCTTATTTAAATAAAATTACTAACAAAATCTAATTCTTGATTCAATATTACAATTTAAAACAATGATTATTCTTTTTTATTCTTATAAAATTTACTAGCACTACAAACTAATAATTTTCTCTTTTTCAGAATATTTCATTTGGCATTTGAACTATTAATAAATTAGAATATGGTTGGTAAATTTGTATATTTTAAAAGTAAGTAGAAGTTTTAATATTTATTTTAACTATTGGTGATATTTTTATAATTTAATTTTCTCATTTACTTACACCCCTAATTCATTTAAAATTAATGTTTAATTACTAATGTATTGGCAATTTTTTAAGCCTTTAATTATCTACTTTTCTCATTTATCAATTTCATAATTATTGAAACTTTATATAATGTAGATTAATCCATTTTGAATCTTTAAATAACAATCTTAGAAATGAATTTGTATTTTTTTTTTCTTATTCTATTTTCTTTTTCCTTTTTTAGGAATTATGAAGAAGATGATAATAATTGATCCTAATGTTACTACATTTGCGCTCTGACCCGAAATAAGAAAAATTTCCTTTCTCTATTTTCCATAAGATTTTCATTCGACATTCTTATTTAATATAGCATAGTAACTCATATCATCTCAAAATATATATATATATATATATATATATATATTAATTGTTATGATCTCTATACTCATATAATTGTATTCTTGTGACTCTTCAAGGTTGGGTTCTTCGATAATATTAAACTAAAAAGTCCATCTCAATTTTAACATCATTTAATATATAAATATATTAATTCTTTACAATACTTTAAAAAACAATATAACATTCATCATTTATCCTGTCATAAACTTAACACTAATTAATTTTAAATGAAATTTTGCCCTCTTTTCCTAAAATCACCGAATAACTATTTCTAATATACCTCTATTACCAGCTGATAACAAACTATACCAGAAATACTTATCTTTATAAACTATGCTTATTTTATTTTGAAAATCCAATCTATGCAAATATCCAATTAATCTTCTCTATATATATCCATTTTATTCCATATTTAACTCTACCATATAGTTATTATAACATTCTATTCATACATTAATCTTCTTTTATAATTTTTATATTTATATTCATTAACATTCAGTATTTATCTTCATTTTCAATTTCTATTATTATTATATTTACTTTATAATGGTTTTTAAATTTTTAAAATTCTATATAATTTCCTAAACTTTTTCTCTGACTTTACTCTCCAAAATTCTATGACATTCTATCTATAATTTTTTTTTTTTTTTTTTTTTTTATCCCCCTAGAAACCTCGCAACCCAAATTTTTTTTTATTTATGATTCCTTGATAATTTGCATAAATTGATTATTCAATTCTAATATCTAGTTAGTCTTAATTACACTTATATTACATATAAAGACCAACTATTGAATACCATAACAATTTCCCAAATTTAAAATTTTATAAATTTTAGAAAAAAAATTTTAATAATTTAAAATTTAAAATATATAACAATTAACATATTAACACAAATTCTGAATACTCTAAGTTTCTTCAAAATACCTATATAAGCTTCAATATTAAATACTCCTCTAACATTTCTTGTTATCGGATCTTCAACAATATAACTATTAACACCTTCCTCATTTACTATTCTATATGGTCCTTCAAATATAGCTTTTAATTTCCCTGATTCATTTTTCTTTAAATTTCCACTTATATATGCTTTTATTATTACCAAATCTCCTTTCTTAAACCTTACAGGATATTTCACTTTTTTCTTAATTTTTTTATAATATTTTTCCCACACATCCATTAACCTTTTTCTTACTTTTTCTATAATTTCATCATATTTTTTTCTTTCTTCTTCTTCTTCCCAATTTCGTTTTGGTTTTTGACCTAACATTAAATATGTTGGTGTTTCTTCTGTTATTACATTTGGAATATCATTGATATACATTTCTACTTTATTAATATAATTTTCCCATTCTTTATGTTTCTTTCCATTTAAACTTATTCGTAAAAATTTTATCACTTCTTTAATATATCTTTCTGCAGGATTTGCTGCAGGATGTCTTATACTAATACAATTCTTTTTGATTCCTTTCCTTTTTAAAAATTTTTCTAAATTCTGTCCTTGAAAATACGTTGCATTATCCATTACACATGTCCTTGGTTTACCTATTTCTTCTATAAATTTTTGTAAACAATTTTTAATACTTTTATAATTTGTCCTTCTACATGGGTATAATTTTATAAATTTTGTAAAAACATCAACAATTACCAATATATGTTTATTATTACTTTTACTTCTTATTAGATTACTAATGAAATCTATTGCTATTATTTCCAATTTTTCCATTGCTGTAACACTTTTCCCAATATTTTTATTCACTTTATTCTTATTTTTATTCAATTGACATATCTTACATGTTCTTGTTATTCCTTTTGCTATCTTTTGATCTTTTTTCATGATAAAATTTTCTCTAAATAATAACCATAATTTTCTTGAACCTATATGTCCATATGTTACATGTAAATTTTTTAATATTTGTTTTCCTAAATAACTCTCAATTACATAAACTTCTTCATTTCCTATTTCCTTTATATAATATCCATCTTTAATTAAAGTATTCTGTTTTTCTTTTTCTGTTAAATTTTGTTGACTTCTTATTATTTCTTCTTCCGAAAACATACCTTCATCTTCTATTAATTTGTTCATTCCAATTTGTATTATTCTTCCTTTATCCTTATTTTCACTACTTTCTCTTGATAATGTATCTGCAATAATATTTTCCTTTCCTGATAAATATCTAATTTCAAAATCATATTCTTGTAATAATAAACTCCATCGATATATCCTATTATTATTAAATCGATTGACCATTACATTCTTCAAAGCCATGTGATCGGTTTCAATTATAAATTTTTTTCCAATTAAATAAAATCGACATTTTTGCACACAAAAAACTATACTCGCAAATTCCAATTCTGATACACTATAATTTCTTTCATACATTTTTGTGACTCTAGACATAAAACATATTGGTACTTCTATTCCATTTTGTACTTGTATTAAAACCCCTGCTAACTTATTAATTGATGCATCTGTTCTTAATATAAAATCTAATTCATAATTTGGATGATATACCTTCAAATTATTAGTAAACATTTTTTTTAAATCATTGAATGCTTGTTCTCTTTCTTCATTCCAGTTCCATTTTACATTTTTCTTTAATAATTCTACTAATGGAATCTGTTTTTCTGATAGATTTGGTATTAACTTTTTATAATAATTCATCATTCCCAAAAATCCCCTTATTTGCTTTAAACTTTTTGGTTTCTCAAATTTTAAAATTTTATCTACTCTTTCCGTATCCATCTCTACTCCATTTTTATTAATTTTAAATCCTAAATATATCACTTCTTTTAAGAAAAATTGACATTTTTCTTTATTTACTTTCAATCCCGCTAAATCCAATTCTTTTAACACAATATTTAAGTGTTTTTTATGTTCTTCTTCACTTTTTGAATAAATTAATATATCATCTACATAATGAACAACAAAATTTTCATATTTGTTTAAAATTTTATGTAATGCTTTAACCAAAGCTGCACATGCACTTTGTATACCGAATGGTACTACTTTAAATTGATATACTACACCATCAATACTAAAACCAGTATATTTCCTACTACTTTTATGTAGAAGTATTAACCAAAAACTATGTTTTAAATCTATTTTACTAAAAATTTCAATTCCTGTTATTCTACCAAATATTGCTTCAATATGCATAGGTTTCTCATATTGTGGTATTGAAAATTTGTTAATATTTCTAGCATCTAGACATAACCTTAACTCTCCATTCCCTTTTTTCACAACTACAATTGGATTAATGAAAGATGTATCACTTCTCTCAATTATATTATTTTCTAGCATTTTATCTATTTCTATAGCTACTTGTTTTCTATATTGATATGGAATTGGATAAGTTTTAACTCGAAAATTTTCTATATTCTTTACTTCAAATCTGTGAGTATATTCTTTGGCAGTATTATTCTCTAATGTAATTAAATTTTGATATTTTTTAAATAACAAATTAATTTCATCTTTATATTTATCATCACTTTTTATATCTTCTCCTTCTTTCATCATTTCCCCATTAATTCTTAGTTCATTTATATGTATTATCTCCTCATTATTGTTTATTTTATTTAATTTGATTTGTTCTTCTTTCAATTTTATCCAACCTTCTTCATAATTAATAATAACATTCATTCTTTCTAATTCATCAGTACCTAATATTATATCATACTCCATATTTCCTATAATCAAACCTTGTATTTTATATATACTATTTCCAATTTTAATACTAATATTTATAGTCTTATTAATTTCCCCTAATTTTTTTCCATTAGCACCTATTAACTTAATTCTTGGAATTTTAATCATTTCTTCTAATTTATTATCCTCAATAATTTTTTCATTTATCAATGTTGCTTCTGATCCGGTATCTATTAAAATTCTAATTTTCTTATTTTCTAAATTTCCTTCAACAACTACTA
The DNA here is from genome assembly GCA_964028335.1 of Altica lythri. Lineage (NCBI taxonomy): Eukaryota > Metazoa > Arthropoda > Insecta > Coleoptera > Chrysomelidae > Altica > Altica lythri. The sequence continues at coordinate 4,425,471 of OZ034806.1, read as the reverse complement.
ATCCAATTTTATCTTCTAATTTATTATTATTTTCTTCTAATTTTATAAATTCACTAGGATGTATATAACAACATTTAACATTAAAATTTTGTAGGTGCTTATTTAAAAATTTTCTTGTTCTGGTTCTACCCTAACATTTTCTACATTTTCTTCTATTTCTCTACTTTGCATATTAATTTGATTTATTCTTCTAGGTACATTATTGTTTCCATTTCTATCTTCTCGATTATTATTATTATTATTATGAATTTCATTTATATTTCTATATCTTGATCTTTCATATCTTCCATTATTTACATTTTGAAAACCATTTTCATTTCTGTTATTTCCATTTCTTATATTATTATTATTATCCATATTATTTCCATTTCTATATGTATTTCCGTTTATACGATTTCCATTTTCTCTCCCATTATATCCATAATTATAATTTCCATTGTTTCTATTACGCATTTCTTCTCTTACTCTATTATATCCATTTCTGTTTTGATAATTTCTAAATCTATCATTTTCATAATTTTGTGATCTATTTTCATTAATCTTTAAATTTCTTTCAACTCGATTTAAATACTCAATCAATTGTTCTTTTTTTTTAATATTTTGTATAACTATTGTTTCAGAAACTGTTATATCATAATGTCTAGAAATATATAAAATTATTTCCTCTTCTCTCATAGGAGGTTCCAAATATTGTGCAACATTATATAATTGTAACGCATAATTAGTTAAATTATTCCCTAATCTATAATTGAATTTTCCGAAATATAATTTTTCCCTACTCACCCCTTGTTTTGATTCACCCCAGAAATATTTAAGAAATTCCCTTTCAAAATCATTAAAGGTTAATATTTCATTTTCCTGTGTTGCATACCATAATGCAGCATTATCTTTCAAAGAACTTCTTATAATTTCTTTCCAATCTCTTTTGTTCCTAGTCTTAGTTTTAATCATATTCATATACGTGCATGGATGTAATATACTGATATTCCCTGTAAATTTTACTGCTCCTTCTCCTCCATGTATTATCATATAGGAACCATCCTCAGTTCTTTCATTTTGCATTTCTTGTAATTTTTTTGTTTCATCTTCAAATTTCTTTGCTACTTCCATTACATTCCTTTCCATAGTTTGTAGTATTCTTTCATTTTCTTTCTTATTTTCATTTTTCTGCTCCTTCACATTTTTTTCTATATTATTAATCTTCTCCTGGTGTATATTACCCATTTCCTCCATCGCCTTAATTCCATCTTTCAATTGATCGACTTCTTTTTGTATTTTGATATTTTCTTCTTTAATAATATTTTTCATTTCATCTTTAAATGTTTCCATATTCTTGTTCATATCTTTTATTTCTTTTTTTATATCTTCTCTTATTTCTTTTTTCATAGAATCCATTTTTCTATTATTTTCATCAAATTTATTTTCCAAAAATTTAAACATTTTCTCCATCTCTGTTTCTTGATGTGGTTTTGAACTAGTCGCATCTCCTATCACATCAGCTTGTACCACTTGAAACATTGTTTTTTCTTCTCCTTCCGACGATCCATCATTACTTTCTGTTTCATGCATATTTTCATTAGATTCCTGTATTCCATCTTCTCTCCTTCTATTTCTTCTATTTTGTCTTGTATTCATTTTATTCAAATCTTTTAATTATTTTATATATTTATTTAATTTATAATGTTAACTTATTATATTACTTTATTATATTTATTCGATTTGTATTTAGTTTTAAAATTTTCAAAATTTTATGGTCTTTATATATAAATATAAATATACTTAAAACTCTCACCTAATCCTCTTATTTCTATTATAATGTATTTATGTTTTATTTCAATTCTTCACTGTTCTAATTTTCTAATCACTTCAATTGTCTATATCACCCTCTCAATTTCAATATACTGTTCTATTTTAAACTGGATTCTTGTTTTATTCACGCCCCACGTTGGCTCGCCATAATTGTTATGATCTCTATACTCATATAATTGTATTCTTGTGACTCTTCAAGGTTGGGTTCTTCGATAATATTAAACTAAAAAGTCCATCTCAATTTTAACATCATTTAATATATAAATATATTAATTCTTTACAATACTTTAAAAAACAATATAACATTCATCATTTATCCTGTCATAAACTTAACACTAATTAATTTTAAATGAAATTTTGCCCTCTTTTCCTAAAATCACCGAATAACTATTTCTAATATACCTCTATTACCAGCTGATAACAAACTATACCAGAAATACTTATCTTTATAAACTATGCTTATTTTATTTTGAAAATCCAATCTATGCAAATATCCAATTAATCTTCTCTATATATATCCATTTTATTCCATATTTAACTCTACCATATAGTTATTATAACATTCTATTCATACATTAATCTTCTTTTATAATTTTTATATTTATATTCATTAACATTCAGTATTTATCTTCATTTTCAATTTCTATTATTATTATATTTACTTTATAATGGTTTTTAAATTTTTAAAATTCTATATAATTTCCTAAACTTTTTCTCTGACTTTACTCTCCAAAATTCTATGACATTCTATCTATAATTTTTTTTTTTTTTTTTTTTTTTTTATCCCCCTAGAAACCTCGCAACCCAAATTTTTTTTTATTTATGATTCCTTGATAATTTGCATAAATTGATTATTCAATTCTAATATCTAGTTAGTCTTAATTACACTTATATTACATATAAAGACCAACTATTGAATACCATAACAATATATATATATATATATATATATATATATACCAATTTTCATAATAATCGGTCCAGTAGTTTTTGAGTTCATTGATTTCAAACATAAAAACACATCTTTTTTTATATATTATAAGATGTTAATTGTTTTTATATTAGTATATGATTATTTACGGGTTGTAGAAAAAGTATGGTTTTCTTGCTCTATTATAAAGGATATTAAACAGAAAAGCCAACATTATCGTAAATATAAGAATACCTGTGATCAAGCTGCCCTAGACCAACTAAAATACCTTAGAAAAAAAATTAAAACAGATATAGTCAACTACCACAAGCAGTTTATACAAAAAACCGAACAGTATATCAATAGGGATCCTAAACGGTTTTGGACTTATATTAAAAAAGAAGGGGTATTCCAAACAAAATGTCTTTCAATAATCTTACGCTTGACAACCCATCTGACATTTTAAACTCTTTTGCGGATTTTTTTTAGATTAGATACTTATTTTCTACTATTTCTCTTGACAACTCGCACACTTTTAAAAATTTTCAAGTTCACACATCTAGGATTAGTTTACGTTATATTTCGGAGCAGGACGTTATCTCAGGTATAAAAAAATTAAAACCTTCTTTTATAACGGGGCCAGATTTTATTCCCGCATTCATAATAAAAGATTGTAGATTTGTTCTTGCAAAACCTTTGCAGATACTTTTTAATATTTCACTTAAAACAAAATCTATACCGGCGGTAGGGAAAAAATCAAAAGTTTGTCCCGTTTTTTTAAAAAAATATAGATTATAAGTCTGTTTCAGTTATATGCAATTTTTGTAAGATTTTTGAATTAATACTACGTGATAATATATTTCCATGCCCAAAATGGATTTTATAAAACCAGATCTACGGTCACAAATCTTACTATAATAAAGTAGGCATTTAATGTGTAAAATATGTAACGATCATAACAGATCTCTTTTTTACCTCTTTCCCTGAAATCTCCAAGACTGTGCCACACTGAGAAGCTCTGGATGTTTTTCTTGCTCTCTTTTATTTTTGTTCATTTAGTTTTGATTTTTTTTTATATTTACATAATTATATTATTTCTTTTGTATTTGAAAATTATTTGTTTTTATTAGTATTCTGTAATTATTAGGATATTTTTTAAATTAGTTTCTTTTTTATATTCTTCCACTTATACATTAATCATCACTTTATTGAATAAATAAATAAATAAATAAATAAATAAATAAATAAATAAATAAATAAATAAATAAATAAATAAATAAATAAATAAATAAATAAATAAATAAATAAATAAATAAATAAATAATGGAAAAATTTATTCCGAAGGTACGTGAATTTTTTCATTCATTAATATTGATATTTAATATATTTAAATATTTTATTTGTTTACCGTGATTGAATGACGCGGCGTGTGAGAACGCCAAACTCCCCGTTTTAGCAATAACATTAGGGCTCTGTTAAAATTATAAATATTGGAGATACAGTTTCGGGAGTCGGGACTTTGTGAAATTTTCTGCTCTTTTCAGATCTTTTTTTCAATTTTAAAAATATTAAATTGATTTCGAGATTTTTCAAAAAAACCAAAACACTTTTTTTTTCACTCTTTTGTTTATAACTATTGCAATTTTTATCAGCGCATTTTCAACTGTTTCAAATAGTTTCTAGAGGTCAATACAAATTCAATGACACCAAAATCATAATTTTTGTGAACTCAATGACAATTTCTCAAAAATAGCTCTTGTAGACTTTACTAGTAGGTAACCCACAACGTAGTTCAGCTAGCTAGGGAAACAAACCCTTTTATGATGTTTTAACGATATAAATATAGAAGAAAGGGATGTTTCTATTTATTATCTTCTGAGTTTTTTATGTTATTGTAAATCTATGATTCTTCGTTTTTTTTTTATTTCGGTCTAAATAAATAAAGAAAAGCCTCTTGGTGGACTAAAACATATGCAAACGGGGAATAATTATTGTAACTTTAATAAAAGAAATCCTCCACAAAGACATAGCAGGGGTAGTAGGCGTGGGTTACTTAGTGTGTTGTATAAAAAACAAGTTACTTTAAACTAAGAACTTTAAAGAACCGGCTCAAGCCAAATGATCGAAGAAGTCACAACAGATCAACAGGTTTACCTCAAAAGCTGTGGTCTTTTCAAATAGGATTAGACTCAGAGGTATTTCTGGATATTATGAAAACATTTGTTGGTCAAAAACCTTAGTGTTTTAGTCAATTTTAAAATTCTTAAAAATCTTTTCTATCAATTGTCCACTGTTTTAGAAATCTCCTTAAAAAGTCTTTTTACCGATGCCAGCCAAATGTCTTATGCGGCTGTAGTTTTTTTAAGACTGGAAGTTATTAAGCTTTAAGCAAAAAGTAGATAAAACTCCAGTTTGAAAGAAGATATCCATACCAAGGCGAAAGTTATTAGTAGCTACCATTGTGTGGGAGAGTTCAAACGATGTAGTTGCACATTCAGAATAAATTGCACTAGCAGTTTTTTGAGCCATCTGTGTACACCATTTGCCTGTTTGGGTATTTATCTAGCATCGTAAGAAATTCCTGATTGTTGTTTGTTTTTTAAATATGTAAAGGTTAAACTCTTGAATTCTACAAAAGTATTCAAAGTAATATGTAAGAATTACTTTTATCACTTATAGTCACAGTAATTCAATAAATTATTTATTAATAATAAATATATCAGTTACCATGATAACTTATGTGGAAAAAATGTATGTAGGTACCGTAAAACGGGGCGGCTTGATAACACCGAGGCGACTTGATACATTCTACCCCTCTTGCCTAAAATGCGCACACCACTGTGCTACACATGGATGCGACCGGCAAATATGTACTCATTCGACGCGTTAGTAGGCACTCTTTCAAAATAAGGTTAGTAGAGTACAGTGGAAGACTTGTTGTTCCCGCAGTATTTGTCCAAAAAAACGGGTATAAAACCAGGTATTTATTAACTGTTATACTTTCTATTGGGTATAGACAATAGTGAATGCAAAGATATCCCCGTATTTTTTTTATGGCTACTAAATTAGCCAAAAACAATATCCTAACCTCAAAGTTGGATTATACAGAAACATTTACCATTTTATTTTTTTCCTCCTTTTCAGGGGTGACTTGATAATAAGGATAAATATGGTCAGAACATATAAAAGAAAACCAGGCAGCAGAGAATACTGCGATTTTGATAAGGAAACAGTAAAGTTTGCTGTGTCGCGTCATAGAGACGAGGGAGTTGCAGTTACACAGCTATGTAAAGAATATAATATACCTATTGCCACTTTATACAGAAAAATTAAGGGAAAATACCCAAAAAAATATGGCGGTCAGCTTGCGATGTCAAAGGATGAAGAGGATATGCTTGCTAATGCTATTAGTGTTGCTGCTGATTGGGGTTATCCGTGCGACTCAAACGATATCAAAGATATAGTTCAAAATTATTTAGGAAGACATGGGAAAACTGCACCCCAATTTGTAAATAATAGACCAGGGGAAACTTGGTTACAAAAATTTTTATTGCGGCATAAGGAAAAGCTGTCAAAAAGGTTATCCCAATCAATAAAAGAAAGCGGAGCTAAGGTATGCCATGAAACAATCAATAAATATTTTGATAACTTGGCAGAAAGTCTAAAAGATGTTCCACCGTCTGCAGTTGTAAATTATGACGAAACTAACTTCACTGACGATCCAGGTCGCGTAAAAGTAATCTCTGGTCCACGTGGACGGAAAATGGGCCACCTGGGGCTAGATTCAATCGTTCCCATTCAGGCTGGTTCGATGGAAATATTTTTGAGGATTGGTTTATCAATATAATACTGCCATATTTTCGAACTTTAACACCTGGCCCTAAGGTACTCATCGGTGACAACCTGCAAGTCATATTTCCATAAATGTTATAAAAAAATGTGAAGAAAACGAAATTCGTTTTATACTGCTGCCACCCAACAGCACCCATTTAACGCAACCTTTAGATGTTAGTGTCTTCCGGCCAATTAAGACTGCCTGGAGACAGACACTTCAGCAATGGAAAAAAAATAATAGGGGAGTGGTGAGGAAAGATGTCTTTCCCCGATTATTGAATCAAGCATTAAATCACGTTGAAGCTAGTGGTGAGAAGAACATAAAATCTGGCTTTGAAGCAACCGGCATATGTCCGCTAAATAGGAAGAAGGTTCTGGATAAGTTACCGAAAACAGACGAACCTGCAATATTACAAGGTGATATGGCGCAATCATTAAAAGAGATCTTCGAAAGTTCAAGATTCAAAACTGCAGTAACTGTTGGAAGAAAAAAGAAGCTGACTGTACCAGCGGGCAGAAGCATATCTCGATATGGCGTTGAAATGCCACAGACATCTCCAGGAAGAAAACCTTTGCAAAATCTAAAAACAAGGTATTTATCGTCTTCCTCATCTGAAAGTGATATAAGTGAGAAAATATTAACTGTTGATAGTGATGCGGACCCTGAATCATTCTCGGATGTAGAAAACGGAAGTGACATGGACCAACATAAAGAAAAAGAAAATGACATTCCACAAAGTGATTTAAATGATTTGAAATCAGGTGATTATATTTTTGTTGGTTTAAAAACCGAGTCAGACACTTTTAAAAACTACGTGGCGAAAATAACAAGTTGTGAACAGAGTGAAACCTATCTTTGCACATTTTTGAGACAAAGCTCTAAAATTTCAAACGCCTATATTTATCCTGAGGTAGAGGACGTTGGTATTGTGAAAAAGATAGAAATTAGGCAGAAACTTACGGAATTTGAAACATTAAGGAGGGGACAGATCAAATTTAAACATTTGAATTTTTAATTTTTTTTACGATTTGCAGCTAGGTACATGTAACAGAATACTGGCTAGGTTTTATATTTTTAACTTTGTCGATATAGTATATTATTCTATTTTAAATTCCTAACACACCAAAGAATGTAGGTAGTACTTACAGATATTGTTTTTTACGTTTATTATTTTTAGAGTTTCGTTTTTATATTTCCAAATAAATTCTTAAATACAAATTCAATTTGTTTCATTAAAAAGGTTGTTGGGGTAGGCAGGTAGGTACCTATGCTGAAAAAATGTGACGCTCTGTTGCTATAGGGAATTATATTTTTGAGTTTTTTCTATCAAGACGCCTCAATTGAGGTTTGAAATGCTAAAATAGAGTTAAATTCAGGCATTTATCAAGTCGCCCCACTATTTTTTTGTCCCTAAGATGGAACACCAGTTTTTTTTCGACTTTGCATTGGATAATCACTAGCCCAAAGTTATCTGAAGTATTTTTTGTTTGATCCCAAATTGTCTGGTAACAGCTGCACAGCGATCAATTTCCGAAAACACTGATCAAGTTTTACGGTACCCAATTAAAAAACAACATTTTATACACAAATTATACTATAACTGATTTTTATTAAAATCAATTTTCTACTATTCACATATTTTACTTTTAGTGTATATATTCAGTGGCAAAACTGTCTTTTAGAGTGGACTTGTTATGAAAAAATGTTGACTTGCTAATTTCATGGAGTTGTGTCAAATTTTCGTGACGATGATGTGCGCCCACATTGTAACAATTTATTATTTTTTTTTTATTCCTAAATTTTTTTTATTGAAAGTCTTTCGTTACCACTGAATTTTATTTATAAACAAAGAATGTTTCTACATCTCGAAAATTATGAAAAATAATAGATAATTTATATTAGTTTGGTTGTGTAGATATATTAATTTTATAGTGTAATAACTTTTGCCTATCTTTCGTGTTTAGGTATGTGTATTTTTTTTTTTGTATTTTAAAGGATTTCCTGTTTAATGAAGAAAAAAATTATATAATATATATTATTGACAAATGAAGTAAATCGGCTGTAGGAGATTATTATTTATATATTTATAATCAATAAGTTACCGTTGTATACCTTCATACTTGACCTTTATATATATAAATAAATGGGTCTAGGTATGATTCCATATTTGTGCTATTCTAAAGGATATCAAATTTATAACTTTACAAACGAATATTGACACTTTATTTCTTTTAAATATACAGGGAGTTTCATATCCATCAAAAATAAACCAATAGTAATCGGATAAAATTTGAAAAACATAAAAAAAATGTAGGTAAACTGACAAATATAAAGTCGTAAGAAATAAAAAAAAATGATAATTGAAAAAAATTTATACCAACTTTTTTTCCGCTTTTTAAGGTCTTATTAAAAGTAATAAAGAAATTGGCTTGATTGACTTATCAAATGATAAATACAAAGCAACAGAAACGGAAAATCAGAAAATCACCAATTGCGGACGGCACTCAGCTCAGGGGTTAGGTGAAGAGAGACTCGTGGATTAAAGATGTTATGGTGGCCAGTAACGGGCGGCTAAACTAAATTAAGGCTACTGTAAAAAAAAGATAAATACATTGGTGGATGGTATATAGGGTGCCACCTTATTTTTATAATAACAAGGAAAAATGAAAGTATTCATTGGACATAAGCGTTATTGTAATATGTTTTTAAAAATACCAATCGTATCGCTATTAATTGCTGCATGTCTGCAATTAGTGTATTCCAAGTGTCATTTTTAACTTCTTGTCATAAGTAATAGTCTAATTGTGTAAGGTCTGGAGATCGTGGAGGTCAACGTATGGAAGGATTTATGGAAAAAGTTAAAAGTTTTAGATATTGGTAATAATGATAAATTATTTTCTCTAGCTGCTTTATTAAATATATACCAAAACACAGAAACTAATCTACTACCAAAACAATATTATATGCCTATGAGAATTTTGAGTTTAAGAAATAAACGGTAAGTGTGTGGCCCCATCAATCTCACAAAACTGTTGATAAAACGATGTCAAGCTATGCAATAATTTGTCTTTTTTTTTAACTTCCCGCTAAAAAAAATTAAAATTTTTTTTAAAATCGGGAAGTTATTGGTTTCACCCCGTTTTTCGAAAATCGAGTTTTCATCGGATCTCAACGTTTTGGGGTCTTAGGAACCTCCCCTGACTATTTTTACGAGGGTGTCTGTATGTCTGTATGTACCTGTGGATGTGTGTGTGTGTGTGTGGATGTATGTAAACCTCTTATAACTTTTGAACGACTTGACCGATCGGAATGAAGTAAAAAGCATTCCAAAGAATTCCATCTAACTTAGATTCCCTGTAAGTTTGAACCGATTCGAGCTGGTAGATTTCGAGAAATTTTAAAATAACCGAAAAAAACAATTGGTAAAAATGATGTTTTTTGGGCATATCTTTTTGGCTATTGCATTGATCAATTTCATAACCTAATCAGCTCTTAAGCTTAAAAAGCCACGTCGAATGCCGTTTTGCAAATTAAAATCGGTTGATTCGTTCGTGAGATATCGTTGTCGAAAAATTTCAAAAAAAGTGTTTTTTTTTTTCAATAATTTTTTGACTAACCGATTTTGCACTCTCGGTAACGTTTTTAGGACTCAAAAAACTGCGTCGAATGCCATCTTGAACATCAAAATCGAACAAGGCGTTAAAAAGTTATGGCTTTTTAAACATTTCAAAAAAAGTCAAAAACGTCAAAATACGTCACGTTACTATAGCTTTGCGGTTAAAACTAACGGGAAGTTGCAAGGATGGCCTTTAAGGTCAACCTCTTTTCGAATTTTTAAATGTGTCATCAGTGATTCCGCAGAGATTGGGATATACTAGCCAGTTTTAGAAATTTGTACTTTATTGTTCTGCTTATTTTTATGCTGTTGGCTCATAGTTTATATTATTACAGATTTATCTGCGCATTCTTTGACATTAAACTCTAAAAAATCTGTAGCATTCTTTTTGATTGCCATACAAAATCTAAGGTATTGGAAGAGAATGTTTGGATGATTATAAATAACGAGCAAATTAAAATTATTGACAATGCCAAAAATTTAGATTTAATTCTAGCTCAGAAGATGCATATTGCATGTTCTGCTACTAAAAAATATTATATAAAATTTTGATTATTTTTTTTTTGTTATTGTGCACAAGTTTATGGGCTTGCTTTGATACAGAGACATAAAACAGGATACAAAGATTTTAAAATTTCTGTATCCGATTTATTTATGGAATCAGGAAATATAAACATGTTACGGATAAATTACCTGAACTGAATTGGCTACCTATGAAATCTAGATTCCAAATGTAGATATACCTACTCTTGGTTTTTATCACAAGATACTGCGGTCTAAAACGACATCGTACTTATATAATAACTTATTATTTCGAACTGATGTACATAATATTAACTTAAGAAGATATCTTAATACCTCTTGTACATAAAACTTTGTTTTAAGAAGTTTTCAATATAACGTACCTAAGTAACCTCTACAATTCTCTGCCAAATTATATCAAAACATACATTTAGGTATTTCCGATTTGAAAAATAAAAAAATAAAAATAAAATGAAATAATAAGTTAGAATAGTTAGTTTTAGTTAAAAATATGTCATTAAATGTCATAAAAACAAGGATTTGGTTTAAGAGCATGCACCGCGTCAGGTCCTTGAAGCTTCCTGTAAATGCAATGATTTTTTTTCTTACATTTTTTGTAAAATATTTTAGAAAATAAAGCCGTTCATAATTCCTCTTCTATTATTAAACTATTGTTTTATCATATCTATCGTCGTATACTTATTTAATTCAATATTTTTAGAGATATGACGTCATCGACATCTTTTTAAATAAAACAACTTACTTATATTTATATTTCTTTTTAAAGTACCTACAATTCTCTTGAATTCATTAATACAGGTTTTTTGGTTCTCTGTCTTATTATTTTTAAGATAAAAAATAAAATTGAAAAATATTGATATCCTAAAGCATCTAATTATCGTAACAGGCAGCAAACAGTTATATGACAAATATAATAAATTTAAAATACTTTCAAAAGTTTAATTATAGTGTTTGTTATGTTAATACTATTATATCTCAAACTTTATCCAAACGTGAAAGAGTTATGCTACTGGTTTTAAAGATCGAAAGAGGTCTTTAAAAGGAGCTGCTAATTTGTTAAATATTACATTTCCTAATAAAAATATTTCATAGTCAACTGTTTCTCGAAATATCCACAAGTTGAACCTAACCGGAAGTGTTTAAAATATTTTCGGTTGTGGACCAAAGAGGAGAGTGACAAATGAGGACAATGATCTGAATGTGGTTCAAATTGTTTATGACGATTCCAATACCTTAGTGCCCAAAGAAATATTTTTTCCTTATACAGTGCAATTGCAACACAAATTAAATAAAGATGATCCTGACAGACGAATGCAGTTTTTTCAAGAGTAGAGAAGGAGGCCAGGAAAAACGTTATTAAGAGGTTTTACACAAAACACTGAAAACAGTCAACTTAGCAGGCTACTGCATGGGAACGCCATGCAGCTAATAGGAGTAATTGGAGACAAATGTCTTCGAATATTCATTATCAATCCCGTAGTAGAGCATTTAAGTACACACCTGAAAATTTTTAGAGTCCGCACTTTAGCAGCGTTTATTTGTTAAAAGAAACACCAGGTTACGAATTAACCACCGAATACAGAAAATTACAACACGCTCAACTATTTCCGCTGTGGTTTTACTACTACCTACTACTAATATTTAAGAACCAAAACTTAAAAATCAAAAATACGCTGATGTAAATTGCCCAGTAAAAATATCTCACATAAATAAATATACGAGAATAGTCGTGGTTTGAATTTAATCGAATGTTTGCTCTTCAGGTTCTCTGCAATCAAGGAAAAGGGCGGCACGTAAAAGGTTTACAATGTTGTAATTATTGCAGTATCAAAATCAAGGCGATCAACCTGACAATTGAACATAACCAATAGCTGATTGAAAATTGCCAGAACACTCCATAAGAATACTTCAGTAAGTTGGACAACCTTCTAGAACAACTAAAAAGCATATTTTTGTTTTGGACGTCTGCTGATTGTTAAGTTGACATACCGAGAAACAAATCATCAGTGATAGTTCATTTGTTAGTTCCTGTATTATTGTTATTTGGTTTAATAATTTGTTAAATTCCTCTTGTTAGGTGAGTGTTTTAAAGATTATTCAAGATACTTGCAAAAAACTTTAGGGTAGTGCAATTTGGAAAGGACTAGGAAAAAGTGGAATTGCATATAACAGGAACAAAAACAGAATTAGTTAGAGGGGTGCGCCAACACTGTAAGACTCAAGAAGTTGATTTTGAATCGAGTAAAAAGATGCTCAAAATGCTCTACTTGCATTAAATGACTTCGCATTCTACCAATATGTTGAATCAAATAAATGAAAAATAACTACGTTTTCTATTAAGGTTTCCACACTGTCCACGTAGTTAAACGAACTGATATTTACGTAGATTTCCAATCAGATGGATAAGAAGAAGACCAGATTTTCGACGGAAGTGACTAATCAAAATGAAAAAATCGTCATCGCAATGGATTACTTTACGAAATTGGTAGAAGCTTGTGAAGTTGTTAATCAGGAAGTCGTTGCCGTAGCCACCATCTTGGGTAGCTAGTTTGTATGTCGATTTGGTGTGCCTTTTAAATTACATTTAGGCTAGGAAAGAATTTTTAAGCGCAGGTTGGTCCAGAAAATTAGAAATTTGTATATAAGAAAAGAAATACTGCCCTTTATCCTAAGTCTGTGGAAATGGTTCAATAAATAAACATTGGTCAACAATCTATTAAAGGTTGTTTTTAAATATTAACGAAACTGAAACAAATATTTTTTCTAATTATTATTTCTAATGGCATACCGATCAGCTGTCCATACATCTATAAATTATATCCTATAAGCAGCTGAATAGAAAGCCAAGTACACTATGTCGACGTTTCATTATATTTCGTTTGTATTCATTATTCACTAACATCATTATCATTAAACTAATACCTAGAACGATTCTTGGTACGATCATGCGCACTAATTGATTCTGTAACGAGTCTGGGATGGTTATATAACGTGAGTTTGAACAAACCAATGTATTTATCAGTCCGTTCAAATTTACCGCGTAAATAATATATAAACTCGCATACAGCATTGCCAAGTTGTTTCTGCCCGACTCGACTCCATAAATGTATACTTTTATATAAATTGTTGAAGTTTAAACCGTTATTTATAAATAACTAGCTGTACGGGGCGCGCGTTGCTACGCCAGCAACTAAAATAAATTTAAGAAAAATAAAAGAGAAGAAGAGATAGAGAAGGAAAGAAAGTTTATAGTTTTGTTTTACTTATCGCACCAAAAATATATTTTTTGAACTTATATTTATACGAATTCGTGTAGATATCTATTAATCAGTATTGAATTTGATACATGGAAGCGCTATCTGGTGGTAACTTCCATTAATACGAATATCATATTCATCTTACCCGTTAAAAATACATCATCATACTGATTTTCCTGACAATAGGTTGAACGGGACAGAAGTTGCTAGTTTGCAGCGCCACCTGGTGGCAAGTGGCATCAATAAGCATATCATACAAAAACCTTCTTCGTGGAAAAATACATATGCATAACCAATTTTCAAGACAAGCGGTTGAACGGGACAGAAGTTGCTAGTCTGCAGCGCCACCTGGTGGCGAGTGGCATCAGTGAGCATATCATACAAACTTTTTCCGTGGAAAAATACATATACATACCAATTTTCATGACAATCGGTTGAACGGGACAGAAGTTGCTAGTCGTCAGCGCCACCTGGTGGCGGGTGGCATCAATGAGCATATCATACAAACCTTCTCCGTGGAAAAATACATATACATACCAATTTTGATAATAATCGGTCCAGTAGTTTTTGAGTTCATTGAGTACATACAGACAAACATTCATTTATATATATATTATAACATATATAACTTGCTATGGATATTTATTATAAGTTAATATGCTATAAATACACTTTGCCTTTAAATTTATATTTCTAGAAAATAAAATTTTATTTAAAATTTTTATAAAGGCAAATTGTTTTTTAGAATTTTAAATATTATAAATTTATTTTATATTTCCCGACAATGACTCTTCTCTCATGGGCAGAATTCAATGTTCAAATTAGATTAATTATATACTTTTGTATGTAAAATATAAAATTGTTTATGCTAATGAACCAAATGATATTATACTGTTGAGATTTAGGAAAAGAAGAAGCCCTATAACCTAACTTCGCTATAAACGATTGAATGTTTAACGGATTTCAAAACTTTACTTATAAAATTGAATGAAAATGAAAAATCTTGTAATTATTATAATGTGAAACAACGTTATAAATCTTATATACTAAAGAAATAGTGTACAGTGAAACAGTGAGAAATGTTCATTAAATATAAAAAGTAAAACACAGAAAGTTCTTTATTGTTAAAAAAAAAACTTATACCGGTTTCTGAAGTGCTCCTTTACCCCTTACTGTCTCAAATCCAGGTCTAAATATGAATATCTTCAAAAACCTTACAACTCGTTAAAACCTTTGGATAATCTGCTAATTCTGTATACTGCTACTCTGGTAAGTAAATTCTGGCACTTTTTATCTATTATCTGCTACTATATTCTTCTAAATTCAATTAAAATATGACTCGTACAATCTGCTGCTTTGCTCTCGCCTTTCTTGTCTTTATTTTTAATTATAAATCAAATTCTCTGCTTACCACATATATTCCATAACCTCTTCTTAGTTTTCTTAATGTTTTTATTACAATTAAACTTTCTTTTACTTAATATTTTTCAAAAAAACTCAAATTTCAAACAGGAACAAATTTAATACGACTTACTTCTTTCAAGATCAAAAAACAAGAGAGCGATTACAAAATCAACAAACAGACATTTGAACAACTATAACAATATTCATCTACATACCTATCTAAATTAAACCTACTTGATAACATCTCAATTATAAAAAAAAATTCGAATACTTGATTTTTTTTTTATTTTGATTTACACAATTATTTATATCCAAAATACTATGACATTCATAATGAATTTACAATTTTATATTTATTTAACTATAATCTAAAATACTTTTCAATTTCAGGATTTTTCATTTTCTTCAAAATTAAATCAATTAAAAACAACTATTATGGCTTCGAAACACCTATATTAATTATTTAAAACGTAAGTAATTTTTTTATTTGGTTCTTGCTTTAAATTATTCTTTATTTGAAATTATGTATCTTTATTATTAATGTTTTCACAATCAATTTTCTTGTTTTATTTAATTACAATTCTTCTATTTAACTTCTTTTAAAACAACAATATGTATCATTGTACTTTATATAAATTCTTTTTTTTTTAATATTTAGTTTTCCTATTTTACTCAAAAGTAATCCTCTTAATTTTAAAATATCACAAACTATTATATGCACTTTTAAAAATAGATATATTTAAAAAGAAAACTACTTTTATATTCTATTTTCATATTTTGATTTCCCTTTTTAGGAAAGAAGAAAGAATAACTTAATAACAACTTATAGTACTGAAGAAAATTGAACAAATTTATAAACTCTAAGACTTTGTATTCTACCCGGGATCAAGAATATCCTCATTTTATTAATTTAATCATAACTTTATTTAATTTATGTTGTTAATTATAGCATATTATCTTATATCATCTCAAAATATATATGTATATATATGTAGCGCTCTTAGTTCCAAGACATTTCTAGCGGCCTAACTCCTAGTTCCAAGACATTTTCCGTTTTCCAAGACTGTCTTGGAAGTTTTATATGCCGAATTACGAGTTCCGGGACAGTCTCGGAACTCTTACTTTCTGTGTATCTCTGAGTTCCAGGACAAAAAATGTCTTGGAACTATTATTGATGTTTATTGGAGTTCCAAGACATAAGTAATTTTTTTAATAATATGTAGTCTTTTATGATTCTTTCTTCTTATCGTTTAATTTTTTTATAATTTTCAATATATTTATTTTACTTTCAAAATTACGTCAACTCTTGATTCAATCAATTTTTTAAATATTTTTAATTTTATTTGTATAATGTTCTTAAACAGATTTTTGAGTTTTGTTAAATTTTCTCAGTAATGATTTGTTTAAAAATACAACAAAAAAAAACAAATAATTTTGATCTAAATTTTTTAAAAAATGTAATAAATTTCAAAACAATTAAAATTGAATTTAAAAAATACCTTTTTTTAATTTTTTATAAAAAAACAAAATTTTAGAAAAGCTAATTTTGAGGTCAATTGTGAACGCATTTTACGAAATTTCACCCACAAGAGGGGTGGCGAGGGCGTGAAAAATAAAAAAAAATTAAAACCTAAAATCTGTCCTACAGGTCTGAAACTTTGCAAAGTAATTATTTTTATAATTTTGAGGTCAACCGTAAACGGATTTTACGAAATTCTCCCCACAAGGAGGGTTGCGTGGGCGTGAAAAATAAAAAAACTTAAAATTTAAAATCTATAAGTCCTACAGGTTTGAAATTTTGGAAAATAGTTATTTTTATCAATTTAAGGTCAATTGTAAACGAATTTTACGAAATTCCACACACAAGGAAGTTGCGGGGACGTGAGAAATAATAGACCACCGCGCAAAACACTTTTTTTTAAATGATTAATACATACTTGAAACTCTGTGTAGTTGGTTTTTTACGTTATTACTAAGACTACAAAAAAATGAAATTTACTACAATCCTCAGAATCGTTTGTAGTTTTACTTAAGCAAAATCAAATTAAATTTTATCAAAGTCAGGTTCCAGCGTCATGGAGCTCGACTTTATTGCTGCGTTTTTACTGTCCGACAGCTTTAATATTACGTTTATTTCTAGCTCGAAAAAGCAGCAGTTTTAAATTTAGAGAATTTTAAACTTTGTTGGACTCGTCAATAGGAAGCTATACACAAAGTTTCAAGTATGTATTAATCATTTTAACAAAAGTGTTGTGCGCGGTGGACTATAATCTATACATATAATAAAACTGTAGAAATGAAAATTCTGTACATTAAAGATTGGATTAAAAATTGGAAACGTATTTTTATTTCGCAGAAAAGGATAATACGTTTGCTTTTTAATATCCAACCTCATTACTCCTGTAAACCATTTTTTTTTAAATATAAAATTTTACCAGTTACTTGCATATACATTTTGGAGTGTTTGTTTTATTAACGAAAAACATTCACCGATTACCTAAAATAGCAGACTACCACAATTATTTATAATACCTACACGTCATATGGATTTGTTGGCTATACCTATCCATAAAACGTCCAAATTTAAATGTTCACCTACGTACGTGAGCATTCAATTCTATAATCATCTTCCTAAATCGTTTTAAATGCTTAAACACCACTAGGTTTAGAAAAGAAGTCAAAAAATTTTTGCTACCAAATGTTATTACAGTGTCGGAGAATATTTGGCTGACAATTTTACTTAAATATGTAAAAGGTTATTTGTAATTTAAATGTTTTTGTTTATTACTGTTTGTACACTTTTTTTTTTACTTTTGACTTATCCTATACATTATTTGTAAATGTCGTAAAGGATCAATAAAATTATTATTATTATTATTATTATTATATAAAAATAATTAGCAAGGGGTGTTACTACATCGATATAAAATCCAAAAATGTGGTTAGATTTTTTTCTGTGTCTGTCTGTACGTTTGTGCGCGCATCACATTAAAACTACTGATCAGATTCGAATGCGGTTTTCACAGATGTATTTCAACTTAACATCTGGTGTATAAATATTTCTCCCCCTTCTCCTTTAACGAAGTCCGGGCAGATATTTTTATATAACAATCAACACGCCACGCGAACGACGTCGCGAGTACAGCTAGTTTTTAATAAGCGCTAATAAAAATTTAAATAATCTTGTTCTAACGGGAACGCAAATATTTATGTAATAACTGTTTATACATATAAATAAAATTGAGAGAAGCCGATATAGCAGAGTAAGGTAGCCGGTAGCATCATCAGAATTTGTCCCTTCTGATAGCGGGTTCGATATTCTTAATAACTTCACTTTTTACATTTCTAAAACGTTTGTTTTGCTTTTATTATCTATACGAATAAGAAAACTGTAACTGATTGCTGTCTGTACATCGCAAATAATATATAATATATAATGGGGGACATTTATACATACAAGAGAACCCAAACAATGTTTTTATATTTCGCCTGTTTGTCTGTATGTTTATTAACGCTATTCTCAGAAGCGTCTTAATCGATTTGGATGCAATTTTCAGAAATATATTGTGATGCACTTAAAATTTAGTGTTTTTTCGATTTAAGTCGGTTAACAAATAGAGAAGTTATATCATTAATCATATTAAATAGGATTCAGCTTAGGATGTAATCACGTCAGTAGAACGCGACGTGTGAGAAGTGTGACTGTATGGAGTGCTGGAGGAGCACAAACAACCCGATCGGCGTCATTGTGAAACGTAACGAATGTATGATTTTTTTGCCTAATCTAGAAATGTACTATTTTTTATTCAAGTCCTTGATTGAAAACAATCAAAGGAAACAGTTAAGTATATTACATTTTATGCGTCCGTAATACCAGGCATTTTTTTATGCGAACGAAGTGGCGGGTAAAAGCTATGTATGAAATGTAATTATACTTTTTGTAGTACTGAAAAAGTTAATCACATACATATACGTTAATTCTCTATAATAATAATAATTTTCTAATTAAGAATTTAACAACTATACTGAAGGTATTAAAAATTATTACTGTCTTATCTTTTTTAATTTATAGTAGTTTGCGTAGGTAAAGTATATTACCACAGCCCTACTCCACTTATATATAGTCAAGTCCGGCTGTGATATTACATAACTGAAGTGGTAATTCATTTTACACACTCGTGTATAATCCGCTACTTATCACTCGAGCAACATGCCGCACAAAATGTATCATAAATGATTAACTGAGTTGAAATTGCAGCAGCGGCAATACTTTAGTGTTGATAGATAGTAGATTCGCCTCGACAATTTACACAGTATTTGATAAATTAAATTTTGTTAATTAAAAGAAAGTGTCGTTAACAAGATTTTAAAGTGTACGATATAAGTTATCTAAAGATCTCTCAAATTTGTTAAAAAACACCTCCATGTCATAACGATACTTGTCAAATCCAATACAAGTGAATACCTACTTGGTTTTATGGGCAAGACAGTGTCAGTTTTCTGTTGGTTTAAATCATTTAATATATCCGTCCCACACTTGGAAGAATATTCTTTGTGATTAACTAATTAAAAAAATAATATCCAACTATTTAAGATAGTAACTGAATTAAAAGATTTTATGTCGGTGTTATATGGACACTGCGTTGTGTAGTTACTTATTTATAATAAAGGAAATATTTAGAGGCAGTGTTTCTTTGTTGAAACTGAATAATATATGTATTAATCTAAGTGGAAATTGAGTCGTCAAATATTAATAAGTATCTAAGTAATATGTATAAAAGTTAAACAAAGGCAATATATCGCAGCTTAGATCAAATAGTGTCACAACCCAAAAAAAGTTAATCAAAATTAGTAATTTATTATATAAATAAGATTCTTGATGAAATAAATATTCTATTACGTGGTAAGCTAAAGCCAAAAAGTAGTACATAAAGTAGATAAGTGTGCTTTTCTCGGGGGTTGTTACTATTTGTTTACTATAATCGTAACTTAGATAAGGAAAATGATTATACTTTTAATATCTAAGACTTTAATATCGAACCAGCTATTATAATTTATTCTCAATAATCTTTCTTAGAATTCCAGGTAATTTTATTTCTGTTAGTCTTGTTCACTAGAAAACATTATTATATAGTTTCTTTTTCTGGCATTTTTTTTCATTCTATTAATATTATTAAAACATTGTTTCTTGTAACTATAAGGTTTCTATAATAATGTATTAAAAGTATCATTATTCTATTTGTTTTTTTAATTAAAGAGAACAATAAATTAAAGAATACAGTAGTCACTTATTAACTGTGAAATTAATAAACTATAAACCTTTTTAATTTAGCTGGGTATCTACTTTATATAAATTAATTATGTGAGAAATTTAAAAATAAAGATTAGTTATTATAATAAGTACTAATTACTTACGAAAGAAAAAATTTTCACTTTTTGATAATAGGGGATAAATAAAAATAAGCGTTTAACTACAAAATATTCAACAAAGTTTATATTATAAGCCCAAACGAAGAAATAAAAAAAATAATTTCAAACTTCGACTTTTTAATGGTTTAACAATTGAACAAAGCGTTTCGGATATTACTCCATGGGAAACATTTTTTCTATTTTTGTTTTTTTTTCTTATTTAATATGACCACTTAACTCTGAAACACCCTGTAAAGAGTTGAGCCCGTTTGATGTATTACGTTAGCATAATTCTTAAAAAAACAAAACTAAATTCTAAAGAAAAATTATTTAATTAAGTATTAGTTCACAAGTATTAGCAAAATCTAAAAAAAAATGTTAATATAGACATCAAGCACATTTTCAATTGCTGTATAAAGTTTTATTACAACACCACATTTTGAGATGGGAAATGGTCAATGTAAATCCAGTTGCCAAAAGGGCAAAGCAGGTAAAAAACTAACTGTGGTCAGAAAACAGTGGTGTACCGAAAAAAAAGTCTTCCATAAATAATAAAAAACAATAGTCAAAAAAAATATAGTTTTCTTTTTTTTCGATTTTGCTGTCTTTTTATTAATGGCAATGTAGGCTTGATAGTTCTTGTTGTGCTGGCTGAAGACTGTGGTACTGCTTAAAACAAGTGCTAAAAATATAATATACATTTTTTTTTTTGCTATGTTTTTCTTAAAGCTCGATATCGAGTCGGCATATCGTGTATAATTTCTTAATGGTAATAGTAAAAAAAGTATCGGTAAAGAATAATAGTGAATGAAAAAAAAAAATTAAAAAAATTGACAAAAATCATCAAAAATTTATTGTATTTAACGACAGCGTCTGATAATAGACGTATTTATTTATAACCCATTTTAAGGGATTTAATTTTTGTAAGGTGCGTCATTGTATAAATTATAAATTTTTGTGCAAAAGATTGAAAAAGAATATATTTTTTTAAATAACGTAAAAACTGGTGTATTTAATTGTCATTTTGAAAAGCAATAAAATAAAAATTCCTTGTTCCCTAAACATATCGATAAAATTTGAGTTTTGACAAAAAAATGATCACTCAATACACCTTCTACGGGAACGGGTAATTTTTGGGTAATTTTTTATTGAATATTTAACCCCGTTCTAATAAACAATTCAAATAAAATATCTCATAAATAAATAAATATTGGTTAATGAAATTTTTATGGTAACTTTAGGGTCACCAATAACTAATTTTTAGAAAGTTTTTATATTTTCGCCGTGTTCTTTGTCTCTGTGGCATTCCGTGGAATTTTGTAATCGAATTTAAACCTATTTCCCGACTACCTAGAGCTCTGAAATTTTCAGGATAGCTAAGAACTGGATGACAATGCATGTTTGAAGTGTGTTTAGGCATATATATAGATTTCGAAATTTATACTGAATTGTTATTAAATTAAATATGTAAACATATTATCATTTTAAAAGACTTCATATAAGCTTGCGGTGGCCTATTTGGATAAGCGGTTGAAGCGGTTGATTGTGACAATTCTGTTGGGTTATCGTAATAGGATCGATCTCGCGAGAGTGAAGTTTTTTTTCTTTTTTTTTTGTTCTTACATGTGAAAACAGTAATTATTATTTTAACTGGTAATAAAATAAACTGTTTTAGAAAGTTTTTAGATGCAACTACCCTTAATTTTGTTAACAAGGAAACAGTCTTCTCTATGATCAATCACAGCGTTGTATGACTTAATATTTTTGCAATATCAGGGATGCTGTGCATTGTTGAGATGACACTAGTAATATGATCTATAAATCATTAAAAAGCTTTCTATTATAAAAAATTCTTTTTATAAATTGTGCTTTTAAAGAGTTGTATGATTATAGTTGCTTTTCCGACAAAACCAAAAACATTTCAAAATTTTGCGGTTTTATAGATTGTTTTCAGTTATGGAAGCAAATAATTAGCTGATTTGAAGTTCCCGAGTCTCAAATTAATGGAAATTATCTAACTTCAATAGTCTTCATGTTATCTAAAAAAAATTTTTTATATTTTTTGCACATTAATTTATTGCTTAAACAATGACCCACGTTATAAAAATTGAATCCCTATATTTGTCGGTAATTACAATAAACAATGTTACTAATTTAACTAGACTAAGTATATGCCACTTTGCCACAAGATTGTACGAATTTTTCTATCAAAAATCTATTAAATCTACCTAGTAAACACAAGTTTTGGGTAGTTTCATAAAAGGGAATACTTAAAACTGGCAAATGTTTGGTTTTGCCAGATTTTTTATTACAAGGAAATACCTAAGTTGTAAATTATGCGATAATTTTAGCCCCGCCATTTTATAATGGTTATTTACTTTGGTATAAAACTGCAAACCGTGGTAGTTTTTTCTCTTTTACTATTTAGTTTATTCTAAACTATAAACATGTTCGGTTTGGTTTGTTTTGGGGAACAGTCTTACGAGATATACCCTATTAAACAAATAGCAAAGTTAAATAGTGATGGTGACAAATGTTTGGTAAAGCATAGAGGATGCAAATATGAAGGGCAGTTACTTCTTGTAAATGGTAAGTATCTTATGTAATTACTGGATAATTCACATAAAAACTATTAACAGTTAAATTATAAAAAGGTCTGTGAGGAATTTTTTGGAATTTTGAAGATTATATTTAAATATTTCAATTATTCGTTCGAAACTTATGCTTCTCAATAACTAGCAACATCTGTTTTAGAAAAATGAAAATATAAAAAAATAGGCTTATAAAATGTATAATTATACATTGTATAATGTTGATAGTACTTAAACAAATAATAACAACAAAAATTTACAAAATAACAACATCTCTAATTGAAAGCTAAACAATATTTTACGTTGTTTAAAGATAATCAATTGAAAACAATGATTTAGTAAAAAAATTCGTACATTTGGTAAAAACAAAGCAGTGCAATTCAAAATTGAAGAAACGACTTCTTTGAATAAAATTTTCCTAAATTCGGTCAAAATTTACCAATTGTGTCCAGTTTTAAATCAAATGATCAATGTTCACAGATAATTGACAAGTTTATATTTTCTCCGAAAGAATTGTGAAAATTCCTATACCTGTCAGAACACTGTATTGTACAATTTCAGATGTGTCCGACGTATTTATAGATATTGTATAAAAATATTTAATTTTTAAAAGTTTTTATCAATTTAATATAGGTACAAGCGATTGCGATCATATTTATTTATAATTTTAGAATCCAAAGAACATTTGCAAAATATTATCGATAAAGAAGAAAAGTCTTCAAGTATCTGTTCTGATATTGATGTCAATGATTTAAACAATTGCGGTAAGTAATCATTTATTTATTTGTTTTTACACAATGTATCAACAGCTCGGTGGAATTAAAAAAAAAGTATTAGTAGTAGCGATTTCTTGGCAAAAATGCTTAGAGGTTAGAGGTATTGGATTTTCTCGTGGCAGCTAAGTCATCGTAGGCAAATCCCTGTTATTCGTCTAACGATCAAGTTACTGTAGAATCTGAAAACATCGCCAAAAACAGATCGCTGCGTAGTGAACGTATAATTAGTCTGGTAAAATAGTATATTATGTTACTAGGAGTAGAAGGCCAACATTATTGTTGAGCCCAGATTCTTGCACTGCCGAGGCGCTAGCCGAGGCTGTGCAAACTGGGCGAAACATATAATGGGCCTTCTGCTCCGAGTAACATATACTATTTTTTCTTCAAGCGTAATAATAATATGCATTTTATAAAAAATATAGAAGGCTTTGTTTATATCTCAACTATTTAATTAATACAAACGAAAAATTACATAAAGTGTTACCTATTTATTAACAGTAATATTAAATGTGCAGTTTTGTATACTGCAGTTGTTTAAATTTAAGCCACTGCCACCGCTTTCAGCTTCGACATTTACAATTTTGTCATTGGTATACATCATATTATTAGTAAGTTGATTGTCGATTATTATGTCAGCGATTCCAGAACTATTACTTGGTTGTTCTTGCCAATTAAGTATTTTTTGTGCAGTTTGTGTTTTACTGGAAATGGAATCCTCTAAGTACCCTTCAGCAACACTGGTGGATTTCCATCCACCATGCCGCTTTAAAGCGGTAATATCACCTCCGTTGTCAACTAAAATAGTTGCGGAAGTCCTCCGAAGGCAATGTCCTGTATATTCATGAGGATTTGTTAATTTCAAAAACGTAGCAACGTCTTTTGGTACGTTTGATATTTTGTGGATACCCATTACCACACGGTGACATTTACCATTCTGGTATTTAATAAAAAATCGCGGCAGGCCAATATCATCCGGACGAAGAGCCGTATACTGTCTTACCAAATTCAAATAAAAATCGCCAATTATAGTAAACGACCGTTGTTTTTTGTTTTTTGTGTTTATGATTTTAACCAAAATTAAATTTCCCAAATCTTGGATTTCGCTAGACTTTAAATTAACAAGTTCATCGCATCTAAGGGCTCCTGTGACTCCAAATATTAATATAACCTAAAACAAACGTTGAAATAAATAAAAAAAAAGCTGGTAGCACCGGGATTAGAACCGCTGACCTTTGCGACCGAAGACAAAAGCTCTGCCACTGAGCTACCGTCATTAAATGTTATAAGTAGGAAATGAGGTAATATTTGCTGTCAAGTTAAATATTGATCTGCTAGTAGATATCACTGTCAACGGTTTAATAAACGTAATAATGATTAAAAAGAAATAAGAAAGTACCTACCTTTGTTGCTAAATAAACATTATTTGGTGCATCCTTGAGAAATTTATCAAATTGATCTTGTGTTAATACTTTTGATTTTTTCGGTGTATAATTTTCCCCTTGGCGCTTTATAAATGCAATAATTTGCTATATTTTTCTATTTTAACATTATGTTTAATGTTTAATTGACTTTTAATCATTGAATACTGTGCCCATAGAGTAGAACTTTTAAACTTTCTGGAGAAATTCGTGAAGTATGCAAGCATAACGTTTTCCGTGTATTGCTGTACATTATATTCATTGCACCATTTTAGAAATTTTTCGTATGCAAAATCATACAGTTTACGCGACTTCGTTGGAATTAGAGTTTCAATACTGGAATTAGCTATTTCAACTAATTCCGGAGGCGTACATTGCAATTCTTGAGACATTTTTCACAAAATTTTCAAAACAGACAAACGTCAAATTAAATAAGTTTAAAAATGACAGTTCCTACCTACTTGATTACAACGCCCCATTATTTTATTAGTACAATAATGAAAATTCATTTTTGTACTAGTAAAATAATGGGATATTTCTACGGTCTGTGTTGCAAAAAGTAATATAGTTATTATTATACGCTTGAAGAAAAAAAAGGTTTATTTTGTGTCAAAATTTTTTAAATCTATATTTTATTTTTCTTTTGGTTATATTTTTTAGATTATTATTAAAAAATAAATATTTATTTTTTACTAATTGTAATAAAACAAACTGATATTATAATAAGGAATTTAAAATATTATAGTATGAATTTATAATTAAATATTTTTCAAAATTTTTAATTAAAAATGTTCTATCACTAAAAATGTGTTTGGACACAGAATAAGTTCGTTCTAGATCTACTGACATTATAGGACAAAATTTTAATGGCATTTAAATTAATTTGCCAACTCATAAGATCTTCAGAAAAGTTGCCTTTAAAAATACGTACAACTTTTCTCAAACAATCGTTTTTCATATTTTTCTAATAAACTTTTTTTTAATTTCTAATTAAAATTTTTGTATTTCCGGGAATTTAGACCCTTAAAAACAGGTACCTACGACTTGCTACTCTAATATAATTATCTTGTCTTGAAAACCCGATCATTTTTAAATTCAGGTAGTAATGGGTAATTCCAGATAGATAATGACATTGTTCATTCCAAGTTATAAAATTTAAATTAATAGAGGAAAATTTTAAATTTTTATATTATTTATTTTTAAAATATGCAAAATAAATCATGTTTAGCTTAAGTATACATTATTGTTTGAAATGAGCAAATATATGCAATATATGCATCTATATGTAATTTGCATATATTCCACTTTCTAGTTATCACTAATTGTTAGAAAATTGTACGTAGTAAGGGTTGAAACAATCAATTTGATAATCAGATATTAAAATCCTCTTATCCCGTGGGTTAAAAAATAATTGAAATGCTTTTTCCAAAATATAAAAAAAAACTATTTATCGTAGGGAAATTAAAAATTTTAATGCTTTGTCAATTAAAATCAGTAAACAATAAAAAAATTGTGGAAAAAAAGCACGAAAAAAGAGTCTTTGAAGTCCATAAATAAACCCTTTTCTCGACCCTCGATCCAGCATATCGTTGTATGCACGCATAATTTTACAATCTATTGTTTAAATTTAAAAATATATGATTAATTTTTAATAAATAAACATAAATAAATACCAGAAACATAAAGATAATTTTTTCTGATTTCAACGCAAAATTTTGAAGTTTACAGGCTTTAGAGGTATTTTATATTGTTAGTGTTATTTTTTTTTCAATGTCATGTTTTGGTGTCTAGTCTGTAAAATTATGAGTGCGTACAACCACATGCTGGATCGAGGGACGAGAAAAGGGCCGCATTTATGGACCGTCCGCTGTTCCCAGGTAATGGGTGACTTCAAAGAGTCTTTACCCAAGTGTTTTCTAATTTTGTTTAAATACATACATGTCGGGAACAGTTTTACTTGCTTTTACTCGGGGATAAGAGGTTTTTAACTATCAACTCTTAATTTTTCGCTAAAAAAATTGCTACTGCTCATGGTTTTTACCAGTTTTTTTTCTAATTGCACTTAATTTGTTAAGTATACAAAGTAATGCTGAATTGTTTAATAAAGTATGACTATTTTTTTACAGAAAATACTGAAAATAACTCTTTTGATGATCCTGATGACTCGCTTTGTGACCCTGTTTATTCTCCTAGTCCTAGCGAAGATTCAGAGGACGAAGAAAGGGATTCAGTATTGTTTATCAAAAATCAGGATGTTGTTTCAGTATCTTCAACCAATGATAATATGCACGGAAATTTTACCGCAAACGTTTGCAAAGAGAATACAGACAATAGCGAAAATACTTCGGTTTGCCATATTATGCCAAACGCTGACATAAGCATATGTAACGTTGATCAAAATGTATTACTTATAGATAAATCAAGGGGAAAGAAAGGTGACAAAAAGGAAAACTTCTGTTTCTACTGCCATACCAAACAACAAAAAATTGCACGGCACCTTGAATTGAAACATGGAAGTGAAAAAGATGTGAGGTCCTTTTTAGATTTACCTCCAGGACATCCTATGAGAAGGCAACTTATAGGAAACATACGAAAAAGAGGAAATTTTATATACAATACAAAACAGGAATACAACGATGGAAAACTCATTGTATCTAGGCGACCGAAGCAAAGAAAAACGGCACCAGAGTACAAACCTTGTGCCAACTGTCAAGCGTTTTTTTCAATAAAAACACTATCTGCGCATTATAAACTTTGCAGCAAAGGGGACACTTCAAATCGGCAGCAAGGTATTCTGTTTCTTAGCAAACAGATTCATGGTAGAGTACATAGTAAAGCGTCGGAAGCCGTAAAAAAGTACATTATACCGAAAATGAGGGAAGACCATATCGTTGACATTATTCGTTACGATTCACTCATTACTATTTTTGCTAACAAAAATTGTGAAAAATATAGGCATCCCCGGCACTATGAAATGATCAGACAGCGAATGAGGTTGTTAGGACGATTTTTGGTTCAACTTAGAAAATATAATAATGACATTTCTGATTTTGCGTCAATATATGATCCTAAATTTGTAGATGATGTCATGAGAGCTATAAATTCGACGGCAAGATTTAACCCTCAAACCAGCAACTATGAAGCTCCTACAGTAGCGTTTAACTTGGGTACATATATTAAGCAAAGTGCCAATATTTTTATTACAGAATGCATTAAAGAACATAAGGATGAAATGAAGAAAAACGCAAAAAACTTTTTAAAAATTTTTACGCAGGAAATAAACATTAATATTAACAGAACAGTGTCGGAATCACAACTCCAAATTAAACGGGCTAAGAAAATTGAACTTCCCAGTATGGAAGATATTAAAAAATTAAGAAATTATTTAGTCCAACTTCGAAATAAATCGTTGCGTGAATGCAAATGCGACGTTAATTTAAAAAATTGGATCAGTTTAGGGGAAGCTACTTTAACAACATTACAATTGTTTAACCGCCGAAGACCAGGTGAGGTGGAAAGAATCCTTATAGATGATTTTAAAAGCTATCAGAGAATGGATGAGACATGTAACTCTGATTTATACATGTCATTATCTAGCATTAATAAAAAGATTGCAAATAAATATGTTCGATTCGAAATACGAGGAAAACTAAATCGAAATGTGCCTGTTATTTTAGACGACAATACATTACAATGTATAAAAACAATTTTAAAATATAGAGAACATCTAGGAGTCATAAATAGCAATCCTTATGTGTTTGGAATTCCTGGAGGTCAACACCGGCATTTAAGAGCTTGCAACCTATTACGTAAGTTCTCTGTTGAATGTGAAGCATTAAACCCTGAACGTCTTCGAGCTACCCACCTCCGAAAACATATTGCAACGACCTGCATAACATTAAATTTGCAAGAAGATCAAGTTGCGGACTTGGCAAACTTTATGGGTCATGCTGAAAAAATACACCGAAATATTTATCGGCAACCTATTATTAGTAGAGACGTTCTCGGTGTAAGTCAGTTACTAGAGGCGGCGCAAGGTGGAGAATCGGACGATGATAATGACAGTGACACTGACAGTACCAAAACTAGAAATTGCGAAAACAGCTCCCATTTTGAAAGTGATGACAATGACGAAAATTTCACACCAAGGAGAGAACCCTGTATTAAAAAGAGAAATAGTAAGTAAAGCAATTGAAACTTAATTTTTTAAACTTTATTTTATTTAAGATTTAAGATCCAATAAAGAAATGTTAGATTTTTATTTAATTGGTTCCAATAAAAAAATTTTTTACATTAATATATCAATTGTAAAATTTAAAATTTTAATTAAAAACTAATTTACTGCTTTTGAATTAGTTAATAATATTTATTTTGTTTTACTAATTTTGTTTCTTTTTTAGCAGGATCGTTCGGTAGTGTAAAAAGGACGAAATGGACATCGGACGAAAAACAGATAGTAACCAGTGTTTTTAAAGAAAATTTTGAAAAACTAACTCTTCCATCACTCAAGCATATACAGGATGCCATTCAGAAATACCCTGGTTTGGGTAACCGAACTCCTCCTCAGATTAAAACATGGATTAATAACCAGCATAAAAAAAAGGGAAGAAAAATATCATTTAATATTTAAGTAGTATTTATGTTAACTTAATAAAAATAATTTGTTACTAAATTAAAAGTGTGTTAATTTCAATAATTGAATGTAATTATTAAACGTCAAGAGGATATTTAGTACATATCTGGTGTATTTATAGTTTTTTTTTTGTGGCTATTATTAAATAGTGTTTTGTGCCATAGAATCTAATTAACCTTAACTGAGAGTAGCCTGTTTAAGTTATATTTTTCCTATAATTTTACTACAAAATTTTTGATATTAACTAAAGTAATTTACCAATAAAAATAAAAAAGGAGAAATCAACCCAATTAACATAATGCAATAAAAATAACAGGATTTTTTTGATTATATTTGGAACCAAGTTTAAACCATATAGTGTGGTAAACAGGTGTAATAGCTTACACAAAAGCCAGTTTAGTTAATTTTTATTTTTAAAAATAACAGTTAATAATTTAATATTAATCAAAGTTCAGACGTAAAGAAACAAAGCAATATTTAAAGTTCAATGGTAGAAAAAAATTTAAGTCCCAAAATAGTAGTTTACGTAACAAGTCCCGAAAGTGGTCTTTTACTGGAAGAGTAGGCAAATTGCAAGGCGAGCTATAAGGCGAGTAAAAGCACTTTTGGGACGTATTACGTACAATATTTTTTTAAAACAGGCATTGTTGTACCATAACCTTAATATTATTCAGTTTACATTTTTATAACAAGAACTCTTTATTAACTAATTTTAATTTTTTTTAACAAACCTTACTTGGGTGATCGCTTTAACAATTTCATCTGGTATAATTTCATCTTCCATTAATTTACAATCAAATGAATCATTTTAAATATCCATTTTATAATAAATTTCACGTTTTCAACTAAACGTCAAAATATATCAAGGTATTTTATAGTTTTAAATGTATACAAAACTCGATTACCATAGAATTGACCGCTATCTTAGACTAACTATTTTATTGTAAATGAGTCCGGTGGAAGCTTTTACCGGACTCATTTTTATTTTCTGGCCTTGTTTGACAAAATGAGATTTTCTGACCTAAAAATAAACCGGAAATTATTAATTTCTGGCCGGTTTAAAAAAAATAGATTATTGATATTTTTCTAGTTGTCAAGTTGATAGCTTGAAATATCTAAGTTTATTATCGCAGTTTTAGCATTTATATTAAAAACTATTGATAATTATGTATAGTTCTGCAATTTTTATAATTAGTTTGCACTCGTTTTTCTGTGCTAATTACCACTAACGCAGCCAGCTTTCAAATTTTCACTATTACAAATTATTCATCGGGATATTTTATCAAAGGTAATACCACGAGTCCTTAAAATTTTATTCATAAATTTTTAGTTTCCACGAAAACTTTTTTATTTGGCAAAAATACGAAAACAAACTGAAATGTGATAAAATCATATTCAGTTAGTTTGAGTAGTTTTGCCTAAAATAAAAAAGTTTGAGTCCGGAAAATAAAAATTTATCTAGTAAAATATTACAGGACGAGTGGTATTTGAGAAGATTATTTTTTGAACCATTCTGTACAAAAACTACTTTATTTAAAAAACTTCCTAGAACAACTTAAATTTCATAATTATCACAAACGAAATGCCGTTACCCCACCTATTAACTTATCCTGTACACTAGATAGTATTGACAGTTGTCAGTTGTCGTGAGCGTCGTGAAAACAGAGTTATAATTTGAATAAATATTTATTTTTATACCTATTTATACAATTGTATTATTAAATAGAAAATTACCAAAATAAAAATTATTAGGTATATCTATTTAAAGTTTACCTACAAGACCACATTTGCCTGTAGGCATATAAAAGTTTTAAATGCATGCAGAACCAGGAAGCAGGTTAGTTTTAAAGTACCTACATATTTGATTTTTCATTATCGTTTAGATGAATTGAATTGTGATAATAATAATAACAAAATATATTTAAGAATATTTAGATAATATAAATGAATGTTGATTTATAGTAAGGTACTTATAAACAAGAAAATTGATTGTTCAATATTGTTATTGAATTTTTGACAGTTCTATAATTTTATCAATACTAGTAAAACCACTAGTGCTTTTATCAATATAAACCGGAATGATTGGCTAGATTTAGCATAAAACATTCAAGATTAAGCGTTTTCATTGGACGAAATCACAAAATTGTGATATTTTGACAGGTGAAAAAAATAATCAACATAAAATTTTATTTCAATGAAACTTAAAATTTTTGTTTATAGATTTACGGAAGCTGAGTACCTAAGTTTCCATCGAGTTATTTTTTGTTAATGATGAATTTCTAAGACCGAATTACAATTTAACACCAAGAAGTGCAAGTCGTCTTAGGTTTAAGATACTAGAACAGATAAGAAGGCTAAAAAAGTTCTGACCTCCTTTATTACATACGAACAATAAAAATATTATTTAATCATTAAGTTTAACAAAAAAGGTGTTTTTTTAGTTCCTCTGAACTAGAGGGCGCCAAAGTCAATGTTTTAAAAAAGGCGCCCGATAGATTGAAATTGAAAATTTAAAATTATTGCAAGAAGAAATACATTTTTTTGTCTTTGAAAACGACAACCGATCTAGTTGTCGAAAGCTAAAAAGACAAAATTAAAAAAAAAATTATAATAATATTAATTAGCAGTTTTCAAAGACGTTAACAAATTTGACATATCAATCAAGATAAATTAAATAAGTGAGGGTCATTTTGAAAATAATGATTAATTGATTTATTTTTAAGCTATTGTATGGCTTTTATCGCGGGCCTTAAGTGCGGCGACCGAATCAAGAAATTCCGTAACAAAAAACCTAACACTTAAAAACCTAACACTTCGCGACCCTGCCCACGGCGCCTACTATATTAAAATAATTTGTTTTTAAATAAAAGTTAAATCTGTAAATGTGTATGATAGGCAACATAATATACATATTTTGCTGACCTGTCCAATTGACAGCTTACAACCAAAATACAATTGCTGGTGAATAGTTGCGCGCGTAAAATGTGTGTATAAAGTGTTTTAAATATGAACAAACAAAGTGCATTTATTAATAAAGAAAGTGATGAAAAAATATTGAAGAAATAGGCCACCACGTTCAAAAAGTGTAAATAAATAAATAATTATAATTGCATAAATTGATAAAAAATGCTATGCAATAGCTTTACCGCGGCAGTCTCCGAGTGCCACACGTCTTTTGTTATTGTTTTTATTCTAGTAGCGAAAGTTCCCCTAATAAAAGAAGAAGAAAAAAGAATCACGGCAATTGGAATCGGAAACTTTGTGTCCGCCATGTAAAAAGCGTCATTTCGTGAATAATGCGTTTTTTACACCTGCGAGAGGTTGTGAATGTGAAGGCGCATGCGCATGTGCAACAGTTATACAACTTTTATATAAATTTGAATATCGCTAAGAAATTTCAGGAGATGATGAAGTGTAAGAATTTTTTTTTAATCTCTACTGGTACCTTACATTTTTTAATATGTAATACCTAAGACAACCCGATACAATTTTTTTTATACATGTACGTATTTTGTTTCCTACAAATCCCTTAGTTACTGTCATAATTGTTTTTCTAGGATCACACTTTCAGACCAATGTATGTGGCTTCTCATAACAACTTTTTGAGTTTAAAGTGGTCTTACACAAAAACTTTTAAATTCAAAATTTATTTATTCAAAAGGTACCTACATGGTACCTACATTGCTCACAATTATAAAACTGGTGCTTAATTCTTAATTTATTAAATTTCCTTTTTTATTGAAAGCCAGGCAAACTTTTTTATAAAAGACTTTATTAACTATTAAAATTATATGTTAATAAAATAATAAAATGTCCCGGAACTAAGAGTGTGATACATACTAATTAATTAAGGCAATTCTTATATATACATTTGAATCACATCCAGTTTAAATAAAACAAATGTATTTTTATAGTTATGTAAACCGTATGTATACGGTATGTATACAATATTTTAGGATGTACAAATGTCCCGGAACTGGGAGTTCTACATATATATATATGTATATATATACATATATATATATATATATATATATATATATATACAAGAAATAAAATATATACAAATATATATTTTGGTTTACAGGGATTCAGCCAAATTCAGGTTTATTAGTAAGACTCTACTATTACTATTACCGAGCTTTCGAATTTATTTCAAATTCTTTTTCAAGGCTAAAATATACAAAAATAGGTTACAAATTGCTAAAATTTAAAAATATGAAAATTTACTTACAAGCAAATTGAATCATTATAAATTGTTAAAAATATAAATCAATAAAATTGTTGAAAACATTACTTTTTTTACAATTCAACAGAAAATTAAATAGAATTTTTGAAATTTAAAATTGTAATCTTTTAACTTTGATTGATAATTAATTTGTCAAAAAAAATTTGATTTTTTATTTTAATAGGTTATTTGATGATTTTGTTACTGTTATTTTTGATTTTTTAATAATTAATAAATAAATTATTTGTTATTTTTAAATTATTGTATACTACTTGATTGTGTTATATTTTGATTTGTATTAATTGAATCATTCACTGTTAAAAGATAACAATAAATTATATTTAAATTTTGTGTTTCATTCATTTTGTTCATTGTATTTGGAGTTTTATTAATATGAACCATTTCCATAAATTTTCTTTTAGTTGTGTTATTTTCTATGTTTAGTATTTCATCAATTACATGTTCAGCTAGTGCACATTTTCTTTTTTTTAATCTAGCATCACTACGATGTTGAGTTATTCTTTGTTTAAGATTTTGTAATGTTTGGCCAATATATACTTTATCACAATTATAACAAGGAATTTTATAAACAACATTATTAAGATTCATTATATCTTCTTTTTGTTTTAATTTTGAGAATAAAGAAGCAATAGGTTTATATGTTTTTTGTGCTATTTTTACATTGTTAAAATTTTTAAAAGTTTTAATAATTTTAGTTGTTAAATTACCTAAGTAAGGTATTGATCCATAAGTGATACTTACATTTAAGTTATTTTCTGTGTGATTTACATGTTCTATTGTAGTTGTGTTGAATAAAAGTTTTTTTAAAAGTTTGGATGGATAATTGTTATCTAGTAATGTAATGTATAACTTTTTAAGATTTTTTTGAATAAAAGAAGGATGACAAATTTTTTCAATTCGAGATTTTAAGCCAAGAATTAAATTAGTTTTCATTTTGAAAGGATGATAAGACTTAAAATTCATATATCGGCCAGAGTAAGTTGGTTTCACATACCAGTCTAATATAATTGAATTGGCAGGATTTCTTATAACCTTACAATCAAGGAATGGTACTGATCTATCAATTTCTTTTTCTACTGTGAAACTTATATGTTGGTTATAATTATTAAATATTTCAAGGATGGAATCAATACCATTCTCTGGTACCGCACAAATTATATCATCTACATATTTTTTTAAAAAAGGAAGTTGGAAAGGTAGTAAAGGAATACAAAAATCTAACAAATCATCCATTACATATTGTGAAAAAATTGGGGATACAGTGCTACCCATTGGTGTGCCAAAAATTTGTTTATATAATTGATCATTAAAAGAAAAATAACAAGTATCACTGATAAATTGTACCATTTCAAGAAAAGCATTTAGTGGAGTTTTGCAATTAGATTGTAAATTAGGCCAATGTTTAACAATGCTATTTTTAACTAATTCAATTGGAATATTACTAAATAAAGATACAACATCAAGGCTTATAAGTATATAATCTGGAGGTAATTGAAAATTTTTTATTATTTCAACAAATTGAAAAGAATCTTTGATGAAATATTCATTATTAGAGTTGTATCCCATAGTCATAATGTTGGTTACCCATTGTGCTATTTTTCCATTAGGAGAATTAATAGAAGATATAATAGGTCTTAAACTTAAAGTGCTTTTATGAATTTTAGGTAAGCCGTAATATTTAGGTGTAATTGATGAAATTCCTTTAAAATTCTTTTTTTCTGAATCATTAAAATATTGATTATGTTTTTTAATTAGAGCTTGTGCTTTTTGTTGAAAAGTAGATAAAGGATTTCTTTGAATTTTCTTATAATAAGTTGTGTCATTTAGTAGTAAATTTGAAAGATCAATGTATTGACTTTTTTTCATAATAACAGTAGTATTACCTTTATCTGCTCTTGTAACTATAAGATCACTATGTTCTTTTAAAAAAGATTTAGTTTTTTTAAAGAGATTATTTAAATAGTTATTATTTTTGTTATTATTATAAATATAGTTAGTAATACAGTTTGTTATTTTAGCTCTAATTAAATCTCGTTCATTATTATTAATTTTTTCACAATATGTAATGGATGATTTGTTAGATTTTTGTATTCCTTTACTACCTTTCCAACTTCCTTTTTTAAAAAAATATGTAGATGATATAATTTGTGCGGTACCAGAGAATGGTATTGATTCCATCCTTGAAATATTTAATAATTATAACCAACATATAAGTTTCACAGTAGAAAAAGAAATTGATAGATCAGTACCATTCCTTGATTGTAAGGTTATAAGAAATCCTGCCAATTCAATTATATTAGACTGGTATGTGAAACCAACTTACTCTGGCCGATATATGAATTTTAAGTCTTATCATCCTTTCAAAATGAAAACTAATTTAATTCTTGGCTTAAAATCTCGAATTGAAAAAATTTGTCATCCTTCTTTTATTCAAAAAAATCTTAAAAAGTTATACATTACATTACTAGATAACAATTATCCATCCAAACTTTTAAAAAAACTTTTATTCAACACAACTACAATAGAACATGTAAATCACACAGAAAATAACTTAAATGTAAGTATCACTTATGGATCAATACCTTACTTAGGTAATTTAACAACTAAAATTATTAAAACTTTTAAAAATTTTAACAATGTAAAAATAGCACAAAAAACATATAAACCTATTGCTTCTTTATTCTCAAAATTAAAACAAAAAGAAGATATAATGAATCTTAATAATGTTGTTTATAAAATTCCTTGTTATAATTGTGATAAAGTATATATTGGCCAAACATTACAAAATCTTAAACAAAGAATAACTCAACATCGTAGTGATGCTAGATTAAAAAAAAGAAAATGTGCACTAGCTGAACATGTAATTGATGAATTCCATCATATGGATTACAATAATGTAAAAATACTAAACATAGAAAATAACACAACTAAAAGAAAATTTATGGAAATGGTTCATATTAATAAAACTCCAAATACAATGAACAAAATGAATGAAACACAAAATTTAAATATAATTTATTGTTATCTTTTAACAGTGAATGATTCAATTAATACAAATCAAAATATAACACAATCAAGTAGTATACAATAATTTAAAAATAACAAATAATTTATTTATTAATTATTAAAAAATCAAAAATAACAGTAACAAAATCATCAAATAACCTATTAAAATAAAAAATCAAATTTTTTTTGACAAATTAATTATCAATCAAAGTTAAAAGATTACAATTTTAAATTTCAAAAATTCTATTTAATTTTCTGTTGAATTGTAAAAAAAGTAATGTTTTCAACAATTTTATTGATTTATATTTTTAACAATTTATAATGATTCAATTTGCTTGTAAGTAAATTTTCATATTTTTAAATTTTAGCAATTTGTAACCTATTTTTGTATATTTTAGCCTTGAAAAAGAATTTGAAATAAATTCGAAAGCTCGGTAATAGTAATAGTAGAGTCTTACTAATAAACCTGAATTTGGCTGAATCCCTGTAAACCAAAATATATATTTGTATATATTTTATTTCTTGTTTAAATAGCCAGCCGTTAACAAAGAATTACTGCTTTATATATATATATATATATATATATATATATATATATATATATATATATATTGTAACGGGATAACCGTAAAGGAAGGGACCTTAATTTGAAAGATTGTTGTTGACAGTTGATTTTTAGAAGTTTGTAAAAAAAAATCAACTGACCATTTTAAATAATGTTTCTAGAAAATTCTAGAAACTTCTAAACACACTAACTAGATTAAATAATGTTGTATATAAGGGGATGCACGGACAGTTAACGTCAGTTCGAGTCAAGTGTTCAGAAGAGTTCATTGTATTGTCAAGTAGTTAGACGTTATCCAGCAGAGTTCAGTGTATCTTAACAATTTTGTAAATAAATTGTGTAAAAAGCCCCCATACGTGTTTCAAATTGGTGTCAGGTGTGGGGTGAAGATACAAGAATGCCTGGAAAAAAGATAAATGAACTATTGGTGGCAGAGCTCAGAAGAGAGCTCGAAGAATTAGAATTGGAAACTACTGGGACCAAATCTGTATTGTTGAATAGGCTCCGTGAATACTACCTAAGTAATAATTTGGACCCTGACGTTGTGGAGTTCGATGACCCGGTTCAAAAAGCAATTTCTGAACTATCGCAACGAATGACGAGCCAACAAGAAGATCAAACTCAACAACTTTCCCAACTATCACAAAGAATGACTAGCCAGCAAGAGGAACAGACGCAACAACTGTCCCAGTTGTCCAGTCAGATGAGCAGCCAGCGCGAAGATATGTCCCAGCTGAAAGAGGAGCTATCAGGACGAATGACGAGCCAACATGAGGAGCTATCCAGTCAGATGAAGAGCCAGCGCGAAGATATGTCCCAGCTGAAAGAGAAGCTATCAGGACGAATGACGAGCCAGCAAGAGGAGCTATCCAGTCAGATGAGAAGCCAGCGCGAAGATATGTCCCAGCTATCACAACGGATGTCTACCCTACCGGAAGAGTTATCCAGTTCCTTCTCCCAGCAAATATCGCATTTGCGCTCCGAAATGTACAACTTGCGAGACGAGCAAAACCAGCAAGTGGCCAACTTGAATCAGCAAGTGGACAACATGAATCAGCAAGCTGCCAACTTCAGAGACGAGATCAACCAGCAAATGCAATCCGAGATAGAAAAACTTAAACGAGAACTGGAAGCTTGTCTACAAAACCAAACCATCCATCACGGCGACGGAGATGCAGGAAGGATGGAAACCTGGATGGATGGAACGACGATGAAACCCCCGACCTTCGACGGGAAGACTTCCTGGCCAAATTACCTGAAACAATTCGACGCAGCGGCCAGAGCTAATGGATGGTCATCCCAGGAGAAGGCATTGTCCCTAACCGTAGCTCTGCGAGGCGAAGCTTTAGACGTCTTGCAATCATTGACACCGGATGAAGCTGAGAACTTCGAGTTATTGGTGAATCGTCTAGAGATGCGTTATGGTCA
Source organism: Altica lythri (assembly GCA_964028335.1). Taxonomy (NCBI): domain Eukaryota; kingdom Metazoa; phylum Arthropoda; class Insecta; order Coleoptera; family Chrysomelidae; genus Altica; species Altica lythri. Next base: position 4,386,022 of record OZ034806.1, on the reverse strand, counting down.
AACTCATCTACAGCCGGTGTACCGAATGCAGTTAAAGAGCCGAAAACAGAAAAATGGAGAAACTATCCAGAAATTTGAAGCAGATGTAGCAAGAATGGTTCGACTTGCGTATTCAAATGCAGCGGAGGATTTCCTGGAGTGCCTAGCAGTCCAAACCTTCACCGATGGTCTTCGAGACGTCGAGTTGCAGCGCGCTGTACGGTTGGCGCGGCCGAAGACCCTTGTGGACGCCTTGACCATTGCCCTGGAGTTTGAGGCGGCGACGGAGGCCTCACGTGGAGTTGCTCGACTAAGGGAAGTCACCGGTAACTACGACCATGCCGTTCATTCTGTTAGTGACGTCGAAGCGGTAGTAGAGAGATTAATGAAGTTATCTCCAAAAAGAAGGCGCCCAGTGAGATGCTGGAACTGCGGAGAACTAGGCCATATAAGAAATACTTGCCCCCAAAAAGAAAAATCTTCTGCTGAAGTACCCCAGCAGCAGGAAAACTAGAACTGGTCGACTTCTGGAGGGCGAAATCGACCCCAAACATTCCCGAAGCCCCTCACACCATTAAATTGGCAACTCTGCGACATCACGTGGACAGCTTATATGTGGATGGCCTCATTGATGGGAAGAACTTTAGCATGCTGGTAGACACTGGAGCTACGAAAACTATCGGTCGACCATCCATCATTGTGCGAAAGAAGATGTCGCCTACCAGTTGGAGACTGCGTACCGCTACCGGAGATTCTGCTAGAGTCTACGGTGAGATACAGGTGACGCTACAGTTTGGTTCAACCTCTCTTGTTCACTCAGTGCTGGTGGCTGACGTTGATAAAGATGTTGTTCTGGGCATGGATGTTATGCTCCACTGTGGTTTTCATTTGGATCTTCGCCAACGTATCCTTCGTACTGGTAATGAAGAAATATTCCTGCACCGAAAACATGTTGACAATGCCTCGATTAAGCTAATCGATGATATCGAACTTCCGGCAAGCTGCGAATGTGTCGTCACAGCGCGGTTGGATGGACTGGAGCCAGATGGTGCCCCAGCCATGATAGAGCCGAAGAACCATGACCATGAATTGGGAAAAGGACTCCTTGTGGGTAAGACTCTTGTTTGATCCGCCAAAGAGGTACCCATCCGAGTTATCAACTTGAACGATCATCCAGTTCTTCTCCGAAAGGACACGGAAATGGGAAGTTTAGAACCAGTAATGGCCATAATTCACAAGATAAATGTTACGGAAACAGATGAGACCAACGAAATTGAACAATTAATGACAAAATTAGACCCCTCTTTGTCAAAATTAGAAAAGAAACAGGTAAGAGATCTACTTTACCGTTATAAACCTGTATTTGGTTCTAAAAGTAAACTGGGAAGAACTGATGTTGTACAACATAGAATTGACACTGGTGATGCACGTCCGATTCGACAGGTACCCCGAAGGATGCCTCAAGTTAAAAAGGAAGAAGCAGACAGAGCCCTTCAAGAAATGATTCAAAATGGCATAGTCGAACCATACAGTAGTCCGTGGGCTTCTCCTGTGGTATTAGTGAGAAAGAAAGACGGATCAATGCGGTTTTGTGACGACTATCGAAAGCTAAATAATGTCACTAAGAAGGACAGTTATCCTCTGCCAAGGATTGATGATGCCCTCGACGCTTTGGCGGGTTCTACTCTGATTTCTACCTTGGACCTTAAAAGCGGATACTGGCAAGTTAAAATGAATCCTGCAGACAAAGAAAAGACTGCCTTTACCAGTGAAACAGGGTTATGGCAATTCACGGTGCTTCCATTTGGCCTCTGTAATGCTCCTGCGACGTTTGAACGACTAATGGAGAACATCCTGCGGGGTTTGTTATGGGAAACTTGTCTAGTTTATCTAGACGACATCATCATAATGGGTAAGACCTTTAAGGAACATTTATCTAACCTGGAAGAAGTTTTTAAAAGATTACAGAACGCTAATCTAACATTGAATGTTAAGAAATGCCACTTGTTCCAGAGACAGGTCAACTATTTAGGACATAACGTAAGCAAGGATGGCGTTGCTGTTGACCCCGCTAAGATACAAGCCGTTCAGGAATGGCCAATCCCTATCGACAAACATCAGCTCCGGAGTTTCTTGGGTCTTTGTTCCTATTACCGACGATATGTCAAAAATTTTGGAGACATCGCCAAACCCTTGACACGTTTGACAGAACAAGATAAGTCCTTCTGTTGGGATCAGGAATGTCAAGAGGCGTTTGAAATATTGAAGAAAGAGCTTACGTCAGCACCTGTTCTTGCTTATCCACTTCCTGATGGTAAGCTTATTCTGGACACCGACGCCAGCAATGTGGGAATTGGAGCCGTCTTGTCACAGCTACAAGATGGTAAGGAAAGAGTGGTTGGTTACTTCAGCAAAACTTTATCGAAAGCTGAAAAGAACTACTGTGTAACTCGAAGGGAACTGTTAGCAGTTGTAAAATCCGTCGAACACTTTTATAAATATCTGTATGGCAGAAAATTCCTGATCAGAACAGACCATGCTAGTTTAAAGTGGTTACTAAGCTTTAGGAACCCAGAAGGACAGATAGCAAGATGGCTCGAAAAACTGCAGGAATATGATGTTGAAATCGAGCACAGACCTGGAACACGACATCGTAATGCTGATGCACTTTTCAGAAGACCATGTCGACCTGATTGCCCCCATTGTACCCGTATGGAGCAGAACGAGGAAAAACTTGCCTTAGTTAAGGTTGTGCCAGAAGACGAGAGCTCTATGCTGGAGGAGCAACAAGAAAACGATCCCGTTCTGAGAAAGATTAGGGAGTGGAAGAGAATGGACCGTCGTCCGTTGTGGAGAGAGATATCCTCATCCTCTCCTGCTTTAAAAGCATACTGGTCCCAATAGAACTCTTTAATTTTGGACGGAGGGCTCGTTAAAAGACTTGTAGAAAATTCCGAGGGCACAGAAACAAGTAAACAAATAGTGGTCCCAAGAAATGCTGTACCAGAAATTTTAAAACAAATGCATAATGATAGTTCTGGAGGACATCTGGGTATCACAAAAACGCTGCAAAAAAACCGAGATAGATTTTACTGGGTAAATTGCACTAATGATGTTAAAGATTGGTGTCGTAAATGCACTACATGTGCTGCCAGTAACGGTCCGCGCCGAAAACCGAAAGCGGAAATGCAGCAATACCTGGTTGGAAGTCCTTTTGAAAGAATCGCAGTAGATGTATTGGGGCCACTTCCACAGGCCGATGTAGGAAACAAGTACATCTTTGTTGTAATGGACTACTTCACTAAATGGGTTAAAGCATATGCAGTTCCCAATCAGAATGCCACCACTTTAGCAGATATATTGGTTGAAGAATTCGTAAGCCGATTTGGGGTACCATTAGAATTACATTCAGACCAAGGAAGAAATTTTGAGAGCAAGCTGTTTAAAGAAGTTTGCCAAAGATTAGGCATCCACAAAACGAGAACCACAGCGATGCACCCTCAGTCTGATGGAATGGTGGAACGAATGAACCGGACTATAACCAACTATCTGTCAAAAGTGGTGTCAGATTGTCAGAGGGATTGGGATCGACATATTCCACTATTTCTAATGGCAATTTGATCGGCCATCAACGAATCAACTGGCCAAACGCCTGCGAAGGTCCTGTTCGGTAGAGAAATGAGGCTACCATGTGACTTGGTGTTTGGTTGTAAACCTGGTGAAGAAATGGCACGTGAACAATATGTCGCCGACCTTCAGAATCGAATGGAGAATATACACAACCTGGTGCGTGGAAAACTACAATTGTCTAGTGATCGGATGAAGAGGTACTATGACACACGGACAATGGAAAAGAGTTACCAAGTTGGAGATTTAGTCTGGCTCTATAACCCCCGACGGCGTCGAGGTATTTGTCCCAAATTACAAAAGAACTGGAAAGGTCCTTACACCATCAAGAAGAAGATTAACGATGTCATTTATCGGATCGTGAAAATTCCCAGAGGAAAACCCGTCGTGGTCCATCACGATCGTTTGGCGCCTTACCAGGGAAACCACAGTGGAGATGCGCAGCAACTCCAAGAAGATGGTTTGGCTGACTCAGGGAGTGTGCGGGATTCCGATGTAGGAAATAACATTCCAGGAGGAATGAATCTAAGGAGGGGGCAGTGTAACGGGATAACCGTAAAGAAAGGGACCTTAATTTGAAAGATTGTTGTTGACAGTTCATTTTTAGAAGTTTGTAAAAAAAAAATCAACTGACCATTTTAAATAATGTTTCTAGAAAATTCTAGAAACTTCTAAACACACTAACTAGATTAAATAATGTTGTATATAAGGGGATGCACGGGCAGTTAACGTCAGTTCGAGTCAAGTGTTCAGAAGAGTTCATTGTATTGTCAAGTAGTTAGACGTTATCCAGCAGAGTTCAGTGTATCTTAACAATGTTGTAAATAAATTGTGTAAAAAGCCCCCATACGTGTTTCAATATATATATATATATATATATATATATATATATATATATATATATATATATATATTGAAATGGATCCTCCTTCCGGAACACCCCCTTTCAATAAAATTCTCGGTCGTGGATTCAAGAATTTTTAAATTGATTGTCCTAAAAAAAATTACAACAAAAATATAAATATAAAAATTTCTTTTCTTCCTTTTCTTTCTACTCTACTTCCTTTTTCTGTTCTTCAACCCTTTCTGTATACCTTCAAATTTCTGATTTCTTCCTATTCGCTGCTTCTTTCTGCTCCAATACTTTCTATTTCTTGCCTTTTATCTCCTCCTACCAATTTCCAGCCCTGACCTCACTGCTTTTCTGTACCTGCTATCTTCTCTGGTTTATGTCCAAGAATTTTATTTTTACTTATTTATAAATTCTTCTGGCTATATTTTTCTTTAACTCTTTTTATTTTTATTTAAATCTCAATATTTCTTACTAATTTAATCAAATTCTATATATTTTTAACTTTTTATTTTCAATGACTTTTAAATTACAAATCTCTTGACAATCCAATCAACAATAATTATCTTAACAACCTCACATTCTCTCATCTAAACAAAAACAAATCCCATATAAAAAAATACTTAATCAAGACAACCGATTTAAAAATCATGAACACGTTCCAACATTTCACTGAAAGAATGTGCACCATGAAGAAAAATCCATATCAATTTCCCCCAAATTTGATTTGACTTGGTGAATTACTTCACCTTGCCAAATCAAATTTCCTTTCAGTAGGAAACTTTTCTTCACCATCAGTTGTCAAGCTTTTAATTTAAAATATTTCAATTTTACTATAAAATACACTACCCCTAGCATATCAATTCCCATCACTATATCTAATTTTAACTTCTTCTTTTATTTCAATTTTTTTTTTATTCCCCCTTCTTAACTTTTATCAAAATATAATTTTTTTTTAAAGTTTTAGATTTGTTCCCCCGCTTTTGGAATTTCCCTATACATATAAATTTTATAGACCTCCCCTTTCCTAATATTTTCCTACATATAATTTTTATAAATTTTGTAACCTTAACCCTTTCCTGATATTTCCCTATATATAACTTCTTTCTAAATTTAAATACCTTCCCCCTTTCCTGAAATTTCCCACGATACAAACTTTTAATAAATTTAAATTTCTTTCCCCTTTCCTGATAGTTCCCTCGATACAAACTTTTTATAAATTTAAATTGTTTTCCCCTTTCTTGATATTTTCCTGTATAAAACTTTTTCCTAAATTTAGATTGAACAAAATTCCCCCAGAAATAACTCAAAAACATCTTCTTAAATTTTTCAAACACAAATATTTCATCTTTACTGGCAAAACATATCAATGCCTGCCCATCTAACATCTCACGCAGGTATTTTCTTAATTCTTCATGATCTTCACACCATTTTAATTTATTTTTCACCATTCTTATGAAAATTTTCGGATGAGTCCTATTAATATTCCCATTAAATTTATGTTCAATTTTAATTATTCCCATATTAGTTTGATTTTTACTTATATTTTCTTTTTTCAGTTCTTCTAATAACATTTCACGTTCTTTTTCTTGAACTACCTTTATTTCTTCTACTTTTTCTGCCATCTCACTTATCTTCTTTACTGTATCTTGTTTTATAATCTTTTCTAAATCATTCAATTTTTTATTTGTATTAGTATTGATTTCTTTGATTTCATCTTTACATTCCTTGTTAATAATTGTTTTAATTTTTACTTCTTGTAATTCCTCTATTTCCGTTTTTCTCATTATCATTTCAGTTATTATTTCTGTTTTTGTTTTTCTAATGTTTCTCTATACATTTCCATTTGCTTCTTTATCTCATTTTTGACTGTTTCTATGTTTTTGTTCATCTCTTCTTTTATTTCTTTTTTCATAGAATCCATATTCTTGTTCATGTCTTGTTTTATTTCTTTTTTCATTGCATCCATATTCTTGTTTATTGCTTCAGTATTTTTGTTCATGTCTTCTTTATTTTCTTTTTTCATAGCATCCATATTCTTGTTCATTTCTTTTTTTATAGAATCCATGTTCTTGTTTATTGCTTCAGTATTTTTGTTCATGTCTTCTTTATTTTTTTTTTTCATAGCTTTTAACATTTCTATTATTTGTTCCCATGATGAATCCCTTTTATCCCCTATTTTACTATCCTGATTATCCTGAATCCCCTGACTACCCTGGTTATCCTGACTAATTTGATTACCCTGACTTCCCTGACCATCCTGTCCATCCTGACTCTCCTGATTATCAATATTATCCCCTTGCTCTAACATTCTATCTGTAATTTCCTTTCCCCCTCTTAATTTCATACAACTATTTATAATTTATCTAATCTTTCACTCCGAATCACACACCTTTGTTTTTTAATAAAGCAAGCTTGACACCTAACAGTTAAGAAAAATCTCTTACCCTCAGTGCCGAAGCAGCCACACGTTCTGGGCGCCAATAGAAATGGATCCTCCTTCCGGAACACCCCCTTTCAATAAAATTCTCGGTCGTGGATTCAAGAATTTTTAAATTGATTGTCCTAAAAAAAATTACAACAAAAATATAAATATAAAAATTTTTTTTCTTCCTCTTCTTTTTACTCTACTTCCTTTTTCTGTTCTTCAACCCTTTCTGTATACCTTCAAATTTCTGATTTCTTCCTATTCGCTGCTTCTTTCTGCTCCAATACTTTCTATTTCTTGCCTTTTATCTCCTCCTACCAATTTCCAGCCCTGACCTCACTGCTTTTCTGTACCTGCTATCTTCTCTGGTTTATGTCCAAGAATTTTATTTTTACTTATTTATAAATTCTTCTGGCTATATTTTTCTTTAACTCTTTTTATTTCTATTTAAATCTCAATATTTCTTACTAATTTAATCAAATTCTATATATTTTTAACTTTTTATTTTCAATGACTTTTAAATTACAAATCTCTTGACAATCCAATCAACAATAATTATCTTAACAACCTCACATTCTCTCATCTAAACAAAAACAAATCCCATATAAAAAAATACTTAATCAAGACAACCGATTTAAAAATCATGAACACGTTCCAACATTTCACTGAAAGAATGTGCACCATGAAGAAAAATCCATATCAATATATATATATATATATATATATATATACAAAAGGGAAAAATTATTGGGCATGTACGCAAAAAGGATCAATAAGGCCACGAGTAGGAATGGTAACCGCAGACATGCATGTTTCTGGCTCATTAGCCATTTATCGAATTTTTAAATAAGTTTATCTCAAATTCTTTACCGTGGATCGATTTCAAATTTTTAGCGTAATTGTATTATCGTGTCATTAATAAGTATACAAAAATTTATAACTTTCTGACGGTGTATCCTATTCACGACAACTACCTTAACGGTCAATACTGTTTTGTCAGCAAGTTTTATATCCTAAAACGATTTTAAATATTCGTGTTAGTTTCGGTGTCACCTCATGTAGGTATATATGGTAGTGTATAATATTTAATTGAGATCTTAACTTCATTACTGTTTTTTAAATCATTATTGACTTCTGTTAGGTTGTTAAAAGAACTTATATCTTTGAAAATGTCATTTAGAATTTTTAAAATGTTTTGGTGTAGTGACGTATCCGTACCCTATTTTTCATTTGTTTTACCAGGTTTACTATTGTAAAGTGTTTATGGTTAGACATGTAAAGCCGCAGTTTTAAATTAAGGATCATAAAACAATACTAAGAAAATTTATGGTTACAATTCTATTTTTACCATCTTTAACGACTTCCTATTAAGTATGTCTAGGAATAAATATATGCTCAGCAAAAGAATGTTTGTATAATTATACAAACACACAAGTAACCTTATACGGAATCATCCATTATTTATCATAATTTTTGAGATGTAAAAACGTTTTTGGTTTTTAAATAAAACTCAATTTTTATCAAACGCTAACGAATTTTGTTGTTGTAAAGATGAAGTTATTTTTGAATTTTTAATGACCAAAAAGCAAAACCAAAAAGAAAATTGGTAACTTTACGCCATATCAATATCTTCCTTCCTGATAAAGTGGAAGCATGGACCTTTCAAGTGTTGTAAGCAATGTCCTGATTTTTTTTGTAAGTTGTTAACGAAAATTCCAAATCAGTAATTAAATACCTACTGAGTAGGCCTATATGTTGATGGCTTTAAAGAACTTACTGTTAAGTCCTAATTTCAGCAGATATTTAGATCTTCTTTCAAACTCGGGACTTAATTTCTCTTTCATTATTTGTTGGTCTATACTTTGTGCTTGCCTAATTTCTACGTATTTGTAGGTCTCCTTAGCTTGCATTGGTTTGTTGATAACTATATTTGAAATCTAAAAGTTATTCTATTACAGCTTCTGTTTAAGTTGATGCATAGTGGCAGCTATCAGTTTCAAGTCATTCATATAAAGAATATGGCTGATTCTTACTACTTCAGTATTATTTGTCTTAAGCGAAAATCCATAGTTAGTAGAATTCAATATTTATGACAAAGTATCTGTGTCTGTCTGTCTGTCTCTCTCTCCGTCTGTGGTCTGTTTCTTATATATTGATATGACATTTTTTTTAATTATTTTTAATGTAATTCTCTGTTGGTGTAATTTTTAATTTATCTATTTACTTCGCTTTTCTGTTCCAAATAATTATCTCTAAAAATTAGGTTAACATATATTGTTTATACTTAACTTCTTTAAATATTTAAATAACCAATTTAACTAAACGATCACACAATAAATAGCCTTTTTATCAAGCTTTCTATCTAAACAGATAACTTCAAATAAAAATCGAATTTACGAATCGTAGAAAGTTTAAATAGAAATATGGATAAAACAGAAAATGTCTTTATTGTTAATTATCATTGTACTACTTTATGCGACTTCTAAAATAAAAGTTAAACATTAATATTCATTAGAAAGTCGTGTTAATAATAATCTGATAATAAAAATTGTACTATTTTTATGGCTAATAAGGATAACAAATCAATTTTACCAGAACTTCATTTCAACGATTTTAATAATGATACAATATTTGATATTATACCTGATTTATAGGTATATAATATCCGGAAAAGTAACGTTAGTAATAAATTTGTTAAGCTGACCTTTAATACTTGAGAACAGATATTTTTTATATAAATCTATACATATAATAAAAATGTAGAAATATATATATATATATATATATATATATATATGTTTATGCGCGCATCACATGAAAACTACTGATCCTATTCAAGGACGTATTTGTCTTCTTTCAACTTAACATCTGGTGTATAAGACTTTCTGCCCCCCCCACTCCTTTAACGGGGTGAGGAAAGAAATTTTTATACAAAAATCAACACGCCATGCGAATGTAGTCGCGGGTACATCGAAATAGAACACAAAAATGTTGTTAGATATCGAAATAGAACCCAAAAATGTGGTTAGATTGTTTTGTCTGTCTGTGTGTATGTGTGTGCGCGCATCACATGAAAACTACTGATCCGATTCGAATGCGGTTTTCACAGATGTATTTGTCTTCTTTCAACTTAACATCTGGTGTATAAAAATTTCTCTCCCATTCCTTAAATGGGGTGGGGTAAAAAATTTTTATACAAAAATCACACGCCACGCGAACAACGTTGCGAGTACAACTACTAATAAATAAAAATTAAAAAAAAGCGGTTGTGGCAGTTGAAGTTATACTTCCATGCACGCGCCCAGGTTTAGAAATTTGTATGGGAATGATTTAACAAAATCATTATATACTTGAAGCATGGACCTACTATACTACAAATTCGAACTTCCATGTTCATTTAATACGTTAAAATGCAATGTACAACTAAAAAAAATTCTCATCGTGTAATAAAACTCTTTATCTTTCCAATAGTATTGTCACGTGCCAAATTTGATTATTTACCAGAAGGGAAACTTAAATTTGTATTAAAAATCGAAACACATTTATTTACTATAGATCCAGCGGAGCGACATCGTCTGACACATCCAGCATTACCTCAGAGTCTAATAAATCTAACTTCTCCGAAGCATCCAGCACATCCAGTATGTCCTCCGAAACTTCAGTCCCCAACACGCTTCCCAAAAACTCAAAATCTCAAAAACCCAAGAAGCTATCAGCAAAGTCGCCTCCGTTCATACCCGCCAACGCTTCATCAGCATCATCATCTTCTTCCTCCGCTTCTACTTCTTCGCAAAATGAAGCAAACAACACCATTCGCCCAAACCCCCAAATTCAAACCCAACGAATGGTCATCAGAAACATCCCGAAAGAGTTCAATTCCCAATCTCTACTTTTTAAGCTTCTAAACAGCTTTGAAATAGCTAGAGATCAAATTATCATGCTTAAAAGTAGAGCATACAACAGCTCTGCAGTTTTTCACACCTGCTCGCCAAAAAGCCCTGAAACGCTTCAAAAAAACATTCGTTTCTCCACAGGGTCACCCAAAGTCATCGTCATCCCGTTCACTGTTACTTCCAAACAAGTGAACACTGTCCGTTCCCCAAAAACCCCCCTCTACTCCTTCGTCGTTAAAGGTGTAGACAAAAACATTTCAAACGAGGAATTCAATGAAATACTCAAAGACCAAAAATTTCCTTACCAAAAATGCTGGAGAATCACCTCAGCCAAAACGAAAAATCTTACTACTCATATGAGAGTAATCACATCTTCCGAATCACACTATGTCAATACCATCACCAATGGCATTCACTTCTTTGGCCTAACTCACTTGGCTGAATCGTCAAACACAAACCCACTTCCCCCAATCCCCAAATTCTGCACCAAGTGCAGCAAAAACGGACACTCAATTTCTGAGTGTACCGCCCAAAAAATCATCTGCCCCTCATGCGGAGCAGAGCACAAGCACTCCATCTGCCCCAAATCCAACCGCCCTAAATGCCCTAACTGCGAGGGTAACCACTCCGCCTTCTCTCTCAAATGTCCCAAGAGACAGGAGGCTCCATCCAAACCGAAGGAGGTTGCTCCTGTTACAATCGCAAAACCCATTGCTCCCCTTGAATTAACATCAGAAATCCAACTTCAAATCCAAATCAACACCATCATTCTTATGAATGCACTCCCTCTGGAAAGAGAAACTATTGTCACAACCCTCCAATCGGTAATTTCCTCTCTATTCGGTTACAATTTAACCATTACAGGAAGCGGTAATGAGGCTTCCTTTTCTTACTCCAAACCTGAAAATCTTCAATGGAGGGAATTATCGCCACAGTAAATTGTGCGGGTCTAGCCCGCAAACGCCACTCCGTGAAACATCTGCTCCTCCTGGAAAGATCCCCCCCTTATAGTGTCTTTGACAGACACTCTAGCAAAAAACTCTCCCAAATTCTCAGGCCACCACACCCACTCCATCCCCAAATCTGCCACAAGTCGAGGCAACGCAATACTAATAAAAAGAGGCTTATCCTACGAACCTCACACTCTTCCTCGCCACCTTTTAGACCTCGACGTAATCGCTGTGAATGTTATTAACAATAACATCATCACAACGATTTTCTCACACTACAACCGACCGGCGCAAAGATTGTCCCGCCCACTTCTCACCTACATTTCATCACTGCCACGAGCTATTCTGGTTGGAGACTTGAACTCCAGACATACTCAGTTTGGAGATCGAAGAACCAACTTAAACGGCCGCATCTTCTCCAACCTTCTCATAGATCTTCCAATCTATAGAGTCGGCAACACAAACCCAACCTTCATCGGATACCAAGGATCTTCGATTTCAGACCATATCGTGTGCACGAATACGTGCGAACGATTGGTCGGGAATCGCTGCTTTATTGGTACCAGCATCACTTCCGACCATCTTCCCCTTTTAGTCAGCACCTCAATGTTTTCGATTCCTCCTCCAAGACCCCCTTTCATCTCATTCCAAAACTTCCAAAAACTGACTGGATCAAATTTCAAACCACCATCTCAAACAATCTTTCCCCTGTTCCCCCTCTCCTAGGTCCACAAAGCATCGATGACTTCGCAGTCCAAATCCAAAATCTTATTCAAACAGCCACAGACCAAGCTGTCCCCATCTCTTTAATCAACACCCAAGCCCGTCCCCTCCCACCTGAAATTATGTCACTCATCCGCCGAAAAAGGCAAATATACCGACAGTACATCCGTTCCCACGACCCCAATATCAAAACAGAATGGAATCGTCTCAACGCTCTGGTAAGGCTTAGGTTAAATGCTCACAAAGAGGACCTTTGGAAGCAAACCACGGCCGAACTTGATCACAGAGACGGTTCCAAATTCTGGAAAAAACTCAATGTCCTAACTGGCCAAAAAACGCAAAACTTGGTCAAATACTTGACTCCACCGACGAGAAAGCTGAATCTTTTCGTGCCCATCTTCAGAGCGTTTTTAAAGAGCCATTTGATCCAACATTTGATCACAACTTTCATCACGAAACCGTCAGAATCACAAGAGAAATCTTGGATAGCCCAATCTCCCACTCCACAACAACCCACTTCTTGCCCCTTTTTCCGTTGAAGACATCCTGACTGGATTTCTTCAAGGAAAAAACTCAGCCCCTGGACCTGACTCGATTTCCCGCAGGACTCTAAAACAACTGCCCGACACCATAGCCCCATCAATTCGAGACCTTCTTAATGCATGTCTTCTTACTTCACATTTTCCCAGCCCCTGGAAGACTGCAAACACAATCTTAATCCCCAAACCAGGAAAGGACCGGACTCTCACGGAATCCTACAGGCCCATATCGCTCAGTAACGTGCTAGGCAAACTCTTCGAGCTCCTGCTCAAAAACAGAATCTGGGATCACCTAGAACTGAACTCCACCATCCCACCTTTTCAACATAGGTTCAGACCCTTCCACTCCACACAAAACCCCATAAATGAGCTGCACACATTCGCAGCAACCGCCCATTAAATTTTTTATTAATATCAATATTATTAGTTAGTATAAAATTCCAGTTTTCATTAAGCAAACAATTGTTTAATTTAAGTAGTGTATTTTTGTTAATTAACCTTTTTTTTACTCTTTTTGGAATTTCCTGTGTACTATTGTAGCAAAAAACGGCATATTGACCGAAATGGTCGGATATTTTGTGTTTTACTACGTTTGCACAGTCTTTGTCAGTCTCAAAGTTAACTAGGATATTATCAACAGTGGTTGCAGAGCAGTCTGTAACCCTCGTTGGTTCAAAAATAAGAGGTTTCAAATTAAAAGTTCTCATCAAGTGTTCAAATTGTATAAGTTCATTAGATCTTATGGCAAAATTTACATTAAAGTCTCCAGTCACAACAATTTTAGATTTTTTATTCTTCGCTACTACAGAAAGCAAAGATTCAAATTTCTCAAGAAACACCACGTATGAACCGGTTGGTGCTCTGTAAATACATAAAACAATTGTTGTTTCGTTTTTGTTTTCAATTTTAATGCCGCAACATTCAAAATCAAAATCAACACTATTTATGACATTTGCGTTTATAGTTTTAACATTTTTTATATGCTTAGATACCAAAATGGCTACACCACCATGTATGTGGTTGCTTCTTATGTATGAATTAACTAAAATATAATTATCTAAGATAACTTCACTATTATATTGCAACCAGGTTTCAGAAAAACACAAAACATCTATATTTCTTGAATAGTTCTCTAGGAAAACTTCAAATTCTGGTAGCTTGCTCTTTAAACACTGTATGTTTTGATGGTATATTGAAATGCTATTGTGGTTTTTGGGTTTCGTTTTTCTCGTTGATTGTAGGTTGTTTGCTCCTCCGAAAAAAATAGCGCCGCACTTCTATGCCTTTGGGCCAACTATTGCAACTCATTAGTTCATCCTTTAACGATAAAGAGGCACCAACTTTAAAAGAGTTAAAATCTCCTTTATTTGGTATCTGTTCGCACAGGAAAGTTTCCCCAGGAAATTTCACGCTAAGGTATTCTAGTAGGTCGTGTTCGGTGTACGTATTTTTATATCTTGTAACAAAAATCCACGCCTTTCTTTCAACTGCGACGGATATCTCGTTATCCAATATTTTCGTACCAAATATCCTCTTCTTTTTTGTGACTGTTGTCCATTCATTGTTGTTTTGTGTAGGTTCATGATTTATTTTGTTTTGATTGTCAGCCTCCTTAATGGCACTTGCAACTTGCTGTGATGTGATTCTTATGGTTGAAATTTTATCTTCACTATCGACATCTGTATTCGAGAAGCCGGGTTTAATGTCATCATTTGTACTTTTACTCCTTTGTGGTACTTCTGTAAGTTTTCTGGTAACTGGTCGATTTACAGTTTCCTGTATATTATTTACTTCCATTTGTTTTTGTTGGTTAATCTCCATAACCTTTTCCAGATTTTGTATTGATTTAGTTTGTAAATTAATTAGCTTACTCTGATCTTGAATAATTTTCATGCAATTAGATAATTTTTTCTCGAGAATTTTAATATGTGTAATTACCTCATTCATTGATGGTTGTTGTTTCAATGGTGACGCTGTGCACTGGTCACAAATCCATTGGATGTTTTTATTTTCCAATATTTTAATTTCTGACGGTTTGAAATATGAACATTGGGTATGTAGCATACTACCGCACTTATTATGGCAAATTAGAACTTTTTCACAACTCTCTGATATCACATTTTTACATTTTATACAGAGATCACTACCATTCCTTGACGCCATCTTGAATATGAATTATATACAAACACCTGTCACTATGATGGATAAGACCCGCATGATCGACATTTTAGTACTACCTCAACTTTCCCACAACCTGATCTTGGGAATAGACTTCTGGCGAGCGATGGAGATCATTCCCGATCTAAAGCAGGATGTCTGGCGATTCTCGGAATCCCCAATCAATGTGGATGTAGCTCTAGTTCAAGGGATAGATCATCTTACTCTCGAGGAAAAGAAAAACTTGGAGGAAATCGTCGAACGGAAGATATCTGCGATGGGTACTGGTCTCGGTTGCTGTAAAGTAGCTGAGCATGAGATCATTCTAGAGCCAGGAACCCGACCGATCAAACAGCGCTACTATCCGGTTTCCCCATATAAACAGAAGATCATAGATGACGAAATAACCGAGATGCTTAGACTAGGAGTTATCGAAAGATCTAATAGCCCGTGGTCCAGCCCAGTATGCTTGGTTCGAAAAAAATACGACACCTTTCGGTTTTGTGTTGATTATCGACAAGTAAATGCTGCGACTCGTAAGGATGCCTATCCTATACCTTACATTTCAACAATTCTCGATCGATTGAGAGACACGCGGTACATTAGTTCTATAGACATAAAATCAGCGTTCTGGCAAGTACCATTTAATGAGGCATCCCGGGAATATACAGCTTTTACAGTACCTGGGAGAGGTTTGTTCCAGTTCCGTCGAATGCCATTTGGGCTATCGAACGCCCCTGCCACCTCGCAAAGAATCGTAGATACCATCTTAGGCCCAGAACTAGAGCCGAACATCATGGTCTATCTGGATGACATCATCATCATATCCAACTCTTTTGATAATCATCTCAAACTCCTGGAAGAAGTATATGACCGTTTAGGAAGAGCAGGCTTGGTAGTATCCAAAGACAAGTGCAATTTCTGCAAGCCCCAACTAAAGTATTTGGGTTACGTCGTGGATGATAAAGGATTACGTCCAGATCCGGAAAAAGTAGAGGCAATCGTGAATATACCTCCGCCACGGAATGTCAACGAAGTCCGTCGGTTTGTAGGGACCGCTTCGTGGTATAGACGTTTTGTACCCAATTTTTCCTCTCTTTTGGCCCCTATATTAAAATTAACAAAGAAAAACGACAGTTGGCATTGGACACGTGATTGTCAGAATTCATTCAACGCCTCAAAAGAGTGTCTAGTTACAGCTCCTATTTTGACAGCTCCTGATTTTGAGAAAACCTTCTATCTACATACCGACGCTTCCAACTATGGTCTTGGTGCTGTTCTGTCTCAGCAATTCGAAGAGGGAGAGAAGGTGATCTGCTACCTATCCAGATCCTTGTCGAAGCAGGAAATGAAGCTTTCAGTAACAGAGAAGGAGTGCCTGGCTGTTATTTGGGCCGTCGAAAAATTGCGACACTACTTGGATCACGTTCACTTTATAGTAATCACGGATCACGCGTCACACTTGTGGCTTCATCGACTGAAAGATCCCCAGGGCAGGCTTGCACGTTGGCAGTTACGACTCCAACAGTTCGACTACAAATTAATACACCGGAAGGGTAAAGACTTCCTTTCTCGAGCTGTGCCTGAACTCATCGATTTAATAAATCCACCTAACACCTGCTGCACAACCTCCTCGACTACGACGGATAAATGGTATATTTCCATGTTAAAAAAGGTACAAGATAATCCGCGTAAATATCCTTTATGGAGGATACACGACAACGTACTTCTCAAGCGGATGAAACCGACCATCCCGAATTTCTCTCCATCCATAGATACGACTGGAAAACGGTCGTACCGAAAGACGAACGTTTATCCATCCTAAAACGTTGTCACGATATTCCTGCTTCAGGACATATGGGAGTATTCAAGACCCTTGGAAAAGTCCGTCAAGGTTATTACTGGCCCAAAATGAGAGCGGATGTGGCTAGGTATGTGAAGACCTGTAAATGCTGTGCTCAGAACAAAGTAGAGCAAAAGCCACCAGCGGGATTGATGGGAGATCGACCGGAGATTAAGGAACCTTTTCAAGCTATTAGTTTGGACTACATCGGACCGCTACCACGTTTAAAACGCGGCTACCAATACATTTTAGTAGTTTCAGACTATTTCAGCAAGTCTGTCTTCTTGTATCCCTGTCGGAAGGCTACCGCGAAGTCACTAGTCGAGACGATGGAAGATTTCTTCTTACTGTACGGAACACCAATGACTGTGACGTGTGACAATGGGGTGCAGATGACATCGAATCAGTTCCGCAAGTTGTGCGAGAGATTCAACACCAAGATATTCTTTACCGCTTCCTATAATCCAATAACTAATCCCACCGAACGCCATAATAGGATAATTAAGACCATGCTGCGAACATATGTTAACCAAGACAATCATAGGACCTGGGATGAACAGCTAAACGAAATTGGCTGTGCTATAAGGACATCACCTAGCGAGACTACGAAATACAGTCCTTATTACCTCATATTCGGGAAAGAACACAAGCTTTATGGGACGGACCATCGAGCGAAGACATCGATCGTAACGCCTACTCTGGACACCTACGTTAAAAGTCGTCAAGAAGGGTTTATTAAGTTGTACCAACAAGTGAAACAGCGTATTGAGTCGACGAGAGCGCACAATGCTAATCGCTATAACTTACGTAGACGACCGTTATCTTTTAATTGCGGAGATCAGGTGTGGCGCAGAAATAAAGTTCTCTCGGATGCGCTAAAATATTATAGTGCGAAATTAGCTCCCGCATATGTAGGTCCCTTTATCATTAAAAGGAAGTGTGGTTCTTGGTCTTACGAACTTCAAGATGAGCAGGGAAATCAAAAAGGCATCTGGCATGTCCAAGATCTCAAACCCTTTTGTGATCCAGATTCGGAAATCCAAAAATAATGAAATGTCTAGTTTTTTTGTGTTTTTCGTTTTAGTCTGGTGTGGGCTTTACCACACTGGGTCCCTTCAGGTCCTTCGGCCCAAAACGTCCCTCCGCGATTTCTTTGTGTATGGCCTTAGGTTCTGGTGGGTGCCAAGGCTGCACGGGGGGTCATCCTTTAGTGGAACTGCCTTGCTTACGCTCCTTCAGTGGGAGGTGAATTGCCTGCCGGCAGGGACCCGAGGGGAACTGTCACTACGCGGGGGTTCACTACTGCTGTCGGAGTCAGATGACCTGGCAGGGCATCCCGTGGAAGTCTCGGTAGTACCAGAATCTTTGTTACCCTTTAACTTTTCCCTTTTGTTTGAGTTATACCGACGGAGGTTTAGAAGTGGAGGAGGGTTGTGAGCGTTGTTTACCGGGTGAGTGGACTTTGTACTCTGTAGGGTGTGAGGTCCAGGGGTGTGTAACCACGACGTGATTTAACATCTTTTTGCGAGGTCGCCCCTGGAAGAGTGCATTGCCTCCTGCTCGCCTAGGGGAGCATCGTCCATGGTCCTCTGAAGCGGATAACCGAAGTTGTTTTAGTTTGGTGCAAACTTCATTGTACTGGGTGCCTTCGTTCCCGAGCATGGCTCGAAATTTGTGTTTTTTTTTTTGGGTTGTTGCGTGTCCCAGTTTTTTTTCTTTGTGTGTATTCGTTAGGTAGGTATGTACCTCGATCTTAAACGCATGACTATTCTCAGATTTTTTTTACCCTTGAGTTATCGTCGAAAACCTTTTTAGTAAGCTTTTCTCCTTTCTAAGGAAGGGGGATGTTGTCACCTGCCAAATTTGATTATTTACCAAAAGAGAAACTTAAATTTGTATTAAAAATCGAAACACATTCATTTACTATAGATCCAGCGAGCGACCTCTAGTCGACGTCTGAAGAAATTTCCGTGACCTTAGTTTATGTGTTAATCAGCTAATATAATAACTAATTTAGCAAATAGTGATTCTTCGTGACTTATCTAATAATTAGTATATATAATTTATTAAGTTTAAATTAATTTTGGCATGTTTATGTTTAAAAATTTAATATTCAATTAGTCATTGTAATAATAAATCGAGTTGGCAACAAAACGTACTTCTACCCCCCCCCCCTCCCGGAAGTTTTGGTAGAGTGAATTTTTCGGTTTTAATACGCATAAAGTTCTTCCTTTTACAATTTGTCCGTCTACGAATCAACAGCTGATAATCGTTAGTGAATTTATTCAGTGAAACGCCATACAGTGTGTGCATTTTATTCTGACCCCATCGTGGTCGCTTTAATAGGATTTTGAATGCTAACACTATCAATAATCTAAGCCTCATTTGGTGAATAGTCCTTTGGTGATATTTTTTTTTTGTGGGTTGGCTTGGATATTTTCATTTTATGGGATTTTTATTTGGTTAATTCACGTGAATGATTTGCTAAAAATTTCGATACGTGAATTCGTGGACTACCGAAATAGGATTACGGAAAAACGATACAGGGTGTTGTGGGAATAAAACATCGTCGGACTGACTGCTTTAACCCCTAATTACATAAAGGGGTTCTTGGTCCTGGCTAATCTTTCTTGGACCTGGCGAACATTTTTTTTTGGACCTGGCTAATCTTTTGGACCTGGCTAATCTTTTTTTGGGCCTGGCGAACGTTTTTGGACCTGGCGAACATCATTCTTGGTCCAGGTGTATTAATCTGGAACAACGCAGCCTGACACCTTTACCCGAGCAGCGAGGCTATTACAGGAAGCCTTTCATCAAAAGCATCAGCGCTAGGAAAGCGTAGTTACAGATAAGCCAAATTGTGTTATTAATTCCGACTCTTTTATATATATATATATATATATATATATATATATATATATATATATATATATATATATATATATATATATATATAGATATTGTTTTTTTTGCGGATGTAATACTTTGTAATTTTTTTGATCTTAGGTTCTAATTATTTATGCGCTGGGTGATCACTCTCGCTTTGTGTGCCATTAGTTGGTGGCATTATTTTTGGAACGAAGTTCCCTTTCGCGCGTTACGAACAGTTACGCTGACGCTAGGAGCTAGCCTAAAAAAATTCATACCAAAATTTGTCACGACACTATGCACCGACACAATGCACCGACAAACGCATGTTTCTCTCTCTCACAGACCAAAAAATAAATAACTCTCCCTCTCTCTCACAGATAGATATAATACAAAGCATAGAAAAGTGTGACGTCAGCTATGGGAGGAGCTTACAAATCTTTCTATTTCTAAACAAAACACAAAACTACAAACAAAACATATTTGTATTGAAAATGCCATAAAAGATTTTTCTATTACTTGTAGTGGTTTCTAATCAAAAATCTTAACGTTTTCCGGACACTTTTCATACGACCTATTGTATCCAATTTGTGATAGTGAATAAACATTGAAAGTTAGTGTAAGTGTTTAAATTTTATATGCATTTTAGTGGAATTGAGGTTATGTTTTGTTTCAAAGTTTATAAATTTTATTATGGTAATCTTGTAAATAATTATGTATTCTTTAACTATTAAATAGTATTCTGTTGCAGTAAAAATGGTGATGTGTTTCGTCCCCAATTGCAAACATAGCGAGCAGAAAAACTGCAACTTTTTTACTTTTTTTTCTATTTTGCTTTGAACAGTGTAGTAGTGTCGCGACTTTGTTAATACAGGTTTTTTGTAGATAATAAATGTTAAAATAATAAAAACAATAATGTATCCTGACAATGTTTCTGCACAAGTTCCGGATATTGTTGATAGAGTTAGGTAAGTAGAGATTTTATACAGACGATAATAAATGCTTATGTATATACAAACTCTCTGTTGTGTTTACAAATTACAATTCCTTCACTAATTAATCGAAAGAAACTTCGTTCCATCCGGGTGTCCTTTGACACCTCTCACTTTTTTTTTATATATACTTATATATATTTTTGGGTTTATAGTTGATTTTTATCATAGTGAATATACGAGATAGATCTATTTTGGTGTCTTACTCAGTCAATCACCCACTCACCTCACCCCTCACCTATTCAATTAATAATAATTTTGATTGAGATTCTTTCTTTATTTATTTATCTCCAGCGAGGTAGGTCAGTGCCTGGAACAACAGGGGTTTCCGATTTGTACCGTCTAAATCGGTGGCGCGACTCACTTTTTTTTGTACTTACCCTCTACGGCTGAGCTGGGTATAATTTGCCAGTAGAGAAGACCACTAACTGATCTCAGCTGGAGTTGGAAATTTCAATTTAAACAATTCGAATAATTTTTCAAAATTTAATTTTTTTTTATTTTTATTAAAAGTACGTGGCAGTATGTTACAAAATATTGCTTATCGATCAAAATTAAAATTTTTATTGCAAAATTATATATCGTGTGTACACAAAACTAAAAAATGTTTAAACTATAAGGTTAATCAGTGCCGCCAGAATGAGCAGTGTTAAATATTTTGACTAGGGTATAGGTTGGCAACAACGTGAAGGGCCTTTTAATAGAGAAAAATAATAGAAAGAGAGTGATATAAAAACTGGCATTAAATAGCGAAACTTCAAGATGAATTCACGTAGGTAGCGTATTTGTCGACCATTTGCACCAGGTACTAATGCCAAGTTATAAAAAGTTAAGCACGAAACTTTTTGAAGAAGGAACCTATACGCATATATAATGCGATGAATGACAGAATATTTATAATATTTATAATTATTTTGTGGAAATAATGAAAGAATATTTATAAAATAAATTTTAATCTCTCAAAAAGTTAACTTAAATACATTTCTTAAAAACTCTATTTATGTAGCCAACAACCTCAAAAGCATAGTGCAGGATATAATATAACCTATACTGCAACCATGTGACGGTACTTTAGACTACAACACAATCGAGGTTTCCGAATTCTGCGACATACTCCAGGTAACATAAAATTGAGGACCGGACTCTGCCACGGATTACAGTGTTAGAGGTTAGGTTCCTAAATCATAAGGGGGTCCCTACGAACCGATCAAGAGATTATCAATGTAGGTATCCAAAAAATTAATAATATTGTTGTACCTACTTAATTACATAAAAAATAATATATTACCATATTATATATATATATATATATATATATATATATATATATATATATATATATATATTATAACATATATGAAAATGTAAATGTATATTATTAATTGTTTATAATTTTGTGTTGTTTATCTGATTATATGTTATATTTAAAATGATGTAAATTTAAAATAATTATATTTAACTTTAAAATTTGATGTGAATTGAATTATTGTTTATAAATTTTTTTATCAACGACTCTATCTCAGGGCAGAATTCAATGTTTTATTTCATTAATTTGATATTGTCTTGAAATTATATGCATAATAACTATTATGTACCAAATGATACCTATGGATGTTTAAATTAAAAAGAAGAAGATCTGTAACCTATCTTCTCGTCAATGTGAGATTCTATGATTACTAATTATGTGAGTAAAATGATATGAAAAGATTAATAAATGGTGGTATTATACATATCAAAAAATTCTTAAAACTAATAAAATATGTGAATAGAGTAAAAGTGAAAATGAGGAAATTAATTGTTCATCCAATTATATATAGAAAACACAAGAAAGTTCTTTATTAAGGTGAATAGTGCAATATTAATACCGTGACTCCAGGATCTATGAATTCTCTCAGCTAGTCTGCTACAGGATTATCAAAAGAAACCATAAACTCGTTCAAGAAAAAGGTCTTCTAACTGCTTAATGAACTCTGCAACGCTGGTATGTACTTATTCCTTCTTTCTATTTAACACGTACTTGGAAATTCAAGATTACATTCATAGCTCCATTTGCTATCACGTTCTCATCTTCTGATTTCTTTTATTTATATAAAAATTAACTTTCTGCTTACCAATATACTTTAGTTTTCTTCTTACAGACGTTTATAATAATATTCAATTACTCAAGACTGATTTATATTGAAATTTTTTAATAAAAATCGTAAAAAATTACAAGAGCAAATTTAACACGTCTTTCCTCTTTCTGAACAAAAAACAAGAGAGCGTCGTTTAAAATCAACAACTTCCAAAACAAAAATAACAAAAAACAACTATCCTAACAATTCTTATTAGTATCTATCTGATGCCTACTTGATAATAACTTAATTTATGACATCCGTGCACTTGATTAATTTCTATTTACAATTTATCTTATACCTAGGATTCTTATACAAATTTATGTTTTTTATTTATTACTATTAATATTAAAACTTTTCATTTCATTCTTTTAATAAATTTTTTCATTTAAAATTTAAACCATAATAATAGCTTTTAAATACTCATATGCATTAGTTAATACAGCATATAATTCTACATTTAATTTATATTTGAACTTATTCTTTGCATAAAAAAAAAATATTATTTCTAGCATACTTTCTCAGACAAATTTCTTGTTTTATAGAAAGAAAATTACATGATTCCTTTTATTTATAATTATGAATATATCATGGTACTCCTTATATTTTATTTTTAAATTTATGTTTCCTTTTTTAGGAACGAAGAAAAAATTAAAACAACACTAAAACTAAGGAACTTGAAGAAAATTAATACTATTTATATACAACCTAAACTTTGTATTCTGCCCAGGATCAAGAATATTCCTTTTTTTTTAATGAATTTATTAATAACTTAATTTGATCTGTTCTTTAATTTATAACATATAATAGGATAATATCACAAAATATATATATATATATATATATATATATATATATATATATATATATATATATATATATATATAACGAACAGAGCGTTTTGTGACAGTCTAAGAATGTCCAAAGATGATACATAACGTATCTAGTGCCTTACTGTCAAAAGTAATAATTTCAGTTTTGAACTGAAATGGTGTCGGTTAGAAATTTCTAACACTTTAAAAGACACCTTGGATGCTGCGATATAAAAAGATATAAATATCAGGGCAAAACCAAACTAATATATATATATATATATATATATATTGAGATGATATAAGTTACTATGCTATTTCAATTAAGTAAATATAAAGGAAATAAAAAAAAATAGAGAAAAGGAAAATATATTCTCATTCCAAGGCAGAGTGCAAATGTAGTTAATTTGGGATAATTTATAATCGTCGTCTTCTTCTCAATACCTAAAAAGAAAAAATAAAACAAAATGAGAAATTAAAATACACAAGTACATATAAAAAATATTCAAAGAATCAAAATAATATAATTTATCTATAACATATAAAATTCTAATAATCATGTAACAAATAGATAATGAGAGTAACTATTGAAAAAGTGTATAAATTTTACGATACCTTAGTAATTAAAACCGATTTTAAATAAATTAAGATAAAATGAAATAAGAAAACCAAATGTCAAGACATCAAGGTAAAGTTTTACATAAATTTCAGTATAAAATATTAGAACTCATAGAAGGAAATAAAAAAAAGTTTGTACTTACTTTTAGAATAGACAATGTTTGTTCTCAAGACATATTGTGATTTGTTATTAGTTTAATTTCCAAATGAAAAATTCTGAAAATAGAAAGACATTAGATTATATTGTAGATAAGATATTATAAAATTAACAATTCATTTAAAGTATCGCAGATTTTGAAAGAATGATTATTGTATTAAATGTAAATAATGAGTTAAGTATTAGATTTTTAGTAATTTGATTTGACAAAGAATTAGTAGGCAAAAGATATTATAAAATTAACAACTCATCAAAAGTATAGCAGATTTTAAAAGAATGACTATTGTATTAAAATGTAAATAAGGAATTAGGTATTAGATTTTTAGTAATTTTATTTGATTAATAATTTAGTAGGCGAATAGAACATAATAATGATAGTGTAAGACTGTTTGGGGATTCAGTTGTTAAATTGTTGATTCTCTGAATCTCTCTCTTGTTTTTGGGCTTTTGAAGTGATAGCATGTAATAAATTTTGCTCCGTTAAAATTTTGATTTTTTTATTTAAATACTTATAAAAGAAAGTATAAAAGTAGTAAAAAGTGTTAACAAAGCCACAAGACAACTCTTGATAGCCACTGGTAAGAATTAAAGTTCATATATATGGAGAAATAAATGTTAGGAATGGTGTGCGGAGCAGTTTAGTTATATGAATGCTTCCTGAGTAATATAACTAAAGTAAAACTGGTTTCTGATAAGAAAGAGAGTAATAGTTTACTCACCATTTGATGCAAGATCAAGTTATTTTCGGATTAAAAGCAAATTTAGTCGTCTACATCTATAAAGTGTCCGTATATCATTGATGTTCCTGGGAAATGGTTGGATTCCAATAGGAAATGATAGCCTGTGCCTTCGTTTGTCTAGAGAAAATACCAAAACTTCAAAACACGGTATCTATTCCAAAATTTTTTTAAAAATAAAGAACATTCCTGTGTTTGATTTTTCTGTAGTTGATGAACATTTGATCTCACTTGTACACTGTTTTACTGTTTAAATAAGTTGTTTTTACATTCTTTAATAAGTTTAATTTGCTATACTGATTACAAAATTCAGAATTTTTCATAACCCTTGATTTAACGATGTCTGAAAGTTGAAGGTAATGTGTTTATGCGCACAAACAATAAGAAAAAGTGAGGTTAAGGTCAAATCGGAATTGTCGTACAAAATTGCAATTTGGTATATCATTGTTGAATTTTATTATATTTTTTTTGAAATTTTCAATATTAGATAAATTTGAATCCATTTATTAGTTGAGATTTTTTGAACTCGCACCCTTAGAAAGAGAATAGATAAGAACTTATGTTAAAGTAACAATCATTAAAATAAAAGAAATTAAGTTGAATCTTACCTTATCCACATCTATATTAAAATAAAAATTTTCAAGGTATTTTCATATAGGTTATAATATATATGCATTTTCGCTTATATAATATAAATTTTGGCGCCCAACGTGCGGCTCTAAATAATCAAAACTAGAGCGTTTTAAAATAATCAATATTTGAAAAATTTTCGCATATCAAAACAAAACTTTAGAAAACTTGGTTTGGTAATATTTTTTATTTTTATTTGTTTGTGTGATTCTGGCTTATTTATAACTAATAATAATAAACAGGTATTTGCTTGTAACAAAATTTATTGGTATAAAGGTATTCATATAAAAATTTGCACATTATTTGTATTTATCTGGGAATTTGAACTGTAAGTATGGAAAAAAAATGAGATTGAGAGATGGTAAGGTAGTCGGAGAGGATAGTGAGAGTAGTGATGGAGGAGAGATTGGGATTGAAAGTGTGGCAGTACAAGTACATGAAGAGAGAGTATTAGAAGCAAATCGTGAAAAGTTTATGAAAATCGTAAAATATTGTTGGCACCTAAAAAAAATGTTAAAATGGTGTAGAAATGTCGAAAATCGTAAGAAAAAAATGTTAAAAAGACTAATTAAAAACCTTGAAAAATTGTCGAAAATTTAAAAAAGTGGGTAAATTATAAAAAGAAGTAGGTATGAAAAAAAATGGGAAAAATCGAAAAAAAAATGAAAAAACCAGAAAATATGAAAAATTAGCAAAATTATCAAAAAAAAAAACGAAGAACCGAAAAAAAAAATAATTGTAAATAAAAGCAAAATGTAAAAAATCGAAAAAAAAAACGACTAAAAAAGGGAGAAAAGCGTAAAAATTACAAACTACATATGTACTTAGATATCAAAGATAATAATAGTATACCTAATACTATTATGACGTTTTACAGAGTCTTTGAAAATCAAAGAACATATAGACCGTTTACTAAGATCCAACAACTACTTCCCTGGCTATATGCCACGACGGACATTGAATTACAGTTCAAAGTTAAACGGGGTTAGTATATCTGCAAGATAGAACTAACCATTTTAGTTTGCAATTCGATAGGATATCACTTGTAGACCGGTTTCGACGTATTGCGTCTCATCAGTACAAGGAAGATATCCATCCAGAAGCTCTAAGAGCAACTAGATTGGAGATATGTCTGAAATCACACAAATACATTATCTTTAGTAAAGAAAATGTTAAAAGTGCGATAATAGCGACATCTCCATAACTAATTGCAAACTGAAATTCTATTTGACAAAAAACCTCTCGGCTTTGTAGGGTTAACTACTTGATTGCAGTTACCTGCTAATCAATTGTCATTTCAGTAAAACGTTTATCAAATAGATGTCAAAGATAATAATAGTATACCTAATACTATTATGACGTTTTACAGAGTTGAAAATCAAAGAACATATAGACCGTTTACTAAGTACCAACAACTACTTCCCTGGTTATATGCCACGACGGACATTGAATTGCAGTTCAAAGTTAAACGGGGTTAGTATACCTGCAAGATAGAACTAACCATTTTAGTTTGCAATTCGAAAGGATATCACTTGTAGACCGATTTCGACGTATTGCGTCTCATCAGTACAAGGAAGATATCCATCCAGAACTCTAAGAGCAACTAGCAGGAAACTGCAATCACGTAGTTAATACATATGTACTTGTTTTTCTAATTTTTAATTACACACATAGTTATTTCGCTATTATGTTACAATCAATTATCTTAAGGTTAAACTGTATCATTTAATTTTTAACTTCTTTAAATATTTAAACCGCCAATTCAAACAAATGAACACAGAATAATTAAAAGCATTATCTAACTTTCTATCTAAACAAATTACTTACCTTTACTAAATATAAAAATCGAATATACGAACCGTAGTTAGTTCAAATAGAAATATAGATTAAACAAAAAATGTCTTTATGGTTAATTATCATTGTAATACCTTATGCGACTTCTGAAATAAAAGTTGAACATAAACTTCCATTAGAAAGTTGTG
The DNA here is from genome assembly GCA_964028335.1 of Altica lythri. NCBI lineage: Eukaryota > Metazoa > Arthropoda > Insecta > Coleoptera > Chrysomelidae > Altica > Altica lythri. Next base: position 4,358,123 of record OZ034806.1, on the reverse strand, counting down.
TTAATGATGTTATAAAATCAGAATCCAAAAATGGTACAATATTTATGGCTAATATGGATATTAAATCAACGTTACCTGTAATTCATTTCAATAATTTCAATGGAAATACAATATATGGTATTATACCCGATTTTTATATAATATCCGGAAATTTAACTTCAGTATTAAATTTTCTAAACTCATCGTTAATACTTGATAACAAAAATTTGTTTATATTAATTATAAACACAAATAATACAGATTTTATAAAAACTTTAAATTTATTTTATATTCAAAAAGTTATAATAGTAATTAAAAACATATCTAATAATAATTACACTACAAAACTACTTAATTTGAAATCAACAAAAATTAAATCACTAAAAGTTTTATATGGAACAAATCCTCCATTTGTTATAAATAGAAGAAAAGGTATCCATACTGAATTATTTGATATTGTTGCTAAAAAATTGAATATTCGTCTAAATAAAACCCTACTAAAATTACCTACATCAGCAATAAATATAGCACCAGATTTCAAATCAAATAAATATGATGTATACGTAGCAGTATTATCACATAAAAGTTATGAATTGAAATTTGTCGATAAAACATTTGAAATAACTGAAGATAAAGTTGTATTTATTACTCCTGCTATCATTAAAGACAATTATATAGAAATATTTATTAAAGAATACGATAAATACGTTTGGTACATATTTCTGTTAACACTTGTTACTCTGTATGGTGTTTTGTATCTAATACCAACAGTATTACCTAATACTCATCTGAAAAATGTGTCCGTAATAATGTTAAGTATATTATTTGAAGGAACAGCGATAATACATACAAAACTAACATCAATAAAAATACTTTTTATTACTTATTTAATATTTGTTGTAGTCTTTACTACCGTATACAAATCTAAACTTTTTGATTTAATGAGTACAGATACTCGACACCAATTTATAACATCTCGTATTGGTGCAATTAACTCAAATATTCAATTTGGTTTACCAAGTCGATCGCTTTTCAACTTGTATGCTGCTTCTCAAGATCCTATTGAGTCTACAATTACTAAAATGAATCCAAAATTGTGTGATGGTGACTACTGGATATGTATCAATCAAACAGCTTTTCAAAAAAATTTAATAACCATTAGAATTCTAAAAAATGTTCAATATTATGTACCAAAATATTATCTAGATTATGATGGTAAACCGATTATAAATGTTCTGGAAGATGATCATCATGATTTCTTATATTTTGTTCTGTGTTTTAAAAAAGGTCATCCGTTGTTTGAGGTATGTTAATTTGGCTTTTTTTATATAATTTATTTGTGTTATGTATAGAAACGTAGCTCAGTACATTGTATGTACCTACTGTTTAAAACTCTTAAGATTTACTTGCTATTTTAGGTCAGACATGAACAGTAAAATACTGTATTACTGAGAAATTGTGATAATTAACACTGATTTTTGTATTAATTTGGGTTTCTAGACCAGACTTTTTATACACTTTTAGACACTTATAGCAAAAAATGGTAAACTCCTAGAATATCAATATATTACCTAGTTCATTCGCTAGACTTACAAGGGTTTCGGATTAACAAAATTATGCAAATTAGTCATTGACAACCAGTTCCAATAAGCCTCTATCTAAGAAATTAGGCAAAATTGCACTGATGGTCAGATTTTAAATCAAAATAACATTGGGGTAGGTATAAATGTGTTACAAGACAGAGGAGTTTTTAATTAATTAATGTTCTAAGATTATAATTTTAATTAAGTAATAATAATAATAATAATTAAAAGAATTGTTTTTTTATATAAAAATATTATTTTTTCAACTAAATAATAAAATATGATACAGAGGATTAAAAAAATATTAACAGGTAAAATTTAACTAAATTTAAAGACATTAATTCGGAGGTGGTTGAATTTCACAGAAAATTGGTGGATTTGGAAATTCTAATTGCATCTTTGATAACATTATCCGTGTTAACATTAAGCGAACTCCTCTATTTCAGTTGAATTGATTCTTTGCAAGTGTTGACATTGTATGTGTATTGTAAATTTAGTGAAAATTTTTAAAAATGCCTAGACGTGTGTTAGATGTAGATAGTCTAATTTGTAGTTTACATAAGTATTTTACGGCTGAAAAAGAAAATCAGGAATGTCTGTACAACAACGCGTATGCGATGCTCTAGGAATTAGTGAAAGCAAATTAAGAGGAGTATTACAAAATCACAATAGTAAACTGCCGAAAGAAGATCACCGCAAAACTCGCCCATCATTGAAAACGAAAGATATTCCAGATGGAAGGAAATTTGAAATTCGTGATACCATTTATCGAATGCAGGCCAACAAAGAACATGTGTCCTTAGATACAATTCTCTCGGAATTAAAATATAGAAAATTTGACGACATTGGCAGAACAAGTCTATGGCAAGTGATACATAACTTGGGTTTCAAATTTCAAAAGGAAGATAACAGAAAGGCCCTTTGTGAAAGAAGTTCTGTTGTGCACAAGAGAATTAACTTTCTTAGAACATATTCTAAATTAAAAGTAGAAGGGGCGAATTTTATATATTTAGACGAAACATGGATATTTTCTAGGGGTGCAACCAAGAGAATATGGCAAGATGATAACATAAAGTCTATCAAACATACGGATGGAGAAGGGAAGCGACACATAATTTTACATGCAGGAGGGAAATCCGGTTTTATAGAAGGTGTTGATTTAATATTTTCATCTTAATCAAAATCCAGTGACTATCACGATAATATGAACACAAAAATGTTTGTAAAATGGTTGCATGAAAAACTTCTTCCAGGTTTAATTGAGCCCAGCGTAATTATTTTAGACAATGCACCTTACCATTCTAAAGTATTAAACAAAAGTCCAACGAATTCTTGGACTGTTAATAAAATTAAAGAATGGTTGATAAAGGAACATATAGGTACCATTTACACAACATATATTAAAATCAGAATTATTACGCTTAGCAAACATACACGCTAAACCAAAAACTTTTGTTGTGGATCAGATTATTATTATTAAGTTACGGTCATCAAGTTTTACGTCTGCCACCTTATCATTACCAGTTTAATCCCATCGAATATGTATGGGGAATAGCAAAACAATATTATGACAACCATATTGGGCCTAATGGTTATAGTGACGACGCAGTTCGGGAAACTTGGCAAAAGGTACTTTCAGTGGTAACTCCAGAAGTGTGGCGGAACTGTATATACAAGTGCGAGAAACTAATAGAAGATTGGTGGACTCGTGAAAATAAAATAAACGAAATAAGTCCAATCATAATAACAATTAATGGTGATGACAGTGATGATGATGACAATTTATGATATTTTGGATCATAATGACTGATTTTCATTTTTGGTAAGTTCAATTTTTTTATTTTTCATTTGAAATTCTCTATATGGAACAAATTTTTGTTATAAAATATTCTATTTGAGCTAAATAACTTATTATACATATACATATTTTCTGTGCGAAGTGTAATATAAAATTATTCTTAGGTGTATAATAGCCACATAAGACTCCATTAATGAAGAAGTTTAATTCTGCTGAATATACTTTTAATTAGACAAAAGATTCTCTATTATTATTTAATTTAAAAGTTGTGCATTACTTTTTATTTCACTTAACCAGTTGATATTTCCCCAAAGAACAGGTCAAACTTTACAGTACTTACCTGGAAATACCTAAAAAAATTTTAATCCGAAACCCTTGTAAGTCTAGCGAACGAACTATAACTATATTTTGCACCTGACACTACCATAATAAAAACGAGTAACATATACTCAATTCCAAGTTTAAAACTATTAACACCAAATTCACGTAGACCTATGAATTCTTATTTTCAGATGTAAATGCACTGTTGTCACGTCCTCAATCAAATAAACTGTATTTACAAAATAATAATAATTCAATGAAAGCAAACAATAAAAACATTTATAAAAAATCTAAATTTGCAATTTAGAACCGTCTATATACCGGTATTATAAAAACAACTTTTATAACAAACAATTAAAATTTGACCAGCCATAAATGAAAAAATACAAAATATTATTTTTTGTAGATTTTGAGAATAACCTTTACAGCAGCTGTATATTGAAGCATTTTTCCTGGTCCTCCCCACGTGTGGCAAAGTTATGATGTATAAAATTGTTTCAGCTACTTTGATAAGTAAAGCAAACAGTTATACAATGACAATGAGCTATTTGAACTCCCCTTAGCTGCTTATACATCTCTATATATAAAACAAACGAATATTCTAGTCTTTGCGAAAACATGATCTAACCTAACTACTACATCTAGAAGATTCTGGAATACATAACCTAAAAACAGTCTTTTAAGAAAAGGTTCTTTCCTTATTCGATTATCCTGTTACACTGCTCCCTCCTTAGATTTATTCCTCCCGTAATGTTATTTTCTTAATCGGAATCCCGCACACGCCTTGAGCTAGCCAAACTGTCTTCTTGGAGCTGCTACACATCTTCACTGTGGTTTCCTTGGTAAGGAACCAACCGATCATGATGGACCACGACGGGTTCCCCTCTGAGAATTTTCACGATCCGATTAATGACGTCGTTAATCTTTTTCTTGATGCTGTATGGACTTTCCCAGTTTTTCCGTAAAGTGGAACAAATGCCTCGACAGCGTCGGGGGTTATAGAGCCAAACTAAATCTCCAACTTGGTAAGTCTTTTCCCTTGTCCACATTTAATAGTACCTCTTCATTCGATCACTAGTTAATTGAAGTTTCTTATGCACCAGTTTGTGTATATTCTTCATTTGATTCTAAAGATCGGCGACATATTCTTCATGGGTCACTTCTTCACCAGGTTTACAACCATACATCAAATCACATGATAGTCTCATTTCTCTACCAAACAGGACCTTTGCAGGCGTTTGCCTGTTAATTCGTTAATAGCCGAACGAATTGCCATTAAGAATAGTGGAATATATCGATCACAATCCCTCTGACACTCTGACACTACTTTTGACAGTTAGTTGGTTATATTAGTAAACGATTGTTTGAGATTTCTCCCACTGGATTTTTTAAAAATTTTATATTTTTTTTAGAAAGTATACAAACGCGGACGCTCTAACAACTAAGCTATAGGTACTTGACCATCAAATCGCCAAAAACTCATGCTACATGTGACACTTACTCACTTTCTCCTCATTCTTCTAATTCTGGTGGTACCACGGCTTACAAATTCTTCAACAAATAACCTGCTAAAGTAGTGACTTGCTGATTGAGAACTGCGTAGGCTTCAATCCATTTAGTGAAGTAGTCCATTATATAATAATGTTTATTCAAAAAATATATAACATAGTTACACAACATTGAATAAACAAAGAATCACAGAAGTAACACTAGGTTACTTGTATTTCTGAACATAACAAAATAATTAAAAAATTAAATATAAATTTAAATAGTCCCAGCCGGGTTTAATTGTCACATCATATAGTATAGTCTCTGCCGGGTAAAATTGTCTTAGATCGAGATATCAGTCATTTCCAGGTAAGTACATAACACCATATACAAACAGATAGGAACAGCTAATCAGTTTATAAATATAGAAATGTCCATCGGTTACAAACCCGACAAACATTTGCACACTTACAAACATACACATTTTTTTATTAAGGATCTCCTCGTAGGAGGGGATATCAAAAAATTCGCCAGCGCCCATGGCGGCGAAAGCTTGCATAACGTGAGCAAATTAATTGACTTTTTACAGAGCATCACGAAGTAGCAATATCCCATTACCGGTCCTTTTAACCCAAAATTATTAAGAAAAAATATTTCATAATAACTTAACTTATAATAATGGTATGTAATAAAAATAAATAAATAAATAAATAAATAAATAAATAAAAAAAAGTGTGAGGTGTCAAGGGACACCCGGATGGAACGAAGTTCCTTTCGATTAATTAGTGAAGGAATTAGTAATTTGTAAACACAACAGAGTGTTTATACATACATAAGCATTTATTATTGTCTGTATAAAATCTCTACTTACCTAACAGTTCGTTTCTTTTAACAAAAGTGTCCATTTATACAATACCAGAGCTTTAGATAACACATCTTTTTAGAATTACTTTTTATAATTTAAAACAGGAATTAACAATTCAATACAAAATTTTAAAATTAAAATATTTGACAGTAACTGACAGTTAAGGTAATTTGACGTAGGTACCTAAATAGTCAAGTTACGAACTATTTTTAAAATGTTTATGAATTTATTAATTTATAAAAACAGGATGAAATAAAATGTAATACTATTATAGTTAATTATTATTTTTTCTACAGTATTTTCTTTTTAATGTACATTTTCTTTTAATTTAAAATAGTGTCTTTTTAATTGTAATATATCTATCAATGAGAGAGAGGGAGAGAGAGTTATTTATTTTTTGGTCTGTGAGAGAGAGAAACATGCGTGTGTCGTGTCATAGTGTCGTGACAACTTTTGGTATGAATTTTTTTTGGCTAGCTCCTAGCGTCAGTCGTAACGCGCGAAAGGGAACTTCGTTCCAATAAATAAATAAATAAATAAATAAATAAATAAATAAATAAATAAATAAATAAATAAATAAATAAATTGAAAAATTTTATAAATTCTGAAAATTTTGTCTATATACTTTATAAATTTTTCATATAAGAAATAATAGGTTTATGATAACTAAAATTTGAAACATAGATTTTACTCTCTAAATTTTCTAATTTTCTTGAAAAAACAGCATCTATTGTTGTGCCGAAACGCGTTGTTGATTGAAGTGTATTAGTATTCATCGTTAGATAAATTTTTTTTTTGTTTATAAAATCAACTAACGGTTGAGATTCTTTCGAACGAAAATTCACATTCAGATACATCAATATTAGTTGTAATAATGTAAAATTTGGCAGGAACTAATATGATTTCATAAGGACATCCTCCTGTATCAATAACTGACATATTATGAAATTTCTGGCGTACATATGCTTCTTGTTCAACTGAATGACAACCTACATATATATCTGTTGCTGTAGATAATACTTTGTCTTCAGGAGTACTCAATATAGATTGATTATAATCTGTAACATGTTTATTCTCCAAGAAAATTCTTATACCATGTGGACATAATTCAGCAACATCTTGCTTCGTAAAGAAACGTGATTTAATCAATTCAAGTTCATTTTCATTTAAAATTTCACCATTACCAATTTTCGTTAATATGTTTAAGAAAATTACGTCGTTTTGGCGCATGATTTAATCCAATTCATAGAAGTAAGCTACGCCATAGAGTAGGCCCAGCAAGCCCTCTTTTGAGTTGTTTATAAATTGGACTTGCTCGCACTGGAGGTAGTTGTCGCAAATCACCCATAAAAAACATATCTATTCCACCAAACCAAGCTTTATTTCCAGTAATTTGCTTTAATCGAGTATCTATTTTTGATAACATTTCTGCACCAATCATACTATTTTCATCAATGATTATAACTTTGACAAATTTGAAAAGACAATTGTATTGTTGAAGAACTTTGGAATGAAGTGGCATAAATGATCAATCTGGAATTTTTAATGCTGTATGTATTGTTGTTCCGTTTATAGCTACAGCGGCTTTACCAGTAGATGCACAAGTGATGTAAGCCTTACAGTAACTATCAGTAGTAAAAAACCTATTATAAATATCCATCAATAACTTTATGACAAAAGTCTTTCCGCATCCTGCTGGTCCAGTAAAAAATATTTGAAGAGGATCTCTGTCAGCTAATAGAAGAGTATGAATGACGTGCATCAAAATAGCTTTTTGCTTATCGTTAGCCATTCTCATAAGATTATTGAATTGTTCATTAGACATAATATTTTCTCTTTTTTAACTATAGATCCTAATGCTTTAAGAGTAGCTAAAACAAGATCATCATTCATTTCTCCATTTTCACGGTATAGTTGTAAAAACGCATCTGCTTCAGGTATACGTGTAACAGCAACATTTTCATCATCATCATGGTCGACTTCATCAACACGGCACAATTGCTTACATATTTCAATTGTTTTTTCAATGTCTAAAATAGATTCAAAAATTTTTCTTTTGTTCAAAATCATTTCTTCATTGTCATCATAAATATTATTGAATTTCATCTCAGCGAGAATATCACTTTCTTCGCACCGAAATGGAAAATAAAGAGTGACCATTTCTCGTTTATATTCCGTAATATCATTAGTCATATTATAACTTCTGTACCTTATGATTCGAGCTATTTGTCGTTTAGAATAATCTCCATTTCATTTTTTAGTATAATAAGCAACAAATTCAATAAGTGAGATAGCTTCTAAATTATCTGGCCTCTTTTCATATTTATCAAAGAAATTTTCCTTCCAAATGTTGGTGCAATCGCTGTCAATTCCTAAATTTTCCAATTCTTTATGAGATTTTAGAATACGTTGGCGCTCGATCGGCCAAACTGTTGGAATGTAAACAATTTCAGTCGATGCTTTTGACATTGGTTCTCTCAATAAAACCCAAGCAGCCTCTTGGCTGGATATTTCTACAGTATTGAGTAAGTTGATGCTCATTTTGCTGGTAATTTCAACAATGTTAAATTCCGGATGTTCATTCATAATTGTAGTAATTTGTTGTTGAAGATTACTAATGCCTCGATTAGTCTTGTTGACATATTCAGAAACATAAGTAGCACACGAATATTCTTCAGTTATAAACTGAATATCCATATTCGATTGTAATACATTAAAAATAAATGGATTGAAATTATTAATCCACTTTTCATGTAGGCCACGTTTTAAAAATACTCTTGGTCGATTTATCCCAGCTCTTAGAACGTTGCGATACATATCATCTGAAGTAATACCATTTTCTCTGTAAAATGTTTTGAAATCGGGATAATCATTGTTTTCTAGGTTTATTTTTGTTTTTTTGTGGATAAGTTTATATTCAGTAAATCCAGGTTCTGTCTTTTTCATAGGTGTCAATATTGTTGTCAAATGAGATGGCATAAATGGATATTCAAATCGACATTTTTAAGCTGATCTGGATCCCATGTTTTTATAACAAGTGAAAGTATGCTTGTGTGTTTGGAGGTTTATTTTTCCAGATGCATCAACAGTTGAAACACTGATTAATTTATCTATTAGTGATATAGCTTTTTGCATATCTGCTCCTAATGGATTATCAGGCGCTTCAGCTAGCCACAGCAGAATGTGTGCATGAGGACTTCCTCGATGTTGAAATTCTATTCTTTTGATCCCATGTTTTTATAACAAGTGAAAGTATGCTTGTGTGTTTGGAGGTTTATTTTTCCAGATGCATCAACAGTTGAAACACTGATTAATTTATCTATTAGTGATATAGCTTTTTGCATATCTGCTCCTAATGGATTATCAGGCGCTTCAGCTAGCCACAGCAGAATGTGTGCATGAGGACTTCCTCGATGTTGAAATTCTATTCTTTTAAAGTAATGTTCAACGTAATGCTTACCAAAAGTATTAAATATTTTCGATTGAAGTATTTTAATTAGGACATTTACTAATTTATTGAAATAAATTGCACATGTGACCGCATCGTCATTTTCAAGTGTAGTTTTTTCGATGAAATTGAGAAGGTTAATGTCTTCGACAGATAAATATGCACCATTGTTCTTTAATTTATATAAAGTTTGTAGTAGTGACGTCCAACCGATTTCATTAGCATTCATGGTTAAAAATATTGTAGGTTTGCCTAATTGGCGTATCATAGCGAAAAGATCTTTTTTACGTTGAGACCAATACCAAGCAGAATTTGGAATACATCGAAGGAAAGATAAATTATTTTCTATACAGCAATTAATATAATCCTCTGACTCTATTTGTTGCCTTGTAATCGTAGTGCTGTGTCCAATATGCTTAAAAGCAACTGTCAAGCTGTCTCGTACTCTTAATCGCATAATTTTCATTACCAGATAGAGAAGATGTAGAGGAGTGACTGCCCTGCGATCAGATCGTCTTATTTCACTTGTAGCCATCATGAAAGGTGTAACATGCAACATGCAAGCCTTCTGTAAATTTTCGGAACTCACCAACGTATATTGTCGGGAAAGATAATTCTTCAGCATGTTCATAAAAAAGTATGCTGATTGGTACATTTCTTTCCCCTGGAGCAATACTTAAATATTTATCGTCATTCCATAATAAAGTTTGTTGTTGTGCGATCAAAGATTCTTCAATAGGAATATCTTCACTGATTTCATTTCGCTCTGTATCATTAGTAGTAGTATGTTCTCCAATAAAAAAGGATTCGTCGATTTTCACCTCGTACATCTGATATAAAGGGGTTGTAATCAAATGTTGAAGCCACGCCTTGAGTTTTTTTTTATTTATCAAACCCTGAACGAAGCTTGACTTATGAATCAATTTTTTTTTATGTGGACGTTAATGCAATGGTCGTCATCGATATGACGTGGTAATAATTGAACCATATTATTAACATCAACTGGCACATTTATTATCTGTCCGAAAATTCCAAATTGTCCATAAATATGACGCAACCTCCTGATCTACATAAAACAAAGTCGTGGTGAAATTAATCTTTCAGAAACGATATCTAATTTAGGAAGATGGTGTGGAATAGGAGGAAAAGTAAATCCATTAAATTTGCACATAATCGGAATTTTGCTTGAATTTAATGAATTCCGACAAGAATTGAATGCCATTTGACCATTGAAATTAATATTTGGAAAATTATTCTTAAGTATTTGCTCTTGGATTCCATTTAACATTTTTAAATCACTTTGAAACCAAAGACGATCACACACATAACACGCAAAGCCGAAACTATCATCTTGAAATTGTTTTTTATACATTTCTCGGGCCTTTTTATGCAAATTAAATTCTCGATAAGGATGATTTGAGATTTCTTGCGAAGGATCAGTCCTTGTTTCGGCAACAAGTAATCCTGGTATATTTATAGCAGAATCTAAATTCTGCGTTTGGTGTTATCTTGTCACTCCATGTAAATTTGGAACCAAACACTCTGCACCTAAAAATGACAGAAAGTAAAATGAAATTATTCTTAAATTATTTTAACCGATAATAAATCAACCGATAATAAAAAGTAAATTAATATTAAAAATATATACTTGTAGCTGCAGTATTATCAGTATTACGTAAATCATTATTTTGTATGTCTTGAAATTCACTACATTGTTGGTTAGGATGTAATGAATTTAATTTTTTAAATTTCTTTCTGATAACATAATTTTGCTCTTTCGGCTCCTGTAAGAGGCTTTTGAAGTGATCCTGGTAAGTTTATAGCACAATCTAAATTCTGCGTTTGGTGTAATCTTGTCACTCCATGTGAATTTGGAACCGAAGACTCTGCACCTAAAAATGACAGAAAGTAAAATGAAATTATTCTCAAATTATTTCAACCGATAATAAAAAGTAAATTAATATTAAAAATATATACTTGTAGCTGCAGTATTATCAGTATTACGTTTTGTGTAAACTGGAATAGTACCTACCATCAACAATAAAATCCATAATATTTTCACCAATTCGATCTTCTCTATGAATCTCAACTTCATTTTCATAAATGTTATGGTTGTCTTCGGTAGGATCTCCATCATAATTTTCACGCAATAGTTAAATATTGGCTTCAACATGGGCTTCATTTTGGGTATTGTATGGAATTGTCTCCAATAAATCTGATACTTCGTAAAAATGTGTGAAATAATGTTGATCACGAAAATGAAGATGAATCCAGTTTTGTGTATCATTCGCTTTAAAATGACAATAGATAGTGTCTTGATTCTTTGTGGTTATGTTGTAAGAACAATAATGTACACAAACATTTTGATTGTACATTTTTGAAAATAAATACAAACAATCCAAATCTCCATAATCATTAGTGCTTGATAGAATGTTATATGCTTCTTGCGGATTGTGACAGGAGTTTAAATAGAGTGAACCGCGTAACTGATTTCTCAAGTCACAAGTCTCAATTTCAAGATTCAAAACACTTATGAGCGAGTGGAATAGACAATTACCATCGCCAGGAATTGCTGTGTTCCTGTGTAAAATAACTTCGGGAGTAATGCATTCATTACGCTGTTCATAAATCTATAAAACGAGAATAGCTAGGTATAAATAATAGGTAGGTATAAATAATTAGGTATTAATAGTGTAATTACACACCAAAAATAAAATGTATGTATATAGATTACTCACTCATTTTCATTTTTTTTCATTTTAATTTTTCTTCAAATTTTTCTGGCGCTGATAATATGCCCTTTGACGTTCACAATTTCTTTTTCTTGTTAGCTCTTTAAGTCTATAAAACGAAAATAGCTAGGTATAAATATTTAGGTATAAATAGTGTAATTACACACCAAAAATAAAATGTATGCATATAGAGTACTCACTCATTTTCAATCAATATTTTTTCATCACTTTCTTCATTCATAAATCCACTTTGTTTAATCATATTTAAAACAAACACTTCGTAAAAATATTTAACAACAATGTATTTTGGTTGACAAGCTGTTAATTTGACAGGTCAGCAAAATATGTATATTATGTTGCCTAATAATATACAATTACAGATTTAAATTTTATTTCGGAATCGTGTTAGGTATTTTGTATCAGGTTTTGTTTCCGGTTTCTGTTATTAGAATGACGTCACGTCCGTTAGAATTACTGAGTTACTCCTAGTCCGCCTAAAGAAGTTTTACTTCAAAAACTTCAGTGTGATTATTATTATTTAGGCAATGAAAAAGGAAACAATTAAATAAATCATAGGAAAAAAAACACAAAAGAAAATGATAAAACTCAAAAACAAATGTAAGAATATGCTATTAAGATGGATCACACCACAAGTAGAAAAGGATATGTACGAAAACTGTGCTGACAGAAAACTAAATGCAATAGAACTTTATGGATATAGATGAATTTGAAAAAAAAAGAAGAAATGAATAATGCTGCTAAGAATGTAATAATAATATACATATAAAAAGAAAAAGGACTGATTTTATGAAAAGTGCTAACAAGAAATTAAAAAGAAAAGCTAATTAGGAACAAAAATGTGCAGAAAGCATGCATTGTAGGCAAAAAATAAATTAAAAAAACACAAAGAAAGTTAAAAAAGTCCTGAGAATAAAAAAGGGAACGAAAGAAAAGGATACGAGGAAAAGCCGATAAATTATAAGAAGAAAGAAGGAAACATAAGTACAAAAAATGAAATTTGGCAAGATGGAGACAGTACTTTAATGAGCTATTAAATTTTAAAAACAGTCAGAAAATTCAAATCCAGTTTTATTCGATAAACAAAAAAATGTATTAAATGAAGCTGACTTATTACTTTCCAGCAGGAATGACATTAAAGCAATAATTTAAAAAAAAAATGGAAAAAAAGTCCCGAAAACGACAACATAACAGCTGAGATGTTAAAATATGGAGACCAAGCGTTGATTATACGCCTCTTGCACAAAAAAAGCGATACAGTTGACTACCAATACTACAGAGGATATAAAAAATTCTAGCCACTTACATAAAAGATAAATTGACTAATGAAATGGAAGATATGGTTGGAGAATATCAATGAATATTTAGACAAGTTAGGAGTATAATGGACCAACTATTTACACTTCGACAGTTGCAAGTGGGAAGCTATGAACACGCAGTTTTAAATGATGGTATTGTTAACAGAGTTTAAGCAAGCATTTGATAGAATAACACAAAACCAAATATATGTAGCACTTGAAGAGTTAGGTGTTAACACAAAATGAAGAATTAACGTTTATACTTAACTAGGAAAAAATAAATAATGTATCATTGGACAAATTTAAGAACTTTGCTGTCCTTGAAACAAGGATATCCTCTATCGGCTGTGGTATTTAGCGTATGTCTAGAAAAGGTGGTACCTACGAGATGCAATTGTTAATAGGGAAGATATGCTGTATCATAAGAAAACTAATGTTTAACCTTTCTAGACGATGTGGTTACACTGACGAGGGGCAAACGGGACCTCATAGAGGTTGTAAAAAGGTTAAATAAAGCGGCAAAGAAACTAGGTCTATATATCAATGACAAAAAAACTAAGTACATGAAAGTCAAATGACAGTTGGCAGACAAGAGGAAAGACTAAACTAGAAGTGATGGAAGGAATAACTTACAATTTTGAAGAAGTTAAAAAAATTCAAATCAATGATTTATTTTTCCCGTTTATTGTTTTTTTTATTTTTACTATTTTTTTCCGGGTTTTAGATTGTTTTTCATGTTTTTGTTAATTTTATCATATTTCCTCGTTTTTTTCTTTTCGTTGAATTTTGTAATTTTTCAAGTTTTATCGTTTTTTTATTCTTCCCTTTTATCGATTTTGCACATTGTCTGTTTTCTTTTTTCTTATAATTTTCAATTTATATTTGTTTTTATTTATTCCTCTGTATAATCTATTTTATTCCATTTCTTTTTAAAGTGAAACTTTTATTAGATCGTTTTAAGTGCATGTTGCATGTCGCATGTCGGTCGAACGCCGAGTAGGTATAAAGTATAAAGTAGGCGGCGCTTATAGTTTAATACAAAAATGTACGGGAGTGAGCACACCTGCTAATGAAAACAATCCTACTATTCGTATTAATACGAACTTCGACTGCGTAAGTATCTACGACATGTAACGTTTTAAAAATATTACAGTCGTAAATAATAATTTTTGAAACTGAAAATATGGAACTTGAGCAATAAATTATGTAACATATATTAAATAAAATATCTTTTAAAATTAATCAAAACACTTTCATTTTTAAACAAATAAACTTTGTAATTATCCTACCCTTGTTATATATATTCATTTCATTCTTTTGTCGATTTACTAAAGTTTTCACTTCTATCGTGTGTGAATCGCACACACACCTTTTGATTTTGATTTTGATTTCGATTTCGATTTTGATTTAGATTTCAAATTCAATTTCAATTTCGATTTGGATTGCGATTTCGATTTTGATTTCGATTTCGATTTCGATTTCGATTTCGATTTCGAATTCGATTTTGATTTTGATTTGATAAAGCGATTTTTATACCCTTAATGGAATATGATTCGAAAAATTTTTAGTTAAATGTCTATAGGGTAAAAAAAAGTTTTACTTTTACCGTGGTTTCATAAAACCACACAATGCTTTTTTTTATTTTTTTTTTCAATTATATCGCTTTTTCTTTAGTTTTTCTAGATTTTTCTGTTTTTTTTTTCAATTGTTTCCTTTTTTTTTAAATTTACGCGTTTATATTTGGTTTCTTTCTTCTCTTTTTTTGGTTTCATCTAATTTTTTAGCTTGTAAGAAACAAGTCATTTTTCAATTCTTTCTGCTATTTGTTTTTTTTTTTAATTTTTGTATTTTTTTTTAATTTGTGCTAGTTTTTTTTTTGTTTTTTTTTTTCGATCGATATCATCTTTTATTTTTGTTAATTTTTACTATATTTTCTTGTTTGTTTCAAAGTATTCACAATTTTTGTTTTTCGTTATATATTGAAATTTTTCGGATTTGTTTTTTTTTTTTTAGTTGTTTCTTAGACCTTCCACATTTTTCGTGATAGTTAATTGTATTTTCTTTTTCTTTTATTATTATTATTTTTTTAATTTTATCGGTAATATTTCACTTCAGTTGCTTTATTACCAATTTATAACCATTTTTTTTGTTTAATTTTTCCTGTTTTTTCAATTTCCCACATTTTTTCTAGTTTCAAAATTTTTTTATCTCAATTTTTTCATGATTTAATTGATATTATTTTATTCACAGAGAGAACAAATCGAAATAACCTTTCAAACGATATTATTTATAAATCACACAACGCCATCTACCAAGTGTCTCTTCAACCTGGATGTCGATATATTAAGTTATACTTCCGTCTATAAGAAATTCATAGAACTAAATAATAAATGCACTGCATTGGAAAATTAAATGGTCGTTTTTATTATTTATGTTTCCTACCGTTTAAACTTTTCCTGAACTTCTAAATATAATTTAAAACCAAAATTAGCCAAATCGTTCCGGCCGTTCTTAAGTTTTAGCGAGACTAACGAACAACAATCATTTTTATTTATATAGAAGATATATTAAATGCTGTTCCGTTAAAATCTGTAAAAGTCTTCCAGTAAGTAGGTACGTGTATTCTAATAAATAGAAAATAAAAATTGGTATATGAAAGACGGAAGCACTCTTTGACACTGACAGATGTAATAAATGCGTTCTGTCAAAAAGAGTTTAGACGACAAGGTACATCAGAATGCATTTTAACAATTTTTTTAATTATTAAAAGAGCATTTAACAGATTATATTAACTAATATATGATCGAAGTAACCTGTGACATTGACAAATCTACTAAATATCGCTATGTCTAATTCTCGCCAACTATGAATTAACTATTTTTACTAAAAAATGTTATTAGTCAATTTAGAGAATCCCAGTCCCAATCCAATGTATGTTTCCCTTGGAAAACTGTAAATTTTAGCTTCCAGTATAGGAATTCAGTTGTAAAGATTTAATAGTTTTTTTTGACAAGAAAAGTCCTTAAAAAAACTGCAAACCCTGTCTTTGCTTTAGTTGAAAGCATTCCATAGTCTGCTTTAGCCAAAGATCGTTTAATTCCAAATTTCTAAAAAAACAATTTACAACACATCTTTTCTAGTTTGAAAGAGTAAAAACCTTCTTATAATACAAAACTCTAGTTTAATCTTTTGAAAAAACTGGCAAGAATCTTTTAAAATCTTGATTTATTTAAATTATCCAAGATCTATTTTAAAGCCTTCTTCAGTTTTAGAAATATATAGTTAAGAGCGTTTATGACTCATTTTTAACTGCTGTAACTTATTCCAAAGTCTGCTTTAGCCAAAGGTTGTGCAGTTCAATATTTAAAAAAAATTACAACGAATATTTTTTCTAGTTTGAAAGGTTCAAAAGTTTCTTATACTATAAAATTTTAGTTTCGTATCTTCAGAAAAAAACTAGAGAGTATGGATCCTTAAAAATCTTGTTTAATTTAAATTATTCAAGATCTATTTTAAAGCCTTCCTTAGTTAAAGAAATATTAAGATAAGAGTATCTATGACCCTTTTTTTAACGGCTGTTATTCATTTTAAAGTCTGCTTTAACCAAAGACAAGAATTTACAACAATTTTTTTCTAGTTTAGAAGATCCAAAAGCTTCTTATACTACAAAATTTTAGTTTATTATCCTTGAAAAAAAAAGTTGAAGATTTTGAATAGTCTTGTTTAATTTAAGTTATCCCAGATCCATTTTAAAGCCTTATTTCTCAGTTTAAGAAATATATAGTAAAGAGCATCTGTGACTCATTTTAGACTGCTGTTACTGTTTCCAAAGTCAGCTTCAGCCAAAAACCGTGCATTTCAATAATTTCAAAACCAGAATCACAAATCATTTTCTAGTTTAGAAAATCCAAAACCTTCTTATACTACAAAATTTTAGTTTAATAAAAATGAATCGGATTTACAAAAATCTTATTTAATTTAAATTATCCAAGATTCATTCCAAAGCCTTCCTAAGTTTAAGAAATATGTAGTTAAGCAGATGCCAAAGATAATAATAGTATAATACTATTATGACGTTTTACAGAGTCTTTGAAAATCAAAGAACATATAGACCGTTTACTAAGAACCAACAACTACTTCCCTGGCTATATGCCACGACGGACATTGAATTACAGTTCAAAGTTAAACGGGGTTAGTATATCTGCAAGATAGAACTAACCATTTTAGTTTGCAATTCGAAAGGATATCACTTGTAGACTGGTTTCGGCGTATTGCGCCTCATCAGTACAAGGAAGATATCCGTCCAGAAGCTCTAAGAGCATCTAGACTAGAGATATGTCTGAAATCACACAAATACATTATCTTTAGTAAAGAAAATGTTGCTATTGTCGCACTTATAACATTTTTTGTACTGATATCTTTATCATTTTTAGGTATTCAACGTAAACTTAATGAGACTGTACGAGGCAGGATTTGTTCAACAACTTAATTCAAAATTTAAAAGAAAATATAAAAAAGCCATAGATCTTTCAAAAATTAAACAGCCATATCAAACATTGACTTTAAAGGCGTTTATGAGCACTTTTCTAATGTATATTAATTGTGTTATATTTACTATTGTCGTATTTTTAATAGAAATAACCATACCTATACTAAAAGCGAAAATTCGATAAAGCATAATGTTGTATGTGAAAATTTAAAATTAAAATTAAAGATTTGTTGTTATTTTAGCTAGAATTATTTTAAAATTAATATCCTATACATACATTTGTATTGTTACGTTCAAGGGGTTCAAATAAAATCACTGCTGAACGAAAATGTCTAATTTATTTACACACACTACAAACTAAACGAATTATAACTAAATAACTAAACTAACTATAACACACTACACACTAATTTATTCACTTATTTATTTGCACTTCGCAGCTCGTAGATCGCTTAAATATTTAGACTGTCGCTGTAAACTTTTTTTACTTCCCCGTGATTCGCGGCTCTCAGCTTATATACCTGTTCACCGCTTCCAGAACATCCTTCGGTAACACTTTCTAGAAAGTCTTGTCGGCGCGCGTATGATCGAAGGAAGTCTCTCGATTATTCCGTTTCGAGAATTAGTTGTTTACCTGGAGTGCTGTCAGGGCGACAGGGGCGTACTTAGGGGGTCTCGCTTGTTACAATATAAAAATCATTACAAAGTTATTAGTTGGCTATTTACTTTATGAAAGAAATTATGTAAATGCAATAAAAGTAAATTTTATATTTTGTTTAAAGAATAAAAACAATATTTTTTTAAAATTTTTTTCGTTCAACACAACAGTTGAGTGTCGCAGTCAGTGGGATTTTTCGTAGAAATCCATCGCGGAAATTCGTTAGTTATTACTCTTTGACGGAAAATCCTACCCATTAATTTGAGATAAGTGATTCAAACTTGTAAAATTAAAAGGTGTTTTAAACTTTTGAACTATTTATTGTGTTGGTGATCTGAATTTTATTGAAGATATTCAATCGACGAAAAAAGGAAAATAGATGTGGTAAGTGATATTTATTTTTATTAATGTCAGAATCCTGTTCTCACATCGATTCCATCAGTGAAAACAATAACGACGAAGAGTTAGGTTTTGTAAGTTCTTATGCAAATCTAAACGTTAGCGATAATTTTAGAAGTATTCCTAATATTACAGTTACACCTAAAAATAATTCAAGATTGACTCAACCTAATACAAGTCAACGAACACCCGTTCTAGGCAATAAAAATTTAAGTATAATTCAATGGAATTATAACCAAATTACATAGATTTAATAAAGCTAATCAAACAATTCTAAATTATTATTGGAATAGGAACGATGCAGTTGTTTTCAAAACCATTTTCCTTTCAATGGTAGATATTTTAAACAAATTAGATGGTAGCGCTGGAGAAATTAGAGCCATATCAGGCCACAACGATTGGGTAAAAATAAAAATTGCTTTAATCCAGAATTTCGGAGATCAAAGAGACGAAAATTGTCTTAATCAAGATTTGTTAAATCTCATGCAAAAAGCAAACGAATCACTGTATCAATTTTACGAAAAGGTAATTTATTTGTTAAACACGATTTGTAATTATATAGATTTGCAGCATGTTGGACAAAAACGCGAATACAAACGTGAATTTTGTACTAAACAGGCTTTAAAAACTTTTTTGGCCGGGTTCGGAGAACCCTTAGGTCCTACAATTAGAGCTATGCGACCTCAATTATTAGAAAAAGCAGTGCAATATATCAGAAAGGAATATAATATTAAATATTATTAAAAGGTAAAAGTTATGCTAATGTCCATACAAGCCAACCAAAATAATCAAATTTTAATTTCCAGCTACCCCAAAAATCAAACTTTAATTCCCAACAACCCCAAAGACTAAATTTTAATTTTCAACAATCTCAAAGAACAAACTTTGATTTTTAACAATCTCATACGAGACCAAAACCTCAAAATAACTACCAATTTTAGAGAGAACCCATAAGTATGCAAAGATATCAACGTCCTCCAATTCAAAGATTTTATACACATAATTAAACCTTTGGCAAACCTCCTACAAATGTTTAGAAATCCAACCCAAATTTTGTTCAGCCTACTCCTATAAATTTTACATCTGAAGAACTATTTACTACTGAACATAAAACCTATGAAGAACAAGAATTTATCGATAATACAGAACTAATTCCGGACGAACAAGAATATGAATAGTACAATGAAGACAAAACCAAAATTTCTCAGGAAACACAGAACCCCAACGAAAAGACATAATTCAAGTTAATATGACAACTAATAAAAAAGAACCGTACATAGAAATTTCAAATTCGAAATTTAGACTATTAATTGGCACGGGTTCCACTAAATCATTTTTAAACCCAAAATTAGCAGAACTTTATTACAATAATAATATAAATTAATTTACCGTTTCCGGTATTTTTCATTCCTCCAAGAATAACTTCTGTGCTAAAATTCCTATCTTTTCCGAATATGATCAAACTGATCTTATTTAGGTATTTGATTTCCATAAACAATTTGATGGACTTATTGGGCTTAACAATTTAAAATTACTAGTTTAGATTTTAAGAAATCAAAATTAAATAAATTAAGTACCATAAATCCAATATTTCTTTGATATTCAAACAATAAATAGATCCTTAATCATACGTTTTTATTAAAATTCCGGATTCTTAAAACTCAGGCGATATCCTAATTCCTAAACAAACTATTTAAAGTTGTGAAATACCCATTGCCATCTTGAAATCTTACAATGGTTTTGCTTTAGTAGAATTTTAAAACGGCACCAATAACGAAATTAATCCCACTCTGGACTCTAAAATTGAAACAATATCCCTTAATGATGAGTTCAATATACCTAAACTATATATATGCAGAAATATTACCTTTTGACAATGACAGAAATCCAAACATAGGACCAAAGTTTAAACGTCACACAGAACGCCGAGGAAAAAAGCAACATCATAAAAATTTGTAAAAAATATTCTAGTCTATTTCATAGTGAAGGTCAACCCCTGACGCAAGCTTACAAGCTCGCTCATGGGTCAAACACCCTCGCTGTAATATACAATTTACTCCACTCGTAAAGCAATATATTATTACATTTGTTCCAGAAATAGTTATTATCCCAACAAAATAATCTTATTTTTTTTTACTATTTGTATGTAGTCCAACAAGATAAAGGTAATAATAATACAATAATTTGTCAAAAAGGTTAACGGAAAACATATTCAATTAATTAAAAAAACAATGCATGCGGGAAAAAGCACGAGTGATGGGATTACCTGCGCACCGCACGAGTTGCGTATTCTATTTTTCATCACTCCGTGAGGAAAGCTCTTGAATTTGTGTAAAATAAAAGGAAAGTAGATAATAAAAGTAGTATTAGGTCTGATCCGCCTGCACCGCGAAGGCGCTGAAGGAGGGTTGGGGGAGGCGGATCCCCCCTATTAAAACAAAAATTTTTAGAGTTAAGAAATTATAAGATTTTTATAAAAAAAAACACTTTATTACAAAATTATGTATAGTTATGAATCTTTGTTAAATACGTTAAATGTAATATTTGAACAGTTGCTTAATTCCTTAGACACATTTTTTTTATTCAACTTAAGTATATTAGATAATAATTGAGAATCAACAAAATCTTTATTTAGTAATGAAACGTTTGATTGAGTATATCGTGGTGCATTTACTACCGCGTTATCAGATGCAAAACTATTAGAAAATTCATCCTTAATTTCTCTTAATTCACTTTCTATCTTATTTATTTTTGATTGGAAAACACTTTTTCTACAAGCATAAATAAAACAACACTTTCCCGCACGCATTTTAATTCAGAAAATATCTCTTTCCCGCACGCATTTTTTTTTTATTAATTAGAGATGTTTTCCGATAACCTTTTTGACAAATTATTGTATTATTATTTTTATCTTGTTGGACTACATACAAATAGTAAAAAAAATTAAGATTATTTTACATAAAAATAGGGATTTTTAAAATGTTTGTTTTTAAAAAAATCATAATTTATTAAATCACCCCTGTAAACCTTACTCAAAGCAACAACAAACTCACCTGTTTAAGTAGGGTTGCTATAGCTACAGTCGTGTATTTATTGCCACTGTGAAAGATTTAATTGTCAAAATCGCATCTTTTTAAGTATCTAAATAATATTCAAGGTGATTTTGCTTGTAGAAAAAATATTGATCCCGACTCTTGCGGAAATTAACTTTCCCGCACTTAACTGCTTGCCCGAACTCCGCTTCGCGTCGTTCGGGCATCGGCAGTTCGCGTGCGGCAAAGTATAACTTTCCGCACTTGTTAGGATAATAACTATATCAACTCCGTTTCGGTCATTCATTGCTTTCCGCACGGTCCTGCATGGTGTGATGAAAAGAGATATGTTCTGAATTAAAACACATGCTTGTAGAAAAATAATTTTTTGTAATTTTTATACATAATCGGAATATCCGATATAACACTTTAACAATGCAACATCACTAAACCGCTATGTTCATTTACGTACAATTTAGTGAAACTATATAATTCCCATTGTTTATTGCTGTCATCATTTTCGTTATACAGTTTTAAACGCACTGTAAAAATAGTATATTGTGAAAGAAGTGGGAAAAGTGCTTTTCCCACGTGTTACACACTACGACTGCAACTAAAAATTAAAATAATGTGGTAATACTTTATTCTAAACTAGGTGTACCTGCGACGTCGTTCGCGTGGCGTTTTGATTGTTGTTTAAAAATTTCTTTACTCAACCCGTTAAAATGTTATGTTGTAAGAAGACAAATACATCTGTGAAAACCGCATTCGAATCGGATCTGTAGTTTTAATGTTATACGCGCACAAACATATAGATAGACAGACAGACAGACGTACAAAAAAATCTATCCACATTTTTGGGTTCTATATCGATGTACCCGTGACGTCGTTCGCGTGATGTATAGATTGTTGTATTAAGATTTCTTCCCCCCACACCGTAGAAGAGTTGGGAAAGAATTTTTTATACACCAGATGTTAAGTTAAAAAAAGACAAATACATATGTGAAAACCGCATTCAAATCGGATCATTAATTTTCATGTTATGCGTGCACAATCATAAAGATAGACAGACAGACGTACAACAAAAAATCTAACCACATTTTTGGGTTCTATATCGATGTACCCGCGACGTCGTTCGCGTGACGTATAGACGTATAAAAATTTCTCCCCCACACCGGTTTTCCCAACATTTCCCTTCACTGCTCTGCTCCTATTGATTGTAGCGTGATGTTAAGTATCCTATAACCTGCTCAGGAGTATGAAAAATAATTGTACCAAGTTTCGTTAAAATCCGTCGAGTAGTTTTTGTTTCTATAACGGTTATACAGACAGACAGACAGACAGACAGACAAAAATTTTACTGATTTCATTTTTGCCATCAGTATTGATGCCATATCACCCCCCGACAGTTATTTTGGAAATATATATCATGTACAGAATTGACCCCTCTACAGATTTATTATGAGTATAGATTATAAATAGTGAATGTAAAAAAATCCTAAAAATTAATTAATTTTATAGTTAATTGTAATGTTTGAACAATTTTTTAATACAATTCCAGGAGTACCACTAAACCCAGACGAGGTGGATGGTTTAACAATTGTATAACTAGTATTAGTAGTATTATTAGTCTCATCGGTGATCTCTGTACTACCACTTGTGTTAATAAAATTGGTGATTTTATTGGCAACAGCTAATTTGTTGTTAATTGATTGGTCTATGTAACCCTCCGCCACTGTGCTAGACCACCAACCGCCGTGTCGCTTAAATGATTACCACCGGCGTTTACTAATATTGTTGCTGAGGAGCGTCTGAAGCGATGCCCAGTGTAAAGATTCAGATTAGGCAACTTTAAAAATGTTGCTATTTCTTTGGCCATGCCTCCAAATTTATTAATGCCAACCGGTTGCTTCGTGCACTTGCCCTTTTGATAGTTTAAAAACAAACGATTTAGGTTTGGATCGTAAGGACAAAGTGCTGCATATTTTATATAAATTTTATAAAATTCTCCGGTTAGAGTAAAGGAACTTGGGACTTTATTTTTGGAGTTTTCAATTCTGCCGAGTGCCGAGTAAAGCAGAATTCAAATCTTCAATGTCATTTACCGTGAGCTTAACCAACTCGTCTCGGCGGCTTGCTCATGTGAGGCCAAATACTAGGGCAACCTAAAAATACAAAATGTATTATGTATTAATTATATAATATTAGGTATAGTGATATGTATATTATATAACTGAAACTTACCTTTACTAATAAGTATATTTCATCGGAAGCATCGTTTAAAAATTTTTGGAGCTCTTCCGCTGATAAAATTTTAGATTTTTTAGGTATATACTGTTCCGATTTTCTTTTTAACAAAGATCGCAATTTCGCATATTTCGAAATATCTATGTTATTTTTTACATTTATTGTACTTCTTAACATCGAGTACTGGGACCACATTGTAGAAGCCTTTAAAGTTTTCGATAAATGTTCAAAATAAACTAAAAGAACGTTTTCAGAAAAGGATTTCACTTTACAAGTTTTTCTCCAATCCATAAACTTATCGTACGCTATTTCATATTTCTTTCTGGAAGTTGCTGGTAACAAGTCCAGAGTGACATTTGCCGCTTTTTCCAGAATTTCAGGCGGTGTATTATCAAAATCACTTTCATCATATCCATAATAACAAATTTTATGAAATTTATAAATTTATAATCTATTTTCTGCAGCTTTATCAAAAGCAAATTACAATTTATAAAAAAACTTTGACGTTTATGACAGTAAACAGAAATCTCAAGAACCTAAACTGCAAGCCACCTATGTTATGACTAAAAAAATGTACATATCGTGGGATAAATGATTAAAGTCGTGGGATAGATTCATTTCTCCCACGGCTTTGGAAAAGTCTAACATTGTAGCATCGAAAAATGTGAGAATAGAGCTATATTGTATAGCAGTCATAAAAAAATATTCTTTCTAAACAGTCATAATTTGTTTCCAGTATTCAATATTGTATAATTATTATATTTTTCTTCTTGTTTTTTTTTCATTTCTTAACATTTGTACTGAAGAGCTTTTAAAAAATTTTGTACCTGTTTTGTTACTTTCTTCTTTTTAGAAAGTTTTTTATTTTTTCCGTGTTCTTTGTCTCTTTGTCCGTCCCTTTGTCATTCCGTGGAAATTTGTAATCGATTTTAAACCTATTTCCCGACTACCTAGAGCTCTGAAATTTTCGGGATAGCTAAGAACTGGATGACAATGCATGTTTCAAAGGTGTTTAGGCATTTACATAGTTTTCGAAATTTATTCTAAATTGTTATTAAATTAAATATGAGTTGTGTATTGATATTATCATTTTGAAAGTTTTTATATAAGCTTTTGGTAGCTCATTTGGATAAGCTTCTAATTGTAACAGTTTTGTTGGATTATCGTAATGGGTTCGATCACGCTAGAAAGAAGATTTTTTTTGGTTCTAACATGTGAAAACAGTAATTATTATTTTAACTGTTAATAAAATAAACTATTTTAGAAAGTTATTACCCTTGATTTTGTTAACAAGGAAACGATCCTCTCTATGATGAATCACAGCGTTGTATGAACTAATATTTTTGCAATCAGGTAAAGCGCTATGTGCCAAGGGACAGGCTTATGTTGCACTTGCTTTCTCTTGATGGTGTTTGACTTTTAGATTTAGACATCACAAAACTTATAGGAAAGACACCCTTGTAATGGAGAAGCAATGAAAGAAATGGACGGTATGCGAAATCTTCCTCAAGATGAAGAGTAATTTAATTAATGATTTAGTTTTTGTTTCGTTTCATGCTGTTTAACGTATACTTGTTTATTATTTTTCTTAGTATTTCTTAATGGTAAGTTTTTCTTAAAATGACCCTCTGTCCGTCCGTCCGACGGGTTTTTAAGAGTATGAATCGTCATACATGTAGTTTACACTATAGGTCAGTAAAAATAGCATTTAACTTTGCACTAAATTTCCGATCCAAATTTCTTTTTTTATAAGGTTTCGGATAACTTACTGAGTATAAAATCACAAAATGCTGACAGATCCAGGTGACGCTAGAGGCGCCATCTTGAAAAAACGTTTTCCGCCGATATCTCGGAAACTATGCACTTTAGAGCAAAAGTCATATTGACCATTATTATAGAAAATAAAATTTTGCATCTTTTGTTTCGAGCAAACTTTTTTGTAAAACTTACCGTTTACGATTTATGGCCCATTTAATGAACCGATTTTTCGATAGCAGCCAATAACTATTAAAAGATTAGATTAACCAATAAAATCTATCAATCCATTTTTAAAGATCCGTTTATTCTCTACAACTTTTGTTTTAAACTTTTTTTTCTAATGTCCATAGTTTTTGAGTCATAGGACGTTTTATGTTGGACTACCGTGCGAAAAGTTGAAAATTTCAAGATACGCATAGAATATAATAGTACAAATTCAACAAATAAATTAAGAAAAATATCCCGATTGTTTATGTAGTTAACAAATAATAGTTCAATTTCTTACCTGCAATAGTAACAAATATTTTTTTATTTTACTTAATTATATTTCGCTGCCGCGTCACCCGCCGAGCGTCGACATTTCTCCATTAAACGTCTATAACTCAAAAAGTATAGACATTAGAAAAAAAAGTTTAAAACAAAAGTTGTACAGAATAAACGGATCTTTAAAAATGAATTGATGCATTTTATTGATTAATCTAATATTTCAAGAGTTTTTGGCCGCGATCGAAAAACCGGTTCATTAAATGGGTCATAAATCGTAAACTGTAGGTTTTACAAAAAAGCTTGCTGAAAACAAAAGATGCAAAATTGTATTTTCTATAATAATGGTCTGTATGACTTTTGCTCTAAAGAGGTTAGTTTCCAAGATATCGGCCGAAAAGGTTTTTTCAAGATGACGCCTCTAGCGTCACCTGGATCTGTCAGCATTTTGTGATTTTATGCTCAGTAAGTGATCCCAAATCTTATAACAAAAAAATTTTGGATCGGAAATTTAGTGCAAAGTTGACCCGAACAAACGGCTATTTTTACTGGCGTACTACACTTAGCCTTATATTGCCATGCATCACCTCCTCGTAGTAGGCCAGGAATTCCAAAAAAAAATAAATTTTAAAAACCAAATTGGCGATTGGCATAAAATTTTATAAAATTAATTTTATAGTAAATAAATGTGCAATATTTGTAAATAAAATTCAGTTTAAAAATTTCTTTTTCGGGTTAATATGAGTTTTAAATCAATTACAAAATTCCCACATTATATACAAATCTAAGTAACAAAATAATTTATATAATAGAAATATGACCTATAAATCAGTAAAAAAACTTTTTACTATAAAAAGATCTTTTTATAAATTGTGATTATTATATTATATTGTATCTCTTGAAGGTTAAGTTTTAAAGAGTAGGTAGCTAGTTAACTGTTGGCATGGGCCGACAGGATTTTTAAAAACAAATTTATTTTTTTACAGAGAACTTTAATTAGTAATGGACAAATTGAGAATGAATTTATTTTACAATATGAAATATTTATAACCTCGTATTTATCGAATAAATGCAAGCTTGCGTTTCTGCTTTTCTTTGTTCGTAGAGCTGGCTGCTACGTATAACTAGCTACTAGCTAATCTTCGCCTTCTCGGGGCAAATGTGTATGTACCTACATGTTTGTAAAATAAAAACATTTTATTATTATTATCATTATTATTATAATTATTATTATATTAAGAGGGAACAGGAAAACAAGTATTTTTCTTTACGAAGCGTGTATTGAAATTTATTATAAATAGGCTACTTGACACATAACTAATTTCATACAATAAATGAGTATTTCTTACAGTATTAAGCTTACGAAAACGAAATATATCGATTCTAATAACTAAATGCGTAAGATTCATTTAAAAATTCAATTTAAAAAATGTGTTTAATTTGAATCGCCGAAAACGCTGTCGGCCATGTTGTGACGTCATACAAATTGTAAACAAAACGAGTAATTTGACGTGGTGTTATTACAAGTATAAATATTTCGATAAAAATTCCTTATCACGTTCTCAATTTATTTGCTTTATTGAAAAACAATAATAAATTCATTATGGACGTTGGTTTCACAAAAGCAGACAGCACAAATTTGCCAAAAATTGATACATTAATGGTTCGTAATTTCTTTGCTTTGAATCTAGATTTCTGATCTGCCGAGCTAAGAAATGTCAAGACTACTATGTAAGTACAGTGCAGTTGTTAAATAGTATACATAAAAAGGAAGAATGAGTATGTATTTATTCTTTTCCGAAGGGATTCAAAAGTACCTACTCATTTATGTCATAAGTATCGTAACCTCTGAATAATGTAACTAACATCTATTTGTATTCCTTGATGTGTTTTTGCATTCTCGGACGTTGCAATAACGATAATTACTGTATTTTTTATGGAAATTAAAGGAAATCATGTTTTTAAAGTAAAGTAAACTGGAAAATTGTCTGTGTTTATATGTCAAATGATTGTTTACAATACGTATGACGTCATAAAATGGCGGACAGCGTTTTCGCACCTACATGAAGAGATGGATTTTAAATTACAGTTTTGTGGTTTCATAGGTGTTGAAAAAATATAGTAATATTTTTTTTTACCTTAGTAGCACAAATATTAACTATTTAGGATCTAGTTTAAAAAAGAGTCAAATAGCCTATTGTTAGCTGAGCGCTTTCGGCCTAAACACCGGCCATCATCAGAGCTAAAACTATATTACAAATTAAAACAATTTACTAAAAATAACAAACTGTTAACTTACGTTAAAGGTAAATCAATACCCCAGGGAAGAAAATAAAAAGTAGACTGTACAGTCATCCAAAATTAACCATTCCATAGGAACTACCATAGGGTGGCCGAAAAAACAACATCAAACATATAAAAGTTAAAACTTCCAAGCTCTTTGAAGAAGAGAATGAAAGGGAAATTAAAATTAATATTAAAAACAGTCAAAGAAGCAGCTGCAAGAAAAATTATTTTTTAAAAATTAGAAAGAAAAGTACGAATAAAGCTCGAACTTACTGTGAGGCATCTAAGATGGAATATAGCCACATCAGGTACAAAAAGAAGCTCGCACTAGGCATTGGAGTGGATAAAGCCAATTAATGAGTAATATAATGAAAATGCGGTCGGTTTCTGGGTCTAACATCACTAAGTCCGAAACAGAAGGTCCATGCTACCAAGAAAAGATGGAGGTACGTTGTAAAAATCGTAATTGAGAGGGAGGAAATGGAAGTCGCGTAGTGTATGTTACCAACAAATGAATATTTAAAACTTTTAGCTAAATAAAGTTAAACTTAAAATATGAAAATGGGAAAGAAGAATTTGACAATCTAAATGAAGTTGACAGAAAAGAAGAACAGAGAAAAGTGAAAGTACCTTTAAAGATGTAAATAAAGTTTTATAAAAGTTAACTAGCGTAGAAGAATTCCACGATCGTACGTTAAACGAATCGAACGTAGATTTGGAAAAGTTCAAATTTGAGTTTATCAAGTTAGTTTAATAAGCGTAATAAGTGCTGACAACAAGACCAAAGGGTAAGTCTGACACTCTATATTTGCCTGTCGCTTTATTTAAACCTATTTAACCTCTGCTTAACCTAATACCTAAATAAAACATCGCTTATTGCTTGCAAACCACATAAAAAAAAACTAATCCATGAGTTTCGTTTCGACTCGGGGGGTCTCGGTGACACCCAGTCGGTCCCTCCGGACAAAGACAAAACATTAAATAATGCAGATAATAAAAAAAAGCTACAATAAATTCAAAGAATATAAATACTTAGACAAGCCACCATATATTGTTATCATAGAAAACGAAAAAAAAGATGACAAAAACATTGGCAACTTACACCCAATGGCCTTGGGCAGATTTCTAAGAAACAATAATATACAAGGTATTAAAAAGATAACACGAAAAGGTAGGAATAGACTCGACATAGAATTTATATCAATACAACATGCAAATGAATTTATGAAAAGTGATATACCTAAAAATAGAGGTTGGGAAGCTTATGTACCGGCATCTCTTGTTACTTGTAAAGGCATTATAAGGGATGTAGATACTAGCATCACTGATAAAGAAATAATAGAACTCGCAAAATCAAAATTTAAAATACTAGAAGAGAAAAGATTTAATAGAAAAGTAAGAAGTAAAGAGGATATTAATGTTTTCACTTACGAACCCAGTAAAACTATGTTGCTAACGTTTGAAGGCGTGGTACTACCACAAACGGTAGAAATAAATTATTATGAATCCAGAATAGAACTATATATAGGACCAGTGATGCAGTGCTTTAATTGTCTGCGCTACGGCCACTCAATTAAGTTATGCAGAAGTAAAGCCAGATGCACTAATTGTGGCGAAGAACACGAGACTCCAACTTGTCAAAATGCAACAATTAATTGTTTACACTGCGAACAAAATCATAGATCTACGGATAGGGACGTATGCCCCGAGTTTCACAGACAAAAACAAATAAAGGAATTAATGGCTTTTGAAAACATATCATACTACGAAGCAAACAAAAGGCTTCCTAAGAGCAAAGATAAAACTTCTCAATATATACAGCAGTAGTCAAAAGAAAAAGACCCGCACTCCTATCAGCCCCCAATACGACATGGAAACACACAAGCTATGCCTTTATAACTACACAGCTGGTAAACCAATCTACAAACAAAATCAAACTGTACAAGCAACTAACGCTGAAATAGTGAAGAAAATCAAATTTAAGGACTACTAGAAGGCATTCTCAGCCGAACAAGACTTACCCTGGAAGGCCAAAAATTAATTATAGCTGAAATACTGGGCCTTGAAAATATACCTAAGTTAACAACGCCAGACACCGATACTGACTTCATGGACACTACTTGCGACATAAACGATACATCAGGCTCTGATGGATCGGAGAAGACATCATACTAAACCTTTTAAATTGATCCAATGGAACATAAGAAGCATACAATCTAACATAAATGAACTTAAACTAATTATAAATAAAGAACAACCAGACGTAATTCTATTAAACGAAACTTTTCTAAATAACAACAAATGGTTTCATATTGCAAACTACACTGCAATACGCAATGATAGAATGGACAGGTATGGCGGCATTGCATGTTTAATAAATAAATATGTACCATTTCAAAAAATTAATATATCAATCAATATACCAAGCCCTTTTCAAATAATAGGCATAGTAGTCAACAAGATTAACATTTACACAGCATATTGTCCTCCAGACTTTCATTTATCGCATAACAACTGCATCAATCTCATCAGATCATTACAGCAACCATTCCTATTTGTCGGGGATGTCAACACTTAACATCAAGCATGGGGATCCAACAATAATAATTCCAAGGAAAGAAACTTATTAAAAGCAATTGATGAAAATGATTTAATATATCTAAATGATGGTAGGCCCACATGGATAACACCACCAAATCAAGGCAAAAGCTGTCCAGATATTGCTATTACCAGTACGGATATAGGTACAAAATGTACATGGGATGTCCTATCAGAACATGGATTGAGCGATCACTTTCCAACAATGGTGCAAATCATTATGGATGGACGACCAGAAAATAATACACCAATATCGAGATGGAAAACTAAGAATGTGGACTGGACCAAGTACACAAAAGGTTTTCGATTCAAGGATGATAATGCTGATTACAAAAAATTCATCTCAGAAATTAATGATGTAGCATCCAAAACCCTCCAACAGACAATAGTATATTATATACCAAGGGACTAAAGTGAATGTTTTAATCCCGCACGTGATGCCAATAATCACGTAAGGGATAAAATATGTCTTTAGTCCTGAGGCATATACGCTATTTTTTGCACTTCCCCGTATTATAACTTTTAACTTTGATACAATTAATAATTTTGATGAGTTATATAAACACGGTACTTGGATTACTCAGTAGGTAACGTTATAGCAACAGTGTCAACAAAATTTTTCAATTCAGTGACTTTTCAATTAATGCTGACATTTAAAACAAATCGCAACTTAACTAACAGAATATCAAGAAAATGAATCAAGAAATGAATTGTAATAATGTTAGTACATCGAGATATAACGATGTGTTAGTATCACTTACAATGTCAATTTAATCAATAAAGATTCATAATGGAATATTTCCTAATTTTTTTCCTAGTTATTAATAGTGATGTAGCTGCGGTAAAGTTTGATTCTTACTTTATGTCCCTAGGGATTTGAAATGCAACTTTATCTCCCTAGGGACTAAAAGATACACTTTAGTCCCTGTTATACGGGACTAAAGTTGTCACTTTAGTCCCGGAAGTGCAAAAAAATCATTTTAGGCAATAAAAAACAAAGGCGGCTCTCAGACATTCACGGAAAATCTCAATAGAGACACGCCAATAACAAAGGTTTGGAAAACGGTGAAACAATTTTCATATTGCTACAAACAACATGACAATCACGGAAAATGAAGAATGAGTGGAATCGCTTTTAAACACACTTACAAGTCCCATCATACCTGAAAAAGAAATCGTAAACATGGTGGCATGCAACAACGAAAAATCCGATGAATTTACGTTAGGTGAATTAAAAATTTTACTAATGAAAAAAAAAGAAAAATCGCCGGGATTAGATCAGGTTACATATTCCATGCTAAGACACCTACCAGAATTCATGCTAGACACTCTAATTAAAATATTTAATAAGATCCTAAGATCAGAAATAAAGATTACTGAGGATTGGAAAACACAAATAATTATACCAATACTTAAACATGGCAAAGATCCCAACATATATACTAGCTATAGGCCTCTAGCCCTCTCATCCTGCATAGGAAAATTGTTAGAAGGAATAATCAATTCCAGAATCGATCACTACTTAGAACGGAATATATACTTCAAAAGTACACAAAATGGCTTCAGAAAGGACAGAAGCATTCTGGAAAACTTAGTAACATTTACCACAAGCATTTATCAAGCTTTCACAGTAGGAGAAAAACTATAGGTATATAATATATTATAACATATATGAGTGTGTATGAATAATAATTTGTTTTGATATATCAATTACTATGTTATAAAATATTCCTTACCATGAATTAATTTTGAATTTTAAATATAAATAGTGAATAGGTAAGAATTAACTTAATGTAATTATTTTCCAATATGATTATTTAAATATGCTACCGGCTATTCCCTTATGTCAGGGTCAAAATTCCCAAATATTCAACAAAATTAGATTCAAAATCAGTTAATATAAAAAATTTTCAATAAAATGACTGTAAAACCACACTATCCTAGACCAATGATGTTTTCTAGGCATGAATTGTATATAAATTTCTAACCTTACTAATTCAAAATGTGTCAAACTTCAAAGAAACCGTTGTTAACCCAAATATGTCTCAAATATATAAAATGAAATATTCTGATTTGAGTTAATAAACAATTCAAATTAAACTTATCAAAAGTGAATAATAATAATTTAGTTAATTACATAAAACAGTGAAATAAAAATGTTCATCAAAATTACAAAAATCAAACACATAAAAACTCTTTATTGTAACGAGTGAAAAGTGGTTACCATTTGTATGAAGCTTCGCTCCCCTTCTGGAAAACCAGGATTCAGTTCTCAGGACAATCTACTTTCTTCCCCGGAACAGCAAAGATTTCAGGAAACTTTGTAAAGATCAAACAATCAATTCCCCTTCAAACCAAAAGATAAACTGCTGCAATTTCCTCTGGTAAGTGTAATTATGACTTTCTTTCTTGTTAAATATTAG
Source organism: Altica lythri (assembly GCA_964028335.1). Classification (NCBI taxonomy): domain Eukaryota; kingdom Metazoa; phylum Arthropoda; class Insecta; order Coleoptera; family Chrysomelidae; genus Altica; species Altica lythri. The sequence goes on along the minus strand of OZ034806.1, from coordinate 4,324,220 downwards.
TTTAATCTTCATTAACTTAATTAAAATGCAGTTATACCATATACTGCTCAACCCCCAATTGAAATATCTATTTCTTCATAAAATAATATAAGTCTCTCTTACCAATTGCTTTCTCTGGTTACCTTGTGATAATATTTATACTTTAAACTGATTTAATACTTTCTTTTATCAATATTTTCAAAAAAAACTCAAAATTTCTACGGAGCAATTTTTTAATACAACTTCCATTTCAAGAACCAGAAAACAAGAGAGTTTCTATCAAATCAACAAAAAAACAACTGACAAATTCAACAAACTTAAATCTATACATCCTTAACACCTAATCGCCTACTAATTCCTTATTTAAATAAAATTACTAACAAAATCTAATTCTTGATTCATTATTACAATTTAAAACAATGATTATTCTTCTTATTCTTATAAACTTTACTAGTACTACAAACTAATAATTTTCTCTTTTTCAGAATATTTCATTTGGCATTTGAACTATTAATAAATTAGAATATGGTTGATAAATTTGTATATTTTAAAAGTAAGTAGAAGTTTTAATATTTATTTTAACTATTTGTGATATTTTTATAATTTAATTTTCTTATTTAATTATACCCTTAATTCATTTAAAAATTAGTTTAATTACTAATGTATTGGCAATTTTTATAAGCTTTTAATTATCTACTTTTCCGATTTATCAATTTCATAATTATTGAAACTTTATATAATGTAGATTAATCCATTTTGAATCTTTAAATAAAAATCTTTGAAATGAATTTGTATTTTTTTTTCTTATACTATTTTCTTTTTCCTTTTTTAGGAATTATGAAGAAGATGATGATAATTGATCCTAATGTTACTGCATTTGTGCTCTGACCCGAAATAAGAAAATTTTCCTTTCTCTATTTTCCATAAGATTTTCATTCTACATTCTTATTTAATATAGCATAGTAACTCATATCATCTCAATATATAGACTTAAAAAATGCTTTCGACAATGTCAATATTTCAACACTCATACGGCTTCTCAATCAGGCCAAAGTAAACTCTGATCTAATAAATATAATTCAACAAACACTGGAATGCCGAACTGTATATATCCGATCACCGAATACAGGTAATTTAACAGGTCCACAACAAACGGCTATGGGTCTACCACAAGGATCACCATTAAGTCCTCTACTTTTTAATGTATACACAGCGAAACTAATGAAAATAGAGAAATAACAAGTAAAAATATTAACATATGCTGATGACATTGTAATGTACTGCTCACACAAAAACATTGAAATTGCACACAATCGAATTGAAAAGGCGCTAGATAAATTGACAGATATCCTGGATGAAATTAACATGACAATATCAATCAATAAAACGAAAGCGATGCTGTTTAGCAAAAGAGATATGAGAATACAAATCAAGGGGATACAAAACAAGGGTGACAAAATAGAGTGGGTTAAGAGGTACAAGTATCTACGTGTAATTTTTGACAATAAGCTATTATGGACAGAACACATAGAACATTGCTGTAAAAAGGCTATACAAGGTATTAACGTGATAAGAGCTCTTACCAGAACTTGGTGGGGAGCTGACCCAAAAATCTTACTGAATATTTACACAGGATTAGCAGATCACATTTAGATTTTGGAAGAATAGTTATTTCTAGAACATCGAAGTTGAATTGGAACAGACTAGACAAAATACAATATCAGGCATTACGAATAGCGCTGGGATGTTTGAAAAGTACACCAATAAATGTGCTGCTAAGCGAGGCGGGGCAAACCCCTTTATACATAAGAAGACTCTGGCTAAGCACTAAGTTAGCCCTGAAGACGACGAAACACTAAAAACCTTGATGTACTTTTACTTACAATATAATGAAAACCCGCAGTACTGGCGTAATAAAATACCGCCTATACTAATTGAAGGTCTGGACACTGCACTACAAATCACAAATTTCATACAGAAAAACAAAATTAAACCTTGCTACACTATGCCATATACCATGTTTACACAACAAATAAAATGGATCCACAGCAACATCAAAAAAGACACCACACAAGGTCAAGCAGAATTTGTTGATTTTATTGTAAGCAAATTTCCTGATTACAACATTGCTTATACGGATGCTTCAGTTGACCCTGATACTGGTAGGAGCGGCATTGGCGTGGAATGTACAAAACTTAATATACATATAAGTGAAAGATTACCTAATGATACACCTATATGCACGGCAGAAATAATTGCTATCAAGAAAGCAATAGATAGCCTAAAAAATAAGAGTAATAAACTGCTTATTGTGTCAGACTCACTTAGTGGCATACACAAGATAACAAATAATAGGATCTGTTCAAAGGTAGATTTGCACACATTAGAAGCTAGGAAAGGCCTAGTTTCAACAACAACATCGGAAGCAGAATACAAATTGGTATGGGGACCCAACATCATTGGGAATGACACTGCTGACAAACTAGCCGCTGCAGGCAGACAGAAACATCATATCTCCCCATATAAAATGCATTACAGCAACTTCTACAAAAACGTCAAGAACCAAATTTGGGATACCTGGGTTACACTTTATCAAGAATAAAGCAATAAAACGGGAAGAAATTAGTTTGAAATGGAACAAAAACCAAGGAAAAAAGCATGGTTTCATGACTTAACATATCACACAAGGAGCCATATCACCCTCCTGACAAGGATAAGAACAGGTCACTGTCTAACTCCTCAGTACTTGTTTAAAATAGGATGCAAAGATGACGACTTATGTGATTGTGGAAAAATCGGGCATTTAATACACATAATTTTTGGATGCTCTATGAGAACACAAGAAAATATAGACTTCTATGATAAACTAACAAAACTTAAACACAAACATCAGCCAATAAGCTTGCATGATATAATTGGAAACCCCACATCTGCTCCTGCCAATCTCTTAGTGCAACATTTAATGTATAATAATATCAAGCTCTGAAAGGAGTAAATTGTACAGAATGCTTTAGTAGTGCAGAAGTAGTTAGTTCATGTTCCTGAACTCACAAGTGTTTATTAAAAAAATTTTATTTCAGAAAAAAAAAATACAACCCTTCCTTCTAACCTGGTGTATACCGATGTGTAAAAGGTTCTGATACACCACAGAACGAGAAGCTTGTTATTTGTGTTTCCATTTTACCTATAAATTTATCCCAAACATGAAAGGCATGGGCTAGATCTTAGATGCATTTCGGTGCACCTTTCGTGTCAGACTGTACTCTATCAAGATTGAACCTGGCTGAGTGCTCATGGGAAGAGGCCATATCAAGAAGAAGAAGAAGAACTAGCGTGGTTTTTTAAAATTGTTCTTAAGGAACCTATTCTTAAGTTTGATCAAATTATTTAATTTTTTTTTTAACAGTTAAATTTATTAAATTAAATATCATATTTAATTTCAGATAATAAGATCACTTAAATTATTAACCTACTTAGTTTTTGTTTAAAACAGGATTTTTTTTACTTTTAGTAGTGATCTATATCAACAACCACATGGCTTAGCAATGGGTAACCCCTTGTCCCCGTTTTTAGCTGACCTTTTTTTGGACAATTTAGAAAACAAGGCTATTTTTAATAATGATCACAATAACTCTAATTTAAAAAAATATATTTTGGGAAAGATATGTAGATGACGTCCTGGCTTTCGTTTCTGGTTCCGACCTAGATGCTAATTTGATCCTTTCCGACTTAAATAATTTACACCCTTCCATCGTTTTCACTTTAGAAATTGAAACAGATAAATCTATTAACTTTCTGGACCTTACTATCTCTAGGGCTAATAACCATGTTTTTTTCTCCATCTTTAGAAAACCTACACTGACCGACCATTTAATTCCAGCCAATTCTAATCATCCTTTTCAACATAAAATGGCTTCTTTTAATTGTTATGTACACAGGTTGCTTAAAATCCCTCTTTTACCTGAAGATTATAAAAAAGAAGTTCATATCTTAAAAACCCTTGCAGTTAGGAATGGTTATTCTCATCAGTTAATTGATAGTTTGATTGAAAAAACTAAATTTAGATTCAGGAGAAATTTAGCCTATAGTCATAACGATAACTGTTCTATTAAAATCTACAGATCTTTACCTTACCTTGGAACAATTTCAGATAACATTTCAAAAATTTTAACTTCTTATGTCCCTAATTTAATTATTTCCTATAAGAGTGTCAACAGTTTAAAATCTTTATTTGTTAAATCCAAAGATGCCATCCCTTTTTTGAATAAAAGTGGGATTTATAGAATTCACTGTGGTGATTGTCCTACTTCTTATGTTGGTCAAACGACTAGGGCTCTTGGGACCAGAATTAAAGAACACTTAGATAGACCTAGATCTTCAACCTTTGGTCATCACATTGCTTTTAATAATCACAAATTTTCTCCTAATTCTAACAGTAAACTTCTACACAATATTGCTATCAAAAACTACATGAGAACTAATTTGTTAGAAGATTTAGAGATATGTAGAGAAATGGTTTCTAATCCTGAATTTTGTGTTAACACTCAAATTAATCTTAATTGTAAATTTAAACCTTTGTTCAAAGGACTTTGGAGCTCTAATTTTGATTAACTAACCTCTTTAGTCAGTTTTAGCCTTTAGTTTTATTTGATAAGTTTATTTGTTAAGAAATATGCACTTTTATTGTATCTAACTAGGTTAATTTTGATTACTATTGATAATTATCACCTAATTAATTCTCAATCAGTTATTAAATGGCATATTTCTACGCTAGTTAACTTTTATAAAACTTTATTTACATCTTTAAAGGTATGATATTTAAAGGTACTTTCACTTTTCATCGTTCTTCTTTTCTGTCAACTTCATTTAGATTGTCAAATTCTTCTTTCCCATTTTCATATTTTAAGTTAACTTTATTGAGCTAAAAGTTTTAAATATTCATTTGTTGGTAACATACACTACGTCACTTCCATTTCCTCCCTCTCAATTACGATTTTTACAACGTACCTCCATCTTTTCTTGGTAGCATAGACCTTCTGTTTCGGACTTAGTGATGTTAGACCCAGAAACCGACCGCATTTTCATTATATTACTCATTAATTGGCTTTAACCACTCCAATGCCTAGTGCGAGCTTCTTTTTGTACCTGATGTGGCCATATTCCATCTTAGATGCCTCACAGTAAGTTCGAGCTTTATTCGTACTTTTCTTTCTAATTTTTAAAAAATAATTTTTCTTGCAGCTCCTTCTTTGACTGTTTTTAATATTAATTTTAATTTCCCTTTCATTCTCTTCTTCAAAGAGCTTGGAAGTTTTAACTTTTATATGTTTGATGTTGTTTTTTCGACCACCCTATGGTAGTTCCTATGGAATGGTTAATTTTGGATGACTGTACAGTCTACATTACATTTTCTTCCCTGGGGTATTGATTTACCTTTAACGTAAGTTAACAATTTGTTATTTTTAGTAAATTGTTTTAATTTGTAATATAGTTTTAGCTCTGATGATGTCCGGTGTTTAGGCCGAAAGCGCTCAGCTAACAATTTATAATAATTTTTAATACACGCTTCGTAAAGAAAAATACTTGTTTTCCTGTTCCCTCTTACTTCAGTAAGCGTGTAAGTCTTACAGTCTATTTCATTATTATTATATTGGTCCAGGGTAGATTTTAATTTTTGAGCTGTTTTCTACCTACTGTCAAAATTTTAAACAAATCCATGCATATAAAAAGAATTGCTAGCAGAAAACCGCCCTGTCCTGGACTAATTACATTTTGTTTTTATAGATTCTCAGGGTATATATTTTTTTAAAGAAGTAGTCATATATTAGATTTTTTTTTCGAACGACTTGTTGGGTTTTGAGTCATTTAATTCGGATTTTTTGAGTATTTGAGTATTTAAACAAGTAGTAGTACCTATATTCAGATGGTACTTCTGGGTCTAGTTAATTAATAATTTCTGATACCATTGCAAATGCTAATATATCTGATATTTCAATTTTTTTCATCTTTGTCGAAATAGTTTTAATTGTCAACCATTTCAGCTTGTTCTGGAAATTTTGTGTTACCAGTCATTATGTCTTTATTCTATATTATTCTTTAAAGTTTTTGAATAAATCGTTTCTTTAATCTTTAGTTGTTTAGTAAAAGATAATCCTTTTTTACAACTAAAAATATTTTATTTTACTTAAAAAGTACAACTGACATGAAGTGTCTAAAACATTATACATAACTACCAATAAACAAAAAAGAGTGTGCGTGTAACCTTTACGCGCGATTGAAGTAAAACTTGTTGACGTACGTATCGGAAAATAAATATTTAATTACAATTCAATCATATTTATTGTCTATATACTTTACAAAAAATGAGATGTTATAGTTATATTATTCATTAGAAATAGGAATTTGAAAGTTATCATTATTTTTTATATATGAAACAATAGGTTTATAATAACTAAAATGTGAAACATAGATTTTACTCTCTAAATACCATTAATGTATTTGAAACCGTTTGAAAATTTTGTAAATTTTATAAATAAATTTTGAAAATTTAAGCTCCTCCCATAGCGGAAATCACACCGTTACTACCATCAGAATCTTCCGTTAGAATCTAACGTTAGAGTTACCCCTAGTCGCGCCTAAAGAAGTTTTGCTTCAATAATAGGTAAACAATATTAAAAATATACACACATTACGTTTAGAATGTGTGATTTTGTAGCTGTATCTACCTTTTTGTAATACAACACAACACAAGAGCCTTCGATAGTTAGATAACCATTTCATTTTGTAGCATTTTATAGCATATTCCATAAAATTTAAAATCCTGAGTTGAGTTTGTTTTCTTCAGTTCTACGAAGGATCTGTTATTGCTGGTAAAATATAAACTAACATAGACATGATTTACTTCGATTACCTCTATTTTGCATTTTTATATTCGGACAAAACTTGGACAGAAGCTTTAAGACAATGTACACCAGACATGTAAAAAAAAATTTGTAGACACAGAAGAAATTATTTTGACGGATTGGACTTATTACATGAAAAACTGTTCACTTGACAACATTTTACCTTTGATACTGGAGGTGAATTGAAAATACATAACGAATAGATGAACGTGACAATAGTTTTAACCAAATCTGTTACTCCAATTTTTGTTGTTTATATGTTTTTTTTTAATGTTGTATGTTCCATTTTTTTTACTTTGCTTATTTTACCATTAGTGTATCTGCTTTTATGCTGAATTATTGCACTGTAGCTATTGAACACATATTAAACGGATTTCCATTATTTGAAGCATAACATTTTGTGGAATATTTATCTTTGTTCAACTTATCAAAATAGCTGAAACCAATTGGTATGTCATAATACCGCACTACCTGGAAAGCTCCACGAAAATGAAGACTTTTTTGTAAATGTTTTTATTGTTTGCTTTCATTAAATTAAGTACTATTATTTTGTAAATGCATTCATTATATCTAAATATATTGATATGGATTTTTCTTCTTGGGACGGGTTCCTTCAATGGGTTGTTGGAACGTGGTCCAGGATTTTTAAATCGGTTGTCTAGATTAAGTATTTTTTTTATATTGTATTTGTTTTTGTTTAGTTCAGAAGTTATGTTGTTAAGATATTATGATTGATTAGATTGTCAAAAGATTGTAATTTTTAAAAAGTCATTGAAAATTAAAAGTTAATAAAAATACATATAATTTGATTAAAATAGTAAGATATAACGAGATTTAAATTGAAATAAAAAGAATATAAGAAAGATATAATAAGAAGAGTTTATAAATAAATAAAAAGTAATTGGAATTGGATGAGAGTATACAGAGAGGTCAGAGTTATAAAATTATAGGAAGAGGAAGGTATAGAGAAAGAGCTGAGCAGCAGAAAGGTAATAGATAAATAGAAAGGCAGCAGCAAGAAGGAGTTGGAAAATTATTGGAAGAGGAAGGTATAGAGAAAGAGTGGAACAACGGAAGAAGAAAGATTTAGACAGAAGCGAAAGAATTTTTTTTTTATATTTATAATTTTTATATTTTAGGACAATCAATTTAAAAATTTTTGAATCCACGACCGAGAATTTTATTGAAAGTGGGTGTTCCGGAAGGAGGATCCATATCAATTGGCTCCCAGAACGTGTGGCTGCTTCGGCACTGAGGGTAAGAGATTTTTCTTTACTATTAGGTGTCAAGCTTGCTTTATTAAAAACAAAGTGTGTGATTCTGGAGTAAAAGATTAAATAAATTATAGGTATATTATATGAAATTAAGAGGGGGAAAGGAAATTACAGATAGAATGTCAGAGCAAGGGGATAATATTGATAATCAGGATAGGCAGAGTATTCAGGATAGTCAGGATAATCAGGGTAATCAGGATAGTAAGATAGGGGATAGAAGGGATTCATCATGGGAACAAATGATGGAAATGTTAAAAAATATAAACAAAAATACTGAAGAATATAAAGAAGACATGAAAAAAAGATGGAAACAATAAACAAGAATATGGATTCTATGAAAACAGAAATGAAAAAAAATTTTGAAGAAATTAAAGAAAATATGAACAAAAATACTGAAGCAATAATTTTAAATATGGATACAATGAAAAAAGAAATAAAAGAAGACATGAACAAGAATAATGAAGAATTAAAAAATGAGATGAAGAAGCAAATGGAAATGTATAGAGAAACATTAGAAGAAACAGAAATAAGAACTGAAACAATAATGAGAAAAACAGAATTAGAGGAATTACAAGAAGTAAAAATTAAAACAATTATTAACAAGGAATGTAAAGATGAAATAAAAGAAATTAATGCTAATACAAATAAAAAATTAAATGACTTAGAGGTAATTATAAAACAAGAGAATGTGGAAAAGAAAAATGTAATAGAAGAAATGCAAAATACAACAAAGAAGATATATGAGATGGAAGAAAAAGTAAAAGAAAGAAAGATAGTACAAGAAAAAGAACATGAAATGTTATTAGAAGAAATGGAAATAAGAAATATAAATAAAATTCAAAATAATATGAAAATAAGTAAAATTGAACATAAATTTAATGGTAAATATTAATAAGACTCATAAAAAAAATTTCATAAGAATGGTAAAAAATAAATTAAAATGGTGTAGAGACCATGAAGAAATAAGAGAATACTTGCATGAGATGTTAGATGGGCAGGCACAGATATGGTTTGCTAGTAAAGAAAAAGAAATATTTGTGTTGGAAAAATTTAAGAAGATGTTTTTGAGTTATTTCTGGGGGAATTTTGTTCAATCTAAATTTAGGAAAAAGTTATATACAGGGAAATATCAAGAAAGGGGAAAACAATTTAAATTTATAAAAAGTTTATATCGAGGGAAATATCAAGAAAGGGGAAAGCAATTTAAACTTATAAAAAATTTGTATCGAGGGAAATATCAGGAAAGGGGCAAGGTATCTAATTTTATAAGAAAGTTATATATAGGGAAATATCAGGAAAGGGGTAAAGTCACATAAGTTAGAAAAAAAAATTTATATATAGGTAAATTTCAAAAGAGGGGGAACAAATCTAATACTATAAAAAATTTATATTTTGATAATAGTTAAGAAGGGGAAATGAAACAAAAAAATGGAAATAAAAGAAGAAGTTAAAAGTAGATATAATGATAGGGGACTCATATGTTAGGGGTAGTGTATTAGGTAAAATTGAAATATTCCAAATTAAAAGCTTGACAACTGATGGTGAAGGAAAATTTCCTACTGAAAGGAAATTTGATTTGGCAAGGTGAAGTGATTCACCAAGTCAAATCAAATTTGGGGGAAATCGATATGGATTTTTCTTCTTGGGACGGGTTCCTTCAATGGGTTGTTGGAACGTGGTCCAGGATTTTTAAATCGGTTGTCTAGATTAAGTATTTTTTTTATATTGTATTTGCTTTTGTTTAGTTCAGAAGTTATGTTGTTAAGATATTATGATTGATTAGATTGTCAAAAGATTGTAATTTTTAAAAAGTCATTGAAAATACAAAGTTAATAAAAATACATATAATTTAATTAAAATAGTAAGATATAACGAGATTTAAATTGAAATAAAAAGAATATAAGAAAGATATAATAAGAAGAGTTTATAAATAAATAAAAAGTAATTGGAATTGGATGAGAGTATACAGGAAGGTCAGAGTTATAAAATTATAGGAAGAGGAAGGTATAGAGAAAGAGCTGAGCAGCAGAAAGGTAATAGATAAATAGAAAGGCAGCAGCAAGAAGGAGTTGGAAAATTGTTGGAAGAGGAAGGTATAGAGAAAGAGTGGAACAACGGAAGAAGAAAGATTTAGACAGAAGCGAAAGAATTTTTTTTTTATATTTATAATTTTTATATTTTAGGACAATCAATTTAAAAATTTTGGAATCCACGACCGAGAATTTTATTGAAAGTGGGTGTTCCGGAAGGAGGATCCATTTCAATATATTTTTAAATTGACGATTTTCGTTTTTCGTGAAAGTACTAATTTTTAATGATTTGATGGAGCTGAAATGGAGTACACAATTGTTATTTTATATATTGTCACTAACACTATGATTTTATTGGGGACGTGACAACAGCGCATTTACAACTGAGAATAAGATTAAATATACAGGGCGAAATTCATCACCCTAAAAAGGCCTACTTTAATAAAAATAAGCTTTGAATGATGATACAGATTTAATTTTATTTAATATAGTAGGCAGAATCGTGTTAGGTATTTTGTATCAGGTTTTGTTTCCGATACGCGGTACATTAGAATGACGTCACGTCCGTTAGAATTACTGAGTTACTCCTAGTGCCGCTAAAGAAGTTTTACTTCAAAAATAAATATACAGGTAGATACCCTACACTATCCCCCTCCTAGTCTTTGTCTTCACTTCTAATTTTATATTTGTATTAAAATGTTCATCATGTTCTAGTGTGAAATCACAAGTAAAAGCTGGTTTTAATCTGTCTCTGGAAACTGTTTCTCTTTTGTCTTTAAGTAAAATGTCAAAAGTTTTGTTTGAACGTTTCAAAACTTGGTATGGTCCAGTGTAAGGTCTCTGTAAAGATAATTTAGTTTTGTCACATCTTAACAAAACATGAGAACACTCGTCCAAAGAAGAATTTTTAAATATCCTAGCTTTGTTGTGCCAATTTGTATCTGTTGGTCGTATATTGTTAAAAATGTTATGCAATTGTTTAAGATAGTTTTCGTAATTACTAGTAATTTTAGATTTTTCGAACATTTCACCTGGTATTCTGAGAGATGTCCCAAAAGTTAATTCAGCTGGTGATGCACCAATGTCTTCTCTAACAACATTTCGTAATCCAAGTAGAACGACATTAAGTTCTTGAAACCAAAGTTCTCTTGAATCCTTAATACGACACATTAATACAGCTTTTAAAGTACGATGATTTCTCTCAATAATACCATTGGCTTGAGGATGATAAGCTGTTGTATGTCGAAGTTCAACACCTAGTAATTTGAACACATTTTTAAACAAACTTGACTGAAAATTTTGACCTTTATCAGTAATTAATAAAACAGGCGAACCAAAACGAGAAATCCACCCATTAAAAAATGTTTGAGCTACAGTTTCCGCCTTTTGATCTGGCATAGGAAATGCTTCAAACCATCGAGTAAACCTGTCAATACATGTTAGAAGATAAGTATAGTTGTTAGAAGGTGGAAGAGGACCAACTATATCTATATGAATATGAGCAAAACGCTCATCAGGTTTAAGAAAACGCTGAAGAAAAGTTTTTTCGTGACGACCTACTTTGGATAATTGACAATCGGTACATTGTTTAACCCATAATTTAATATCTTTTTTCGTTAGGGCCAAACAAAACGATCAGATATAATTCTAAGAGTAGATCTACCACCAGAATGTGTAATGTTGTGAAATTTCTGAAATATTTCATAACGAAGATTTTTGGGAACGTATGGGCGAATTCTATTTTTACTGATATCACAGTACAAATCAGAATTTTCAATAATATTTTTTTGTAATTTAAGATTAAATTTTGAAGATTGTAAAATATCTGAAAGTTCACGATCTGCTTTTTGAGCAGTTTCTATAACACTCGGAATAATTTCTCGCTTTATGATTATAGAGATTCTCGAAAGTGTGTCAGCTGGTATCAAACATCTTCTGAATAAGTCTGGAGAGCAGATTTTAAAGTATTATTCGTTAAATCATACTTGATTACCAGATTTGATATATTAACATCTATCTTTGGAGAAATACTTCGGATGGTTAATTGTTCAGTAGAATCTAATTTTGCTGGAACAGTTAAAGTTGTTATTGTATCCAAAAGACGTTTCCTACCAATGTCAATTAATAGACCAAACCGTTTAAGAAAATCTGCTCCTAATATAGAAATGGAAACATCAGCGATGGTGAAAACAAATGGAAATGTCCGTCGTAATCCTAGATCTAAATTTAAAAAACGCTGTCCATATGTAGCTATCGTACTATTATTGGCAGCAAATAAAACAACCGGTGATTTATTTTTCTCATCAATAAGTCTTGCAGGTAAAAGTGATAAGTCTGCACCAGTATCCACAAGAAAATTAATACCAGAATGTTTATCTTGAACTTGTAAACGGTTAGAACTTAGCAACCTCTCATCTATTGGCGATGAGAGAAGGTTTTCCTGATGCGAATTATTATTTACTGGCTTATATCCACATGGAGTGACGCATTTTTTAGCATTTTCTTTATATTTCTGATGATACCAACATATTACAGGACTTTTATTTCTTGATCTACTACGAGAAAAACGACGTTCAAATCTTTGTCTCGAAACATGAAGTTTACTTACTTCTTCTGTCAGTGTTTTTACTTGCGGTGAATGGGCATAAGCTGCAGGTTTTAAATCCACTTTCAATGCTTCTTGTTAAAGTTTTCAGGTATTCTAATGATTTTTAAGAAGTTGATCAAAATGCTCTTTTAAATTTTTTTTATTTTTAAGATCAACGCTCCAGTTTTGAGTTTACTTTTTTTAAATAGCTTTCAAAAAGTGAAATATAGCAAAATCTAACGGTTCGAGTATATGTGTTGAATTGGGAAACAAACCGGCCTAAATAATACTATTTTCTTTACAATATTTGGTCAACTGCACAGTCAGATGAGATGTATGTCTATGAACAAATTGTTGATATTTTGTATTTGAATTTAAATATACCGCCAATTTGTCATTAATTGTAGTATATGTGGCGCACTCTGCACTTTAGTTTTATGTTGGTAACAGTTGTAATATTGTGAAAGAGTAGTTAGTAGTAAATGGTTGTTATTAGTACAAGTTTCAGAAGTGTTTATAAAAGTTTCGTTGTAATCTTTAAAATATACATTGTTGAAATACAAAACGTTTATTTATTTTCACCGCTCTGAACTCGATTCTTCAAGAGGTTATGGGCTCAAGTCATATTTTTGAGTAATTATCCGGTAATTTGGTAATTCAGAGAGTGAAATAATTAAAAACGTGGTGATGGCGAATTTGGCGAATTCTTTGCAAATTGCGAATTTTCGTGCTTTTGATGGCAATGGATTCTCGAAGTGGGAATTCCGGTTAATGATGCTGTTGGAGCAGAATGGATTGAAAGATATAATTTCAACGGAAATTACAGAAACTTCAGAAGCAGAACTTAAGAAAAAGGACATTAAAGCGAGAAATATCATTGTGCAATGGCTGTCCGATGAAGTTCTGGAAGTGATAAAAGGTAAAACGTCGGCAAAAGGGATGTATGATACCCTGAAAGAAACTTATACGAAACGAGGTCTTGCAGTACAAATTGAAGTTCAGAGAAAGATCAGAAATATGAAATATAACAACAAAGAAAAGTTAGCTGTTTTTTTATTAAATTTTGAAAGGACTGTAACGGATTTAAGAAACAGTGGTGGTTTAATGGAGGAAACCGAGGTGATATCGCAGTTACTTGCGGCTATGCCGGTGGATTATCAACCAGTTGTTGCGGCGATAGACGTTATGTTCAGTCAAGATCCCTCAAAAATTAGTTTGGAAATGGTGAAAAATAAACTTTTACAAGAGGAATTAAGACAGGGAAGAGGACAGGAAGTATTTGATGAGACAGCAATGGCCACAAATTGGGCGAACACAAGAAACAAAAATAGAAACTTTCAACGTAGAAGAGGCTATCAAAATTATAGAAGAAATGTAAATCAAGGTCAAGGACAGCTTCCATTCAAGTGTTATCAGTGTAACAAAATTGGTCATAAGAAAAGTGAGTGTCCGGAAAGACGCGTAGTGAATGTGTTAGAAGGAGATAGTGCCAGTGAAATAAGTATGTTAGTAGAAATAGAAGAAGATGGCGGCACTGGGAGCAGTTCGGGTGTAGTTCGATGTACAGAACGCAACTCGAATCAAGAATATCAAGATGGCAAGCCTGATCAAACATCAATCGGTAGAAATGTCAATGTCAATTATGTTAACCTATTTTCAGAAAATGACAATAATGATGGTAAAATTATTTTTATTGTGGACTCAGGGGCCACGAATCATCTAGTAAATACAATAACAGGAAAGTTTTTATGTAATAGTAAACCTGTTGATTATAAAATTAATGTAGCTAAACAAGGAGTGACAATCAAAGCACACAAAGTAGGTAATTTAAATGTTATTAATGATTTTGGTATTAAAGTTAATATTAAAGATGTATTAGAATGTAAAGAAATTCCATATAATTTGTTGTCAGTTAAGAAAATGCAAAAAGCAGGATTAAAAATTATTTTTGAAAGGAAAGGTGTAATGGTTTATGATAAAAATAAATTAGTTTTGAAGGGACAATTGCAGGGTAATTTGTATGTTGTTAAATTTAATGTTTTAGCTCATAATGTAAGTATAGCACACGGAGATCCTGAAATATTACATAGAAGAATGGGTCATTCATCTATCTATCCATCGAAGAGTATCTGTGAAGTTTGTATGAAAGGAAAGCAAACGAATAGACCATATACCAGTACACCAGATAGCAGAAAAGCAACGAGAATATTGGAAGTAATCTCATCTGATGTTGCGGGTCCTATTAATCCTCAAACGTATGATGGTTATAAGTATTATGTTACTTTTATTGATCATTTTTCTCACTTTACTTACCTATACTTGTTGAAAAATAAAAGTGAAGTCTTAGATAAATTCAAGGAGTACGAAGCTATGGCTACAGCACATTCTAAAGAGAGAATTTCGAGGTTACGGTGTGATAATGGAGGTGAGTATGCATCTGTTGAATTTAAAAACTTTTGTAGAGAAAAAGGTATTGCAATTGAATATACTGTGCCAAGAAATCCACAACAAAATGGAGTAAGCGAAAGATTTAATCGTACAGTTTTGAATATGGCAAGATGTATGTTATTGGATGCTAATTTATGTAAGAGTTTTTGGGGTGAAGCTGTTAGAGCAGCTACATACATAATAAACCGATTACCAACTACAGCGAATAAAACAGGAAAAACTCCATCAGAAATATGGTTAAATCAAAAACTGGATATAGATAAAATTAAAATTTTTGGATCAATTGGATGGGTACACGTACCAAAAGAATTACGAGGAAAACTTGATGAAAGAAGTAAGGAAATGTATTTAATGGGTTATGCTAAAAATGGTTATCGAATGTGGGATCCTTTAAAGCGACAAATAGTTATTGCACGTAGTGTAATATTTGATGAATTGAAAATGCATGATACTAGTATTCATATTTTTGAAGAAAATGAATTAACTGAAAAGGAAAAGGAAAGTCAAGATGAAGAGGAGATAAATCCAGAAAATGAGGATGACATTGAAGTACAACCAAGAAGAGGTACAAGAGTTAGAAGAAAACCGACTTTACTAAATGATTATGATACAGATTTGGATGGTCTTATGGCAGCTTTATCAATAGGTATTATACCTGAGGATACACCCAATAATTTTACGGAAGCAATTAAAGATAAAGGATGGTCCAAAGCAATAGAAAACGAGATAGAAATATTGGAGAAAAACAGGACTTGGAATTATGTTATTCCACCTGAAGACGTAAACATTATAGACTCACGATGGGTTTTCTCTAAGAAGGAGATAGACGGCAAGGAAATTAAGAAGGCTAGATTGGTTGCAAGAGGATATAAGCAAGAAATGGCAGTAGATGAAGAAACCTTTACTCCTGTAGCTAGGATGATTACATTACGAATGTTATTGGTTTTAGCTCTTGAAACTGATGCACAAATACACCAGATGGATGTTAAATCAGCTTTTTTGAATGGTATATTAAAAGATCCTGTATATATGTATCCCCCACTTGGATTAAGAAATTCAAAACCTGGTTATGTGTGTAAACTTCAAAAAGCTTTATATGGACTTAAACAAAGCCCAAAGTGTTGGTATGATCGTCTTCATATATTTTTAGTAAATAATGAATACAAGAGATCATTGGTTGATCCATGTTTATATGTTCATAAAAACACTTATATTTTAGTTTGGGTTGATGATTTAATAATTGTATCAAATATGTTAATTGATGTAGATAAGGTTAAAAGAATGCTTTCAAAAGAGTTTGAAATGAAAGATTTGGGAAATAACAATAATTTAGTATTCTTAGGGATTGATATTAAGAGAATAGATAATAAACTTATAATTTCACAGGGTAAATTAATTAAAAAGGTTTTAAAACAATTTAATATGGAAGATAGTAAACCATTGGACCTACCTATTCAATATAAGTTAAATTTGTCAATTGAAAATAATGTAAATATGAATGTACCTTTTAAACAACTTATAGGGTCATTAATGTATATAATGTTAGGTAGTAGACCTGATTTATGCTTCGCTATAACTTATTTTAGTCAATTTCAGAATTGTTTTAATGTTACTCATTGGAAACATTTGAAAAATGTGTTAAGATATTTAAAGAAAACTGAAAATTATGTTTTAGAATTTACAAAAAGTAAGACAGATTTCAGCATTAGTGCCTACGTAGATGCAGATTTTGCCAATAATGTTAATGATAGGAAAAGCATTAGTGGATTTATTTTAAAGTTGAATAATAATGTAATATTTTGGAAATCTAAAAAGCAATCCATCATTGCATTATCGAGCACTGAAGCTGAATATGTAGCATTGTCAAATTGTATAACTGAGTGTTTATTTCTTAGAAATTTATTAGAAGAAATTATTTTACAGGATATTGGTCCTATTTTAGTTTTTGAAGACAATCAGTCATGTATTAAAATTGCCACAACCTTAGAAACTAAAAGATCAAAGCATATAGATGTACGTCATCATTTTGTTAGAGAATGTATTCTAAATAATAAAATCACTTTAAAGTATGTACCGACAGAACATCAATATGCAGATTTAATGACTAAGGCTTTAACATCTACCAAGTTTAATTATTTCAGAAATAAGATTGGAGTGGTAGAGTTTTCTTAATTTGAATTTTTTTTTAATTATGTTTATTAGTTGTTTTGCCAAATTGAAGGGGTTGTGTTGATATTTTGTATTTGAATTTAAATATACCGCCAATTTGTCATTAATTGTAGTATATGTGGCGCACTCTGCACTTTAGTTTTATGTTGGTAACAGTTGTAATATTGTGAAAGAGTAGTTAGTAGTAAATGGTTGTTATTAGTACAAGTTTCAGAAGTGTTTATAAAAGTTTCGTTGTAATCTTTAAAATATACATTGTTGAAATACAAAACGTTTATTTATTTTCACCGCTCTGAATTCGATTCTTCAAGACAAATAGGATAATTGGCATTTTCTCATTATTTTTCATTAATTATGAGTAAAATATGTTAACAATATATTCAAAAAAACTTTCTTGGGTCATCCAGCCATTATCTGAACTTCCTTCTGCCCAGGACTTGGAAAAGTAGTGCCCAGGACGTAGGAAAAGTAGATTAAATTAATTATACAACTCGTTTGAAAGAATACATTACCAACGAAAAAGGTAGTTCTCCCTTTGTATTACACATAATGAGGTCAGTAAAGCAATCTTTTTCATCATTACTTATGAACGAATAGAAAGTTTTATCCCCTTGTTGTGCCAAAACTTTATCTGTGTTTTGATAATGATGTAAAAGTACCAAAGTAGCAAGAAAAAATAAGCAACCAGCATTGTGCAAGATGTACAAAAAATAGGGACACTTAGGTACCTTGAATTTTTACAGTTTTTCTTTCTTGAGTTTAATTTCTTAAATGATACACCTAGTGTAATTAAATTTTGTAAAATATTTATCGTTAAAAAGCAAGTCGTTTGTTTGGTAGATATTTTTATTTTAATTCAACTCCTCTTTCATCCGTCAGAGGGCAGGTAAGCTGCGTGTAGCATTTTTAAAAAAACCTTAGCGTAGTTAATGTTAAATAAAAGAAACCAATTTTGTCAAATATATACTTTTTTAAATTTTGTTGAATTGAATTACTATAATTAAGTACGTAGTTAAAGTGGATAACATTATTGGTAATAACCTCTTATTAATTCTAAAACATCCAGCAATCCACATTTTAGGTCTCAATTCATCAATAAATTCAGTTAACATCACCAACTGGTTTCTTAGTAGTGGATCTTTTACATCAGGTTGTAAAAAGTAACAATACTCTACAAGTTCATTACTTGTCTCTTCTATTTTGTCACACGAGAGCACAATTATCACTGCAGATATCTAAAAACAAAAAAACATGTTTAAAATTTTAATTGGGTAATAATAGAAATAATGGCAGATTATAGAGCTATGCAAATTTAGCAGTTCATCTAAGAATTCGCAAAGTAGTACCTAATAACTTTAATTGATAGATCTTCGTTAGGTCCGTATAGGTTTTCTAATTTTTTTTGTTAGGTTCTTTATAGTTTTTTTTAATATAACGTAATATATATTCAGTACCTCATTTATACTTTTTTTAACATATTAAAAACACTTTCCTACTTTAAAGAATACCTCTCCATGGGCGTGCCACAAATTATTCATTTAGTTAATTTATGATCTTATTATATTTATAATTTGTTTACTTATTTAGTCAGTGCCATTATATAAAAGTTAACTGTCCAGCAAAAAACAGAGGGATATGAGTTACCTTTGGCGGAAAGGGAAATGGATGAGTGTGTAAAGGGACCGAGCTCCAACTGTAGAGGCAGCACTTTGACTGAAGGCCACGCGCCCTAGTGCGGAAATTAGGAATTAAATGGGCAAAAATTTATTAATAACAAACGTCATAATTAATAAATAATGGAAAAAATAATTACATACGGATTTCAACCGATAAATAATAATAATATTCGTGGTCAAAATGTCTTTCCACGTCTTTCCAATGGTAGTTAACGAAAAACAATAAAATTTCACAGGTAAATTTATATACCGCTCTCTGCGAGACTTTTCTGTACAGCCTTTTATACAACATGATTTTATTGATAAAGACAGCGTGAATAATTTTAAAATTTATTTTAATAAAAGGTTAATAAACAATTTATCACATACTATTGGTTAATTTTTTGCCCATAAGTTTACAAATTCTATCACCAGAGGGGCGTGACGGTCTAGTGGCTCGGTCCCTAATGTAAAGTTTTTTTTAATAACAATAATTAAAAAAAATATTATGGTTGTTTAAGGAGAGACAAGGACCCCATAAGCCATCATTTTTAAAGTAATGCAAATTTACTATCATTAAATAAAAAATATTTATTGCAACACTGCACAGATACTTTTGCACACAAACTTAGTATGCATCCTACTAACGAAATTATCCAGTAGTTTTGGAAAGATCAACTAGAAAATCCTGCGAAGACCAATAAACATGTTAAATAAATTAATAAAGAAGAAAGAAGCCTTGCTAATTTTTACAGGACATGGCCTTATCCGTTAACGAAAAATGAGCACACATAATCAAAAAGCTTATAGACATAATGGAGTGCATAATTGCTGGCGAAAAACCATGTTGTATCAATAAGAAACTTACAATTTTTTTCAACAACATATCAGGTAAATGAAATATCAACTGCGCCACCTTACGGTGCGTCATAGTACTTAGTTATGTTAGAATTACAGGTGTAAATGTATAACATCTCAACTGCGCCACCTTTGGGTAGCGTCATAATGATTAATTTCGTAATAAACGCATCCGATACTGCAAAATTCAAAGTGCTATAGGGAAAATCGCGGCCTCCTACGCGCTATTTTTATGCACGCTGCCGCTGTTCCGGCCGACTAGTACCACATAGACCATATAGATCTATATTAAATCAACAATGTATTTAAGCTATTTAATTGGATAAGGATTAATGCTGTATTGGTTAAAATCGCTTCGAAAATTAGCCATTATGTCGTAAAAAGTAAACGACAAAAAAATGTTATTGTGGGATATCCATAAGAGATAGACATATACCATCGCGGAGTTTTCTGTAGACCTTTTCAATGTGTACAATTAATTAGTACATTATTTTAATAAATCTCGTAGGGTTCAGCCTGCGTTTGCAATGTAAGCGGAAAAAAATTGATAATTATCGACATCAGATTAGATACCTCCAAAATAACAGTACTTCTCCACTATTTAATGGACGTTATTATACATATAAACCTTCCTCTTGAATCACTTTATCTATTAAAAAGAACCGAATCAAAATCCGTTGCGTAGTTTTAAAGATTTAAGAATACAAAGGGACATAGGGACAGAGAAAGCGACTTTGTTTTATACTAAGTAGTGAAGTCCACAGAATCGACCCTACATGTAGCCATATGCCAAGTAGACGAGTACAGCCAAATCATACAAAAAGATACACCACTTAACTACAACTGAGAAATTACATAACTAAAAACAAAAAGTTTTTCACAGACGACTAAATAACGAAATCCTCCAAGAACATGTGGACACAGCAGCGTCAAACAATTGACTGGTCTCGAAACAAATGTTCAATATTAGCCATTTAAAATTAAGTAATTTCTAATTGCAACTATATGTTAAACTTGTAGCAAAGGATGCAAGTCTTAAAAATGACAGGTCCAAATACGGATGTCTAGCTTTAACGACTATCCAGCATGTAACAGAAGGATGCCAAACATTTGCATCTATAGACTACAAAAAAAGACATAATGCGGTAGCGAAAATTTTATATCAGAGCTATTTCTATAGTGTAATCTCTTATAAGGTTAAAAATCTCTAGATTATAAATACGTTCTAGGAACAATACCAAAACACAAAAACTACAAACCGTTCTAGGATCATACTATTTTGACCGATCAAATTGACACTAATAATAAACCTGATATAGTTCTAGTAAGGCACTATAAACATAGGTATTATCGTCAGCCATGTTTTGTCCAATGTCAACCACAAAACCAGAGATTATAGAACAGATGTGTTGATGCCTAATATAAAGTTGACCACAAGTTCTGACATCAGCGCACCATGTTTAAAATTTTACTTTTACACCCTTTTTATGCTTAAAGTACCTTAAGTTAATTTTAATCTAAAACCACTAGTACTTACTCTATCACTATACCGTTATAAGTACTTTTTCGCTTTTCGCGCTACCAGCTGCTTTAGTCCCCATTTTTACCACTACAAAATACGATTACACGTCTCTTTAATGTGTCTATGATCTGACACGTGAATTGAGTGACATTGGAAAAAAAATGGCTGATGATAATACCTATATATGCCTTAGTTCTAGTAAATAAAAAGAAAAGGACGATCACACTTATTGAGATAGCTACCCCAACAAAACAATTTGCTCTATAGGAACGCAGAGAAAGTTTCAAAATATCGCAATCTAGAAGTACTGCTTCAAAGACAGTAACGAATGAACAGAGTAAGGTCTATACCAATTTTGATGTTGACAACGGGACTTGTATCAAAAAACCTAATAAGGCCCATAAAAGAATTTGGATTTAATCAGAATGTCTACAAAGAGTTACAGAAAGCGGATGCAACAGCAACAGGCCAGATTTTTTAGGATCTAACAGCAGAGATCGTTCCCGTAAGATCGAAAATCTTTGATATGTAGAATCTGGCATGATATTAAATGTACTTATCGTTAATAACTCAGTAAAATAAGGCAAAAAAAGGAGCAAATCTCGGAATGCAAGATAATAAGCTAAAAACTTGCATACGTCTTTATTTTGATGGTATAAAACTTACCTCAAAAGTCTCATATAGTGACGTGTTCGCGACTTAAGATATTTAAGGTCAAAGGTCACGAAAATCAGTTTTTTGCAAATATCTCGTTTCCCTTACACTGTATGACTTTTAAGATGGTTCGAAAAATTGTAGAACGAAAAATTCTCTTCAACTTTTTTCTCAAGTAATTTTATGTACCTTCAACCCTTCTTGAGATAGAGCGCAAAGAGTGGGGGACCGCTCACCTGTGTATACGATAAAGCGAGGTCAGCCAGTAGAATACAATAAATAAATGAGTTATATAGTTAATTATTCACTGAAAATACTATTATTATTGTTATTATTATTATTATTATTAAATTTTTATTATTCATTATTTAATATACCTACTATATAGATATTAATTATAAATTATATATTCTTTGAATAATATTTTTTAACGTGTTTTCCCCGGTAGGAATATTCCACCAGCTGTTGTGATTCGGTGTTTAGTGTGTTAGCAAATCTGTATAAGATAAAATATGGTACTATTAAAAATTAATTAATAAAATGAATTAATTTTAAATAAGTTTTAATCCGACTGATACTCTTCAAACTCAACTTCAACTATAATGTCTTCGCTTTGTTCCTCTTCTTCTTGCTGAGTATCTAAAAGTGGCTCAAATAAAAATTCATCAGCTGACTCTTCAACGATATCACCTGAATATTCATCTGTGTCATTTGATACACTATTGGAGCAAGACTGGCATTGGCAATTACTGCACGCTACTGAACAAAAAAATCCGATTTTCTTGCAGCCACAGCTTCCACTACAACCTTTTTTACAATTAAAAAAAATGGTTTTGAGAAGTTTTTCTGGAGCAGCTTGGAGTAAAGAATGAATTGATTCCAAAGTATTATCGACTAATCTCCAACCCCAGTCTTCCGAATTCAATTGATTGCCCAACCACACTTGGACTTGATAATACACTCGACATAAATGGTAATAAGCAGAGGCAGATGTTGATGGAACACAGGATAATTTAACCCTTTTATTATTACACGTACTTTTTGTAAAACTTAAATATCTATACTTATCAAGACAGGTAATTTTTTTTTGGAGCTCCATACATTGCAAGAAGAAAGCGCATCCCATTTGTGACAATGACTTGTGAAGAAGAGTTTATGTCTTTAAATACTTCTGCGCAATTAATTAAATTATCAACAACAACAACAATTTTACCTTTAGTCAAAGATTTACTACAGATAAAGCAAAAATTCGACATATTTATCAAAAACAATTGAACGATACAAATAAAAACTAGTAGCTGAATGTTAAATAAAAACACAATAGTTTACTTAGTAACTTTATCAAAACTGGTACTAAATGAAGCAAAGATAGTTTACACAGTGTGAAGATATAAAATTACAATAAATGATATTAAAAATCAATTAAGATAACAATACACAGGTATAACGGGGTAAGCCCATTTTGAACCATTACTCAGATATGGTATTAAAAAGATTATGTAAAGATGAATGATTTACGTCTAGTTGGTGGTTTAATAAAATATTGGAATTTTCAAGTGTATATATATTATATTTTGTATGCATAACTTACACAAGCACAAACTTTTAGTTTTTTAACGTCTGATGATGTATGTAGGTGGAACAGACATTTAAATTATAATTTTAATCTTTCAGATGGTGATATCTCTGAAAACGTCGATCGCATAAAAACTTTATTATGACATTTTTTGTAGGAAATTTGATGATTTACAACTTTTATTTAACCTTTTTTTGGGTACATTTACCATTTGCGAAAAAAAAAGCAAAAAAAACTATTTTTTTTACTTTTGACCTAGAATAACTTTTTTGAACGCTTGGTATCGATGGGGACTTTTGACATATTATTTATAATCTTATAATAGAGGTTTATGCCAATTTTAAGCTCTATGCGAATTAATACAAGGTTAGCCCTATTTTTATGTCTATTTTGACTGCAGTATACGCACCAATAACAAAGTTTCTCTAAATAAATATTACCATGGGAATACAGTACAAACAAAAACAAATAGGTTTGTTCCAACAGAGCTCCTGACAGTCAGAAGGACTTCAAAACCATGCGCAGTAAGATTAGACCGTTCCAACAGAACACCGAATAATCCCATGTACTGTCAAAGTGCTGTTCCAACAAAGTTTCTGACTCGTACATGAATGCGTTTATGTACGGTCAAATCTATCCTCGGTTCGATACATGGATAATTTGTCAGGACATGCGCTTTAGGTACTTTGTACTCTGTACTCTTTATAACTCAGATTAAATTAAACTTTGCTTTATAATGATAAATTCTGCAAGCTCAGTAACTTCTGTAAAAAATATTATTTAAATTAAAAATACTGTGTATAAAAAATTTGTTTATTATCGGAGATATTTATTCTTTTTTAAAATTATGTTATAGGTACTCCTCACACTAGTCAAAACCAAAAACTATTGCGTTACTTAACAAAGAATAAATTTATTATTAGTAATAAAGATACGAGACACAGACCAATGATAAGAGAGTAGAAGAATAGAAGCGGTCCAACAAGGATCATAAACCATAAACTAAAACATGTACTGGACTTGCGCCTTTAATAGTTCATGAACGTGTTCTTAAAAAAATGGAGTAGGTAACTTCTCCCGACAGACAGACAGACAGACACAAATTATATGAAAAAGAAATATAAAAGACAATAATCAAAAAGAAGAACCCAATTGATTTTAAAAAAGCTTTTGATAGGGTTAACCATAAAGTTTTAATTAATAAGCTGCGGTGTGTTGGAATTCAGGGTGCACTGCATGATTGGCAATCGTCCTACCTTACTGGGAGAATACAAATTCTTCGTATTCAGGGTTTTGAGTCCTTAGGGTTTAACATACCATTAGGTGTACCCCAAGGTTCACACCTAGGCCCTCTTCTGTTCAATCTTTATGTGAATGATATTGGATGGATCCTGTTTTGTCAATGCACGCTTTCTTATGTTTGCTGACGACTTAAAATTATACATGCAGATAAAGAATAAATCAGACTACCTAAAACTTCAAGCTGATCTGGATCGTCTCAGCAGCTGGTGTGAAATCAATGGGATAGAACTAAATGTAAAAAAATTCCATCTTATGGTGTTCAGTCGCAACAGACTTCCCATAGAACAAGTTATCTACAACATAAATGGTTTCCCTTTGGAACCATTATCTCAAATTAAAGATTTAGGAGTAATTCTGGATTCCAACTTATCCTTCATACCCCATATATCAATGGCAATCACAAAATCGCTTCAGATGTTGGTAACATCCTTCCAATTATTGTTTTGTTCTCTTGTGATGCCATCGAGAGAGTTCAATGTAAGTTTTTAAAATTTATTTCCTTTAAGGAACATCCTGAAATCAAGGATATTAACTACTCGACTATTGAGAATTCTCTGGGAATTACTACCCTACAGATCAGGCGCATGCACAAGGATTTCATCATATTTTATAACATTCTACACTCTAAATACTTTTTTATATTTTGCACCTATAATATTTTTCATTATGACACCCAAATGAGTACTATAATGTTTCATTAAAGCACTCAACTTTGGAAACTTTTCCTGTATGCGGTTGGTAGCATTGGATAGTATGATACGTCAAATAAATAAACATCACGAAAATAACCTCGTAACAAACAAGGAAAAGTTTGTTTGTTTGTTTGCTACCAACTCATTTAAAAAGAACTAAAATAAAATACAAAATTTAAATTTATTCAAAAAAGCAATAAAATAGCAAAATATAAAAAGTATTATAAACAACTTATTTCATATGGCTGTTATAACATTCGTCCTTTAAAAATCTCATCGCTACGCGATTCGTTTTTTAAATTTGGACTCGTGTCATAACAGAGCGCCATATGAAATGCGTTGTTTAATATAGGTACTATTGTCCTGAACTTCTGGGTAAAATAAATTTGCATGTTCCGTCTAGGCATACCAGGCTTAGGTATTTAGCCATTCCATGTTAGGCATAATAGAACCAAATATGGGCAAAATTCTTTTTTTGGCAAGGTCAGTTAGATTTGCAAATCTGTACTGTGATAGATTGGACTGCTTTGTTGAATTACATACCTTTAAAACGCAACTTAGGTCATGTTTGTGATATTCTGTGTTATTTTAATATGTTTTTTTATAGCATTTTTGTTTTATGTTTCTTTATTTTTATTTTGTAGGTTAGGCTTTTTTTTAATGTTTAATTTAAATTGTACCTGCATGTTGCATATTGTTTTTTTAATTGGGCACTTGCTCGTTTTATAAATAAATAAAAAATAAAATAAGAATATATTTGAGGCATATGAAATAGTTATTTACGTAACGAGTTATGAAAAGTCCAATTTTGTTTAACGAGTGTGATGTTGCAGCAAGAGCGAAGCGAGTGCTGCAAATGAACACGAGTTAAACAAAATGGCGTTTTATAACGAGTTCCGTACAAGATTTTTTATAATTTTGACGAAATTCCATAATTAAAGAAAATCATAATTATCTAATAATAATTAAAAGCAATACATCTAGTTCTCGTGTTTATTTTGCATTGACACCTTTGTAATGACAATTCTATTTAATACAGATATAATTAAAAGGTAAGTTTCTGATTTACCTAAATATTAAGTATACCTACTTATTTAATTTTTTGTTTAAAAATGTCTGCTTTTAAATATTTCTTTAATAAAGTTAGTATAAAATATTTCTTAGTTGTTTACTTATATTTGCTTTATATTTTTCGTAACTTGTTTTGAAATGAACTTTTCAAAACTAGTTACGTAAAGTTTTACTTTTCAAAACTAGTTATGAAAAGTAATGACTTTCAAAACTGACAGCAGTTTTGAAAAATGTCACTTTACTTGTCAAAATTATAAAAAACATATTACGATACCTCATTGAATAAAAGGGTTACAATGACGAGACAGCCTTGGAAACTTGGCAACAAGCATTGGCTACTGTCAATCCTGAAATTTGGGAAAATGTGAAGACTTAATTGAAGAATAGCGGATTCGTGAAGATCGCATCGAAGCAGTTAATCCTGTTATCATTTACCATCCGATTGAGGACAGCGACGACAGTGATTATGACTGTGATTCTGAAGGTTTATAATAGTTTTAGGAGAATAAGATAATAGTGATTTTTTGTACTACTAATTGGATACTAAATAAATGTAGAGAATTTTATTACTTACAATAGTATTTTCCCATTTTGTTGTGGATAAAATTTTCAAAATTGGGAGAATTTACTATTTTACAATTCAGCACATTAAACCAGTTAAATCGATGCTTTTAGGCTTTCATAACTAATTAAAAACAGTCGTATATTCATGGAATAGACTTTACGTAATATTTTTAAAACGATCTATCACTGAAATGGTAACAAGTATGGAATTGTCCGACACAGGCAGAAACTCCTATTAATATCAAATAAATTGTTTTTTTTTTGGATAGTGGAAATATTGGAAAGTAATTTATCCTTAAAAGTGACCCTTTTTAGAAGGAAGTAGGAAAAGTTACTGTAAATACCATTAAAACTAAGAATAATTAAATAAATACTTACACAATCATAAATCAAAACAGATAAAGTTGCAGACATAAAAGGTATTTCTTCATATCGACGAAGAACAACCATCACCGTCCAGTTACACATTGCCATCAATTCGAAAAAACAAATAATAAAATGTAAAAATATTAAATTACCAAATATCTTGTTGAATGCGTTACTTAGTGTATTAATATTTGTGTATATAAATTTGATGTCGTTTATACTTTGGTATGTATCAGGCTGATTTCAACCACACAGCACATTATAAGAATTGTTTTAAAATCTAAAATTATCCAAAAAATTTGAACAACTATACTCTGAAAATTAATGTTGACAGCATTAGTTCTAAAGTCAATATAAACTGTTATACCTTTGAGTATATAAGCCAAACTTGTGATAATAATCCTCTTCGTTGCTTTCATATCACTAACACTGTTGTCGATATTAAAAAAACATTGAAATAATTCGTTCCATCTTGGTTGATTCATATTCATTTCAAACAGAATTATAAAACTAATACTAACACAAATTACACAAACGGCAACATTTAACCATTCTAAATTCAATGCCAATTTAAAATTCTGACAAAATATATACGTGCAGTATCCAAAAAACATATTAAATAAAAATAAAATAATAGTATAGAGCTTAACATACTTTTTTTTAAAGGAAATTGGAAATAGTCCAATATATCTACCACATTTGAAATAAATTCGAAATAAATGTGTTATTTTCATATCGATTCTATCACTACAATAATAGAATAGCTTTTGTGTACAAGAATGAAACAATTAATGGGTTTTATTGAATGTTTTGTTAAAATTTATTGATCAATATTTCACGGAATCAATAAAAATTAATGTACCTAATTATTAAAGAAATTAATTATACAGGGTTACAAGGTTTGGGAATAAGCATGTATTTTTTTATATTTTTAAAGGACAATTTACATCATTATATTAAAGAAAAAAAAAGGTTTTAGCATAGTAGACTAAAGAAGCTGTTTAAACGACCGCCTCTTTGGCACGAAGAGGTGACGTCATAAATCATAACAAACATCCTAAGGAATAGCTGCAATGTTTTTGGCTTTGGCCTTTAATCTATTACTATTTTGTATTTTACTTAGATAATAATAATATAATGTTATAGGAAAACAAACCATTATTTCGGTACTGTATCCTGCCTTTGTGTAAAAACACAAAAAGAAATGCACTAAATAAAGTTTTTTCTGTGGTACAAAAGTTGTGTACATAAGGAAAAAGTGATGTAATAGCGCTCTACCAGTTTATATTGTTGTGAAGACCATTTCGACGTAATTGTTTATTTCACATGTTTTATATCTGCTAATCTTTGAAAGTATTCTCATTATAACCTCTATTAATTTTAAATAAAACATTTTTTTTTAAATTAAACCGCCTTCAAAAAAATGCACTAAAAAAGCTAGAAATAAAATCTTTATTTCTCAAAAAAAATTGGAACCAACTAGGCATCTGATTTCAAATTCCTTGAAGTCGGCTCCAATGGCAATTTACCCTCTATTTTAATCTTAGCTATTAAATCTAGATTTCGAATGTTAGTAACTTAAATCTTTTACAAAGATATAAACCATTGGAGCCTAGTTCAAGGAAATCGAAATCAGATGCCTAGTTGGTTCCAATTTTTTTAAGAAATTTTTTTGAAGGCGGTTTATTTTTTTAAAAAATGTTTTATTTTATCATTTTTAGTTGCTACTTGATTCATGATGTACTATTTTCAAAACCTTTCAAATACTGTGCAAGAGGTATTGAGTTCAATTCCCAACAATCCCGACATGCACCAATGTGACTTTTTGGAGACAAAAGTAAATTGTCTAATACCTAGAAACACGAAGCACGTACAGTAAAGGAAAACATCGTGATGAAACGTGAACTTAATTGTCTAAAATCACCAACACGCAGTGTGCAAGAGAATTAATTAAATGCTCATTCCTTCTCCTTGTGAGAAGAGGTCTTTGGCTTTAGAGTGGGACAGTAACGGGCTAATTATTATGTTTTTATGTTATACATCATTATTAACATATTAACTTTACTGCAGAGTTTATTTTATTGATTTTTGTGGTGTTTCTTGGAATATCTTCCACACTGATGACTAGACCTTAATTAAATTTCTATGGGAACACACGGACACTTCATTCTTTTGAATACAAAACAATTTTTTTAAATCGGATTATAATTACCGGAGATATTCGTTAGATAACATAAAAAAAACAATGGTCGAATTGAGAACACCCTCTTGTTTTAAATCGGTTATAGTGGGACAGTAACGCGCCAATTATTATGTTTTTATGTTATACATCATTATTTACATATTAACTTAACTGCAGACCTTATTCTGTTGATTTTTGTGATATTTCCTGAAATATCTTTCACATTGATGACCAGACCTTAACTAAATTTCTCTGGGACCAATGGGGAACTCTACTTTTTTGAATGTAAAAAGAATTATTCAAATTGGCTTATAAATACCGGAGATATTCGGTAACATACATAAAAAACATTAAAAAATATGGTCGAATTGAGAACCTTCCCTTTTTTTGAAGTCGGTTAAAATAAGATAAAGTAAGTTCAAGCAAAGGAACTGGCTAGCCAGCGCCAAGTGTAATATTACACGAACCACTTGGTGCCACTTTTGACTCTTCTATAACTCAAAACATGTAAACACATAAAACTACGTGTGTTTAATTATATCCATAAGGACATCTATTAGCCCAAATTTCATGAAGCTAGCTCAAACGGTTATAAAGATATGAAGGTCAAAAAGTCTTAAATTTTAGCACTGACTGACTGACTGACATAAGTATGTACCTAAACCTAACTTACTTCCAGATGACCTAGAAGGGTGAAATTTGGAATCCAGCTCGGTAATTGTATGTAAGCGTAGGAAAAATTCTAAAAATAAAAAAAAAGTTAAAAAATAGGGGGTGTCCCCATACAAAATATTTTTTTTTAATTGTAGCGTTGGAACCGTTACAAGCAGATATTCGAAACTATCCCAATATATGTATGTATATTGCTATATTTGCTATATAACAGAAATATAATAAAGTTAAGTCAAAAAATAAGTGGTGTCCCCTTACAAAAAACTTAAATACGCGCTAAACTAACGGTGTGTCGTCGGCGGCGCGCAAATTAAATTAAATTCAATCGATGAAATAGACTGTTCACGGTATTTAAACAAGCGAGCAAAGGAAGTGCTGAAAAAGAACGAGGATAATTCATCATTAACCGCTGGACTAGAAGACGTTATCACGATCAAATTGGGTGCGCGAGTTATGTTGCGTAGGAATATACATGTTAGTAAAGGGCTAGTGAGTTATAAAGAAAATAAACTGAGATGTCGATAGAAACAATAGTGCACGTAAAATTATTATCAAATTCAATAATTTAACTTATGAACTAGAACGTGTCAAGACTAAGTTTCAGATATTAAATAATGTATATGTTCACCGGGAACAGTTTCCTATTTGCTTGGCTTACGCTATTACCATCCACAAATCACAAGGACTTAGTCTGGACAGCGCTCTTCTTGACATAGACACTTCGATTTTTATATAGCAGAGGACCTACGTTGCGCTCTCCAGAGTTAAAACACTAGACGGAGTACACCTTATTAATCTAGACCCTAGTCAAATTAAGACACAGGATAGTTCAATAGTAGAATATAACCGCCTGAGATCGTTATATCGCCCAGACTTAGCTAATTTAATTATACACAGGAAGCAGATAATGAATGGGCAATGCGCACTATTGTCTCTAACATTCAAGAGTATGTAGACAATAGCTTAAAAAATACAACAATGCAGCGGAAACGCAAGAAAAAACATTAAATCTCAATACCTGCCTAGTTTTCTTTACAAAAAGTAATGATATCCCACCAAAAACATAAATGTAAAAAAGGAGAGCCAAGTTCAATACAAAAATTATGCTTGGCTGTGAGCTTCGCCGCAAAAAGAATGGAGATCTAAATGAGTGCCAAGTTATATGCAAAATCCAAATATGTATTTATAGGAACAAAATAACATTATGAACAAATATTAAACTCTATTTCTTTGCTTTATTGAATACCTATAATAATTGTTGTTATTTAAAAATGTAACATCTTAGAAGGTTAGATTTGACTTGGCCAGTTTTTATCAGAATTTAAAAATATA
Source organism: Altica lythri (assembly GCA_964028335.1). Taxonomy (NCBI): domain Eukaryota; kingdom Metazoa; phylum Arthropoda; class Insecta; order Coleoptera; family Chrysomelidae; genus Altica; species Altica lythri. The sequence continues at coordinate 4,292,385 of OZ034806.1, read as the reverse complement.
TGTTGAATAACTTTATAAAATGAATACGTCATTGACACCATTTGCTGCAGACACGGTCATACCTTTTTGCGTTTACCTCCATACTACTGTCAATTTAATTTAATAATAATTTAATACTGCCTTAATCACAAAGTTAATTACAAATTAAAAAGTAAATAAATTTAAAAAAAATCGCTAAAGATAAAACCTTGAAAGCGAAAATTAATTTTGTGTAATTTTTTCTATTTTTTCCATTACTAAGAAGTGTGAGGGCTTGATTAAATTGTGACATTATTATATAATATACAAACTTATTTTTAGGAAATATATAACATTTTTTAATATAGGGTTCTAAATTTCTTACATAAGATAGAATATATTATTATTCCTTACATAAGATAGAATAAGTATATTATTTAAGTTAATTTAGGAATATAAAAATTAAGGAATATTGTAAATGTTATTTACATCAACATATTGATGAATATGTAATCTTGGAATCGTAAGTATCCATTTTTTAATTTTCTTTTTAAAAAGTTTTATAGAGTATATGTTTTTGAATTGTTCCGGTATATAATTATAGAGCCTAGGACCTAAGTGTATAATGCTTCGTTGTAAAATATTTTTATTTGCCTTTGGTAACGTATAAACTTTTTTACGCATGTTATAATTGTGGTCGGTTGTTTTTAAATATATTTTATTTTTATGTTGGAAAGTAACTTATCTTTTTAGAAAAAACCTTGTAGGGAAGAATCTATTAGATCAGGGAGGTTAAGGAAACACACTTAACAATACCAAAAATTATCAAATTACCTGATAGTTCTATTAAATTCCTTGAATTCTTATATTTTTATTTTTTATTTTTTTTTTTAATTGGAATTATTCTCAAATGAAATTCTTTAGTAGAAACATTTAATGGGAAGGTAAAGAAATGTAATCAATACTTAACTAACAGAATAACTAAAACTACCTATATTTTAAAAAATTATGCCCCAAAAGGTTAACATAAAACATAAATTAATTGGATAGCGGTTTTTTGAAATAATACATTGTAGAGAAAGTTTTTATTTTTCTTAAGCTCTTTAATGATATCTTTCAAATGTTGAATTTGAAGCATTTTTGGTCATCCGTAAGCTTGTGCGGAACACAACTTTCTTATGCCCAAATTACCGGTCAAAATCTGATATATAAGTATCAAACTTTGATAAATTTGGTTTTATCACTCCTTCATATACATCGTTACAACACAACTAATAAAATAATCCATCAGCATCCATGTACAAAATTTTGCATTTTTCCACTCTAAATTTTTTAAAATGGTTTATTGAAAATTAAATAATTCTTTCGCTGTTCAACAGCTACTAGATTGTTATCGAAAATGATTTTTAAGAAATGGTGTTGAAACTGCCGACCTTAGTCTAGTAACTCTAGTATTTAAGTTAATATAGAACCGCAACCAGTGGACTTTTTAAAATTTGTGTATTTTTTAAGAATTACCTAAATCATGCTTAATTTCTTATTCTCAATTTCCATAATATATATTCTTTTTAACCAACTTCAAAAAAGGAGAAGGTTCTCAATTCGACCATTTTTTTATGGATGTTACCGAATGTCTCCGGTATTTATAGAAAGATATTCCAGGAAATAAGGAGAAGGGTCTCAGTTTGACGATATTTTTATATATATGTTAAGTTAATATGTTAATAATGATGTATAACATAAAAACATAATAATCAGTGCGTTACTGTTTTATGGTATGGGTAAAGTCTTCTTCTGACAAAGAAAACGAATGATCATTTAATTACCACGCTTGCTTACTGCCGGCTTAATGATTTCAGACAATTATGTCTACGTTTCTTCACGATATTTTCCTTGTCCGTACGTGCGTAGTGAGTCTAGGTGTTAGAGAATATACTAATGTCTCCGAGAAGTCACATTGGTACATGTCGGGATTGTTGGAGATTGAACCGACAACCTCTTGCACGATAGGCGAATAACATACGTCTACGCCACCACACTCTTCCTAGTCAACAACATGAGCATTTTCTGGTGACTTCAGCTCCTAACTTGGAAACCCAGCTAAACCTTAAGAGATGAATATTATACATTATATATAAAAATAAAAAACCTTTAGGGATGAATATAGCACGATAGGCGAACAACATACGTCTACGCCACCACATTCATGAGCATTTTCTGGTGACTTCAGCCCCTAATTTGGAAACCCATCTAAACCTTAAGAGATGAATATTATACATTATAAAATATATAAAAATAAAAAACCTTTAGGGATGAATATAATACATTATATTTAAAAAAAACAAACAACAACAATCAACAAATAAATAAGTTTTGCGATAAATTTAAATGATATAATACGAACTCATCTGTAATTATAGATTTCGCAGCCTCATCATTTCTGCTAATGCTCTCTCGTCATGCGGTCTACTCAATAGTTTATTTGTGTCTAGATCGGACAAAACAATACCATCTAAGGTTTTCACACGACTAAGAGCGACATACCTAAGTCTGCCCTTTGGCAATTTTTTTTTTCAAGAACGATGACAGCTCGCTCAAGTGTTGTGCCCTGTAGCTTATGAACAGTGACGGCCCAGCTCAAAATTAAGGGAAGCATTCGTCGCTCCACATCTCCGTGTCCCTTTGTCGATTCAAAAGTGGTTCACGCTGGAGCAATAGCAATGCAACCCTTAGCATCTTTAAGCATAGGACCAATAGAATCGTCATCGAATTTAATGAGTACCTAATGCCTCTGGCAGTTCTCCATCTTTCAATTAGTCTCGGCGGAGGGCAGGCCATTTAAAGTTTTTTATAATCCCCATTGCTCCATTGACGAGTCCATCAGATACGGATATATTACGTCTTAACATTACTCTTGATTCAATACTTAATTTTAAAGTTTTCAAAAATCCACCATACTTATTAATATCTTTGGGTATTACATTATCTGGTGGCTTTTTACCGTAAGTTGTAACCTCACGAGATTCATCTACAGCATTAATCGTATATAATCGATGTTTCTTTGATATTTCATTTGTAATTTTCTAATTGTAAGCATCGACTTGTCTTACGGTTGGATAAATGCGCACAGCAACTCCATCTGCGAATTCGCCGGTCAGAGGTACATGCCTTCTTTTGCAAAGTAACTCTAGCTGAGTTGTTGTTAATTCACCCACACTTAAGCTGTTAAGCAAATCTATAAACTCAATATCGTGACGCTGACGCATATTGATAGTAAGTTCACATTTCCGTCTTTAATTTTCTAGATGTTGTCCGGTAATTTTTTTGTATCTCATAGTATTCCTTTTTTCAATAGGAAGTGAAAAAATAGAGTGCAAGGTTTTCCCAAACACTTGTCTAGCAGCTACACCAGTAAAAGACCCAACTTCAACAAAGTTACCTTTAATTAAGGAATCAACTTTAGGCGCATAACACCTTTTTATATGCTCAACAAGCAATTTTAAAACGAATGATTTTCCACTACCTGCCTAAAATGAACAGTAATAACTGATCGTCCTTTCCACGAAGATCATTTTCTATAGCTGTCGAGACTTTGTTAAATAAATCTTTTTGTTTACCTAATATTTAGTCCATTAATGTTTCTAATAAAAAGTTCATCTGGCATAACGGTTCTTTCATACTCACCCTCGCAGTAGTTATCATCGTCATCATTTATTATCTGTTCATCACCACAAATCAAAGGCATATTATTATTGTCTGTCCGGGTGTCACGAACCGCATTGAGGAGCAACTGCTTGAATGATTTGTTCTGCATGAGCGAAATCTTCTGCACTTACGTTACTCTGTAATGGTCTGAGTTGTCCTTGGCGTCTGATAAAACACTGTTCCGCTGTTTCGCCTTCCACCGCCTTCCAGTAAAAGTTCACTCTCAACACGAAATGGTAGGTACGTGGCAAACGATCAAACTATAATAATATGCTTCTTTGTCAGTGTTCAACATATAATAGCGTGTACGGAATACTGCTGCCCTGTTTCTTACATGCATTCGTGTATTGTCATTTAATGTTATGTACCTTGCTATCGTAACGTCTCGTTCCCTCAGTTCCACATCGCCGTCATCTTTGCTCCATTGTATGTTGAATACAGTTTCAAAACGTACTGCAAACTCAGCAAGGCTTAAGTCTTCTAAATCATGTGGTCGTAAAATATATCGATCAAAAATGGTATTGTAGATACTTGTTTCATCACTATCAAAACGTAGGAGTCTAAAACGTTCACATGGTTTACAGCTATTTACAAAAACAATTTTTCGTGAAGACATTTTTGATGGTAAATGACATAGCCTGTATGCACATTCTGGTGCACTTACCAACCGTTGACATAGAATTGCCATGGATACCGAAAATAACTGTTTTCATACATCACCTTTTAGCTTTTGTAATAACATCTCGTACCGTATCTCCGGTATCGAGTGGTTCGCATTTACTTGCATATTTAGCAAAGTAATATGCAACTGAGGTTACATTACCACATGGTTGCACATCAATATTTCCTTTCCAAAGTTTCAGTAAAATCTCGTTGAAATTATTAACCACAGTTTCATCAGAGGATCTTTTTAAAACGCAAAATCTGCCATTGTTATGTAGTGCTTCGTCTGCGCCCAAACAAACAGTGTCTGTACTAACTGGTCTTGGAAAACCAAAGCGGCAACGGCGATCATCACCATTTTTAAAATATGTCCGGATATGCTTGTGTGTGTGCACATCTTTGACTAATTGATTTAATTCAGGACTCCCTGTATTTAGTGAGCATGAGATAACTTTTTCAATCAATCGTACACCCTCTCGAGTAGCAACATCTGGTATATTTTTACACCAAACTAACATGTGCAAATGTGGACTTCCCCGATTTTGAAACTCTATTCTATAGGTACCAATAATCTTCAATAGAGCCACCTAAACAATCTGATTTACATTTTAAATATCTCATTAGAGCATTTACACGAACAGTAAATTGTCTGGACACAATAACTGGATATCTTTGCACCAGATCCAAGCGTTCTGGAAATAACAAACTTTCTGCTTTACTAGAATCCTGTCCATTTGCTATTAATAACGCTTTTAACATGTCCGGCTAATTTAGGTCATTACAAGAAAATGTCAAAAACCATGTAGGTGGTCCTAAAGATCTCACCAAAGCAATAAGTTCAGAGCAGCTTTTCTGCAAGCATGATGCTGATCCTCTAATATTCCTTATAGTTAAATGCATATTATCTACAAGGCCTTGGGGTGCTTGTTCACCTTGTCCTTGCCGCATCCTACAAGACACAGAAATGCTCGACTTCGCTCGATAATATTCGACAACAGACAGAGCAAAGAATAAGTAGTCGTTTTTACTAAATCTCTTATCATCGCTCATTATTCGACTTTGAAAATAGTCTAAAGGAGTTATTGGGATTTCTCTATTCTCTCCAAACCCATTTCTACCCAAATTCAAAGGTGGTGCCGTTTTCCTTTTAATTTCAGTTAACCGTAACTCAGTATCTACATTTGAGCCATTCACTATGACAACATTATCTAAATTTGGAACTACCTGATCTATATTGCGGAGCATACTGGTTGTTTCGATACATATTATGTCATGATTCATGATGAGAATTGTCTAAAGGTTGGCCTTGAAGGTCACCGATTTCTATTCTTGGACTAGGTGTTGTCATAATAGGTTTTTGTTCATGATTTTCAGGCATTGGACTATGGCTTTCAGACAGGGTATCCGGAGTTATAGATAAAGCTGTGAGAGAAAAGATATTAAGACTGTCTCTGAGATGATGCAAGTTTTTCTGGGTGTTAAATACAAATTACGACGCAATGTTAAGTAAATGTTGTCCAAGTCAGTATCACGCATACAACATGCTGCACCTCGTGTTGGAGCTTTGGCTCCCTTGGGACCACGAGCATGAGAATCAAATAACCAATATGTAGGAGTTTCCTCCTCGATTTTGCAATGTACAGCCACAGTTGAAGCGTTTGCTGTAAGTATTCCAAACGAAGACTCTCTGAAAAAAGATATTAAAGCGTTTTTTAAATTTGGAAACCCCTCAGAACTGTTATCATTTTATCATTATCTATTTGACCATTATAATTTGATTCTTCAAGATAATCGATGTTGATGGTTCTTCTGTTAAAAATTACTAGTGGTAGGAGATCTCTAACCGCAAGATATTCATAATTTAGTTCTTCAATTCCGGGATTGTTGCGAGCATTTATGCAATCATTATAATACTTGTCTCCCAGAATTACTATATTATCTATATAACTCCTAGCCCATGTGTTTGGATCTAGCGTACAAAATGCCGCGCATGCAACAGTCGCTATTCCAGTGCACTGCTTACCTCGGGATTGTGATGGAAATTTCGAATCACCTTGATGAAATGATCCATTTAGTATTGCTACATTATCATTCAAGGTGACAAAATGAGTTCCTCTTTCTAAAACAAATTTCTGACAAATCCTACCGTTGTTTCTTTCACTGTTTACAGGCTCGTCCGCAAGCTGAACAATAGAGGAAATATCAATTACGTTATCACAGTGGGATCTAACATCTCTATAGAGGATTTTGTTGGACATTAAGCAACTTAAAGCCCGATGCAATTTGTTCATATTTACAACAAACTTCTTGGACCGTTGGAGATTTTCCAGACTTTCTACCACCAGAACTAATCCAGCTTTATTTGGAGCAAGTGGTAATTGTTCTGCTAATTCAACTACATCTTTTGCAAACAAAATTACCTGACCCATACACCAATCTTGACTAAAACGATTTTGAACTTACATTATTTTTATAAACGGTACCACACGGCAAAGCAATTGTTTCTCAACATTTGTTAGATCTGCTAATTCTGGAGGTACAGCAGCGACAGCCAATTTATTCCAGTATGCAAGCGGAGGAATCTTACGCTTTCGAAAATTGTTATTGCATCGAGAACAAACAGTTTCTAAGTTGCAGCGCTGTTGGGGGTATAATAGTTTTTTGCAAATACCACATGGGATATCTGCGAAAACATTAATTGCTGCTTCAAAATCTAGTTCTCCAGAAACATCTGTTCTATTGCGATCCCTCATTGTATTTAGGCGAATTGTTCTAGTATCTGGAGTTTCGTTTGATAAACGGTCGTGTATCAAGCTCAGATGATGAGTTTGCTGCTCTTCAGTTTCGTTTGATGAACGATCGTGTACCAAACTTAGACGATGAGATCTCTGCTCTTCAGTTTCGTTTGATAAACGATCGTTTATTAAACTGAGACACCGAATACGTTGGTCAGAGTTTTCACGAAGTTTCCTATTTGTGTTAATTCTCATTTGTGAAAGTCTGTATTCACGTTCATGACTTTTTTTCTTTCTTGAGATCTATTTACTAATTTTCTGTCTTTATTTTTTCTAAAGCGCTCTTTTTTTTCATCATCAGTTTCATTCAACCGTTTTTCTTTTATTAGAGCGGCACGTTTTAGTAGGCCTTTCCATTTTATATTGTTAAAAAAATGTATTCACATACACTAAAAAAGATGAAATAACTGAATTAAAAAAAACTTAAAACCGACTCCAAAAAGCCAAAAATAATTGAAAATTAACTTAACAATACGTCGTACCTAGACGATTAGTGGGTTGATACTTACCCTACCTACATACATTTTTGGAGTCGGTGCCTGCCGCGCGCTACTCTCTATTTCTGAGTTTACCCATAATATGGATGTGATAAAATCTCAATCTCAATCCTTTAGGTATTAATCAATGTTATCTACATTTGCATAAGAAGTTCCATGCTAATTTTTAATTTAAATTTTCTTATTTTCTGAATTTTTCATTTGTATTTAATTCAAGAAAAACATACCGAAATTCAAAATTTAGAAAACAACACATTATCAAAAACCGTTTATCTAACAAAGAATTAAACAATTCAGAAATTTCAGTTTTGTTAAAAGGTTTAAATTTTTCAATAACTCATAAAAAAATTCCAAAATTAGATCTCTTCTGCCCCAATAGATGTTCTCGGTACATTTGTATTTATGTCCATACCTACGAGGACATCCCTAATAGGAAAAAAAATTTTATTAGTTTGTTTTTAGAGGCAAAAAACCTCCAATTAAAGAAGTAAATATATGCAACTATGCCACAAAGAAGTTACAAAGAATATTTAAATAGTATCTAAGTTAACATTGTCTAATTTTAATGGTTTCATTTTAATAATTGAATTGCCAATTAAAACCATTTCACGATTTTAAAAGTTTCTTTAATATTTTGATGTTTGGATTATAAAGTCTTTTATTTTAACAACACAGTAAGAGTTCAATTTTAAAACAAAAGTTCCTTTAAGCAAAATTGTATCTTTTAATTTACCACACTGAACTATTACACTTTGGGCACTAGGTAGGATAATGATCCACTGGTTATTTTCGATTTTTAGAATTTTTCTCATGTGATTTCTACAGCTGTAGTTGGACACATTGTAATATTAGATGTGAATCGAAAATACAACTTAAAAGAAGAAAGTAAATTGGGTTAAAGAGTCTCTCGCGTCCCCCCTTACCTGAGCCCAGTAGGGTGCTAATAAAAGAGCAATAAAAGAGACCTTTTCGCCTACCCTCACCGCATGTGGTTGTATGAATTCACGATTTTACAATCTATTGTTTATATTTAACAAATATATGTGTTTAATTTTTTATAAATAAAAATAAATAAATATCAGAAACGTAAAGATATTTTTTTTCTGATTTCAACCATATATAATACTTACGCAAAATTTTGTAATTTACAGATATGACACCAAAATATTCTAAATTACACTGAGAAACAAACAACACCCAATCTATACTTATAATAAATCTGTAGAGAGGTCAATTCTGTACATGAAATATATTTCCAAAATAACTATCAGGGGGTGATTAGGGATCGATACTGATGCCAAGAATGCAATCAGTAAAATTTTTGTCTGTCTGTCTGTATAACCGCTATAGAAACAAAAACTTCTCGACGGATTTTAACGAAACTTGGTACAATTAATTTTCATACTCCTGTGCTGGTTATAGTATACTTTTCATCACGCTACAATCAATAGGAGCAGAGCAGTGAAGGGATGTGTTGGGAAAACGGGAAAAGTTACTCCATTTTTTAAGCTTCCGACGCGTGTGCAACCTTGATGGTTAAAGCTATACAGAAATCATCTTATTTTTATAATTTGGAGGTCAACTGTGAACGGATTTTACAAAATTTTACCTACAGGGTGCGGGGTTGCGGGGGCGTGAAAAAAAATTAAAATCTATGAGTCCTACAGGTTTGAAACTTTGCACAATAGTTGTTTTTATAATTTTGAGGTCAATTGTGAACGGATTTTAGAAAATTCCTCCCACAAAGGGGCATGCGGGGGCGTGAAAAATAATCTATACATATAATAAATCTATAGAAAATTGATTTTTACTTCTTGACTACTCGTTTCAACACTGAATTATAAAATAAAATTTACTCATTACTGAAACAATAACATGGATTATTCCGTAATGTTATGATTATCATCGCGGATTATTCTAAGAAATTGTCTTTTATCATATTGTGCTCCACCTGCAGGTTCGTAACTAGCAACAACCTAAACAACTAATTACGTAAAAGAGTGGAGGACATAAGATTCAGGTCGATTATATAACAAGTAGGATAAATCAGAAGGAAGTACGAATTGTAAGGTAATAAAAAGAAAGAATGTAGAAATAAAAAATAGACTTTTAATTGTGGACTGTGACATAGGCGTAGTTGAAAACCAAAGGAAACGAGAAAGAATAAGATTGAGGTAAAGTGGTGGATATTGAGAAAAGACGAGTATAAGAGTAAATTTAAGGAAAGAGTGTTAGAGATATTAGGGTGATAAATTATGTAGAGGAATGCTGGACTAGCAACAGTGTTGTTGGGAAGATACCAGAAGTATTGCTAAAATCATCAGGGAAAGATGCATTAAAAATTAAATATGCGTAATGGTAAAATGAGGAAATATAGAAAGTAGCGAAAACAAAAAAGGTTGCGAAAAATAAGTGGGATTTATCAAGGAGTGCAAGTGATAAGGGAGAATATGAGGTAGCAAAGAAGAATGTAAAGATAGCAGTGGCAAAAGCGAAATGAGAGCCAATGGAAAAAGTCTTTGAGTAATTTGAGAGTAATAAAGCAATAAGAGGATTATTTAGAATAGGTTAAAAAAAAAAGTTTCAAAAGACATAACTGCCATCTGACAAATTTAGTATATCTGATTAGTGTAAGAGAAGTATGAGAGAACAAAAACAGAAATAAAAAGCAGTTTTCGGGTTACGGATGGATTTGTGGTGCATGTGGAGATCCACCAAAGGTCAGTGTATGACTGAAGGAATAGTAGGTGAAGCCTCATGATGTATGTGGATGATATTGTGATCGTAGTTTCTGTAAAAGAGAGACTGAAAGGAAATTTTAAGAAATGGAAAAAAAGAGCTTGGGAGTATGACGAAGACAAGTATATGACAACAGAGTTAAAATCAATCTGCAGAACCAAATACTGAAAGCTATCCAAAACTTCAAATATTTAAAATCTGTACCAAGATTAAGGTTAAAGATTGAGATAAACTGGAGAAGAATGAGTTTTTTGTGACAGGAATGTGAATGCAAAAATTAAAGGTAGACTGTATAAGGGAGTTGTCACACCAACGTTGATCTATAACTTAAAAACCTTTTCAAGAAAGAGAAAGTTAGAATTCGCGGAAATGAAGATGTTGCATTGGATGTCTAAATTAACGAGGACAAATAGAGTTAGAAATAAAGGAGTAAGAGGTACAGTGAAACTGGGACAACTGAGCAAGAAAATCCTGGAAAAAAGGTTGATCATGTAGAGAGGAGAGATAAGAATAACGTCAGTAAAAGAATAGATTGGGGGTAACAGGAGGAGAGGAAAATCAAAGTTGAGGTGGATAAAATAAATAAGGACCTAAAAGAGAAAAAATGGAGAAGAGAGGAAGTATTAAGGAGAAAGAAAGGAGATATGCCAGCTTGATAGTCCTAAACAATCCTGTCTAATATCCCGTGATTGTTAAAAAAAAAAACTTACAGTTGAATTAGGTATAAATTTATTTACAGCATTCTATTATTATACGAGTATATTAACTACAATTAAAAGGTTTTTCGTTAGTGTGAGTTCTTATAATATGCTGTTTTAAGCCACTTTGTCGTGTGAAACATTTTGAACAAATTTCACATATGAAAGGTTTTTCTCCAGTGTGGGTTCTAATATGCATTTTTAAATGACTGGAATTTTTAAAACATTTCGAACAAATTGTACATTTAAAAGGTTTTTCATCAGTGTGAGTTCTAATATGTTTTTTTAAATTATCGGATGCTATAAAACATTTTGAACAAATTTCACATCTGAAAGGTTTTTCACCAGTGTGAATTCCAATATGCCTTTTTAAATGACTGGATTGTGTGAAAAGTTTTGAACAAATATTACATTTAAAAGGTTTTTCGTCAGTGTGAATTCGCATATGCATCTTTAAATGACCTGATTGTACGAAACATTTTGTACAAATTTTACATTTAAAAGGTTTCTCGTCAGTGTGAATTCTAATATGCTGTTTTAAATCCCTTTGTCGTGGAAAACATTTTAAACAAATTTCACATTTGAATGACTTTTCACCAGTATGAGTTCTAATAATATGATCTTTTAAGCTACCATTTTGTGTGAAACATTTTAAACAAATTTCACATTTGAAAGGTTTTTCACCAGTGTGAGTTCTAATATGCCTTTTTAAAGTAACGGAATATGTGAAACATTTTGAACAAATTTCACATTTGAAAGCTTTTTCACCAGTGTGACTTCTAATATGTCTTTTTAAAGTAACGGAATATGCGAAACATTTTGAGCAAACTTCACATTTAAAAGGCTTATCGTCAGTGTGAATTCTAATATGATTTTTTAAATTATAGGAATGTGTGAAACATTTCAAACAAATTTCACATTTAAAAAGCTTTTCGTCAGTGTGAGTTCTAATATGCCTTTTTAAACTACTGGATCCTATGAAACATTTTGAACAAATTTTACATTTAAAAGCCTTTTTGTCAGTGTGAATTCTAATATGAGTTTTTAAATTACCGGACTGTTTGAAACGTTTCGAACAAATTTTACAACTGACAGATGTGGGGTAACAGTTAAAACAAATTTCGCATTTAAACGATTTTTGTCCACTGTGAGCCCTTATCTGTTCGTTTATATTACTAAGACCTTCTACGTTATTGTGTTTTGTAGCAGAATTATTCCTTCTCAAAATAATAGAATTTCTAAAATTAACTAAAAAGTGATAAATATAAAAATGATTTAAAAATAACGATTTATCATAGAAAAACTGTCCACAAGATGAACATGTTCCATAGAATTTTCCAAAGCGAGTTTGCCATTTTTTTGCCGCAGTTAGGAAACCTGAAATATATAAGTTCATATCAATGGTAATAATGCTAAAAATAAATAGCAGTAATAAAAGAAAAAATAACAAAAAACATTAGTAATCTTTAAAATAACATACCATAAAGAAGTAAGGACTAAAATGAAAATATAAAATAAACCAGGGCTAGGGCATAACTGAATTTATTAACAGTTAAGTATATTATCGAAAAGAGGATCTTATTAACCCTAAGAATTTCATTTTAATTAGGCCTTAATAAAAAAAAATACAAATTTCCTATGCGTTGAGAAAAAATCGTAAGATGGGAAAAACACAATTAGAAATTACTGACGGTCAACTACCTACCTACTGTAAAATGGTTTTACAATAAACATAGTTGATAAAAGGATCGAGTATTAAAAAATAGAAAAATATGGACGCGATTGCAGTTAACGATAGATACTTATTTAGTGCGATTTTCGTGAAAAAGGAACAGTGAAAATACCTTGTATTAAAATCCGACATTACCAGATTCTCAAAAATTTACGAAAAACTGGGAATCTAAAAATGATTAATTTCGCAAAAAAAGCGTCAAAAAACAATGTTTTTTAAAGTGTTAGACTTAACGTGTATTTTTGAAATTTTTAGAAAGTATACAAACAAGAATATGTTAAATGACATTAAGGAGAAATTGATTAAATGTGTAAAAATAGTTAGTTGTATGTGGTAACACAAATAAAATAAATATGACAATAAAGCCACAGGGAACGTCACACAAAAACTCAAACTTTAATTAAAAATTATGTGGTTAAAAATGGTAAAACAGTGAAATCACATATTACAATTTTGAGTAAAAGTATTCATTAACCTATCTGTAACATTCTATAAAATATTCATAAGAAAACCGCGTTACAATGTACGTTCAAAAAGTACAGACTTTTGGAAGTTTTGTTGGAACTATCATCTCTAGAATGTTAATATAACTAGACATTAAAATCGCATGAACCGTAAATTACAATTTAGACAGTATCGAAACTTTTTTATAATTAAATTTCTCTAAATATCAAAAAATAAATTGAGCACGTATATTTGAACAACGTCGTCTTCGTGGTGACCTGATTATCACTTTCCGAATGATCAGATATAACTATGGAAATTTAAAAGGAACGTTCAAAATAGACAGTCAAAATCGGCTCCGTGGGCACCAGTGGAAGTTGAAAAAAGAATCCTTTTTAACTACTGCGCGGCAACAATTTCTAGTCAACAGGATATTTTCTACATGGAATGATTTACCAGATGAAATTGTGGGTGCGGAATCTGTTAATGTGTTTAAGAACAGGCTTGATATCACTCTTTTTAGTTAAACTTTTAGTCTAAAATTTTATTCTATGTTCCTCACAATAGTTTACAGTTTAAACATTTACTTTTAATATTTTTACTATGTTCCTCACATTGTCTAGAGTTAACACAATTTTGTAATTTCTAATTGGGCTCATGGGTGTTAATCCCTGCCCTTACTTATAAAATAATAATAATAATAATATAATCGCTTGTTACAAACTCTAAATTTATGTCAAGAGTTGAAACATATTTTTTAAAAGTGTTTGAATAAACTTCAAATTGCCTGCATGAGGAAAAATAAAATTGTACTTACATTTTTTCCTAGAACACATTTTGATTGTTTGTATATTTTGTCGATTTTCACCAAGTGTAATTTCTGTTTTAATATCGATATCACTTTTTCTGTCTTGCATACTCTTATTTGAATCAACATTTTCGGTTTTTATATTTACTTTGCTTTCATACACAATACTTTTGGTTGAAGAAACATTTTCTACACAACTTTCAGTTTTGATATTACAAAGTTCAAATTGATGTAAGTTATTGAATTCCGGTTTAGATTCTTCGAAAATACCAATTTCTTCGGTTTTAATATTAGATAACAACTCTTTAGAATTACTTCCAATTTTATTATTCATTGATGTATTTGGTGCATCTTTGAAAACATCCATTTGTTGGTTGTAACAAACTGTGAAATCTAAAATTAATGGTATGGTCAATTTTGCTACTCGATCATTTTAGACACTTTCCATTTAAAAGTGTAACATAATCTAGTGCTTGAAACTTTGGTGTAGTTTGGTTTATAAATGCAAATAAAACACTTTTTACACAAGTACGAACATCCAACTGCTAGGCTAGGAATTAATGATTATATAGAAAACAACTTCTTCTTATTCTTTTTTGTATTTGCCTCTTGTCTTTAGATATCCAGCCAATTGACGTGTCTCGTGATAAGTCACCAATAATCATAGAGATATTTTTTATTTATATCTATGCCAATAATACACCGAGACCTTACCGAGACGAAACGACGAAACACGAAACCGTATAATCGCCCACTCCGCACCATTGTTGCCACATGTAATAAAAATCAAGTTATTATTTATAACATTATCACTAAGTTACTGTTTATTTATTTACTGTCAGTTTAATATCATAAGTTTTTCATATTGTATAATTGACTCTAATAAAACCTATTAAAAGGTGCTCTTTATTATTACTACAATTTATTAGAGTCAATACTCTTTCTGCGTTCATTTTTACGACTGCTATGGATCGGCTCTTAGCACCAGAAAAATTTGATACTGATTCAGATGCTCCAGATGCTGCAATTGAATGGGAACACTGGTATAGAAGATTTTTGAATTTTTTAATGGATCGGAATGATTCAGACAAGTTAAAATTATTATTTAATTATATTTCATCAAAAATATATTTACATGTCAATGATGCTGGTACATTCAATGATGCCATATCTATTTTGAAAAGTATTTACGTTAAGCCTGTAAATGAAGTATACAATCGTCATAAATTAGCAACTAGATTCCAAAGTACAGAAGAATCTATTGATTCATACCTTCAAGCATTGAATTTGCTAGCTAAAGAATGCAATTTTAAAGCAGTTACTGCTGAGAAGCACCGTGATGATTTCGTTAGGGATGCGTTCATTCGAGCATTATCTGTATCGCATATTAGACAACGATTGCTAGAAAATTCATCTTTGACATTAAATGAAGCATACGAAAAAGCACGAAGTTTAGAATTAGCCCAGCAGCAGGCATCATCATACAATCAAAATGTAAGTGTAAACGCTATTGATTTAGAGAAATCTTCACCAGTTCAAAATGAACCAGAATCTATAATTAATAAGTCTGCTTTTGACCAAACAATCGTAGCAACAGTTAAAAGTAAATGCTTTTTTTGTGGTTTTGCTTATCATCTGCGTACGAAGTGTCCAGCTCGGAATGTAATTTGTAATATCTGCAATAAAAAGGGACATTATGCAAAAGTTTGTAAAAGTCATAAATTTATACAATCTGCATCTATTGTAATTGCGACAAATTATAAAAGTGTTGCGTCTTCATCTTTAACTAAAGCTATAGTTCCTGTGCTGGTAAATGGTATAAAACTTTCTGCGCTAATTGATACAGGAAGTTCCAGTAGTTTTATTAATGAAAGATCGGCTAAAATTCATAATCTATCCATTTATCCTTCTAAGGAAATAGTTTCCATGGCTTCTACGTCTTTCAAATCAAACACAATTGGTCAATGTATCGTTAATCTTTGTATTAAAGATAATAATTATAAAAATGTTCATCTTTGTATTCTTCCAAATTTATGTGAAGATGTTATCATTGGTCATGACATTTTACAGGAGCATTCCTCTATTGAAGTTTGTTTTGGTGGTTCAAAATCATCTTTATCAATTTGTGCTGTAGCTGTAGCAAACATAGATCCTATAAGTCTATTTGAAAATTTAACTCTTGATTGTAAACCAATAGCAATCAGATCGCGAAGACAAAGCGATAGTGATACTATGTTTATCCAAGCTGAAATTGATCGCCTTCTTGCAGAAGATATAATCGAACCAAGTAGATCTTCTTGGCGTGCTCAATGTTTAGTAACATCTTCAACTAATCATAAGAAAAGAATGGTAATAGATTATTCTCAGACAATAAACAAATTTACTCAACTTGATGCATATCCTTTGCCAAGAATTGAAGATATTGTTAATAATGTAGCACAGTATAAAGTATTTAGCACAATAGATTTAAAAAGTGCCTATCATCAATTTCCAATTAAGGAAACAGATAAACCTTATACTGCTTTTGAAGCATGTGGTCAGCTTTTCCAACTTAAAAGAATTCCTTTTGGAGTCACAAATGGAGTAGCTGCTTTTCAAAGAGGAATAAATAATATTATTAATAAAGAGAAATTAAAAGATGTTTTTACTTACTTGGATGATATAAAAATATGTGGGAAGAATCAAGATGAACATGATAAAAATTTGAAATGTTTTATGGAAGCTGCTCGAAAGTATAATTTGACGATTAATAACGAAAAGTCTTCTTTTTCATTAAGATCTATAAATCTTCTTGGTTACACTATTTCTAATAAAATTATTCGTCCAGATCCTGAAAGATTAAAACCATTACAACAATTAGATCCTCCTACTACTTTACCTCAGTTAAAAAGAATAATCGGTATGTTTGCTCATTTTTCTTCCTATATTCCACAATTTTCAAAGAAAATTACTCTTTTGACATGAAGCATACCTCCCCTTTCTGAAGATGCTAAAAAAATGTTTTATCTGCTGAAACAAGATCTAGAAAAAGCTACTCTTGCACCTATAGAAAAAGACGTTATTTTTACCGTGGAAACAGATGCCTCAGATGAAGCTATAGGAGCGACTCTTTCCCAAGCAGGAAGACCTGTCGCATTCTTTTCACGAACTCTTTCTGGTTCTGAACGTAAACACTCTTCTGTAGAAAAAGAAGCATATGCTATTCTTGAAGCTACTCAAAAATGGCGACATTTTCTTTCGAACCGTCATTTTAGACTTATTACTGATCAACGCTCTGTTTCATTTATGTTTGATCTAAAAACAAATAATAAAATTAAGAATGAGAAAATTGAAAGATGGCGACTTCAAATGTCTTGTTTTAGATATGACATCATTTATAGACCAGGTTCTCTGAATGCTGCGGCTGATACTTTTTCTCGTATCTGTTCTTCAATTTCTCCAAACTTAACTCATCTCAATAATCTTCATATTTCATTATGTCATCCTGGTGTTACGAGATTTTATCATTGGATACGAACTAAAAATCTTCCATTTTCTCTTGATGATATCAAAAAAATTACAAAATCATGTTCTGTTTGCTCTGAAATAAAGCCACAATTTAATAAATGTAAAGGTACCTTAATTAAAGCTACTTCGGCATTTGAACGCCTTAACATTGATTTTAAAGGACCTTTACCATCATCTTCAAATAATAAATATATTTTAACCATAGTTGATGAATATTCTCGTTATCCCTTTGCAATTGCTTGTCCTGATATGACTTCTAATACTGCTATTCAAGCTCTAACAAAAATATTTTCTTTATTTGGTTGTCCATCTTATATTCATTCTGATCGTGGATCTTCTTTCATGTCACATGATTTTAAACAGTTTTTAAATGCAAATGGTATTGCATCTAGCAGAACAACACCTTATAATCCTAAGGGTAATGGTCAGGTAGAACGTTATAATGGGATTATTTGGAAAACAATTGAACTTGCTCTGAAATCTAAAAATAAACCGATCGCTCAATGGGAATTAGTTCTTTCGGAAGTATTGAATGCTATAAGATCATTACTTTGTACAGCAACTAATGAAACTCCACATGAAAGAATGTTCAGACATTCAAGACGAACAAGCAATGGTCAATCGATGTCCACTTGGTTAATACAATCTGGTCCAGTTTATTTAAAACGTTTTGTTCGTAACTCAAAATTCGAACCTCTTGTTACTAAAGTAGATTTAATCGAAAGTAATAATGAATATGCTTTGATAAGATATCCAGATGGAAGAGAATCAACGGTTTCAACTCGATATTTAGCACCAACTGAAGAAATTTTAAACAATTATTCTGAAACAAATAATATGGATCAAGAAAGTGAAAGGACCTCGATGTTAGATAATCAAAATATAGATAAATCTGAAGGAAGGCAAGAAACAAGTTCTGATGCTTCTGACTTTGATGCTCGTGATTCAACACTAAATGATAAAAATCCTGATGATGTGATGACTGAAGATTTATCTCAAGAAAATGAAAATTTTGATGGATCTAATATTCAATTCGACGTTCAATCTAAAGATATTGAATTACGAAGAAGTGCAAGAAATAAAAATAAACCATCTTACCTTAAAGATTTTGTAACTGGTTAAATTAGAATTCATTTACGTTTATTATATCTATTTTATATGTTATTAATATTTAACTTTATTTTGTTTGAATCTCTATGGTTTGAATTCATTAGAACTATTTACAATTTTAAATAAGTGGGGAAGAATGTAATAAAAATCAAGTTATTATTTATAACATTATCACTAAGTTACTGTTTATTTATTTACTGTCAGTTTAATATCATAAGTTTTTCATATTGTATAATTGACTCTAATAAAACCTATTAAAAGGTGCTCTTTATTATTACTACACCACATGTACAATCACGTAATTCGCTTAAGAAGGTAGAAGAAAGGAGAACTCTTATTTGGATGAATAGTATATTCTGTAACAAGGTTAGAATGAAAATTCGATACGAGTGGAGAATTCCGAACGCGAGCGTAGCGAGCGAGAGGAACCACGAGTTATCGAATTTTCATTCTAACCGTGTAACAGACTGTATTTTCTCCACGACCATGTAATAATTTTGTTTATTTAAATTGAAATATGTAGCAAAACAATTAGAATGTCGCCTGACAAACGGAGTGACAGTTTTGAAATTCGCAGGGCAATCTATGTTTTTTGTTGAGCAATTACAGAATGTTATTCCGTCACTAGTTATAGAATGGAAATACATGCAAAACACATAAGAAGCAAGTGTTTCAGAATGAATATTCTATCTCAAGAGTGAGAATGAACACTTTCTATTATTAAAAATGAAGTCGGAATTATTACATTCATTAATGGTCGTGGAGAAAAGACTTTTCTGAAATTGGCGCCTGAAAGTATTTTTGTTTACACAATACGATTGTCCGCCATTTGTCAGGCAATGTTTCATATAAATTTTGGTTTGTCCGATAATTGTTTATTTAAAAAATCACTTAGTCATACGTTGTGACAAATTGGACGTACAGTTGATTCAAATAGAAGTGTCATTAAGTAGTCTCTGGAAAATTCGAATTTGTAGTGGCAGTACCCACGTTTAGTGAAATTTGAATCGCAATATTAGCTAGCTTGTGATCAGATTGCTACATATGCTCAATATAACTATAAACATTTTGACACATCGCGATGACATATAATTCCCTAACTAAAGTTCTGTTTCCATTGAATCTAGTAATAAAGTTAAAGATGATCTCACACGTACCCAGCCCACTTGATGACACTTCTATTTGAATCAACTATACTTTCGAACAATACCGGACGAAGATATCTCACTTGATATTTCGCTAAGAAATGAAAATGAATTCCATGATGCAGTCGAACTTCGTAATAAAGCTCTCCAAAAAGCAGCCTGGAATGCAACGCCTCGGGCTAAAGAGCAAGAAACCACATGCCTTCCTAGTAACATTAAAATAAAGTTTACAAAAAAAGAGACTTAGAAAACGTTGGCAAAATATTAATGCTAAGTCTGACAAACGAGCTTTAAACACAGCTAAGAATGATCCTAAAAAACCTTTTAAAATCCAAGAAATCGGTGAATATCTAAATCGAGCAGGTACATAGAATAGTCCAACGAATTATTAGAGACTTCGAATCAAAGCCTTGTTTTTAGATATATCACAGGCCATTGAACAAGGTCTGGTATACGGGCCTTCTTCATTAAATTAAGTCATACCTACCCCATCATTATTACGAAATATTATCATACCTCTCAGACAGAACCTTTTTAGTACGATACCAGGATGAGCATTCCAATTTATATCCTATAAAGGCAGAAGTTCCACAGGGTAGTGTTATTAATTAGGCCCATACTACACTGTACGTTGCTGATCTTCCAACTGACGAGAGTTAAAGCTACGCCACTGATAGAACTATACAGCAAGAAGATGCAACATCCACTAAGATACCAGAAATGCAAATTTAGCTTTTTCAAGTTATATCAAATACAGACTTTACATTTTATATTTTTATTCATTATAAATTCATTCTGACTTAATTCATACAAAAGAAAACACATATTTTATGTTATATTATATTTTATACTTGTTAAATAATAAAAATTATTTTTAAAAAACCTTTTTCGAAAACACAACATTTAAGTGGCGTAGTCAGTAGGATTTTTTGTAGAAATCCACCGTGAAAATTCGTGAGTTTTTACTCTTCGACGAAAAATCGTACCAAATTCGGACAAGTGATTCGAACTTTTAAAAAATTAAAAGGTGTTTTAAACTTTTGAACTATCCATTGTGTTGGTGATCTGAATTCTATCGAAGATATTCAATCGACGAAAAAGGAAAATAGATGTGGTAAGTGATATTTATTTTTATTCATGTCAGAATCCTCTTCTCCTATTGAATCCATCAGTGAAAACAATAACGACGAAGAGTTAGATATTTTAAATTCTTTCGCAAATTTAAACGTTAGCGAAAATTTAAGTAGTATTCCTAATATTACAATTACACCTAAAAATAATTTAAGAATGACTCAACCTAATACAACTCAACGAACACCCGTTCTTGACATTAAAAATTTAAGTATAATTCCCCAATTTCATGGAGATATAACAAAATTACATAGATTTATTGAAGCTAGTGAAACAATTTTAAATCATTATTGGAATAGGGATGAGGCAGGTTGTTTTCAAAACCATTTACTTCTGAATGGTATTTTAAGGTGATATACTCCAACATTTTGGCGCGAAACCTAGAAAGAGCAACGATACTCAAACAAACCCAGTACAGAGAATAAATGTAAAAATTTTTTCAGGTATAAATTAACCCCGACATTTAAAACAGATACTGATTCACCGAACTGTACTCGAAAGTTCATAGTAGAGGGCGCTTTAAATCAACGAATAGAATATTTTAAATCTGTATTGCGTTTTTCTCAAAAATTTCAAAATATTTTGATATAAAATTTTAGGCATGAACAGTTTGTTTCATTTTACGTGGTAGACGCATACTTTTATTTTAAATAAATGATAACTTAAAGAAAATTATGATGGTTTATAGAGAAAAAAAAATAATTTTTGTAATAAACACATGCGTCTACCACGTAAAATGAAACGAACTATTCATGACTAAAATTTCATATCAAAATATTTTGAAATTTTTGAGAAAAACGCAATACAGATTTAAAATATTCTATTCTTTGATTTAAAGCGCCCTCTACTATGAACCTCCCAGTACAGTTCGGTGAATCAGTATCTGTTTTAAATGTCGGGGTTAATTTATACCTGACAAAATTTTTACATTTATTCTCTGTACTGGGTTTGTTTGAGTATTGTTGCTTTTTCTAGGTTTCGCGCCAAAATGCTGGAGTATATCACCTTAAGTAAATTAGATGGTAGGGCTGGAGAAATTATAGCCACATCAGGCCACAACGATTGGGCCAGAATAAAAAATACTTTAATATAGAATTTCGGGGATCAAAGAGACGAAAATTGTCTTAATCAAGATTTAGTAAATCTTATGCAAAAAGCAAACGAATCACCGTATCAATTTCACGAAAAGGTAATTCATTTGTTAAACACGATTTGTAATTATATAGATTTGCATCATGTTGGACGAGAACGCGAATATAAACGTCAATTTTTTACTAAACAGGCGTTAAAAACGTTTTTAGCCGGATTAAGAGAACCCTTAGGGCCTATAATTAGAGCCATGAGACCTCAATCATTAGAACAAGCAGTGCAATATATTAGAGAGGAAGATAATATTAAATATGATCAAAAAGGAAATAGTCATGCTAATGTCCATACAAGCCAACCAAAAAAATCAAATTTTACTTTCCAACAACCCCAAAGATCAAACTTTAACTTCCAACAACCCCAAAGATCAAACTTTAATTATCAACAACCCCAAAGACCAAATTTTAATTTCCAACAATCTCAAAGACCAAACTTTGATTTTCAACAATCTTATACTATCACACAACCCCAAAATAACTACCAATTTCAGAGAGGACCCATAAGTATGAAAAGATATCAACGTCCTCCAACTCAAAGATTTCCTACACATAATCAAATCTTTGGAAAACCCCTTACAAATGTTTGGAAACCCTATAAAAATTCTGTTCAACCCAAACCTTTAAAACTTCGATAAAAATTTGAAAAAAAGATTCTACTTTACTACTAGGAGATCTATACATACAAATAAGCAATATATTCAAAACATCTACTTTAACAGCAACTACCTCACAAACCTTAGAAACAGATAAAGTATCAATAGGTTCAATTTTTTTAACAGAAAATTTGTTACTGGCATAAATAAGCGTGCCGCCATCACCCCCATCGGCACGGCAGAATGAATTCACTAAATTATATGGACCCATCTGGCTAAAAGCTGGAACAGACTCATTTTTCAACCAGTGTTCACACAGGCAGATAAAATCATAGTTCTTGTCAATGATTTGAAAAAGAAGTTCATCTGCCTTGTTGTTGAAACTCCTTATGTTTAGAAACATTGTTTGAAGGATTGTAGACTTGGATGGAGGTACAGCAGGTCTAACTGCGGAATCTGTGCTTAAGCTGAGGGATCGATTTGTGGGAGGAACTTCTTCTTCCGAAAAAAATGAGATACAACTGCACCTGCAGGCCAAGTATCCTTTCTCCAGGCATTCTTAAGATGATCTTGCATAACTGTCACCTTCATAGAGGAGTATACATCAGGATGTTTAGACGGATGTATTTCACATCTTACTCCCGGAAACTTTTGTTCAAGTTCACCTTGTAGAGCTTCAGGCTTTGTATTGGGCAGGAGCCTAGAAACATGCAATGAAGCATACTTGGGTACAGTCTGTATGCTATTCATATTGGCGTTTCCACCAACCACAAAGCGCCTTTTTTTGTGGTACTTTGGAATTTTCCATTCACTTTTTTCCGGTGCCTTTGACGTAGCATTTTTTGGAACATCATTATTAATATTAATGATTTCTTGAAGAGTGCTAGCAGTATGGGCTTCCAGTAAGGCTGAGTTGACCTGTTGCTTTACAATAACATTGCGGGGATCTTTGTCACCTTTTTTGGGGGGGTCAAGTTGGCCGACCCGTTGCTGTCTCGTAGTATTAGCATAGGTGTTAGAGGCAGTGGTCATGGCGAGTTTAGGCACCCTGCTGCTAGATAGTTGCGGTTGAGGAACAGCTGATCCGCTGGCTTTCGACGGCTGCGCTTGTTCGCTTGTTGACGGGAGGGTAATAGACCGGGAGCTAGCCGGTGTTTTGACCTCTAATTTTAATTTGGAGATTTCATCTTCTTGCTTTTTTAAGATAATCTTCTGCAATTCGGAGCTGTATTCAATATCTTTCAGCAGTTTTTGTGTTAAATGGAGCTCTTTCTTCATACTTTCGACTGAAGATGAAGATATATCATCTGTTGGAGAGTTACTGTTGTTAACAGAATCCGCCATTTTCAAAGCATCACGTTTGGATTGAAAAATTTCGGTACAATGGTCACAGAACCACATTAAGTTCACACTCTCGTTAATTGCTTTTAACCAGGAATCGCGTATTGATACACAGGTTAAATGATGACTTTTAGAACATAAATCGCACTTTATTAGTTTAGATACGACGATAAAATTCTCAGAGCAACACGGACACACGTCCGTACCGCTCGCCGCCATATTTACAACTCTTTAGCGATTGAGCTTGGAAATCACTTTAAAGTTTTAAACCACTAATAAACTTTTTAAAATGTATTCTTATAAACAAAGACACTATTTCTGAGAAAATATAAAAAAAAATTCAGAAAATTTTCTAAGTTCTTAAAAATGTTGCCGAATACCGGCACATTTTTATAATTTTTATTCAAAACATCGAATGTCTATAAAAAAATTAATGTTTATATTGGCTTCTAATGATAAAGATAATGAATCGTATTGTTAATATAAGTTTATAAAAGGGTAAAAGTAGTTAATTTAGCCTCGCAAATCTATTTTTAGCGATTTGTGTTACCACTACCGGTAAACTAACACTTTACACCACTATTATTACTGTTTTCACTATTTTTAATTGTGTTTTACTACTAATAATTTGTAAATTTAATGGAACTGATATTCGACACTTCTGGTCCGAGATACCATACAAGAATTTATTGACGATACAGAACAAGTTATTGACGAACAAGATTATGAATACGACAATGACGATCAAAACCAAAATTTTCAGGAAACACAAAACCCCAACGAAAAGACATAATCGAAGTTAATATTTCAACTAATAAAAAAGAACTTCCGTATATAGAAATTGCAAATCCAAAATTAAAACTATTAATCGACACGGGTTCCACCAAATCATTTTAAACCCAAAATTAGCAAAACTTCATTACAAAAATAATATAAATTATGAACCATTTATTGTTTCCGGTGTTTTTCAATCCTCCAAACATAACTTCTGTGCTGAAATTCCTGTCTTTTCCGACTTTAATCAAAATGATCGTATGAAATTTTATTTATTTGACTTCCATAAACAATTTAATGGACTTATTGGTCTTGACAATTTAAAAATACTTAAAGCCAGTTTAGACTTCAAGAACTTAAAATTAAATACTCCATATGCCAGTATATCGATTAAGTACCATGAATCAAACATTTCTTCAATATTCAAACAAAAAATAGACCCTTTGTTATGCGTTTTAAATTCCAGTTTCTTAAAATTCAGGCGATATTTTAATTCCTAAACAAATTATTCAAAATTGTGAAATACCCAGTACAATCTCTAAAATCTTACAATGGATTTTCTTTTGTAGAAATTTATAATCGTACCAATAACGAAATAGTAGATAGGCAAGGGCGGTTCGAGCACAAAATCACTCACTCATTTTTACATGTAAATCTCCATAAGAAAATCTAAGGTCCAACATGGTCATTTTTGCTCGCAAGCTCGTTCTGCGCATGAGTCAAATAGGAGTTGGTAATCAGCATTCAGACGAGTCGTAAACTTAGTCTAGTTGCTTGGCCATTGCTATTTATACCTGAATGTACCTGATCCATTCTGAATGCTTCTGAAATCATCTGTAAGGGTTTGAGAACCATTTGGATTGAAATTTTATGTGGTTTCCCGGATGATTTAAAAATACAAGTGGAGCCGGTAGGCGGTGTTGCTGTCGTTATCTCAACTAATAAACGGCTTAGTGTCTTCTGCGACAAAATATGATTATTAGTTGCTTGAATTTCAATGTGAAAATGACATTTACTTTATAATAAAAAAAAAATTTCAAAATTTAACCAAATGAAACGTCCCGCTAGTTTATAATAAATTAAAAAATATATACAAGGGTTGAGAAAAATAAGATACAATGAACAATAACCTTAATAATCACGTTAAAGTATTTAGGATCATAAGGTGTAAAATATAAAAAACTTTATTCTAATTCATAATATATTACAGAAAAATTTTAAATGATTATAATTTTAAATATACTTACATGTCGCAGCCTTTTAGTGTAATCAGCCGTTTCATGAAAAGTCTGGTCTTTTCATGAAACGCTGCCAAACACTGAAACGAAAAACTGTTACGCTAAAAGGCTTAATATTTTAGACGTTACATGAAACGTCAGCGTGTTTTGGCCTCTTGATGAAAACGAACAAAATTACTCCAAGTGGCTGACTTTACTGGACTTTTCATGTAACGCTCCGAATCTACTTTGCACTTACTGAAATAACTACGAAATAAATTTTATTTACAATCACATATGTAATGTAACCATTATCGACATTTCAAAAGTTAGAAAGTAAAACTTTTTTATACAGTAGCACTTCCCGACCTAGGTCGGGAAATGGCCACTTCCCGACCTGTCATTCTTCTTCTTTTTTATTATTATTTACTAAGCTTCTTAATTTTAACTCGGACAACTCTCTAATTATTCCATTAAACTAATCATATAATTGTTCATTGCTGCAGGTAGTAGACTATGACAATGACGTTTCTCGATTTCTCATTATATTGAAAGTTACGTAGAAAATTCTACTGATGGGCAAATAAGAATTGCGGAGCTGTTGACATCATGTGAATCTCGGTCATCAGTTTCTGCCTCAGCATCCAGTACTTCCAATCAAGAATTAAATATTACTGCTTCAAAATCTTCAAAACAGTCTGGATTATCCCTTGTTATCAACGCTAGGGATAATGCCAATGTTACTATTAATATTAATAATAATTAATTACAAGGTATATCTACCTACCTTAGTCTAAGTTACCTTTTATTTCATTTTGTTAAAATACCTTAATACCAATAAATATTAAATAATAAGAAGAAGACAATTATTGATTATTTAGGACATACGAGAATACTAGGTATTTTAGAAATATACATAGTTTATAAATTGTTATTTTTAAATTATTTTCTGAAACAATTGATTGTGAATAAAATAGTATACAAACCTCAGTAGAAAGTTTCCTACTGTCTCGAGATGTAACTGACTTCGGCGCTACGCGCCTCAGTCAGTTATCTCATCTCTCGACAGTAATGAAACACTTTCCACCTCGGTGTGTAATATACTATTACTATAAAAGAAAGAAACTTTTATTGCATAAGAAAGGAACTTTTATTACAAATAAGGTATCATAGTGGCTAGCTACAGTACAATATTAACAAATAAGTATACGAAATTAAAATCGTCAACTATAAAAAAAATAAACAAATGATTTGTTACTTATTAAAACACGGTAAGCTTTTATGGCAGCGGCTATTACAAAGGAGACTATTTTTTTTGCAGATGCATTTATTCTTAGAACATTGCTGTTTGCTAGGTTTACATAAACATTTCAGCATGCCTTGACCCCCTGATTCTAATGACACAGCTTCTCTTAAGCTTAGTGATTTTTCCACGGGGATTTCCTCTTTATTAAGAAATGCTGAACCAGCAACAGTTAGACTTTCAGCACCAAACCACCCCTCTATAATACCGTGCTTACCAGCAACCTGATTAACACCATTTTTTTGATCCATTATCAGACAAACCATATTTCTGGAATCTCCTGGACCTCTGTCGACTTTGGGAATATTCAATAATACACAATCGCCGACATTAAAAGTCGGCATTTTTTTTGCCGAATTGCCTAACATTTTTTTGGCTGCTTTTTCAGTTTTATTTCTGGCTTCGTCGCGTTCTTCAGAAATGTTTTTACTGGCAGCACATAAAATGCACAGTACTGAAGATCCTTCTTGTTGACAAACTTCTGCAAAGTTGACAACCCGTAAACAATTTTCGCACATTAATTCTTCAGATCTGTTTATATTTTTTTCCTCCAGCACAACATTGGTAATATCAGCATCTTCATCGGCGACACCCTCATGTGCATCAGATATTTCGACAACTGAATCTTCTTCATTCATAATTTTCATAAGCTCTTCTTCCGTAGTCAATGTTTTTGCCAGCGCTGAGGGAATGTTACTAGAAGCTAGACCAAGTTTAGGCTCACAACCTAGGAGTGCTTTATACGGGGACCGTCCTATTGTTCTGTGAAAGGAACTATTTTTTTGCCATTGCACAAACTGAAGCCCTACCGACCACTTTTTGCAATTCGTGTCAGCCATCCAAGCTCGTATCATGTTTTCTACATCCTGGTTTGATTGTTCAATGCTGCCTTGACTCTGAGGGTGTCTAGGACGACCGTGTACGATGATACACTCAGGCCATAAATCTTTCAGTTCAAGTATAACCTTATTTACGAACTCGCGGCCGTTGTCGCTTTGAAGGATTTTAGGGGCTCCTATTAAAAGAAAAATACTTAGTAAGTTGGAAGCAACTTCCTCGGCACGTTTGGTTTCCATCGGTCGTAAGAATAAAAATTTGGTGGCATGGTCTTGATAATTCAATATCCATTTGTATTGCTTGTCAGGAAGGGACTGGAAATCTATTAAGTCCACTTGGCCTCTTTCATTAAAATCCTTACTTACAATGGGACGTACTACAATTTTTTGTTTGCCATGTTTCTTTTCATTGCAGCTTTTGCAGCATTGGATAAAACATTCTATGGCCGGACTTGGGATACTAAGTTTATTTCTTAGGGCTACTTCCATTTTAACACGACCACCGTGTCCTGTTTTTTTAATATGATAATCGTATAATTTATCATATAAATCTTCGTACGCTACTACAAATTCAATTTCATCTTCGCTTTCATGTTTCTTTATTAAATGTGATTGGTCAGAAATTGTCATAACATCATATGTCTGTAGCAAAAAGTATTCGCGCCTTTCTTTTCTTCCCCTAAAACAAACACCTATTTCAGAATAATTTAAAATTTAAAAAATTACTAAGAACTAAAATGTAAAAAAAAAGTGTGAGGTGTCAAGGGACACCCGGATGGAACGAAGTTCCTTTCGATTAATTAGTGAAGGAATTAGTAATTTGTAAACACAACAGAGTGTTTATACATAAATAAGCATTTATTATTGTCCGTATAAAATCTCTACTTACCTAACAGTTCGTTTCTTTTAACAAAAGTGTCCATTTATACAATACCAGAGCTTTAGATAACACATCTTTTTAGAATTACTTTTTATAATTTAAAACAGGAATTAACAATTCAATACAAAATTTTAAAATTAAAATATTTGACAGTAACTGACAGTTAAGGTAATTTGACGTAGTTACCTAAATAGTCAAGTTACGAACTATTTTTAAAATGTTTATGAATTTATTAATTTATAAAAACAGGATGAAATAAAATGTAATACTATTATAGTTAATTATTATTTTTTCTACAGTATTTTCTTTTAATTTAAAATAGTGTCTTTGTAATTGTAATATATCTATCTATGAGAGAGAGGGAGAGAGAGTTATTTATTTTTTGGTCTGTGAGAGAGAGAAACATGCGTGTGTCGTGTCATAGTGTCGTGACAACTTTTGGTATGAATTCTTTTTGGCTAGCTCCTAGCGTCAGTCGTAACTGTTCGTAACGCGCGAAAGGGAACTTCGTTCCAATAGGCAATTAGTTTAAAACAATAATTATATTTATAAAAGTAAAAGTTTGTAGCGTAGTAGTACAATAATAGTAATTCTACTTCCTCGCACTAAAGAGTCGATCTATAAAAATATTTCAAATTTCAGCTCAATCGGACCACGGAAAGTGATTGTATCGATTAAAAGATTTGACCCAAACCAAAGTTTACAGAATAATATTTTATTCTGTAAACTTTGTCCACACCAACTAACACAGCATCTTAAATAAAAGCTTTTAAAAATATATTTTTATATTATTCTTTAATTTGTACGGTCCTGGTTGTGAAGAGATCGAAAGATAAAGAAAGACAAAGAAAGACACATTCGCGGACCTTTATACACTTCCATTTTATTAGGGACCAAAAAATAACACCGGTTCACCTGTTTACATTTTACAGCAGGAATATGTTTTGAGAACAGCATGAATTAACGCATAGTTTACAAATTGCGGGTCAACGAGAAACTCGGGGAATCCCGGTCATTCATAATCATAACCTAAAAATTAATAATTGGGTTTAACAAATAATTACTTACAGTTTTTGCTTAGCCGCTAAAATTTCCTCTATGACATCGTCAATCTTCTGCTTTGAGTAAGGCTTTCGAAGTGGTTTTTGTAAATAAAAGTCTTCTAATTTCTTATAGAATTGAGTGTATTGTATAACGTCGCCATTTTTAGGTGATACAATACTTATTTTATTACATCAAATGCAAAGTAGATTCGGAGCGTTACATGAAAAGTCCAGTAAAGTCAGCCACTTGGAGTAATTTTGTTCGTTTTCATCAAGAGGCCAAAACACGCTGACGTTTCATGTAACGTCTAAAATATTAAGCCTTTTAGCGTAACAGTTTTTCGTTTCAGTGTTTGGCAGCGTTTCATGAAAAGACCAGACTTTTCATGAAACGGCTGATTACACTAAAAGGCTGCGACATACATATTACAATAGGTGTATACCTACACTTTGGTTTTTTCAAAAATATACAAAAAAATTTAAAATTTAATAACTAATCGACATCCATAGGTATAGGAATCAAATAGTGTCCCCAAGGTAGTGTTTCATATGTTCCAACTATGAGATAGCGTTTATCATCCTCCGAACTTAACGCGATTTTTTCCTGTTTTATGGTAAAAACACTATGTTTTTCTGAGCTTATTAGATTCTGCCCAACAATTTTATGCTGCCAACTATGTAAACACTTCACTTAATCTTCAAAGGTTATAAAGGTCCTCACGACACTAGATTTAACTCCTCTAGCTTTTTTGGTTTTTCCAAAATTCGCCAGTATTTGTTCAATTTCATTTTCATCGTAATCTTTATTTTCTAACTTTTTTCGCATTTTTGTGATATCATTACTGGTAACTAATGTTTTAGTAACATATAATTTAGATCTTAACCCAATAAAATCAGTCATTGGAACTCCATTATTTTCATCTTTCATCAAACCAAGAACATTTTTATTAACCAGAAAAATTTCATACGAATTATTAGGAGGATAATCTGATGTATCAAAGTATTGCTGACAATCTTCTCTCATTACTTCATATGGATTTTTCGATAGTTCATAAATAACAGGATCAGTATCGGTATAAAGAGCAGAACATCCATCACCAAATCTATTTTTCATATATCCATAATGAAAATCATAAATCGTAGTTTTAGCTAGATCTAGTACAGTTTGTCCAACATATATAGGTTGACTATCCTTGCCTATCTACTCATTGTATAAGATGGTAAGTATTTAAGAAAGGTTTTTACATTTTCGCCGTGTTCTTTGTCTCTGTGTCATTCCGTGGAATTTTGAAATTGAATTTAAACCTATTTCCCGACTACCTAGAGCTCTGAAATTTTCAGGATAGCTAAGAACTGGATGACAATGCATGTTTCAAGTGTGTTTAGGCATATCTAGACACGCGGTATTCCAAGTTTAATAAACACAAAAAAATTTATAAATTTTGTTAGAAATCTAGTGTATGTAAGGTTATAATACCAATTTGCAAAATAATATTATAAATTTTGGCGCCCAACGTGGGGCTGTAAAAATAAAGAATAAGTAAAAAGTGGGGCTCTAAATATCTAAAACGAGAGCATTTTTTTATAAAGGAATATGTATTAGAAAATTAATAAAAAATATATTACTTTGATTTTGATAATTTAAACATTGGTTAATAATAATTTGTTTGGTAGAGTTAAATTTTTTTTGTGTTTTGTTAGTTTTGCATTTATTATTTAGGTTTAAAGTAAGTAAACCAAGGTATTTGTTTGGTAAATATTTATTTGCATAAAGGTATTATAAAGATTTATTATTATTAATATTTTTCTTTGGTAAATAATATTTTCAATTTGTAATCATGGAGAGTAGAATGACATTGAGAGATGGTAAGATAGTAGGAGAGGATAATGATAGTAGTGATAGTGGAGAGATTGAGGTTGAGAATGTGGCAGTACAGGAGCATGATGAGCGAATGTCAGGAGCAGTGGATTTTCGAGTAGAGGAGTTGATTCAATCGGGACAACCACAGGTAGGAGCAGAGGCAGAAGAAGGAGATAGCTTGTTAGATATAGGAGGAGAACAAGATTAAACTATAGTAGAGTCAGGTAAAGAAGTATCTGGTGGTATAAATGAAGAGGAAAACCAGGAGGTACAAAAAAGACCAAAAGAAGCGACCCAACCTGATGTGAGCACCATGTTTCATACCCTTATGTTGAGATTTGATAAGCAATTTGAAGAAATAAAAAAAGATAATAAGAAATTTGAAGAGACTAACAAAAGATTTGATCAACAAAAAGAAGATATAAAAGATATTAATAAGAATATAAATCAGCAAAGAGAAGATATAAATAAAGAATTGGATGAAATAAAAGAAGATAATAATATATTTAAAAAAGAAATTAGCAGTATTAAAGAGGATAATTTGAAGATAAGAGAAGAAATTAAAGTTATGAAAAAGGAATGTGGAAAGAAGATAGAACAACAAAACACAGAATTAAGGACGGAGATACAAGATACAGGGGTGAAGATTAGGAGGGAAATTGAAAAGGTTGTGGAACTTCGAATCACTGAAGTAAGTAAAGGAATTAATGACAACCTGCGTGTATAGCAATAGAACAAGAATTAAATAAGCAAACAGAGGTCATAAGAACAGAAATACAACAAGTTCGTGTACAAGAACGAATTAATGAAGAGGTAATAGAGAATTTAAAGATCAATTTAGGAAAGGAATTCGAAAATTTAGAGGGCAAAGTTGATAAACAGAAAGGTATATGTAACAAAAATTCAGATTAAGTTGACATGAAAATAAAGCAAGAAATGGAAAAGGTGCAAAGAAAATTAGAAGCGGTTACGGAGGAGAGGATAAGAAATGAGAATAATGTAAGAGGTAATGCCACAGGAATACTACCGAATTGTTGGTCGAATTGTAATGATAGGGGAATTAAATTTGATGGAAATATAAACCACATGCATCCTGAGGTACTTGTCAAGATAGGAGCAAAATTAAATATACCTATATGTGATCTTGTAGAACAAAAATTATTAATTAGAAATATGTTAACAGGACATCCATTACTGTGGTTTTGCAATAAAGAAAATCAAATATTGTCTGTGGAGGATTTTGAAATACAGTTTGGTAATTATTTTTGGGGGGAAATACAACAGGCAGCATTCAGAGAGAAGCTATACTTTGGTAAATATGATTATAGCAAAGGAAGAAATTACAATGCATATTATGCTATGCAACTTTATAACAATGCCCAATACTTGGAACCAAAAATGCGAGAGGATGAGATAGTTTTGTATATTGCAAGACAATATAATCACGAAGTAACAGAGACCATAGCTTTACACAATATTAAGACTATGGAAAATTTATCAAATTATTTACAAAGATTAGAACGTAGTATGATGAGTGAAAGTAGGAATAATGGTGGTGGAAGAATGAATGATAGAAATAGGGATGAAAGTAGGAATAACGGTGGTGTAAGATTTAATGATAGGAATAGGGAATTTAATAGGGGATATGGTAATTTTAATAGGAGAGAGATGAGAGGAAATGGGTATAGAAATGACAATAGGGAATTTGATAATAGGAATGGTAGAAATTGGGAGAATCAGAATTTTGATAGGAGAAATAGGGATTATACAAACAATAATAATTTTGGTAGAAATAGAGGCACAGGAGATAGGTGGAATAGAAATAATGATAATAATGGTAGAAATGGTCAATATGGGGAAAATAGAAATACAGGGAACCGAAATAATGATTGGCGAGATAGGGCTGAAAATAATAGACAGGTTAATGTTATAAATGCGAATCAGGGTGATGTAACTGGTCAAGGCCAGGAGCAAAACGTGGATTTTGCATAAATCGCTTCCATGTCCATAATATCATCTACTCTTTTAGGTATGAGCATCCTAGGGAATTTATAATTAGTGAGGACGAAATTAAAATCAATGAACTAAGAAGGTTAATTTTTATAGAGGGGGTTTTTCAAAATATTAAATGTAATATTAACTATTAGAAACGAATTAACTAAATTTGCCAATGCAAATTAAGGATCCACTGGTGAAAATCTGTTTCACATACACACAAACGTATTATTGATTTTAGATAAGAGTTTTTCTGACGATATCGATTGTTAAAATCTCTGTTACTTTTCTGCATATACTGCAGTACTAAAGCTTCTTTATAAAAAATTGTAAGAATTTTCTATTAGCTTTTTGTTAGAAAACCGAAATCCTTAATAAAATATGTCTTATTTACTTTTTGTGAACTAATTTTGTATGATCAAACAATTTCCGGCACACAGTTTAATAATTTATTTGAAAAGAAGCTTATAAAAATAAATTCTGAATGAAATTTTTCCAAATTTCATTATATTTTGTTTTAAGATATTACAATTAAACAATCAGTCATTAACCAAAATGTCACTAATAATTAATTAATTTTTTAT
The DNA here is from genome assembly GCA_964028335.1 of Altica lythri. NCBI lineage: Eukaryota > Metazoa > Arthropoda > Insecta > Coleoptera > Chrysomelidae > Altica > Altica lythri. Next base: position 4,257,881 of record OZ034806.1, on the reverse strand, counting down.
ACAGGTATTCCTCTGGACTCACCAGGTATACTGATGAAACATAATGTGCCTTCAGATAATTCTTGTCTATTTACTAGTATCCAGTACGTATTGAAAGGTAAAATAGATGAAACTGGTTCAGAAAATCCATACAGCTGGTAGCTGAAAGTATAAAAAATGATAATGGATAAATTTTAAAATATTTTCAAGAAGAAACTGTCCATATTTATTTAGTCGTAAATTAGTTGTCGGTACCTCTGTTCTTACATGATTGCAATCATACTCTTGATCTCTATCCAAATGATTTTTTGTGTTAAAGAACTGTAAACAACCATCGCAAATAAAAACATGTCCATTATGTTTTGTCTTTTGACTACGTATCAATCTTGACAAGTCAGTGATAAGACAGTAATGACCATCATCACTGAGCAAAAGATTGATGTGTTTGATGAAAAATAGAGTGGTCCCACAATTTCAGTTTTTATTTTATTCTTTTCAAAATAGGTTTCAAATCCAAAAACGTTAATAGATATATTGTTCATTTTCTCAAATTTATTTATATCTTTTAATTTTACCGGAAACTCCATACCTTCGAAGTTTAACAACGTGTCAATTGGTGGATAAGATGAGGGTAGTTGGCAGGGTCCATTTGATGCTGCGTTTACACACCATACTTATAAAACATTTATCATCATTACTTTCAATATATAAAACCGCTTGTTTACGGATTATAGCTTTGGGTAATTTTGTGTAGCAGCCACCTTTTAAAGGGTTATGTTTATTAATATTAACATGTAAGTATATTATTTGCTGTAGAGTCCAGCCAGATTGTCCTTCATGAAATTCATAGGCTTTTGACATAATCTCGTCTTTGAACTCCTTGAACATCTTCAGGAGATCCGTTGACAAGTTGCCAACTTTGTTTTTGGTCCTCCGTCCAGAAACAATACTATTAATTACTTCAAAAATAGTCCGGAAATCGACATTTACCGGCCTAGGCCGGCAAAGTAGCTTTTAGATTATCTAAAGAGATGGCGCTATGAGTTTAAATTTTAAGTCATCAAAAATACATAATGAATAATAAAAATTTTAATTAAATTTATTTAAAAACAGCGTATAATATACTAAACTTACCTATAACTTTTTCTAAAGGTAAGCAGGATTCTAATTTACATTTAATTTCTCTCACAACTTGTATTATAAAATTTGACATTTATCTCAATTTACAACTACTTATCATTCGATTATGAAAATAGTTCATTGTCTCTGCTATTTTTATATAAAATTATTAGATATTAATGTTAATATTTTCAATATAACAATTTTTAATGTGCTGCTTATTAGCACAGTATTTGTATGTATAAAAATTAAGGATCTTAAAAACGATTATCAGAAAATCATTCCTTATTACTAATTCTTTTAATCGTGCAATAGATGTCAATAAACATCTAATCTTGTATGTCACAAAGTAAAAAGTTTTTGAACTTGTTGTGTTTGCAACATATGTTAATTAAAACGCTAATAACTGCTGAAGCTAAACACGTATATTAAGTATTAAACAAGTTATTACACAACAACACAACTATAATATTAACATCCAATGTGGCGCTTATATCTGTCGGCTGTCTTCTAGTCAGTGGTCTTAGTTCAGGTAGCACAAGCGGTCAAGTCTTGAATATAACTATAACTTTTAAAAATATTAAAAATTAGTCGGACCAAAAAATAGTGTGTGTTACACGTCCGGAAAATGTTTTGCAAGTGCTCGTATTGTTTCGCCTCGGTGCTACGCACCTCGGCTACACAACTTGACTCGCTCTTGCAAAATGTCATTTTCCGTCCTTGTGTCACAAATAACTATTTTTGTATTGAACGATTTAATTTCTGATACATCTTTTTCTGGCATGATATATAATCCAAACAATTCAAAGTTATTTACTTCTTTATTCGGGGATCTTTTTGCCACTAAAACAAACTTATAAAAAATATAAATCAATATTTTGAAAATGACCCTTGCTTATTGATCTTGATAGATATGTCAAATTTGTCAAGGGTCGTCTTTTAAAACTAAAAATGCCTAACAAAAATGAAAATAATTTGTTTAAAAATAATTCTGAGCTTTCGACAACCAGATCGGTTGTCGTTTTCAAAGATAAAAAATTTTTTGCTCTATACTTCTTTATGCAGTTTAGATTTTAAATTTTTGATTTGTTTTTTGGTAACTATAGATATAAAATATAGATTATTAACTCATTCTTTTTTTAAGGTGGTTAGCCAAGATCTAGATAAATCCAAAGTAAAATTTAAAATACATTCATTTGGATTTAATAAAATGTGTGCTGTTTCTTTTAATTTTCTTTTTATAGAAATTTCTTCTTAACATAAAATTTTCATTTTATTTTGTGATTTAGACAATTAAAAGCATGTTCACAAATCTTAGATTTATCTATAGATATCTCCTTTTTTAAGATAATTTTTGTGTTCATTGAGGCGAAGTTCAAGAGGTCTTCCTGATTCCCCAATGTAGACTTTGCCACAATCACATGGTATACTATATACACAATTTTTTGTTTTTTGATCTAAATTTATTGGTTTTGTTTTGGATAAAAGTGATCTTATTGTATTACTAGTTGCACTCGCAACGTCGTTCACGTGGCGTGTGATTGTTGTATAAAAATTTCTTACCCCACCCCATTTAAGGAATGGGAGAGAAATTTTTATACACCAGATATCAAGTTGAAAGAAGACAAATACATCTGTGAAAACCGCAGACAGACAAAAAAATCTAACCACATTTTTGGGTTCTATTTCAATGTACCCGCGACGTCGGTCGCGTAGCGTGTTGATTTTTGTATAAAAATTTCTTTCCTCACCCCGTTAAAGGGGTGGGTGGAGAAAGATGTTAAGTTGAAAGAAGACAAATACGTCTTTGAAAACCGCATTCGATTCATATCAGAAGTTTTCATGTAATGCGCGCACAAACATACAGACAGACAGACAAAAAAAATCTAACCACATTTTTGGGTTCTATTTCGATGTACCCGCGACGTCGTTCGCGTGGCGTGTTGATTTTTGTATAAAAATTTCTTTCCTCACTCCGTTAAAGGGGTGGGGGGAGAAAGTTTTATACACCAGATGTTAAGTTGAAAAAAGACAAATACGTCTTTGAAAACCGCATTTGAATTGGATCAGTAGTTTTCATGTGATGCGCGCACAAACATATACATTTCTACAGTTTTATTACATGTACTAGTTGTACTCGCAACGTCGTTCGCGTGGCGTGTGATTGTTCTATTAAAATTTCTTACCCCACCCCATTTAAGGAAGGGAAGAGAAAATTTTATACACCAGATGTTAAGTTGAAAGAAGACAAATACATCTGTGAAAACCGCATTCGAATCGGATCAGTAGTTTTCATGTGCTGCCCACACAAACATACAGACAGACAAAAAAAATCTAACCACATTTTTGGGTCCTATTTCGATGTACCCGCAACGTTGTTCGCGTGGTGTGTTGATTTTTCTATAAAAATTTCTTTTCTCACTCCGTTAAAGGGGTGGGGGGAGAAAGTTTTATACACCAGATGTTAAGTTGAAGAAAGACAAATACGTCTTTAAAAACCGCATTCGAATAGGATCAGTAGTTTTCATGTGATGCGCGCACAAACATATACATTTCTACAGTTTTATTATATGTATAGATTTGTTTGAAAAATTGTTCTTATATTAAAAGCATTACCAATTTTTTGAATTTTTTCAGAAATACCTTTTATGTATGGAATTTTTGTTGTTTTTAAATTTTGTGTATGGTCAATTTGGTTATCCAATATCTGAGGGTTTTCAATTTTATTGAAAGTTGATTTAATTAATTTTTCGGGATACCCATTATTCATTAAAACTGTTTTAATTGTTTCTTTTTCGTCTTTAAAAGAAGCAATATTTGAACATACTATTTTGGCTTCTATCATTGTAGCATGTTTAAAAAACCCAAATAATAAAATTTCTTTTTTTTAATCATTTTTCTACTTATTACCACCCTGTACGCTAAATTTATTACATGAAACATCTGAACTAAACGTTGTTGCTAAGTGAAAGTTTGATTTCTTACCGTCGCCGTCGCTGCGATAGAAAAATATTGATTTTTTTTCGACTGACCAATCAAATCTCGTGAGTAAGGTCAGGTTGCGCACCGCTTCTTGTTTCAAATTCCCGGCAAAATTTCCTTAAAATATCTAAAAATTACTTGCTATTAAGGGTTTCTGCTATCGTTTATCGTACCGAAGATTCAGTAAAGAACTCCAGCCAGCGTTTTCTTGAAGTTTCCTTGGTTGTTTGGGTACAAAGACGGTTGAAGTCTGCCTTTGTTACTTGTTATCGCTTTCTCTTCAAATCACCAGCTATGAAGAAAAGAGTTTGTGGTTTTCGACTCTAATTATCTACAAATCTAAACCAGAATGGTTTTAGATTATCTCTTTCCGTTACAATTACCGAGAGAAGGAAGCCATGGCTAGAAATATATCTCAGAAACATTTATAAAATAACGTAAGTTTTTAATATTTTTTATATCTGTATCGAGCAATAACGTACCATTTATTTCTATGGAACATTTTATCTTAATTGTACTTTTCTGTAACATCCATAAGTGCAGTGTGCAGTTCCGTAATGAAAATATCCGGGATGTGATTTTTTTGTGTATTGCTTATTTGTAATTTTTTATTTCTTATATTTTTTTGTGTCTACTATCTGTAAACTGTTTTACATATTTTTTTATCTTTTAATTTTTATCTCACACTTTTATCTCATTTAATTAAGATCTATCTATACCTTTTAATATGAGTACCTACTCTTTATTTCGAGATATCAAAGCAAAAAGTGATATTTTTTTTTTATTTTTTTTATCTACATTTCTCCTCTCACTTTAAGCTTATTTGGGTGCACGAAAATAACAATAGAATTTACTGAGCTGTTGTTTTATGTGTAGTAATAGTTATGTTTTTGAACTAAACACAAATGTGTTTCATAATATATGTGTTTATATAACTTACAGAGATGTATTTTATATTTTTGATTTTATTTTATTGTTGTGTGTCGCCTTTATCTTAACATCTGATAATAAATATTGTTATTGTTACCTTTAGATTTTTTTTCCTAGCTGGAGCCTGCTACTCTGATCAATACTTTCAGTTTCTCTACTCTATATTTGATTAAAAGTAATAGATTTTGTATCTTAAATATATCTTATTTTATGAAAGTAATAGATTTTGTTTCTTAAATATATCTTATTTTATTAACGTAATAGATTTTGCTTTTTTGAATATATCTTTAACATACCGATTTGATTAATAACCATAAGGATGAGTAAAAGAGAAGTGTAAGTATAATTTTTCTTTTTAGTATCTTAAATAAAAGTGTGTAATTTAAATTTTAGCAAGAACATCCGCCGGGATATCTAATTTTACCTTATCTTATCTTATATCTCTTATATCTTTCTTATTTTATCTGGGTTTCTTATATTTTCCCATCCTTAGGATAAAAAACATGAGTGGCGCCCATTTTCCTTTCTATTACATTTCTTTCTTTTTCTTTTAACTTTTAACTTCTATGTTTATCAAATATTTTTCTTTTCCATCATTTCTTTCATTATCTCTTTTTCATCCCTTTTAATTTCTTCTATCTTTTATTCTTCTAATAAATATATTTCTTTTTACCTTTTCAAAAGTTTTCATCTAGCTCGAACGAATCCACGCTCGCTCTCCTCCTACCCCCTGAGTGCCGTTCGCATTGGTTAGCCTCTATAATCGAGCATTTAACACCTTCCGGGAAAAAAGAGGTTACATCATATAAACTTTTTATAATTCCTTTTTTAACCGTCATACTGTGATTTGAATTAAAATTCAAATATCTGTTAGTATGTGTTTTTTTACGAAAAATGTTAGTATTAATTAAATAATCGGTTTCCTTCGTAATTAATATATCAAGAAATGGTAATTTCTCATCTTTTTCAATTTCAATAGTAAATTTAATAGAAGGTACTTTATTGTTAATATTTTCAAGAAATCTGTCTAATAAATTAAGATTGTAAGGCCAAATTGCAAAAACATCATCTACATATCTCCACGATATTTTTGGTTTAAAATTTGATGTTTCAATAAAATTCTTTTCAAAAAATTCCATATAAATATTACTTAATATTGGTGAAAGACAACTTCCCATTGCCATTCCTGTTTTTTGTTTATAAAAATTATTTTTATATTGAAAATAAGTTGATTCGATACACATAGTTAACAATTCCATAATGGTATTTACTGATAAATTCGTTCTTTGATTTAAGTTATTATCATTTTCTAATAATTGTTTGACTATTTGTAACGTTTTATCAACAGGTACCTACGTTTGTAAAAAGGCTTACAACATCAAAACTTACCATAAGATGATTTTTATTTATATTAATGTTTGATAATTTTTCTAAAAAATGTTTATTGTTTTTAATGAATGAGATAGTGTTATTAGGTAAAGGATTAATGATATTGAGTAAAAATTTTGATAATTTACTGAAAGGAGAATTGATTGAACTTACAATTGGACGGAGTACCTAAACCATAAAAATGAGGTGGTTTACTATAATGTGGAGTTAGTTGTCTTCTTTGTAAGTCATTCAATTCGTTTTTATGTTTAAAAAGAGATTTATATATTTTATTTTCTAACGATTTTGTTATGTCGTTATTAATTTTGGTATAAGTTGGGTCTTCCAGTAAATTCTCTAATTTCATCTCATAATCATTTGTATTTAAGATAGCATTTCCTTTATCTGGTGGTAAAATTTTTATTTCATCATATTTTTTTAAAGAATTTAGAGCCTTAAATTCATATGATGATAGATTTTGTTTTATTTTAATATCTTTTTCTAATTCAATTTTGCATCTAATTCTGTACTCATTTCCTTCATCAAATGGTAATTTTTGTGCTGTTTCCTCAATAGATGTAATGAAATCTAATTTTGGAATCTTTTTATGGATTATTGAAAAATTTAACCCTTTTGACAAAACTGAAATTTTCGAATTGGTTAGTTCTTTATTAGATAAATTTATAACGGTTTTTGATAATGTGTTGTTTTGTAAATTTTGAATTTCGATATGTTTTTCTTGAATTAAATCATTGAATTTTTTTTAATGAATTTGTTTATTTTTTGCAAAGGTATTTTTTATACTAATATGTTTCTGTACATGTTTAAAAATTACACCTATAACATTTGGTTGTACTTCATCCATAAACTTTGATGGATCGTTGCAAATATCTTTGATAGAAAAACGATAAGTAGAAATACGACACTTAAATGCACACTGAAGCATCTCTACACCGTTTTCCAAATTTTTCAAAACAGACATTTCTAATCTACTTTTTTTTAAAGGTACTTTACGACAATTTTTCCGTTTGTGTCTAGCGAGATTGCTCTTGTTTGCAAAGTTGTATTTACACTGATCGCACTTCGTTGTTACTTAATTAAAAATTTCAGATTACTTATATTTTTTAACTTTAAAAAGGAGTATAGATAATTAAAAATATGTTTTTACCTCTAGATAACCTTTAGATAATCTTAAAATAACTTTTGTTACCCTAAAATAAATAAATTATAAGCACAATTTATAAAAAGAACTTTTTATAATAGAAAGTTTTTTACTGATTTATAGGTCATAGTACTATTATATAAATTATTTTGTTACTTTCACATGTAAGAACAAAAAAAAAGAAAAAACTTCTCTCTCGCGAGATCGATCCCATTACGATAACCCAACATTCCCAACAGAATTGTCACAATCAGCCGCTTATCGAAATAGGCCACGCCAAACTTATATGAAGTATTTCAAAATGATAATATGTATACATATTTAATTTAATAACAATTCAGTATAAATTTCGAAATCTATGTATATGCCTAAACACACTTGAAACATGCATTGTCATCCAGTTCTTAGCTATCCTGAAAATTTCAGAGCTCTAGGTAGTCGGGAAATAGGTTTAAATTCGATTACAAAATTCCACGGAATGACACAGAGACAAAGAACACGGTGAAAATATAAAAAAAAACTTTCTAATAAATAACTTTTAGGTAACCTCTAGATAACGTTTAGATAATCATCTCTAAATAACATCTGTTGACCTAAATATTTATCAATAACTTTTAAATAACATGTTTAAACTTCGGTACAGTGGTGGGATTTTAATATAAATAACGCAACTTATTATCAATAAAACATTATTATGTTAGTAATCGACGTACAGTGTTTTAATATAGAAAATAATAAAATGATTGTCACGGAGATGGCTGCCTTTGATGGAAAACGAATTACACATTATGTTTTCAAGCCTCCGTTTCCGTTAAGAATGCTTCACCCAGATTTCCACAAACAAGCAGTGTGGTTAATGCATAATCATCATGCTATAAACTGGAACTCTGGATATACGCCCTTACATAATTTTAAAAGCAGTATGAAAGAGATTACAAAAGAATAAAGTGCTGTTTACGTAAAAGGTGCTGTTCAGAATTAGATTCATTTTAATTTTACCGCGTTAATTTATTATTCAATAGAGCGCGCAAGAGGGTTTTGTTTTATTATTCATTGAAAGCGAGTCAGTATTAGTAATGTGTTCTTCCCTTCAGGCTGACAAATGGTCAAATTGAGAAAGTGCAACGCTTATATTTATTTGTATTTTATATGAATAAATGTTATATAATTCAAAAAAGTGATCTAACAATACATTTCATTCCATGGTCCATTCGAGCCGGCTTGATATCCAAAAATTTAACATAAAAATCATAGAAAAAAGATTGCAGCGTGGTTCCTGTTAGAGAGCATATATTCTACAGTCCGCCAGTCATCTTAGAAAAAAGATTGCAGCGTGGTTCCTGTTAGAGAGCATAGATTCTACAGTCCGCCAGTCATCTTCGAAAAAAGATTGCACCGTGGTTCCTGTTAGAGAGCACAGATTCTACAGTCCGCCAGTCATCGATTTATTTTGCATCGCACTCACACTCGAAGCCGAAGGCATCTGCTAGTCTCACGTGAAACGCCGTCTGCAGCCATCTTCATTCGCAGCCTGGTCCACTATACTTGGGCACGATCAGCTGAAATCAAAACAGTGAGTCTATTTCATATTTTCAACCTTATTTCCTGACATTAGAGTTCATTTTCGCTTGGGTAAAACGTTGTACGGTATGTTAATTGCGTAATCGCGTTTTATTGTTTCAATAATTAATTTTTTTACTTATTTAATACTTTTAATTTGCGTTACTGCTTACTCTTTATTGTCATTTTCCATATTTAAACGAATTTCGGTATTTAAATAAATATATTTCGTTTAATTATTGCGTCGTCTCAAACATATTTAAAATTTGAGAAATATAACTTACAGTTTCGCATTTTATTCATTTATTGTACAATATTCAAACCAATCATGTCATTAAAGGAGCTTACTAAAAAACGTGGAGCTCTAAAAACTCGATTAACAGTTTTTGAAAAATTTCTTGCTAAACAGCACGTAGATGATTCAAATCTTATCCTTGAATTAGAGGCTAGAATTTCTAATATTGAGCCAATAATAAATGAATTTGAAAATATACAGTGCGAAATTGACGGTATTTCTGAGGATCTTTCTGAAGAATTAAAATATAGAGAATCATTTGCAAATTCATATTATTCATTAATAACACAAGCAAAATTAAAATTAAATTCAGTTTCGAGACCGAATCAAATTCAAAATAATGTCAATTCAGAACAAATAAATATTAATCAAATTAATTCGCAAATTAAATTGCCTACTATTCAGTTACCTAACTTTAAAGGTTCTTACGAAAATTGGCTTGAATTTCATGACATATTTGACTCATTAATTCATCAAAATATGGGAATAAACCCAATTCAAAAATTCCATTATCTGAAGGCATCTCTGGGTGGTGAAGCGGCGCAAGTTATCAGTTCGTTAGAGACTTCGGCCGCGAATTATGATGTAGCATGGAGTTTGCTCTGTGAAAGGTTTGCAAACAAGCGTCTTTTGATTTACAATCACACAAAAGCGTTATTAGGTTTACAGCCTATTCAAAAGGAATCATCTTCTCAATTACGACAAATGATTGATAACATATTAAAAAACGTACGTTCACTAGAATCATTCCCAAGTAACATTTTCACCTGCGTAATGATCTGCAAATAATCTGTATATGATTATATAAAATACTGTTTTGGACGCACTTATGCAGGTAAATGATCTGCGAAACTGCTGTATATTACTTTCATTTCATGTGTAAAAGGTCGTTTGCAGAACCCGTGCAGGTCTGCCATACTCCTGTATAAAACCTATATTTGATGGATTTGAAGATGATATGCAGAAATAATTAAAATAAAATAAAAGTATACCTTAACTCTACATTTTAATTTTATTTCAGGTAATTATCAAATATGATATACAATATTATTTTATTACTTCTATTTACTAAATCTACACAACATAAACTTTTGAATTATTTAAAACCACTTTTACCATTTTTTTTTCACCTTTCTTACGCGGGGATTCGATCCTGGTCCACCATCCATCGCCTAATTGAAAGTTTGTCGTCTTACCCACTCGGCTATAACGACACTTATATAGCTACGGTCACTATCGTCATTTAAAACTACTTTTCGCAATAAATAAATTTTTCAGTAGTCAATCATGATCAGAATTTTCCAGTTTCATTTTTATTTTTAAACTGTTATAAAAGTTTTAAGTTTTTGTTGATATTTTTTAATTTGGAATAAAACATATTCTTCTTTTTTATGTATTTTATTTTTTATTTCTAAAGTTTTATGCAAAGGAAATGTATGGTGTATTGGCACAAATACGGTTTGTTCTGATGAAACAATTGATACTAATTTACACAATATATCATTAAATGAATACATATTAATTTTGTGAAACTCATATTTCTCTGTTTGAAATATAAACAAATGAGTGGACAACAAAGGAGTATCAAAAAACTCTTTAAAGTCTTTTAAAGTTGCTTCATATATACCTTTAAAATTCGCATATTCCATAGCTATAATTTCTTAAAGTACATAAACCATATAACAACTCACCCATTAGTGTTCGAGGATCGTTAGGTAAACGCGAATTATAAGTTTTGTTTAACAGTAACGGTTTTAAAGCAACCTGTGAAATGTTAAATTCAATTGCCCAATTTCTTAGAAATGACGCAAAAATATGTATGATTTTCTTTTAAATGGTATTGTTCGTCAACTTCAAGCACATCTATTTATGATAAATCCATGTCGAAATCATTGTTAGATCCTTCGCCATTTTCAACAAGTTCAATCGTTATTTCTTAATGAGGTTTTTATCGAAAATTTATGTATATCTTCGTTATATTTTCCTTCATTTCACCTTTTTATCCATATCAATTAAATATGAATAATATAATAGGAGATGGAACTGTCAAACGTAAAAAAGTAGATATATAGATATATCATCTGCTTATAATATATATGCTATTATTTTGAAGTAGTAGATCTATATTTTATTTATATAAAGATATCATTAGAATTCTTACTGCAAATAGTCTGCATATAATATTCATTTTCATATTTGTCTGCTTAGAGTTTGCTATTATTCTGCAATAGTAGATCTGTATTTTATTTATATAAAGGTGTCATTTGCAGAGAATTCTTACTGCAAAATGTCTGCATATAGTCTTCATTTTCATATCTTTTATTTGAAGACATTATGCAGGACACAACTGCATTTCCTTTGTCAGTAAATGTCTTATGCAGGAAATATCTGCAATTTTAAACAGTATGCAGGTGATATGAAGTACATCTTTGGGTAAAGGTAATATGATGATTATATGCAGATTACTTCTATTTCTACAGATTATCTGCAGTTGATATACAGTTATAAAAATGACTGCAGGCTCTTTGCAGTGCATTTGCAGTTAATTTATGCAGGTCTGTGTTACTTGGGTTGCAACAACCTGTAAATTCATGGGATACTCTTTTGATATTCATGGTGGCTAGTAAGCTGGATTCTACCACCGCAAGAGAATGGGAGTCATATAAATTCGACGGTGAACTTCCTACCTTTAGCGATATGATTTCCTTTTTAAAAGGCAGAGCAGATCTTCTCGAAAAATTAGAGTTATCTAAACATTCATTCAAAGTTGAAAAGCCATCTTTAAAGTTTACAAAACATTCATTCGTCTCTTACGCAAACATGCGCATTTTGCAAGGAATCACATAAGGTATATAATTGTCCCAAATTTTTAAAGCTTTCAGTACAAGAGCGTATCAATCAAGCAAAGGGCTTCAAGCTTTGCACAAATTGTCTTCACACCGGGCATTTCAGCTCACAGTGCAAATACGGTTCTTGCAAAAGGTGCAAGGCAAATCATCACACCCTTTTGCACATAGAAAAGGAGCCTATCAATTCAAATGATAATGCAATACAACAAGCACCATCTCAATCTGAACCGCAGATTTTATTTTTAAATCATTCAAGTCTAAGTCAAACGATCTTGTCTACAGCTGTTATTCAAATACTTGATAAAAACGGTAGGGCTCATAATTGCAGAGCTCTTCTAGATTCTGGCTCTCAATCAAATCTTATAACTTCTGAAATGTCACAAAAATTAGGTTTATCTGAATCTGATATAAATATCTCAATAGTTGGAGTAGGCCAAGCAGTCTCAAATATTCGCTTAAAATGCACCGCGAAAATTCAATCAATGCACTATTCTTTTCATACGTCACTTATTTGCTTGATCGTACCCACAATTTGCGATCGACTTCCAATGTCTAGTTTCAAAATTGATAAATTAAACATTCCGAAACATTTGAAATTGGCCGATCCAGAATTTCACAAGACATCTAAAGTTGACATTCTAATAGGTGCTGACACATTTTGGCACATTCTTTGTATAGGGCAATTTAGTTTAGGGCCTTCTGCTCCCATAATGCAGAAAACACGATTCGGTTGGATTATTTCTGGTCATTTTAGTGATAAGGAAAACTCAATATCTTATTCTAATTTCATAACTAATGAAAAATTAAATACCCAACTTCAAAAGTTTTGGGAACTCTTTCCAAGGATGAGTCTATTTGCGAAACTCATTTTTCCTCTACCTTTAAGAGAGACACATTCGGTCGTTTTATTATCGACATACCTCTAAAAAACTCTCCTGAGAGTTTGGGTGATTCTAGTCACCAAGCTTTGAAGCGTTTTTATAGTTTGGAAAGAAAACTTCAGGCCAATCCTATTTTAAAGAAAAAATACACTCAGTTCATGGAGGAGTATATCGAATTGGGTCACATGTCCAAGATCGACATTAATCATCGTGATCTTTCCACATCATATTATCTTCCTCATCACGGGGTTCTAAAGGAAGATAGTCTCACTACGAAGCTTCGCGTAGTGTTCGACGGATCTTCTCCGACTTCTTCCGGTCTTTCTCTGAACGACATTCAACTTTCTGGCCCTACAATACAAGATGATTTATTCGCGATTCTATTACGTTTTAGGCAGCATGCTTTTGTTGTTTCTGCCGAAATCACGAAAATGTATCGACAAGTTCTTGTTAATCCAGAGCAAAGATCATTGCAACAAATATTCTGGCGTTCTTCGCCGTCCGATTCGGTTGAGACTTATCAATTAAACACTGTCACATATGGGACAGCCTCAGCTTCCTTTCAAGCTATTCGATGTTTATTTCAACTTGCATCCGACAATGAAAGTCTTTATCCAATTGCTGCCAAGGCTATTCGTCATGATTTCTATGTTGACGATTTATTGACTGGCGGAGATTGTGTTACTGAACTTTCAGAACTTTGCGCAAATATAAGCGATATTTTGAGCAAGGGTTGCTTCGAAATTAGAAAGTGGGTGTCGAATAATTCATCCGTTCTATATCACTGGAGTAGACTATGCTGGTTATTTTCTGTTAAAGGATCGAAAGGGGCGTGGTTGCAAACTTTTCAAGTCTTATATTGCATTATTTATATGTTTTACCACTCGTGCTGTTCATTTGGAACTAGTAACCGATTTAACCACACCGTCCTTTATGTCTGCTTTTAAACGCTTTATTAGTAGAAGAGGAGTTCCACACAAAGTGTATTCAGATAATGGAACAAATTTTCAAGGTGCTAGTCGCGAGTTAAAGGAATTAGCCGATTTTTTAAAAACAAATCAAGATAATATTATTAATTCTACCTCAAATGAGGGTATTCAATGGCATTTCATACCTCCTCAAACACCACATTTTGGAGGTTTGTGGGAAGCCAATATTAAATCAATGAAATCTCACTTAAAACGGGTAATAGGTAATGCAAATCTGACATACGAAGATTTTAACACGGTACTTACCCAAGTGGAGTCAATTCTAAACTGTCGTCCGCTATCACCTCTCTCGTCAGATCCTAATGATCTACTTCCCTTGACTCCGGCTCACTTTCTGATTGGTCGGCCTCTTACTGCACTACCTGAGCCTGACGTTACTGCGATAAGTGAGAACCGTTTAAGTCATTTTCAACGCCTTCGTCAGTTGGTACAGCACATTTGGTCAAGATGGTCCAAAGAATATATTTCTGAATTACATCAAGAACGCACCAAATGGAAGCAGCATTCCAATAGCGTCAGTAATGGTACGCTAGTTCTTATAAAGGACAAATTTTTACCTCCTTTGGTTTGGCAGTTAGGCCGCATAATCGAGCTACATCCTGGTCTTGACGGAGTTGCTCGCGTTGCTTCAATTAAAACTTCCAAAGGAATCATCAAACGTGCAGTTTTCAACATATGTCCACTTTCAGTGCAGTGACTAATATAGAAATATCTAAAACACTCAAGTGCAATTATATTCATTTTTATTTTTACTTATTTTATATATTTTTCTTTGATACTTACCTGTATAAATGTTGTATCTCTTTACCTTTTGTAGACATTATTATTGTTCGAATTGTTGAAAGGTTACACTCTTTCAAGGCGGGCGGCCTGTTCAGAATTAGATTCATTTTAATTTTACCGCGAATAATATAACTCGGTTCGAAAACTTAGTTTTTAAAAAATTTTATTTTAATAATATTACAAAATATAAGAGACCGAAAGCTTTGAACAATAATATCAGACTGAAAATAAAACGAAATAAATGTAAAAAGAAAGCTATTGTCACGCCTTGCTGACTAGAATTAGATTCCAAGAAAAATAGTCTTGGTCAGCATGTTGCATTATATAATTCCTCCCTCCTTAGAAAGATCCATACGGGGTGTGGATCGATTGGTTATTCATCATCTTCGATTGGGCTCCGCTGATCATGGATGGTTGAT
Source organism: Altica lythri (assembly GCA_964028335.1). Classification (NCBI taxonomy): domain Eukaryota; kingdom Metazoa; phylum Arthropoda; class Insecta; order Coleoptera; family Chrysomelidae; genus Altica; species Altica lythri. The sequence goes on along the minus strand of OZ034806.1, from coordinate 4,242,565 downwards.
GGATTTTGCTTTATGAATTTGGATCTAATATATCTGACGAAAAATATAATTAATAGAATGATCACAAGTCCATATAATGGTGTAGTCCACATGGGTACATCAGAATTTGGTAAACCTTTTAGACTGACTTCATTAATTAATTCCTGTTCTTTTTGAAGTTGATGAATTTTGTCAAGTGGAATTTCTTGTATGTTAAGATATTTTCGTTTTTGGTAATCCACTTTATTTACTGTAATTTCGGGTAGAAATAGTGGCTGACCAGGGATGATGTCATCATGGTTAAAATATTTGCCCTTGGAAGTTTGGAAGTTGCAACCTGTTGGCACCTCCAGGAAATAAGTCCCTTTAAGAACTGCTAAATCGGATTTGAAACAAGTCAGCTTAATTTTTGTTTCCTCTGGGAAAATTCCAATATAATGGGCTGGATTTATGATTTCTATAATTTCGTTTTCGATTTTAACAGGGAAGATTTCACAAGAAGGTATTTCTTTGGTCCCTAATTTTAGTATCTGCTGAATACAGTCTTCGGTCTCAATTGTCTCTAGTTGTTTTGTCCGGGAACAGAAATATATTGGATGTATTTTCTTGCATTCTTCGTAACCATACTCATAGTGATTATTTTGTATTGCCAAGAAGGGTTTAGGTGGGATCATAATGGAATTATTTTTTGTAGGGATGGAATATAAGTGGTAATATGAATATAATTCAGGGTAAGTTATAGGAAAGTGAACAACAAAAACGATTCTATTTTTAGAATAATAAGATTCTACACTAAGAATATCATAATATTTGTGTAAGTCAACGAGATTAGTTCCAAAGCTAGATTATCTATTGAATAATGTTTTAATAGTATTTTAGTAATAAATTCTAGATCTTCGATTTTTAAAATACTGTAATGAAGAATCTTTAACCTTGCAAACATAATAGAATTTTCAACGTTATCTAGAATATTTGTTAAAATTTTAAGAACGGCCAATATTTGGTCCAAAGCATTTTTTGCCATGAAAAATCCTGAGAAATCTGAAACGAACTTTTCTAGTTCTGAACTAAGTTCATTAACCTTTTCAGCAATTTCTTTTTCATTTTGTTTTATTAGCGAAATACTACTATTGTAATCGTCTATGATTTTCCTAGTTAATGAAATTTGTTTATTTAATGTGACCGCTATATCTTTTTGATTAGTATTTAAAGTAAGAATCGCTTCATCGTATCTTTTACCATCTTCGGCATCTAAATTTCCAGATATACTTTTAAAAATAGTACCTAGACCATCTATGATTCCACGTTTAAATCTTTTATTATAGTGTAAAAAGTTTAATTTATCTTTACATTGTTTAATTTGAAAATCAGCTGAGTTTATTGAATTTTTAAGTTCATCTGCGTACAATGGATTTTTTGTTTTGATTGTTTGATTTATATATTCAAATTGATAAATAATTTTTATGAGTTCATCTTTTATAGGGTTTAGGTCGAAATAATGGATGAAAGAATGATAGGTGGATTGTAATTTTGCATAACCCAATTTATAGGGCAATACACCTGGATTGGATTCCAAATTGGTGATTTTAATTTCCTGTGTTTGACTGGCTGCTGCCAGGGTTAGAAGAAATCTGCAATGGGACAACGTTTTGATTAGCTAAGGGTCTTTTTAAATTATTTTTGTGATAAGTTGAAGTTATGATTTTATTTCTATTTGAAACTGATGGTGTTTTATTTCTGTATGTTTTAACTTTAATATTGTCATTCTTTTTAACTGTACGTACTACGAATCTAGGTTTAGCTTTGTTGCGAGCTTTTGATTTATGATAAATTCTAGTGCCTGGATCATAGTTTAATGGTTCGTGGCGAGTTTCATTTATTTTATTTAAGTTATTTTCCTTTTCCGTTGCCATTTTTTGGTTAAGAAACTTATACATTTCTGTTGTTAATTCTTTATGTTTGTTGATATAATCGGAATACAATTTTTGATTAAGGTCTATACTGAAAGGACTGTTAATGTCTAAATGACCCGAGATTACTTCAATGGGACGTTGTTTAGTTACAGAGTGAATAGTACTATTATAACCAAGAATAGCGTACGGCATTTGATCTAAAATATTGCAATTCTTTTGAGTTTCCTGTAAAATTCTTATATGTTCGATTAAGGTTGAATGAAACCTTTCGATTATGCTGTTTGAATTGGGATTAAAAGCTGTTGTGTAATGAAGTTCGATTTTATGTAATTTTGCAAAATCTTCGATGACATGATTTTTCAATTCTGTACCTCTGTCTAATACTAGCATTTTTGGAGAACCGTGATGGGTAAGAAAATTAATAAACGCTTTTGCGATATGAATTGCAGTTAACCCTGTTAATGGGTATGCTTGTGCATACTTTGAAAATCTATCTATGATTGTTAAGAATTTTTGACCTTTTATTGAAAATACATCGGCATGAACGATTTCGAATGGCTTATTTGGTGTAGGGGTTAATTCAAATTTCTGTTTTGGTGGATTTCTGTCATACTTCATTGTTTGACATAATTCACAGTTATTTATGTATTTAGTAACAGTACTTCTAATATTTGGCCAATAGAAACGTTTTTTAATTTCCGTTTCTGTTTCCAATTTGCCCCTATGGTTTGTTTTACCTGTATGACATAATTTTACCGATTCTACTTGTTGATCATGTGTTACCACATCTTCTAATATTTTTTTACAAATTATTGCTCTAAAAGCTGAATTTTTAAATGTGTTTTGTAATGTGGTACACAATCGAGGTATTAACTCTTGTTTGTCTAAATTGATAGCAAATAATTTCTTTGTCGAAGTAAACTCTTTAAATGTATTTATTATTTCTTTGTCAAAGTTTTCTTCCGAAATTTGTATAATAGTTCTAGTTTTATTTTCGAATAATCGCATGACCTTTGGTAATGCTGGGGAATGATATACAACTTTTAAAAATATTTGATTTTGAAAATTGTTAATCGCTGATTCCGAAATAGGAATTTCTAAAATTGGGTCTTCAATGTTAGTGTGAATAGTTTCATTGTCGTCATGAGTTTGGGCATTTTGACAGATGTCGTTGATTATATTATCTAATTCATTTGAATTAGGTACTTCGTCTACGTTAGCAATTATTGAATCTAAATCAATATCAACGATTTGATTTTCATTATTATTAGAATTATTCTGGTTATCTAAAGGATTTGTTTTATTTAAAGATACATCGTTGGTGTTAAGTTCGTTAATCTTTATTCGAGAAAGCGCATCTGCATTTTTATTTAAACATCCCTTTTTATAGAGTATCGTATAGTCGTACTCTTCCAGTTTAAGTCTCCAACGAGTAAGGCGAGAATTTGGTTCTTTTATCGAAAAGAGCCAATGTAATGGTTTATGATCGCAATAAATTAATATTTTTCTTCCATAGATGTAATGACGAAAATATTTCATAGCATATACAATAGCGAGGAGTTCCCTTTCTATTGTACTATAATTTTGCTCACTTTGATTAAGTGTTCTAGAGGCATAAGCGATTGGTCTGTCTTTGCCTACAGGTCCTTGTGAAAGTACGCCGCGGATTTCAAAAGCGCTAGCGTCTGTTGTCAAAATAAAAGTCTGTGAAAAATCTGGATATATCAAAATTGGATCATTAGATAATAATTCCTTACAAGTTTCAAAACATTTTATATATTCATGGTTAAAATCGATTTTTGCTCCCTTTTTTAAACACGACGTTAAGGGTTTTGTAATTTTTGCAAAATCCGGGATAAATTTTCTGTAATAACCTAGGAGACCTAGGAAGGCTTTGATTTCTTTAGTTGTTTTGGGAATTGGATAATTTTTTATAGCCTTAATTTTATCCGGGTTTGGTTTTATTCCCTCTGGAGTAATTATATGCCCTAAGTATGCGGTTTCCTTTTGAAGAAATTCGCATTTATCCAACTGGACTTTAAAATTTGTATCGCGAAGGCGTTGAAATACCTTCTTTAGATTAACCATATGCTCTTGCAGTGACGTAGAGTAAATTATAATATCATCTAAATAAACGAGGCATATTTTGCCTATTAAATCTTTTAAAACGTCTTCGATTACCCTCTGCATAGTAGAAGGAGCATTTTTTAAACCGAAGGGCATCCGCAAGTATTCATACTTACCACCTTCGACGGTAAAAGCTGTTTTTTGGATATCATCAGGGTGCATCTCAATCTGATGAAACCCTGACGCTAAATCAAGGGTTGAGAAGTAATTACACTTCCCTAGCTTGTCTAGTATATCGGATATATTGGGAATAGGATATCGATCATCGATAGTCTTATCATTGACCTGTCGATAATCGACAACAATTCTCCATTTCTTTTTTCCTGATGCATCGGCCTTTTTGGGCACGACCCAAATTGGGGATGACCAAGGCGAATAACTTGGTCTAATTATATTTTGTTGAAGCATTTTTCGGATTTGGGAATTTACCTCTTCCCTATGAATATATGGGTAGCGATAACTTTTTGAATAGACAGGAATTTCATCCTTAGTGAGAATTTTATGCTTGATTCTATTAGTAAATGTTAAAGCATTTTCTTCCCTATGGAATATATCGGAATATTTACTACATAGATTTAAAATTTCCCTTTTTTCTTCATCATTTAAATGATCTGTTCTAATTAAATCAATAATATCTTTGTTTTCAAAATTATCTAACCTGGGTTCAACACTCATATTATATAATTCAAAATCATTTTTTATAGCAATACATTGAATGGGATATAATATCGTAAAATTTGTATCGTCTTCCGAAGTATTATGAACTTCGACTAATGCCCAGCCGTTAATAGCCGTAGTTAAAGTTTCAGGTATTATACAATTTCCAATAATTTGCTGTGGTATTAAAATTTCTCCAAATTTGATTGTTACAGGAATTTTTACTTTTGAAACCGTTTTGCCAAACAAAAGTTTCGGATGTATTTCTTTTGGTGAGGCATTGAAATAAAATATTGGTAAAACTGCATTACGAGAAATTAATTTTAAATTAGGAATATCTATACACATGCTTAAGCTTTGTAATAAATCTACTCCAATTAATCCATCAAATATGCAATGAAATTTATAAACATAAAATTTAATACTGGAATTTTCATTAAACTCTGAAAAAGCCGGTATAGTTACTGAGAAATTATGATTAGATGAACCGAAGGATGTTGACACCGTGAAATGATCTTCAACCTTGTAATCGGAGAAATACTTATCAACACATTCCGGTGATAAAAAAGATTTGGTTGCACCTGAATCTATTAGAAGTTTTAAAGGCGGTGAATTTATTTTTATATAAGGCAATTGCCGTTGATCGTGAGAATTATGATATTCTATCAAGTTTCCGAATTTTGAAGGCTGTCCACCTGAAAATTTTCAGAATTTTGATTTATATTCGAATCGTAAAATTCATTTTCGAAATCAGTTTCTTGAGAATTATTAAATTGATTTCCATTATTTTGCATTTCGCATTGTTCTACATTATGCAATTCTTCAGAAACCCAATTACGATTTTGTGCGTATTGATTGCGTGTGTTATTAAAAGATTGTCTAGAAGTGGTGCTCATGGGTTCCGGTTTAGGAAGTTGATTTCGATTAAAATTTGGGTTTGGTTTCCAAACATTAGTACGGGGACCAAAAACTTCTTGGTTAGTGAAAAATCTTTGATTATTAACTGGTCTTGGTTGAATATTTATGGGCCCGGTAGGAAAGGTATTATTTTGCTGGTTACTAGTACCAGGTTGAGAATAAGATTGACGATTATTATTGAAATTGCCAAAATTCTGTTGATAATTAGAACGATTTGAATTATTAAAATGGGGCTGTTGATGTCTGTTAGAATTATAATTGTGTTTTGGGTTATTATTATTATTTCTATGATTATGAGAATTAACTTTTGGTTGCTGTTGACCATTATTTAAATGAACTTGTTGCATATATTTAATGTTATCTTCTTTTCTAATAAAATTAATAGCATCTAACAAGGTTTTGGGTTCTTTAGTACGAACCATAATACCATATGGATTACGTAATCCTGCTAAAAATACTTGTAAAGCTTGATTGCTATACATTTTTTGTTTAAATTTACGGAGATTAACATCTCTTTCATGTAATGCCAAATAATTAGACATAGAGTTCAACAATTTCCTGACTCTACCATGAAAGTCGTAAGGGGATTCGTTGGAACCTTGTCTTAAATTATTTAAATCTAAAGATAAACAGTTTTCATCTCTAGGATCACTAAAATTGCGAATAAGCTCTTGTTTTATTTCCTCAATAGTAGTACATCCACTAATATTAATTACTTCGCGAGCTGGTCCTGTCAATTTACTAATGACAGTTCTAAAAATTATAACATTTTGATAATTTCGCGGATTTGTTGAATCAATAAAATGATTTACTATACTTTCTACGCTTTCTAAGAAAAATTGAAGTTCATTCTCGTTACCATCAAATTCTGGAATGGTTTCGGCATGAACTTTTGAAAAAATTGGAAGAGACATTTTAATGTAGTTTCTTTCTAAAAGACTATCACTAATATTTATTGAATTAAAACTTTTTATTACTGAATCTAACTCGCTAAATCGTTCTCGCTGTCACAGATGGAATCGGAACAAATAGAGGAGTCTGACATGTACAAAAATAAATCAACTTACAGTACGGTTTTCATCTGCATTGAAGTCCAACTGCAATAATTCGGTATCGGTCTGGAATAACTGGTACCACTATGGTCCAAGGAATTGTCAATAACACTCGATAAAGTTCGAAAACTCAAAAATTAGTTCAAAATGTTCGAAAATAGTCACTTCACTATAGAAATAGTTAAAGTTGTCCTCGATGGATACTTCGTGACTATCCTACTGACTGCGCCAATAATATAACTCGGTTCGAAAACTTAGTTTTTAAAAAATTTTATTTTAATAATATTACAAAATATAAGAGACCGAAAGCTTTGAACAATAATATCAGACTGAAAATAAAACGAAATAAATGTAAAAAGAAAGCTATTGTCACGCCTTGCTGACTAGGATTAGATTCCAAGAAAAATAGTCTTGGTCAGCATGTTGCATTATATAATTCGCGTTAATTTATTATTCAATAGAGCGCGCAAGAGGGTTTTGTTTTATTATTCATTGAAAGCGAGTCAGTATTACCTAGTAATGTGTTCTTCCCTTCAGGCTGACAAATTGTCAAATTGAGAAAGTGCAACGCTTATATTTATTTGTATTTTATATGAATAAATGTTATATAATTCAAAAAAGTGATATAACAATACATTTCATTCCAGGTGCTGAGAAGGCATGTTATTTGAGGAAGTATTCTTTGGCACCAATTATTGAACTGGAAGAGCATCCACCGTTAAAGAAATCTACTCCTAGATGTTTTTACCATAATAATAATTTAAGTATTTGTGCTTTAACAAACGTATTTCACTTGTATGACACATTTAAAATGCAATAAATATTATTTTTTAAATGTTTTTTATACTTTTTTCCTAAATATTGAAATTCTGAATATTTAGAGAGGAGTCTTAATTAAGAACAAAAAATTTAAAAAAATATTTTATTAACAAATTAGTATTGTTTTACAATTTGAGTTAACGGGCTGAATGAAAATTCTTTTTCATGAAGGATTAAACAATAAGCTGATACACTTGTTGAAGTTGCTACGTTCGTTTCAAATTCAATTCTTAGTACAACTATCCAGATTTTATCACTTCTTTTTGTCTTGCACAATCAATGTGAATTAAAGGACTTTTATCTTTAAATTCTTTAGGATTACATATAGGTTGATTTATTAAAAGGTAATAATAACTTTGTTGAAAATTGGCAAAATCTAAATTTAAATCACTATATGGGTAGCGTTCACTATTTAAAAAAACTGTAATATTTTTCAAATAACAATGATCAAATTTACTTCTATCTTGTTGAATTTCAGATTTTCTACCATTTTGAAATGCTAGAATTACGTGACGAGGACTTTCCAACTTTGTGGTTGTTTTTACCGCCCAAGTGTGGCGTGTTGTATTATTTAATGATGGATATTCTATTAATTCCCATGATCTGAACTTTAATCGAAGCTCAGTATTACTGTGTGCAATCTTAATTGTTGACTTAGACTTGGTGTAACGTGTGGGACATACCAATAAACTTTAGACAATTCAATTTTAGGTTTTTCTGTCTCATCAGTGCTTATAATACAATCTACATTATCGTTAGCTAGGATTAATATTAATTCCTGTTTCATATTCATTATATTTTTTTTTAAATCTTCAAAAAAGCCAGACAATATTCTTAATGGAATACACACATTGAACGAACCTTCGGAATCTACCAAAATGCTTTCATTTTCCCTTTTTGGAAACCAACCAGCATTTTGTAGAAGTATACTCTCATTTTCACTTAAACTAAGATAATTTTTTATAGTTGAGACAAGACCTACACCCCTTACTGAATCAATTATGACACCGCCTAATTCATAACGAAGTTCCCGAAACAGAAATGTTACACCATTATTAACAAATTTTAATTTACTTGGAACCTTGTCTTCATGTGTTAGCAGTTTTCCTTCAATGTAAAGGTAGCTTTTAGATGGTAAAGTGTAGGCATCGAGGTCTTGAATAAGAATTCTTATCTCATCGTTATAATTCAATTTTCCTGGGATATAAGGTTGATAAATGTGAAATTGATAGTCTTGAATGGTGTTATCATTTAATGGTTGACCAGTTACGTAAAGGGTTTCCATTATACTAATACTTTAAAACCTAGTGTTTTTAAAAAGAGACGATTAGCAGATGTTATCCAATTAATAGTATTTTTGGGACTCACAGATCTAGGTCTCTTATATAATCTTTTATAGTCATCGGATGGGATGGAAAAAATGAGAAATGTTGATCGTTTTAACGCTCAAGGGGAAATACAAAATAGTCTGTGGTGCTTCTATAATTTTATAGCCGCTAGGAACCGTTGGAAAGAATTGATGAATAATGTGAACAGGGCTTCCATTTAAATAAGCACCTACAATCAATGCAAATAGAATTAGTAGGATTAATTTTAACAGGTTCGTCGGATGAATAAGTTATTCCGGGATTAAGTCGTACTGTATTTGTAAAACCTAATATTTTACCAATTGAATTTGGGTTATTAAAAGAGAAAATGCGATTATATTTTACAAATACCTTCCCTGTATTTATATCTGGAATTATATTAATAACAGCACCCACATCAACGTCAGTCATATATCGTTTTAACTTTTGTTCAATGTCTATTAGTTCATACGAGCCTACTGGTAAATAGTATGTTTGAATATTCAGCTGATCACCCAATTGAAAAACATTGATCAGCTATATTGGGAATGTTGTTAAAAGTATAAAAGTTTGTTAATCCAATTTCAGAATTAACATCATCTTTTAAATATATTGGTGGATTAAAATTATAACTTAAAATGGAAAAATTTCCTGAGAATGTAAGACTATACGACATACTCGACAAATACTTTATTTTAACTATCAGTTTATTATTATAAAGGTTATATAGAAAATTTAAGGAATGGTGACCAAATTTGTATGAATTAAATGGCTGAATAGGCTCATAGTTTCAGATTATATTTGCAGGTCCATTACTTTGAAAATATTTTATTACACTTTTTGGAGGAGGTAGATCACCATACGAAATCAAAATATATTATTGTATTATTATTCCTTATATATCCTGTCCAGTGCGTACCTTTGCCATGTTTTGAATCCATATTTATAATACCACTTTCTTTGTGACGAATACGTTTTGGAAGCGAATCCCTTATAAAAACACCTCGAAAATATGGAATTTTCAACAATTTTGAATATTTAATTAGATCCAAATTTGTTAATGCATGTGCATGGCGAGGTATTACTAGTTTTTTGAATAGGGTTTAAGATACATGCCAGATCCTTTTCGCAATCTTAAACCTTTTCCTTTTTGTTCCATTGCTAAGTCTTGTCGCTTTTGTTCCTCTAACTGAAGGCGATTGGATTTTCCATCGTTAATTGCTTTGGCTATCCCTGCAGCACCACTGCCTACAGCCCCTAACGCACCTAGAGCTCCTAAAAGGGCTGGTAAAAGAGGAAAAAAATTCCCTTTTTAGGTATTTTAATAACCCGTTTTTTAATCCTTTTTTTTTCACCTTTCTTGGTTTTTATACCCATTCCAACCTTTCTTGTACCTTTTTTCTTTTTAACCCCCATTCCTAGTTTCCGTTTAGCTTTCATTGCATTTGTCACCAACCATGCAAGTGCTTTTTGACCTAATGGTGTTTTTTTAGACCCCACCAGATCAGATCCCACGCTTTATTTTCTAATACTTGATCTGTGCGTGCTTTATGTCTATCTTCTAAACTGCTGTTAACTAAATATGACAAATCATGCTTTTTACAAGCTTTGTCTAGTAAGTTTATACCAGAATCCCCTCGAGCAATCCTCTTGTTTAATTTTGTACCAGGTCCACAATATTGATAACCAGGAAAATGTAATTCAAATGGCAATTTATTTATTGCTGAGTTTAGTAACCCACAACCTTTCTTTTTGATTGCTAAACGTGAACTAATGCCCTTCCATATTTTTCTTTATATAGTAACCTGCTTATATATATATATATATATATATATATATATATATATATATATATTATATATATATATATATATATATATATATATATATATTTATATATATATATATATATATATTGAGATGATATGAGTTACTATGCTATATTAAATAAGAATGTAGAATGAAAATCTTATGGCAAATAGAGAAAAGAAAATTTTCTTATTTCGGGTCAGAGCGCAAATGCAGTAACAGTAGGATTAATTATCATCATCTTCTTCATAATTCCTAAAAAAAGAAAAAAGAAAATAGAATAAGGAAAAAAAAATACAAATTCATTACAAAGATTTTTATTTAAAGATTCAAAATGGTTTAATCTACATTATATAAAGTTTCAATAATTGTGAAATTGATAAATGGGAAAAGTAAATAATTAAAAGCTTATAAAATTGCCAATACGTTAGTAATTAAACATTAATTTTTAAATGAATTAAGGGTATAATTAAATAAGAAAATTAAATTATAAAAATATCACAAATAGTTAAAATAAATATTAAAACTTTTACTTACTTTTAAAATATACAAATTTTATCAACCATATTCTAATTTGTTAATAGCTCAAATGCCAAATGAAATATTCTGAAAAAGAGAAAATTATTAGTTTGTAGTGCTAGTAAATTTTATAAGAATAAAAAGAATAATCACTGTTTTAAATTGTAATAATGAATCAAGAATTAGATTTTGTTAGTAATTTTATTTAAATAAGGAATTAGTAGGCGATTAGGTGGTAAGGATGTATAGATTTAGGTTTGTTGAATTTTTCAGTTGTTTTTTTGTTGATTTGATAGAATCTCTCTTGTTTTCTGGTTCTTGATATGTACGTTGTATTAAAAAATTGCTCCGTAGAAATTTTGAGTTTTTTTTGAAAATATTGATAAAAGAAAGTTTTAAATCAGTTTAAAGTATTAATATTATTACAAGGTAACCAGAGAAAGCAATTGGTAAGAGAAAATTACAATATTTTATGAAGAAATAGATACTTAAATTGGGGGTTGAGCAGTATATGGTATAACTGCATTTTAATTAAGTTAATGAAGATTAAACTAATATTTAACAAGAAAGAAAGTCATAATTACATTTACCAGAGGAAGTAGTAGCAGTTTATCTTTTGGTTTGAAAAAGAATTTATTGTTTGATCTCTACAAAGTGTCCTGAAATCTTTGCTGTTCCGGGGAAGAAAGTAGATTGTCCAGAGAAGTGAATCCTGAATCCTGGTTTTCCAGAAGAGGAGAGAAGTTTCATCCAAATGGTAACCACTTTTCACTTGGTACAATAAAGAGTTTTATGTGTTTGATTTTTGTAATTTTGATAAACATTTTTATTTCACTGTTTTATGTATTTAACTAAATTACTATTCACTATTTGATAAGTTTAATTTGAATTGTTTATTAACACAAATCAGAATACTTCATTTCATATATTTGATGCATATTTGGGCTTAACAACGGTTTCTTGAAGTTTGTCACATTTTGAATTAGTAAGGTTAGAAATTTATATACAATTCATGCCTAGAAAACATCATTGGTCTAGGATAGTGTGGTTTTACAGTCATTTTATTGAAAATTTTTATATTAACTGATTTTGAATGTAATTTTGTTGAATATTTGGAACTCTGACCCTGATATAAGGGAATAGCCGGTAGCATATTTAAATAATTCTATTGGAAAATAATTAAATTAAGTTAATTCTTACCTATTCAATATTTATATTTAAATTCAAAATTAATTCATGGTAAGGAATATTTTATAACATAGTACTTGATATAATCAAACAAAGTATTATTCTTACACACAGGTATATGTTATAATATATATATATATATATATATATATATATATATATATATATATATATATATATATATAACTCCATTGATTCATTAACTAAATTAGATTAGATGTTTATTGGGTTGGCTGTTAGCCTGTATCACTGCGACCTTTGCAGATCTATTGTGACCACCCATTATCTCAAGAATAGGATTAGAGAACCTTCTCCAGCCCTGCCCTCTTAATGAGACTTAATAGCCTTGACAGTGGCCACTTCGCATAACTTGGAGCAGCCGGTTTCTCCTCTCCCAGTACTAGATACCGCGTCCTTGCAAGGCCTTCGCATTGGCATAGGACATGAAATGCGGTCTCCTCCTCCTCTTGGCAGTATCGACAGATGTCTTCATCTGCTAAGTTCAACTGACTCATGTGTTTCTTGAGCCGACAATGTCCTGTCAAAAGACATTGCCTCGAAACCCTGAGTGTCCTGGTATCCATGCCAGAGTCAGAGAATTTTGACTTGCGGCATGTGTCAGGGCCCCAACGCAGTCCCACAACAGCTGTGAGCTTATTTTTGCTAAGACTATCGCCTTTAGAGCTGCTTGGCTGTCCGAGTATATGACTACGGTTTTACCCGTTACACCCTGACTTACGATCTCCGTTGCACAGTGTTGTATGGCAGTTACTTCAGCCTGAAACACTGTGGCATACGCAACTAGACTTAGTTGGACTTTTATCCTGTGTCCTCTACTGTATATACCTGACCCTGTGCCTTTCTCAGTCTTTGAGCCATCGGTATACCAAATTGACTCCCCTTGGATTGGGGGGCCATTGTTCTATGTGTCCCTTTCCAGTATTTCTACTCGAAAGTTTCTCACAAAGTTATACCTGGGGACTATCCTGTCCTGAGGCATACTCATTATTTGATCTGCCTTAACCCTATTGTATAACTCTGCTTGCTTTTTGCCTTTTAATAAGGTAATAGGGGCCAGGCCTTGTAGCAGTCTGTGAGCAGTTGCCATAGCCTTGCCCTGAATATTAATTAATCAACAGTGAAGATTGAAAAACAGAAATTTGTTCTTCCGATTACAAATCACGACAGAATTTCAGAAGTTCAGAAGATTGGAAAGCACAGTTGTTTATTTGGATGTGACAGCAAACGATGTTTAATAGTAGGACCATCAGGTTGTGGAAAAACAAATGTTCCATAGTAAATTAATATTTACTTTACGATGAGAAAAAAGAAAAGTCTTAACAAGGATTATTATGTCTTAGAACACGGAGGTATAACATATGTGTTTTTTGTAAGTGGTACCATTGAGTCAGTACAGCATTATGGTTTTAATGGAGCTGTTATGATAAACTCGACAGAATATAAAACTGATGTCTTTTTTGTTTTTTTCAAATTTTTACGATTTTTTATTTTTTTTTATTTTATCGTTTTTATCATATTTTCTCGTAAGTTATCAGGTGTATACTATTTTTTGATTATATTTTGTAATTTATCAATTAAATATATTAGGTAGCAACTGCGACACCTTACGACCCTTACGTCATATTATTTAATTTAGCAAGAATTTGTTAAAATATCTGAGATATAAACTGCGCCACCTTCCGGTGGGGTCATAAACCTTAAGTAAGAATTGCTCGTTTAAATATATGTGATATAAACTGCTCCACCTTACGGTGGCGCCATAGTACTTTATAAGTCGTAATTGCTAGTTTAAATTTATAAGATATTAATTACACCACCTTACGGTGGCCTACTCAGGGTTGGAACTTCATTACTGAACCGCTTAGATGGCGTTGAAGAAGCTAGTTTTGGAGATTTTTTGACAAACATTTTTTTTAGTTTTCATAAAAAATATTTTTCTTTAATAAAAGGTATCCTATGTTACTTCTAATACCTCCAAAAATATGTGTACAAAGTTTCATGATGATCGGTTGAGTAGTTTTCGCGTGAAAGCGTAACAAACAAACTCACATTCACATTTATAATATTAGTAGGGATAGGGATAGGGATTAACTGCACCACCTTACGGTGGCTACTCAGGGTTGGAACTTCATTACTGAACCGGTAGATGGCGTTGAAGAAGCTAGTTTTTGAGATTTTTTGACAAACAATTTTTTTAGTTTTTATAAAAAATATCCTATGTTACTTCTAATACCACCAAAAATATGTGTACAAAGTTTCATGATGATCGGTTGAGTAGTTTTCGCGTGAAAGCGTAACAAACAAACTTACATTCACATTTATAATATTAGTAGGGATAGGGATAGGGATAAACTGCACCACCTTACGGTGGCCTACTCAGGGTTGGAACTTCATTACTGAACCGGTAGATGGCGTTGAAGAAGCTAGTTTTTGAGATTTTTTGACAAACAATTTTTTTAGTTTTCATAAAAAATATTTTTCTTTAATAAAAAGTATCCTATGTTACTTCTAATACCTTCAAGAATATGTGTACAAAGTTTCATGATGATCGGTTTAGTAGTTTTCGCGTGAAAGCGTAACAAACAAACTTACATTCACATTTATAATATTAGTAGGGACTAGACACTCAACAACCGGTGCAATTCCCAGTCAAGTCAATAAAAAAAATTCTGAATACATAATAGCTTTTAAATACCTAAAAACTGTTGATAAAAGAAAAAGGAAATTTAAAAAAGGAGATTTTGTTAGGATAAGCAAATATAGACATGCATTTTCCAAAGATTACACCCCATCGTGGACAAATGAAATTTTTAAAATACGTAAAGTTCAAAACACAAATCCAATCAGGTACTTGTTAGAGGATTCCAAGAATAATGAAATCCAAGGCGGTTTTTACACTGAAGAATTACAAAAAGTTATGTAACCAAATGACTACTTAATTGAAAGAATAGTAAAAAAACGGGGAGGAAAGGCTTTGGTAAAGTGGCTTGGAATGAACGAAACGTGGATTGATATAAAAAACTTAATTATATAAAATCTTTTTGAAATAAAAATACATTATCATATTACATTTTTATTTATTTGAGCTAACATTTTATTTCTATGCTCTATGGATAGTATTGGA
Source organism: Altica lythri (assembly GCA_964028335.1). Lineage (NCBI taxonomy): Eukaryota > Metazoa > Arthropoda > Insecta > Coleoptera > Chrysomelidae > Altica > Altica lythri. The sequence goes on along the minus strand of OZ034806.1, from coordinate 4,227,093 downwards.
GTGATAATTTTATCAAATTCCTTAATTTTTTGTTGAAATCAAAAACGATCCAAAGCTTTTAGTTCCCAGTAAATCTTCCTAGATCTAGATGATCGATATGCAAAACTCCAGGTTATGAGATAGTAAATTTTGTTATTTTTTTCATTGAATCGTACTGTCTTCATTGCAAGATCTCGGGATATTTGTATATAATTTCCATTAATAAAGTATATTTGAAAGGACTCATCTGCTTTATTGGTTCCACAACATCCAGAGCAGTATCTATTACATTATCAGAGCCTTTGATACCCACCTGTAGTATTTTAAAGCATGTAATAAACTGCTGGTTTTTTAATATCTCTAACGAATCGTTTATTAAAGGCAACAGTATCCATAGCTCCATTAAAGAAGCGGCTCCCAACCGTATTGATGATTGGGGAGTTAGTATTTCTAAAACTTTGTTCTGTTCAAACTGTTTAAAATGTAATATAAAATCTCCTGCATCTACTGTTTCTTGATTTGCTGTCGAATTTAAGAAATTATTAATTTTTTCTTCATAAGCCATGAACTCTTTCCAATCTTTCTCCGTAAAGACAATTGACCTGTTTTTACTGCCTGAAAATACAACACATGGAGCAAAATTTAGCTGATAGGATAAACAGGTTGTCACTTCTTTTGACTTTGATTTGTTTAAATAAGAAGTAAGTTTACCCACAAAAATATCTTGACAAGCCATTTTACTTTCTGGTGAAGAGAAATTAAAAATCGTATTTTATATAAATTTAAAAAAAGTCCAAAGGTTATTAGGTTACTAAAAGGAAGTCCTAAATTTATTTTTAGATCTAAAAGTCGAAACAGAAATTTATAAAATCCAGGAAGTACAAAGTTTATTAGGTTACTAAAAGGAAGTCCTAAATTTATTTTTAGATCTAAAAGTCCAAACAGAAAATCATAAAATCCAGGAAGTACAAAGTTTATTAGGTTACTAAAAGGAAGTCCTAAATTTGTTTTTAGATCTAAAAGTCTAAATAGGAAATCACAAAATCAAGGAAGTACAAAGTATATTGGGACACTAAAACGAAGTCATAAAATAAAAAAAAAAATGTGAGCCGTCACGGGACGCCTGGCAGATGTGAAACATTGACATTAACCCGTGCCTAAATCATAAGACATTGCCAATTTAAATAACATGGCATTTTTGCACTTTTTGTCGTTAATTTTTTTACTGAAACAAATGTAGCTAAAAATAATTAAATATCTATTTCTGGTAGGAAATTTGCAATAAATTTGTCATCAGAGTTAAATTCACGATTTTTTTTTGTAATTTTCACCATAATTTTTATTTATATCAAACTAAATACATATATATAGGTAATAAAATTAACAAATACAAAATTTGGATACAAAATAAAGTATATTATCGCTTATAAATAATAGTATCACAATGGTATCACAATATTTATTGTACGTTTTCTCAGATTGCTCACAGATGTCGATAGATTACAGAACGAAAATAAATTTAAAACGTGATTTCGTTTAGCTTTTTATTTAATTACCTTAAATTCAATAATCTTAAAAAAGGAAATTATTAAAACACAAATTTATATAGAAGTACGTTACTATATTAATATAATTGTAGTTACTTCACAATTTTAGTACAAACAAAAAGCGATAGTAAATAAAAAATAGGAAAATGATGAATTTAACTATGAATACAACTTTATCGTTGAATAACTTTTAAACGGTATTTAAATGGGAAATGTGTTATGATTTAGGCACGGGTTAATGTGAATATTAAGGGCTGGTTTGGGTCTGATAATTTTTGTTAGGTCATAATCTAAAAATTTGATGGGTGTTTGGAGAACAAAACCAAATTTGGGAAATAACGGACACCCTAATGTATATAGAGTAGGTAGGTAGGTACTCACTCATTTTTATTCAATATTTTTTCATCACTTTCTTTATTAACACTTTGTTTATTCATATTTAAAACAAACACTTTATACACAAATTTTACAGGGACCATTCACCAACAATCTATTTTGATTAACAAGCTGTCAATTTTACAGGTCAGCAAAATATGTAGGTATATTATGTTGCCTATACAAACAAACATTTTTATATATATAGAATAGATAGTAGGCGGAATCGAGTTAGGTTTTTATGAAACAATTCATACCCTGTCCCGCCAAATTTTTGAATCGATGAGCTTCTTCCCCCTATTGTTGGCGCGCCACCGTCGGCGTCGCTCAAAACATGATACCAATTTCATATAAGGTATCAGTACATCTCTTTATTATATATTATCGATGCGTTAGGTTTTTTACGTCATACGAATCATACGTCACCGTCGCCACGCGAGAAATCTGATTCACGTGCGGCTATAGATGTTTCACATCAAAAAGTGTGAGTCTAAAAAGTATTTAAAGCCAGCCTGAAATTTTAACATTTACTATGGATGAAGGTATAGAAAGTGATAAATTAGAAACTGAACTGAAGTTTGAGAAAGTCAATTTAATTAATAGTGAACGTTGGTTGGCTAAAGAATCTTGCCACGTACTTTTGATGTAATAAAAGAATTAAAAGAAATAAAACAATAAAATTAGAAAAATTATCAATTACTTCAAATAGAAGTTCAACTCCAGTTGAGATCGGTAAGTGGTTTCTCTACTGGCAAATGGCTTATATCTTATCTGGTAATCCAGTTATCAATTTCTTCCTGTCCTCGGCTTCAAATGCTTCTCCACTAATTGGCCAAAAATTATCTAGGCCTGTACCAAAAATTAGACCCGAACCAAAAATTAAGCCTGCACCAAAAATTAAGCCTGCTCCCAAAACAAATTAGGCTTACTCCAAACAAATAAGCCCATACCAAGGACTTAAGCCCGTACCAAGAACTTATTAGGCTTGCTCCAAACAAATAAGCCCGTACCAAAAACCCTAAAATCGTAATTTGGAATTAACAATAAGCTTAAACAAATTATCATGGCCCCTTGAGTTAATTGATTAATACCGTTATACTAATTTACTGATTTTAATACAACTTACACAAAAAAAAAACTTATTTTTGCTTAACAATAAAAAAAAATAATGCACTTGAATGCACTTAACAAATTTACATATGACTTACTAGCCATAACTGAATTATAACAATAAACTAATAAATTAAGGTTTATCATAAAATTAATTAGTAATAGCGCAAAGGAGCTGAAAGAATAGTCTAGTTTCTTAAAATAATACACACATACGATACACAATGAAAAACACATGTAAAACCAGGATATGAAACTAAAATTTGTGACTATATGACGTTATTAAACATAGTAAGAGTATAATATTTAAACTCACCTAATGTATTAGGGTTTTTCCTTTAAAATCGTGACACTCCTGGTTGGTAAAAGGGTGAAATAATGTATTCGTTGCTAACTGTATTGTTAGGGAATTCTGCCACTCTAACCGCAATTTGTTGGCCTGAATGGTATTGAATTAACCAAATAATTCGCTGACTGTTCCGTGATCTATCTACATTTCGCCGGAGATAAAAAAAGAAAGAGAAAACCATAAGAATTGAACAAACCACATGAATAAAAGACATGTTCACTTACCACAGAAGATTTCACAAAAATCCCGACATGCGGCTTTTTCCAATGAATCTGTCCAAAAATAACAACAGAATCTAACTCCAACAACGATTCAAATGGAAAATAAGGTTTAGTTTCAAAAATCCAAAATTAATTGTTACGGATGCACCGAGATTTAAAACTTAAACCGAAAAATCTTCTGATTTCCTCAAACAAGTGTTCAGGTCGAAAGCAAATAGCAAAATGGCCGAGACAACCCTTTCCTTTCGGCGAAAAATGACACAACCCGAAGATGGCCTTTACCCGTTCTATCCTTAACTCTAAACTACTGTAAGACCAGTAACAGAAGAATTATCAGCCAGCAGTTTACAAACGACAACGATAATAGTTTAATAACAACAAATCCTATTACTTGTCATAGTAACACCAAAATTCTCAATAGGTACTCCATTTCTCGTTCGTGTCCAAACTTTAATATGTTTGATGCCAATATAACGAAACACCTGACTGTAGACAACAATATGACGAGTTATACAAACAGAAGAAGAAGTGACAATCGCCTGTTTATAAGCGAAAGTGACAGTTAATTTTAAAGTAAACAACACAATAATTTGTAACCTGGGGGTCCCGGTGGGTGAGTGAACAGAGTGTTTGCTTTCCACACCGTGGCTTCGGGTTCGAATCCTGACACAGCCCATGGATGTTGGCGTGAATGTTGGTGGAGGGATTGTGCTTGTCTTAAAGTCCGAATAGTCTCAGTACTCTCAGTAGCTGAGGACTTTAAACAAGAAAAAAAAATTGTAACCTGAATGTAAATAAATAGACGACAATTCAATGTAGTATTAGTAACAATTGTGGCCAGAATATAATAAATAGAAGGTGTTTACCTACAAACAACCGAGATTCGACTTGTTCTTAACATTAAATGACTCATCTGTTTTACCCTTAATTATGGTGAAATTTATATGGTATGTAATCAATTATGTTTACTTCTAAAACAATTATACGTAGAACGGATTTTACCCCGTGACAATCTTACGAAGTAATTTGTATTATACATGTACTTTAAATTAGATAATACAAATTATTGTGTGCTTTGTTTTTAGTAAAAATTATTGGAAAATCCCAATAATACTGGTATACATATAACAGGACATTTCACTGGTGGTACTCCTAGTGTAATAGAAAAATGTTTACTTTGTGATGAATGCGAAGTGCCAGTTTTTCTTTCTCTGATTACAAGATATTGTATATTTTGTAATGAACTTTAGCAGATCTGTTACACCTGAAATTAAATTTTTGGTAAATGGTCAATATATTGATCCTTTTTCTATAACAGACGAATCTTCATATTAAATTGTGTATTCTTCACCAATATTAAAATATTATAATATTATTGAATTATGTATTTGTACCATCTGTCATAAACAAATTTATGTAAAAAATTAACTGTAATCACTGTTAAAACATCGATTACGCTAGGAAACTGTAACCGCTTATGTAATCAGTTAAGACTCTTATATTCTTTTCAATGGCTTAATGATAATTATCTTCTCCAATAACAATACACCGATTTTGTACACAATTTTTACCAAAATAAAGACGTAAATTAAAGTTTTTTGGCAATGAATTTTAGCAAATGTGTTACACCTGAAATTAAACTATTGGTAAATGGTGAATATGTTAACCCTTCCTCTCTAACAGACAAATCTGCATATAGAATTACGTATTCTCCTCAACATTACAACAGATAGCTGCTGTGTGCTGGTATATTAAAGACAACAGTGGAGCAATTGGACTTCGGTTATGTCACAACAAACCACAATGGTGCACATACGAGTTCGTTATACCATTAAATTTACACTTGAACATATATTGTTTAAGAGAACTTAAGCAACAAATATTAAAAAATTGCAAGGAAAATGTTCATTCCTTATCAATTTGTAAATTTTAAAATAAAAATGTTATATTATCAGAGCTGGACCTACCAATTTTTCTAGGGGGGGGCAGGCTTTACATTTGGCGCCCCCCCTGGCCTACTGTCACGACCGATTTACGAAAAAGCGAAGGCCTATTACTACACGAGTCGTATACGAAATTGAAATAAAACTTAGGTTGAATTATAAGGCATATTTAATGTTACATAAGTTGGGCCATTGTACTTTACATACATAATTGAAACAAAGCGAAAAATTTAAAGCCTCAACTCAAAGATTAGATTCACAAGACCCTGGATTACATAATTCTTATTTTTTGAGCTTTTTTTGCTGAAAAAGTGTTGATTATTTTATCAAAAGAAAGCAAAGAACCCTTTCATGTTCAATATTTATAATGCTTAAATTTGTTAGTCTTTGCTGTGTCATAGCATTTCTTAAGTCGGTTTTTATAAGTTTTAATTTACTGAAACTTCTCTCTCCAGATGACCTACCAATTTTTCTAGGGGGGGCAAGCTTTACATTTGGCGCCCCCCTGGCCTACTGTCACGACCTATTTACGAAAAAGCGAAGGCCTATTACTACACGAAATTGAAATAAAACTTAGGTTGAATTATAAGGCATATTTAATGATACACAAGTTGGGCCATTGTACTTTACATACTCAATTGAAACAAAGCGAAAAATTTAAAGCCTCAACTTAAAGATTAGATCCACAAGACCCTGGATTACATAATTCTTATTTTTTAAGCTTTTTTTGCTGAAAAAGTGTTGATTATTTTATCAAAAGAAAGCAAAGAATTATTTCATGTTCAATATTTATAATGCTTAAATTTGTTAGTCTTTGCTGTGTCATAGCATTTCTTAAGTCGGTTTTTATAAGTTTTAATTTACTGAAACTTCTCTCTCCAGATACAACAGAAACCGGAAGCGTTACGAATATTTTTAGAGCAACACATAAGTTAGGATAACCCTCTTTCAACTTGCTCTTATGCAATATTCTGAGCATAGATGCTGCATTTGCGTCTTTCAGTCCATCTTCTAAAGTTAAGGCATGAAACTTAAAACTTTCTATTTCATTTACAAGTTTCTCTTCGTTCAAATCACTTGCATAAGTTTTAGCCAATTCTTTAGCCTTACTTTTCAAAGTCGTAACGTTCAGTGTTTTAATTTGAACCCCACACAAAAAACTGAACTTGTCGGCAACATCAACCCTTAATTTGGCGCCCTCCCTAACAAGGCGCCCAAGGCACATGCCCCCGCTGCCCCCCCTGGATCTGGCCCTGTATATTATTAAAACAACTGTTTTTTATTTATAGATTATATATAAATACTTTCTAATATTACGATATAGATGGCGATTGTATTCACAATTTAATTATAAATAATATATATACCTACTGATTTTGATTAATCGGTTAGATAATCTTACTGAAATTTGATAAACCAGATTTGATTTTGGTCAGTTTTAAAACGTGTTTTGTAGTCCTAAGTGTTTTATAGTTTTAAGTGGGTTTGTTTAATTTTAAAAGTTTTTTTTTTTAGTGTTTCGTGATGTTTGAGTCTCTTACATCTTCCAATCTTACACTAAAGCGGATTATATGTGATAGTGTTTTATACACGAATAATAACTATTTTAATAGTAAGTCAACTAATTAGCCCCTTTTAAATATAATTAGGTTAAAAAAAATAAAATAACTATGAATAAATGTGAACAGAAATTTATTTACGACAGGAATGTTAAAATTCTGTTTACTCTTGCAATTCGTTGATTACTGTTAACTAGTGCGATTTCAATTTTTTTTTTTGTTTTTAGTAATTTTTTCAATTTTTTTCAGTAAAGAATTTCTTTTTTTATATTATTTTTTCAATAAATATGGATTATAGTCAACAAATTTTTTTACTTCATTTTGATATTTAACATCATCATCCACATCATTATCATCATAATCATCATCATCATCATCATCATCATCATCATCTTCTTCATTATCATCGTAATTATCATTACCTCTGACATCATCACAATAGTTATTATTATCATTACCATCATTATTTAACATTTCTTCATCTTCCATCACTTCTGATGATTTGCCTGCGGTGTCATTATCAGTACCACCATTATTTTGTATTTCTTCGTGCTCCCTCATTTCTGTTGATTTGGCAGGAAATTCATTATGTTCCCCAGTGGTCTCTACACCTTCACTTTCTTCTTTCACCATAGGTGTAGATTTCACTGATGGTGTAAATTTTGCATACCCAATAGGTTTTATTTTTGATATATCATCTAAAAAGACGATTGAATCGGAGCTTTTATCTAAATTTACTTTTTTAAAATTTGAAGCAACTTTTTCTTTTTTTAGGTGCATTAGCAGCTTTATTGATTTTTTGCTGCTGCTTGGTACAGCAAATTTTTCACACTTCATTATTTTTAAAGTATGTTACACTTTACAAAGTATAATTTCAAATAATTTACGGACTCTTATTTATACGCATTTTATTTTGTGGGCGATCAAATATCTTATATTTTGATCTTTTGTTAATCAAAATTATTTTGTAAATTAATTTTATCAAAATACACTAAGCACAACATAGGTCACTAACCTTTTAATTTTAATGTTTTCTTGTTAATCAAGGAAATCAAATATTTACATTTTAGGATTGCAACCCACATTTGCGATAGGTGTTAATCAAGGAAAGTTTTATCTTAACCATTTATTTTTTTATTTATATACATTTTATTTTGTGGGCGATCAAATATCTTATATTTTGATCTTTTATTAATCAAAATTATTTTGCAAATTAATTTTATCAAAATACCTACACTAAGCACAACATAGGTCATTAACCTTTTAATTTTGATGGTTTTTTGTTAATCAAGGAAATCAAACATTTACATTTTAGGATTACAACCCACTTTTGCGATAGGTGTTAATCAAGGGAAGTTTTATCTTAAACATTTTATTTTTTTAGTTTCAAATCAATAAAAAAGAGCAATGACCTTTTAAATAAAAGAAAATATGCTGGGCAAAACATTTATTTTAACATTTTATTATTGAAAAATATTAATAACTTTAAACAATAAATCTTTTAATTCATTTAGTAAAGTTTTGGAAGAACAAGGAACTCCAAAAATGTTCCAATTAAAAGGACCCATTGTTAAATTTGGCGCATAAATTCGCTGTATTTATAGTACATTCCATCATGAATCCAATACAATTTTCTATCAGTATGCTTATAGACAAAGTCGGGGTTTACAGGTACCTTTGAAAACAAGTCTTTTATCATTCCTCTGTTTACAATCTTTGATATATCTGGCTCAAATTCTATGTAACCTTCATTAAATAATATATATGTATATATATTGAAATGGATCCTCCTTCCGGAACACCTTCTTTCAATAAAATTCTCGGTCGTGGATTCCAAAATTTTTAAATTGATTGTCCTAAAAATAAATTACAAAAATTATAAAGATAAAAAATTTCTATTGCGTCTTTCTAAATCTTTCTTCTTCCGTTTTTCCACTCTTTCTCTATATCTTCCTCTTTCAACTACTTTCCAACTCCTTCTTGCTGCTGCCTTTCAATCTATTTAATACCTTTCTGCTGCTCAGCTCTTTCTCTATACCTTCCTCTTCCTACAATTTTCAAACTCTCTGCTTTTCTGTATCTTTCAAGATTTGGTTTGTATTACTGTTTGCTCCTGCTTTATTTTTATCTTCCTAATTATTCTTATACTTTTTTATTCACCTTTCAAATAAAATTTCTTTCTCTTAAATTTTTTATTAATGACAATTCTATTCAATTTCAATGACAATCTAATCATCATAATAATCTCTGAACAACATAACATATGAACTAAACAAAAACAAATACAATATCAAAAAAAATACTTAATCCAGACAACCGATTTAAAAATCATGACCACGTTCCAACACTTCATTGAAAGAACGTGCACCATTGAAGAAAAATCCATATCAATTTCCCCCAAATTTGATTTGACTTGGTGAATTACTTCACCTTGCCAAATCAAATTTCCTTTCAGTAGGAAATTTTTCTTCACCATCAGTTGTCAAGCTTTTAATTTAGAATATTTTAATTTTAACTAATACATATGAATCCCCTATCATTATATCTACTTTTATATCTACTTTTACATTCTTCTTTATTCAATTTTTCATTTCTGTTTTACTATTTTTTTTATAAAATTCATTCCCCCTTCTTAACATTTATTAAAATATACTTTTTTTTTATAGTTTTAGATTTGTTCCCCCGCTTTTGGAATTTCCCTATACATATAAATTTTATAGACCTCCCCTTTCCTAATATTTTCCTACATATAATTTTTATAAATTTTGTAACCTTAACCCTTTCCTGATATTTCCCTATATATAACTTCTTTCTAAATTTAAATACCTTCCCCCTTTCCTGATATTTCCCACGATACAAACTTTTAATAAATTTAAATTTCTTTCCCCTTTCCTGATATTTTCCTCGATACAAACTTTTTATGAATTTAAATTACTTTCCCCTTTCTTGATAATTCGCTGTATATAACTTTTTTATAACTTTAGATACCTTTCCCCGTTCCTGATATTTACCTATATATAACTTTTTCCTAAATTTAGATTGAACAAAATTCCCCCAGAAATAACTCAAAAACATCTTCTTAAATTTTTCAAACACAAATATTTCTTCTTCCTTAATGGCAAACCATATCAGTGTCTGCCCATCTAACATCTCACGCAGGTTTACTCTTATTTCTTCATGGTCTCTACACCATTTTAATTTATTTTTTACCATTCTTATAAAAATTTTTGGATGAGTTTTATTAATATTCCCATTAAATTTATGTTCAATTTTACTTACACCCATATTATTTTGATTTTTATTTATATTTCTTTTTTCCATTTCTTCTAATAACATTTCATGTTCTTTTTCTTGTACTATCTTTATTTCTTCTACTTTTTCTTCCATCTCATATATCTTCTTTGTTGTATTTTGCATTTCTTCTATTACATTTTCCTTTTCCACATTGTCTTGTTTTATAATTATCTCTAAGTCATTTAATTTTTTATTTGTATTAGCATTACTTTCTTTTATTTCATCTTTGCATTCCTTGTTAATAATTGTTTTAATTTTTACTTCTTGTAACTCCTCTATTTCCGTTATTCTCGCTATTATCTCAGTTCTTATTTTTTTCTTTGTTTCTTCCAATTTTTGTTTGTTTGTTTCCATTTGCTTCTTCATCTCATTTTTGAATTCTTCTTTTATTTCTTTTTTTATAGAATCCATATTCTTGTTCATGTCTTCTTTTATTTCTTTTTTCATAGCATCCATATTTAAATTTATTGCTTTAATATCCTTGTTCATATCTTTCATTTCTTTTCTCATAGAATCCATATTATTGTTCATGTCTTGTATTATTTCTTTTTTCATAGAATCCATATTATTGTTCATGTCTTGTTTTATTTCTTTTTTCATAGAATCCATATTCTTGTTCATTGCTTCATTGTTTTTGTTATTTAATTCAATATTTTTGTTCATATTTTTTAACATTTCCATCATTTGTTCCCATGATGAATCCCTTCTATCCCCTATTTTACTATCCTGATTACCCTGATTATCCTGAATACCCTGACTACGCTGATTATCCCGAGTAACCTGATTACCCTGACTTCCCTGACCATCCTGTCCATCCTGACTCTCCTGATTATCAATATTATCCCCTTGCTCTAACATTCTATCTGTAATTTCCTTTCCCCCTCTTAATTTCATACAACTATTTATAATTTATCTAATCTTTCACTCCGAATCACACACCTTTGTTTTTTAATAAAGCAAGCTTGACACCTAACAGTTAAGAAAAATCTCTTACCCTCAGTGCCGAAGCAGCCCCACGTTGGGCGCCAATTGAAATGGATCCTCCTTCCGGAACACCTTCTTTCAATAAAATTCTCGGTCGTGGATTCCAAAATTTTTAAATTGATTGTCCTAAAAATAAATTACAAAAATTATAAAGATAAAAAATTTCTATTGCGTCTTTCTAAATCTTTCTTTTTTCGTTTTTCCACTCTTTCTCTATATCTTCCTCTTCCAACTACTTTCCAACTCCTTCTTGCTGCTGCCTTTCCATCTATTTAATACCTTTCTGCTGCTCAGCTCTTTCTCTATACCTTCCTCTTCCTACAATTTTCAAACTCTCTGCTTTTCTGTATCTTTCAAGTTTTGGTTTGTATTACTGTTTGCTCCTGCTTTATTTTTATCTTCCTAATTATTCTTATACTTTTTTTATTCACCTTTCAAATAAAATTTCTTTCTTTTAAATTTTTTATTAATGACAATTCTATTCAATTTCAATGACAATCTAATCATCATAATAATCTCTGAACAACATAACATATGAACTAAACAAAAACAAATACAATATCAAAAAAAATACTTAATCAAGACAACCGATTTAAAAATCATGACCACGTTCCAACACTTCATTGAAAGAACGTGCACCATTGAAGAAAAATCCATATCAATATATATATATATATATATATATATATTTCCAGCATCGTTTTGGAAAGCAGAATTTATTTTTGCATGTTTAGGTATTCCAGTTTCTATCGCCTGTGAAATTTCTAATCCAGGAAACGCTACCTCGTACAACTGATTTCCACTAAAGACTAAAAAATCACCAGTTGATTTTTGGAAAATGCTTGATACACTCATTATATCGCCTGGTAGGTAGTCTGTAATTCTTAGTGTTGCTAAATTAATTTTCCATAAAAGCTTATTTTTTATAATGTATAGACGATAGCTTGGAAAAGTGCTATCATAAGCTAGAAACATTACTTCAGGAACTATTTCACATAAATTTTGTTTTTTTTTCTCGAGGAGATGATGCCAACTTTTGTCTAAATTCTGTAGTTTTTGTTTGAGGTGATATTGTACGGAGTTTTGTTTTAGTATGCAATGTAGGTGTTGTAATGGGTAGCGTGTACATTTTTTTATGTATGGTGGTATAGGCACATACTGATTTTTTTTACCATAGAGATATTCAATAGCATTTTTATCATCATCTTGCAAGTCAAAATTTTCTTCTTGATACCATGGAAACATTACATTTTTTTCTTGATTGGCATGTCCAACTCCTAGACTGTGGCCCATTTCGTGTAATAAAACCATAAAAAAATTGTATTGTCCATTCGGTGTTTTTCCATCCCCGTAATACCAATTTTCTTCTTCATCTAAATGAATTTCTACACAGTGATCATTTGGAAAAAATGCATGAGCTAATTGTTTTCCAGGCCCATCAAAATCATATAAGCATTTTCCTTGCCCCATAAAATCAACCCTGTAATGATGTGTTATAGGTGTCATTTGTATTGTTATATCAGGTTTAGGAATTGCTTTGTGTAAGTTATATATGTGACACTCTATATAAATGTATTAAAAACAATTATGATTATATAAGACTGCTTACTCACATTTCTTATCCTTTATTGTTTATTGTTTAATATGATTCATTCTATAATCAACTTTGTAAATTATTATTATAATAAATCTCAATCTCTATTTAGCTATTGCCGAATACAGTAGTTTTATTTAGAAATTCATTTTACAAAAATAAAGTTTTTTCAAGTTTTTTAAAAAACACTATGGACCTCAACAAAACATAACTGGCGCAGTCACAGTAGGACCTGCTTCGACGAAAAAGCAACAAAAATCGTGTTTTTTACGGTCGATTTCAATCGTTTGTGAAGCGTAAAGTGTTAGAAAAAACGGAAAAAACGGACTTTTTGTAAAGTTGCCAGTGGAGGACAAAACATCGCCAAAACTGACAACAACTGTAAAAAAGGACACAAATCGCCTTTCCGAGGACCCTTTTTGGACAAAAATCGCCAATTGGAACCTGGAAGTCTGCAGTTACCGGAGGAAGGACTACATTGCTGGAATCCGTTTAGAATTAAGAAAATATTAGAAAATAAGAAAAAAATACGAAGATTTTTAAAGAAGAAAATGAAAAACTTCTTGGGACTATTACTGTAAGTCATTTTATACTACTTATATTAATTTTGCAATCCTTTTTTTTATCTATCCCATTTAGTTTTACAAGTGATAGTACGTAAAAACATAAAGAAAATAATTTAATAATTAAAATTTTATGAGTTTTGTTAATTTAGACGACTTAGTTGATAGTTTAAATAATATTTTATTAGATAGCGACTCTGATTTAGAAGACGAAAAAATGACAACAAATTACCAATTATTAAAATTACATATAGATATAATTCCAACTTATGAAGGAAATCCTCATACTTTAGGAATATTTCTAGATAGTTGCGAAAATTTTGTTAGATCTTTTTCTAGTACAACAGATCAGAATATAAATAATTTTATTATACGAGCAATAATTGGAAAATTATCAGGTAGAGCACTAACACTCATAGGTTCTAGAATTGAATTAAAATCATGGAACCAAATAAAATCAGCTTTAGAATTATGCTTTGGAGATCAAAGGAATTTAGATTGTTTAGTACAAGATTTATTAATTTTACAACCTTTTAAAAATGAGGCACCTTATAATTTCGGAATGAGATGCCAAGATTGTCGTAGTTTAATATTTTCAAAATTAAATTCTATAAATACAATTGATGCGGCTGAAAAAGTAATTAGACTTAAAAGTTACGATGATTTAGCCCTAAAAACATATATACGCGGTCTACCAAGTAATTTACAAAATAATGTTAGTCTTAGAAACCCCGATAGCTTAGAAAAAGCAATGTCTCTAGTTGTAGAAGAAGAAAATTTTTATTATAGTCAAAATCGAAGTAATACTCTAAATTCACAAAATAATTTTAAACCTGTACAAAGAATAGTACCTTCAAAAAATTTTCAAAAATCACATTTTGCTAATAATCCAAATAAAAACCAAAATCAGAATTTTTACCAAAGGCAAAACCAAAATTTTGGAAGTTATAATTTTCAAAATAACAGACCTTTGCCAAATTTTCAAAATAATTTTACTACACCTCCTACTCAAAATAATTTTACTACACCTCCTATTCAAAATAATTTTGGTTCAAGACCTAAGTTTGGGCAAAACCCTCCTACATTTAATAGAACTCAACAATTTTATTCTCAAAACCAAAACTTTCAAAGACAACCTTTTGTCAGTTCAAATCAAAACTTTACTAGAAATTCCAATGTAAGTAAACGTACTTTTAAACCAGAACCAATGGACACAACTTCAAGTAACACCCCTGTTAGACCACAACCAAAGTTCACTTCACAAGAACTTTATAATCAAAATATTCAAGAATTTGAAAATCCTTTTGAAGAATTAAATAATAATTCTAATCAATATTTACAGAATTTTGAACAAGACTATTTAACCGAAAATTATGAAGACCCTTATAACTAATGTTATGAATATAATCCACAAACCTCTCAAAGTAATATTGAAAATCAATTTGATCCAGGTGCAATGCAACAAAATGAAAATTTTCATATGCAGAGCCTCCCAACAAATCAAACTTGATAAATTTAAATTAAGTTAAAGCCAATTTACTATACATATATATACCATCTTTAAAAGCAAATTTTCTTATTGATACTGGAAGCAGTAGAAGCTTAATAAACCCTGAATTAGCCTACAAACATTATCCAAATTTTATTTCTCATGAAGATTTTAATATTCAAACAGCCCACAGTATTTCTTACCACAATGAAGTTATAAATATACCAGATTTTAAAATTTTTAAAGTTAACGAAAGACATAAGTTTTATTTATTTAATTTTAGTCAAAAATATGACGGATTAATTGGTATTGATTTATTAAAACAATTAAAAGCAACCGTAAATTTGGAGAAAAAAGTGTTAAAAACTCCTAATACAGAAATACCAATAATATACGAATCAGAAGAATTAACACAATTAAAAAGGAAACTTAAAGTAAAAAATTATTCTATTACTATTCCTGCTAGGACATCCCAAATTGTAAAATTACCCGTTGACATAGAAACTGGAACAGGACTTTTAAATTATATTAAGTTTGGCAATCAAGTAGAATCACCCTGTGCAATATGAACTATTTATAACCTCGTATTTATCTGAAATATGCAAGCTTGCTGTTTCTTAACTTCTTTGTTCGTAGCGCTGGCTGCCACGTATAACTCCTCCACCCTTAGATGAAGGCTTCGGGTTCTGGGGAAGACGAAGACTTCTTTTCTTCTTTCTTCCTCCTATATTTCTTAATTGGGTTGTACTTCCAGACCAAGTAGCTGAGGGCTAGGATAATGATGAGGGAAATGACGATCCATTGGATCCAATTCGTCGATGTCAAACCATCGATGTCTTCTGTTGACAAGGGGTTGATAGCCAGAATATGATTCTGTAGTTTATGGATGTTCTCCAGAGGGATATCTTCTATCTTCTGTTGTCGGACCTGGAGTCCTGACACACTGTTGTGGATTTGCGGTAGAATGAAGGGCTTTCCAAAAGTTTTGACTTTTTGGTTACCAAATTTGAACCTTGAATATTCGATGCTACAATTTTCGGGAACATGGACCAGGGCTGTCTTGTGAATTAAGATGTATTGGTCATCTCGACAGTGGGCTCTGATTTTCATTTCTTCTAAAGTAATGACTACTAAATATTCGTCATTGATTTTGTTAAACATTAGAGAAGGGTGCTGGATTGGCACTTGGATGCAGGAGGGCTTCTTGTCTTGAATAAGGGCCATAACACAATCAGGGGTGTTGATTTCCAATTGAATTTGTGGGCAAATATAGTGTTCTTCGACTCGGATACAAATTTCTTCCATGTATTGGTAGGTATTATTGATTAGAGCTAAGTAGGGCTTTTTAGGGATAATTATAGTATCATTCTTTGTTGGAATTGGAAATAATTGAAAGTATTGGAAGATTTTGGGATATAGGATAGGAACTTCTATAGCAAAAATTATATTATCAGTTGTAAAATAACAATTTGTATGAATTATTGAATACCAAGAATTTATGTTTAAATCTAATATTTCATCATTTTCATAATGTTTACGTAAATCTTTTAAAATATCTTGTAAGTTCTGAGGGGTTAAGATATCTGGATGTACAATATGCAATTGAGCAAAAGTAACAGCATTTTCGAGGTTTTCTATAAAATTATATGTCATATTTGTATTTAAAATTATTTGGTCAAGTAAATTTGAACATAAGGAAAATTTATAAAAACTGTCAGTGACTTCGTCCATAATTATTTTTTGATCGTTAATAAACTTTTCAATTCGTTTTTGATTAGTGATAATTGAGTCCATAGTTTTTGAATATTTATTTACTAATTTTTTAGAAAGTGATAATTTAGTATTAATGTCCTGTACTATTTTTTGTTGATTATTTTTTAAAGTATTAATTGCTTTTTCAATTCTTTCCCCATCTGAGGCGTCAAGGGTTCCAAATAGGAATTTAGAAATACTACCACCTAAATTAATTAATCCTCGTTTAGGTCTTTTAATTTTAAATAAATTTATGTTTTGTAATTTAATAAGTAAATCATTTACTATGGGTTTCATATGTTCATATTTATTTTGCAAAGATAACAATTCTATACTATTATCACGGTAGACAGTGTTATTCAAAAGTTTAAATGAATTTATTATATTTTCAATCTGTGTTCTCACCGTTTTAATATTTATATCATGTAAGAAAATATGTTTCTTTGTGACTATATTTACTGTACCTAATCTAAACGGTAAAATACCAGGAGAATCGCTGATGTCAGTTAAAGTTATTTCTTGACTTCTAATCTATATTGCTAGGTACAATGGGATTATTATTGTCGGAATTTTCATTATCTTCCTCGTGAAAAAGACAATGAGGCTTTTTTAATTCTTTAATATGAACTTCGTATAATTTATTTTTCTGATTTTTGATTTCAACTTTATTATTTTCTAACATTTTGGTTATTATATAAGGACCTATAAATTTGTTATTTTTCTTATTTCTATAATAAGGATTTTTCTTATATACTATTTGATTAACTTTAAATTCTATATTTCTATCCCCTTCTACGTTATGCTTGTTAACTACTTTTTCTTTATCTTTAACTAGTTTTTGATTAACATTACTATAAATATGTTTTATTTTTTCTTTAGGGTTTTCAACGTAACTCGAAAATAATTCTTTCGAATTGAAAACCTCGTCGGGATTACGAGAATTAGTATGTCCAAATACTAACTCGAAAGGTGTAAAGCCTGTAGCACTGTGTATTAAGCTATTGTAACCCAAAACAGCGTAATTTATTAAATTGTCTTCATTAGGGTGTATTTTTTTTTAAAATACGTAATTGTTCTATCAGGGTTGAATGGAAACGTTCCACTGGTCCATTTGACTCATGATGGCCAGGTGTAGTAAAGTGAATTTTGATTTTGTGTAAATTTAAAAGTTCACGAACTGTATCATTTTTAAATTCGGTTCCACTGTCTAAAACAATTTTATGTGGAACACCAAAACTTGTAAAATATTTCATAAGTGCATCACAAACATTTATGGCAATTTTTCCTTCAATAGGGATGCATTGCGCAAATTTTGAAAATGGATCTAAAATTGTTAGATACTGATTTTTATTATAATGCAAAATATCAATATGTAAAATTTCAAAAGGCTTTGAAGCTGTTTCAACTAAATTTAGTGGTACGTAGGGTAATTTACGTGCGTACTTAGTTCTTTGACAAATTTCAGAAGAATTAATATAATTGCTTATTGATTTCTTCATATTTGTCCAAAAGTAATTTCTTTTTAAATAATTTAATGTTTCATATATGCCCCTATGGTTGGTTTTTCCCTCATGGTGATTTTTAATTAACATTATTTGTTCTTCTAAGTCTCTAACTGTATTTATCATTTTGGTGCACATAGTTAATTTTAAATAATCTTTTCTAAATATTTCTGTGTAAATTACGTTAAACTGTGGAATAAAGGCTCTTTCGTCAAAATACATAAAATATGACTTATTTGGACTTAAATAATTTTTTAAAAAGTCTATTATTAATTTTCGATTATTGTTTATAGGTAATTTAATAGTAATTATTTTTTGATTATTATAATTTTCTGTTTCTACTGATAGAGTGTCCAAATTGTGTTTAAAAACTAATATTTGATTATTTTTATTATTAATTATTTCGTCTAAAATCAAAATACCATCATTTTGTGTTTCCTTTGAAAGAGAATGAGGAGTTTCGTCAGATGGTGCTTTATCTGGGAGTTTAATTTGAATATCTGATATAACATTTATTTTTTGTTTTTCATTTGGATTGTTACTAGCTCCCGCTTCTTCGAAATATTTGTCTGACATGAAATTTCTAGGGTCTTCGGCTATACTTCTAAATAGTTCTAAACTTGCTTGATTTATGTCACCCGGGTTATTTATTATTGATTCATTTTCTATTGCGTTAATTTGGATACGGCTCAAAGCGTCCGCGTTACCGTTTAATCTACCTTTTTTATATACAATTTTATAATCATATTCTTCTAATTTAAGACGCCATCTAATTAATTTTGAATTTGGTTCTTTGATATTAAATAACCATACTAGACTTCGATGGTCAGTTACAATGGTAAATGTTCTTCCAAAAAGATAAGGCCTAAAGTACTTGCAAGCCCACACTATAGCAAGTAACTCTTTTTCGGTGGTACTATACCTTTTTTCAGTTTCATTTAGAGTTCTAGATGCGTATGCTATTGGTTTATCTTGACCAATAGTACCTTGTGATAATATTGCCCCGATTGCGACGTTTGAAGCGTCTGTAGTTAATATAAATGGTTTTGAGAAATCAGGGTATTGAAGAATAGGTTGATTGCATAAAATTTTCTTAGCGGTATTAAAACTTTGAATAAAATTTTGATCATGAATAACCTTTGCATTTTTCTTAAGACACTGTGTCAATGGTTTAGTGATTTTTGCAAAATCTTTTATAAAACGTCGGTAGTAACCTAACAAGCCTAAAAATGATTTTATTTCTTTTTGAGTCTTAGGAATTGGGAAATTTTCAATTGCCTTGATCTTGTCCGGATTTGGTCTAACACCTTCAGGTGTAATTACGTGACCTAAATAACCTACTGATTTTTGTAAAAATTCTGATTTATTAAGTTGTACTTTGAAATTAGCTTTTCTTAATCTTTCAAATACTGCTTTTAGGTTCGAAATGTGTTCTTGTAATGAACTACTAAAAATTAGTATATCATCTAAACAAACTACACAAATTACATTGTTTAGTCCCCTTAGAACGTTGTCCATGACACGTTGGAAAGTTGAGGGCGCGTTTTTTAAACCGAATGGCATGCGGGTAAATTCGTAATGACCATTCATTGCGGAAAATGCTGTCTTTGGAATATCAGTTTCTTCAATTTCAATTTGATGATAACCAGATGCTAAGTCTAGAGTTGTAAAATAATTTGCACGTCCCATTTTGTCTAAAAGGTCCGAAATTACCGGGATTGGATATTTATCTCCCACCGTCTTATCATTTAATTTTCTATAATCGATAACCATTCGATATGATTGTTGTCCTGTCTTTTTATTAAATTTTTTTGGTACGATCCATATATTTGAACTATATGGACTGGTTGAATTTCTTATTATGCCCTGTTGGAGCATTTCTCTTATTTGATTACATACTTCTTGTTTGTGAATTTCCGGGAAACGGTATGATTTTGAAAAAATAGGTCTTTCATCTGTTAAATTGATTTTATGTTTAATTTCATTTGTAAAACTTAAAGGAATTTTTTCTGAATAAAATATATCTTTGTATTGAGAACACAAGTCTGAAATTGCTTGTTTTTCCTCATTATTACAGTGTTCTAAATTTAATTTATTTAAATTTTCGTTTAAAATTTGTTCATAATTTTGGTTACAATTTGGATCTGTTTTGCTATTTATAAAATGAAGTTCACTTGCATTAAGCTCCCTTACTATAAATGGTTCTACAACTGTTATCGTAATTGGGTCATCATTTTTGTTTGTAATAGTTGTCGTTTGTCGTAATAAAGAAGTTTTTAATGTTAACTATCCCTTCATGGGAAGTCACATTTTCGTCATAAGTTATTTGTTCAATTAAACCGATACCTTCTTTTTGATAAACAGGCAGTTTTACTACTTGCCTGGAATTATTATTGAATAATTGTCTATTTTAAAATTTTCGTTTAATTTTGGAACATTATCAAAATTTAAAGGAATTTTTATTTCTGGAGTTACCAGTAATTTCGTATCAATATTAATTACGGCTTTTAATTTTTTCAAAAGATCCATTCCTATGAGACCTTGATATTTACTATTAAAATTAAAAATATAAAACTTGTAAGTTTCATTTACATTAAAAATATCATTAATTGGGATAAAAACTACTTTGTTATGATAGCTAATGTTATGAGATGTTTGTATATGAAAATCTTCATTTCCAATAAAATTTTTGAAAAGACTGAAAGCTATTTCCGAATTAATTAAACTTTTTGTACCAGTATCTACTAAAAATTTAGCTTTTAATTGCGGTATATAAATAAAAGGCAATTCGTTTTCCGATAAGGGATTAATGTTTATCAAGTTTTCTGGTCTATTGTCGAAGCCATGGGAAAATTTCCATTTTCGAAAACTTCCTCATTATTACTGTCAAAATTTTCAAAATTACGATCATTCGTTGTCTCGTAAGTATTTTCATAATATTCTTCATTAAAATTTTGAATTTCATCTGAAGTTTGTTCTGTATATTGGTTCTCAAAAGGATTTTCAAAATATATAGGTTCTATAGACCCTAAATTATTTAATTCCATTGGTCTGGGATAGGATTTTTGAACATTAGTGTTTCTATTGAAAATAGACATTGGTTCTGGTTTAATATTTGTACTTTGGCCCGTTGGTTTGAATACATTGACAGGTCTTTTGGGAGTACTAAAAACTTGTCTGTTATTAAAATATCTGGGTTGTGGCATATTTTGCCTTGGTTGAATATTTATTGGCTGGTTTGGGAATGTTTGTTGTTGCTGAGGTATAAAAGGTCTTTGGTTATTAAAATTTTGATAATTATTACTATTTTGAAAACTACTTGTACTTTGATTTTGATTAGAATTTGTATTTTGTCTATGTAAATTATTTTGAAAATATCTAGTCGTTGAATTACTTAAATTTTGAATGTAACCATTCTGTTTTTGACTTAAAATAAAATTTTCTTCTTCTATTACAAATGAAATGGCTAATTCTAAAGTATTAGGATTTCTTAATCTAACGAAATCTTGTATTCGACCTGTTAAACCTCTAATAAAAGTTTTCAAGGCTAATTCGTCATAATTCTCTGTTTTAAATTTTCGTTCAGCTACTGTTAGATTTACCGACATTAATTTTGCGTTTATTGTGCTTCGTGCCTTTAGTATTCTTTGGCCAAGTGCACAAAAAGATTCATTTTTAAGGCGTTTCATTATAATTAAATCTTGAACTAGACAGTCCAGACTTCTCTGATCCCCAAAACTTAATCTAAGTAAATTTTTTAAATCTATCCAAGCTCTGATTTCTGGTCTAGAGCCGACTAGCATTAAGGCATTGCCTGATAATTTTCCTATTACCGCTCTTAATAGAAAACTGTTAATAGGATCATTTACGTTTGCTACATTTTTATATTGATTTATTAAACATTCGCAGTGTTCAATAAATATTTCTAGAGTACCTCCGTCTCCATTAAATACTGGTATTGTATCGATGTACAATTTTAAAAGTTGATAATTAACTTGAGTTTCGTTAGGCATGTTGCCTTCAATAATATATAAATTTGAAATACTATTTATTATTTCCTCAATTTTGAGGTTTTATTTTCAAAAAACTTAAAAAAACTATATTCAAAAATATTAGATTCAATCATATTTTTTAAATGCGGTCCAAATTGACCCTTGGTCTTTTAAAGTCTTATTTCCTATAAAACCAAAAAGACCAAGTTGTAAAATTTACTATTTTCTTTAGAATTTTACAACTGATGATTCCAAATTTGCCACAAAATGAAAATAGGAAAGGATAAAAAGGGAACTTACTTAGCTCACTTTTCGTAAAATCCAATCCTTGCTCCCCTGTTGTTTGGCTGCTGGAACGTATTCGTCGTCTTGGCACCCACAGGAAAGTCTTTTTCACACAATTAAAGTTTCTGCCGTAAAGGATTAAAATCCACGACGTAACTAACGTTATGCACACGAAATACGACTCGAAAATATCCTACTGACTGCGCCGTTTTTAAAAACAAATTTATTTTTTACAGAGAACTTTAATTAATGATGGACAAATTGAAAATGAATTTATTTTACAATATGAACTATTTATAACCTCGTATTTATCTGAAATATGCAAGCTTGCTGTTTCTTAACTTCTTTGTTCGTAGCGCTGGCTGCCACGTATAACTAGAGACATATTTTACAGAGACAAAATTCCCTTAACATTTACAAACCAAATTCGACATAACATAAAATTAACAAATGAATCACCTATTTATACAAAGTCATACCGATTTCCTGAAATTCATAAAAATGAAGTCAAAGACCAAATACAAAAAATGCTTGATCAAGGCATAATACAACATTCCACGTCACCTTGGTCTAGTCCCGTTTGGATAGTTCCAAAAAAATTAGATGCATCAGGTAAAAGAAAATGGAGACTTGTAATTGATTATCGAAAATTGAATGAACGCACTATTGATGACAAATACCCACTTCCAAATATAAATGAAATACTTGATAAACTTGCAAAATGTCAGTATTTTACGACATTAGACTTAGCAAATGGATTTCATCAAATTGAAATGAATCCTGAAGACATACCTAAAACTGCTTTTTCGACTCTTAATGGACATTACGAATACAAACGTATGCCCTTTGGCCTAAAAAATGCCCCATCAACGTTTCAACGAGTTATGGATAATATACTTCGTGGTTTACAAAATGAAACATGTCTGGTGTACTTAGACGATATAGTTATTTTTAGTACATCCCGTCAAGAACATATTGAAAAACTAAAATTAGTTTTTGAAAGACTTAGACAATCAAATTTTAAAGTCCAATTAGACAAAAGTGAATTTTTAAGAAAAGAAGTAAATTACCTTGGACACGTTATAACCCCTGAAGGTGTGAAACCTAATCCGGATAAAATAAAAGACTTTCCCCTACCTAAAACCTCTAAAGAAATTAAAAGTTTCATAGGATTAATTGGATATTATAGAAAATTTATTAAAGATTTTGCGAAAATAACGAAACCGTTAACAAAATGTCTAAAAAAAGGATCAAAAATTATACATGATAAAAATTTTATAGAATCATTCGAAAATTGTAAACAATTATTAATAAATTCACCTATTTTACAATACCCGGACTTTTCAAAAAATTTTATTTTAACAACAGATGCTTCAAATGTAGCTCTGGGAGCCATTTTATCTCAAGGAAATATAGGTAATGATAAACCAATAGCCTTTGCTTCAAGAACTTTAAATGACTCTGAACAACGATACAGTACAATTGAGAAAGAACTTCTTGCCATTGTTTGGGCATGTAAATATTTTAGACCCTATTTGTTTGGAAGAAAATTTACCATCTTTACAGATCATAGACCCTTAGTTTGGCTATTCAATTTAAAAGAACCAAACTCTAAATTAGTCAGATGGCGCTTAAAGTTAGAAGAATTTGATTATGAAATTATCTATAAAAAAGGAAAATTAAATAGCGCAGCAGACGCTCTCTCACGAATAAATTTAAATGCACTCGAAAATGAGTCAGTTGTTAATAACCCCGGTGTATCAACCAAGAATCTTTAGAATATTTAAGGCAACTTGCTGAATCAATGTTTAGTACTGAAAACGAAAATTTAAATTTCGAAAACCCCGTAAATGAAGATATACTTGACAATACAGAACAAAATTTACAATATGAAATCCAACAAACGTCAGATACACAACATACAACAGCAACAGAAACAACAAATGACGGAACAAAAATTCTGGACGAAATAATTAATAATAAAGTAAATCAAATTTTAGTTTACCCTAATACTTATCCAAATTTAAAAGTTAGTAATGATACATATGAACATCACAAAATAACTAGGTACTATAGAAATTCCAGAACATGATAATAAAAAACTCATTTTTGAATTCTTAAGAGACTATACAATATCAAAAAAGACATATTGTATGTGGTTCCGTAATGATAACTTTATAATTCATTTAACAAAGTATATTTAAAACATTTCTCTGCAAAAGAACCCAAATTAATTAAATGTACCAAACTAGTAAATACTATTAAAGATAAAGAAGAACAAATTATGCTAGTCAAAAATTACCATGAAAGTAAAACGAACCATAGAGGTATACAAGAAACTTTTGAAAGAATTAAACAAAATTATTACTGGATCGGACTAAAAAACTCCATCTCAAAATACATAAATTCGTGCGACATTTGCCAACGTACAAAATATGCTAGAAAAAATCCATATTCACCCCTAATGCTTACTGAAACTGCATCAAAACCCTTTCAAATAGTTCACTTAGATTTATTTTTCTTTGATAATAAAATCTATTTAATGTTAATAGACTCCTTTACAAAGTTTGCAAAATCACACGAAGTTGCTGGCAAAACAGCTATTCATATTAGTAACGCCCTAATTAAATATTTTTCATCATTCGGTATTCCCGAAAAACTTGTTATTGATCAAGGAACCGAGTTTAATAATGAAACAGTTAAAGAAGTTTTAAACCTACATAAAATCAAAATTCATTCCACGACACCAGGTCACTATGAATCTAATGGAATCATAGAACGTTTTCATTCCACAATTTTGGAACATTTAAGAATACTTAAAGAAATTTATCCTAATGAATCAAATAATATTGAAACACGTATGGGGGCTTTTTACACAATTTATTTACAAAATTGTTAAGATACACTGAACTCTGCTGGATAACGTCTAACTACTTGACAATACAATGAACTCTTGTGAATACTTGACTCGAACTGACGTTAACTGCCCATGCATCCCCTTATATACAACATTATTTAATCTAGTCAGTGTGTTTAGAAGTTTCTAGAATTTTCTAGAAACATTATTTAAAATGGTCAGTTGATTTTTTTTACAAACTTCTAAAAATCAACTGTCAACAACAATCTTTTAAATTAAGGTCCCTTCCTTTACGGTTATCCCGTTACACTGCCCCCTCCTTAGATTCATTCCTCCTGGAATGTTATTTCCTACATCGGAATCCCGCACACTACCTGAGCCAACCAAACCATCTTCTTGGGGTTGCTGCGCATCTCCACTGTGGTTTCCCTGGTAAGGCGCCAAACGATCATGATGGACCACGACGAGTTTCCCTCTGGGAATTTTCACGATCCGATAAATGACATCGTTAATCTTCTTCTTGATGGTGTAAGGACCTTCCCAGTTCTTTTGTAATTTGGGACAAATACCTCGACGCCGTCGGGGGTTATAGAGCCAGACTAAATCTCCAACTTGGTAACTCTTTTCCATTGTCCGTGTGTCATAGTACCTCTTCATCCGATCACTAGATAATTGTAGTTTTCCATGCACCAGGTTGTGTATATTCTCCATTCGATTCTGAAGGTCGGCGACATATTGTTCACGTGCCATTTCTTCACCAGGTTTACAACCAAACACCAAGTCACATGGTAGCCTCATTTCTCTACCGAACAGGACCTTCGCAGGCGTTTGGCCAGTTGATTCGTTGATGGCCGATCGAATTGCCATTAGAAATAGTGGAATATGTCGATCCCAATCCCTCTGACAATCTGACACCACTTTTGACAGATAGTTGGTTATAGTCCGGTTCATTCGTTCCACCATTCCATCAGACTGAGGGTGCATCGCTGTGGTTCTCGTTTTGTGGATGCCTAATCTTTGGCAAACTTCTTGAAACAGCTTGCTCTCAAAATTTCTTCCTTGGTCTGAATGTAATTCTAGTGGTACCCCAAATCGGCTTACGAATTCTTCAACCAATATATCTGCTAAAGTGATGGCTTCCTGATTGGGAACTGCATATGCTTCAACCCATTTAGTGAAGTAGTCCATTACAACAAAGATGTACTTGTTTCCTACATCGGTCTGTGGAAGTGGCCCCAATACATCTACTGCGATTCTTTCAAAAGGACTTCCAACCAGGTATTGCTGCATTTCCGCCTTCGGTTTTCGGTGCGGACCGTTACTGGCAGCACATGTAGTGCATTTACGACACCAATCTTTAACATCATTAGTGCAATTTACCCAGTAAAATCTATCTCGGATCTTTTGCAGCGTTTTCGTGATACCCAGATGTCCTCCAGAACTATCATTATGCATCTGTTTTAAAATTTCCGGTACAGCATTTCTTGGGACCACTATTTGTTTCCTTGTTTCTGTGCCCTCGGAATTTTCTACAAGTCTTTTAACGAGCCCTCCGTCCAAAATTAAAGAGTTCCATTGGGACCAGTATGCTTTTAAAGCAGGAGAGGATGAGGATATCTCTCTCCACAACGGACGACGGTCCATTCTCTTCCACTCCCTAATCTTTCACAGAACGGGATCGTTTTCTTGTTGCTCTTCCAGCATAGAGCTCTCGTCTTCTGGCACAACCTTAACTAAGGCAAGTTTTTCCTCGTTCTGCTCCATACGGGTACAATGGGGGCAATCAGGTCGACATGGTCTTCTGGAAAGTGCATCAGCATTACGATGTCTGGTTCCGGGTCTGTGCTCAATTTCAACATCATATTCCTGCAGTTTTTCGAGCCATCTTGCTATCTGTCCTTCTGGGTTCCTAAAGCTAAGTAGCCACTTTAAACTAGCATGGTCTGTTCTGATCAGGAATTTTCTGCCATACAGATATTTATAAAAGTGTTCGACGGATTTTACAACTGCTAACAGTTCCCTCCGAGTTACACAGTAGTTCTTTTCAGCTTTCGATAAAGTTTTGCTGAAGTAACCAACCACTCTTTCCTTACCGTCTTGTAGCTGTGACAAGACGGCTCCAATTCCCACATTGCTGGCGTCGGTGTCCAGAATAAGCTTACCATCAGGAAGTGGATAAGCAAGAACAGGTGCTGACGTAAGCTGTTTCTTCAATATTTCAAACGCCTTCTGACATTCCTGATCCCAACAGAAGGACTTATCTTGTTCTGTCAAACGTGTCAAGGGTTTGGCGATGTCTCCAAAATTCTTGACATATCGTCGGTAATAGGAACAAAGACCCAAGAAACTCCGGAGCTGATGTTTGTCGATAGGGATTGGCCATTCCTGAACAGCTTGTATCTTAGCGGGGTCAACAGCAACGCCATCCTTGCTTACGTTATGTCCTAAATAGTTGACCTGTCTCTGGAACAAGTGGCATTTCTTAACATTCAATGTTAGATTAGCGTTCTGTAATCTTTTAAAAACTTCTTCCAGGTTAGATAAATGTTCCTTAAAGGTCTTACCCATTATGATGATATCCTCTAGATAAACTAGACAAGTTTCCCATGACAAACCCCGCAGGATGTTCTCCATTAGTCGTTCAAACGTCGCAGGAGCATTACAGAGGCCAAATGGAAGGACCGTGAATTGCCATAACCCTGATCCACTGGTAAAGGCAGTCTTTTCTTTGTCTGCAGGATTCATTTTAACTTGCCAGTATCCGCTTTTAAGGTCCAAGGTAGAAAACAGAGTAGAACCCGCCAAAGCGTCGAGGGCATCATCAATCCTTGGCAGAGGATAACTGTCCTTCTTAGTGACATCATTTAGCTTTCGATAGTCGACACAAAACCGCATTGATCCGTCTTTCTTTCTCACTAATACTACAGGAGAAGCCCACGGACTACTGGATGGTTTGACTATGCCATTTTGAATCATTTCTTTAAGGGCTCTGTTTGCTTCTTCCTTCTTAACTTGAGGCATCCTTCGGGGTACCTGTCGAATCGGACGTGCATCACCAGTGTCAATTCTATGTTGTACAACATCAGTTCTTCCCAATTTACTTTTAGAACCAAATACAGGTTTATAACGGTAAAGTAGATCTCTTACCTGTTTCTTTTCTAATTTTGACAAAGAGGGATCTAATTTTGTCATTAATGGT
The DNA here is from genome assembly GCA_964028335.1 of Altica lythri. Taxonomy (NCBI): domain Eukaryota; kingdom Metazoa; phylum Arthropoda; class Insecta; order Coleoptera; family Chrysomelidae; genus Altica; species Altica lythri. Next base: position 4,198,499 of record OZ034806.1, on the reverse strand, counting down.
TCAATTCCGTTGGTCTCATCTGTTTCCGTAACGTTTACCTTGTGAATCATGGCCGTTACTGGTTCTAAACTTCCCATTTCCGTGTCCTTTCGGAGAAGAACTGGATGATCGTTCAAGTTGATAACTCGGATGGGTACCTCTTTGGCGGATCTAACAAGAGTCTTACCCACAAGGAGTCCTTTTCCCAATTCATGGTCATGGTTCTTCGGCTCTATCATGGCTGGGGCACCATCTGGCTCCAGTCCATCCAACCGCGCTGTGACGACACATTCGCAGCTTGCCGGAAGTTCGATATCATCGATTAGCTTAATCGAGGCATTGTCAACTTGTTTTCGGTGCAGGAATATTTCTTCATCACCAGTACGAAGGATACGTTGGCGAAGATCCAAATGAAAACCACAGTGGAGCATAACATCCATGCCTAGAACAACATCTTCATCAACGTCAGCCACCAGCACTGAGTGAACAAGAGAGGTTGAACCAAACTGTAGCGTCACCTGTATCTCACCGTAGACTCTAGCAGAATCTCCGGTAGCGGTACGCAGTCTCCAACTGGTAGGCAACATCTTATTTCGCATAATGATGGTTGGTCGGACGATAGTTTTTGTAGCTCCAGTGTCTACCAGCATGCTAATATTCTTCCCATCAAGGAGGCCATCTACATATAAGCTGTCCACGTGATGTCGCAGAGTTGCCAATTTAATGGTGTGAGGGACTACGGGAATGTTTGGGGTCGAAGGCGCCCTCCAGGAGTCGACCCGTTTAAAGTTTTCCTGCTGCAGGGGTACTTCAGCAGGAGATTTTTCTTTATGGGGGCAAGTATTTCTTATATGGCCTAGTTCTCCGCAGTTCCAGCATCTCACTGGGCGCCTTCTTTTTGGAGATAACTTCATAAACCTCTCTACTACCGCTTCAACGTCGCTAACGGAATGAACGGCATGGTCGTAGTTACCAGTGATTTCCCTTAGTCGAGCAACTCCACGTGAGGCCTCCGTCGCCGCCTCAAACTCCAGGGCAATGGTCAAGGCGTCCACAAGAGTCTTCGACCGCGCCAACCGTACAGCGCGCTGCAACTCGACGTCTCGAAGACCAGCGGTGAAGGTTTGGACTGCTAGGCACTCCAGGAAATCCTCCGCTGCATTTGAATACGCAAGTCGAACCATTCTTGCTACATCCGCTTCAAATTCCTGGATAGTTTCTCCATTTTTCTGTTTTCGGCTCTTTAACTGCATTCGGTACACCGGTTGTAGATGAGTTTGACCATAACGCATCTCTAGACGATTCACCAATAACTCGAAGTTGTCAGCTTCATCCGGTGTCAATGATTGCAAGACGTCTAAAGCTTCGCCTCGCAGAGCTACGGTTAGGGACAATGCCTTCTCCTGGGATGACCATCCATTAGCTCTGGCCGCTGCGTCGAATTGTTTCAGGTAATTTGGCCAGGAAGTCTTCCCGTCGAAGGTCGGGGGTTTTATCGTCGTTCGTACATGGGTCGTCTCCTCGCTTCTTTGTCGTTCGACGTCTGCGTGGCAGGTTTCCATCCTTCCTGCATCTCCGTCGCCGTGATGGATGGTTTGGTTTTGTAGACAAGCTTCCAGTTCTCGTTTAAGTTTTTCTATCTTGGATTGCATTTGCTGGTTGATGTCGTCTCTGAAGTTGGCAACTTGCTGATTCATGTTGTCCACTTGCTGATTCAAGTTGTCCACTTGCTGGTTTTTCTCGTTTTGCAAATCGGCCACTAGCTGATTTTGTTCGTCTCTTAGATGTGATATTTGCTGGGAGAACGAACTGGATAACTCATCTGATAGGGTAGACATCCGTTGTGATAGCTGGGAAAATTGTTGCGTCTGTTCTTCTTGCTGGCTCGTCATTCTTTGTGACAGCTGGGACATATCTTCGCGCTGGCTCTTCATCTGACTGGATAGCTCCTCTTGCTGGCTCTTCATCTGACTAGATAGCTCCTCTTGCTGGCTCGTCATAGTCGTCATTCGTCCTGATAGCTCCTCTTGCAGCCGGGAAAGTTGTTGAGTTTGTTCTTCTTGTTGGCTCGTCATTCGTTGCGACAGCTGGGAAAGTTGTTGAGTTAGTTCAGAATTTGCTTTTTGAGCTGGGTCTTCGAACTCCACAGCGTCAGGGTCCAAATTATTATTTACGTAGTACTCACGGAGCCTTCTCAACAATACGGATTTGCTTCCAGTAGTTTCCAACTCTAATTCTTCAAGCTCTCTTCTGAGCTCAGCCACCAATAGTTCATTTATCTTTTTTCCAGGCATTCTTGTATCTTCACCCCACACCTGACACCAATTTGAAACACGTATGGGGGCTTTTTACACAATTTATTTACAAAATTGTTAAGATACACTGAACTCTGCTGGATAACGTCTAACTACTTGACAATACAATGAACTCTTGTGAACACTTGACTCGAACTGACGTTAACTGCCCATGCATCCCCTTATATACAACATTATTTAATCTAGTCAGTGTGTTTAGAAGTTTCTAGAATTTTCTAGAAACATTATTTAAAATGGTCAGTTGATTTTTTTTACAAACTTCTAAAAATCAACTGTCAACAACAATCTTTTAAATTAAGGTCCCTTCCTTTACGGTTATCCCGTTACAATATAATGGACTATGCAATAATAGCTTATAATAGTTCTATACATTCTTCTACAAATTATACTCCTTTCGAATTAATTTTGGTCATTCTCATAGTAGAAAACCTAACGAAATATTTTTGCGAGCTACTTTCTTTACAGACTATGCGGAAAAACACAAAAATAAACTTGAACATGTTTACAAAAAAGTTAGTCAAAATTTAGATCAACAAAAACAAAAAATAATTTCTAAAAGAAATACACAAGGTGACGAAAATATTGAATTTGTCATAGGACAAACTGTATATAAAAAGAATCCTGGACAAGATAGAAATAAAAAATCTAATAAATTTTTAGGACCTTATCACTACATAGTATAAAACAAAGTCGCTTTTTCTGTCCCTATTTCCCTTTGTATGATTAAATCTTTAAGACTACGCAACGGATTTTGATGCGTTTTTTTTAATAGATAGAGTGATTCAAGAGAAAAATTTATATGTATAATAACGTCCATTAAATAGTGGAGAAATACTGTTATTTTTGAGGTTTCTAATGTGATGTCGTTAATTATCAATTTTTTTCCGCTTACATTGCAAAAGCAGGCTGAACCCTACGAGATTTATCAAAATAATGTACTAATTATTTGTACACATTGAAAAGGTCTACAGAAAACTCCGCGATGGTATATGTCTATCTCTTATGGATATCCCACAATAACATTTTTTTGTCATTTACTTTTTACGACAAATATTGGCTAATTTTCAAAGCGATTTTAACCAACACAGCATTAATCCTTATCCAATTAAATAGCTTAAATACATTGTTGATTTAATATAGATCTATATGGTCCTGTATAACACAAGATTTAAATAAATATTTTTGAAGATTTTACAGATTTAAAATTGCGGGACGCAGCGCTTGCGGTGGTACTGGCCGGCCGGGGCGGCGGCAGCGTGCCTATAAATAGCGCGTCGGAGGCCACGATTTTCCATATTGCACTTTGAATTTTGCAGCGATTGGACGCGTTTATTACGAAATTAATCATTATGACGCTACCCTAAGGTGGCGCAGTTGAGATGTTATAAATTTACACCTGTAATTCCTACATAACTAAGTACTATGACGCCACCGTAAGGTGGCGCAGTTGATATCTCATATATTTAAAAGAGCAAAACTTATTTACCTAAGAACTATAAAGCCACCGCTAGGTGGCGCAGTTAATATATAAAATATACCTAACCGATAAATTACAAAGTACTATAAATAATAGTAAAACTGGTAACTAACGAGAAAATATGATAAAAAATACAAAAAATTAATCGTAAAAATTAAAAAAAAAACATTGGAAAAAAACATGAGTGTTAGGCGGTGCGAAGTTCGCCGGGTCCGCTAGTAAAATAATAAAACTACTTAGATAGAAATCGTGTAGAAATTAAAAACAATAAAAATAATAAATCTGAAATTATACATATAAAAGAACTAAAGAAACCCAATATTATTTTAGGTCGTTCACCTTTACCTATGGACTCGGACAGCCAGTTTTCCACAACCTAACCAATAATCCAGGACTCCTTCCCTATAAAAACTAATTTAACCACTGGAAATACTCTCCAGAAACTAATTTTTAGCTCACACCGAATATAGGGCATGAGCACAAGCTCAGACTCACGAAAGTGGCCCTAATACATATAAACACAAATGCACTGGCTGATTGCCCAAGAGAGCAGTGCCATAAAGAAGAAGCAAGCAAGCAACTCCTTCCCTTAAAATTAGGATCTGCTCAAAACATAGTAAATTATTGGTCATTTATACAAATCTTTGATATATCAGATTTAATTACAGAAACTGAATCACTCTCAATTAAACTTACAGAAGCCAAAATTTATTTTATGCAAAATATATCAAACAACACAGTTGATAATATGTTTAAAAATGAAATTTCTAATTCCTTTAAACTTGCCCTTACACTAGAAAATAAAATAAAGAAACAAATAAAAAGACTTAACCCTTTGACTAATACTAGAAATAAAAGAGGACTTGTAAATGCCTTCGGAAGTATAATAAAATGCTTAACAGGCAATCTTGATCAAAGCGACGCCGAAAAATATGATAAAGCTATATCAACCTTATTAAATAATCAAGAAAAAATCAAAACTATAGTCAAAGATCAAATCACGATTTTAAAAGAATCTATAGAAACATTTAATACAAGTGTTTCTACATTAGTAAACAATCAATTTTTGATAGAATCCAGAATTAACGAAATAAAAAACACGATTGACTACACAAATAATATGTATCAATCAACAATTAAATATATTTATTCTGAATCAATAATTCCTGAAATCATCTAAGCATTACAAATAATTTATGATATATTAGAAAAAATTGAAATTGCTATAACATTTTCAAAACTTAATACTTTTCATAATTCAATTGTTGAACCTGATGAATTACTTGACGAAATAAATTCAATTGTTAACAATCTTAGTCAAAATCAACTACTTTTTCAACCAAACTTAGATAATATTTTAAATTTTGAAAAAATTATGAGGATTAAAAGTTATAGTAAAGGTAGGTAATCAAATTATTTTTATTATTGATATTCCAATTGTAGAAACCGAAACTTGTAACTATTATCACTTGTATCCTTTACCTACTCCTCAAGAAAATACCTTTAAAGTAATAATACCTATTTCCAAATTCCTACTCCTTAATGAGCAAAATTACATGACTTCAAATACAAAATGTGAAGAAATAGTCCTTAAAGAATTTATATGTAGGTAACGAAGAAACCCCAATAAAGATAAATCAAGAAAGCATACCATGCGAAGTTCAAATGATTAATCATCTCTCAAACCTGACCATGTGCCAAGCCGTTCCTGCAGAGATCCTCGAGAATAAATTTCAAAAAATTGAAGACAACAAGTGGATTGTTATTCTTCCAAAATATCAAACTGTAATAGTTCAGTGCGGTAAAACTACAGACAATATTCGTTTAATTGGAACTTTTGTTTTCGAAATAAATCCATCATGTGATATAAAAATAAACAATTTTAAACTTCGTACCTATCAAACTTCAAAAAATAAATTCAGAATTATTGATTTACCAAAAATAGACTTTAATTTCCCTACAATGGAAAACACAGTTATAAAAGTAAAACCATTAAAACTGGACAGTATAAATCTTGACGAAATTAAAACAGTAAAAGACTCTATACAAATTCAAAGTGAAAATTTGGATAATATTGAAAAACATTTTAAAATTCAAGAAATTAGTGTATGGACAATAATATTTTATTTCTGTTTAATAATATTCATTTTAATAATTAGTTTGAAGATATACAGGAAGAAATTTCGTCAGCCAACCCCAAATGACCCCCGAGACATGGAACTTAGAAATCCTATTGTTGCCCCTAGGATTTCTCTCTAAGGGTGAAAGAGTTATATATGTGACACTCTATATAAATGTATTAAAAACAATTATGATTATATAAGACCGCTTACTCACATTTCTTATCATTTATTGTTTATTGTTTAATATGATTCATTCTATAATCAACTTTGTAAATTATTATTATAATAAATCTCAATCTCTATTTAGCTATTGCCGAATACAGTAGTTTTATTTAGAAATTCATTTTACAAAAATAAAGTTTTTTCAAGTTTTTTAAAAAACACTTTGGACCTTAACAAAACATAACTTGTATCTGTTCAAACGTTAACGTAGATGCATTAGCCCACGTATTAAAAGCTTTTTGGGCCAATCTTAGTTAATGATTTGTTGCTAAAGGAAAATACCACAATAAATGTGTTTTATTCCATTTTCGTTTGACTGTAAATGCATTATCATCCTTCCCAATAATGCATCGAGGTTTTTGCATAAGAGCTATGGTTTCATTATTTAAATCACCGTCAACGTGTAAATTATATTTTTCTTGAAAATTTGTAATACTAGAAGAAAAATCTACTAGTGTGTTGTTTGTTATATAGCCATATTGCTCCAAAAAATGTTTTGCATCATCTTTATCAAAACCAGAAACTGTGTAGAGCACAAATAAAAACACGACTACTTTCATTGCTAATTCAATTATGAATTATAATTTACATATCTGCATATATAAACAGGGAATAAACGTGCTTAATATTACATAATTTTTCACACTATTACGCAATATATGGTTTGTCAATTGTCAATATTTCAGAATATTACGCAATCTCATTCATAATATCTAACTTGTTGTAACCTGTCAGACCTCGACCTACCGAAAGTCCTTACATAATTATCTGACTTGTCGAGACCTGTCTAACCTAGTTTTAGACCGGAAGTCCTGACCTAGTTTTAGACCGGAAGTCCTGATCCTCTCCCAACTATATACTACTATACAATAAAGATTTAAGTCTAAAATAAATTATGTACAAAAAAAAACAGGGGCGAGATAACCCTTGGTCAATACTCAAGGAACGGAACGGTATAACCGATCAATACTCGGTTACGGGGTAGGACAACCCTTGGTCAATACCCAAGGATCGGAACGGTATAATCGATCAATACTCGGTTACGGGGTAGGACAACCCTTGGTCAATACCCAAGGATCGGAATGGTGCAACTGATCAATACTCAGTTGCGGGGTAGGATAACCCTTGGTCAATACCCCAGGATCGGGACAATACAACCCATCAATACTCGGCTGCAAAGGCAGGGAAGGTCGGTGGCTACTGGTCAATACCAGGTTGGAGTTCTTTCGAGATCACTACTCTCAGTCGAACTGACTTCCTACAGCCTGCAGCGATGGCACGGTGCTCCCACTTACTGAATGTGTCTGCGCGAGTCCTGACGACGTGTCGTATCTTGGTCGCGCACCTCGAATAGGGGCCTGTAACACAAACTGTACAATTGTAACAAGTTTACAAGTTACAAGTAATCTGCCTGTAACTACAAGTCCTACTGAATTCCGTATCACAATGCAAATTGCTACAATTGTAGAAATTCAATAATTTTGTACATATGTAGTTACATATGTAGGTAACTATTATTCCTACTGACTCCCTACTTGTCACGAGGCGCTTTCAGCAATATCCAACGTATTATGAGGCCATGACACTACTTCTTCGAATTTGATTTCAGAGACAGCACTGACAGTATTACCTACACACAGTCATTTTTGATACCCTATGCATATCACAAACACCGTAGTACTGACCTTCATTTCCCAACCAATGGAGAGCAATTAATGTCTTCTGTGGTGGTGTCAATCCATACCATCTAACTGTTGTATTTGTTTAACTTGGCTCAGACGAAACCTTTCGTTGAGTTCATTATCAGTGAGAAAAGCAAAGTTTTTTCTAGCACTGAACCGATATTTCTAGGAGGATCTTCATGGTCACTCTCAGAATCATTTGACCACATACTGGGCACAAATACGTACGTGTTTACAGTAAGAGAATTGCTATAATACTGAGTCTTTACCCAGAGTTTTAGATAGGTAAAACATTAACTATACTTGTAGAAAAATCTGTAACACAATTATACCAGTTTTTACTTTATGTTACAGAATACGTGTACATATGTGGAAATTATTCCGTAATTACTGGCGCCGTGTGGGTAGTTACAAGTTGAGTTGTGTTATGAAAAAGCTACAAGTGTAAAATTTATTCTAACAAGTGTAGGACTTGTATGGCTTGTGTTATAGGCATTAATGGTGGAAATGCTGGCAAATACAAACGATGACGCGGGGTTTCTGCGTTAACCTTACAGGGCACTAGTAATGGCCGCTCTGGAATTTTGATCTGCATAAAATTCCCGGAAATTTATTGTTTAATCTGTGCTTAGAAAGTTCTAAATAGAAAAGTTATTAAGTGAATATCGTCCTGACTCTTTCGTACTAATTTTTAAAGTACGATCTACGTTATTTGTGTAGAAATTAAATTTTGCTGTCCACGAAATTTTCCGTCCCGTTAAGAAGCGACTCCATATTGGTATTTTGAATAATTTATACGTTTAAAAGGCCAAAGGAGACCTATTTTGTCCTGGAAATTTTTATAACGACTCGACTGTCCAGAAAAATTCCTATGGTTTGGTGAAATACTTTAATATATTTCTGGTCCCTTTTTGGTATATTTGCAGTGAATACGTTTTAAGCTAGTGGCGTTTCCCAATTTTTTGCCGCTTAATTTGCATTTGATGCCGATATATTTTTTAAGTAAACCTTTATTTAAACCTATTTCAAATAAAGATTGTGGTTTTGTGTTTTATTTAAATTTTTACAATGAACATTTTGAGTTATCGGTACATTTTTTTACTCATATACTTATGGTATTAAATGTTAAATTACCTTCAAGGTAAATGTATGTAGTTAAATTTCTTATGCAAATCTTATACGATCACCTAGATACTTAGAAATTAACGAAAAGACATAGGTACCTATCGCAGATTAGTTTTAGTTAATTTTTAATACTTATTTATTTACATATTGTACCTACTACAGCTGGTTTTTTTTTTACTAGTAGGTACTATTTCAACCAATATGTGAAACAGCTAACTTTAGGTCAAGACCTGTTCATGTTTTATGTTAATTTTGTTTTGGTAGAATTTTTTTAAATATAATATCAGTTATTTTGGTATTAAAGTATTGCGGAATTTTCTTTACCTTCCCAGTAAATGTTTCCAATAAATCATATGAATTGCAAATAATTTTAATTTTTAAGAAAAATATAAATTAAAAATAATAGGATTCAAAAATTTTTATAGACTTATAAATTTAAGATATATTTTTGATTATTTCCTTCGATTCAAATAAACCAATAGACTGTTGTATCAATGGTTTTTGGGCTATTAGGCCGGCGTCGATTGTCTTGCTGACTTGACGTTTCGCCAACACGAGCGGTTGGCATCTTCAGAAGTTGCTTCCTGGTTAACAGTCTGCGAACTACTAAGCTCTGCGTGATCGGAGCCCGTATTTATACGTCGGGAAGGAAGTGGGTGGGGCCTCAGTTGCTTTCGATTCCAATCGGTTCTGGTCGGTGTTGTTCGTTAAGGGTAGAGTTTTCGCACCTTTTATTATCGGGATCCATGTTTTGTTAATCTTGACTGCTTCCTCTTTTTTATTAAAGTTGTTCGGGTGCTTCTCTATAGAGTCTGGAATGGTATGCTGATGTAGTAGCGAGGACTTGGGTCTCCTCAAACTTAATCCGATGGTCCATAGCGAGGGTATGTTCCGCTACGGCGGATTTGTCTGTCTGCCCCAGACGACAATTGACCTTGTGCTCTTTAATCCTGGTGTTGATCGAGCGTTTGGTGGTTCCTATGTACACGCTTCCACATGTGCACGGAATGCTCATTTTCCTTGGGTCTACGATTTGTTGGTCCAATCGATCTTTTGATTTCCCGTTCTGAATAACCATTGGCCCTTAAAGCATCATGAATATGAGTTAGCTCTGCGTTTAGTGCCTCGGGTTCGCAAATCCTTCTTGCCCTTTCTGCTAAGGTTTTGATGACTCCATATTTCTGACATGGGTGGTGGTTGGAATCTCTATGTAAATACCGATCCGTATGTGTAGGTTTTCTGTACACTGTGTGGCTCAATGATCTTCTTTTCGTGATAATAACACATCAAGGAACGCCAGCTTGTTGTTGTCTTCGATTTCCATCGTAAACTGTATCTTTTCATGGATGTGTCAGAAATTCTTGCAATTTATCCTGTCCATGGCTCCATATTACAAATGTGTCATCTACATATCTATACCAAACTTTTGGCTTGTATGGGGCACTGTCCAACGCCAGTTGTTCGAACTTTTTCATAAAGAAATTTGCTATTACCGGGCTGAGAGGGCTTCCCATTGCTACTTCTTCGATCTGTTCGTAAATCTTATTGTCCCATGAAAAATAAGTGGTGGTGAGGCAATGTTTAAACAAATTGGAGATGTCCTCTGGGAATTTATCATCTATATGTTCCATTGCATTGCTTAGGGGCACTTTTGTAAAGAGAGATACTACATCAAAACTTACTAATATATCATTCTCTTCAAGAACTAAGTCTTTAATTTTTGAAATAAAATGGGTGGAATCTTTGACATACGAATTAGTAAGTCCGATATATGGTTGCAGGAGTGATGACAGGTGTTTAGCCAAATCATATGTCGGTGAACCAATGGTGCTTTCAATAAGACGCAGCGGAATGTTGGCTTTGTGTATCTTTGGCAAACCATAAAGTCTTTTGGTATAGCAGCTTCACTTTTACAAATTAATTTCTTTGTCCGTTCTTCTAGACTTGACTTCTTCACTAAGGTCTTTGTTGTTCTTATTACACGTTGTGTTGGATCATTGCGTAACTCCTTGTAACTGCTAGGATCTAGTAAATCATTTATCTTTTCCTTATAATCTGCGGTATTTATTACGACAGTGGCATTTCCCTTGTCCGCTGCTAACACCAGTATCCTCTCATCCTTGTTTAGATCTTGAATTGCTCTTAACTAGGCTTTAGGTTACTTTTGGGTGGTTTGGCCTTTTGTAAAATTCTTGCTGATTCGGTGCGTAATTCCTGAGCTGTTTCTTCTGGCAGACATCTTAGTGCTGATTCTAGATTTGCGATAATGTGTTCCTTCGGCGCATCTTTTGGCGTTATAGCAAAGTTGCCGCCCTTAGCAAGTACGGAGACCTCATCTGGAGACAAGTTTCGATTGCTAACATTAATCACTGTTCTCTGAGTGTCTAGCGGGACAATAAGATTTACGAACAGACCGAAGAAGTAGCAATGGGAAGCCCTCTCAGCCCGATAATAGCAAATTTCTTTATGGAAAAGTTCGAACAACTAGCGTTGGACAGTGCCCCATTCAAGCCAAAAGTTTGGTATAGATATGTAGATGACACATTTGTAATATGGAGCCATGGACAGGATAAATTGCAAGAATTTCTGACACGCATTAACAGCATCCATGAAAAGATACAGTTTACGATGGAAATCGAAGACAACAACAAGCTGGCGTTCCTTGATGTGTTATTATCACGAAAAGAAGATCATTGAGCCACACAGTGTACAGAAAACCTACACATACGGATCGGTATTTACATAGGGATTCCAACCACCACCCATGTCAGAAATATGGAGTCATCAAAACCTTAGCAGAAAGGGCAAGAAGGATTTGCGAACCCGAGGCAGTAAACGCAGAGCTAACTCATATTCATGATGCTTTAAGGGCCAATGGTTATTCAGAACGGGAAATCAAAAGATCGATTGGACCAACAAATCGTAGACCCAAGGAAAATGAGCAAATCCAACCAGTGGCAAAAGCATTTCTGCCTTTTATTCCGGGAGTGACAGACAGAATTGGTCGATTGCTAAGAAAGAAAAATGTGAAAACTATTTTCAAACCAACGAGAAAAATCAAAGAATGTCTTCGATCGGCAAAAGACAGAAGAGATCCACTGTCGGCTTCTGGAATTTACCGCATTCCGTGCACATGTGGAAGCGTGTACATAGGAACCACCAAACGCTCGATCAACACCAGGATTAAAGAGCACAAGGTCAATTGTCGTCTGGGGCAGACAGACAAATCCGCCGTAGCGGAACATACCCTCACTATGGACTATCGGATTAAGTTTGAGGAGACCCAAGTCCTCGCTACTACATCAGCATACCATTCCAGACTCTATAGAGAAGCCATAGAGATAGAGAAGCACCCGAACAACTTTAATAAAAAAGAGGAAGCAGTCAAGATTAACAAAACATGGGTCCCGATAATAAAAGGTGCGAAAACGCTACCCTTAACGAACAACACCGACCAGAACCGATTGGAATCGAAAGCAACTGAGGCCCCGCCCACTTCCTTCCCGACGTATAAATACGGGCTCCGATCACGCAGACCTTAGTAGTTCGCAGACTGTCAACCAGGAAGCAACTTCTGAAGATGCTAACCGCTCGTGTTGGCGAAACGTCAAGTCAGCAAGACAATCGACGCTGGCCTAATAGCCCAAAAACCATTGATACAATAGACAATGGCCGCGAAAGCCTTACACAAACCAATAGACTGTCATAATTTTTTGAAATTGGACCAATCAGAATCAAATATCAGCGACTATTGCACTAGAACAATATCAGCGACTATTTCTCTAGAGAAATAGTCACGTCGAATATAAATGTCAAATATTTGTCAGTTTAACAACGGCTCAGGAAATAATCTTCCTAAATATAACACGACCTTGATTGATAGTCTGCTATTTTTGTTGTAGCTAAATTTCTAGAAAATTTTACAATTTGTTTCGACATAATTTGACATTATAATCAAAGATTAAAGCCCTCGAGCTAAAGCTCTCAGGCTTTAATCAGTTTATTTATGTCAAATTATGTCTCAACAAATTGATACTAAAATATTCTCGAAACCTAGATACCACAAAAATAGCCGACTATAATCAAGGTCTTGTTATATTACCCTTGATAATTTTTGTAATGTTAAGAGTGTTCCCTTAATGTCTTTTATCTCATAGATTCTTTCCAACTACGTTTGTTATCTTTTCAAATTGAAAATGGTTTATTGTTTTTTAGTTTTTAGGTTAAAGTTACATTAAATATGTTTCAAATACAAAGTTGGATTTTATTTTAGGTAAAGGTTATAGGTTTCTCGGAACTCAGATGAGTTGGGATGCAGGATATTTAAATTTCTATTCTACGATACATCTTCAATCTTCAGACTAACTTTATGCCATTTTTACATTTGCTTTTGTTTATATTCATATTTTTTTGATCCCAAGCTTTGTCTCAACTATTGTTAAATGGAAGAAAAACTATCTCAGTAGAATCGACACCGTTACGTCAGAGTCAGATCAAGAATTTCCAGGATTTACTAAGACAAGGAAATAATGAATTCTTTTATAACCTATTTAAACCACATTTAATATTTAGTTTTCAATTTTTTTTAATAATTTAATTGTTTCTTGAAATTTTGTATTTATAATAAATCATTTAAAACAGGTGTTTGAGTATAATTTGTTTACTTTGTACTTTTGGCTCCCTTAATTTTATGTTTGGGAGGGACTGGTAAAACTCTTAAAAAATAAACCACGACACGACCTAGTGAGCTAGTTAAGGTAATAGGTAACGCCCATTAGAACGTTTAAACGTTACATTATTAGTTTCTGTAGCTTTTATCGTTCCAATTACCAAAAGTGGTCACTTCCTATATCAACAAGTTTAAAATTCTATTGTTATTACTAAATCAAAATATGTCACCTGTGTTACAATGTTACAAAAGACTGGAGCGGGTGTCGTATACAAATATACCTAATTGATTAAAATCACTTGACTAATATTTTAAAAAGGTTTACTAAGTATATAATGTTTTTCCTAAAGAAACTATTTCAATCACTTAAAAGATTCCGTATCGGCAAGTTATATAGAAACACAAAATGCGAACGTTTAAATTCATTTATAATACTGTAAATATTATATGTAAAAGTTTACTAGCAATTCATTCAAGAAATAATAGCCGAAATAAATATACATTTTTAATACGTTATATAATATTTTGGACCGCATATTTAACATTAAATTTATATATACTTATGTTTAGATACGCCAGTTTTGAGAAAAAGGCTCACATATCTACAAAGTTATTGTTTATAATCGCTGATTTTAACGTTTTTTTTATAAACTTTTGTTTTTCTCTGGATCAAATGTTCTTAAGGAAAAGAAAAATGATAAAAGCTTATAAATTATTCACTACTTTAAGTAACAAAATGCAATATCATTTTAAATTTACAATATTATGGAAAGATACGTTTCACGAATATTCGTGCCTAATTTTTACAGTATTGAATATTTGCACATGTATCGTATATATTGCAAAATATATCGAAACTACATTTATATATTTGGCACATGCAGTTACGTTTGTTTTAAATACTACCTATCTATCACTGATTTTTTTAAAAATTTATTTAGATTATATGAAAATTGGTGCTTTAATGGAAATACTTAATCACAAGATCCGATACAACACTCGGTATACTTCAATATGGATAAAAGTTTCTTCCGGTATATCTAAGTATACAGAACTAAAGATTTTTTTGAAAATGTATACAGATTTGTTTGATATTTTGGAATTATTTGATGGCATGTATGGTTATCATATATTGTACATTATTTTTGATATAGTTCTGATAAATGTGTATATGTTAAATCTTCTTTTGAAGTATGTTCTGTTTCATCTATTGATTGCATCCCCTGTTTTACATTGTTGTGCCAGTATATCTATGGTTTTCCTTTATCTGGTATGTTTTATTTTTACTGCTTATTATTCTTTATTTCTTGACTAATATACAAAATCTGAGTGTGATTTGACATTTTATTTTAACATCATTTAAACGGTTATTAAATAAAACGCTTTTTATTCTCTTTGGTTACGTTTTGCACAATCGCCACGTAGGTATATAATAATATGTTACTATATATATGGATTAATAAATAGACTATCCAAAAACTCTGGTATACGTACAGCCTTATTATAGAAGTAGACTATACTGTATTTAACGTTTTTTTTTCTGTCCCTCGTTCTAAGGTTAATAACAGTTTAGGCACTTTCCGGGAAACTAACCTGAAAATGAAGATACTATTTTTTTAACATGACAATAAATAACAGTACATCTAATCTAATATATTTAAACGAGCAATTCTTGTATATATATATATATATATATATATATATATATATATATATATATATATATATATATATATATATATATATATATATATATATATATATATATATATATACATCCAGCTATCATTAGTGCGTCATTGAATAGGCGAATCCCTATCAATATTGCGTCCGATGCAAAGCAGCGTCCGTATACGGACGCAGCTTTACAAACTGTGTATTTCTTGCCTATCTACACATAAAACGGATATTGTTTCAATGAAATTAAACGGTCAATAACTTGTAAATCCTAAATTTTTATAATAAGTTGTGCATATGGCAACCCCGGAGTGGCTACATGAATTTGATGGGGACGCATTAATGATAGATTACCCGTTAAATGTATATTTTTGTATTGTGACTTTTTGCCAGTAGAGGCGCTGCCGTTATATACGATCTTATCCCTTTTTGTCGGTGCGCTATATGATTTTTACAAAGAACGTAGGCAACGTTGCAAAGGCCGCTGCATTTTATTCGATGGGAAACGATTGTGAATTTTATTTTATAGTATACCCTATTTTCTGCATAAAAGTAAGTATGTCTAATCGTTCAAAAAAAATATTAAGCCTGGTTGTTATGTATTATTTAGGATTATAAAGTATTATAGTATTAATATAAAGAAAGTATTAAAATAAAATATTGTTATTTCTTATTGCCTAAATATCTTTTTAAAGGTAAGATTTATTATCCGTCCAGCTACAAGTAAATTTTAATATGTTATAGACAGGTCTCTGAGGAAAATTCGTTTATAGATTTTAGTTTGAAATAAGTATATCACTTTATTGTGATATTTTTTAGGTTTCAACACCAATGAAATAATCAAAATAATACTTAAAAGGTAATTGCTTATTTGATTATATTTACACTTCAAGTTCTGTTACCATATTAATGCAAATTGCTTTTATTATGGTTTAGAAAATGCTTTGTAGTTCGAATCTTACTACTTTCGTATATTTTATTGATTAATTAATTTATTTATTTAGTTATTTATCTATTGATTTATTTATTTACCTACTTATTTATTTATTTACTATTTTTTTACTTGTTTACTAACTTATGACTACTTTAAAATAAAATACTCTCTTTATCGTTATAAGAGATTGTTTGTATAATATTTGTAAGAAATTTATTAAATTTATATTTTATACAAGGAGAAAGAGAGAGAGAGGAGAGACTTAATTATAAATAAATTCATTCTTTCAAGAATACGCAACTTTAGAAACAAATTCTAAAACAGGTTGATTTTTATTTTTTAATTATTATAATGTTCATATATTTATCATGCCATCCTGGGCGTGATGACATAATCTAAGAATGGAAGTTCTCTTATAGCTCATTTTAAAGGTTAATAAAAAAAATATAGTAAAATAAAACATTAACAGATTAATTATTTATACAGGGTGGCAAAAAAGATTTCATCTTAAATTACATGTTATAGGTCTCCCAACGAAAGTTTGGGACAGCCACGTGTTAGTCGACGCAGGTAGGCGGAGTCTTTCTATCAGTGGCGGACGGAAATAAAAATATATTATACATCTCTAATTAATTTTTAATGTATGATGCTAACATAATTAAGAAGAATTTATTTTATATAAATTTGTTACTGCCCACTTTAAACTAAATAAATACATACATTTAAAAAACAACTCAGAAACTCTCTCAACATATTCGTAGCTAAATACAGTTTACAAAACCATTCCAGCTACCACACTGACAAGCTTTCAGAACGGTCGTTGTTATCGTAATGCTCATAAACAAACCACTGCGGATTGAACGAGAGGCCACGTGGCTGTCACAAACTTTCGTTGGGCGATCTATACAATCCAACAAAATGTTTATTTAACAAATAGATTAAATGAAACTTCTTGGCAGTAATTAATCCGACAACTAGATTATTCTTAAAAATTTCTGAAAATACATTATATGTCCACTCTAATTCTGTTTCTATATCTTTAAAAGTTTGTAGTCTATTAATGAGAACTTTTTTGATTTTAAGTAACTCCATACAAAAATGTCAAGTCAATCTTGGGCACCACTCTTTTGTTCTCAAATTATCATCATTGTTATTTGGAAAATTTTCATTTTAAATTATTTATTTAATTTGTAAAAAAACTCTTTTTATGTGTTTATTTGAATTATAAAAATGTATCATTATTTTTATACTTTAAAACATAATAAAAAATTGATATTAAGTTGGTTTTTTTTCAATAAAAAAAAGTATAGATGAGAATTGGAAATTATAGTTAATATCTAAATAAATATACTCAGTGACATTAGAAGTGTTACACCCAGAAGAAATAATTTCTTAATCTTAATTTTTTGGCAACATGAGTAGAAAGGGACCCACTGTAGCACACTTTGACCTTTGAACCTGTGACGTCATCTGACAGTTCTAAAATGTGAAACGTCCAAACGTCAAGATAGCGATAAAATTTGTCGCAATAACTTATTAAAAAACTGGTAAAAAGAAATTTACGATTTACATGTATTTCTTATGGAAAAACATAATTTCAAAGTGTCAAAAATGGGTCGGTTTTCGCTATTTTATCGTTCCTAAATTCATAAACGTCAAGGTGTCAAAAAATAGACGTCAACACGATGAATTTGAACGCTATCTTGACGTTTGGACGTTTCAAATTTTAGAACTGTCAGATGACGTCACAGGTTCAAAGGTCAAAGTGTGCTACAGTGGGTCCCTTTTTACTAACATGGTAGATTTACATCGAGAATAAAACGTTAACATATTCAAGAATTTTCAATATCGTATAACAAAAAAAAAATTGGTGACCCAGTAACTGCATACACTCATATACACGTCTAGGCATTGACAAAATGAGATGATCAATGTCTGCTTGTGGCATCTTGTTCCATGCAACTTGAATTTCATGGTTTAACTCTGCCAGAGTTTGTGGAGAATGGTGTTAATGGGACAGTCTTCTTCCCATCATAATCCACACATGTTCGATGGGATTTAAATCTGGGGAACGAGGTGGGTACGGCAAAAAATTAACGCCAGCTTTTTGGAGAAAGTTCATAGTTCGACGAGCAATATGGGGACGCGCGTTATCTTGCTAAAAAAGGACGTGGCTACGGCCGTCTAGATAAGGAAGTAAAGTGGTTTTTAAGACATTATCAACATAACGTAAAGCTGTCATACTGCCTCAAATGAACACAAGTGGTGATCGGCTACCATAGGCAATAGCCCTCCAAATCATTACTCCAACCAACTGTCCTGTGTACATGTCATCCAAGAACAAACCCGGTATCTCGTCGCTCTCCAGGGTTGCGTCTAACCCTTCTACGGCCATCGTGCATGCCTAAACAAAATATAAAAACAGTCCAAAGGCTCGAATGCGACGGTATAGTGTACACATAGTAACAGGTCTACCTTCCTATCCAAACCATTTATCAGCGATTTGACGCGTAGTAGCAAAAGGATCTTGCAGAGCAAGTAGTCTGAAGTGGCTATCTTGACGCTCTGTGGTACGCCTTGGTTGGCCAGTTGGTCTTCTTCGTGCTCCTCTACCTTCGTTTGACCACACACGACACACACGCATTACCGTCATTCCCGTACAATTAACACGAAGGGCAATTTGGCGATACGACAAACCCATATCTTTATAGACAACAATTCTACCCCTGTCAAAATCATTAACATGTTGGTAATTTTGATGTCCTCGAACTCGAGGAACTGAACTGAAGAACAGTAATTAAAAATTTCTTTACCAACCGGTCTTCATGAATCGTTTTTTTTAATTTAAGATAAAATTTTATTGTTACAAAAACTACTAAAGATAAAACATTGACATTGTTATCATAGCATTCTTTAAATATAGTCATTCTGTTGTCAAAAAATTAGGATCAAGAAATGATTCCTTCTGGGTGTAACACTTCTAATGTCACTGAGTATAGTAAGTAATTTTTTTAATACTAAAAACCTCATTAATAAACATATAGTGGGTATTTTAAACCACACTAAAAACATAAATTGCAATGAAGAAAATAAAGAACATTTTAATGTTTTATCTTTTGATTAATACCAATACCAACATCACATGACACTCATTTGACAAATTATTTAGTTTTATTAAAATACTTTCTTGTAAAAACAACTTATAGCAAAGAAAAAGATTAAATGTTCCATAGAACATATAGTTTGTATTTCACTGCAAATTGTTTATCTGTTTCTTTGTTATTTATTAATTTTGTATTTTTAAATTTTTATTCTTTCTAAAAAGGCATTGGTATAGATAAAACAAATATTTACCAAATCAAATTTGTTCACTATATAGTTAAAACCATATTAAATTTACCTAATAATTACACATTATATTAAATGGCAACACTGTAGGACGCAGCAATGATGGTTACTTCAATATAATTTTTACAAATCGTATATAACGGACGCAATAATGATAGAATATTATATGGACGCAGAAATGATAGAGAAACATATAAATAATGAAATTTTATTTTATGATTAACAAAAAATTAAAAGTGGTTATCTGACATTACTAAACCTGTTGATAAGTATAATTAACTTCAATTATTGATATATCTATGAATTCTGATGGACGCAATATGACTGGTTTTTTGATGGACGCAGTAATGATATAGTGATGTAAATATATATATATATATATATATATATATATATATATTGAGATGATATATGTTACTATGCTATTTCAATTAAGTACATATAAAGAAAATTAATAAAAATAGAGAAGAGGAAATTATATTCTCATTCCAAGGCAGAGTGCAAATGTAGTTAATTTGGGATAATTTATAATCGTCGTCTTCTTCTCAACACCTAAAAAGAAAAAATAAAACAAAATGAGAAATTAAAATACACAAGTACATATAAAAAATATTCAAAGAATCAAAATAATATAATTTATCTATAACATATAAAATTCTAATAATCATGTATCAAATAGATAATGAGAGTAACTATTGAAAAAGTGTATAAATTTTACGATACCTTAGTAATTAAAACCGATTTTAAATAAATTAAGATAAAGTGAAATAAGAAAACCGAATGTTAAGACATCAATGTAAAGTTTTACATAAATCTGTATAAAATATTAGAACTCATAGAAGGAAATAAAGAAAAGGTTTGTACTTACTTTTAGAATAGACAATGTTTGTTCTCAAGACATATTATGATTTGTTATTAGTATAATTTCCAAATGAAAAATTCTGAAAATAGAAAGACATTAGATTATATTGTAGTTAAGATATTATAAAGTTAACAATGCATTTAAAGTATAGCAGATTTTAAAAATGATTATTGTATTAAATGTAAATAATTAGTTAAGTATTAGATTTTTAGTAATTTGATTTGATAAAGAATTAGTAGGCGAAAGATAGTATGAAATTAATAACTCATCAAAAGTTTGGCAAATTGTAAAAAGAATGTCTATTGTATTTAAATGTAAATAAGGAATTAGGTATTAGATTTTTAGTAATTTTATTTGATTAATAATTTAGTAGGCGAATAGAACCTAAGAATGATAGTGTAAGATTGTTTGGGGATTCAGTTGTTAAATTGTTGATTCTCTGAATCTCTCTCTTGTTTTTGGGCTTTTGAAGTGATAGCATGTTATAAATTTTGCTCCGTTAAAATTTCGATTTTTTTATTTAAATACTTATAAAAGAAAGTATAAAAGTGGTAAAAAGTGTTAACAAAGCCACAAGACAACTCTTGATAGCCACTGGTAAGAAATTAAAGTTCATATATATGGAGAAATAAATGTTAGGAATGGTGTGCGGAGCAGTTTAGTTATATGAATGCTTCCTGAGTAATATAACTAAAGTAAAACTGGTTTCTGATAAGAAAGAGAGTAAAAGTTTACTCACCATTTGATGCAAGATCAAGTTATTTCCGGATCAAAAGCAAATTTAGTCGTCTACATCTATAAAGTGTCCGTATATCATTGATGTTCCTGGGAAATGGTTGGATTCCAATAGGAAATGATAGCCTGTGCCTTCGGTTGTCCAGAGAGAATACGAAAACTTCAAAACACGGTATCTATTTCCAATTTTTTTAAAAAATAAAGAACATTCCTGTGTTTGATTTTTCTGTAGTTGATGAACATTTAATTTCACTTGTACACAGTTTCACTGTTTAAATAAGTTGTTTTTACATTCTTTAATAAGTTTAATTTGCTATACTGATTACAAAATTCAGAATTTTTCATAACCCTTGATTTAACGATGTCTGAAATTTGAAGGTAATGTGTTGATGCGCACAAACAATAAGAAAAAGTGAGGTTAAGGTCAAATCGGAATTGTCGTACAAAATTGCAATTTGGTATATGATTGTTGAATTTTATTATATTTTTTTTTGAAATTTTCAATATTAGTTAAATTTGAATCCATTTATTAGTTGAGATTTTTTGAACTCGCACCCTGAGAAAGAGAATAGATACGAACTTATGTTAAAGTAACAATCATTAAAATAAAAGAAATTAAGTTGAATCTTACCTTATCCACATTTATATTAAAATAAAAATTTTCAAGGTATTTTCATTTATAATATATATGCATTTTCGCTTATATGTTATAATATATATATATATATATATATATATATATATATATATATATATATATATATATATATATATATATATAATATATATATAAATATATATATAATTGGAATCTCGGAATCGGCTCCAACGATTTTCATGAAATTTAGTATATAGGGGGTTTCGGAGGCGATAAATCGATCTAGATAGGAATCATTTTTAGAAAATGTCATTTTATTCAAAATTTAAACTGAATTATTATTAAAATTAATTTAAATTGTGTATAGATAATATCATTTTGAAAGCTTTCATATAAGTTGATGTAATTATTATTTTAACTGTTAATGAAATAAACTAATTTAGAAAATTTTTAGTACGTTTTTTAGACTATGCCGTAATCTATCTCGGTAATTTGCACTTAGTAATAATTTAAAATAATTTAACAATAGTAATATCTCAGGTTTATGCTCGTCGAATCCGCGCTGCTAAAGTAAGATGTTTGCAAAATTTGACTAACATACGAACAGAAAGCTCTATGATTTAGATGTTTCACGAGCAAAGCTCGGTCATCCAGGTACTATTTATAATAAGCTATATTGAACAGAAATGTCTGATGTAATTCTGTCATCAACTATTTATTTATAACTTACACATTTAGGGAATATGCTGTTATCGTTTTAAAAATATATATTAACGGTTCATGAGATATTTTAACAAGCTAGATCATGTCGGTATCAAAGCTTAATTAGTGAAATTTGAAGAAAATCAGATAAAACCTCCATTTCATCTCCTTATGTAATAATGTAACAACACATACTCTATAAACTAAAATAGTTGGTATATTTGTTTCTTGAGGTTTCTTTGAATCACAGAGCACTTAAATAAACAAAAA
The DNA here is from genome assembly GCA_964028335.1 of Altica lythri. NCBI lineage: Eukaryota > Metazoa > Arthropoda > Insecta > Coleoptera > Chrysomelidae > Altica > Altica lythri. The sequence continues at coordinate 4,175,781 of OZ034806.1, read as the reverse complement.
AAAAATCCAAATCATGTGCACTAACAGAAAATACCAACAGCAATTTTATTTGACACACACAAAGAAGTAAAAACTGTATCAACAGAAGATTATATTTACAAAATTTAAGTAAAATTAGCAAAGTAATTCATATAATAGAATAAAAAATAAAAAAATTTAAATAAAATACAACGTTTCATAAGTAATCACTTAGCAATATATATATATATATATATATTGTTATGATCTCTATACTCATATAATTGTATTCTTGTGACTCTTCAAGGTTGGGTTCTTCGATAATATTAAACTAAAAAGTCCATCTCAATTTTAACATCATTTAATATATAAATATATTAATTCTTTACAACATTTTAAAAAAAACAATATAACATTCATCATTTATCCTGTCATAAACTTAACACTAATTAATTTTAAATGAAATTTTGCCCTCTTTTCCTAAAATCCCCGAATAACTATTTCTAATATACCTCTATTACCAGCCGATAACAAATTATACCAGAAATACTTATCTTTATAAACTATGCTTATTTTATTTTGAAAATCCAATCTATGCAAATATCCAATTAATCTTCTCTATATATATCCATTTTATTCCATATTTACCTCTACCATATAGTTATTATAACATTCTATTCATACATTAATCTTCTTTTATAATTTTTATATTTATATTCATTAACATTCAGTATTTATCTTCATTTTCAATTTCTATTATTATTATATTTACTTTATAATGGTTTTTAAATTTTTAAAATTCTATATAATTCCCTAAACTTTTTCTCTGACTTTTCTCTCCAAAATTCTATGACATTCTATCAATAATTTTTTTTTTTATCCCCCTAGAAACCTCGCAACCCAAATTTTTTTTTATTTATGATTCCTTGATAATTTGCATAAATTGATTATTCAATTCTAATATCTAGTTAGTCTTAATTACACTTATATTACATATAAAGACCAACTATTGAATACCATAACAATTTCCCAAATTTAAAATTTTATAAATTTTAGAAAAAAAATTTTAATAATTTAAAATTTAAAGTATATAACAATTAACATATTAACACAAATTCTGAATACTCTAAGTTTCTTCAAAATACCTATATAGGCTTTCAATATTAAATACTCCTCTAACATTTCTTGTTATCGGATCTTCAACAATATAACTATTAACACCTTCCTCATTTACTATTCTATATGGTCCTTCAAATATAGCTTTTAATTTCCCTGATTCATTTTTCTTTAAATTTCCACTTATATATGCTTTTATTATTACCAAATCTCCTTTCTTAAACCTTACAGGATATTTCACTTTTTTCTTAATTTTTTTATAATATTTTTCCCACGCATCCATTAACCTTTTTCTTACTTTTTCTATAATTTCATCATATTTTTTTCTTTCTTCTTCTTCTTCCCAATTTCGTTTTGGTTTTTGACCTAACATTAAATATGTTGGTGTTTCTTCTGTTATTACATTTGGAATATCATTGATATACATTTCTACTTTATTAATATAATTTTCCCATTCTTTATGTTTCTTTCCATTTAAACTTATTCGTAAAAATTTTATCACTTCTTTAATATATCTTTCTGCAGGATTTGCTGCAGGATGTCTTATACTAATACAATTCTTTTTGATTCCTTTCCTTTCTAAAAATTTTTCTAAATTCTGTCCTTGAAAATACGTTGCATTATCCATTACACATGTCCTTGGTTTACCTATTTCTTCTATAAATTTTTGTAAACAATTTTTAATACTTTTATAATTTGTCCTTCTACATGGGTATAATTTTATAAATTTTGTAAAAACATCGACAATTACCAATATATGTTTATTATTATTTTTACTTCTTATTAGATTACTAATGAAATCTATTGCTATTATTTCCAATTTTTCCATTGCTGTAACACTTTTCCCAATATTTTTATTCACTTTATTCTTATTTTTATTCAATTGACATATCTTACATGTTCTTGTTATTCCTTTTGCTATCTTTTGATCTTTTTTCATGATAAAATTTTCTCTAAATAATAACCATAATTTTCTTGAACCTATATGTCCATATGTTACATGTAAATTTTTTAATATTTGTTTTCCTAAATAACTCTCAATTACATAAACTTCTTCATTTCCTATTTCCTTTATATAATATCCATCTTTAATTAAAGTATTCTGTTTTTCTTTTTCTGTTAAATTTTGTTGACTTCTTATTATTTCTTCTTCCGAAAACATACCTTCATCTTCTATTAATTTGTTCATTCCAATTTGTATTATTCTTCCTTTATCCTTATTTTCACTACTTTCTCTTGATAATGTATCTGCAATAATATTTTCCTTTCCTGATAAATATCTAATTTCAAAATCATATTCTTGTAATAATAAACTCCATCGATATATCCTATTATTATTAAATCGATTGACCATTACATTCTTCAAAGCCATGTGATCGGTTTCAATTATAAATTTTTTTCCAATTAAATAAAATCGACATTTTTGCACACAAAAAACTATACTCGCAAATTCCAATTCTGATACACTATAATTTCTTTCATACATTTTTGTGACTCTAGACATAAAACATATTGGTACTTCTATTCCATTTTGTACTTGTATTAAAACCCCTGCTAACTTATTAATTGATGCATCTGTTCTTAATATAAAATCTAATTCATAATTTGGATGATATACCTTCAAATTATTAGTAAACATTTTTTTTAAATCATTGAATGCTTGTTCTCTTTCTTCATTCCAGTTCCATTTTACATTTTTCTTTAATAATTCTACTAATGGAATCTGTTTTTCTGATAGATTTGGTATTAACTTTTTATAATAATTCATCATTCCCAAAAATCCCCTTATTTGCTTTAAACTTTTTGGTTTCTCAAATTTTAAAATTTTATCTACTCTTTCCGTATCCATCTCTACTCCATTTTTATTAATTTTAAATCCTAAATATATCACTTCTTTTAAGAAAAATTGACATTTTTCTTTATTTACTTTCAATCCCGCTAAATCCAATTCTTTTAACACAATATTTAAGTGTTTTTTATGTTCTTCTTCACTTTTTGAATAAATTAATATATCATCTACATAATGAACAACAAAATTTTCATATTTGTTTAAAATTTTATGTAATGCTTTAACCAAAGCTGCACATGCACTTTGTATACCGAATGGTACTACTTTAAATTGATATACTACACCATCAATACTAAAACCAGTATATTTCCTACTACTTTTATGTAGAGGTATTAACCAAAAACTATGTTTTAAATCTATTTTACTAAAAATTTCAATTCCTGTTATTCTACCAAATATTGCTTCAATATGCATAGGTTTCTCATATTGTGGTATTGAAAATTTGTTAATATTTCTAGCATCTAGACATAACCTTAACTCTCCATTCCCTTTTTTCACAACTACAATTGGATTAATGAAAGATGTATCACTTCTCTCAATTATATTATTTTCTAGCATTTTATCTATTTCTATAGCTACTTGTTTTCTATATTGATATGGAATTGGATAAGTTTTAACTCGAAAATTTTCTATATTCTTTACTTCAAATCTGTGAGTATATTCTTTGGCAGTATTATTCTCTAATGTAATTAAATTTTGATATTTTTTAAATAACAAATTAATTTCATCTTTATATTTATCATCACTTTTTATATCTTCTCCTTCTTTCATCATTTCCCCATTAATTCTTAGTTCATTTATATGTATTATCTCCTCATTATTGTTTATTTTATTTAATTTGATTTGTTCTTTTTTCAATTTTATCCAACCTTCTTCATAATTAATAATAACATTCATTCTTTCTAATTCATCAGTACCTAATATTATATCATACTCCATATTTCCTATAATCAAACCTTGTATTTTATATATACTATTTCCAATTTTAATACTAATATTTATAGTCTTATTAATTTCCCCTAATTTTTTTCCATTAGCACCTATTAACTTAATTCTTGGAATTTTAATCATTTCTTCTAATTTATTATCCTCAATAATTTTTTCATTTATCAATGTTGCTTCTGATCCGGTATCTATTAAAATTCTAATTTTCTTATTTTCTAAATTTCCTTCAACAACTACTAATCCAATTTTATCTTCTAATTTATTATTATTTTCTTCTAATTTTATAAATTCACTAGGATGTATATAACAACATTTAACATTAAAATTTTGTAGGTGCTTATTTAAAAATTTTCTTGTTCTGGTTCTACCCTAACATTTTCTACATTTTCTTCTATTTCTCTACTTTGCATATTAATTTGATTTATTCTTCTAGGTACATTATTGTTTCCATTTCTATCTTCTCGATTATTATTATTATTATTATGAATTTCATTTATATTTCTATATCTTGATCTTTCATATCTTCCATTATTTACATTTTGAAAACCATTTTCATTTCTGTTATTTCCATTTCTTATATTATTATTATTATCCATATTATTTCCATTTCTATATGTATTTCCGTTTATACGATTTCCATTTTCTCTCCCATTATATCCATAATTATAATTTCCATTGTTTCTATTACGCATTTCTTCTCTTACTCTATTATATCCATTTCTGTTTTGATAATTTCTAAATCTATCATTTTCATAATTTTGTGATCTATTTTCATTAATCTTTAAATTTCTTTCAACTCGATTTAAATACTCAATCAATTGTTCTTTTTTTTTAATATTTTGTATAACTATTGTTTCAGAAACTGTTATATCATAATGTCTAGAAATATATAAAATTATTTCCTCTTCTCTCATAGGAGGTTCCAAATATTGTGCAACATTATATAATTGTAACGCATAATTAGTTAAATTATTCCCTAATCTATAATTGAATTTTCCGAAATATAATTTTTCCCTACTCACCCCTTGTTTTGATTCACCCCAGAAATATTTAAGAAATTCCCTTTCAAAATCATTAAAGGTTAATATTTCATTTTCCTGTGTTGCATACCATAATGCAGCATTATCTTTCAAAGAACTTCTTATAATTTCTTTCCAATCTCTTTTGTTCCTAGTCTTAGTTTTAATCATATTCATATACGTGCATGGATGTAATATACTGATATTCCCTGTAAATTTTACTGCTCCTTCTCCTCCATGTATTATCATATAGGAACCATCCTCAGTTCTTTCATTTTGCATTTCTTGTAATTTTTTTGTTTCATCTTCAAATTTCTTTGCTACTTCCATTACATTCCTTTCAATAGTTTGTAGTATTCTTTCATTTTCTTTCTTATTTTCATTTTTCTGCTCCTTCACATTTTTTTCTATATTATTAATCTTCTCCTGGTGTATATTACCCATTTCCTCCATCGCCTTAATTCCATCTTTCAATTGATCGACTTCTTTTTGTATTTTGATATTTTCTTCTTTAATAATATTTTTCATTTCATCTTTAAATGTTTCCATATTCTTGTTCATATCTTTTATTTCTTTTTTTATATCTTCTCTTATTTCTTTTTTCATAGAATCCATTTTTCTATTATTTTCATCAAATTTATTTTCCAAAAATTTAAACATTTTCTCCATCTCTGTTTCTTGATGTGGTTTTGAACTAGTCGCATCTCCTATCACATCAGCTTGTACCACTTGAAACATTGTTTTTTCTTCTCCTTCCGACAATCCATCATTACTTTCTGTTTCATGCATATTTTCATTAGATTCCTGTATTCCATCTTCTCTCCTTCTATTTCTTCTATTTTGTCTTGTATTCATTTTATTCAAATCTTTTAATTATTTTATATATTTATTTAATTTATAATGTTAACTTATTATATTACTTTATTATATTTATTCGATTTGTATTTAGTTTTAAAATTTTCAAAATTTTATGGTCTTTATATATAAATATAAATATACTTAAAACTCTCACCTAATCCTCTTATTTCTATTATAATGTATTTATGTTTTATTTCAATTCTTCACTGTTCTAATTTTCTAATCACTTCAATTGTCTATATCACCCTCTCAATTTCAATATACTGTTCTATTTTAAACTGGATTCTTGTTTTATTCACGCCACACGTTGGCTCGCCATAATTGTTATGATCTCTATACTCATATAATTGTATTCTTGTGACTCTTCAAGGTTGGGTTCTTCGATAATATTAAACTAAAAAGTCCATCTCAATTTTAACATCATTTAATATATAAATATATTAATTCTTTACAACATTTTAAAAAAAACAATATAACATTCATCATTTATCCTGTCATAAACTTAACACTAATTAATTTTAAATGAAATTTTGCCCTCTTTTCCTAAAATCCCCGAATAACTATTTCTAATATACCTCTATTACCAGCCGATAACAAATTATACCAGAAATACTTATCTTTATAAACTATGCTTATTTTATTTTGAAAATCCAATCTATGCAAATATCCAATTAATCTTCTCTATATATATCCATTTTATTCCATATTTACCTCTACCATATAGTTATTATAACATTCTATTCATACATTAATCTTCTTTTATAATTTTTATATTTATATTCATTAACATTCAGTATTTATCTTCATTTTCAATTTCTATTATTATTATATTTACTTTATAATGGTTTTTAAATTTTTAAAATTCTATATAATTCCCTAAACTTTTTCTCTGACTTTTCTCTCCAAAATTCTATGACATTCTATCAATAATTTTTTTTTTTATCCCCCTAGAAACCTCGCAACCCAAATTTTTTTTTATTTATGATTCCTTGATAATTTGCATAAATTGATTATTCAATTCTAATATCTAGTTAGTCTTAATTACACTTATATTACATATAAAGACCAACTATTGAATACCATAACAATATATATATATATATATATATATATATATATATATATATATATAAACAAAGTGCCAAGAAAATGCGTATTAATATAAACAAAAGGGGAAAATTATTAGGCATGTACGCAAAAAGGATCATAGGATTACGAGTAAGAATGGTAACCGCAGACATGCATGTTTCTGGCTCATTAGCCGTCATCAGTGCGGCATAACCAAGTAGGGCATTGCACTTGGCTAGCAAAAGTGTTGGGTACTTGGGAGCAAAGGATGTTGGGGAAACATGTGTAAAGAAACATAAAAACACAAAAACAACGAAAGCTCACACAGGAGTCCTATCGCCATTTTGTGCTTTCGGCCAGCTGTGCCAATGGGTTTTCGGCTAGCAACTAGCGTCGCAACGTTGGCGAAACGGACTCATTGTGTTTGAGTCGTTCTAAGCCCAGGATATGAAATAAACAAAGTGCCAAGAAAATGCGTATTAATATAAACAAAAGGGGAAAATTATTGGGCATGTACGCAAAAAGGATCATAGGATTACGAGTAAGAATGGTAACCGCAGACATGCATGTTTCTGGCTCATTAGCCGTCATCAGTGCGGCATAACCAAGTAGGGCATTGCACTTGGCTAGCAAAAGTGTTGGGTACTTGGGAGCAAAGGATGTTGGGGAAACATGTGTAAAGAAACATAAAAACACAAAAACAACGAAAGCTCACACAGGAGTCCTATCGCCATTTTGTGCTTTCGGCCAGCTGTGCCAATGGGTTTTCGGCTAGCAACTAGCGTCGCAACGTTGGCGAAACGGACTTTTTGCGTACATGCCCAATAATTTTCCCCTTTTGTTTATATTAATACGCATTTTCTTGGCACTTTGTTTATTTCATATCCTGGGCTTAGAACGACTCAAACACAATGAGTCCGTTTCGCCAACGTTGCGACGCTAGTTGCTAGCCGAAAACCCATTGGCACAGCTGGCCGAAAGCACAAAATGGCGATAGGACTCCTGTGTGAGCTTTCGTTGTTTTTGTGTTTTTATGTTTCTTTACACATGTTTCCCCAACATCCTTTGCTCCCAAGTACCCAACACTTTTGCTAGCCAAGTGCAATGCCCTACTTGGTTATGCCGCACTGATGACGGCTAATGAGCCAGAAACATGCATGTCTGCGGTTACCATTCTTACTCGTAATCCTATGATCCTTTTTGCGTACATGCCCAATAATTTTCCCCTTTTGTTTATATTAATACGCATTTTCTTGGCACTTTGTTTATTTCATATCCTGGGCTTAGAACGACTCAAACACAATGAGTCCGTTTCGCCAACGTTGCGACGCTAGTTGCTAGCCGAAAACCCATTGGCACAGCTGGCCGAAAGCACAAAATGGCGATAGGACTCCTGTGTGAGCTTTCGTTGTTTTTGTGTTTTTATGTTTCTTTACACATGTTTCCCCAACATCCTTTGCTCCCAAGTACCCAACACTTTTGCTAGCCAAGTGCAATGCCCTACTTGGTTATGCCGCACTGATGACGGCTAATGAGCCAGAAACATGCATGTCTGCGGTTACCATTCTTACTCGTAATCCTATGATCCTTTTTGCGTACATGCCCAATAATTTTCCCCTTTTGTTTATATATATATATATATATATATATATATATATATATATATATATAAGCAAGAGGAAAGTAGCCGGCTGATTAGTTGAAATCCAAAATAATTAGAAGTTATCGGGAAGCAGCCTTGGTAGGAAAAAAGTAGACTCTTTTTACTTTATTTGAGAGCTTTCGAAATATTTTATTTCTTCATCAGTCAATTACTACAAAATATTTAACACTATGTAAAATGGCTAACACAATTAATTTAATTACAAACTTACAGTAAGCGAGATTATTCCTTAAGCAGATTCATTAAAGGAAACATTGCTAAAACCAAACCAAACAAATTTGTTATAATTTAAATATAATTCTTGTTTTAGGGTAAAAATTATTAAAATTATTAAAAACATGTCAATTTCTTTACTTGTTCTGGCAATTACTGTCACCAATCGACAGGACAGGGAAGGACAAGCTTTTATATTACTCGAGGGTGTCTGATAGGTTGGGTTTTCGAGTATTTTGGTTGAAGTCAATTTCTAAGATGTTATGTCAGACCTTTTGTTGATGCTTAGAGGTTCATTGTTAATATTGGAAAAAAATTAAAATCTTGTATAACATAACCCGTTGTATGAGGAGACAATGATACTAAATGGTAACCAGTTATAAAAATTTTTGTGAATCCAGAGCATGCACTCATTGGACCCGGTACGGGTAAAGCTGCTGCTTGTGAAGTATTCTCCAAACCAGAGAAGTCCCAATTCCTAGCTCTGCTGATATCCTTCACAAAACTAGGTTCTGTATTCTCCTCTACTTGTGCCAAAATTGCTTCTTCTGTCTTAGGGGTGGACACCGACCTTGGTTTCTCGGATCTATGGGACTGTTTTCTAAATGTACTTGTATAAAACAACCTTCGGTGCAATCTTCCAAACACACGAACTGAAGGCATGTGGCGATTAGGGAAATCGTTTACATACAGACGTAGTGCTTCCCTCGCATTACTATTTGCACGACCGTACATGGAATGCATATCAGTTAATACTATATTACTGTAAACAGGTATAGCGAAAATTTGTAAAAAAAATATTGGCTGCAAACAATATCTAAATAAAATATCGGTCGAATTTGATAAAAAAACAAGTTTTTGGGAATGAAAAAAGATAATCCAAATATAAGACAAAAACACGAAAACCGTTAATTTGCGGAAACATGTTTATTAAGACTTTTCTGCATATTTTGGGCCATAGTTACCACCCATTTCATTTTGTGATACTTTTTATAAACTCGGAAGCATAACTATAGCGCCAGCCCATATTTTGCATTGTTTGTCCCTTAAATTAAAATTGTTTAACAAGGACTTAAAAGTTAAGAAAATGAACCAAAAAGAAGATAATTAAACAAACCTCAGTTAAATTTTGAGTTTTGAGTTGACGAAAACTATCGTACTTCTTGTTATTGGCATACAACTGTCGAACCGAGATTCCCCATAGGTATTCAATTGGAGTCAGATTCGACGAGCATGCTGACCTCTCCAATAAATCAATTTCATTCTCAGGGAACCAATCCATTGATTCTCTGGTAACATGAAATCGAGCATTGTCTTGATAGAACGTAAATTCAACGTTGTTCTTTTCATTTAAAAAAGGCAGCAGATAATCTTGAAGCACAACAGTATATTCTCTGCTATATAGAACTGTTGATAGATAAGCTAGATTTAAAACACTTTCTCTTGTAAATTCATCCCACACCATTAATGTTCTACCTCCAAAATTGCGCTTTGAGAATTTCACGTTCAGGCTCTGTTGCTTCAAGTCCGATCGTTTTTTTTCTTTGCATATAAACAATGGCAAGAAATCTTTTATAAATTTCAAGAAAAAAATAAATAAAAATCTAAAAAACATGTTTTTGTGAAAAATTGAACCAAAAATTAAAAAATATCATTTTGAAGTTATACTTCTATTCGTACACCCTGTAGAAAAAGATTGTGTAGAGTTAAATGGGAAAAATCATTACATATGTAATGGTGTGAGTAAGAGAGAGACAGAAACACTTATAAGGTATATTGGTCGGTAAAAACAAAGATAAAATATATACCACATGTTATTAGTCATAACTATAAGTCCTTTGAATACCGTTTCAACATTCAGTACATTGAAAAGGGAAAGATATACAAAAAACAGTCTGAACTAATGTATGAATATCATAGTGACGGACCACATGATTATTTGACAGATTATTTTATAATTCTGTCACGTAAGCATACATATAAAGTTTAGCATTTTATATTAATAATAATATTCAGTAATGAGTATTGTATTGTAGTCTAAAATACCGTCACATGGTTGCAGTATATTTTGCTCCTTGCTTTTAAGGTTGTTAAATACATAAACAGAGTTTTTACGAATAGTCGAGGAAATAAAGCACCAAAACCTCCGAATTTTGTAACGTAAGATGGGTCGGAATGCGTTTTTTTGCATTGGATTCGTTAGAGTATCAGGAAATTTGTCGCTATATTTTAGAATGTAAAAATGGAAATTGCATTTCTGCATTTCTGCATTCGAAAAGTACAATAAAGAGAAAACTTACAACTCGGTGAGTATTGCTGAAAATGGGTTCAATTTATATACTCTGGGTTTTTGAAGTCGCTGAACACTAATATCACGATTCCAAAAGTCTCCGCGGCACTTGGTGTCTAGGGTATTTACCTCTTCTCCTGCGGTTTTATGTAAATTCTGTACGAAATCAGTGCACACTTGGTACTCGGTGGTTTTTTTGAGTCGCTAAATACGATTATAATAATAGCGATGGTGTTCGAAACACCTGGTGCTTAGGACGGACCTCATCTCCAGAAATTTTATTCAAATTCGATACAAAAAGAGTGTGCACACGGTACTAGGAGGTTTTTGAAGTCGCTTACCACGAATATTATATAATGAGTTTGCTAAATCATTCGCATACAAATTTATGAATCCATGCGCGTGCATAGAAGTATAACTTCTGCCGGCAGTCCCACTGACTGCCACACTAGCTTTTTTAAATATGAATTAAGAATAGTGTAAATACAAAAAATATCTTACAGTATAAATGTGTGTGATACTACATCTACACTTTTTACACTGCAAAATTACAATACATTTTCTTATTTACACTATTCTTAATTCATATTAAATTTTTAGTTAATTTTTTTACCAAAGCATGTTTTTTAACTATTTTTTTCTTTTTTGAAGTCAGACTAATATCTATTTGATGTATTTCTGAAAAAGTCTTTGGTAAAAAATACATACAAAAATAATAAACATAAAAACGAATTTTAATACATATAAGTACTAAAAATTATAAATAATATGTATAATTTAAAAAATAAATGTTAGATGAATTAATGAAAATTGTATTTTTTTAGAATATGGCTTTTCTCTTAATATCGGTGTGTGATAAAATAAATGAAGAATTAAGAAATATAACCAATATTTTATTAGATTTTTACATTAATTCAATTGATAACAAAGATGTAAAAGGACCTGAAATTAAATCATTAATTATGATTATAAATCACACAATTACTACTGAAAATTATGAAATTACAGCAGCTGGATTTTTTCCATTGAATTTCGCTACGTTCTTTATGATTGTTGGATGTATTCCAGCATATTTGCTTATAATTCCTACTGGACTTTAATTTTTTTAATATTTATTATTTCTTTAATAAACTGTTTAAGAAAATATTTTCATTCTTTTAAACTTATTAAAAAGATGTAGTAAATTAACATCTTTGAGTTTAGGCACATAAAAAATAATTTTTAATAATACAAAACATAATGAAGATGCGAAATAGAAAATAATTTTTAATATAAAAAATAGCTACCTTTCAGATTTGTTTTCCATCGCTAGTATTGTGTGGCAAGGGGTGAAACAAGACGATTTCTGACGAGAGGTGTCATCTCCCTGGTCAGAAATCGTCTTTGATTCATCCCGTGCCACAGACTACATTTTTCATATTGAAATAGCGAGTTTTGATCTCTGTAGCCAGTCGAAGTAAGACTATTTCAGAGAAAAAATAGCGTAGTAATATGTTGACACTGATTTGACGAGTGCTGTCAGACGATTATAAATTTATTCGCTTTTGTTTATTATAAATGCGATTCTGACAGACTTGAAATAAAGACATAAATCTATATCTATATATCTATACATCTATATCTATACATATAATAAAACTGTAGAAATGTATATGTTTGTGCGCGCATCACATGAAAACTACTGATCCTATTCGAATGCGGTTTTCAAAGACGTATTTGTCTTCTTTCAACTTAACATCTGGTGTATAAAACTTTCTCCCCCCACCCCTTTAACGGAGTGAGGAAAGAAAGTATTATACAAAAATCAATGTGGTTAGATTTTTTTGTCTGTCTGTCTGTATGTTTGTGCGCGAATCACATGAAAACTACTGATCCGATTCGAATGCGGTTTTCACAGATGTATCTGTCTTCTTTCAACTTAATATCTGGTGTATAAAAATTTCTATCCCATTCCTTAAATGGGGTGGGGTAAGAAATTTTTTTTCAACAATCACACGCCACGCGAACGACGTTGCGAGTACAACTAGTAATAAATAAATTATTGTGCCGGACAGAAACAACGTTGTTTCTGCCCTAGGGCAGTAACAACATAGTCTCAGAGCGGTTGCAGAACGCAATGAATATGATGTATAAAAAATGCAAGGATGAAGGCCTATCGGTCAATCCAAAAAACCATCAGTTATCCCATTTACAAATAAAAGGGCGTTGCAAAGCTTAAAACCGATAACGCTAAATAAAGTGCTAGTTCCAATAGCTGGGTGTGGTGTTTGACCAGAGGCTATCATGGAAGCAGCACATCCAAAAGCAAAGCAACAATCGCCCTTGGTTAGGTGTAGACAAATGTGTGGCAAGAACTGGAAACTGAACCTCTGGTTGTACTTACAGGTCATTAGACCAATGTTAACTATGGTTCGGTGGTGTGGTGGAGTAGAACGCAACAGGCTAAGCTGATTAGGTAACTGGGAAACATTTAAAGCAGGCATGCCTAAATGATACAGTGGCCATGGGGATCAACCCAATGGGCGCATTACAAGTTCTGCTAAATTTACCACCATTGCGTATCTGCTTACAGGCTGCTACAAGGCCAGCCTTCCATAATTTTCTTAAGGAAACAACAGCAAGCAGAATTATACGATAGGGTTAAGGCGGATTAAATAATGAGTATGCTTTAGAACAGGATAGTCTCCAGGTATAACTTTGCGAAAAATTTTCAAGTAGAATTACTGGAAAGGGATTCATGTTACAATGGCCCCCCAATTCAACAGGAGTCAATCTGGTATAACAGTGGTTCAAAGGCTGAAAAAGGCAAAGGGTCGGGTATAAGGTATCTATATATAGTAGAAGACACAAGATACAAGTTCAGTTATGTCTAGTATTTTAGGCTGAAGTAATGGCCACACAACACTGTGCAACGGGTAAAACTGTAGTCATATTGTCGAACAGTCAAGCAACTCTAAAGGCGATAGCAGGTGTGGGACTGACACATACCCCAGGTTGGAATTTTGTGACACTGGCATGGGTACCAGAACACTCATGGTTTAGGGGCAATAAGAAGGCTGATGATTTGGCCCAAGCGGGAGCTAATCTCCCAATGATTGGCCCGGAACCATTTGGCGGGTTTGCTGACAGAAGGGCATCCATTGAGAGATGGAGGTTAGAAAAAGCCCAGGAATAGTGGGAAAAACCACCGGGCAAGCGACAAGCCAAAAGTATTTCTAAGGACACTCGGTGAAATTTACTGCAGAGCTGCTATAACAAAGGCGAAACGATAACAGAATGATTATCAGTCTCACGAAGTATAGATACCAAGAGCATAAAATTCCTGGAGACGAGGTCCGTCTTAAGCAAAATGTGTTTCGGACACCATCGTCATTATCATATTCGTATTCAGCGACCCAAAAAAACCGCCGAGTTCCAAGTGTGCACTGATTTTGTACAGAATTAACATAAAACCCCAGGAGAAGAAGTAAATACTCTAGGCACCAAGTGCCGCGGAGACTTTCGACATTATGATATTCGTGTTCAGCGACCCCAAAAACCCTGAGTACATAAATTGAACCCATTTGGAATACTTACCGAATTCTAATTTTTCTATCTATTGTCTGTTCGGAATGCACTTTTCGACTATTCTTAAAAACTCTGTTTGTGTAGCCAACAACCTCTAAAGCATAGTGCAGGATATAATGCAACCATGTGACGTTACTATGGACTACAATAAAATACTCATTACTGAATAATATTAATAATATTATTAATATAAAATAGTAAACTTTATGTGTTTACTTACGTGTAAGAATTATAAAATATTCTGTCAAACACAATGTAATACGTCACTATGATATTCAAAACATTATCTTAGACTGTTTTTTGTATATCTATCTCTTTTCAATGTAATGAATGTTTAAACGGTATTCAAAGGACTTATAGTTATAACTAATAACATGTAGTCAATATTTCATCTTTGTTTGTACCGACCAATATACCATATGTGTTTCTGTCTCTCTCTTACTCACACCATTAGATATGTAATGATTTTTCCCATTTAACTCTACACAAATCTTTTCCGTCTAGTGCACGAATAGAAGTATAACTTCAAAAATCGTTAAAGTCTTTTTTTGTGTAAGTGTGACATGCCATCATAAAATTTAGTTGATAAGGTTAGTTTAGATTATTTTATTTATTTTTTATATTTGTATTCTTATTGCTTTTATTCGTTTGTCGGAAATTATAATTGTTTTTTTTTGTCGTTTATCGTTTATATCAAAATGCCTTGAGTAAAGTTACTCATTACTAGGGTACACCCTTATTCCTTCAGGCCTGACAATTTTTTTTGTGGCTTAATCTACAAGATTAATAAAATTTTATTCTTAGTAATGAATTAACGAAATTGTATATGTAACTTGTGTAACAAAAGACTTACGCGATGTCAAAGCGGGTGTGGTAAACAAATAGAATTGATTAAAATTAGTCACTTAATATATTAGGTTTTTTTTAAGAAACATTTGCAATCACATAAGATTTATATATAATTTATATATAATACTGTAATAGTTATTTACCTAATGTATTTGGTAAGTAGAATTTTTCGTGCGAATGCGAAAAATCCTTCCAAAAAAATTTTGGTACAATGTTTTTTGTAACGAATAATTTAAAATTAAAATAAAATTTAAATATAAATATATTTTTCTATTAGAACATATATTATAACAGTTGGTAACAATAACATGATACACAAATGTCAAATTTAAATTATTTGATATTTTTCACAAAATTTAAAAATAATAAAATTTATTAAAATGATTGAGAGTGGTAGGTAGCAGTGATAGCGAAATTATTGAAATTAACAAAAAAGCAGAACAAGCAATTAATAGCTTTCTTTCTCAAAAAAGTAAATAAATAATTAAGTTAGAGCCTCGGCTGATGGTTCATATTCTTTAATATATTAAAATGGTTAAAAATGACCTGAAGTGTTTTTCTCCTATCTGTACTAGTTTAAAAGTTTTTTAAATAATAGTGGCCGAAAGCTGAGAGCAAATATTGAACGTACAGACAGAAAAATTTTTAAAATTTACTAAAAATTAGATGTTAACAGAATGATTAAAAATATTTAATAAAAAAGAAATAACAAAGGAAATAAAGGAGCAAAATAATTCAGTGAAAAAAAAAGGACGAAAATTAATTTGGTCAGACATACAAGGAGTTAAGAAATGAGGAAGTATATGGATGTGACTGGAAAAACAATTTATGATAAACCAATAATTTATAAGCACCATGAAAAGTTATAGGAGAATATAAAAATGTTAAATCTGAATATGATGATGAATATTATTTAAGAGAAAAGTACGAAATTGAGATATAAAGAAATCAAAACGTAACCAAACCAAAAGGACAATTTGAAAAATAATTTATTATCAACAAAGCATTATGTATGAAGGAAAAATACAAAAAATATGTTACTTCTATCTATGTATATACATTGGTATGTATGTGTATTTTTCCACGGAGAAGGTTTGTATGATATGCTCATTGATGCCACTCGCCACCAGGTGGCGCTGCAGAGTAGCAACTTCTGTCCCGTTCCACCAATTGTCATAAAAATTGGTATGTATATGTATTTTTCCACGGAGAAGGTTTGTATGATATGCTCATTGATGCCACTTGCCACCAGGTGGCGCTGCAGAGTAGCAACTTCTGCCTTGTTCAACCGATTGTCATGAAAATTGGTGTGCATATGTATTTTTTCACGGAGAAGGTTTGTATGATATGCTCATTGATGCCACTCGCCACCAGGTGGCGCTGCAGAGTAGCAACTTCTGTCCCGTTCAACCGATTGTCATAAAAATTGGTATGTATATGTATTTTTCCACGAAGAAGGTTTGTTTGATATGCTCATTGATACCATTCACCACCAGGTAGCGCTGCAGAGTAGCAACTTCTGTCCCGTTCAACCGATTGTCACGAAAATTAGTATGATGATGTATTTTTAATGGGTAAGATGAATATGATATTCGTAATAATGGAAGTTACCACCAGATGGCGCTTCCATGTATGAAGTTCAATACTTTTATTTTTATTTTAATAGATATCTATACGAATTCGTATAAATAAAAGTTCTTAAAACATATTTTTGGTGCGATAAGTAAAATAAAACTATAGACTTTCTTTTCTTCTCTATCTCTTCTTCTCTTCTCTCTCTCTCTCTCTCTCTCTTTCTCTATTATCATTTTCTTCTTCTCCTCTATCTCCCGTCTCTTCTCCTTTCTTTTCTATCTCTATAAAAATGATTGTTTACCTGTATGTCTTTTCTACAATCGTAGACTATGTATTTGATTTTGTGAAGATGTCATTCTAATGAGTTTCATATATTGTCGTTTCAGTTCACGCTGATATGAATTGAAACAAATGAAGCGAATAATAGTTGACATTTCGAGTCGATAGGGACATAAGAATTTGTGTAGATTGTGAAATTCATATCTAGCTTACATTAAACAGACAGTATTGTGCGTATTTTTATATTTAGGAGAGTTTTTCGAATAATTTTTTCTGAAATCGCTTGGAAATGTCTAGTTTCTCGGATCAAATTCGAGCCGCAAAATAAACTATTCTTGTATTTTATTCCGTTACTGGGCAACCAACTGTACGGGAATATTTTTTCCGTACCTGTGTACAGGAATATTTTTTCTCCACGACCATTAATGAATGTAATAATTCCGACTTCATTTTTAATAATAGAAAGTGTTCATTCTCACTCTTGAGATAGAATATTCATTCTGAAACACTTGCTTCTTATGTGTTTTGCATGTATTTCCATTCTATAACTAGTGACGGAATAACATTCTGTAATTGCTCAACAAAAAACATAGATTGCCCTGCGAATTTTAAAACTGTCACTGAGTTTGTCAGTGCGAGGTTCTTATTGTTTTGCTACATATTTCAATTTAAATAAACAGAATTATTACATGGTCGTGGAGAAAATACAGTCTGTTACACGGTTAGAATATACTATTCCGTACCTGTGTACGGGAATGATCCATAAAACGTATATAAGCAAATTCATATTTAGCGCCTTGATTTTATTTGGCAATAAATTTAAAACCACATTAGTAGTAGTGTTTTAGTAACTCTGGAGGCGTTTTGCACCTCTAGACATCATCGTGACTGTCCATTTTAAATATAATTTAAAATACTTTAAGCAATATGTAACTAACCGAACTGACAGATTTGTGACACTAATCAACAATGATAAACAAACAATGGCAACGGTTTCATAGAAAATAAGATGATATCAAAAACAGTTATGCATTCAAAAAAATTTTCTTAATTCACGATTATATTTAATGCGATTTCAGAAAAAATAGTATGTGGATCTCGTAGTAAAAGCAACTTCCCGGACTCTCAATGTTTGTTGGCCTCGGCTAGACGCCTCGGCCAACAATTTACATTGTCGTCCGGGAATGTATCGCTTTTCCTACTAGATACACAATATACTATTGTGCATTTCATCGTAAGCTGAATTAATTTAGATGACATTTCGAGTCGAGAGTGACATTAGAGTTTGTGTAGGTTGTGAAATTCATATCTAGCTTACATTAAACAGACAATATTGAGCGTATGTTTATATTTAGGAGAGTTTTTCGAATAATTTTGTGCATTTCATCGTAAGCTGAATTAATTTAGATAAATACTTCAATCGGATTGAATATTTGTAGTTTCCGTGAGCTGATTATATTCATTTTCTACAGTGAATTTACGAAGATCATCGAATGTGTATGTGAAGGATTTGACTGCTGATTGACATTCCGAACGCATTTGCTGTGCGTTTTTTTTCTTATTCGCATCTTACATACCATCTGCGACTTTGAGACGTTTTATAAATTCAAAAGCATCACGTCGTTCATGTATAATTATGCCTCCAAAGCGACAAGTAATTGGCCGATCTACACCTCAAGCACGAAAGAAAAGAGCATTACGAGCCTCAGAATCAGACGAGCAACGAGCATTAAGGCTAGAAAATCTTCGAGTACACGCCACTGAGACCCGTTCGTCTGAATCGTCCGACCAAAGAGAAGTAAGATTAAAAACTGATCGAATACGTACTAATCAGATCCGTTCTTCTGAGACAACTGAACTACGGGAAAGAAGGCTGCAAAATGTTCAAATAAGCACTGCTCGATCAAGACGAACACTGCACGCTGATTTGAATCTTAGTGCACTCCATTATGACAGTAATAATGATTACAGTCTTCTTCCAATTGTCGACATTTGAAAAATTGTAGCATTTCCAAAAAACCACCTTAAATAATATTATCTTTTCGTTTACACTTTTATCGGTATGCAACCAACTTTACCTATTCCATAGACCAATAATATTATATTCTCATTTACACTTTTGTCGGTATGCAACCAACCTTACCTGTTCCAAGGTCAGATACAGATTTTTGATTCAAATTTTGACAGGCGGAAGCGGATATCGAGCGTAAATACTCGATAAGACCCGAGTTAAGCAACGAGGGTGAGAGAGCTCCTTTTGAACAGGACTTACGTTTTTATGTTTGAAGCGAAAGGAAGCATATTTCCTTGTTTGTGCAAATTAATGGCTGCCGGTTAATTCACAGTATTAAGATTACCGTTTGTTCTGGGTTTATTCTGTATCGGAAGTGTAGAAAAAATACTGCATTTCAATTTGAATGTAGATGTGCTTAAATTGGAAGTACAATTTGGTTGATTTATGGTATCTATAAAATTTTGATGTTACGTGCTGTCTGTTGGAAGACTCCATTTTGAAATTTTTTATAAAATTATATGGTACCGAGGTAAATGGATACCTAGTGATCAAAAAACCTTATGGAGGGTTTTATAAATGATTTCCTGGTGCTGATGTTTAATTCTACATGGTTCTTGGTTAATTATGGTATGTTTTAAGAAGCTTTATTATAGTAGAAGTGTGACTACCGGTCACGACGTATGATTTTTGGTTCTGGATTACAAGGTAAACTTTCGACTATTCTTTCTGTTATTTCTCTATGTTCGATACTTTGTTGAACTGCGAATATTCTAAGAAACAGTCACAATTTTAGTGCTTATTCAGAAGAATATGCTTTTGGAAACTTTTTATAGTGATTCTATTTAAATTTAAATTGTTATAAGCTTTTAGCGGTATTAAATCAGTTAATAACAGTAGTTACTATTAAAATCTATGGATCTATGATTAAATGATAAATATGTAGTGCTTTTAAATTTTGTTTTTTAACTTTCTTCAAAGTGTTGGTGTTCAATCGTAATCTTACATGATTATTACCTCTATGGTACTTGTATTACTAAATTTCATATTTATATTCATGTATATGTTAATCTTTAGATATTTAGAACACTCAGAGTGCATTCTTTAGAGAACTGAATTTAGTTTTTTAAGAAAGGAAATATACCTTCAGTATATATTTTGTTGTAATTGAGTTCTCTACATACTTCCTCTTATTGAAAATAGGTTATGCAATTTAGATAAGATCTGTAATATTATCTGTACAGGAATATTAGTTTTTTTAATAACCGTATTGTCAAATACCGGTTAATATCTTTCACTGTATAAACAGAAGTGTTAGTTTTTTGGTGATAACCGTTCTCACTATCACTGGTGATTTTTGTTTTATTTTTTTTTAATACATTGTTTTATTGTTTTTATTGACATCGTTGCGTATTTATTTCTTATACCTTACCAGTAACTGTTCCGATTCAAACCTCTTGTTTAATAAAGATTTAGATTTTAATAAGACAAAAGGATTCAAGGAATTGTAGAATCAATAAGGTAAGTGTAAAATAATTATTGACTTAAGGATAAGCTCAATTAAAGTGTGTTCCTAACCATTTCAGTTTTAATCAACTATTTCACAATAGGTTTCTTATTTTCTTTCCTATTTCACTATAAAAAAAAATAAGTGGCGCCCTTTACCGATTTGTAAATATTTTCTATGTTTCCTTTTTCCGAGATACTCGCCCAATTGCTCCTTCGACCCACGACTCGCTCTCCTCCTACCCCCTGAGTGCCGTCCGCATTTGACTAACCCTTTGTGAGCCTTTAACATCAAAAAAAAAGGGGTTACACAAAAATAGCGCCCAGCGTGTGGGGCCCGAGTATCTTTTCTTTAGAAACTTTTATGTCATTAAATCTTAATAAACTTTTAGTTTTAATTATTCACCCCAATTTGTCTATCGTTACTTCTAAACACAATTTAAAACTTTTTTGTTGTTAGCGAATAAAAAGAAACTTGAATCCTTTTAAACATGTCTGATTTTGAAGTAAACTTTCTAACTACTGAAGAAGTTAACTATGAATTGAAAATAAGAGGAACAATTACTGGAAGGAAAATTGATGAGAAACGTAAGATTTTAAAAAAATTGTTAGCTAAAGATTCCAATAGTAACTTAACTCTAGATGATTTAAACTTTAATGACGAGAGTCTGGCAATACAGAACTCCATTGATAGTATTTCGAAATTAGTTGAAGAATTTGAAGGTTCTTCAACCGACTCATGTTTCCGTCGTGTTAAGTCTAGGATAGCACATCTATTAGGTAGAATTCAACGAGTTCCCCTTTCCGAATTCCCTACTGCTGATCAGGTTACTTTCCGAAATGAATCTAGAGCCACTTGCCTACTCTTAGAGCAAGATTTAATAGAGAAAGCTACCCCAACTACCCAAATATCTTCTTCTAGTCCAACTACAACTGAAGATAGACCTCCTCCCGTTATTAATATTACAAACCCCGACTCTCATTCTATTAAGCTTTCGAAATGGGATGTCAAATTTAATGGCGACCCTAAGTCTGTGTTTAACTTTATTGAAAGAGTAAATGAATTGGCAGAATCCCGTAATGTTAAGACAGAACTTTTGTTCCAGTCAGCTATAGAACTTTTCTCAGGTGATGCCGCGGTATGGTTTCGTACCGTTAAGTCCTCTTTGACCTCCTGGGAAGAACTTATTCAAGCCCTGAAGGCTAATTTCCTTCCTCCCAACTTTGACGATAGTCTCTGGGAAGAAATTAAATCCCGTAAACAACGACGAAATGAACCTATCGTCATTTTTGTTGCCTATATGCTTTCTCTTCTTAGTCGTCTTTCTCGTGAACCTGCTGAATCCACTAAGCTAAGAATTATTCAAAAAAATATCTTGGCAGAACACATTCCTCACGTTATCTTAAGTGACGTCAACACTGTTAAAGATTTGATAACGATTGTTAAGAAACTAGAAGATGCTAATCCGTCTCTTCAAGCAAGGTTTTCCCCTCCCTCTAAAGTATCTGTAGTAGAGCCTAGTCCTTCGTCTTCCACTAACCAATCCCGGCAAAATATTCCCTCAGCAGGAAAACCCTCGTCAGATAGGAAACCCAACCAATCTTCGACTTCTGATGATAGAATGAAAAAATTTACCGAAATCATTTGTTGGAACTGTCAGAAGACAGGACATTTTCACTCTTCGTGCCGTAAACCTAAAAATGGTCGATTCTGTTATCGTTGTGGTTCACCAAACTTTACCGTCGCAACTTGTCCGAATTGTACAAAAAACTAAATTCCAGAGGTTGTCATGTCGGTACAGTCTCTACCCCTTGCCGTTTTAGTAAATCCGACAAAATGAAACAAGACCAATGGCCAAAATGGTTAAGTTATGTCCGAAATTTTTATTTATCGTATCCCCCGAAAAGTGTAGCTCCAATGATAATAAACAAAACTACTGACTCTCGGCCCTATATATCCATTGAGATTTTTTCTCGCAATTTTACCGTACTTCTCGATACCGGGTGTTCCATAACAATTGTTGGGAACAAAGCATTAAAGTTTTTAGAATACAATAAGATAAATATTAGTCCTTCAAAACATCAAAATGTTTCATTGGCTGATGGAACCAACCAATCTGTGTCTGGTGTGGTAGATCTCCCAATAGTTGCGAATAATCATTGTCACCTTGTTAAAGCTTTAGTAGTCCCTTCTCTAGATTATACCTTTATCTTAGGTAGCAATTTCGTGAAAACCTTTTCTCTAATATTAGATTTCTCTTCTAACACTTGGTCCTCCGGTTATAACACAAATCCCCAATCTATTTCTATGACCGATTCTGATTTGACGACTATCTCTTTATGTACCATTGACAATTTGGAATCTTATCAGAAATCTTTAGCCCAAAAAATTATCGATTCATTTTCCGAAGTTAGTAATACTAAAGGTTTGGGTCGAACCCATAAGATCCAAATGAGTATCGATACTGGTGATGCCAAACCCTTTAAGAAAAGACCTTTTCCTATGTCTCCATATATGTCAAAAATTTTAAATGATGAACTTGATGAGATGCTTCGTTTAGGAGTCGTTGAGCCCTCAAACAGTCCGTGGTGTTCCCCTGTTCTTCTTGTTAAGAAATCCAATGACGAATATCGTTTTTGTTTTGATGGTAGATCACTTAATGAGGTGACTAAACATGACACCTATCCACTACCAAATATTGATAGGATTCTTTCCCTGTTAAAAGGCACAAAATTTATTAGTTCCGTTGATTTGAGAAAAGCTTTTTGGCAAATCCCGTTAGACCCCCAGTCTAAAGAAAAAACTGCTTTCAGTATCATTGGAAGAGGATCTTTCCAATTTAACGTTATGCCCTTTGGTTTATGTAATTCCGCACAAACTCAACAACGTTTAGTCGACGCAATTTTTGGACCAAAATATGAGCCAAACATTTTTTGTTATCTCGATGATATTATTATATGTTCAAACTCCTTCGAAGAACATATAGCCCTTTTAACTGAGGTTAAAGATAAACTTAAGGAAGCTGGTTTGACTATTAATGTCAAGAAATGTGAATTTTTTAAGTCTGAGCTCAAATTCTTAGGTTATGTAGTTGGTGATAATACACTCCGAACAGATCCTGAAAAAGTGTCAGCAATGATCAACTATCCCCGTCCCAAAACTTTTACTGAGGTTAAGCGTTTCATTGGTATGTGTTCATGGTACAGACGTTTTATTAAGAACTTTTCATCTTTAGTTTCTCCAATCAATGATCTCCTTAAAGGAAAAAGAAAGAAACAATCTGTTGATTGGAATGATCAGGCCGAGGATGCGTTTATTAAGATTAAAGAAGCCCTTGTTTCTGCTCCCGTATTAACCCAACCTGATTTTTCTAAACCCTTCGTGATTCAATGTGACGCGAGTGACACCGGTCTTGGTGGTGTCCTTACTCAATCCGTGGATAATTCTGATGTAGTTATAGCTTATGCTAGTCGATCCTTATCTCGTCCGGAGAGAAATTATTCAGTAACCGAAAGAGAGTGCCTAGCAGTTATCTTCGCTATAGAGAAATTCCGACCTTATGTCGAAGGTGTAAAATTCCAAGTAATCACTGATCATCATTCTTTGCTATGGCTAAAAAATATTAATAACCCCTCTGGAAAACTTGCTCGTTGGGCAATGAGACTTCGCCAACATAATTTTGACCTTATTCATCGCAAAGGATCTGCAAATATCGTTCCGGATGCCTTAAGTAGAATGTTCACTGATGAAACAGATTTCGAAAAAACCCAACTCTCTTATCTTGATGTAACTACCGACCAAATTGACCCTTGGTATGATGATCTTCGCACTAAGATTCGTAAAAGCCCAAAGGATTATCCGCAATGGAAAGTTGAGAATGAATTGGTGTTTAAATTGATCCCTTCTACCTTACCTTTTGCCACTAATAATATTGAGTGGAAAATTTTAGTACCTAAACCACAAAGACATGGTGTAATCTCTTCTTGTCACGACCCTCCTACGTGTGCCCACCTAGGTTATTATAAGACTCTTAGTCGAATCCAAGAACGTTACTATTGGCCCAAGATGCGGCGAGATGTTCTTCGTTTTGTTAAATCCTGTCAAACTTGTGGTGCACAAAAAATGTCAACTTCAGCCCCGATGGGATTGATGGGAAAGGAAAAATCTGCTAAATTTCCGTGGCAAATTATCGCTTTAGACCTTGTTGGTCCCCTTCCCCGCTCTAAGAAAGGATATACCTGGCTTCTTGTTGTTACCGACTGGTTTTCAAAGTTCACTCTTTTATGTCCCTTAAGGAAAGCTACTACTCAAAATATTGTGAATTATTTGGAAAACGACGTTTTCCTGATGTTTGGTGTTCCTCAATTTGTTATTTGTGATAACGCTAGAAATCTTAACAATTCTACGTTAAAAAATCTCTGTAGTAAATATAAAGTGCAGAAGATATGGTTTAATGCTGTCTATTCGCCTCAGTGCAATTTTGTTGAACGAAGCAACAAAACCATTGGAACTGCTATCCGATGTTATATTCAAGAACATTCTGATTGGGATAGAGAACTTTCTAAAATCCGCCAAGCCATCAATACCGCTAAACATGAGGTTACCAAGTATCCCCCTTCGTTTTTAAATTTTGCTCGATACGTTCCTGTAGCGGGAAATTATTATTCTTCATCTTCAGTGGATAATCCCACTTCCCTAAAAAGCTGTGATCAACATGATCAATATGTTTCCGAAATAGAAGGTTTAAATCTAGTTTTTGAAGAAATCCAACGTAATCTTCACCAGGGATACCAGCGTAACTCTAAAACCTATAACTTACGTAGGCGTGACATACAGTTTCAAGTAGGAGACAAAGTCTGGAGAAAAAATAAAGTACTCTCCAAAGCTGCCGACAAGTTTATGTCCAAGTTAGCTCCAAAATTTGTGTTATGTACAGTCGTCAAGAAGTTATCTCCCCTTGTGTATACCTTGAAAAATGCTGATGGTTCTCGAGCTGGTAATTGGCACATCAAAGATTTAAAACCCTACTATTCAGACTCGGATAACTCGTCCGAAGATGAATCTTGTCATGAGTAGTTCTCATTTGCTATGAACTTACCATACCCTTGTATACTTTCCGTTTCTTTTTCTGCTGTTTTTAGTTTTTAACCCCGTTTGGGCGGCGGGAATAGAATAACCCCCAAAGTGTTAAACTGCTGGTCGTACGAGGCGACTAAATGAAACCTTTCCCCTCTCTGTTTAAGTATCTCATGTACTTTCTGGGAATTATTTTCTTTGTTTGATTTGTTATCGTCCATAAGGTGGAAACTCACCTAAATCATTTCATCGTTATCACATCCCTGATCTTATTCTTTGCTTTCAGTTTAGTGATACGATTTCTTTTGAGAACTTTACCTTTAAGTGAATGTATCACTTAAAGTACCTACCGTACCGTCTTTGTATAATTGGAAATTATTTCCTGTTGATTTTGTCCTTATCTTACCGTTTAGTGAAAATAGTCACTTAAATCTACCGTACCGTTTAATGAAGAAGACATTCATTACCCTACCGATAACGTTCAGAAGAATTATTCTCTCGTTATATTTACCGTATCTTGAAGTGTTTAATCACTGCTTGTTTTGCGATGACATTATTTGATGTTGTACTTCCGTATGGTGTATTTTTACACATTTTGGTTTAGTATGATCAGTACTAGATAGTTTTAGCACTATTTTCTTAAGTGAAATTTAGTATATCGTTATGTGAGGATTTGTTTAGAGCCGTTGTGTTTAACCTCGCTTTATTTGACCTAAGAGTGTTTAATAGCTAGTCTACGATTTTGATTTGTCTGGCGAATATTGATGAATTCAATCACCACCTGTAAGTTTTAATGAACACGTTCTCAGCTAGATGTTATTTCTTTTCTTCTCCCAGATTATGATTACTTTGACCTTATCAGTTGTCACGAGAGATAAGCCTAGGGAAGCCGTAGGGAATTCTTCCCGGTAGTGGTCTGTTGAGCTTTTAAGGAAGACAAGTAACCATTAATCCTATCTCTATCTCCTTTTGTTTCTTTATTAATTATAGTTGTCTTGTTAGAGTATACCTACTATGACTTTGGAGTTCCATACTATTGGTTACTTCATACCGATGTTGACTTACCGATTTTGTCTCTAAATTATTTTTAGACGTATGATACGCGCAGCTATCAAAATCACAGACAACCATAAAATATTTTTTTCTTTTCTTATATTTCCTATTTCTAGTTGAAAACCATAATTGTGTACGTCATTTCCAATTCTTACTACCTTTGAGTTCTATCTAAAATCGTGCTAGTAGCTACTATTAAATTAGACTTTACGTATCTCGTATTTACCGTGACTGTTGGATTTAATGGAGTCAATAGACTTATTTCATTCCTAATTATATCTATCGTACCGTGTTTCTTTCTTGCTTTTCAAAATTACTATTAACAGTTTGGTTTAACGTCACCTTTCTTTCTTCATGGGTGTTTCCTAAAATTGAATGACGCGTTGTACCGCCTATGGGAAATTTTACTTTATAGGAACATAGCCTTCTTTTTCTCTCTTCTTAAGTGTGTGAGTAAATGTTATGTGGTCCTGATATTTTATATCAAGGGACAAGATAAACGCCTTTTGGGCGAATATTTTTTGCTTTGCAATATGATGGTTATTTAAACCAACGTTTAGGGCTACCCATCTAGGTCGAGCTGTACACCGGTGTGTGTTTCCGTACAGAAACTTCGACGTAGGTCGTTCCTGATCACTCTGTGATCTTTCGGTTGGCCGGTACCGCTTATAGAAATCTGGTCACGAGAATCTCTAGTTTGAATAACTAGGATTCATTTGTACCTATCGTCTGTTCCTTCAGAACAACGTTTAGTTTAACTTGCTTTATTGTTAGTTTTGTCTGTGTGGACAAATGGCTACCAAGGTAGTTATTATTACCTATTGAACTCCGCATGTTTTATTTTATTTAGTTTCTGTTGAGTCACCTTTTGACATTTTCCTTTAGCTGGTCAAGTTTACTCTTGTAATAAGTAAGATCATTCGAATAATGCTACTGTGGTTCCCACCTTAGTAGTTTCTTCTCGAAAACTGTGGTCTTCAATGGACCCCAGTTTCCTCTCTTCGTAGGGGGCTGTGTAGCATTTCCAAAAAACCACCTTAAATAATATTATCTTTTCGTTTACACTTTTATCGGTATGCAACCAACTTTACCTATTCCATAGACCAATAATATTATATTCTCATTTACACTTTTGTCGGTATGCAACCAACCTTACCTGTTCCAAGGTCAGATACAGATTTTTGATTCAAATTTTGACAGGCGGAAGCGGATATCGAGCGTAAATACTCGATAAGACCCGAGTTAAGCAACGAGGGTGAGAGAGCTCCTTTTGAACAGGACTTACGTTTTTATGTTTGAAGCGAAAGGAAGCATATTTCCTTGTTTGTGCAAATTAATGGCTGCCGGTTAATTCACAGTATTAAGATTACCGTTTGTTCTGGGTTTATTCTGTATCGGAAGTGTAGAAAAAATACTGCATTTCAATTTGAATGTAGATGTGCTTAAATTGGAAGTACAATTTGGTTGATTTATGGTATCTATAAAATTTTGATGTTACGTGCTGTCTGTTGGAAGACTCCATTTTGAAATTTTTTATAAAATTATATGGTACCGAGGTAAATGGATACCTAGTGATCAAAAAACCTTATGGAGGGTTTTATAAATGATTTCCTGGTGCTGATGTTTAATTCTACATGGTTCTTGGTTAATTATGGTATGTTTTAAGAAGCTTTATTATAGTAGAAGTGTGACTACCGGTCACGACGTATGATTTTTGGTTCTGGATTACAAGGTAAACTTTCGACTATTCTTTCTGTTATTTCTCTATGTTCGATACTTTGTTGAACTGCGAATATTCTAAGAAACAGTCACAATTTTAGTGCTTATTCAGAAGAATATGCTTTTGGAAACTTTTTATAGTGATTCTATTTAAATTTAAATTGTTATAAGCTTTTAGCGGTATTAAATCAGTTAATAACAGTAGTTACTATTAAAATCTATGGATCTATGATTAAATGATAAATATGTAGTGCTTTTAAATTTTGTTTTTTAACTTTCTTCAAAGTGTTGGTGTTCAATCGTAATCTTACATGATTATTACCTCTATGGTACTTGTATTACTAAATTTCATATTTATATTCATGTATATGTTAATCTTTAGATATTTAGAACACTCAGAGTGCATTCTTTAGAGAACTGAATTTAGTTTTTTAAGAAAGGAAATATACCTTCAGTATATATTTTGTTGTAATTGAGTTCTCTACATACTTCCTCTTATTGAAAATAGGTTATGCAATTTAGATAAGATCTGTAATATTATCTGTACAGGAATATTAGTTTTTTTAATAACCGTATTGTCAAATACCGGTTAATATCTTTCACTGTATAAACAGAAGTGTTAGTTTTTTGGTGATAACCGTTCTCACTATCACTGGTGATTTTTGTTTTATTTTTTTTTAATACATTGTTTTATTGTTTTTATTGACATCGTTGCGTATTTATTTCTTATACCTTACCAGTAACTGTTCCGATTCAAACCTCTTGTTTAATAAAGATTTAGATTTTAATAAGACAAAAGGATTCAAGGAATTGTAGAATCAATAAGGTAAGTGTAAAATAATTATTGACTTAAGGATAAGCTCAATTAAAGTGTGTTCCTAACCATTTCAGTTTTAATCAACTATTTCACAATAGGTTTCTTATTTTCTTTCCTATTTCACTATAAAAAAAAATAAGTGGCGCCCTTTACCGATTTGTAAATATTTTCTATGTTTCCTTTTTCCGAGATACTCGCCCAATTGCTCCTTCGACCCACGACTCGCTCTCCTCCTACCCCCTGAGTGCCGTCCGCATTTGACTAACCCTTTGTGAGCCTTTAACATCAAAAAAAAGGGGTTACAAAATGGATAAAATTTGCATGTATTGTAGTGCACTCAAATTTAAAAATGAAACGCGTGGAATGTGCTGCGCCAGTGGAAAAGTTAAGCTACCAGAATTACATTCACCACCCGAACAACTGTCAACGTTTCTATCTGGTGTTACACGTGTGTCGAAGCATTTTTTGGAAAACATCCGCAAGTACAATTCATGTTTCCAAATGACATCGTTCGGTGCAACGAACATTGTGCGCGAAAATTACATGCCGACATTCAGAGTTCAAGGGCAAATTTATCATCATGCCGGATCGCTTCTACCATTGCCGAACACAGATCACAAGTTTCTTCAAATTTATTTTATGGCAAACAGTGATGAACAAATTGAACAACGACGTCATTATAATGCGGGCACTAGACGAGAAATTATGGGTGCGTTACAAGGCCTTTTCGATCAACACAATGAATTAGTTTGGTTGTTTAAAACCGCCATTCAACGAATGCCAGCCGATGACTATGCAGTTGTGATTCGAGCAGACAAATAAACCGTTGGCCAACACGAGAGACAGTTCAATGCACCAACAATCGATGAAGTAGCGATCGTTATAGTTGGCGATGAATTTGAATCGCGCGACATAATTCTTCATAGCAGAAGTGGTGACATTTAGCGAGTCTCCGAAACTTATCGCTCATACGACGGATTGCAGTATCCGATTCTGTTTTGGCGAGGAGATGATGGATATCATCAAAATGATAAATTCACAAACAGGTGAGGGAACGAATAAGAAAGTCAGTGCCATGAATTATTATTCGTATCGACTGATGATTCGTCAAAACGCTGAGAACCACATTCTGAAATGTAGACAATTATTGTTCCATCAATATATCGTCGACATGTACGCGAAGATTGAAACCGAACGGCTATTATATATTCGATTGAATCAAACCGAGTTGCGTTCTGAACAGTACATACATTTACGAGACGCAATCGTTAATGATGGTAACGTCAATCCAAACGAATTGGGAAGAATGGTCATATTACCGTCTACATTCACGGGGAGTCCACGGCACATGCATGAATACGTACAAGATGCGATGACATACGTTCGCGCATATGGTCGTCCAGATTTGTTCGTCACCTTTACATGCAATCCAACATGGAATGAAATTAAAAAACTTCTATTAGTTGAACAATCATCTTCGGACCGCCATGACATTACCGCAGAAATACCATATAAGCACATTGATCCAAACTTATTCGACGTCGTCACCAAAAATATGATCCATGGCCCATGTGGTGCATTCAACAATAATTCACCATGCATGTCTGATGGGAAATGAACGAAACGATACCCAAGAAAATTGATTTCTGATACTATCACTGGCAATGACGGATATCCACTGTATCGTTGACGATCAGTTGAGGATGGTGGCAAATCCGTCGTTCTGAAAGTACGAAACATTTATATTGAAGTAGATAATAGTTGGATTGTGCCATATTCACCACTGCTTTCAAAGACCTTCAAAGCACACATTAATGTTGAGTATTGCAATTCAGTGAAGTCGATCAAATACATTTGCAAATATGTCAACAAAGGAAGCGACATGGCAGTCTTCGGAGTAGGAAATATAGCTGCACCGCTCGATGAAATCAACCAATACTAACTTGGACGCTACATAAGCAGCAATGAAGCAGTATGGCGCATCTGATCATTTCCAATCCATGAACGACATCCAACAGTAGTACACTTGGCGGTGCACCTCGGGAATAGACAGCGCGTGTACTTTACAGCAGATAATGTACGTGCAAGAGCATTGGTTCCACCGGCAACAACTTTAACTGCGTTTTACTCATTGTGCCAAGATGATCTTTTTGCTAAAACTTTGCTTTATTCTGAAGTACCGAAATTCTACACGTGGAATGCATCGACTAAAAAGTTTCAACGTCATAAACAAGGTAAAGCAGTTGAAGGACATACCAATTTATATTCCAGTGATGCATTGGGTCGTCTGTACACTGTTCATCCGAACAATACAGAATGCCTCTATCTAAGATTGCTGTTGATCAATATACGTGGACCAATATCCTTCCAAGATTTAAGAACAGTCAACGGTCAGCTGTGCGCTACTTATCGCCAAGCTTGCCAAGAACTAAATCTTCTTGAGAATGATGCACATTGGGACACTGCACTAGCTGATGCATTAAATACTGCTCGACCACAGCAAATACGCACGCTATTTGCCATAATATTAACAACCTGCTTCCCACCTAATCCAAAAGATCTTTGGGAAAAATACAAGGACTATATGAGTGAAGATATTCTACATCGTTTGCGCGCTGCGAATCAAAATCCGGACATTTAATTCACACCAAACGTGTATAATGAAGCATTGATTTTGATTGAAGACATATGTTTGACAATCGCTAACAAGGCACTGGTGCAACTGGGAATGCCTGCTTCAAACCGACCTGCAAACAACCTTTTTAATCGTGATTTGCAACGAGAAACACACTTTGATTCTGACGAACTGGGGACATTCGTTAGGACAAATCTTCCGCAGTTGATTCTAGAACAACGCATTGCCTATGACAGAATTATTTGTGCAATCACAGAACAAAGCGCCCAGTGGTACAGGCAAGACTTTTCTTCTTTCACCAATTTTGGCAACCATACGATCACAAAATAATATTGCACTGGATATTGCATCATCTGGAATTGCGGCAACTCTTTTGGATGGTGGCCGAACAGCGCATTCAGCATTGAAACAGCCGTTGAATTTGCAAAACACTGAGGCACCAACATGCAACATCAGCAGAAACTCTGGAATGGGAAAAGTACTCCAAACGTGCCAAATTATCATATGGGACGAATGTACTCACAAGAAAGCATTGGAAGCGCTTGATCGTACACTGCGAGATTTCAGAGGAAACAGACGGACCTTCGGTGGCGCACTCATTTTATTGTCTGGTAATTGTCGACAAACACTGCCCATTATACTCCGATCAACACCCGCTGATGAACTTCATGCATGTCTTAAATCATCAGTTCTATGGCGTCATTTACAGAAATTGACTTTGAAAACTAACATGCGTGCACAACTACAACGAGATGCATCGGCTGGAAATTTTGCAAAAAAATTAATGGATATTGGAAATGGGCGAATGGAAATTGATGAATCTACACAATGTATCACCCTTCCAGCAAACTTCTGCAAGATCACAGAAAGCATCGACGAATTGGTCCAAAAAGTTTTCCCAAATATTGCACAAAACTACAAAAACCATCAGTGGCTCAGTACGCGTGCTATATTAGCAGCCAAAAACATCGATGTCAATACCATCAACTTCACCATTCAGCATGGAATACCCAGTGAAACGACAACATATAAGTCCATTGATACTGTGGAGAATCAAGATGAGGTTGTCAACTATCCAAATGAATTCTTGAATTCGCTTGATTTGCCAGGCATGCCACCGCACGTTCTTACATTGAAAATTGGCGTACCCATCATATTTAAATCCACCACGACTTTGCAACGTCTCAGTCAAGAAAATGATGAACAATGTTATCGAGGCAACAATTTTGACTGGAAAATTCAAAGGTGAAGACGTCCTGTTGCCACGTATTCCAATAATCCTGACAGATATGCCATTCGGATTCAAACGTTTACAGTTTCCGGTGGGACTTGCTTTCGCAATGACTATTAGTAAAGCCCAAGGACAATCGTTACAAGTGTGTGGATTAAATTTGGAGAATCCATGCTTCTCACATGGACAGCTCTATGTGGCTTGCTCACGTGTCGGATTAATTCCTCCAAGCACCAGATGGAAAAACATGAAATATTGTGTATCCCACAGCACTTCAATAAACATCTAATTGAAACTAAACTTTGTAATCACACAATTTTTTCGAAACGGCTTTGAATAAATTGAATATTTATGTACTGATTTTTCTTTAAAATTATTTTTCTTAAATTTATTTCAGTTGTTTGCGTAGCAACGCGCGCCGGGTACAGCTAGTCCTTAATGAAAGTGTCGCTTTTTATACATTTACCAACGCTGATTCAATTTTATCTTTGATATCTCTAGTAATCACCATAATTTCAAATTTTTGGTTGCACTCACTTAGAAAGAAAATTTTATTTTATGATAAGTAAAATTTTCAAAATTTTATTCGTGGTATATACCACTGTAAATTTCAGTTTATCAGGAGCCGTAACAAACGATCGACTATTCAATACCAACCATAACCGGTATTATATAATATTGAAGTAATAATCTCATGCCTTAATAGTAAAAGGCCACTATTTTTATGTTACCAGCCGTTACAATAAGACAGTTGGTATTACTAAATTCTAGAAAGAATGTCATTGTTAATATTGAAATTGAATCGTGGTTCATGACCTACTAGCTAAAATAGGGGCTAATTTAAACATTCCTCTAAACATTTCCCTAGATTCCCAAGACATTGCAAGTGTCATTAAAGGAAAGATAATTGTCAAATTTAAAAATAAATGGAGCTACACTGTACAGAAGAAAAATTTCCAATATAAAAAAATACAAACCTCTTTTCCTTCCAAATCGTGGTTTTCTGACTTAGTATATGTAAATAGAAGACACATATCTACAATAATCCGTATGAGAACTGGTCATTGTTTGACAAAACAATATTATAAATAACCCTTTTTGTGAATGCGGTAGGGTGGAGGACCTGAACCATATCCTCTTTGAATGTCCCATCAATATATCACCTAATATGGATTTATACACAATTTTCACATCAATGAACTATGCTACCCCTTTGTCGATTGAGTCATTACTATTTTCACCTAATACAAGGACGATCAACACAATTCTGCGCTTTCTTGATTTCAACAAAATTAAATTGTAACAAACAATGCTCAATTTTATAATATGTTTCCTTTCAGATTTTCCTTCAATTGTGCTGTCTTGTGTAACGTATACCTTACCTACCATTTGTTTTACATTAATTGTTTAATTATAACCTCTCAATAACATAAGTATTATACAAATTTATGACTTCAAGCAAATATAGTAATTTGTGAAGCAAATGTCAGCGGCTGTGAAATGGTATAATACCAGCTAGCATCTCAGCCGCAAAAAAATAGTGCTGGCGAATCGCCCTGTAGCGAAGCCATACGACAAAGAAGAAGAAGAATCGTGGTTCATGTAAAAAACATTGTTGTTTAAGGTTAAAGCGTTCTGAATTAAAATGTATAAAAATATCTAAGTTATCTATTTATTTAACGCCCATCAAGCAAAGTAAAAGAATTTACTACAATATATTATGTATTATTATATAAATATAAAATATACTTCAATACTGAAATATGGTTGGATGATTAACCCATTATATTTCAAAGGAAATTAAATACTTAGGGGTTACTTTTACCAATAGTTTAAATCGGAATATTCACATAGAAAACCAAAGAAAGCTTTAAAAGGGATTAATATAATGAGGTCTTTCTGCAGAGTTTGGTGGGGAGCAGGCTCATCAATTTTGTTTTTAGTATAGGTAATATGTTAGACGTACACGTTCGCATTGGGACTTTGCCACTATGTTTAAAAAATTAGATACAGTTCAGTTTTAAGCTTTTAGAAATCAACTCCCATAAATGTAATTTTTGACGGAATGTGCAGAAATTGGCTTGGAATATAGAAGAAATTGGTTAGCTTTAAAATTTTTATCAAAAATTTATTTTTGTAACAACTATTAATTAATATTTTAACAAAATTCAAAAATTTACATAAAAATAATTTAAATTATGTTAAAGTAAATAAAAATTCTTCCAGGGCACTCAAACACTAAAGGAAACGAAATCGCTGACCAGTTGGCAAAAATAGCATAAAACATACCTAAAACTAATAAGTTAAATAGAGCAGAAATTGGAAGAGAACATGTAAATATAAAGGCAAATGGTATAAAGTCATTAAAAAAGATTTTCCGGTATTCTATAGACAGAAGACATCTTACAAATATATTTTATATTTTTGCTAACCATTTAAATAGATTGAAAATAAAAGAAAATCCATATTGCGGATGCGATTAGATCGAAGACATAGATCACATTTTTTTACATTGTCCAATTAATAAGACGTCCATATGGGATCTTGTAACTGAATTTAGGAGCCAAAGAAACTAATAATATTCAGAATACAGTTATAATTTTTCCTTCGTAGGTTCGAGATAAGTGATAACAGCAGACAAACTTAACAATTTATTAGTAAACACAACTAAATAACAATTTCTTTAACTAATTTACACAACTTTAATACAATTATAATTACTAAATAGCGTCGTTAAAATATCTCGTATAATAATTCGCACTTTATAGCCAAATTCGCCAACTACTACAAATACAATTAATTCTATTTATCGCCAACTAATACAACTATTATTGAAGTAAAACTTCTTTAGGCGCACTAGGGGTAACTCAGTAATTCTAACGGACGTGACGTCATTCTAATGTACCGCGTACCGGAAACAAAACCTGATACAAAATACCTAACACGATTCCGCCTACTATATTAAATAAAATTAAATCTGTAACTGTATGAATTGACAGCTTGTCATCTTGTCAACCAAAATACATTGGTGGTAAATAGTTTAAATTTTTGTATAAAGTGTTTGTTTTAAATATGAATAAACAAAGTGGATTTATTAATGAAGAAAGTGATAAAAAAATATTGAATGAAAATGAGTGATTACCTACTCTATATGCATACATTTTATTTTTGGTGTGTAATTGCACTATTTATACCTAATTATTTATACCTATTATTTATACCTAGCTATTTTCGTTTTATAGACTTAAAAGAGCTAAAAAGAAAAAGAAACTGTGAACGTCAAAGGGCATATTATCAGCGCCAGAATAAAGATTTGAAGAAAAATGAAAATATAAAAAAAAGACGAGACAGCGACATTCATTATGATTTGATTAAGTAAGTTTATATACATACATACATATTATGAGAGTAAATAATTGTTTATACGGAAGCTTTACGTTAAGTAAAGAAGCATGTTGCACGTTTTTGTTAATAAAATAATAATATTCGAAATGTTTTAACACTTGCTTATACTTATTTTAGGTTTGGTTAGGTAGCCATAAAGGCCATAAAACCACTAATCAGGATGGCTGATCTTTTACCAGTAATAACAGATCCTTTGTAGAACTGAAAAAAACAAACTCAACTCAGGATTTTAAATTTTATGGAATATGCTATAAAATGCTACAAAATGAAATGGTTATCTAACTATCGAAGGCTCTTGTGTTGTGTTGTATTACAATAAGGTAGATACAGCTACAAAATCACACATTCTAAACGTAATGTGTGTATATTTTTAATATTGTTTACCTATTATTGAAGCAAAACTTCTTTAGGCGCGACTAGGGGTAACTCTAACGTTAGATTCTAACGGAAGATTCTGATGGAAGTAACGGTGTGATTTCAGCTATGGGAGGAGCTTAAATTTTCAAAATTTATTTATGAAATTTTCAAAATTTTTATACGGTTTCAAATACATTAATGGTATTTAGAGAGTAAAATCTATGTTTCACATTTTAGTTATCATAAACCTATTATTTAATATAGTATAGTATAATATAGTTATTTACGTACCAAGGGAAGTAAGAAGACGTTTGCAGTCGAGAAGGGATATTAACGCTCGAGGCGTTAGCGGAGTGCGGAAACACTTCGAGATTGCAAATTACTTACTTTCCGTGTTGCGTACAATATTTTTTCTACTACCGCGCGCATAAGTCATGTTCGAGGAACATTTGTTTTGGTGGCAGGCACCTTTACAATTAAAATACTGTCTTTGTCCTCAATGTGATCTACCGTTATCTGTGTAAGCTCACTTTGCCAACATGCTGCAAATATTCCCATTATTAGAACCACCTAAATATATCTTTAAAAAAAATACATATCCTTATCTATTACTTTGGATTTCTTTGGAACGTATTCAAAATTTTGATTTTTTAGAAACATTATTAGTTTTGAAAATGTACTTATATCTATATTATGATTTACTTGTATCGTAGCTTTTATCATGCTGTATATAAACCATAATGACGACGCTTTTAAGGTTTTTGCTTTCTCTGTGAAGAAGTATGTTTAGATTTCAGCCATTACATAAAACTTGAATATTCTTTCTTACAACGAAACTCAGATTTATTGGGAAGAAGTTTCTTTTAGTTTTATTTGCTGTCTACAGACAATCATGAAAATTCGCTCTCGAAATCAATAATTTTAAAACAACCATTTAAAAATACGTACTATAAAAATAACAACAAATTTAATAGTTAATTTAAATTTGACAGCTGTCAAACAGAATAGCTTTGTTAGTATTTAAATAGTAATGATTCTAAATCTAAAAAAATATAAATTTGTATAGGTACAATTTATTGAAAAATCATTGCTATTATACATATTAATAAATAATTAAAAATAGTAATACAATTATAAATTTATAATTTGTATTTGACATTTAATTTGGAGACCATTCGTAGTTTACCCTACGAACATAACTTATTCTTTGCAGGCGAGTTGTAACCAATCAAAATCGTGTAAAGTAAAGTCCCATGGGAGTTTGTTTTACATGTTTCTGATTGGACAGAATTGTATTTTACAATCCCGATGAATGTTTATGATCACTTACACCCCTCAAAAGTATCATGTAAAACGCTATTTTACAAAGTGGTAGGAGAAAAACAAAATAAACATATAAAGATAAAGTATACAACTCAACAAATATGTTTTTTGGACTTTCCTTTTCTAATATCTTTCCATACTAATCCTGTTTTTTTACCGAGGTAACATCCTTAGGAGTACCTATGTGCATGCTAAGCCGTTACCCCGGAGCGAGGAAAGTAGATATAGTCCACTTCATCGTTTTTTGCCGATTTGATATTATAAACCACTGAAATAAGATTAAACTATCATTGAATTTACCAATGGCGGAAAAAAATATATTGTCTTAATTAAAATTAATTATTTTGATTGAATTGGCTAGATGGATACCCACATCTAAATGTTAAATAAAAACACAAATATATACTGTGGATATCGTAAAAACATTTGCGTTTTTTATTTAACATTTAAGATTAATCAATTTTAATTTGTGTAGGTACATTTTTAAAACGGTATAATATTCTTAAACCGATTTAAAATTTAGAACACCAAAACAACTATTTACAGGGATATTTGTGTGAAAAATGTTTTTTTCTACGCCCGTACTATAATAATACACTTATATGCCCATAATCCGTTTCATAATGATATTCATTATAACACTAGTGTTATAATAGTTTTCATTAAGATACTGAACAATTGACCGCATACATTGAAAATTCGGTTCAGAATAAAATCAGCATTTCCAATACAATATTGAACTCTATTGAGAGTAACAATAATGAAATAAATGTAAATATTCCTTCCACTTCCAGATCAGTGGGACCTGGAATAAACTTTTCAAACTGCACAATAATCTTAATATTTTCAAGAAATCAGAGTAATTACAATTATTATTATGTTGAATATAAATATAAATAGAATGTTTATACTTTTCCTACATCTATGGTAATACACCTCAGGTAATACCATTAATTACAATTTTGTAGAATTTTTTATAGACATACGTGTAATTACTGTTATTGTGTTCATTACAAATATAAATATAATATTTTTAGTTCTTGATTATTTATATCGGTTGTAGAAAAAATAGCGTATGCAACTCTCATGTAATGGTTATTAATACATTCTCATTAACCATACGAAACTCGCCTTCGGCTCGTTTCGTATCCCAGTTAATGCTCGTGTATTAATAACCATCATTACATGATCGTTGCATAATATACTAATATTTCAACGTTCACTTTGCTAGTATTTTTCAAATTTTAGTTTCCTCCTTTGTCTTTATATACTGTTTCCAATTTTTAGATAAATGTCAATTCTATTCCTTAAGTTTCACAATGCTCCAGACTGTTTTCAAGCAATAATTTTATTAATTATTATTGTGATGGGTTAATTATTAGTAAAGTTATATTAGTGGTCTTTGATTTAGTAGCAAAAATCGCTACAATACGTACACATAATAGATATTTATAATCCAAAATGAATTAAAATTTAGGAAAATTTATTATTACAGTATTACATCGCAACGGGATTATAAACATCAATAATGAGAATAACATTAAAACAGAAAAACAAATATTATTAAACACAAAATTATTATATGTTCAATTAAAAAATGAAAATCAGTTGTAGTCTTTGCTGGACCATGCTTCGTCATCTGAAGTGTCTGCTAGATCTATAACTAGTCGTATCTTCGTCGTATGCAATAAGCTTTGCCCAATCATCTTGGATCAGTGTGCTTTACGTAATTAGCCCAAACTTCAGGCGTCACTCTACTTAGAGCATCGTTCCATACTTTTTTAACTGCTACATCTCCACGTCCATTTTCTCCAATGTGACAATCATAGTACTGTTTGCAAATTCCCCAGACCAACTCTATCGGATTATACTGGCAGAGATATGGAGGTAGCCGTAATACCTGATGCCCATGTTCTTGGAGTATTTCAGTTTATAACGTACTTGACGTTTTGTGGCTTTTTCAAATGACAGACTCAAAATTTCTGTTTTACAGAAGTCTTTTTCAAAATTAATATTTTTTGCTTGTAACCATTCCTGTAACTGAGCTTTTGTCCTAGAAAGTTGAGGCAACTTGTTATGAAGCATTATCCATTATAATTAACGACGGCTCCTCCAG
The DNA here is from genome assembly GCA_964028335.1 of Altica lythri. NCBI lineage: Eukaryota > Metazoa > Arthropoda > Insecta > Coleoptera > Chrysomelidae > Altica > Altica lythri. The sequence goes on along the minus strand of OZ034806.1, from coordinate 4,135,282 downwards.
CATTGGTATAAGATTTTACACACCCATTTCTAAAAGTTTTCTTTTCCTTTGAATCATGGTAGTCTACACTCTTCAATTTAGTGGAAAATAAAATTCCAGTATCTTCAACAAACCCTTTACTCGTTCCAGCAAACAATAAAGCGTTTACCAGTATTTTCGTGGTCTTTTTGGGTACTCTTTAAATTGGCATCTTGCCATGTACGTTTATACGACCTTTTCAAATATATCCATGTATCGTCTAAAAAAAAACTGAAGTGGGCTTGGATTTAAATAATTTTTCATATCGTGCCTCAAGAAGTATAAGCGTTTGGAAACAATATTTGGCTTTTTGCAAAGGACCCTTCTACTATTTGAAAGTTTGTACGAAAGTCCACAGTGTTTTAATAGGCGCCACAAACTTGTGTTAGAAGCGTTGTATATTTGCTTATTTTTTATTTCTTTATTAAGCAATGGAATTGTAACGTGTTGTCCTTTTATTTTCATATTATATACACTGTTTCTAATTGCTCCTTTTACTGCATCTCCGACGTCTTCAGTTTTTTATTTTTGGAACAGGATGTGTTACCTCTAGTGTTGTAATAACATCGTTAACAGATTTTTTATTATTTTCAAATTTTTTTCACGTAACACTACAAAGAATAATTTTTAAAGCGCCCGCAACTCGCAGATACACTTGTGTTACCGGTAGTAAAGATCCATCGTTTTCTTTCTTCTTCTTAAAGTACTTTAACAAATTAAGAACAAATTGTCTATTTTCTCCAGAAATAGTATTTCCAGGTATTTTGGTGATTACACTAAGTCGAAAGTTTTTAAACTGTCAGTGTGGTTTGACATCTACATAAATATTACATTATAATAATTGTTTGGTGATCAACACACCGTATTTTCTCTATATTGATATTGTACTGATTTGTGGACTGTATATTTTGCTTCGATTTGATTAAATATTGATTTTGTGAATAAAACACTAATGATTTTCTTAAAACAACTTTACTCGTTCTTGTTCTAACTTACACTGCCTCGCAGGGCTAAGGGCTCTACATAGTTGCCAAATTTACACTTTAGAACATAATATGAACTTAGCCAAATAAAAATATATAAATATAAAACACTAAAGAAACCTTTACAAATAAAAATAAAAGGTCAAAGGAACATACATATATCCTACATAATAGCGCCGGCCTTGAAATTACCAGATTTCAACAGCCTATCAAACAAACAAAACAAAACAAAAAGAAACATATCAGTCTATTTATTTGTGGGCAATAAACATACTTTCTGCACGGCACGTTTCACTGTACCTAGACTAGTTTTAACACTAACCACACGCACAATACCATCTTCTCCTGCATGCGTTTCTATAACACGCCCTAACTTCCAAAGTAGAGGAGCAGTATCTTCCTTAAGAACCACAAGAGAACCAACTTCTAAATTAGGACCTGTAGCACACCATTTGGTTCTTTTTTGAAGATTAACTAAGTACTCATGCTTCCAACGAGTCCAAAAATGTTGAAACATTTGCTGCAATACTTCATACTGCGACAAACGATTGACTGGAATTTCTTGAACTTCACATTCAGGAATAGCATTTAGTGGTGAGCCTATAAGAAAATGACCGGGAGTAAGAGGATCTAGGTCATCAGGATTACTAGATATTACGGTAAGAGGTCGAGAATTTAGGACAGATTCAATCTGTGCAAATATAGTGGAAAGACCTTCAAATGTTAATGTAGAATTTCCAATTATTCGTGTAGCGTGATATTTAGCTGACTTTATGGCTGCCTCCCAAATTCCACCATGATGGGGAGAAAAAGCAGGTATAAATTTCCAAGAAATACGATTATCGTCACAAAATTTAGATAGCAAATTATCTGCAGATGCGGATCGTAAAAAATTTTGAATTTCAACAAGTTTATTATTAGCACCTACATAATTTTTTCCATTATCAGAATAAATCCGTTTACAAAGACCTCGTCTAGAAATGAACCGTTTTAAGCAATTCAAAAAAGTTGCAGAGCTCATATCACTAACTGCCTCAATATGGACAGCCTTCGTGCTTAAGCAAATAAAAATACACATATAAGCTTTTATTATAGCTCTATTTCGAAGCTTTCCATCTTTAATAAAAAATGGCCCAGCGAAATCTGTTCCGCATACATAAAATGGGCGGGTAGGAGAAACTCTGTCAAGTGGTAAATCTCCCATTTTTTGGTAACAAGGAATAGGTTTATGTCGCACACAGACGAAACACCTAGTTAAAGCACTCCTAATTTCACGCCGACCTTGAACTGGCCAATACCTTTGCCTGAGTGTTGCTAAAATCGCAAGTGGTCCAGCATGAAGCTGTTTATAGTGTTCATGTAGTATAATTAAGCGAGTTAAATTATTTTTTGGTGGTAAAATAATAGGAAATTTTCTTTCGATTTCAATAGGTGCTTTTCTCAAACGACCCCCAACACGCAGTAAATCATTATCTCCCAAAAATGGATCCAAATTTTGAATTTGACTTTTTGACGAAATATGTTCAGAATTTTTTAAATTTTTAATTTCATCTGCATAGAAACTTTGTTGTACCATCTTAATTAAACCTTTTAATGAAAATTCTAGCTCTTGAATTGATAAATTGCGAGTTAGGTTTTTATTATTTTTTAAATGACGTGTATTATTAATAAACCGATATATCCAAGCAGTTACGTTTAGTAATTTTCTTAAATTTGAATATCTATTAATTATATGAGATGAATCAAGTTCGGACGATATTAAACACATAGGTTTTACTCGCTTTCTTTCCGGTATAGAATCATTTTGTAATTTAGTTATCTCACTAGTGCATTTAATATTTGTACTGTATAAAAATTCAGGACCATCCCACCACAACCTTAAGTTGGCCAAAGTTGTTGGCATAGTACCTCGAGAAATAATATCCGCGGGATTTTCGCTAGACTTTACATGACTCCACTTATTTCTATCACTCAAATTTTGAATTTTACTTACGCGATTGGCTACAAAAGTCTTCCAAAAATTGGGCTCATCTCTCAACCAAGCTAATACAATGGTTGAATCGCACCAGTAAAATGTTGATAGATTTTCGATATTAAACGATTTAAGGACTTTATTCATTAATGTAGCTAGGAGTAAAGCTCCACATAATTCCATTCGAGGTAAAGAAATTGTTTTGAGAGGTGCAACCCGCGATTTTGAACATAATAATCTTACAGAAACTTGATTTTGTTCATTTATAGCTTTAAAGTAAATACAAGCACCAGATACTTTTTCAGAAGCATCTGAAAATCCATGCAACTCAAATAATATGCCATTAATAGAACTTAACGATCTAGGAATTTTTATATTATTTAGCAATGGCAACTGAGCCTTAAATTCCATCCAGCTGGAGTAGATGTCTAGTGGAAGTGATTCATCCCACTCAATTTTTAATTTCCATATTTGTTGTAAAAATATCTTAGCCGTTATTATTACATGGCCAATTAATCCTAAAGGATCGAAAATACCCGCAATGATCGATAAAATACTACGTTTAGTGACCTTGTTAACGTTTGGAATATTTATCATATATTCTAAATTGTCCCCCTTCTGAGGACACCAAAAAACTCCCAAAGTTTTGGAACAATCATTAGACGTTAAGAAATGTTCGGTGCTCACGATTTCACATTCAGATAATTCCTTTAGAACTTCACTACTATTTGAATTCCACTTTCTAAGATTAAAGCCATACCTTGATAATATTTTAGAAATATCATGTGCTATGATAAGTACTTCCTTTGACGAGTTAGCCCCAGTAATAAGGTCATCTATATAAAAATCATTCGATATAATCTGACTTAATTTGGGATCATTTGGAAGAATATCTTCCGAGATTTGCTTTAAGCATCGCGTTGAAAGAAACGAAGCCGGACCTGTACCATAAGTAACAGTGTTTAATCTAAAATGTTTTATTTCCGTATTTGAATCTTCTCGCCAAACTATTCTTTGTAAATCTCTTTGATTTTCATTAATTTCAATCATTCTGTACATCTTCCCAATGTCAGATGTAATTACGAATTTATGAGATCTAAATCGACATAAAATTGAAAATAGATCGTCTTGAATGTGAGGTCCAACTTTAAGTACCTCATTTAATGCAAGTCCAGAGGATGGTTTTGCTGTACCATCAAAAACTACTCTAAGCTTCGTGGTTAAACTAGTTTCATTTATCACCCCGTGGTGAGGTAAATAATAAACTCTTTGATTTGGTTCAATAATATCCGATGTGTTCAATTGAGTCATATGTCCAAGTCTTAAGTATTCACGCATGAATGTAATATAACTTTCCTTTAATTTTGGGTTTTTTGCAAATTTACGTTCAACTGAATATAACCTACTTTTTGCGATTTTTAAAGAATCTCCCAGATTTACTATGTTTTCCTTTATAGGAAGACTAACTACAAACCGACCACTTTCGTTTCGAAAGTAATTTTCTACAAAATGATTTTCACAATCACTTTCCTCTTTTGAATATATTTGAAAGGATTCTAATTCTTCGATTTTCCAGAATTGTTCTAATTTTTCATTTAGATTATCATCAGAAACTACTAAATTGCAAGTTAGTCCTTTTGATTCTACTGATTCCTGAAAAGGGCCAGCAATTATCCAACCTAATAATGTTTTTTGAAGTGTTGGCAATCCGGGACCTAATTTGATTTGTCCTACGCAAAGTAGATCTAAAAATAATTGCGCACCTAATAAAATATCAATTTTGTCTGATACAAAAAATTGAGGATCTGCTAATTTTACATTTTCTGGTAATTTTAAATTAACAGGATTAATCGATTTTGCTGGAATATTTGTTGTTATTTTATTTAAAATTAACAGAGGAATTTTAGCATTAAAGTTACTATAAACAGATTTTATAGTTGCTATGGTACGAGCAGAAATTTGACATTGGACTTGATTTACTCCTACTATAGGCAAACTTACCGATTCCGCGGGTAACCCCAATTTGCGAAATAATTCTTGAGTTATGAATGAAGGTTGGGACCCGTTGTCTAGAAGACATCGTGCTTTGTGAAACTGTCCGTATTTATCTGATATTAGAATAATTGCAGTTGATAAAAGAATACATGAACTATTTAATTTTGAATTGCAATGCAAATTTACAGAATCTGTGATATTACTTTCGGTTGTAATATTTCGGTTTTCAATAATTAAATGCGTTGATACATCCGATGCATTATTTCTCACACCAACGGGTGTCGAAGTTACAAGTGTTTCTTCATGGAGTAAGGTGTTATGCCGTCCGTGACACTTTTTACAACCAGAAGATCTACAATCATTAACCAAATGCGATTTTCGCAGACAATTAAGGCATAGTTTTAATTTTGTGGCTTGTTCTTTACGATTTGGTACCGATAATTCTAAAAATTTATTACAAAAATAAATAAAATGTGATCCCTTACAAAATCCACATGTAGGAATATGCGTTACTACATTAGAAGTAATGATGCTTTCCTTTTTGTGAGGATAAAAACGATTATTTGATTTACCTTTAGGCATACCGTTTGTGGATGGTTCACTGATTCTAGCTTCCAGGCTTTTGCATCTTTCCAAAATAAATCCCAAAAATTCAGAAAAGGTGGGTATTCCTTTAAATTTAACGATTCGAGCTTGTTCCCAGGAGTCTCTTGATTTATCATCTAGTTTTCTAGACATTAACACGATTAGCATACTGCTCCAGCTATCAATTGGTTCATCCAAGGATTTTAATGCTCGCAAATGGCGATTTATTTCATCTAAGAGTTTTCTTAATCCACTTGCTGACGCAAATTTTACATTTGGTACATCTATTAATTCTTTAAGATGCTTTTGAACCATTCCCGGCTTATCTTCAAACCTTTCTATTAGCAAGTTCCATGCTATATTAAAATCTTCGATTCCATCTATAACTTTTTCCGCTTCTCCTATTACACATTCTTGCAAACGATAAAACTTTTGAGCATTATCAAATTTTGGATTTTTAACTATTAAAGAATCAAATGTATTTTTGAATTTAAACCATTTGTCATATTCTCCTTGAAACTTTGGTAATACAAATTTTTGTAATTCTAACTCCAAATTGTTATCATCATTTTCATGAGAAATTGCTGAAGCCTGGTTAAGATTTGTTTTTGAAGTTTCTTCTGTTTTTGTGGTGTAAGTGAAAATAATTTCCTTAGCCTTTGCAATATATTTAAAATATTTATTTTCAAATACTTCTCTTGTTTCCAATTCAGACTCTTTTGTATCAATCAATTCAATTGAGGTCTGCACTTCATCGAATTCTTTCCAACAATTTTCGATTCTTTCTATTCGAGGCTTTAATTCCGATACTTGTTCCGGATTGAATGATTTGATAAAATTTATAAACCGTGTTAAATGACCTTTAATGATAGTACGACGAGCAATGAGTTCTTTTAATGTCGCCATATTATGTACGTGCTAATATTAAACAATATTAATTAAATGTTAAACGTTATATTCGATTTTAATAATTTAATTGTTCTTTCCCTATTTTACTTTTAAACAGGAACTTTGGCAACGCAGCAATATTGCCGTCCAAGAAATAAAACTTTAACGATATTTAATATAACAAACAATATTTGCACAGATCGCGAAAGGAGATCAGGTTTTAATGAATAAGAAAAGGAAAGACTCACCCAAAACACGATGCTATAAGTCGCTTCCTTCGTTTTCGTTGCGCACCTTGATCTTGACGATTTTGAACCTTACTGACAAATATGTCTGCCAATTTGCTTGTAATGATTTTATAAAATTCAGGATCTTGGCCGAAGGACCATATGTTTGGTGATCAACACACCGTATTTTCTCTATATTGATATTGTACTGATTTGTGGACTGTATATTTTGCTTCGATTTGATTAAATATTGATTTTGTGAATAAAACACTAATGATTTTCTTAAAACAACTTTACTCGTTCTTGTTCTAACTTACACTGCCTCGCAGGGCTAAGGGCTCTACATAGTTGCCAAATTTACACTTTAGAACATAATATGAACTTAGCCAAATAAAAATATATAAATATAAAACACTAAAGAAACCTTTACTAATAAAAATAAAAGGTCAAAGGAACATACATATATCCTACAATAATACTTAAATTTAATCCCTTAACAACGAGCCGTACATGACGGTTACTAGGAATGTGAATTAAGTAAAGACTTCCGTATTGAATATTTTTTTATCAACCGGTGAAACTAGATGCAGATACATAGGTGTTGATTAAAAAAAAAAGTTCTCATTTAAAATTTTAACTTGCATGTATCTGAGAGAGATAACTATAAACTAACTATAAATTTACTTCGAGTGTCACTTCTGACATCGGCCAAAAACGGTGAAATGGACTATATATTCCTTTGTTGTTTTGTTAAAAAATGAACATTAACTCTAGTCTAGTAGATAAGTTTATAAACTAATCAAATTTCTCGCTACATAAAGTTCGTTCTGGTCTTATTGGTAAGTGTCACTTGGCGCTACGCGCTCTGGTGGTTAAAAATATTACTACTGCTAGGATGATAGATGTGATTTAATTACCTAAAGTTATGCAGTTTTTATTTACAATTGAAATGTTTTTATCATTAAATCAAGTTCTTGACTTTATTGAGGCTACTCCTAAGTCTCGAAATTTTGTAGAAGGAGAGAAAATAATTAATGCAGGACATTTAATCTATAATGGGTTGGAAAATCAAAACAATGATCAATACGATATTTTGTCGTATTGTATACAATCATCAGCTTTTCGTGATAAACCCCATGAAATAAAAACAGTTATACAAAAAAATGGTCAAATTGTTTCATCAAAGTGTAGCTGTACAGCTGGACTTGGTGAAAGATGTAAATACATCACAGCGGTGTTATTATATTGTACTCGGTAAGTGTAAATTTTAATGACACTGAATATAGTTTACCTTTTTCTTTGTTTTTCTTTTAACAAAAAACCGATTAGGTTTTGGAAAATGATGAAAACGAACGTCTGAATTTTGGGCTGCATTGCTTAAACATCCTTAAACACAACAGTATTTCCTACTTTTGTTTTTTTTTTGGAGAAAATCTAGCTCCACAATTATTTAATAAATCTGAGGCCATAGTTAAATGTTAATTTTCACTGATGTACACTTTTTTTATTATTAATAGACGAAATATAAATAAAGAAAATTTAACAGCATACAAATTTGCCTTATTTTTATGTATGGCTAACTACCAGCTGTCACCCTAGCGCTAGTTTATAATGTGACCACCAGTCAGCGCACCATGTCCGGTGACACATACCAATAGACAAAAATTTATACTTTCACTAGCGGACCCGGTGAACTTCGCACCGCTTAACACTAATGTTTTTTCCAATCTTTTTTTAATTTTTACGATAAATTTTTTGTATTTTTTATCATATTTTCTCGTTAGTTACCAGTTTTTACTATTATTTATAGTACTTTGTAATTTATCGGTTAGGCATATTATATATTAACTGCGCCACCTAACGGTGGCGTCATAGTTCTTAGGTAAGTTAGTTTTGCTCTTTTAAATATATGATATATCAACTGCGCCACCCTACGGTGGCGTCATAGTACTTAGTTATGTAAGAAGTACAGGTGTAAATTTATAACATCTCAACTGCGCCACCTTAGGGTAGCATTATAATGATTAATTTCGTAATAAACGCGTCCGATCGATGCAAAATTCAAAGTGCTATAAATAGGGAAAATCGCGGCCTTCGACGCGCTATTTATAGGCACGCTGCCGCCGCCACGGCCGGCCAGTACCACCGCAAGCGCTACATCCCGCAATTTTAAATCTGTGATATCTTCGAAAATATTCATTTAAATCTTGTGCTGTAAAGGACCATATAGATCTATATTAAATCAACAATGTATTTAAGCTATTTAATTGGATAAGGATTAACGCTGTATTGGTTAAAATTGCTTCGAAAATTAGCCATTATTTGTCGTATAAAGTAAATGACAAAAAAATGTTATTGTGGGATATCCATAAGAGATAGACATATACCATCGCGGAGGTTTCTGTTGACCTTTTCAATGTGTACAAATAATTAGTACATTATTTTGATAAATCTCGTAGGGTTCAGCCTGCGTTTGCAATGTAAGCGGAAAAAATTGATAAATAACTACATCACATTGAAACCTCTAAAATAACAGTATTTCACCACTATTTAATGGATGTTATTATACATATAAACCTTCCTCTTGAATCACTCTATCTATTAAAAAAAAAAAGAGTGTGCGTGTAACCTTTACGCGCGATTGAAGTAAAACTTGTTGACGTACGTATCGGAAAATAAATATTTAATTACAATTCAATCATATTTATTGCCTATATACTTTACAAAAAAAATGAGATGTTATATTTATATTATTCATTAGAAATAGGAATTTGAAATTTGAATAATAGGTTTATGATAACTAAAATGTGAAACATAGATTTTAGTCTATAAATACCATCAATGTATTTGAAACCGTTTGAAAATTTTATAAATAAATTTCGGAAATTTAAACTCCTCCCATAGCTGAAATTATACAGTTACTTCCATCAGAATCTTCCGTTAGAATCTACCCCTAGTCGTGCCTGAAGAAGTTTTGCTTCAATAATAGGTAAACAATATTAAAAATATACACACATTACGTTTAGAATGTGTGATTTTGTAGCTGTATCTACCTTATTGTAATACATCACAACACAAGAGCCTTCGATAGTTAGATAACCATTTTATTTTGTAGCATTTTATAGCATATTCCATAAAATTTAAAATCCTGAGTTAAGTTTGTTTCCTTCACGTCTACGAAGGATCTGTTATTGGTGGTAAAAGATCAGCCATCTTGACTAGTGGTTTTATGGCCTTTATGGCTACCTAACCAAACCTAAAATAAGTATAAGAAAGTGTTAAAATATTTTGAATATTATTATTTTATGAACAAAAACGTGCAACATGCTTCTTTACTCAACGTAAAGATTCCGTATAAACAATTATTTACTATCATAATATGTATGTATCCATATAAACTTACTTAATCAAATCATAATGAATGTGGCTGTCTAGTCATTTTTTCATTTTTGTCATTTTTCTTCAAATCTTTCTGGCGCTTATAATATCCCCTTTGACGTTCACAATTTCTTTTTCTTTTTAGCTCTTTAAGTCTATAAAACGAAAATAGCTAGGTATAAATAATAGGTATAAATAATTAGGTATAAATAGTGTAATTACACACCAAAAATAAAATTTATGCATATAGAGTACCTACCTATTCACTCATTTTCAATCAATATTTTTTCATCACTTTCTTCATTAATAAATCCACATTGTTTATTCATATTTAATACAAACACTTTATACACAAAAAACTATTTATACAATGTATTTCAATTGACAAGATGATCAGCTGTCAATTCATACAATTACAGATTTAATTTTATTTAATATAGGAGGCAAAATCGCATGAGCGCCGCCAGAATTATTTTCAGGGGGTGCATCTGCATCTACACACTATTATGATCTAATATATATATAGAATGTAGAATGATTTGGACAGCAACCGCGACGCCTTTAGTTTTTATTCAAACAATAATTTAATAAAAAAATTAAAAAAATATATAATTTTCTGGTAAATTCAGGTATTTTCTTTCATAGCAGGGGGGTGCAAGCGCACCCTCTTGCACCCTGCTGCCGGCGCCCATGCAAAATCGTGTCAGTATTAGGTTTTGTTTCCGGTTTCTGTTATTAGAATGACGTCACGTCCGTTAGAATAACTTTTTTACTCCTAGTGTCGCTAAAGAAGTTTTACTTCAAAAACGCATCAAAATCCGTTGCGTAGTTTTAAAGATTTTATCATACAAAGGGAAATAGGGACAGAAAAAGCGACTTTATATTATACTATGTAGTGATGATTTTTATATTTATGTTATGGTTTAACTAATATTAATGAAAAAAGACAACCACGCCTTCTAACCCCAACAAATGAACCGGCTTTCGAATCTGGGTTGCCAGATATATTTTCGAAAATTCCTACTTTACTATTCAATTGTTCGTCAATGACTCTTAGAAAGATAGTATGAAAATATTCTTAAAAAAATTATACTTAAATTAATTAACTAGGTTCTTCATATTTAAACAATTTTCACTTCTAATGATATCAATTTTGTATATATTACTTAAACTTAAAGACATTTTTGAGTAACGGCAACATTGTGTATATAGTTTGCCATTTCCAAGTCGGTTCGCACCCCTTTGATGTTAATGTAAAGTAATGCCGAAGGCCTTGACTAAGCGCGGTGGCACATCAAACGAAACATCAAAGAGGAAAATTGCAAAATGCGACATGAGCTAAATACCGCGCATAGTCTTGTTCCCCACTACAGTACACAGTAGCGTTAGTGATTTTTATTGATTTTTTATATTAGATATATATTACGGTGGACTTGATATAGTACTTAATATAGTAAGAATTTCTCGTTTAAATATATAAGGTGGCGTTATATTATTTGATTTATTTTATTTATTGACTTTATTTTTTTCGCATTTTTTCTGTTTTTAATTTTCCACTTTCTTTTAGTTTTTCGATTATTTATTTATTTATTTATGAATCGAAATTCAATTTATTGGGTTTTCTAACAATTCAGTAATTGTTATGGACAAATGCGTCATATCATTTCCGCATATTAAACAAAATACCTAATAATAACACAAAAAAGAATGAAATTTTAAGATTTATGGCAATCAAAAATATCAATGTTTTTAAAAAGGTTCCAGTAAAGAAGGAATTAATAAGAATGATCAAAAGTCAGAATTTTAAAAATGAATACGTCATTGACACCATTTGTAGCAGATACGGTCATACCCTTTCGCGTTTACCTCCATACCACTGTATTTTTAATCCAATCGAAATGGTTTGGAGTACTGTAAAGAAACGTTTACGAAAATATAATCAGTCACTAACCTTAAGCGCAGTTGTTCTTGATAATATTCGAGAGGTAATTAGTGGCATTAATAGCGATGTATGGAAAAATTGCGAAGCACATGTTATAAAAATAGAAAAGGAATATCCTGTTTTACCGCCAATAGCACCATTAGTTATTTAACCTGGGAACGATTCTACTTTAGAAGACTCTGACAATTCTTGTTAGTCATTCTAACCAATTTCCTTTACAACTATTGTGATGTATCTTGAAAACTTGATTTCAAAAACAAACTAATTTTATATTCTTACTAACATACCCAACCCTGTCCTCCTTTCCAGGCAAGGAAGGCTCATACCTCCTCGTAGTCCTTGCTGGACAGACAATCTTTTAAGATTGTCTGACAAAATGATTATTATTTGTAGACAATTGTTATAAAAATATTATGAGTTATGTACTATTTGAATAATGAGTCAAATGTTCTTATTAATAACTAAAATTAACAAGTTTTAATTTGAAAGAATTAATTTGTTATTTGACAATTTTCAAATTGATACAAAATTTACAAATATACAAAAACCGTTTTTCTTTTAAAATTTAAAACAAAAATTAATAAAAATTTATGAACTCTTTTTATTTAATTCCACGCCAATGGTCAGCATTGCTATCAAAGGCATTAAAATTCCGACAAAGAACAAAAAATTTTACATTGACTTTGGAACAACTATAGGTACTGTAGGGAAATTCTACACTTGCTTCGAAGGATCTTTATAATTATATGAAATAAACAAACTCCAACGAACTTGGTAACAATCTATTTCATATATAGTCCATTTCATCGTTTTTGGCCGATTTGATATTAGAAACCACTGAAATAGGATTAAACTTTTGAACGGAAGGTGTTTTTGAGGTCAGGGGGGCCCAAAACGAAAAACTGTGAAATTTTCCCGAAGTCGTGACCTGCGAACCAGCTGAATAGTAGATATAAATCTACTAAAAGAATGAGTTAATAATCTATATATCTATAGTAACCAAAAATAAATAAAAAAATTTAAAATCTAACCTTGCATAAAGAAGTATAGAGTAAAAAAATTTTTATCTTTGGAAACGACAACCGATTTGGTTGTCGAAAGCTTAGAAACATTTAAAAAAAATTATTTTCATTTTTGTTAGGCATTTTCGGTTTTAAAAAACGACCCTTGACAAATTTGACATATCCGTCAAGATCAATAAGCAAGGTTCATTTTCAAAATATTGATTTATATTTATGTTTAAATGTACAAAACTAAAAAGATAAAAACAAAACACCGTAAATTTGAACGCGAGAGTTGGCAACAACGCTCATCATGCTCGCCATAGTTAATCTGATTTTAAAAGCGCGTTTATTTTGGGAACATAATCTTTAGGTTTACCAAATCTATTTTTGTATAAATGTATAGTTGATTCAAATAGAAGTGTCATCAAGTAGTCTCTGGAAAATTCAAATTTGTAGTGGCAGCACCCACGTTTAGTGAAATTTGAATCGCAATATTAGCCAGCTTGTGATCAGATTGCTAAAGGATTGCTATAGTTATAGTTGATAAGCTTGTCAGTTTGTGACTTGCAATGACTTGGTAACTTTCAAACACCAACATGACAAAAACCAATACCAACGTGAATAAATAAAAAGATAGCCTGCTAGATATAAATAAACGTTGAATCGTTAATATAACCTGTTCAACGAAATGTTTAAGCCTTTATAAGCATTCTTTTTATTAAATAAATTTAAATATGTACAACAATATTCCCATTCCATTTCATTATCACTATCTTCTATCATATTGTATTCATCATCACTATCGTCAGAATCATTTATAATTTCCAATAAATTATGTATTATCTAAAAAACATTTCCTTTATTCGCCATGCGATACAAACTAACGCAACGCTCACAACGTCCAAAACGAACGATATTTTCTAAACGATTCTAAGCGTTCTTAGGCCAACACGAACAACAATAATTTGTGGTTATAAGCGTGAGTGCTCAAAGCGTGTGAGCGTCCAAGACGAATGCACCCATAGTTGATTCAAATAGAAGTGTCATCAAGTGGGCTGGGTACGTGTGAGATCATCTTTAACTTTATTACTAGATTCAATGGAAACAGAACTTTAGTTAGGGAATTATATGTCATTGCGATGTGTCAAAATGTTTATAATATTGAGCATATGACTTGTCTTAACTTGGCACCTGAAAGTATTATATTTAAATTTTTGTTTACACAATTCGATTGTCCGTCATTTGTCCGTCAATGTTCGATATAAATTTTTATTTGTCCGATAATCATTTATTTAAAAAATAATGGTAAGGGTGCAGAACTTGTTCCTGTTTGTGCGCAGGTCTGTGCGCATTCACAAATTGATCTGAATTCTGCGCGAGAAATTCAAATTTGCATGCATTGTTGCCAGATCCATTGCATATCTGTAACAATCGGAAACTTGTGAAATACTGAAATACCACAAAATATAGCATTAAAAATACGGTTATACTAATTATCATGTTCTGTCCAATGGGCCTAAATTCACGTGTTAGATAAAAGGTTTTGTAAACAAACATTTTGGTTAGAATTTCTATTTGAAAACACTTTATTTTAAGTAAGTATGTATGTTCAAAACTGTTAAAAGATTAAGTTATTTGGATTTTGGTGTTAATTATAGGCCAAGTTGTAATGTAATATTTAAATCAAAGTTAAAAACACAATAATAGATTCTCTAGAAGGCTACAAAACATTTTAATAGTCTTTTAAAAACAAGAAAAGTTTTAAAGCTGTATTGAATGAATTTATTGTATTAAGATCAGAGATTTATCCATATGTGTATTTGAAAAACGTTACAAAATATTCAGTATACTCTTCAGAGTAAGAAACTCGTTAGAATAGGTTAAAATGTCCGATTTTTACTGTGTGAACCTTCCACAATAGCTTTATGTAATCATTTGGTTTCATACGCCAATCTAATTCCATATTAACCAATATGTACATCGGAAAATATAACGTACTCAAAAGTCTTTAATTGTAATAATTCAATTTATGAATTTAAAAGAAAATTTGGACAAAAAGATGCGGATGATATCTGTTTACTGCACCTTAGTTATGTTAATTGAATTTTAATAATAAGGGTCTACAAAAAAAAACAAAATAAATGTAACAATGTTTATTGTACAAAAAAAAGTAAAAATAATAAAAACATAACATTTTATTTTCAATATAGTTTATAAAATTTAAGGTTACTCTGTATAAACGTATTAACAAATAATATCATTCATCATTTTTGTACATAGATAAAGACCTTTCAGAATTCATCAAAAGTTTGTTAAACATGGTACATTAAAATATGAACTATTCCAACTAAAATTCTTATTCTATAAAATATGTATTCTGAAATAACTCAAAGTTTTCTACATTGTATATGACTAATAATATTTATTGTAATTAATATTATACATTTGGGCTCAATAGGCTTGCCTCAGCCCTTCCTTAAAATAATAATAATAATATATAAAATTTTTAATACAATTGGACATATCAAAAATTCATGATTTTGTATGTAATATTACTATCAAAACACTTAAAGTAACAGTTAACACCCTAAAATTCTATTAATTAATCTAGAAATGAAAAAACATTTTATAAATTAACACGCACAGTTATAATGTACACAAATGGAAACTAAAAAGATAAAAACAAAAAAAAAATGATTCTTCAATTAAAAAACTAAACAGGATCACAAAAAAAAACAGTTTTCTTTACATTTAATAAGTTTATAACTGAGAACACGCATATATTACTATAAAATAATTACAGATCATATTTTTTGGTTTACTGCCGACTTACTCAGTATATTTAAAAATACATCACGAAGCTATACTTCTTGATGATACACATCAATGGGTGTATTCGTTTAAAGTTTAAAATAAATTAAACGCGGGTGATTTAAACCCTATTTAAAAAATATTGTATTAGGTATTTTGTCTTATAAAAATACAACATATTTTTTAATTTTTTTATTATATGTACAATAATATCTACATAAAGTGTTTAAGTATATAAGTAATTCTATGCACGTAAAGTAAGTAAAAAGTTTAAGATGAATGTTTAAAACCAATCTGTTTGTATTGTCAGCCAACCTAGACCGAGGCCACAAGGATCTGGGGGAATAACAGCGACGTTAATTTTATCAAGAAGTTTTAAGTCGTTAAACTATGAGATATTAAAAATACACGATTTTATATTATATATTCAATTTATTATACATAATTTATATTAATATGATCTGTGTCACAATAATAAAGTTTTTTTCGGTATTGATCTATATTTTATTAAATATTTCATCGATTCTAATATTTTATGGTCTTCAGAACAATTATATGTAAATTAAAGCTAATTTTTAAAAAATGCAAAGAGAATTAGGACTTAGAGTAGATAATACTACTCATTTAAAACACTTCAATTTGTCCAAATAAACAAATTCTAGCCATCGTAAATTTGAACGCGAGAGTTGGCAACAGCGCTCGCCATAGTCAATCTGACTTTAAAAGCGCGTTCTGTCTGGGTACAAATTCTGCACCCTTACCAGCATTTTTTTTTATTCATTGTCCGATCAATATTTTTATTTGTCCGATTGTTTTTCTATTTTTAATTAATTTTTTTGAGTGCGTAATTCCTATTGCGCATGCGCAAAAGTAAATGGCTTTATGAGAGATTTTTATTTAACTATTTAAATTTATTTATACATATAAATTTAACTGAGGGAATGTACTCCAATTCTAACTCTACCCTTCATAACTCCAATTTAATCTTAGTATTATTTACTTATTAGAGTAGTTATACATACATGTTTATATAAATTTTTGTTTATTTACAATTATTCTATTGTACAAAAACACTTTTTGAATTGAAGTGAAAGCTGTAAATCTACCATGTCATAAAGACTTTGGAAAAACTTTACAATTCTCTGCAGTGTTTGTTTGCTTCTAAATTCGTGGTATGTATTGTATTTATGGTATAATTTTTTTATAATTCTTTTTTTTTATGTAGCCTTAAAGAAAATAAATTTGATTGTTTTTTCAGTCAAACTCGAAGAAGTAATTCACGTAATATTAGGTTTCACAATTTGAGGGTAGGCAACCACGAATACGTTAATGCTAACAATATAATTTTTTACCAAATAACTTTAAAGGGTTATAGTTTATACATTAGTGTAGTACTTTTTTTATTGACATCAAAATCCACGTGCATGAACTCTATTCTTATATATTTTTGCTTAATGACTATTTTTTCACGGTTAATAATAAATTGCATACGAACCTGAATTTTTTCACTTCTATATTACAAATATTTTATTTGAATGATATGTAATCTCCAGCTAAGGACATAGGCTAAGGACGTTTGTTTATGTTTAAATTAAAACGATAAAATATTTTTCTTGCATCTTATTTAGTGTAAATATTTTATCAAACAGAAAAACTTTTATTAATTTAAAAAAATATAAGATAGCCTACCTATAATAATTGGTTTTAAAATTCATATCTTTATTATATTTTAGTTTGGTTCAATATGTTCCACACTTTTATATCAATGACGTTGGGCCCTGTGTCTGTAGTCCTCGTTGTCTTATACCCAAAAGGTAGTTTGATACCAGCAGTAGGTAATATCAGTATCACGGTTAGTTCTGTGAGTTAGTATAATAGTAATTAATAATTTTTTTCTTCAAGCGTATAATAATAACTATATTACTTTTTGCAAAACAGACCGTAGAAATATCCCATTATTTTACTAGTACAAAAATGAATTTTCATTATTGTACTAATAAAATAATGGGGCGTTGTAATCAAGTAGGTAGGAACTGTCATTTTTAAACTTATTTAATTTGACGTTTGTCTGTTTTGAAAATTTTGTGAAAAATGTCTCAAGAATTGCAATGTACGCCTCCGGAATTAGTTGAAATAGCTAATTCCAGTATTGAAACTCTAATTCCAACGAAGTCGCGTAAACTGTATGATTTTGCATACGAAAAATTTCTAAAATGGTGCAATGAATATAATGTACAGCAATACACGGAAAACGTTATGCTTGCATACTTCACGAATTTGTCCAGAAAGTTTAAAAGTTCTACTCTATGGGCACAGTATTCAATGATTAAAAGTCAATTAAACATTAAACATAATGTTAAAATAGAAAAATATAGCAAATTAATTGCATTTATAAAGCGCCAAGGGGAAAATTATACACCGAAAAAATCAAAAGTATTAACACAAGATCAATTTGATAAATTTCTCAAGGATGCACCAAATAATGTTTATTTAGCAACAAAGGTAGGTACTTTCTTATTTCTTTTTAATCATTATTACGTTTATTAAACCGTTGACAGTGATATCTACTAGCAGATCAATATTTAACTTGACAGCAAATATTACCTCATTTCCTACTTATAACATTTAATGACGGTAGCTCAGTGGCAGAGCTTTTGTCTTCGGTCGCAAAGGTCAGCGGTTCTAATCCCGGTGCTACCAGCTTTTTTTTTTATTTATTTCAACGTTTGTTTTAGGTTATATTAATATTTGGAGTCACAGGAGCCCTTAGATGCGATGAACTTGTTAATTTAAAGTCTAGCGAAATCCAAGATTTGGGAAATTTAATTTTGGTTAAAATCATAAACACAAAAAACAAAAAACAACGGTCGTTTACTATAATTGGCGATTTTTATTTGAATTTGGTAAGACAGTATACGGCTCTTCGTCCGGATGATATTGGCCTGCAGCGATTTTTTATTAAATACCAGAATGGTAAATGTCACCGTGTGGTAATGGGTATCCACAAAATATCAAACGTACCAAAAGACGTTGCTACGTTTTTGAAATTAACAAATCCTCATGAATATACAGGACATTGCCTTCGGAGGACTTCCGCAACTATTTTAGTTGACAACGGAGGTGATATTACCGCTTTAAAGCGGCATGGTGGATGGAAATCCACCAGTGTTGCTGAAGGGTACTTAGAGGATTCCATTTCCAGTAAAACACAAACTGCACAAAAAATACTTAATTGGCAAGAACAACCAAGTAATAGTTCTGGAATCGCTGACATAATAATCGACAATCAACTTACTAATAATATGATGTATACCAATGACAAAATTGTAAATGTCGAAGCTGAAAGCGGTGGCAGTGGCTTAAATTTAAACAACTGCAGTATACAAAACTGCACATTTAATATTACTGTTAATAAATAGGTAACACTTTATGTAATTTTTCGTTTGTATTAATTAAATAGTTGAGATATAAACAAAGCCTTCTATATTTTTTATAAAATGCATATTATTATTACGCTTGAAGAAAAAATAGTATATGTTACTCGGAGCAGAAGGCCCATTATATGTTTCGCCCAGTTTGCACAGCCTCGGCTAGCGCCTCGGCAGTGCAAGAATCTGGGCTCAACAATAATGTTGGCCTTCTACTCCTAGTAACATAATATACTATTTATAATTTATTGTCAGTGATAAAATACTTATAAATTTTTATGTATAATAATAAAAAAAACTGTATAATACATTCGTGTATATTACAGAAACATTATCACTAAGCATTGTTATTAAAGTCTACGGACTTATGATAGCAATCAAATGTTTTAGTTAAGTGAAAGATTTTTTCACATGGCAAAAATAATTTAACTTGAATTATTTTTACGCGTTGTAAGACAAAAAAAATGTTAAAAACAATCCTAATTTCATTGTTTATAATGTTATTACAGAGTAAAACAATCATAATAAACACTCAACACAACAACACACACAGCTTAAATTCGTAAATTAATGGTTGTGTCATTAATCTGTGGGTTGTGTAATGTTTATATCTTTGAATTCAAAGGTTTACTTCCGATAGAGGCCTCAGCTACCTATGCTATTCGGCCAAGTTTATATGAACAACAAAAAAATATGGCGACTATCTCATAAAGCTACTTACTTTTTGCGCAAGCGCAATCAGAATTACGAACTCAAAAAATTAATTAAAAATAGAAAAACAATCGGACAAATAAAAATATTGATCGGACAATGAATAAAAAAAAATGCTTTATTAAATTAAGAAAAAAACTGATCGATTCAAATAAGTAAGTGCCAACTTAAGATTAAAAATTTGTTTATTATTTTTTAAACAAATGATTATCGGACAAATAAAAATTTATATCGAACATTGACGGACAAATGACGGACAATCGAATTGTGTAAACAAAAATTTAAATATAATACTTTCAGGTGCCAAGTTAAGACAAGTCATATGCTCAATATTATAAACATTTTGACACATCGCAATGACATATAATTCCCTAACTAAAGTTCTGTTTCCATTGAATCTAGTAATAAAGTTAAAGATGATCTCACACGTACCCAGCCCACTTGATGACACTTCTATTTGAATCAACTATGGGTGCATTCGTCTTGGACGCTCACACGCTTTGAGCACTCACGCTTATAACCACAAATTATTGTTGTTCGTGTTGGCCTAAGAACGCTTAGAATCGTTTAGAAAATATCGTTCGTTTTGGACGTTGTGAGCGTTGCGTTAGTTTGTATCGCATGGCGAATAAAGGAAATGTTTTTTAGATAATACATAATTTATTGGAAATTATAAATGATTCTGACGATAGTGATGATGAATACAATATGATAGAAGATAGTGATAATGAAATGGAATGGGAATATTGTTGTACATATTTAAATTTATTTAATAAAAAGAATGCTTATAAAGGCTTAAACATTTCGTTGAACAGGTTATATTAACGATTCAACGTTTATTTATATCTAGCAGGCTATCTTTTTATTTATTCACGTTGGTATTGGTTTTTGTCATGTTGGTGTTTGAAAGTTACCAAGTCATTGCAAGTCACAAACTGACAAGCTTGACAACAAATAGCAAAAATATAATTGTCAATTGTATTTAAGAAATTAAATATGCCGAAAAAAATTTGTGTAGAGACAAAAAAATGCATTCAGAGATGCTATTACATGTTTAGGAAAGACCAGAGAATTTCAGAAGACAAATATTTACAAAAGATCTCTGAGGTTTTTAATGTAAGTACTATATGTGTTCTATACACGATTATTCCAATATTTTCATTAGCAAATAGTTCCAAACATTTTTAATTTCATTATTAGTTGTATATAAAGATAATTGTTAGAAAAATACACTTTTACAGTTTTTACATTCAAATTACTTATTATTTATTAAATACACATAACCTAAAAACTCACTACTTTTCAATATTTTACAATGTTGCCAGATTATATAACATAATTAAAAATGTTTTGAGAATAAAATATTTTTTTTTAATTAATAAAGTTTGGTAATTAAAATGTAATTTGGTAGCAAATAGATGAATCAATGTTTATTCATTGATCCATTAAATTAAATTTTTATTATTTTTTTTAATCTTTCGTGTTTTTTTAGGTTAGTGTTATATCTATACGAAACATCTTAAAAGAAGATTTAGCTAATGGCAAAGAAGCGGCGGATAAAAGGAAGAATGATAAAGCAGATACATTTGATCACTTCATTTAAAAAAAAAAACTTGCAGCGGCAGATTTGGACGTACAATTCCAAAAACGAATAGGTATTTTACTTTAGACAAACTTTTGACTGATGTAAAACAAAACTTGGATTTTAGGGGTGAACGTACCACTTTATACACACTTATAAAATCAATGGGATATAAATTTAAAAAAGTGAACGGACGACAAATTTTAAGTGAGCAAAGACATATCAAAATCAGCAAAATCGCTTTCCTTCGGAAATTTATGGAACTAAAAAAGCGCAATGAATCAATCAGATTTGTGAACTTAGACGAAACGTGGATATACAAAAATGGCACACCAACGCGTCGTTGGGTACATAAATCTGATTTAAAAAGCAATCCATTGCATTTGAAATCTGAAGGAAAGCGATTTACAATTTTACACGCAGGAACAAATACTGGGTTTTTAGAGGGATGTGACTTGTTGTTAGACTCTTCAAATACTGACATTGACTATCACAAAACTATGAACGGTGGCATTTTCAAAAACTGGATTGTTAATCAACTCATTCCTGCTTTATCCAATTTTTCAGACAAATGTGTAGTGGTAATGGATAATGCTCCTTATCGTTCTGTACAACTAAAGAAACCACCTACATTTTCAGCAAAAAAAGAGATAATGCAGGGATGGTTGAGCAGCAATAACATCGCAGTTGACAAAAAAATGACAAAATAGTATATTACGTATCAAGAGTGGTAAATAGGATATTACGTACGAGTGGAAAAGTTACGCACGAAGCCGCGTAGCGGCGAGTGCGTAATTACACGAGTACGTAATACCTCTTACCACTCGAGTTACGTACTATGCTTTTTCTACGACTCAATATTTTAATTTTAATTCTAAATATTTGACATCTCTTAAAAAATATATGACGAAATTTGCCGTTTAAAATAACATTTATCAAAGTAGTGACAATAAGTAACATCCTAGATTAAATAATAATTTAAAATGTGATGTATGTTGTCTATATCTGTTTTATTTTTATTTTATTTTTTAATAAAAACTATTATATATTTATGTTTTTAAATTGACTAAAAGTTTGTAAATAGACCAAATAAAGTAGTACGTACATAAAAATTTTATTGCAATTTGATTAAACAAAGAAATTTAAGTTTTCTTATATAAACGCACATGTATGTTATGAGATCTCATTACGTGCATGTTATTGTTAAATGTCACTTACACGGAATGTCTACAGTGCGATTTTTGACGTTTACAGTCATGGGCGTAGAAAAAAACAATTATACACTATAATTCAACCATAACGATAAGACATATGTAGTAGATGAAATATTAAAGCAACATGGACATGATGTACTTCGACTACCCCCATACCACTGTCAATATAATCCAATAGAGTTGGCATGGGGCTTTACAAAGACGTACTATAACAAAAATATTGCATCTTTATATTCAGACAGGGATAGGGTTAAAAAAACTTGGACAGAAGCGTTAAGACAATGTACACCAGACATGTGGAAAAAATTTTGTAGACATACAGACGAACTTATTTTGGCAGATTGGACTACTTACATGGGAAACTGCTCACATGACAATATTCCTCCTTTAATTATTTCATGGGAGGAATCAGATTCTGACGATTCCGATTTTGGATTTGATAGTGACTCTGATATATCCAATGAAATAATGGAGGTGGATTAAAAATACATACCGAACAGATTAACAATAGTTTTAACCAAATCTGTAGCTTCAATTTTTGTTGTTAATATGTTTTTTTTTTTAATTTTGTATGTTTCATTTTCTTTTGTACTTTGTTTATTTTACTATCAGTGTATCTGCTTTTTTGCTGAATAATTGCACTGAAACTATTAAACACATTTTAAATGGATTACCAATATTTGAAAGCTTAGATATATAACGAAGCATAACATTTTATGGGAATTTTTGTCTTTGTTTTACCTATCAAAATAGCTGAAACCAATTGGTATGTGATAATGCCGTACTACCTGAAAAGCTCCACGAAAAACTCTTCAATATATAGATACTGTAATACTTATAGACAAAATGAAATATTTTGTATTTTTCTCATTTATAGCTGGTCCAATTTAAATGTTTGTTGTAAAACTTATTTTATAATTCCGTTATATAGACATAGAAAATTTGTTCTAAATTGCAAATGATGACTTTTTGTAAATGTTTTGTTTGCTTTCATTTAATTACTATTATTTTGTAAATGCATTATGTAAATATATATTTTTAAATTGATGATTTCCTTTTTTTGTGAAAGTACCAAGTTTTAATGATTTGATGGCGCTGAAATGGAGTACACAATTATTTTATTTATTGTCACTAACACTATGATTTTATTGAGGACGTGACAACAGCGCATTTACAACTAAGAATAAGATTAAATATACAGGGCGAAATTCATCACCCTAACAAGGCCTACTTTAATAAAAATAAGCTTTGAAGGATGTATACCAGCTTTTACGAACAAAGAATTTAAATCTCGCCATTTTTAATATTAACAATTTGTTTTTTGATTACAAAGTTTGGTTAGCTTATGCTCATGCATCATTCGTTTAGAAAAACAGTACCATTAAGCGCTCACGCTTTTGCTGCCCTACCTCTGTGGATTTAAGCAATCCTTTAGCAATCTGATCACAAGCTGGCTAATATTGCGATTCAAATTTCACTAAACGTGGGTGCTGCCACTACAAATTTGAATTTTCCAGAGACTACTTGATGACACTTCTATTTGAATCAACTATACATTTATACAAAAATAGATTTGGTAAACCTAAAGATTATGTTCCCAGACTAAACGCGCTTTTAAAATCAGATTAACTATGGCGAGCATGATGAGCGTTGTTGCCAACTCTCGCGTTCAAATTTACGGTGTTTAAATAAAATACTTTCGGGTGCCAAGTTAAGACAAGTGAGCATATGTAGCAATCTGATAACAAGCTGGCTAATATTGAGATTCAAATTTCACTAAACGTGGGTACTGCCACTACAAATTTGAATTTTCCAGAGACTACTTGATGACACTTTTATTTGAATCAACTATACATAATATGTTTAATATAATTATAAACATTTTGACACATCGCGATGTCATATAATTCCCTAACTAAAGTTCTGTTTCCATTGAATCTAGTAATAAAGTTAAAAATGATCTCACACGTAACCAGCCCAATTGATTACACTTCTATTTGAATCGACATGTAGTTTTACCTTTACCTGAGTCTAAAACTCATAGGAGTACGCACTCGACCGGGGGAATTGCCAAAATCTGTCCACGGTATCGTACATATTAGGTTTACTTTTTTCACTACTAGCGTCGCTAGTGTTCCTTTTGTACCGGTATGAATATAGACAATTAAATAATCGTGAATTATTAAATTGGTTTTTATTATTTATATCTGAATGATCGAACTATTTTTTTCATTGTGTAAATAAATGAATAATGAAATAATTAAAAATTATTTATTTGATTTCAAACTACGTCCTCATTGGTCGTCATCTTGGTACAAATGGAACACCAGCGCCCTCTTATTTTAGTAAGGCACTATGAGTGCCTTAATTTTAGTAGCCCTATTTGCATACATGGAGTTCGTACTCCTTGTCTAGTCTCCATGCTAAAGGCTGGTTTATGTAAATGCGAATTGCGATTTGCGAATGCGATCTTCGCAAAAAAAAATATCGCGTTTTTATCTCAATTCATGTATCAGCGAATGTTTTGACAGTATTCTGGGGATTTTTATACTGAACGTCCTTAATGATACAAATGTATGATCATTAAATTTAATATCAAAGTTAATACGATTATTAGTATGAACTACGAATACGATAAAGAAACTGATTTGTTTTATTGGCGATATACCAATGTAGTTGAACATATAGAACTACATAAACATTAGTATTTTTAAGTTCGATAAACCCTTACATTATGTTAATAATGAATAAAACAAGCTGCATGAATCCACCCATATTTTATAGAAAAATAAGTATATTCATATAATAGTCTGTTATATTAGTTTTCTACTGAGTAAAGTAATATAGTTATGTATTTTGTATTTTACCACTTCACTTTCATACATCTAAATCTACACTTGTTTTGGAGACCTAACCTAACAAACGAAATTCAAAACAAAACATTGATAGGAACTGCACATGCGTTAACAAGAAAAACTGCGAAATTCGCTAAAATATTAAAACAGTTTCAAGATTCCCGCCCTTCAGATTTTAAATAATGCGAATTCGCAAGAAATTAAAATTGACATTTGTCAAAATTTCTCGGCTGACGTAATTTTGATATTAACCAATAGGAGCTGTCTTCGCCATTCGCAATTCGCAATTCGCATTTACATGAACCCAGCTTAAAGGTGCCATTTCATGGTGACGCTTGACGCTAGCGTTTAGCGTCAAATTTGATTGCACTATACAATTTTGATCAGAACGCCACCTGGATAAGAAGCAGCGATAAAGCTAAAAATATTTGAGCTTTATTTATTTGACGCTGAAAAATATCGAACTGAATAATCGATATTAAGAGGGAGTTTGAAAATAATACAGTAATTTGTGACAATACGAATTAGGAAAATAACAGCTGATTGCTCATGTCGTAATTTAAATATCGGGTGAACCCAAAAACGTTTTTTAGTATACTGTTTTTTTTTTTAATTGTAAATACTTTTCATTACAAATGAGAGCAAGTAAAATTATCTTGCGTCTTATTTTATCAATTGCGGATTGTCGAATTATTTCTCGGCAGTGATGAATCCTCACTTTATATTTATAAGTCGCAGACATTTCTTTTATAAAATAATGTTACATTTTTTTTCACAAATATTTTATACAAAATAGATCGATTAGTCGAGTTTCGATTTTTGTTACTTGTTTGGCGCTAATAAATTTTCTCACTGTCGCTTGACGCTACCGCTACAGCTTGACGCTTGACGCAAGTAGGACTTGACGCTGCTTCTTATCCAGGTGGCGTTCTGATCAAAATTGTATAGTTAAATCAAATTTGTCGCTAAACGCTAGCGTCAAGCGTCACCATGAAATGGCACCCTAAAACTAATAAATGTACTTAATATGTCAATGTCAAAATTGTCAATGTCATTTCAAGACAAAATAGCGATTGTGTTATCATCTTTGAATGTTTTATAACTTTTATATTCTATGGCAGAGATAAATATAATATATTATATTGTCTCTGTTCTATGGTTATCTCTGTTTTTAGCACATATTCACCTTCGTGCACATATTAATAAAAATCTTTGTTAATAAATCTTTGGTTTTTAGCATTTTTTATGAAGATTGTCGTACATGAGTGCAATTATTGCTAGAAAAAGTATATTTACTAGGAAGTTATAAAGTTCTTTCAACAAACCAAACAAGTAAATACATAATCTGCTGTGTAAAAGTTTTTTTTTTAAACATAATTGATATGTTTAGTAGTCTTATTTACTTCATTATTATCTGTTTAAATGTACCTGTAATTGTGAATTATACAAGTATGCAAATGACCATATAAACATTTACAATAAGTCAACTTAGCAATGAATTATTTTGGAAAAATGGTTACAAAATAGAAATTTAGCTGTATAAGTCTAGTTACAGTTTTTATAAGTAGGTAAGTTTATAATTTTTCGTTTTAAATAGACCAAAATTATACACATTTTTGCAAAATCACTTCAATATGCCTTTTTTCCTTTAAAACCACGTAAAGAAATTTTGCTACCCGTTTTTGTAGGTCCCAATTTTTTTAAACTTACTTTTTTTAGGTTTCTTGGGAGTTTGAAATGTTTCTGATTGGCGACAAAATTTTTAATCTAATATAAAACCTTTCTTTATTTTTATTTTCAATAATACCTATCCATCATAAGATTTTTTGAAGTGTTGTGACTTGTTTTTTAACCGATTTTCAACTGAAGAATCTGAATCGTTCTAAAATTTCTGAAAAATTAACTGAATAATACGCATTTTAATAAATTTTTTAGTTTATATTTAAATATTCTCATTCCGTTCTTTGTAGAAACAACTATATACCTATTTATTCTATTATTTATGAACTTTTTGCCAGTAAAATAAAAAATAAATTAATATGTTGCTTATTTTATTACCCTTGATGGATATGTAAATTTGCCAAGTATCGTCTTTGAAAGTTGAAAATACCTGACAAAATTTGAATAAATTTAAGAAATATTTTTGGTTTCTTTTTAGTTTGAGCATTCGTTAACCAATTTTTGATAACCAAAAAAAAAAATCAAAAAAGCAGTTTGTGAGTGAAAATTCGATCCCGATTTAGATTTTTTGTTTTTTTCTTATCTTTTTTTGAGTTTTTAACGTTTTATTTGCTCTTTAATAGTTTTCTGTTTCTTATCTTTTTTTTGCTTATTAATATTTTTTCGGTTATTTGCCGTTTTTTGATCCCCAAAATCAGTTTTTATTAGTTTTAATTAATTTTTTATTAATTTCGAAACGATTTCAATTCTTTAGCAATTCGAGCTCTAGAGAGTCATTCTAAAATCAAAAGCAAATACATTTTTTACAAGAATCTTATTTTTTTAATGCGGCATGTTAAATAAAAATAGAGAAGAAGAATTTTAATATTTACTTAAACTTCAAATTTATTTCAGCTCAAGCAAAGAACAGAATGGATGTTTCGAATGAAAAAATTAAAAACGAAGGAATTGAGATTACATCCAAAACTGAGAACTGTTATCAAACTGACGGAAATCATGATTTTAATATTAAAAAAGAAGTTCTACAATCAGTTTTTGATTTTCCCTTTGTGAAAAAAGAGGCAGATGATGATTTAGTTTTAGAGAGAACGTCCTTCAATTCTGAAGGTAAGTCTTCCCTAGTAGTACAGAAAAAATTCAGGAATCTTCTGAGAAAATTTAACCAGTAGGTACCTACTAAATATTCCTGGGATGTTTTTTTGATATATTAAACCCTACAATGAACATTTCAGGACTATTATTTGTGTGCATTTTGAATCTTTTACTATATATTCACCGGATTTTCAGATAGATTTCAGGAAATGGTTGCTTAATATAAATTCAGTACATTTCATATAAAACAATATGACGATTTAAAATATTTTTGAAGTTATACTTTTAGTCGTGCAGAGTAGTGATAATATTTACTAATGATTATTCACATGGTTGCAGTATGGGTTCTATTACATCCTGCACTATGCTTTTAAAGTTGTTGGCTACATAAACAGAGTTTTTAGGAATAGTCGAGGAAATAAAGCACTAAAATCAGCAAAACCTCCAAAATCTGTAAAATAAGAAGGATCCGAATGCGGTTTTTTACATTCGATTCGTCAGAGCGTCAGGAAAACTTATTTACCTCTTCTCCTGGGGTTTTATGCAAAATGTAAACAACATCAGTGCACACTTGGTACTCGGGGGTGATTAGGGTCGCTGAATATGAATATCATGATAACGATGGTTTCCGAGACACCTAGTGCTTAGGACGGACGTCATCTCCAGGAATTTTATGCAAATTTGATACAAAATGAGTGTGAACTTGGTACTAGGGAATTTTGGCGACGCTGAACACGAATCTCATGGTGCGAATAACGAATCTTCAAGATATTTGTATTTGAATGTATTTGATGGCCGTTACGAAAAATAAAAAGGTCTCCATCGTTGTCCATTGTGGATGCCATTACACAGCATTTAAAAAAGTATATCTTCAAGTACAGAGTTGGCTTAACGGTAATAACTGCTTAGATCCAACAAACTGGGGTTGGGAAATTATAGATAACAATTTAATTCCTATAAAAATGACGCAGCTTCCTGGCCCACCTCAGCTATTGAAAATGATTTTCTGCAGTTGTAAAACAGATTGCGGTAATTCTTGTGTGTAATTCTTTCGGCACCATGATATTCGTGTACAGTATCGCCAAAAACCCCCTAGTACCGAGTACACACTCATTTTGTATCGAATTTGAATAAAATTCCTGGAGACGAGGTCCTTCTTGAGCATCAGGTGCCTCGGAGCCTTTCGGCACCATGATAATAATGTACAGCAATCCCAAGTACCAAATGTGCACTGATTTTGTATAGAATTTGCATAAAACTCCAGGAAAAGAGGTAAATACCATGCACCCTGGGCACCAGGTGCCTCGGAGAATTTAGGCATTATCAAGTTCGTGTTCAGCGAGTCCAAAAACCCCCGAATACAAAAATTAAACCCATTTCCAGCAATACTTACCAAGTTGTAATTATTGGATCTATTGGCTGTTCGAAATTCACTTTTCAAATGCAATTTTCTAATGCAGAAATGCAATTTCCCATTTTTACACAATGAAAAATAGCGACAAATTTTCCTGACGCTCTAACGAATCGAATGCAATAAACCGCATTCTGATCCAACTTACTTTACAAATTTCGGAGGCCGCAGTGCTTTATTTCTTCGACTAGAAATTATAATGTATTTTATAAATATTCTTTTATTCATCGCATTATATATACGTATAGGTTATTTCTTTGGGAATTTTCCAGTATAACTTTTTATGACTTTGCATGAATACTTGGTGCAAGGGGTCAACAAATACGCTATCTACGTGATTTCTTCTTGATGTATCGCTATTTAATGCTAGTTTTAATGTCACTCTCTTTCTTCGATCTTTCTCCATTAAAGAGGATCCCCCACCTTATTGCCAACCTATACGCTAGTCAAAATATGTGTTATTGCACACGTTGGCGGCACTGATTAACCTCATACTTTATACAGTTTTTAGTAGATATTATGTACACACAGATACTTTTAGATTTTGATTGATAAGCGATATTTTGTAACATACTATTGAAAAGATAAAGAGTTTTATTATACGATGTGATTTTTTTGCATGTACATTGTATTTTAACCAATAAACTGAACAGGGAAGTTGGAATTTATAGTACCTACAGTAGGTCGATGCTTTAAGCATAAATTGATTTTGCTAAATTATTCCCATACAAATTTCTAAACCCAGACGCGTACATAGAAGTAAAGCTTCTACCGGCAGTCCACTGACTGCCACACCTGTTGTTTTATTATTTATTTTAAATATTTTACACCAGTATAATTATATTTATAAAGGGAGATTAAATTGTTAAACAAATAATAACAAATGTAATTTCATTCTCTAATCATAACTTGTCTAAATTGTAAATTAAAATGAAATATAACAAAAAATATAAAGGTTTTGAGAAAAGAGCTCTTGAAAAAGTTACCAATTAAAATTTTGGGTAAATATAATACTTAGAACTTTTTTCGCCTATCTTCCAAAATGAAAATATTCACTACCTTAGTCGTATCCAAAATATCTCTTTAAAAGTTATACAAAGAGTGAGTACGACGAAAACAAGCCGTTTTTGACACCTCGAGGATTTTTGCAAATTGTTTATCATTTGAACATGCACCTATTAAATTGTTAGGAGGGGTTTTTGAGATATTATTTTACCATATATAATATAATAATTTTTGGGTCTCTGATTTAGATTCAGATGACCTCAAAGGAAAGTTCATACACCATTGAAGTTCAAATCTAATTCAATTGTAAAAAACTCTAAAATCACTTTCATATATGTTTTTAAGGTCGCTCATCACGAATCTGAAGTGAGTATTGCAAAATCCAAGATGACACAATTAAAACTACGGACACTCTTTATAAAATTCTAGACACACTGAAATAATTCATCCAAATAAATATCACATAACCTAATAAAAATATGGTAGGCAAAACTAAAACCCAATATTTTAAAAACTTTGAGTATGCAATAAAATTTAAACACCAGAAACCCCGAATCCGAATATCCAAATAAAACCTTAAACCCTTATACGTAATACACTGAAATCTTAGTTTCTAAAACCTAATGACACCAAAAATTCTAATCCAATCATATAACCTAAAACTTAATATTGTTTAACCTGAAGTCCTTCTGATACTCACTAAACCGAACCCTAAATCCAATTTTTTATAATCCTAAACCCTGATATCACTAAGATGGATTTTATCAGCGTGTATGCGGAATTTTACAAAGCATGTGCGCCATCTTTAATTTTGCAAATATGACTTCAAAAAATAAAGCTGATTTATTATACTGTTTAAAGAAACAATAGGGAACATGCAACATTTTTAATTTTGTTTTCATTTTAAAGAATTCCATGTAAAATAGGTCATAAACATATTAAAACATTAAAACAATCTAATTTATCGTAAAAAATGCGGTTTTAAACGGACCGATTAAATTTTCGCGCCGAAACGGACCTGCAGTTCCGATGACGTCACTCCTGTTTGTCACTGTTCGTGCTTGCCGTCGTTGGCTGTCATAAATTTCAAATTTTTTCGACTTTCTAGTTATATTTTTTTGTAAAAATTTAAAATGGACTATCCGTCAACATCAGGTGATCACAATAACACCCCTGAGATTAGTGAGATTCCGATAAAAAGTCGTGTTGACTCATGTTTTGTGCCAATGTGTCCATCTACTTCAACAAAGTGTCCAAAGAAATTGTTTTTGACTGGACCTTCTGACCCAAAACTGAGAAGAAAATGGTTTCAAGCTGCAAAGAGAAGTGACTATTATTCTCCAAAGACTGTTATTCGATGCTGTGAAGACCACTTTGATGTAAGTTGGCGAATACTTGTTATTATTGCTTGTACTGTACCTAAGTATTTACAAAACTTCTTAATAACATATTTTTAATTTTACGGTTGGAGAACGATGTCGAAAATTGGATGAAATTTAAAATGTTGGGGGGAAAACTTTATCTAAAAAAAGATGTGGTACCTCATTTTTTTGAATGCCAAAATAGAATGATACCACTGAAACCTAGATCAGTAATAATGAAAAAGAAAAAACGTGAAATTCTTGAGAGCATTGAAAATACTGCAGGTATAATATTGATATATTCTTTCAGATTATTTTATTCTTACACCGAACATTCAAACTCACATTTATATAATGATATAAAAATAACGCTTTCTAATGTAGAACTACCTAGATATATTATTGTTTTGCGTTTTTTAGATCCATCTTCGGAGTGTTTATTAATCACAGAAACACATCATTCTCAAAATATAGAAATATCTAAGGATAAAGGTGTACAGGTGTCTATATATCCTTATAAACGATCAAAAACAGTTCAAGTAGAAATGAAAATACCCCAAAAGACTGTAGCTTTATCACCTATGAAAGTCAATGTGAGGGATCATAAAACATCACCCATAAAGCTAAATATGTATAAAATTATTTATTCTGATGACTCTAGTGATAGTGACAGTATCAGGAGTATATTTGAACCTGAGGATGAGACGAATAGCACTGCGGAATCTGATTCAAGTGTATGTAAGCTAAAACACAGACAGTTACGTGGCATAACAATGGAACGGATTATGGCACAGCCTCAGTTATATATAGGGATTCCACTTTCTTGCAATATTCTTGTAGAATTTCTACAAAAATGCTTAAAATGCAATATTTTTCATATTTGCTTTGTGTTAAAAAAGCTACGACTGAATGAACCATTTTCCATCTCAGCAGAAGATTTTGATATACATGAAACTACAGAAAGCAGAATATTTTCAAGAATATGTTGGAAAATGGCTGAAGTATTAAAACAGTTTATTCTAAAGCCATCACGAGAGTCAGTTCTTGCCAATTTTCCGATTAGCTTCAGAAATTCTTTTTCTAAAACATACTGTATAATCGATTGCCTTGAAATAGAAATAGAAGTTCCTAGTGATGCAGTACATCAATCTCTGACCTATTCCTCTTACAAGAAATGCAACACTATAAAATATTTGATATCTTCAACACCAGACGGGGTGATAAACTTTGTTTCAGATGGATTTGGAGGTCGAACTTCTAATTTAAAAATCTTTGAAGAATCTAAATTTATGGATATATTACCACCTGAAGCTTGTATCATGGCAGACAGAGGCTTCAAGCACACCAAAGAAGTGTTGGCAAAAAAAAAATTTCAATTGATAAGACCACCTAGTGTTAGCTCCTCCAAGAAAAGTTCAAGAGACGAAGTACTAACTTCGAAGAAAATTGCCAGCCTTCGAATCCACATTGAAAGAGTAATTAGAAGACTTCGAGAATTTGCTTTTCTAAAGCCACATGCCTGTATTGATCATTTTCTTATTCCTCATTTAGACTCTGTAGTATAATAATTAGTTGTGCGCTTGTGAATTTACAATCACCTTTAATTAAAATTGAATAAAAACCAGTATTTTCAAAAAATAGTTTACTTTAATAAATTTACAAAAGTTTTACACAAAAAATATGCTTAAATATTATATATATCTTTTAATTTTGGAAATACAGCATCTATCCAGAATTTCTTTGCAATATTCATAACAGATACAATGTTGTTATCATATGGTACATGGTAAATATCTACTTGTTTTGATATTTCAAAATTTGAGTGTGCTATACAGAAAAGTGCTATTTTTCTTTTGCTGAAAAACATTTGCAGTTGTACTTGTTGTGATATGACAATCATGGTTACTATTTTTTGTTATGCGAATTGTATTAAAAAAAAATAATTTTGATTGATGTTATATAAGTTGTCAAAATAAAATATAATTCTTCAAGTCTCATCTTATCATTCATTAATTAAAATATACATATAAAAATTAGCAGACCAACAGGTTATGGGCCTTAAACATTAGAAAGCAAATCCACAGAAAATAATTTATTTGGAAAAATAAAGTTTGTGCAGATTAACAGCTAACGTCATACCGACATGGATGGAAAATTATCTATTAATGTTCCTAGGCTGAACAATGAGAATTATTCCACATGGAAGTTTAAAACTGAGTTGTTGTTAATAAAGGAAAATTTGTGGTATGTTATTAGGGATGTAACTCCAACGGAACCAAAAGAAGCCTGGAAAAGAAGTGATGAAATGGCTAAGGCAACAATATGTTTGTTAATTGAGGATAATCAAATTAATCATGTTCGCAAGGCAAAGTCTGCAAAAGAAGCATGGTATGCTTTACGAGAATATCATGAAAAGGCCACACTTAGTAATAAGGTACAGTTAATGAGACAAATTTGCAAATTAAATTTAATTGAAGGAGGTAATCTTGAAGAGCATATAGTTTATATGACAAGTTTATTCGAAAGACTGTCCTCCCTTGGAGAAGAACAATTATCTGACAGTTGGATTGTTGCTATGTTGTTAAGCAGTCTACCAGAAAGTTATAATACGTTGATTACTGCTCTAGAGGCTCGTTTAGAAAATGATTTGACGTTGTCACTTGTACAGTCAAAACTGTTAGAAGAATATTCCAGAAGGGTAAGTCAACAAAGGAATTCAAATGAAACAGCTTTGAAGTCAGAAGAAGGGTCATCTAGACAAAAGAGTGGTAATAGAAGGTGTTATTTTTGTAATTTAGCTGGACATTTAAAGCCTTAATGTGAAAAATACAAACAATGGAAAAATAAAGCAAAGACAAGAAAGAATAAAGACAAATGGGACACAAATTGCTGTAGGAGATGTAAGTTCAAATTTGTATAAATTGAGAAAAAGGGAGCATGTCAATTTAGTAACTTCATGCACAGAGAAAACCTGCATACATTATTGGCATCGCATTTTTGGACACAGACATCATGAAGCAATTATTCAGTTATCAAACAACATGGTTGATGGACTAAAGATAGATCATTGTGGAGTTAAAAGTACTTGTTTCTCGTTTGCCGTTTCCAAAAGAGTCTAAAAACAAATCAGTTGAAATTGGTGACCTTATACATTCAGATGTTTGTGGACCCATGCAAACCATTACACCAAAAGGTAATCGTTATTTTTTGACCTTTATTGATGATTACAGCAGATATTGTGTTGTATATCTGATGAAAAATAAATCAGAAGTAAGTAACAGAATTAAGGAATTTGTTGCTCTCATGGAAACTCAGTTCAGGAGAACACCCAAAATAATTCGGTCTGATCGAGGAGGAGAATATGTAAATACTGAAATTAAAAATTTTTTGGACAGTAAAGGAATAAAATGTCAGTATACTGCACCATATTCTCCACAGCAGAATGGGGTGGCAGAGAGGAAAAATAGGTCACTGATGGAAATGGCTAGATGTATGTTAATTGATGCAAAATTAGATAAAAAACTATGGGGAGAAGTGATTATGACTGCTAATTATGTCCAAAATAGGCTGCCATCGAAGTCTGTAAGTAAAACGCCTCATGAGTATTGGTATGGAGCAAAACCAGAAATTCGTCATATGAAAATTTTTGGTTCAAAGACATATACATGCATACAAAAACAAAATAGACAAAAGTTGGATAAAAAGGCAGAGATGTTGATATTTGTGGGTTATGATTAACATACGAAAGGTTATCGTTTGTTGAATGATAAAACATTTAATATTACTATAAGCAGAGATGTTAAATTTTTTGAAGATAAAGAAAATGTTGATAAACTGTCATCATCAACGAGTAAGAATACAAATGTTAAATTTCAACAAATGACTGACTATGATAATATCCCATCAACGAGTAAGAATGCAAATGTTCGATTTCAACAAATGACTGACTATAATGATATCCAAGATGAAACTGATGATGAATACTATGATAACGTACAAGAGGAATTAAAGGAAAGAAGATGTAATATCCAAGATGAAACAGATGATGAATGCTATGATAACGTACAAGAGGAGTTAAAGGAAAGAAGATCTGCACGTATAAATAAAGGAGTACCACCAGAGAGATATGGTGATGCAGCTCATATGGTCAAAATAAGTATTGATAGCGAAGTTTCAACAATTGATGAGGTAATGAAAAGTTCAGAAAAGGATGAAAGGATAAAGGCTATGGAAGACGAAATGCTTTCTTTAAAGAATCTGGGAACATATGAGCTTGTTGATTTACCTGAAGGAAGAAAATCTATTGGATGCAAATGGGTTTTTAAGAAAAAATATGATACTGATGGAAATTTATGTAAGTATAAAGCTCGTTTAGTTGCTTTAGGATATTCTCAAAAATATGGAAGCGATTATGATGAAGTATTCGCACCAGTGATTAAACATGCTACAGTCAGAGTATTGTTATCACTAGCTGGAGTAAAAGGTATGAAAGTTGAACACTTTGATGTCAAGACGGCATTTTTAAACAGCGATATATCAGAAACAATTTTTATGAAACAACCACCTGGTTTCATTGAAGAAGGAAAAGAGAATAAGGTGTGCTTGTTGAAAAAAGGTCTCTATGGTTTAAAGCAAGCGGCACGTTCCTGGAATAAAACAATACACAATGTTTTAATATCTGGAAAGTGTCATCAAAGTAAAATAGATCCATGTTTATATATGAAAAAATTGGATAAAGAATGGATCTATATTAGAAAGTTTTTTATATTTTCGCCGTGTTCTGTGTCTCTGTGTCATTCCGTGGAATTTGTAATCGAATTTAAACCTATTTCCCGACTACCTAGAGCTCTGAAATTTTCAGGATAGCTAAGAACTGGATGACAATGCATGTTTCAAGTGTGTTTAGGCATATACATAGATTTCGAAATTTATACCAAATTGATATTAAACATGATCTAAGTTGTGTATAGATAATATTATTTTGAAAGTTATTAAATAAATCGTTCGTAGCGTAGTTGGTAAGGCGGCAGATCAGTCCACTTGTGACAGTTCTATTATGTTATCATAATGGGATCGATTACGCGACAGAGAAGTTTTTTTTTCTTTTTTTTTTTTGTTCTTACATGTGAAAACAGTAATTATTATTTTAACTGGTAATAAAATAAACTGTTTTAGAAAGTTTTTAGATACAACTACCCTTGATTTTGTTAACAAGGAAACAATCTTCTCTATGATCAATCACAGCGTTGTATGACTTTAATATTTTTACAATGTCAGGGATGCTGTGCATTGTTGAGATGACACAAAATATGACCTATAAATCAGTAAAAAACTTTCTATTATAAAAAGTTCTTTTTGTAAATTGTGCTTATTCTAATATATGTGGATGATATATTAGTTGCTTGCAATAATGAAGGTGGAATTAAAATTATTAGTGATATTTTAGTAAAGAAATTTGAAATTAAAGCTTTAGGTAATGTCAAGAATTATTTAGGACTGGAAATTGATAGAGACATCCACGGAAACTTTTGGATTAGCCAGACTAAATACATTCAGAAAGTTATCGAAAATACAGGACTTCAAAATGCTAAAGATTCTAGAGTACCCATTGAGCCTAGCTATGGTAAAAGTGGAAAAGAAGAATTGTTACTGTGTAATAAAAAATATCAACAGGTAATTGGCTCACTTCTTTATATTGCAGTAAATACACGTCCAGATATTGCTGCAAGTGTATGAATTCTTGGAAGAAAAGTAAGTAATCCATCCAAAGAAGATTGGAACGAAGTAAAAAGAGTCGTACGATATTTAAAAGGTACATCAAATTTTAAACTTCGTCTCAGTTCAATTCATTCAGAATCAGAATTGGAGGGTTATGCAGATGCCAACTGGGCTGAAGACAAAATTAATCGTAAATCAAACAGTGGTTATATATTTTTTGTATTTGGAGGAGCAGTAAGTTGGTGTTGTCGAAAACAGACTTGTGTAGCATTATCATCTACAGAAGCAGAGTTTATAGCTTTAGCAGAAGCATCTCAAGAAGCGATTTGGCTTAGAAGATTGCTATTTGAAATGCATGTGTCTATAACTGATGCTACAACAATTAAAGAAGATAATCAAAGCTGTATAAAATTGGTTGAAGGTGAAAGATTGTTCAGCAAAAGATCAAAACACATAGATACAAAGTTTCATTTTGTAAAAGACTTCGTTGATCGAAATATCATTAACTTAGAGTACTGTGAAACACAAAATATGATAGCTGATCTGTTGACAAAACCATTGCCATCCACCAAGGTATCGAAGTTAAGAGATAGTATGGGGCTGATGAATCATGATTGAGGAGGAGTGTTGTGATATGACAATCATGGTTACTTTTTTTTGTTATGCGAATTGTATTAAAAAAAAAATAATTTTGATTGATGTTATTTATATAAGTTGTCAAAATAAAATATAATTGTTCAAGTCTCATCTTATCATTCATTAATTAAAATATACATATAAAAATTAGCAGACCAACCGTACTTGTGTCCAACATTTTGGTGTTAGTTTATTGTCTTTCACATAGGAAAGTATGGCAGCTTGGGTTGAAGGACATTTCACTTCTATTGTGTAATTTTCAGTAAGCCCGTCAGGTGTTGCACCAAAAATAGGATACTCGGCATTAAGAAGTAGTCCAGCTTCTTCAATTTTAATCTGAAAAGCAGAAACAAAAATATTAATTACTACAAAAGCCTTGAACCAAACATTACAAATTTCATTTATTCAAAACTTACCTTTTCTTTCTTGCTCACTACTTTGAGAACTTCTTTTTCTAGTTTTTTCCCTCTATCCATGGCAATGGAAGTAAATTTTGAATGTTCTCCCATAATTTTGTTCAGAAGGGAACCATTTTTAGTTCTACAGTGAGCGGCTTCATAAAGAGTTGAGCCAGTAATTCTGCCGTATCTGTAAAAATAGGAAAATAATCTTGTTTATAGTTAACATGCCAATCAAGTTTATGCTATGTGAGTATGATAGTGAGTTTTTTCCACATTTTTTTTACATATATCTGTAAACATTTCTCGAGATTCATAGTATTTTAGTGATAAATACAATAAACAAAACTAAGCTAGAAGTCTTACTATTTACCTCAACTCAAACCACAATGGTGAATCACTTTGATGTTTGGTGGTGGTAAAAACCATATTTATATTATCAGTGGTCATTTGCTTTGATATTTTAAGACATGATTCTGGAGAGTCCAACTTTCCAATCAAGCTTGAACACAGCTTATAAATGCTTGCAGTTTGTTGGTCTTCTTGAAAGTAGCGAAGAATACTTGCTCGACAATCTGTTTTTTTGACAGCATCTACAAATTCTTTTAACATATCCACCTAAAAATATGCATTTATTGTTGTAACAAACATTTAACTTTTTTTAAATCTCTTTAATTAAAATAGCTACTTATTGTAGAGAAACTGTTATTGACTGAAACCTGACCCATTTCTTTGGCTTTTATAAAAGATTTTCCAGAAGCACATGTAGATAATTTAGATTTGTTCCAATAGCATGTGACGGACGTAATCGGAGGCTCCTCAGACCTTCTGTGCAACCATAGCAATAGTGCAGCAGCATGCTTGCACCCACCTGTATATGTTATAGTTTTAGTCACGATAATCCATACCACATAGCATAACCTTCTTTCCAAACATTTCAATTATTCATTAATGTCGTTAATACTTTACCTTCAGAAGCTGCACAATCTTCACATTGGCAGGACTGAACCAAGCTTTGTGCTTCATTTATTACAGCTGTAACACGATAACCTTCTTTTCGTACTTTGTGCTCTGGAGTAACTTTACTTTTTATTAAACGGTTTTATTTAGCTCACCCCGTTTGTTTTATTTATTCTTGGGTCAAATTTATTAATTCAAATTTCACCCTCTTCCTGTCAACCGATTAATCTGAAATTTTGTGTACACTTTGAATTTTGGTGACAATACAATTATGTTTATTCATTATCATTATAAATTCAAGATGGCCGCCGCTACAAAATGGCGGATAATTTAGGTTTTATTAATCCCATCAATATGGGTATCAAATGAAAGGGCTCAACAAGCAGAATACAATATACTATAAAAAAATTAAATCTAAGATGGCGGCCGCTACAAAATGGCGGATAACGTAGGTTTTATCAATCCCATCAATATGGGTATCAAATGAAAGGTCTCAACAAGTAGAATACAATTTATGATGCAAAATTGAAATCTAAGATGGCCGCCGCTACCAAATGGCTGATAACAATTTTTTATCAATCCCAACAATATGGGTATCAAATAAAAGGGCTTGACAAGAAGAATACAGTGCACTATACAACCTCAATATTTAAGATGGGCGCAGCCACTAAATGGCGTATAATAATAAGATTTAAATTTAGAAATTGAATCTGTAATTTAGGTACCTACTTATCTGATTAATCCAGCCTGAATCCACCACCCAAGTCAAGATTTTGTATCGTGTTGAGGACTGTGTGGCGTTAGGGTGGCTAAAAATGATACGTCGTTAGCGGTACACCACCCAAGTTAAGGTGAAAAGTTAAAACGTGCCGAGAACTGTATGGCATTAGGGTGGATAAAAATGATATGTCGTTAGCGTTTTCCCCTCAAGACTCAGGCGCATCTTGTTGTACATAGCCTTGCCCCTTTATTGGACCTCTGGGGGGGTCGACCGTTTAAATGTCCATTACTCGTGGGAACAAAATGGTAAAAAAAAATATAAAAAATACAAACACAAATAAAACAGAAACTGCAACACAACGTAAACGAAACATACAGTTTCCAGCTAAGTACAATTACGGGACGGCTGAAAGAAGAATGTTGCCTTTAATACTATCATGGGCTTCTACAATACATAAAATGCAGGGCAGCACTGTGGATCACGCAGTCGTATACTTAGGTGCGAAACTGTTTGAAGAAGGTCAAGCCTACGTGGCTCTTAGTAGAGTAAGATCTTTGCAGGGACTATGTATAGAGGAGTTGGACTGCAATAAACTAACGGGCAAGAAACCTTGCAATAATGAAGCACTAAATGAATTAAACAGAATGCGAAATAAAAACTAAAAACTAGAAAATAAAAATAGGTAAAAAAACTTTTTAAGTTAAACGGTTTTATGTGAAACATACATTGCAATGTTTAAGATAAATGTACTAAAAACCAAAAAATAATAAAATAGATACAGTCGTGGGAATTATAAACATATGCATAGACTAGACTAAAATAAAACCGTGGGGCACGTCAATTGTCTACAATCGTTGATTAAAATGTTTGTTTTGTAATGTTACACTATAATTAGGCAGTTGTTCAACCGACAACGATGGACGTGTGATAAGTAGGGCTAGAATTTGGAAACAAGTTGGCAAGCTCGATTATAAGCGAGTTTTAGGGCTTCATAGTGTTGAGCGAGTAGTATGTTTTGTCGATTAAAGACAAACTACGAGCAGTGAAACGATTCCTCGCCAGCCAGCAGTGTGAATGTCCAACAATAAACTAGTTGAAACATCTCTTTTATTTACATGGAGTGTATAACTATTGGAATATCCATGAGCAAGAAAATAGTAAGTAAGTAATTTCCTCACCGTCTGCCAACTGCCTAACGACGAATTAAACGATTCTTCTATCGCACATTAAGTCGATAATTTGTAGACAATTGACGTGCCCCACGGTTTTATTTTAGTCTAGTCTATGCATATGTTTATAATTCCCACGACTGTATCTATTTTATTATTTTTTGGTTTTTAGTACATTTATCTTAAACATTGCAATGTATGTTTCACATAAAACCGTTTAACTTAAAAAGTTTTTTTACCTATTTTTATTGTACATAATTCTCCATCTCTTTTAATTTGCACATAATCGATTGCGTTATCGTCGTAAGATTCTCTTGTTGAGCTGAAATAACTGCTTTGTTTAGAAACCGCTGAATAAAATGCAAACAAAGTTTAAAAACTATGATTCATACATACCGTAGTAATTTAGTCCCTGTCATTTCTACACTTGAAAACTGTGGACTATCGACAAAAAAATTTACTACCATGTCGACACTAACTCTTGGTAAATTTCTGGAGTCGGCTTTGATATACCCAACTTCCATTTTTATTAAAAACGTACATAATATTCACTGCTAATAATCAATTTTACACGCAAAGTTAACGTCTACAAACTTGACATAGTAGGAGTGACGTCACTAAACGCTGATTGATGTTCTGAAATGCGTTTTGTTTTACGTAATTTTAATTCGTAATTATTGTAAAAAAATCAACATCATATTAAATAAAAACGTTGAAGTAGTCTTTCTATAATATTTTTTTAACATTTTAATCATAAATTTTTTATAAATATCGTATTTGCATCTTCCCTATTGTGCAAACATTCTTGACGTCATAAAAAAGGGCCATTTTTGGATTGACTCTTTTATTTTGAAAAAAATACTACAAAACAGACAAGACAGAACAAGTATTTGAGAATTATTTAAATATACAATCTATTTCATGAATATAGCCTTTTTGGATTATCGCAATAACGAGACAACGAATATTTTACTGTGCAACCTAAGAAGTACGAAGGTAAATTGCTCTGATTTGGATCTATTGTCAGTTTGATATAATTTAGTACTGATTCTTATTTCAAGGAGTCTTCTGATTTAAAGCTAAAAATGCCGAGATTTTTTTTAGATGTAGATAACTTTATACTTGCTTATTTTACTACTGAGAAAATCAATGGAGGTCCTTTGCTATCAGTTTTATCCAAAAACTGGAAATAATGAACAAAATGTCGCACAATACAAACCTCATCGACATCCAAAGCTTACAGATCTTTCCGAATGTTGCAAATCTAAAATCTGTGAGACTATATATAAAATGCCTGAAAAGAAAGAATATGTTTTTGTAGATTTAGTGTTACAGGAATTAAAAGATAAAATATATTTAAGATTTCCAGAACAAGTCTCTGGAGAATTTTGAGACAGATTGGGTTTAAGTTCAAAAAGGTAGACAATAAAAAGGCTTTGTGTGAAAGTGTGGTTCACTAAATAATCGAATTTTTAAGAAATTATAATTATACTAGCTGACCCGGCCACGCGTTGCTGTGGCTAAGATTTTTGTTATATTACATTGTAGTAATCTATTTAAGGGGAACAGTAGGAGAACATCAGTCATGAAGACCACCATGCTTGTTTACATAGATGCCATTTGTAATAAAATATGGCGACTTCCATGACAGATTTTTTAATACTGCAACCCCTTAATACAATAAAATTATTATTTACGAATGAAGACGGAAACGTTAAAGCTGGTATAAAAATTCACTGGTTTGATATTAAGCAAAAATCAATACAAAAGAATTTTAAAATTTATTATTATCTTTATTCAAGTTTCTAACAAATGAGTATAATACTGTTACGCCTGTATAAATTTGGGAGAATGTGACTTAGTGTTACAGAATAAGGGGTAGCTTACTAAAGGCACTCCCGGTTGGGTATCCTGCTGAAGGCAGAAAACTAACCAAGGGGAAGATGAGATAAACAACAGAAAACAAACAACAAATATATTAACCAATAAATAAGCAATACGAATGTGTAATAAACATTATGAATAGGAAATAACTGAATACAATAATCTTTACTAATCTTACCAAATAAACTACATGGTGGTATGACACACTTACGAAAATACGTCAAGAGTCACAATGGCCCAGACCCAAGGGTATGTTTTAGGAACACCTTAAAGGGTGATCCTTACAGACATCCTCAGACTACAAACTCCTGGTGTCTGACCTCAACAACCTGCATGCTTTTATAGCCAATTCATATTCTACGTGAGAATAAAAATTAAACTATGTAAACACGTGCCAAT
Organism: Altica lythri; assembly: GCA_964028335.1. Lineage (NCBI taxonomy): Eukaryota > Metazoa > Arthropoda > Insecta > Coleoptera > Chrysomelidae > Altica > Altica lythri. The sequence continues at coordinate 4,091,255 of OZ034806.1, read as the reverse complement.
GTAATACATAACAATACAGTAAAATATAAACTAATAAATTAATATGTAAGGCAAAACTACCCTAACACCTATGTGACATTACAAAGTAAATAACATGTAACACTTTAACTTATGAATGAGGTAGGTAGGGCAGATAGTCTTAAATCTTTAACAATAATATTTATTATTTTAAATTATAATTACTTTCTAGTTTCAATTTCATTTAGCACTAATCGGTGCACAATATTTTTGGTTAACCTGTCTTTAGCTAACACAAACAGATTCGACGGTTTCCCTACACGTGAACAATGAACATGCAACATATAGTTGCCTATGAAAAAAACATGGATTGTCCAAGTCTAAACCACAAATAGACATTGTTTGACCTTGTGACTTATTTATCCACATGGCAAAAGCTAAACGAATTGGAAACTATAGGGTATAGTAAAATCTGACGGTATCATTGGAATACGTGGCAACAGAGCCACTTTTCCTTTAAACTTTCCAGTTAAAATGGTTGCTTCAAGAATATTTCCAGTAATCTTTTTGATGACCAAACGCGTACCGTTGCATAATTGAGGGGGGTTCAAATTACGTAGGAAAATAATAGGGGAACCAATCTTTAATCAAAGATTATGTGGTGGCATTCCAGGTATATCTAGTGAATTTAAAAATTCAATTGGAAAATTTACACTTTGATTTTCATCAACAACTGTATCGATTGATTTAAAAGACATCAGATCACCCTGGTAACAACTGTTGTATCTGGAAATTAATTTCGTCAACATCAACATTTTTGGCTGCCAAAATCGCCCGATGACTGAGGCAGTCATGATTCAAGTAATTATTCTGTATATCCGGAAAAATACTCTGGATCAGTTCATTTTTTTTCCTGAAGAATACTGCAGAAATTATCTGGCAGTTTAATGAATTGCGTATTTGGTTGCAGTTCTATTTTACCGTTCGTAAAATCTAGTAATTGTTCGGAAAATATTTGTGCTGATGGATCATTTTGCAATCGAACGTGCATGTTTACAACTTTTTATGTTAAAACTTTTCAATAATTAAACCGGATTTAAGTGTCATCTCAACAATGCACAGTATTCTTGATATTGCAAAAATATTAAGTCATACAACGCTTTGATTGATCATAGAGAGGATTGTTTCCTTGTTAAAAAATCAAGGGTAGTGCGGTAGTTGTATCTAAAAACTTTCTAAATTAGTTTTAACAGTTAACAGTTCCCTGTGGCGTAATCGATCCCATTACGATAACCCAGCCGAAATGTCATAATCAGCCGCTGATCCAAATTAGCTACTAAGACCTTACATGATTGCTTTCAAAATGATAATATCATATTTAATATAATAACAATTCAATAAACATGTAATTTGCAATAAAATAATATTGCGACTATAAATTAAAATGTAAGCTATCCTATCTTTCAAGTTGGATCAAACTGCACACGGTGTGCAAATTTGATTAAAATCGGTTAAGTAGTTTAGGAGTCCATTGCGGACAAACAACGTGACACGTAATTTATATATATTAAGATATAGCTTTTTACATCGTGTGTTAATACTACCGCCTTATCATTACCAATTCAATCGAATTGAATACATTTGGAGGATATGCAAAACAAACTTCGATAACAATATTGGATACAAGGGTAACAGTGACAAGGCACTTTTGGAAACTTGGCAACAAGCATTGGATACTGCAACTGCTGAAATGGGAAAAAATGTGAAAAATTAATTGAAGAATGGTGGATTCGTGAGGCAGTTATCCTGTTATCATTTACCATCCGGATGAGAATAGCGACGACAGTGATTATTACTGTGAATCTGGTGATTGATAATAGTTTTAGGAAAATAAGATAATACGAGAATTCGTATCACTTACAACCGTATTTTCTCATTTTGTTCTCGACAATACTTTAAAAATTGGGAGAGTTTACTATTGTACAGTTCAGCACATTGAACCAGTTAAATCGATTAGTTCACCGCACAGAACACTTTTTTTTAAATGATTAATACATACTTGAAACTTTGTGTATAGCTTCCTATTGACGAGTCCAACAAAGTTTGAAATTATCCAAATTTACAACTGCTGCTTTTTCGAGCTAGAAATAAACGTAATATTTAACCTGTCGGACAGCAAAAACGCAGCAATAAATTTGTCGGACAATGTGAGTATTTGATTTAGTACCTACTTAATTATAAACAAATTGTGTAAAAATGAATTATTTTTTACACAATTTGTTTATAATATATAATATATTTTAGCGATAAACTACAAAATATAACAAAAAAAAGGAAAAACCTGATAACTAACGAGAAAATATGATGAAAACGATAAAATCAAAATAAATTGAAAAAACGAAAAATGGAAGAATGACGTAAATGATTTGCGGTACGAAGTCCGCCGGGTCAGCTAGTTATTAATATAAAATACTAAACTTAATATGTATACTTACTGGACAGAATTATAAAATAATTTGTCAAACATAATGCGATACGTCAATGTAATACAATAACAATAGCTCAGACTGTTTGTTATATATCTATCTCTTTTCAATGCAATGAATGTTTAAACGGTATTCAAAGGACTTATAGTGATGACTAAATATATTTCATCTTTGTTTTTACCGAACAATATACCTTATATGTGATTCTGTCTCTCTCTTACTCACACCATTACATATGTAATGATTTTTCCCATTTAGCTACACACTAATTCATTCCACAGAGTGTCCGAATAGAAGTATAACTTCAAAAAACATTAAAACTTTCAAGATTGATTAATTTTTTAATAAACTTCAAATTTGTTTAAGCTGAAGCAAATCACAGAGTAGATGGTTCCAAAGAAAAAATTAAAACCGAAGAAGTGGAGATTCCACTCGAGATTGAGAAGTGTTACCAAACTGGCGGAAATCTTGATTTTAATATTAAAAAAGAACACTTGGTTTTTGATTGGCCTGATCTAAAAAAAGAGTCTGATGATGATTTACTTTTAGAGAGAACGTCCTTCAATTCTGAAGGTAAATAGTGTTGTATTATAATTTGTATTTAGTCAATACGGGGTCAATTTCTTAAAATGATAGAATAAATGTATATCGAATATAAAATATTAAATAAATGAAACGATCACTTAAAAATCTACAGTATTATAATATTACTAGCAGCCCGCGTCGGCTTTGCACGGGGATTAAAGAAAAATAACAAAAGCCATTAAATTTATTGGGTCAACGCTTCCCTGTAAACGATATTACATGTTGTTTTATTTTCTGGCAGCAAAATAAATTGATTTTCAGGTGCTTCGACCCGCGTTAGGCGGTTGGCCATGAGAAAAACCGATCAATACTAATTGGAAGGTTTGACCTTGAGACTTATTATTAGTAAAGGCGAAAGATGTTTTGATAGGAAATTGAAGCGGTTTAAATGGATTTGGTAGATCAGTTGGGATCATCAGTATCCTCAGTGTATGAGCTAGTTGACCAGCTGGTGGTTCAGTTATAATGGTTGCTACAACTTAATTGTCCTTTAATTCCTTTATAAGTAGCCTCGTCCCATTGCACATGCTAAATTCGTGATATCTGTCGTGATTATGAAATAAGTTATTTTGATAAGGATTAATACCAAGATAAAAACTTTTAAAAAATTAAAAAATAGTTATTGTGACGTAACTATAACAGTTAGACATATGCTGTCGCGGCATTTTTTGTAGATATTTATATATTCTTCAAAATCGTAGTACATTATTTTAGTCTATAATCAATAGTATTCTCAGCGCACGCGATGTAAGGATTTTAAGGTTATTTTTGGTTACATTAATGGCATTTTAGTAAGGATCCCTAATTTTTTTGAAAATGAAACATAGCCTATGTCACTAGGAAATAGTGTAGCTTGCCAACGGTGAAAGTATTTTTGAAATCGGTCCAGTAGTTTCGGAGCCTATTCATTTCAAACAATGTAACAAAATTACCCTTAAAAATAAAATTGACGTTGGGCGCCAGTTTGTAGCCCTTAAATTACCCTAAGCTAGCTTTCAGGATTCGTGGATTCCTTCTGAATTTTTTATCAATTTCCCCCCAACAATTAATAATGGGCGCCAAGTACAAACTTTCAAATAAAAAAAGAATAAATCAGTTTTAAAATTGTTTATTCAAATTAAAAAATTGATTAGATGTTAATCAAAAGTTTAGTGATTAATATATTTCTTATCTTTGGTTTTTTAATGATGTCTTCTATCGGAGCCTTTGGTAGCGAGAGTAGAAACTTGATTTCAAATATTGATGACCACAGGGCAAAAGAGTATTAGATGTTTTCTAATCAGCGGTGACTTCAGGAATAGTTTTTCGATTACCCTGAATTGGTAAAGATGATTTCAAAATGGATGGGTCGTGCATTCAACTCCTCTCTAGGACCCTCTTCAAAGTGGCATCAGCCCTAATGAAATTAAAAAAAAAGCAATCAAACTCCGACCATAAATTCCTTAATTTCGTACACAATCGCTAAAGGTTTTTTCCAAAGTTCGAGAAAAAATTAATCACTTAATATGTTTATATATTTTAACGCAATAAAAAACTGATTCTTGACAAGCGATTGTGAACGAAAAAATTAAATGTTAGTAAAGGTATAAACTAAAATATCAAATAAAATATTCACCAAATTTGAGTTATTGCAAACTAAAATTAAAATAATTAATTCTTACTCACCGAAACGAGGGAAGCAGAAAGTGAAGATTCAACTTAAGCTTATTGAACTATCAAAATGAAATAAAACAATTCCGAATCGCAACTCAAAAGATAGCTAAAATTTCCTACCGAAATCTGATAACCCTTGCGCCAGCGCGGTTCACAATAGATATTTTTAAAGTTAAATAGTCAAGGAGCTAGGCTCACAAATAACGTTGTAAACGTTACAACAAACAAACAAAAAATCAAACCTTTCCTCTTTATAATATTAGTATAGATAATAGTGTAGATTTTTAAGGGATCGTTTCATTTATTTAATATTTTATATTCGATATTAATTTATTATAGTACATGTAGGTTGCTGAGACATATGGTAGATGGCGTTGTATTTCGATTTATAAATAATACAGTTCGAATGATTATTTAGATTTGTCTTTGACGTTAATAAAATAATACACGCAAAATAATAAAAAATAAAAACGAAATGAAACCTTTTGAAAAAATGGGACACAATCGAAAAAAAAAATGAAAAATAAAAATCCAGTAAAGATGAAATACTAGCAAAAAATAAATAAAACGCTATAATTGTTATATGAAATAATGAATAATTGACAATGTAAATATACCCAGGATAATAATATATTACATTTATGTGATTTTATATGTTTTAGGTTTTCTGTCTACCCCAAAGAGATCAAAATACCATTGTGGGACGTGTTACTTTTGTGGGAAATTTTTCTTTCATAAACTTTTATTTTTGAATCATTTCCATGTGAACCACTTTTTAAAACACATTTCAAAAACTGTTAAAAATAGCAAGAATAATTCCATCAAGAAACGCAACAAAAAATGTTTAAACCTAAACCGTATTAATTACAAGAATTTCTCGAAAATGTTTCAGCAAAATTGTTTAAAAGTGTTTAAAAATAAGAAAGCAGCTTTTCTTGTACATAATGAAAAAGTCTCAAAAAGATTTAAAAACAAAAATAAACTAAATTACTATATGTTTCATAAAAGTAAAAAAACAGGTAAATCGTCTGTAAAAAAGCATCTAAGTAGTGAAAAAACCTTTAAATGTCATATCTGTTCAAAATTTTTTTTATACCAATCTTATTTAAACCAACATCTAAAAATTCATACAGGTGAAAAACCATTTAAGTGTAAAATTTGTTCAAAATTTTTTACACAAAAATTTACTTTAACAGAACATCTAAAAATTCACTCTGGTGAAAAACCGTTTAAATGTAATATTTGTTCAAAACTATTTATACGAAAATATGACTTAAAAACACATATAAGAATTCACACCGGCGAAAAGCCGTTTAAATGTAATATTTGTTCAAACAATTTCACACTAAAGTCTAATTTAAATAATCATTTAAAAATTCATACTGGAGAAAAACCTTTTAAATGTAATGTTTGTTCAAAACCTTTTTTAAGAAAATATGAATTAAAAACGCATCAAAGAATTCACACTGGTGAAAACTTGTTTAAATGTAATACTTGTCCAAAATTTTTCACAAAAAAAGATAGTTTAAAAAGACATGAAAGAACTCACACTGGTGAAAAGCCATATAACTGTAATATTTGTTTAAAATTTTTCTCATACCAATCTACTTTAAAAAAACATCTAAAACTTCACACTCATTAAAAACCGTATAAATATTATATTTGTTCCAAATTTTGTTCACACTAATCTACTTTAAAACATCTAACAGTCCATTCTTGCTGGAAAACTGTTTAAATGTAATATTTTTTGAAATTTTTTCACACAAAAATGTACTGTATACTGTTTAATGCACACAACGCACTACTTAGTGCTTCTTCTAAACGTTGCTATCTAAATTTACAGTTCTGATTGACACAAACAGTACTATCTAAATTTATAGTTCTGATCACGAAGTATAGATACCAGGAGTCTAAACGTAATGTTGAACGAATGGTTTTAATTTAGGTGACAACTATAGCCAGTAGAGTGCGCCATTGTTCAAGAAGTACTCGTTTAAATCCTTACGCAGAAAGTTTTGTTGCTATTGACAGCTCTGGAAAGTATCTGTTATTATAACTAATCTATACTAATATTATAAAGAGGAAAGGTTTGATTTTTTGTTTGTTTGTTTGTTTGAAATGAATAGGCTCCGAAACTACTGGACCGATTTCAAAAATTCTTTTACCGTTGGCAAGCTACACTATTCCCGAGTGACATAGGCTATGTTTTATTTTCAGAAAAAATAGGGATTCTTACTAAAATGCGATTAATGTAACCAAAAATGACCTTAAAACCCTTACATCGCGTGCGCTGAGAATACTAGCCTCAAGGTCAAACCTTCCAATTAGTAGGGATCGGTTTTTCTCATGGCCAACCGCCTAAGGCGGGTCGAGCACCTGAAAATCAATTTATTTTGTTGCCAGAAAATAAAACACCATGTAATATTGTTTACAGGGAAGCGTTGACCCAATATATTTAGTGACGAGGAAAGATTTGTTTGTTTGTTTGTTTGTTTGAAATGAATAGGCTCCGAAACTACTGGACCGATTTCAAAAATTCTTTTACGGTTGGCAAGCTACACTATTCCCGAGTGACATAGGCTATGTTTTATTTTCAAAAAAGATAGGGATCCCTACTAAAATGCCATTAATGTAAACAAAAATAACCTTAAAACCCTTACATCGCATGAGCTAAGAATACTAGCCTCAAGGTCAAACCTTCCAATTAGTAGGGATCGGTTTTTCTCATGGCCAACCGCCTTAGGCGGGTCGAGCACCTGAAAATCAATTTATTTTGTTGTCAGAAAATAAAACAACATGTAATATTGTTTACAGGGAAGCGTTGACCCAATATATTTAGTGGCGAGGAAAGGTTCGTTTGTTTGTTTGAAATGAATAGGCTCCGAAACTACTGGACCGATTTTAAAAATTCTTTTACCGTTGGCAAGCTACACTATTCCCGAGTGACATAGGCTATGTTTTATTTTCAAAAAAGATAGGGATCCTTACTAAAATGCCATTATTGTAAACAAAAATAACCTTAAAACCCTTACATCGCATGAGCTGAGAATACTAGCCTCAAGGTCAAACCTTCCAATTAGTAGGGATCGGTTTTTCTCATGGCCAACCGCCTAAGGCGGGTCGAGCACCTGAATATCCATTTATTTTGTTGCCAGAAAATAAAACAACATGTAATATTGTTTACAGGGAAGCGTTGACCCAATATATTTAGTGGCTTTTGTTGTTTTTCTTTAATCCCCGTGCAAAGCCGGGGCGGGCTGCTAGTTTTAAATAAATAAACTAATATTATATATTTTATACAACGCCTGCTCTGGAAGTTGACTTTTCGAGCGCAGTATGTCATCTCCGAAGTACACAATAGTCGCATACTTGACTATATGTATTTCATAAACGCACATGTTTGGTTATGACCACATAACTACACGGATTCCGCCTAAACTATCTGTCGTTTTTATTTGACTAGAGAGACTACTGAAACGCCATCTGATGCCGCGATAGTATAGTTATTTTTATCGTTCATATGAATCATACATTAAAAACAACGATCAGTCCTAAACCTTTTTAATTTATGTCACAACGCAACTGTATTAAAAGCAAAAAGAAAGTGTAGGTAATTAAAAATAGTGTACTATTTAAAATAATGGTCGATTTAACAAGATGTTTAACTCCACCTGAACTAGTTGAATCAGCTAAAAATGCAACAACAAATTTATAGCCAGATGTGTCAAAAGAAAAATTATTTGTTATATTCCTCTCAAATTCTACTTTCTGGGGCTCGATTCTCGACTTTATGTGAAAATTGTCCAATGTGAAATATTTCTACTAGTTCTTTTCACATGCTTTTGTTAAACGCTATTCTTGGTTATATGTGAAAATATTTTCACATGGGAATAGTCTCGATACGTAAGTCGAATATTAAATAGATATTAGCCAATCACATTTCATAGTTTGAAAATTATAATCTCAATTATAATGTTGGCATTTCTGACAACTGACTTGTTGTTGATTGGCTAACAGGAAGATATTTATTTAAGCCAACGTCAGTCTGATAACTTCCTGTTGCGAAAAATTTTAATGAAGTTAGAAGCTTAATAGTATATTACGTATCAAGAGTGGTAAATAGGATATTACGTACGAGTGGAAAAGTTACGCACGAAGCCGCGTAGCGGCGAGTGCGTAATTACACGAGTACGTAATACCTCTTACCACTCGAGTTACGTACTATGCTTTTTCTACGACTCAATATTTTAATTTTAATTCTAAATATTTGACATCTCTTAAAAAATATATGACGAAATTTGCCGTTTAAAATAACATTTATTAAAGTAGTGACAATAAGTAACATCCTAGATTAAATAATAATTTAAAATGTAATATATGTTGCCTATATCTGTTTTATTTTTATTTTATTTTTTAATAAAAACTATTATATATTTATGTTTTTAAATTGACTAAAAGTTTGTAAATAGACCAAATAAAGTAGTACGTACATAAAAATTTTATTGCAACTTGATTAAACAAAGAAATTTAAGTTTTCTTATCTAAACGCACATGTATGTTATGAGATCTCATTACGTGCGTGTTATTGTTAAATGTCACTTACACGGAATGTCTACAGTGCGATTTTTGACGTTTACAGTCATGGGCGTAGAAAAAATATATTACAAATAAATATTTTAAATAGATATGGATACCTACTCATTGATATAATATATTTTTTAACTTCTTACTTTCATTTGCAAAGGCATTGCTGATAACCTTAATGGTGCTGGTAAAATAACCTCAAGTTCATTCAGTAACTGTAAAGCTACTTCTTTTGAAAGCCTAAATAATTTTATAAATTGGGCCTCACTTAAACGTTCAAATAGATCGTTCTTCTTCCACTTGGTCCAAAAATCTCGAGGTGGATTATTTTCTAATAATTCCACCTCTTCTAAAAGTTCTAAATAAAAAAGTAAAGCAGCTTCTTCCATAATAAAGAAAACAATATTACAACAATATGTAAAATACACATAGAACTATTAAAATGTGTGGTTAGGTTAAAACCAAGTAAATACAATACTGCGCATACTCCTTTCTAATAATTCCACTAGAGATTAGATTCTCACATGACCATAACCATGTGGAAATCTTCGTACACTTTTTGTGTGAAAATAGTCTTGTGAGATTTTCGAGAATACCAAAAACAAAAACACATGTGAAATTTTATTTCTCCCATGTGAAATAATGTCGAGAATCGAGCCCCAGAGCAGTAGTTGTATAAAGTATTGATCCTAACACTTGCGGAAATTAACTTTCCGCACTTGTTAGGATAATAACTATTTTCTACAACCGTGCGTAAAGTATTATCTTTACGCACGGTTTAAGGTTCGTAAAGTTTAACTTTTTTTCACTAGTGAAAAAAAAAGTTTTTTTTTAACTAGTAAAAAAAAGTAAAATAAGCACCGTCTTTTATAAGATTATGCAAAGATTTTTAAGTGTGTTATTGGCCGAGAACGTAAGGTGTCTGGCTTCTACCCAGCTGACTCGGCTTCAATTCCGGGTAAGGAAACTTTTTTTTTATTATTTAATTGTGTAAATTTGTGTAAATATATTTAATTGTTAAATTATTGCAGTTTAATACATACAAAACTAGATATTATATTCAGTAATTTTTAATTTGATTTTTAATATGACAGAAATATCAGTTCATGAATAAGGGTACCTACGTATTTTTATTTAAATATACGTAGGGTCTGACTGATTGACATTTCAATTAATTTATAATTCAAGCATTTCGCGATTCTATGTACCGGTATTATAGGTAAGATTAATTGAGAAAATAAATATTTTGTTATCTAAAATATGTTTTAAATATAATATTTTTTTTGCAGTAGTGCGTAAAAAAAAATCAGTCCTATACTTGTATTTCTTGTAAAGAAATTCGGTTGTAGAAAAAATATTGTATGCAACTCGTGCGTAAATGTTCCTTTTTTGACTCATGTGATTGTCGCATTCGCCTGCGGCTCATGCGACAACATTCACATTCGTCAAAAAAGGTCACTTTACGCACTAGTTGCATAAATAACTATAATTTAACATTCGCGACATTCAAATGTCATATTAATAATAACATCGGTATATCCTGAATCCTTGCGCAGCTAGTGGTAAAAATTAGACCTATGATCTGGGTTGATTATTGTGTACCAGAAATATACCGGGTACAATTTCACCATTACCATCATCTCTGTCAAATACATTATCTGTTGCATAAAATTTTCTTGAAGATTTTTTTGTCATCAAAAAATTATGTAACGTACATACAGCTAATATTACAAAATTCGTTCTTTTGGGCTTAAGAAGAATAGGCTTTCGTAAAACACGAAAAACGCTTAATACTTTGCCGAAAACATTTTCCACCATTCGGCGTGCCCTCGAAAGCCTATAATTATAAATTCTTGCGGAGCCTGGTATATTTGTTGTACTATAAGGTTTCATGATATATTCTTAAAGTGGAAAAGCGTCATCTACGACGACTATGTGGGGTACCGCTAGTCGTCGTCCAGGCAATGGCTTCTTTGGTAGATTTATACCAGGCATAGCACTAGCGGCAAAACGCCCCCATCGGAAATACGTCCATTGCATCCAATATCGACAAGTGAAAATTTGTAATTGGCGTCTACCAATGCCAAAAGTACCACGCTATGAAACTCCATGAATTAGGAGCCGCTTGTATGGTGACGTGTTTACCGTCTAATGCACCTCTACAGTGTGGTAAATTCCACTAAACGGTAGACGGACAGAAAAAGTGTCGAGAGATCTTAATTCTCTATGTGTCTAAACAGAACAGCAATTTATATCAGAATTTCCTCTCAACTAGAGGTGTCAGGTATTTTATTGCGTGACACTTATGTCGTAGTGAAAACTTGCAAGGAAATTTATTTCTCGATACCTGAGATATCTATAATGATATAAATCTCTAGTATAGTCCATTTCACTGTTTTTGGCCGATTTGATATTAGAAACCACTGAAATAAGATTAAACTGTCATCCAAGTTACCAATGGCGGAGAGTTTTTTTTGTCTAAATAAGGTGGTAAGTTTCTGAAACTATCAGTGTGATTTGACATCTACAAAAATATGACATTAATAATTATTAAATTCAACCCTTCAACAACGAGCCGTACATGAAGGTTACTAGGAATGTGAATTAAGTCAAGACTTCCGTATTGAATACTTTTTATCTACCGGTGAAACAAGATGCAGTTACGTAAGTGTTGTATTAAAAAACAAACGTCCTCATTTAAATTTCTAACTTGCCTGTATCTGAGAGAGATGTAACTCTAAATTTACTTCGAGTATGATTTCGGTCATCGGCCAAAAACGGTGAAATGGACTATATAAACGTACCTTAACGCAATAGTTTTTGATTTTGAATAGTGTGAGATGTTTATATTGACTATAACATAATTTTAAAAAAGAAGAAAAATTTCAGATAATAAACAATTTTTTTAAAACAATATTTTTCATTTAAATAATATTTTTAACAGAAGTTTCTGAGTTTGCAGAGTTTATCATTATAAAGCAAAGTTTAATTTAATCTGTGTTATAAAGAGTAAAGAGAACAAAGTACCTATTGCGCATGTCCTGACAAATTATCCATGCATCGAACCAAGGATAGATTTGACCGTACATAAACGCGTTCATGTACGAGTCAGAAACTATGTTGGAACTTGGAACAGCACTTTGACAGTACATGGGATTATTCGGTGTTCTGTTAGAACGGTCTAATCTTACTGCTATGGAGGGTAGAGGTAAGGAGAACTGTCTCCGTGTATTGAATGTGTCCGTCAAAATGTGGTAAATAAGGGTGGCGCTACGATCGTAGTAGGGTAAATTTTAAAAAAAGCGCCATAATTTCTTAGAGTAGGATCGATAAATAAACAAGGAAAGACACATTTCCGCTTTATTATGACACCATTTTTAAAATAATCATAAGATACATAAGATAATCATAAAGTATAAAACGAATTTAAAATACACTAAACTGAATTCGCTGACCACGTTTTTTTATAGCACTTATATAATTTGTGACTTATATTACGAAATCATACGACATTTCAATCAATTTGTCAAAAACTGCTACATTCATTCTGTACCCTACATCTACTTAAGCGCCATTGTAGTGGCAAGTTTGAGAAGTGTTATGTTCCTCTAAAAAGTGGACACATTTTTAATCATTTCCCATTTAAGATCGTTCTCCTTACCTCTACCCTCCATACTTACTGCGCAAGCGTCTGACGTCCTTCTGACTGTCAGGAGCTCTGTTGGAACAAACCTTATACTTAGTGGTTCTGATTGTCACACTTTTACAAAATTAAAGAAACATGTTTCGCAAATGATGATGATTTCGTACTAACAGTGAGATTCAATGTGTCCTGTATTATTTGTTTTCACAGGTCATTAGTTAATAATGAATTAATAAATTTTAATTAACTTAGTATTTATTTATTCATTCATTCATGAGATACACCATTTTAAAATTAATATACATTTTGATTTTTAAAAGCAAAATAATTTCTTAATCAATTATTTAAACAATCAAGATATTAAAAAAAAACGATTTTAAACAATTAAAAATTAAAATAAAGAATTTTTTTTAAATCATCATTTTTTCTGGATAACAAATTAACAAAAAAATGTTTTTCAAAAGTGTTCAATTTTTCTATTTGTTTAAAACAATTTTATTAACAAATTATGTAAAGAATTAAAAACCTATGTTAATTACTGCCATTGTTTAATATTAAAACAAGCATGACATTAAAAAACTTTTATGAACATTTATCGCAGGATCTTGTATATGAAAAGGGCTCCACGAAGTTTCAAATTTTTAGGCCAATTATTTATACCTTTTATTCCATTGTTTATGCCAACAGAGATTAGGAAAAAAACTGTTAGTTAACAATTGAATAACTTTTTGAAAAATAGTGATAAAATGTTTTTCCCAACTAAGTTAGATTCTTTCAAAGTTAGGAAAATATTAGAATTTTTTCAAATAATATTTTATATCAAAAAAATATTTTATCTAATAAACCCCGTTTAGCATCGGCGCGCGAATGCCATAAAAGCCGCGCGGAGACGCATTTTCAACGTCGAATTAAAATTATAAATAATGGAGATAGAGTTCCGGGAGTAGGGACTTTTTTTTAGGAAATTTCTACCTCTTTAACGAGCTTCTTTCAAAATTTCTTAAGTATTAATATTTTTCGAGTTATTAACAAAAACATAAATATCATTCTTTTTTTATCTTATTTTGTTAATAACAATTGCAATTTTTCACCTGCACCAAAATCCTTCAAAAACATTTTTTGCTCATATTTTTAGGACCTTTGTTCTAAAAACTGAGGCATTTTATTCAAACTTTAAAATTGTTTTTACCCACAAGTAAATTGCCTATTTTTTAACCTATATCTCTGTCAGCAAGTGTCAAATTATTGAGGAGTTGTTTTATAGTTTCATTTACTCAACTAGTGGAGTAAGTAAATAGAAACCTGTATTATTATGTTGGGTGCCTACAGTATACATTAAATTAAACTAACATTTGACCAAAGATTAATCTGTGCATTTGACATTTCTCAGACACCACTGTCTGCGAAATCGAATATTTTTGACAACTTATGCCAAAATTTAAATTTTATGTTTGTTATTTTCAGTTTTATACTAAACCATTTGGCAAGTCGTGAGTAAAGCATAGTACTTCACTCGAGGAACAAATTGCATATTTAGCTCGTTTCTTTAGCCCATTCGCTCGCAAGCTCGCTCATGGACCAAACACACTTGCTGTAATATGCAACTTACTCCACTCGTAAAGTAATATACTATTACCATTCACTTTCCCATAGTTACTCACAGAAATTCTTCTTTCACTTATACTCAATTTCTACTAGCAGAAGAGCTAGACCCGAAATTTCACCGTCATTCGTAATATTACATTTCTGTTTTGCAACATGTTCAGTCAATACGTGTTTACGTTCCGCTCAGACGGACGCCTTAGTAGCTAAAATTTTGGCCCTCTTTATCCACCCAGTTGTTGGCTATTTTGGAATTAGGCTTTAATCCGTGGTAGAAATGGCGAATATCTTATCGGTGACGATTTTTTGCACAAATTTTGGCCCTTTTTACCCTTGACCGCCACCTCCTTTGCATCCACTTAAAATTGTCGTATAAACCTTCGACTGCCATTTTATCGATGACCATAATTTCCCATAAAAAGTTTATTATTTAACTGGTTTCGTTTTAATAATAGTTTCCGTAAACCAACATCGTGAGTTATTATAAATATTAAGATTCAAAGGTGTTAAAAACTGAAAAATAAAGTATAATTAAATTATTTTAAAATTATTAAATCGTCTAAATTACAACTTATTATGGAACAAACATATTGCATCCATAGCAACTGCAGCAGGAAAGAAATTAGGCTTTCTGTTTAGAGCACGGAAATATTTTTCTTCATCCAACTTAGCTACTCTTTACAAAGCCCAAATACGACCTAATCTTGAATACTGCTCGCATGTATAGGGTTCGGCGGCTCCGTCAAGGCTCAGAGTTCTTGATGATTTAATACAGAGAAGAGTAGTTCGACTAATAAACGACACCAGTATTAACAAAAACCTAGCCCCATTGTCCCACCGAAGAGCAGTGTCTGATCTTTCCTTGTTTTTGATTTTGCTCAGAAGAACTCTGCTCTATAATGCCTCCACTTGTCAGACCTACCAGAATAACGCGACGTGCCAACTTCATGCACCCTTATACTGTTCAGTGCCAGACATCGAGAACGGATAGATTCGATCGTTGGTTCATCCCCAGGGTCTCCAAATTGTGGAACTCCTTACCTTCCCACGTCTTCCTAACTTGCGAGCCTTTAAATCCCAAATTGATAAATTGTCTCTTCTGCCCCAATAGATGTTCTCGGTTCATTTGTGTTTAGGTCTATACCTACGAGGACATCCTTAATAAAAAAAATCAAGTTTATAATTTTGATAAAAAATATGAATACAGATTGTTTTATTTAGTTTTAATTAATATTAAAACAAACTTAAATGATTTTTAGTAAACTATTATTTTTGAGATAACTCTCAACGTATTTTTGAAATTTAGAAATTAAACGAACAAGAAATTATTAAACTGACATTAAGGAGAAATTGAAAAAATGTCACATCCAGTGGGACTCGAACCCACCATCACTGCCTTATACGCAGGCACGCTTTAACCACTTAAGCTATTGGATGATCTAGTGGTTAGGAAGCGAAACGTTATAATGAATTCAAATCCCATCTGGGCCCGTATTCTTGACTGTCTGGGAGGGGAGTGTTCCCGGGAACGTTAAACGGGAGTCCTTGTTCACTTCACTCCCGGGAAAGGTATTACCGTATTCTTGAACGCATGGGAATGTTTTTGAAAGTTCACAGTGTTGCCGCACTTACAACTGTCATTTATGTAGCAAAATTGAGGTTAAAAATTAATTTTTATGTTTCTGTGTAAGAATCTTTGAATATAAAACCTCGTAAAAATTAATGTTCTGTGAGTAAAAAAAAGAGTTTATTCAACCTACTATTTTGGATGTAATTTTTAATTTTCATAAATTAAAACAGTAGTAATTTAATGTCCTATGTACTCTGCAATCACTTACATACCAGTGTGCCACTGCTTTTACTTTTTTCCTTTTATTTATGTTTGGAAGGACCGACTTAGGAGACCTACTGAAATTAGTATTTAAAAATAACTAAAATTTCTCCTAAGCCTTACTTGAATATAATTGGTTATTTTAACGCAAAAAATATATAAATTTTTCCCAAACAAGAAACAGATGGAAGAAATATTAGAATTTATAATTCTTAAAAATGATAACACAAAAAATAAAATTTGACGTTAGATATTAAAAATAAACAACGGGAGTGGATTTTCTCGTGGGTGACGGTAGGGGAACGCAAGTGTTCCCGGGAACGTTGACTTCACAGTCACAGATTCAAGAATACGACACATATCGTTTTAAGGCGAACCACGCCCCTTTCCCGAGTAAGTTCTCCTCCCATAAATTCAAGAATACGGGCCCAGATATGACATTCACTCACTTCCTCCTTAAGCACATGTTACATGACGTTAATGAGAGAGAAGTTTTTTGTCAAATCGACAATTGATACTTCAAACTCTAAGTCACTTTATTTGTGCCCTGTCTTATATTTTTATTCGGTTAGGAGACCGGAACCATTGATTTTTAGTAAACTATTATTTTTGAGATAACTCTCAACGTATTTTTGAAATTTAGAAATTAAACGAACAAGAAATTATTAAACTGACATTAAGGAGAAATTGAAAAAATGTCACATCCAGTGGGACTCGAACCCACCATCACTGCCTTATACGCAGGCACGCTTTAACCACTTAAGCTATTGGATGATCAATTTTCAATTTCTCCTTAATGTCAGTTTAATAATTTCTTGTTCGTTTAATTTCTAAATTTCAAAAACGTAAATGATGTTTTAAAGTTTTTATTTTAATACTCGTCGTGTCTCTCGTTGCCAAGTGACATTACGTATGACATACATTTCTAACTTAAAAGAAGAAAACAAACATAAGAAATATAAGCTATACAGCCAACACACGTTTTTTTATAATATTTTTTTTTTTTATTATTATTATTATTTTTTTTTTTTTTTAAACATCACAATCATCTAATGATCTATTACCCGGGTTAAAACTTGTTACAAAATCTTGTAAATAAGCAGGCGGCTTTCGTTGCCTTTTAGTACTAATTGCGGGAGATAAATCAGGTTCATTTGCTGCCTCCGAAGCACAAGTGTGTTCTGTATCATAATTCTCAGTACTATGCCTTATATCACTACTATGATCTGATATATTAACATCTACAATATTTTCCCTGATATTAAACAAGTCATTTAAATTATAAATATCATCACTATTATGATCTGATATATTAACATCTACAATATTTTCCCTGACATTAAACAAGTCATTTAAATTATAAATATCATTAACCTCATTATTATCATTATTAGATGATTGTCCAGATATATCTAAATTAACATCGTATAATAAAGAATTGTCAACATACGGTAGATTAGTTTTGTTTAAAAAAATTCTGTTACGCCTAAGTGTATTACCTTGAGAATCTATAACCATATAGGAGCGATCATTTACAATATCTTTAACCTTTCCTCTTTCCCAAATTTTACCTTTTTGTATGAGGATATTTTCTCCAATTTTTAATTTTGGACTATCCTTGGCGTTCCTATCATAAAAATGCTTTTGATGTATTTGTTTAGATTCTATTTTATTCTGAATTATTTTAGGGTCTATTATAACAGGTTTTAAAATTTCAGTAGATGTAGGAATTTTAGTTTTCATAATCCTATGTAACAATATCTGAGAGGGAGAGAAATTCATATTGGGTAATGGAGTATTTCTATATTCCATTAAAACTAAAGGCAGATTAGATTTATCTTTAGCCTTTCTTAGCATTTGTTTTACAATACCTACGTATCGCTCAGCTAGACCATTAGATTGGTGGTGGTGGGGACTACTAAAAGCTATTTCGAAGTTCCATTCATTAGCAAAGTCTTTAAAAGCCTTAGAATTGCAAGGGACATTATCTGAAAATAATTTATCTGGTACACCAAATTGTGAAAATTTTTCTTTGCAAAATTTAATTACATCATATGCGTTTTTTGTTTTGGTTTCACTGACCTCCACCCAATTCGAATAGGAATCCACCAAAAGCAGATAATTAGTAGAGTCATACTCAAAAAAATCAGAAAATAGATATTGCCATGGTCTATTAGGTATTGGATCATTAATTAGAGTTTCTTTTTGATTGGATCTTTGATGAATTTGACAAGTTTCACATTTTGATATAAGATTTTCTATATCATTGCTCAAATTTGGCCAATAAAATATTTGCCTTGCTCTAGATTTAGATTTTTGAATGCCAAAATGTGATTCGTGTATAAGTGATAACATTTCTGTTCTTAATGATTGTGGAACTATGATTTTTGTATCCAAAAATAAAATGTCATTTGATAAATAAATGTTATCTCTTCATTTAAAGTAGTGTTTCAGGTCTGTGCTTAAGTTTTTGTTATTGGCTGGCCATTCTGTTAGACAAAAGTTTTTTACTTGACTTAAAATGTTATCCTTTTTGATTTCATTTTTAAATATTTCCTTTTTTTCTTCCGATACAGGAATATTATTATAAAGTGCATGTACTATGTACTCCATTTCAGGATCATCATTTACATCTGTTTTAATAAATGAACGGGATAAAATATCTGCAACTAGCATGTCCTTGCCTGGCAAGTAAATAATTTCTATTTTGTATTTTAATAATTTTAGCATCATTCTTTGCAGTCTAGTGCTAATTTTGTCAAGGTCTCTAGAAAATATTGGAACAAGTGGCTTGTGATCACTTTGTACTATTACTGGATACCCATAAACAAAATAATGAAATTTTTCAAATGCGAAACAGATAGCAAGCAGCTCTTTTTCGATTTGAGCATAACGTTTTTCAGCTTTAGTGAGAGTACGAGACGCAAAAGACACTGGATGTCCTTCTTGTAATAGCACACAGCCCAAACCATCACCTGAAGCATCACACTGAATTGTTATTTGTAAGTTAGGATTAAATATTTTGAGGATTGGAGAATTTGTTATAAGATTTTTTAAACGATTTAATTCCTCATTATGTTCTTGAGACCATTCAAATTTTGTATCTTTTCTTGTTAAGTTTCTTAGATTAGACGTTAGTGCAGAAAGATTAGGAATAAATTTAGAAAAAAATTTGACAAGGCCCAAAATTCTTAAAATTTCTGATTTATTTTTAGGTATTTCAATTGCCTCTATTGCTTCTATATTATCCCTATGTGGTTTTACTCCATTATTTGATATTAGATAACCCATAAATTTTACTTCTGGTAATTTATATTGAAATTTATTGAAATTGAATTTTATATTATTACTACGAGCTATTTCAAAAATTTTGTTTAAATGACTATCATGTTCCATTTCTGATTCAGAGGCTATTATTATATCATCAAAGTAAATGCAAACACAAACACCTTCAATATTACCAAAAATTTCATACATTTTTTTCTGAAACAATTCAGGTGCACAACTAATTCCAAAAGGAACTCTGTTAAATTTATATCGGCCAAATGGTGTATTAAAAGTTGTTAAATCTGAACTAGCTTTATTTAGCATCAGTTGCCAAAAACCGTTTTTCATGTCAATTACACTAAATATTGATTTACCCGTAAGTTTACTTATTATATCTGTACTTGTCGGAATTTGAAAATGTTCTCTTTTAATATATTTATTTAAAGGTTTTGGATCAATGCAAAGACGAAGTGAATTATTAGGTTTCTGTACAATCATTAAACTGTTTACCCAGTCAGTTGGATAGTTAACTTTTTCAATTATGCTTTGTTGTTCCATTTTAATCAAGGTCTCTTTTAAGTCATTATATAAAGAAAAAGGAATTTTTCTTGTACACTGTACTACAGGTATTGCATTTTCTTGCAATTCTATATTACATTCACCAGGTATTGAGCCCAAACCTTCAAAAATATCTTTGTATTTTAAAAATATTTAATTTAAATGTAAGTAATCTACTCGTTTTATTAAATCAAATTTAAGACAATCATCTAATCCTAATAATGGTTCAGAGTCACAATCGACAATAACAAATTTTATATTTAAAGAAACATCTCTATAAAGACATGGTAAAATAATCTCACCTAGTGGTTTAAATTTAAAGTTTCCATAAGAAACTATAGTTACTTTCGATACCTTAAGAGGATTTGTGTTATAAACCTTTTCGTAATATTTTTTTGGCAAAATGCTAATGTCTGAACCAGAGTCTATTTTAAATCTTATTTTAGTATTTTTGACAACAATTGTTACATACCAAGGGGATGATAAATAGTTACCTCCTTTACATTCATTCACATATAAGTTAAAGTCTATTTCTTCTGGCTCCTCTTCTTTTTGTTCCAAACTACTAACTTCTCTGCTATGACCTGCTTTTCCTTGTCTGTCGAACTCTCTTGAGGTTCTTTCTAAATTCCCGCTTTGGTACGTCTTCTTAAAAAAACATGCTTTGGAAAAATGTCCAGTTTTTTTACAAATATTGCATTGTTTATCACTAGCTGGGCATTTTCCTGAATAATGTTCATGTAGGCACTTCCTACATTTGATTTTCACACTTTTTACGTAGTTCACATCTTCTTCTTTATTCAACATTTTCACATGAATTTTACTAAGTTCAATGCTTTTACAATAATCTATTATTTTTTTTATGGTCAAATCCGGCTCTCTAAGCAGTCTTAGTTGACTTTCTCGGCAATTAATACCTACTATTAGTCTATCTCTTATCATTCGTTCTTCAAATGATTCCCTGCACTCACCTTTTACACAGAAGAAATCACAAAGTTTCGCTTGTTTCTTTAACTCTGTTAGAAATTGGTCTATTGATTGACTCTCTCCTTGTACCATTGTATAGAATTTAAAACTTTCCATGGGTATAACCTTTTTTGGTATGAAATATTCATCGAAAGCTTTAATTAACTTTTCTAATGTAGATTGTTGGTCATCAGTGAAAGAATTATATATATCTATTCCTTCATCCCCAATACAGCTTAGTAGAGTAGCTATTTTTACCTCCTTTGATGCCGATGCTTTGTTGGTCGCAGTGAGGTATATTTGGAACTTTTGTTTCCACAATTTCCAATTATCCTGAGGGTTACTTCCATCGAATAATGGTTTCGGTGGCTTGAAGTTGATATCCATGTTTCTTAAATTAAGTTCTTTACTTTTCTCGAGTTTTATAGTCACTACCACGTTTAGCACGTGTTTTAAGGTTAAGTCTCTGAACTAAACTGCTAATGTCGTGTATAACAAACACCTTTTTAGTTAAACTTTTCCACACCTGACACCATGTTTTATTTAGTTTTAATTAATATTAAAACAAACTTAAATGATGTTTTAAAGTTTTTATTTTAATACTCGTCGTGTCTCTCGTTGCCAAGTGACATTACGTATGACATACATTTCTAACTTAAAAGAAGAAAACAAACATAAGAAATATAAGCTATACAGCCACCACACAGATAGTGAAGGATGAACGGCTATGTACTTCTCCGAAATTAAGAAAAATAGTTACTGCTACAATGCAGAATTTATTACCCAAACAATCAAAAGACAAAATTTTTCAAAATTACCCGTAAAATCACAAAACAAATATAAAATTGTGTACAAAAATTATAAACATTCGTGCACCAGTAAGAACGTTAACTCGTTTACCGAAAATGTATTTTTGTCATATTTTAATGGATCAAGCTTTAAATATACCGCATTCTTCCTCTGGACTTTCTACTCCATGCTAAAAAGCATAAATAATGGAATTGATGCAGTAAATTACCAACTGGTACATCTACAAAATATATGCATAAATCAATCCCACATATTCTGGATAGTGGTTGTTTAAACTTTACAACAAAATTTATAAATTTACAAAATAAGTATTTACAACTAAATCTTCATGTTATTGTTATAATTTTAAAATTTATAAATAAGTCTTTCTTTGTATTTGTATTTTACTGTTTATTGTTATAGACCCAAATAAAGTTTAGTGTTGAAACACTTTGACGAAAATTATTTTATTTTTGTTAGGCATTTTCAGTTTTTGAAAAATACGACCCTTGACAATTTTGACATATCTATCAAGATAAATAAGCCAGGGTAGGGTCATTTTCAAAATATTGATTTATCATTTTATTATTTTGATTTTAGTGGCCAAAGTTCCCCAATTAAAGAAGCAAACTTATGGGGACTTTAACACAATTTGTTCAACAAAATTGTAACAGATTCACAAGAACTCTGCTGGAGTATGTCTAAACAGTTTTGCATTGACAATGAACTATTTGAACTTCCCTTGACTGCGTATATATCCCCCTATCTCCATACCCCCTATTATACAACAAACGAATAATCTAGTATTTCTTAGAAACATGATCTAACCTAATTACTACATACTAGAAGATTCCGCAATACATAAGCTTACTGAAGGTCCTTTTTTTATTCGGTTACCCCGTTACACTGCCCCCTCTTTAGATTCATTCGTCCTGGAATGTTGTTTCCTAAATCGGGATCCCGCGCACTCCTTGAGCCAGCCAAACCGTTTTCTTCGAGCTGCTGCAGACCTCCGCTGTGGCTTCCCTAGTAAGGCGCCAACCGATCATGATGGACCACGGCGGGTTTCCCTCTGGGAATTTTTACGATCCGATAAATAACATTGTTAATCTTTTTTCTCGATGGTGTATGGACCTTCCCAGTTTTCGATGCGGGCCATTACTGGCAGCAAATGTGGTGCATTTACGACACTAATCTTTAACATCGTTACAGCAATTTGTTAAGATTACATTACTTCTAATCTAGTATAAGCCAGTGCAGTTCTTCTTCTTTCAGAAGTGTGTTATGGAGGGTGTTGGTTCTGGCACAATTTACTGCCTCTTCCAAATCGTTTAGTGTTTGTAGAATAACTTGTAGAGTTAGGTTTAGTTGGTCTAAGAGATTCCTTGCCTGTAAATAGTGGTTGAAGTCGAATACAAACTTATTCAGTTGGGAATAGATTATCTCTGTTTCTTCTGCTATTGTTTCCTGATTATGTGCTATTGGTGTGAGTGTTTCGTTGAATTTTTCTATGACGTTTGTATTTAGGCTGATGTGATTATTAACCTTTCTTTTAGAGATTGGATGACTTTGTTGTAGTATATACCGACTTCTTGGTCCAAGTTGCCTGAGATGGATTTGATGATACTTCCTAAGCCATTGATAAGTTCTCTTTTTGTTCTTGTATAGGGGCAGATGGAGTGAAATTTTTCTCTCGCGGTTTTTAGTTGATATTTAAGAGCTTGGTCAAAGTTTTGTAAGCTATGAAAGTATGGATAGCTTAGCCCGTTTTGAATTGCAGCAGTAATTTCTTGGTATTGATATTCTATTGATGTGAGTTCTTTTTCGATGGGTTCCAAAGGGTAGTAGTGGATGAAGTCATGTGTGCTAATTTGGATTCTTGCCGGTCCCAGGTTGATTGGAAGGATTCCGGGATTGTCTTTTAGGCTCTGGATTCTTACTTCCAGCGCTGATGTTGCTGTGATCCTGTGGAAAGTGTTGTTGATTAGTTACTTTTTGAGATTGGTGTTTGATGTTTTGATGGTCATGGAGGGAGTGTCTACTGTCACGATATGATCGGTTGTAACTATTTTTGGAGTGAACTGTGGCGAGAGTTTATTTCTTGTGGCTGTTTTTCGTGTATATATTTTGCTGTATGGCTTGTACGAAATTGGACTATTACTTCTCACGTTTCTTTTGTTTATTGTTCTTTCTTTAGACTCAGTGATTCTATTGTTAATTTCTTTATATATTTCTTTTTTTTTTCTCTCGATGTTGATGAGTATAGTTATTAATCAGTGTTTTGTTGATGTCTACATCGAAAAGGTCTTTCGGATCTAGGTGACCATTTAGATTATTTAGAATGTCTATTAGCTTGTGTTTAATTGTCGAGTATATGGAATTATTGTATCCCAATACAGCGTATGGCATTTGTTCTTTAATACTTGACGTAGATTTGGTACTTCGAATTATCCTGGTGTTCCAATCAGGTAGAGTGAAACCTTTCTATTTGTCCATTCGATTGTGAGTTGTCCAGGGTGGTGTAATGGATTGAAATTTTATGGGTATTCACTAACTCTTGCATCAATCCGTTCTTAAATTCTGTTCCACTATCAGCGATAATGAGAGAGGGTAGCCCATGGTGTGTGATGAAAATCAGCAAAGCGTTCAATACGTTTATAGCATTTGTTCCTTCGATGGGGTATGCTTGTCCATTTTTCGAGAATGAGTCGATTATGGTCAGAAACTTTTGTCCACTAGCGTGAAATGTATCTAGGTGGATTATTTCAAGTGGTTTGTAAGCGGTGTCACCATGAATTTTGGTTTGGCAGGTGTTCTGTTATATTTGTTCATTTGACATATTTCACAGAAATTTATGAATTCTTTTATGTCTTTCTTTAGGGTTGGCCAAAAGTATCGCTTTCTGATTTGGGATTCAGTTTCATTTATTCCTCTGTGGTTTATTTTACCTTCGTGATAGTTATGATCCCTTTTTGATTTTCTGGATTGTTGATATCTTTTAGTGTGTTGCATTTATCGAGATCGTATGCTGAATTTTTGGACGTCTTCCTAATTGTTTCGCACATTATTGGAAAAATAGTGTCGTCTTCGAACAACAGAGCATATTTCTTCTTAGGATCCAGGTAATCTTTAAAAAGCTTGATTATCAAGCCCTATTTGTACATGCATTCGTCTTTTGTTTGGGAAAGCTTCTTGCGTGATTGGTGGTCTTGGAGCAAAATTGACTGATCTGAGAATTATTTTGTTGTTGAAGTAGTTCAGCGGTCTTTACGACATTGGAATTCCCACAATTGGATTTTCTTGGGCTGAATGGTGAGTTGCGTTGCTCTCAATGTCATCTTCTTTATCCGGTACTGGTAGATCAATATATGGTTGTTCACTTGACTTTAGGATATCTTCTATTATTTCGAATTCTGCTTTTGTGGGTGTGGAAACAGGTTCTTACAGCAGTTCTTCGATGTCTAGCGTGGATCCTGGATGGTTAAGCAATGAGAGGTTGTCTTCATTTGCTTCCGAAAAAGGTCTCTCTAGGTCTAAATCTCGTGTTTCTTTTGTGTGGATTTCTATTCTTGAAAGGCGTCAGCGTTGGTATTAGTTTTGCCCTTCTTGTACACCACTTCGTAGTCGAATTCTTCTAGCTTAAGTCTCCATCTAACTAGTTTGGAGTTTGGATCTTTGAGTGAGAAGAGCCATTGAAGTGGTTTGTGATCCGACAGGATTTTAAATTTTCTTCCAAACAGATAAGGTCGGAAGTACTTTGTAGACCAAATGATTGCCAACATTTCTTTTTAGATGGTCGAGTACTTTAATTCTGTTTTATTAAGAGTCCTTGATGCATAAGCATAAGCATTATCACTGCCGACTGCTCCTTGTGATAATATGGCTCCTATAAGAAAATTGCTTGCATCGGTTGTCAGATTAAATCGTCTAGAAAAATCTGGGTACGGGAGTAGTGGCTCGTTGGTTAAGATGTTTTTGCATGTGTTGAAGCATTTGAGAAACTCTGGTGTATGGCGAATTTTTGCATCCTTCTTCAAGCACATTGTTAGAGGTTTAGTGATTCGGGCAAAATCTTCTATGAACTTTCTATAGTATCCAAGGAGACCCAAGAAACCTCGGATATCTTTGATGGTTTTTGGAACTGGGTAGTCCATAATGGCTTTGATCTTCAATGGATTGGGTTTTATATCATCAGGTGTTACAATGTGACCAAGGAATCCCACTTCCTTTCTAAGGAATTCGCACTTATCCTTTTGAAGTTGGTTTTTCGGAGACGTTGGAATATTTTGGATAAGTTTACCATGTGTTCTTGTAGAGATGTTGAAAACACAATGATGTCATCCATGTATACCAGACAGATTTGTCCTTGTAGGCCTTTTAAGACATTGTCCATAACTCTTTGGAAGGTGGCTGGAGCGTTTTTCAAACCGAATGGCATTCTTAAATACTCAAAGTGACCATTTTTTACATTAAATGCCGTTTTAGGGATGTCTTCTTTTGCCATCTCTATCTGATGAAACCCACTTGCCAAGTCTAGAGTGGAGAAGTATTGGCAGCGTCTCAATTTGTCGAAAATGTCAGTGATATTGGATATCTGTCATCTATGGTTTTCTTGTTAACCTTCCTATAGTCAACAACTATGCGCCATTTGATCTTTCCGGAGGCGTCAGGTTTCTTTGGTACGACCCAAATTGGAGAGGACCATGGTGACTGGCTAGACCTTATGATTCCTTGTTCTAACATTGAGGATATCTGTATTTGCACTTCTTCTTTGTGAATGTGAGGATATCCGTAGGATTTCGTATACACTGGTACTTTATCTCTCGTTCTAATTTGATCTTTTACGTGGTTGATGAATGTGAGCGGTTCGTCTGGTTTATGGAATATATCTGAGTACTTTTTACTTAGTCTCTTGATATGGTCTCTTTTTTCGGAATTGAGGTGATCTGTTCGTAAAAGTTCTGCAATCTCGGTTTTCTTTTGTTCTTGTATGCTAGTGTCCATATGGTAAATATGAAACTCTTGTAGATTAACAGGTATACTATCTACTTGTTCTGACAGGTCTATTTGGATAATTTCTGGTGTCGAATTAACAACTTCTGTCCATGCTAGTTGTTGGTGGGCATTGGTAAGTGATTCCTTGACTTCTGCACCTTGGATGTATTTTTTTGGCAGAAAAATGGTACCACTGGCTTCTTTTACTGGTAGGCGGACACGTGTGACTGAATGACTTGTATGGAGTAGAACTGCTTTTTGTTGGTTTCGTAGTAATGTATTGGTAGAGTTGAATGAAGAATTGTGAGAGTTGACTTCGGAAAATTGAGACGAGCTTGTAGGATTTTTAAGTTGTCAAGGCCATGAGACCATCGAATGTTTTGTGAAATTTAAATTTTAGAGTGTTGTGTGAACGAAATTCTGGAAATCAGGGTATTGTTCCAAATAATTTTGTTTGTGGTTTTGAAAAATGGAAGTAACTACAAAAGGTTTGTAGTTGATACAATTGGAGTAGAATTGAGAAGCAACTTCTGCATTGCGGAAAGTTTTTGTTGATCCTGTGTCTATGAGTAGTTTAAGGGGAGGATTTGTTATTTGGATGAAAGGTAACTCCTTTTTATCGTAAAGAGTATGTAGTTCTACTATGTTTGTAGGTTTTCGATTGGACCTTGTGAAAAATTTCCTTCTTCGTATAGGTATTATTCGGGTTCATCAAAAGGTTGCTCTTCTGCAGGGTTTTGTTGGTCGTAGTAGTCGTAGTTTTCTTCATTATAGTATTTTTATGGACCTTGTTCTATGTTATATAGTTCTTCAAAGGTGAAGATGGGTCTGTTTGGTTGTTGCACTTTGACATTTCGTTGGGTTGGTTGTCTACTAAAAGTTGCAGTAGAACAGACGCTCATTGGTGTTGACTTTTGTTGCTGAGATGGACCGGGCCTTGCTGTACCAAAATTCGGTTGATTTGGTGGTTTAAAATTTTGGAAAGCAGGTTTGGGCGGTTCGAAATTTGGCCTGGCGAACGGCTGGTTTAGCATCTTAAAGAATGGTCTCTGTGCTGTGGATGAAAATTGCTGATTTGTTACAAATGGATTTTGGTTCATCTGGAAGGGCTGTACATTCGCAGCTCTGGGTGGTTGATACCGCAATCCTTGGTTGGTAAAGAGGGCTGGATTTCTCCATTGAAATGGTTGCGAATTCAGGCGATCTTGCTGTAATCGCATGGGCCCTGGTGGCTGTGGAGACAACTTTGGGTTGGTATTTGCTCCGAATGCAGATGGTTGGTCGTAGCCTCTTTGTAAATAACGGATGTTATTTTCTTCTTGTATATATTGCATCGCTGTTGCCAAAGTTGGTGGCCTCATTGCCCTTATGGTAGATCCCATTGGTTCCCTAAGTCCTGCTAGGAACGAGGTTAAGGCTTGTTGACGGAAAAAATCGAGTTTGCTTGCCCTTATTTCTGCACTTTCATTATGCATATCTACGTAGTTCATAATGGTGTTAAGAAGCCCCATAATTTTTTCGTAAAATTGGCTGGCATCTTCCTGGCACCCTTGCTTCATATTGACCAGATCTCTAGTGAGCGAATTCTTATTTCGTTGATCACCGAAATTCTGAATCAAAGTTTCTTTTATTATGTCCCAACTAGTGCACCCATATATCGAAACTTTTTTTTTTCGCTCTTCCGGTAAGTTTACTGACGATGCCAATAGTTAAAAATTTGTTCAGGATTGATTTTGGATGTTCTGCGTCATAGTAGTGGTTTAATAAGATTGTTTATACCTTAATAAACTCATACAGTCCATTTGGGTTTCTGTCGTAGGCTGGTAATAAGTTCAGTTGTTTTATGTCGAATGCTGGTGGTGCCATACTTTCTGATATGTTTGAAATATTTAAACTATTGAATAGGTTACTTTGTTCTTGTTCTTCTCTACTAATATTGAATTCTATTATGCTAGGTGTATCTATATAATCTAGCCCTGTATCGGTGACAGTATGATCTGTGTCGGATTCAGAGGAGTCTGTCTTGAAATGTACGTAAAACGATAATTAATGCTTACAGGATCAAGATTATGCTGTACTGCATTTCCTTGGCCTTGTTGTATATGAATGTGGCGAAATGAAAAAAAAATCAACACTCGCAAGCTTCTGGAGAACGTTAATGTTTCCCGTGGGCTCCTGGTTCTTTCTGGACTCTTCTACAATCCTACAATTAAGTTTTAGTTTCCGAAAAATCACTTTTTAAAAACTCAGAATTTATTTAACACTTTATCAAATTCACAATTAAAGATTTTTCAATTAATTTAATTTATTACAGACTAATTTTATATTGGATTATAATCGATTTAAATAGTAAATTTATTGCTGAATTACGTCTGGTTGTTGGAGTCCAATTCTGCTGATTCCGCAGGGTCGTCATACTGTAAAAGCCGGCTTCACAGATGCGTATACGAACATTCGACAATAGGGATGTGGACTATTTTTGGGAAAGTGTTTAAAACCATGCATAAGTACCAAATATAGCCTAAACTACTTGTTATTATTTTTTTACTACAACTAATAGCTTTAAAATAAGTTATTTAAAATTCTATTTCAAATTTCGTGCCAAAACGAGGATATCTGTGAAACGCCCGCTGTGACGTCACTTGCTCCTTAACATTGTCGAAGTTGTATGTAATAGAAAGTTATTTCGTAGTTTTGTGTTAATAAGATGGATTCTACATTTTATACACATAAAGTTTAAAGTAAAAACAGTAATAATATTATCCAAATATCAACAAACACCATATTACTTGACAGCGAAAATTCTTGTTTGGAAACAAGTGACGTCACACATTTTGTTTGGTGTTCATTGTCACGTGACTTGAGAGTGAAATATTTAATTACATTTTATTAAATAAAAAATTAATCCCCTGTTTATTGAAGAAAATATTGTGTTTTTTATTATTTTTATTATAGAAACTAACTTTTCGTGGTAAAATTTTATACTTATTTGAGTACAGTCCACATCCCTATTGTATGAATATTTGGAACAAATAATCGTGTGCGATTATTTTCTTTTGTCTACCATCCACACATGTTACTTTAAAAAGCGAATAATTGTATTCGAATAAAAATACGGAATATATTCGAATCCGGAGATCCTACTTGTTTATATGAATTGGATGACGTTTTATCTTTAAAAGCAAATTGAAACAACTTTAACCATACAAGGTATATTGCAATATTTCTATTCCTATGGTCAGGATGGTGGGGATCCAAAAGGCACGGGGTTTAGATTGATAGCCTTTAAAAAACTTCATAACTGCTTCATTTGTCCACTCCATGTCAACTATCACTTTTTCACACTATTTTTAGCAATTCTATTACAATTTACAATACGAAACTAATCGAACCTAAAAAATGTGTTAACATTTAAGACGAAAGTGTGGACAGTAGTGCGAACACGGACAATACGAATATTCGGGTGCTTTGATGTGTATCAAGTACCGACGCAAGACGGAATAAAACATTCATGTTCGGAGAAATATGCTGAATATTCGCCAACGAACACAAATATTGTATCCACATATGCGATATTTTCCGCAAACATCGATTATATTCTTTGAAAAACAACGCAAGTGTGGAGCCGGAACACGCACAGTCGCACATTGTATTATTAAAATATCTACCTGATTTAGACTGAGGCGCAAAATGTACATATATACTCTATTTAAAAACTAGGTGGAGCGATTTGAATTTGAGGTGGCAACACTCGCGTTTGTTTATTGGTTAATTTGGAGTCAAGTTCACACTATAAAAATTTGCCACTTACATTTATAGGACATTTATAGGTTATGTTTTAAAAGTGTGAAATATTTATAGTAGTGACTTTTGTTAATTGATTTCTTTTTTTAATATAGGTAATTATTGTAAGTTTACTTTGTGACCATAAACATTTATTTTCAATTTTATTTAAATGAAAGAAATGTATTTAAATTTGCCGCCTTGTAAATTTTCTAGCAACTTTTTTGGCTGTAAGTCTGGCTTTTCAAATCACTCCTCCTAGTTTTTAAATGGAGTATAGCATCATTGTAGTCGCCCCAATATATAGTAGGGTGTCCGTTATTTCCCAAATTGGGTTTTATTCTCCAAACGCCCCTCAAATTTTTAGGTTGTGACCTAACAAAAATTATCAGACCGAAATCAGCCCTTAATTAACCCGTGCCTAAATCATAGTACATTTCCCATTTAAATACCATGGGATTTTTGCACTTTTTGCTGTTAATTCTTTTTCGCGAAAACAAATGTTGGTAAAAGTACTGTAATGCGACTCCGGCTCTGTCCTGGTTGGCCAAATGGGCGAGTCCGACCGGCGGGCGACGCCGTGGAATGTTCTATTGGACCATATCGAGAATTCCACATACGACTGGAAAGATCTCTGCCCTTACGCGAAGTGATCTAGGTGTTTCTCGATCACTCGATGCGCATATAAATAGACTTTACATTCGAAATATAGTTAGTTGAGTTTTTGAGTTGAATATAAGTAAATAAGTGTTTATATAAATAAATGTTCAGTGTTCATATAAATTAGTATATTGTAAATAAATTGTGTTATAACATAAATTAAGTGTATTAGTTGTATAAATAAATTAAATAATAAACTGTGAAAATAAATAAACGTTACATTGGTGTCAGAAGTGGGATAGTGTAAATAAATAGTGTAGAAAAATGTCGAAAAAACTTTGTGATTTAAAAGTGGCAGACTTGCGTCGGGAACTTGAAGACCGTGAATTGGACACTACAGGAAAGAAGTCGGAGTTGGTGGAGCGACTTAGACAAGCGATAGTTGATCAAGGATTAGACCCGGAGGAGTTTTTATTTGCTGACGATACTTCATCATTGATGTCTTCTATAAAAAATATTTCTACTGAAATATCTTCTGAAATTTCTTCTCTGAAAAATGACATTTCTTCTTTGGAAAATAAAGTTTCTTCTGAAATTTCATCTTTGGATACTAAAGTTGCTTCTTTAGAGAATAAAGTCTCTTCCGAGATTTCATCCATGGAAAATAGAGTGTCATCAGATATGTCTTCTCTAAAGAACGAGATGACTTCATTCGAGGAGAAAATAAAAGAGATTGAACGAAAAATGGAAGAAATGGGAAAGGGAGAAAGGATTAGTGTGGAAGAATCAAAAGAGAAAAATGATGAAGAAAAGACAAGCTGTAAAGTGGAACAAAAACCAAAACTGGAAAGCAGTGAAAGTTCGGTCCGGATTAAAGCCCCAACCTTTGATGGAAAAATGTCATGGGAAAATTACCTTAAACAGTTTGAAACAGCTGCACGAGCGAACGGATGGTCAGAAAAAGAAAAGGCTGTAAATCTCACGATCGCTCTTAGAGGAGATGCTTGCGACGTTCTTCAGACTATACCGGTGGAAGAGACGGATGACTTTGAACAACTTAAGAAGAGATTAAACATGCGATATGGTCATGAACATCTGGAGAATTTGCACCGGTCACAGTTGAAGATACGAAAACAGAAGCGAGAAGAGACCCTTCAGGAATATGAAGTAGATATTGCCAGATTGGTCAGATTTGCCTATCCTGCAGCTGATGAAGGAATGATAGAATGTTTAGCAGTAGAAGCATTTCTTGATGGGCTCCGTGATCCTGAAATGAACAAGACTCTTCGTTTAGCCCGTCACAAAACTTGTCCGCTGCGCTTGAGTATGAAGCGGCTTCGAAGGCTTGTGGGGGATACAGTAAAGTAAGGTCTGTAAAAGACGAAGAAGACGAAAATAAATTGGACCAATTAGTTAACATGATGAAGAACTTTGCTGAAAACAAAAAGAAGAGGCCCCGCGTGTGTTACAATTGTGGCGAAATGGGACACTTCATCAAATCATGTAAACGTCCAGTGGCCAATGCAAATCGAGAAACAACTCCACAGGAAAACTAGAACGGGTCGGCCTAGAGGGGGCAGCTTCGACCCGTAACCTTTTAAAAGACCCTCTCATACTCATAGCCTCTCTGAAATGTCGCAATGACAGTGTATATGTAGATGGTGAAGTAAATGGTAAAAAGTATACACTGTTGATAGATACTGGAGCGACCAGGACCATTATACGACCAACAACTATAAGTAGCAGCAAGAAACTTCTACCAACAAGGCTACGGCTGCGGACCGCCACAGGTGAAAGAGCTAACATCCATGGGGAAGTCCAAGTTCAAATAGGAATCGGTACAGAAAAGTTCACGCATACTGTCATTGTCGCTGATATCGAGGAAGATGTGATATTAGGAATGGACGTAATGAACTTACATGGTTTCCAGCTGGATTTCAAAAACAGAGTTATTAAAGTTGGTGCCGAAGAAGTATTCCTTCATCCGTATGAGGACAGAACCGTGCCAGCAGCTATAGAGGAGGATACTGTGATACCTGGTAGAAGTGAAACTATCATAGTGGCACGTCTTCAAGGAACTGTTGATGAAGGAACACCTGCCATGATGGAACCTTTGAACCATGATGAAGACGTCGGTCGAGGAATTTTGATCGGAAAAGGATTAGTCACTTCTGCTAGAGAAATTCCGGTACGAATTATAAACATCAATGATCACCCTATTACAATCAAGAAAGATACCAGAATTGGAACCTGTGTACCAGTATCGTCCATAATTCGTCAGACGGTCACTTCCGATAATTCCAACGACAAGTTCGAACACATGGTGGCAGTTGCTGGCCCATCTCTGAATCGAATAGAGAAAAGAAGAGTAAAAGACTTTCTTCATCGATATCGGAACATTTTTGTGCCAAAAGGAGGTAAGACAGGAAGAACCTCTGCTGTGAAGCATAAAATTGACACAGGGGATGCCAAGCCAATTCGTCAAACAGCTAGAAGACTACCGCAGGCAAAGAGAGAGGAAGCTGAAAGGATTGTTCGAGAAATGGAGGAAGACGGGGTGATAGAACCTTCTACCAGCCCATGGGTCTCTCCGGTAGTCTTGGTTAAGAAAAAGGATGGAACTACGAGGTTCTGTGTAGACTACCGTCAGTTGAACAATGTTACCAAGAAGGACAGTTATCCTCTGCCTCGAATCGACGACACCTTGGACACTTTGGCTGGAAGTAAATTATTCTCTACCTTAGACTTAAAATCTGGCTACTGGCAGGTAGAAATGGACCCAGTAGACAAGGAAAAGACAGCCTTTACCACCGGTTCCGGACTATGGCAATTTAATGTTATGCCATTCGGACTATGTAATGCTCCTGCGACATTTGAAAGGCTTATGGAAAATGTATTGAGAGGGTTATCTTGGAAGACATGTCTGGTCTATTTAGACGACATCATAGTCTTGGGAGAGACATTTGAAGATCATCTAAAGAACTTAGACGATGTTTTAAAAAGACTTCAAGCTGCCCAACTGATGTTGAACCCCAAGAAATGTCAGTTATTCCAAAATAAAGTTAAGTACCTGGGTCATGTTGTCAGCAAGGAAGGCGTGGCTGTAGATAACGACAAAGTTGCTTCCATCAAGCATTGGCCACAACCAACCGATAAACATCAAATAAGAAGTTTTCTTGGGCTATGCACGTACTATCGAAGGTTCATAAGGAAGTTTGCAGATATTGCTAAGCCATTAACACGACTTACTGAAGAAGCAAGAGAATTCTGCTGGGATGACCACTGTCAAACGGCCTTTGAAACTCTAAAGAAGCATTTAACAACAGCACCGATACTGGGCTACCCACAACCAGAGGGGCAATTTATTTTAGATACCGACGCCAGTAATGTAGGAATTGGAGGAGTTCTTTCTCAGATTCAAGATGGGCAAGAAAGGGTTCTGGGATATTTTAGTAAAGTGCTCTCTAAACCTGAGCGGAATTACTGCGTTACGAGAAGAGAACTTCTGGCAGTTGTGAAGTCCGTGGAACACTTCTATCAATACCTTTATGGAAGAAAATTTTTAATCCGGACCGATCATGCAGCCCTTAAATGGTTAATGCAATTCAAGCACCCTGAAGGTCAAATTGCCAGGTGGATCGAACGGTTACAAGAGTACGACTTTAGGATCGAACATCGAGCTGGAGTAAGCCATAGAAACGCCGATTCTCTTTCCAGAAGACCGTGCCCAGCAGATTGCTCCCATTGCAACAAGACAGAATCCAAAGAAACTGCTTTACTACGAATAACTGTAGTTAACGATTACTGGGCACCGACTAAAATTAGAGAGGAACAAGAAAATGATCCTGTTTTAAAGAAAATGCGCCAATGGAAGAGAGAAGATCGACGACCTACTTGGCAAGAAGTATCAAAATTCTGTCCAGTACTTAAATCCTATTGGGCTCAGTGGAACTCTTTCATCCTGGAAGAAGACTTATTGAAACGAGTACTCGAGAATGATGATGGTTCAGAAATCAGAAAGCAGTTAGTTATTCCAAAGACTAGAGTGGCTGAAGTACTCCGACAGTTACATGACAGTCCATCAGGAGGTCATCTCGGTGTTAAGAAAACCCTTCAACGAGTACGGGAGAGGTTTTATTGGATGAATAGTTCCGATGATGTGAAGAGCTGGTGTAAGAAGTGTACCATCTGTGCTGCGAGCAATGGACCGCAGCGAAAAAGGAAAGCTCCCATGAAACAATACAACGTCGGTAGCCCATTCGAGAGGATTGCTTTAGACATTGCTGGACCATTTCCGACGACTGAGAATGGAAATAAGTACATGTTGGTGGTTACGGATTATTTCACAAAGTGGGTAGAAGTCTACGCCATTCCAAATCAAGAGGCCACAACTGTTGCAGATGTCCTAATAAGAGAATTTATCAGTCGATTTGGAGTACCCTTGGAGATTCATAGTGACCAAGGTAGAAATTTCGAAAGCCAGCTTTTCCAAGGAATTCGCGATACTCTGGGAATGAAGAAAACAAGAACTACAGCATTACATCCACAATCAGATGGAATGGTAGAAAGAATGAATAAGACCATTGGAAAATATCTGTCAAAAGTAGTGTCCAACCACCAGCGGGACTGGGATCAATACCTTTCGCTCTTCGCGATGGCTTACCGATCCGCAGTCAATGAAACAACAGGCCACACACCAGCAAAGGTCTTGTTCGGACGAGAGATGAGGCTACCATGCGACCTTGAGTTTGGATGCCGACCTGGAGAAGATATAGCTGGAGAAGATTATGTGATCCAGTTACGAAGGAAAATGGACGATATGCATGAACTGGTTCGCTCACATCTTCAAATTGCCAGTGATAGAATGAAGAAACGGTATGATACTCAAGCCACGGAAGGATGTTTCGAAGAAGGAGACAAAGTCTGGCTTCATAACCCAAGAAGACAGAAGGGTTACTCGCCGAAGCTACAAACGTCTTGGGAAGGTCCATACATCGTTAAGAAAAGAATCAATGATGTCATATACCGAATAAGTAAGATCCCAAACGGAAAACCGAAAGTGGTACATGGAAACCGGCTGGCACCGTTTGAAGGAGATCATAACCAAGAAGAAGATGTAAATCGACTCCAAGAGACTCATGATCTTGCCTTCGATGAGTTTATGGGTGCTTATGGGGGTACCGGGAAAGCAAGATTTGGCGTAACCATTGAGAAACATCAAGACCTGTTCACGCTTCCAGACGACTGCTCGTTGGTCCATAATATACCTGCCAGTATTAGCGATGCCCGAGGATTAGCGTCCGTTTTCCGAAAGAAGTTTGGTCGACTATCAGAACTGCAAAGCCAATTGCCAGCCCCCGGAAAAGCTTTGAGACTCCAAGATGGATCACGTTACCTCTTCTATCTAGTGACAAAGAACACCTATCACGACCGACCCACTTATCAAGATGTATGGTAATCTTTACTTAGCCTGAGGGAACACGTACTGGAGTCCAATATACAGAATATAGCAATGCCAAAGATCGAGTGTAAGGAGTTAGACTGGAGGGTCATTCGAAACATGGTGGAAGTAATCTTTCAAGATACCGGAGTCCAAGTATTGGTTTGCAGCCATTCGCCCAGTGTCCAGTTTACAACGAAGACCGTCCCCTGTTTTTTTTATACAACTGGAAATTGTAGAAGAGGGTCCGACTGCAGATACAATCACTCCCATCCAGCTCTAGTTCCAGGAGGAACTATCTCTTAAGGAGGGGGCAATGTAATGCGACTCCGGCTCTGTCCTGGTTGGCCAAATGGGCGAGTCCGACCGGCGGGCGACGCCGTGGAATGTTCTATTGGACCATATCGAGAATTCCACATACGACTGGAAAGATCTCTGCCCTTACGCGAAGTGATCTAGGTGTTTCTCGATCACTCGATGCGCATATAAATAGACTTTACATTCGAAATATAGTTAGTTGAGTTTTTGAGTTGAATATAAGTAAATAAGTGTTTATATAAATAAATGTTCAGTGTTCATATAAATTAGTATATTGTAAATAAATTGTGTTATAACATAAATTAAGTGTATTAGTTGTATAAATAAATTAAATAATAAACTGTGAAAATAAATAAACGTTACAGTACTTAAATAAGTATTTCTTGTAGGAAATTTAACGCTCTACAAAAAAGATCTAAATGATTTTTTCGATAAAATTTGCCGTTGGAAAGTTATTCAACGATAAAGTTGTTATCAGACTTAACGTCATCTTTTTTTTTATTTTCACCATATTTTTTATTTATATCAAACTAAATACATACAAATAGGTAATAAAATGAACCAATACAAAATTTGGATACAAAAATCACAATATTTATAGTACGTTTTCTCAGGTTGCTCACAGATGGCGTTAGATTACAGAACGAATAAATTTAAAACGTGATTTCGTTTAGCTTTTTGTGTAATTGCCTCAAATTTATTAATTTTAAAAAAGAAAATTTTTAAAACAGGTATTTATATATAAGTAGATACGTTAATATATTAATATAATTGGAGTTACTCCATAATTTTAGTAAAAACAAAAAGCGATAGTAAATAAAAAACAGGAAAATGATGAATTTAAATATGAATACAAATTTATCGTTGAATAACTTTTAAACGGCAAATTTTATCAAAAAAATTATTTAAATCTTTTTTGTAGAGCGTTAAATTTCCTACAAGAAATAGTCATTTAAGTATTTTTTGGTACATTTTTTTCAGTGAAAAAAAATTAACGACAAAAAATACAAAAATCCTATGGTATTTAAATGGGAAATGTAGTATGATTCAGGCACGGGTTAATGTGAATATTAAGGGCTGGTTTTGGTCTGATAATTTTTGTTAGGTCATAACCTAAAAATTTGAGGGGCATTTGGAGAACAAAACCCAATTTGGGAAATAACGGACACCCTATCTGGATCTCTGGATCTGGAAATTTGGGGAGGGGCGAGCTAGTGCTTAGCCAGCATTGAGGCCACATATGACCCATTCTGCATCCTCCCGTATTGTAGGGATATCCTCACCTCAGGCTGTCACCAGGCCTAGTGATTTAAAATAGGTGATGAGGCTCCCGAGGGGGATCTCCCTGACATCGGCTGGTGTAAGCCAATACTCGCCCAACACGGATCCTCTGATTTCAGAAAAAGCAGAGCAGTCATACATAATGTGTTCTACTGTTTCCTCTTCTTGTTCGCAGACTCTGCATAGCGGCGATTCTGTTAATTTCATCCTAAAGAGATGTTGTCGCAATTGGCAGTGACCTGTCAAGATTCCCACAGCTGTTCGGAGATTTTGTCTGGTCAATGCCTTAAATTTTTTTGCTGTTTCCTCGCCAGGATGAGGTAATAACTGTCTGGCCACTCTACAGTTCGTAGTTTCATCCCAGCACTGTCTACCAATAACGGACACCCTAATATATAGCTACTGTAATAGTTATCATCAAAAATCTACAAAATGGAATAGGTATTTTGTATTTTCTCATTTATGGCTGGTCAAATTTATTTGTTATAAAAGTTGTTAAACTGTAATACCGGTATATAGACATAGAAAATTTGTAAATGTTTTTATTGTTTGCTTTCATTTAATTATTATTATTTTGTAAATACGTTCATCATATCTAAATATATATTTTTGAATTGAGCATTTCTTTTTTTTTGTAAAAGTACTAAGGTTTGATGATTTGATGACGTAACCGTCCAGAACGCTGAAATTCTACACAATTGTTACTTTATTTATGGACAGCCTAAGTCTGACGTCACAGCGATGGGCGGATCTTTTTTTGGCTTCAAACAAACCCGTTGTCAATGTTAAATCCTCATAAGGAATTTTTCTTTTAGTGTTTTTGTGAATATTGTGATAAAATAAGACTTTTCAGTTGGATATATTGTTAAATGAACTTGTTATTTAAGTGTTTTTTAATCGTTTTTGCCCAGGTGAGTTAATGTAACGTATTAATTCTGCTTTAAACTTGTTTGAGGTTATGTCTGTTTAAGTTACCTTTTTGTTTGTTTTATTTTCAGATCCATTTGTTGTTAAGAAAATAGTGGCTTTTAAACATGTTCTAAAACTTTCTTGCA
The DNA here is from genome assembly GCA_964028335.1 of Altica lythri. Classification (NCBI taxonomy): domain Eukaryota; kingdom Metazoa; phylum Arthropoda; class Insecta; order Coleoptera; family Chrysomelidae; genus Altica; species Altica lythri. The sequence goes on along the minus strand of OZ034806.1, from coordinate 4,051,861 downwards.
TCAATGCTTTTATAGATGACAACAAAATTATAAAAAAAGGTTGAAAACGCCTTAGAATCCAGTCATGTAAAAAAAGTGGACTTTGACTCTGATTTTCAGATTATCCATGGTACAATAAGACACATGAGATTATCAGAGGAGAAATATTTGCCAGTATGAAAGACAAAAGTTACAAGGTATCTATGACTGCCAGCCACTTTGGAGCTATAATTGCAGCGTGTAGGAGAAACAGATTCTTCAACACACTTCTAGGTGAGTAACAAATCATATATCTATTACATACAGTTGAGTCCGTGATTCTTTACCCGTGCGTCACTAATACCTGGCGAGATAAAACACATACTTTTAATCTAGCGTCATTGTCTTCCACGCATGAAACTAAAATCAAAACAGCTACCGCATGTTATTAAGTTGCGATTTCCGACTTACTTCGTATGCTTTAAATGATTACGCACGGGTAAAGAACCACGGACTCAACTGTAGTTTTGTCATAGATGTTATAAATAATTCGATAATTGCTCCTCTGTTTAATTTTTCAAAAACGGTATTTTATATAGCATTCTCTTACTTTAGTTAAATTTGACATACATTTTTTATTATATTTAATTCATTATTTTTCTAGGTGAATACAATTTGAATGGTATCAAAGCAATCCAGTGGGGTAGAACTCAAGAAAAAGATGCTCTAGATCATTTGACGCAGGTTTATGATTTAAATATTCGGCCAACTGGAGTATGGCTAACAAATTCAGGACTTCTTGGTGCTAGCCCTGATGGAATAATTGATGAAGAAGAAGTTATTGTAAAAGTAAAATGCCCATATTCCTTTAGAAATGATCATTTGTCCGAAAAATTGAAGAATTATAATAAATATATAATTTTTTATGACGATAAGGGTAACATGTTCTTAAATACAAATCACAATATTATCACCAAATTCAAGGAGCTTTACATATTTTAAAAAATAAAAAATGTTACTTATGTATTCATACATTGAAAGAAGACTGTAGACTTTGATGAATCATGGAAAGAAACCATTTCACTCTTGGAAAATTTCTAAATAAAACATTACTTATCAAAGTTGTTAGAAAATTGAATTTAAGAAAATTGTAAAATTGCTAAGATAATTAGTATAAAATTTAGATAGAGCGTTTATCAATGTGACTTTAGATTATTCTACAGTGTTAGCAGATATTTAATATTTACCTTGTGCACCATTATTATGTTCTTATGTTTTTCTTCCATAGATTTTATATCAATTGTTTTAGTAACAATAATTACTTGGCATTAAATATTTTGTCATTTAATGAGAAAGGGTTTAGAGTCAAAAAATACCGTAATTAAAATCAATTTAATAATCTTAAAATGTAGCCTATATGAATGTAAAAATTACTAAATTGATAAAAATTTTAAAACTTTTACTGTATATGTGCAATGCTATTTTGTCAATAAAGATTTTTTTAAACAAACTGTTTTAAATTGGTGTATTGAATGTACTATAGTTGTTTTTCTGTAGATGTTACACAAAACTTGTAAGTAAAATAAACTAAAACAATGCTTCTGGTTTAATATTTTTTAATGATTGTAAAAACTGTACTGTAGGCAATATATTGCTTAAATAAAATATATTTGTAACTCCAAATTATATTTCGTCCTTCAATAATACTCCTCAACTTCTTTAATTGGGGGATATTGAAAGTTTGTGAGGGCTGCACACAATTGAAAAATAATTGAAATTTGTAATATATAATATGATGGAACTTGCTGCAGAATATTATAACACTCAGCCAGAAGGTTTTTTACAGTTCGCTTCCTAAAAAAAGTGGTTAATTAGACTAATGGATTTTCTGCAACAAAATTCATACCTTTTTTCTGGTGATTTTACATTAAACTTCTTCTGAACATTGAAATTAAATAAAGTTGGTCCATTCTTCATTTAAGAAGTGATAATCACACACAAATTCACTTGGATCTCTATCTTTTCTTCTGTAAATAAATAAATTTAAAACATAAATCTTTTAAAGCGAATGTTAGCATTTTTTTACCTTATGAGAGAAATCCATCTATTCCTCTAGGTCTTATTTTTTAGGAACCGAAAAAACTTACATGGTCGCTTTAAACTGTAATGTTTAGAGTCCGGAACAAAGCACATACCCATTGAAGCAGTATTAGATCTTAAAAGCCTAAAAACTAATGTATTTATACTAAACAAGTCAACAAAAATTAAATAGACATAACCTCAAAAAGTTTTAAAGCAGAATTAATACGTTACATTAACTCACCTGGGCAAAAACGAATAAAAAACACTTAAATAGCAAGTTCCTTTAACAATATATCCAACTGAAAAATTCCTTATGAGGATTTAACATTGACAACGGGTTTGTTTGAAGCCAAAAAAAGATCCGCCCATCGCTGTGACGTCACGACTTAGGCAGTCTATTGTCACAAACAGTATTGTTTTAATGAAGACGTGACAACAGTGCATTTACAACTGACAATAAGATTAAATGTACAGAGCGAAATTCATCACCCTAAAATATTTTAGTGATGTATATATAAAAATATAGAAATTCAAATTATAGTATAAATTATGTAAATATTAATGAATTGATAAATGAACGTACCTGATTTGTCACATTGTCATTTCACACTCAAGGATAATGTGTAAACAGTAAACAATTCAAAAACTCAAGTTAATTTAAAAAAAAACTCGTTAAAAACATAATTAAAAACAATGGCGTCGTGTACAGATGATTGTGTAGAGATGAAAAACGCATTAACTGATTTAGGATATCCAGGTATCGAGTATATGTGCGATGAAGAAATTGCACAAATATTCCTGCCTTCGAACCGTTGTTTTTTGGTGTCATGGGCATTAAAATTACTCGATATACCAATTTTTGAAGAGGACAAGAATGAGGAACACCTAGGTCAATATTTGCAAGATTACGGATTCTGTTTAGAAAATGAAAAAGAAAGTTTTATGAATAATTCGCTTGATATAAAAGAACAGGTAAGTTTAAGCAGGGTTTGTTCAAATATTTGAAAATATCTATCAAATATAGTATAACTAGCTGGCCTGGTGGACTTCGTACCGCATAAAATTGATGTCTTTTTTGGTTTTTTCAAATTTTTACGATTTTATTTTGTTTTCAATTATTTTTTTTTTGATGTTATCTTGTTTTTATCATATTTTCTATTATAGTAAGTTATCAGGTGTATACTATTTTTTGATTATATTTTGTAATTTATCGATTAAATATATTAGGTAGCAACTGCGACACCTTACGTCATATTATTTAATTTAGCAAGAATTTGTTGAAAAATGTGAGATATAAACTGCGCCACCTTCCGGTGGCGTCATAAACCTTAAGTAAGAATTGGTCGTTTAAATATATGTGATATTAACTGCTCCACCTTACGGTGGTGCCATAGTACTTTATTAAGTCGTAATTGCTAGTTTAAATATATAAGATATTAACTGCGTCACCTTACGGTGGCCTACTAGGGTTGGAACTTCATTACTGAACCGCTAGATGGCATTGAAGAAGCTAGTTTCTGAGACTTTTTGACAAACAATTTTTTTAAGTTTTCGTAAAAAATAAAAAATATTTTTTTTTTAATAAAAAGTATCCTATGTTACTTCTAATACCTCGAAGAATATGTGTACAAATTTTCATGATGATCGGTTGAGTAGTTTTCATGTGAAAGCGTAACAAACAAACTTACATTCACATTTATAATATTAGTAGGGATTAAGGCTTTTAACTATTTTAGCTTAAAATATTTCAACGAATTTTTTATTTCATAAACGAAATGAAAAAGCCCACTAAAGTAGTTCCTGTATTATTAACTCTCGAAGATTTACAAAATAATTTAAAAACTGATAATTTAAATTTGTTTCCACATTTGGGACCAATAAGAGTTTTGGAGGAAGAAGAATCAAATGTTGAAACACAGCATTTGGATACGGTCGATAAAAATCTACATTCTGAAAGTGATTATAAGAAAGTTGATGATGACACTTCTTCAGAAATGTTAAATAATTTAGAGAGAAATTTAAAGTACTTGCAAGATTCCAAAATTTTCGAAAATAAAGCAGAGGTCACTAGTGTAGAAACTGGAGAAGACAATGGCAGGATTTTCAAACAATGTGCTGAAAATTTAAAAAAGATATCACAGGTAAGTATACAAAATAAAGAATATACACTGTTAGTCAGGGAGCAAAGGGGGGTTCCGTGGCCGATTGAGGTCCTTACAAGCAGCAAAGTTTTTTAAATGTATTTTGACTACTCGCTGAATCCGAATATTCAACCTGCTTTTTGACCTGTTGACTTGGAAATTTGTTATTAACAATTTAATTGTTTAAATAATTATAACTAACAAACTAATTAAAACACATTTTTTTTCCAAATTGTTTTTTGTTCCTTATAAAAAAACCAACAAAATGAGCTTTGAAAAATTAAAATCGGTTAATTAGAAGCCGAGATACTGTAAATAGAGTGCAAAAACATTGCAAAATAACGAATCAGGCTTGCGCTGCCTCTGTTTTTTACTTATATCTCGGCTTCTAATGAACGGATTTTAATTTTTCAAAGCTTATTTTAAAGGGAATGAAAGTGGCTTCTAGTTTTTTACTTTAAAAAAAAAGTTGTTACCACCAATTATATGTAGATGAATTTAAAGACAAAAATTGTTGTTAAAATTTTGTTTATAAACATATTTTGTTTCTCTACTCCATAAACTTCGATATTTAATTTATTTGAAGTTATTCTGCATCTCAAGAGCAACATTTTAAGCTTTGGTAAGTGTAAGTACGTCGATTTTTCTTTAAGATATACAACTTTAAAGGGACCTTGCGCGCACTTCAACTTTCGCGAACTGTAGCGCTCGAGGCCGCTTGCAGATTTTCACTTATAATTTCTTTAAAATACTCAATAATTTGTTTTTTTACATTTAGGACAATTTATTGCAACGTTACTAAGTAAATATTCTGAAATACAAATTAATCTGTAACATATTTTTTTAATTATTAGTTATTTGGCATTTATTACTTTTACGGCAATTACAAAATATACAACATTCTATACCCGATTCAAAGCATATACAACTTTTTGAGTAAGTGCTATGGGTACAACTAGGTACTAATTCACACACTGGAGGCAATAGCTGCTCTTCTTTTTGAGTTAGAAGAAATTGACCAATTTCTTTCCATACAAATTTTACATATATTATTTATTACATGAAAATGTACCATTTTTAGACTTTACGGATGCAAGTTGGTACTGGTAAAAGTACAAAAAATATCCCGATACATTCAATAGCTTCAAATCTTGGCGAAACATTATGTTCCACTCTACCAGCTTTACACCACTTAACTGGAGCTGATTACACAAGTAAAGTTGGAAGTTTGTGGAGTAGAGAAACAAAATATGTTTATAAACAAATATCTCCCAAAATTTTAACAACAATTTTTGTCTTTAAATTCATATACATATAATTGGTAGTAACAATTTTTTTTTACAAAGTAAAAAACTAGAAGCCACTTTCATTCCCTTTAAAATAAGCTTTGAAAAATTAAAATCCGTCATTAGAAGCCGAGATATAAGTAAAAAAGAGACAGCGCAAGCCTGATTCGTTATTTTGCAATGTTTTTGTACTATATTTACAGTATCTCGGCTTCTAATTAACCGATTTTAATTTTTCAAAGCTTATTTTGTTGTTTTTTTATAAGGAACAAAAAACAATTTAGAAAAAAAAAAGTATTTTAATTAGTTTGTTAGTTATAATTATTTAAACAATTAAATTGTTAATAACAAATTTCCAAGGCAACTGGTCAAAAAGCAGGTTGAATATTCGGATTCAGCGAGTCAAAATACATTTAAAAAACTTTGCTGCTTGTAAGGACCTCAATCGGCCACGGAACCCCCCTTTGCTCCCTGACTATGTGGGCCGAAATAAAGGCGTAAATTATCCGTTCCATCCGGGGGAACACCCCGGATGGAACGGATAATTCCTTTCGATTAATTAGTGAAGGAATTGTAATAAAAAAATAATTCTTTTAAGTTATAAAATAATAATTCTTTTATTATTAACAAATATAATCTAACATAAACTTAATTAGTATTACTTTTTTTTTCTACAGTATTTTCTTTTTAATGTACATTTTCTTTTTAATTTAAATTAGTGTCTTTTTGATTGTACTTTTATTCATGTAGGGTTTCCTATTTACATAAAGATCTATCCATCTATGAGAGACAGAGAGAGAGACAGACAGACAGAGAAACATGCGCACGCCGCACGGCTTACAAGTGTTATGTCGTGACAACTTTTCGTCTGAATTTTTTCCGTCTAGTGGGTCTAGTCTCCTTCGCAACGCGCGATAAGGAACTACGTTCCAATAACTCTTTTGTTTTTTTAACGATTTAATTTCTTTTTGCATGGCTAATAGCCTAACATGTCCTCAACATGACTCCTAATTTGGAAGCAAAAATAACGACTGATAAAAAAAATTATGTAACGGTGCTTTTGAGCTCATTACAAATGAAAAATGTATTAGCTAAAATTGAACTGATATGCTCTTTTGGTAGGTTAACTATCCAGAACACTTTATTAAACAGAAAAATTTTCAAAATTACCGGATCATTTTTTATTTTAATAATGTTCAGAACATGTCTTTGCCATAAAATTTTAAAAAATCCCGAATTTGTAAAATATCATTTTTTACTTAAATTAGGAAATCTTATTCGACTACTTTTCTAATGTGTTCACCAGAACAAAACCCTCTTAATACTAAATTACATATTTTTCATCGTTTTTGCCTGATATTAGCAGTAATTTTATGTTAGTAAGTTATGAATTTATTTGTCATTCATCTATACTAATATTAGTAATATTATAAAGAGGAAAGGTTTGATTTTTTGTTTGTTTGTTTGTTTGAAATGAATAGGCTCCGAAACTACTGGACCGATTTCAAAAATTCTTTCACCGTTGGCAAGCTACACTATTCCCGAGTGACATAGGCTATGTTTCATTTTTAAAAACATTAGTGATCCTTACTAAAATGCCATTAATGTAACCAAAAATGACCTTAAAATTCTTACATTGCGTGCGCTGAGAATACTATTGATTATAGAATAAAATAATGTACTACGATTTTAAAGAATATATAAATATCTACAAAAAATGCCGCGACAGCATATGTCTAACTGTTATAATTACGTCACAATAACTATTTTTTAATTTTTTAAAAGTTTTTATCTTGGCATTAATCCTTATCAAAATAACTTATTTCATAATCACGAATTTAGCATGTGCAATGGGACGAGGCTCTTTATAAAGGAATTAAAGGGCAATTAAGTTGTAGCAACCATTATAAATGAACCACCAGCTGGTCAACTACCTCATATACTGAGGATACCGATGATCCCAACTGATCTACCAAATCCATTTAAACCGCTTCAATTTCCTATCAAAACATCTTTTGCTTTTACTAATAATAACTCTCAAGGTCAAACCTTCCAATTAGTAGGGATTGGTTTTCCTCATGGCCAACCGCCTAAGGCGGGTCGGAGCTCCTGAAAATCAATTTATTTTGCTGCCAGAAAATAAAACAACATGTAATATCGTTTACAGGGAAGCGTTGACCCAACAATTTAATGGCTTTTGTTATTTTTCTTTAATCCCCGTGCAAAGCCGGGGCGGGCTGCTAGTAGTTAAATAAGTAATTTGACTAGTTCATAATGCCACATTTAAGCAAAGAGGATAAAATATTAATTAAATATTACCATGAAAAATATAATTATAGTGCAAGAAAAATTGTAAATGCATTTCCTGAGAAAAATTGGCATATTGGAACGATAGGAAAGTTCTTAAGACATCTAAGGGAAACCCATGGGTCTATTGGATATAAAATTGGAAGAGGAAGGAAGCGAAGCTTAAGAACTGAAAAAAATATTGCTAGAGTAAGGGTTGTTTTAGGAAATTTGCAACCTGGCCAATCTGTTGGAACAAGAAAAATCGCAAAAGAAACTAGTATTTGCCGCACATTACTTCGAAAAACCATTAAAGAAAACTGCCATCTTAAAGTATTTAAAAAAGTTTACTGTCAAAAACTTACTGCCAATGTAAGAGAAAAACGACTGGAAAGGAGTAATTTGCTACTAAAAAGATTCCGCTCTCGTGAAGACATTAGAAAAATATGGTTTTGAGATGTTTTTGAAGTTATACTTCTATTTATGCACTGGATTTGTGTGGTGTCAAATGGCAAAAATCATTACATAATGTAATGGTGTGAGTAAGAGAGAGACAGAAACACATATAAGGTATCAGTATCAGTACATTGAAAAGAGATAGATATACAAAAAACAATCTGAGCTAATGTTTTGGAATATCATAGGGACGTATTACATTGTGTTTGACAGATTATTTTATAATTCTGTCACGTAAGTAAACATATAAAGTTTAGTATTTTATATTAATAATATTAATCATAATATGTATTCAGTAATTTGCATTATATTTTGCACTATGGGGTTTTGTAAACACTTTTTTTTGTACATTGATCGTTTTACTGTTTAGTTTTCGTGTTTGAAGTAAGGACACACATCAACTGGTCTTATTTTTCTAAGTATTTATTTAATTGAATACAGTTAATTAAAAAAATATATATTTCTATTTGCCTGTGTTTGTAGTTATTAAGTTTTATTAGTTAACAGTGATGCCATTGATGTATATTTGATGGCGCCGAGTGATGATGATATAAATGTGAAAATTACATGCGCGAGTTGTAAACGATCCCTAAAAGGTGAATCAAAATGTACCAAATGTGAAAAACAGTATCATCCTGCTTGCCTAGTTCGTCTAAGAGGCGCAAAAGTGGTTGGTCAAAATTTAATCATCTGTCCATCATGTGCTGAAACTGAAAATGATGGCGACCATGCGTCATAATATAAAATACTGTGTTATTTGTTTGGTCGAGCACTTTCTTTTAACAGAAGAGGTTCAGCATCTAAGTGTCTTTGGTTATGACCCGAGCTCTTATTTTTGTCGTGTACAGAATAAACGTGGTGGAGCTATGATTTTGGCAAAACATGGTATGGAGGTAAATCCTTTAAAAATGATCGAAAACTTATCAGTTGAAGGACGAAACACCTGGTACTTAAGACGGACCTCGTCTCCAGGAAATGTTATGCAAATTTGATACAAAATCAGTGTGTACTCGGTACTAGGAGGTTTTTGAGGTCGCTGAACACGAATATCATATAATGATTTTGCTAAATCATTCGCATAAGAATTTATGAATCCAGGCGCGTGCATAGAAGTATAACTTCTGGATTCGGGATAAGTAATAAACAGCAGACAAACTTAACAATTTAAACACAACTAAATAACAATATCTTAAACTAATTTACACAACTTCGACACAATCACAATTTCTGAATAACGTCTTAAAAATATCTCGTACAACAATCCGCACTTTATCGCCAATTACAATTATTATTTATCGCCAACTAATACAATCACCACTATTATTCATCGTCAACATCTGTTACTTATCGCCAACTATTACCATAACACTGTCCCTTATCTGCCGAAAGCGGTCCTTATATGCCAAATTAATTCCTTCTGAAAACATCTACAAAGATCCCACAGAAATAATCTTTCTAGAACGGAAAAGTCTCGAAGTTCGATCGATCCACCAGTTACGCGAAGATTCTAAAATTCCACGAACGCAATTCACTCACATCTCACTGTCCGCGACAGGTCCGGAGCGGCCCGTAACAATATTCTTGAATGAAAATTTCCCGGAATATATTGAGCCAACTAACAATCTAGAATAAATCCGGTTGACAATTCAATTTTGGGAATTTAAAAACAAAACTTGTATGATGGACAACAATTTAAAACCATCGAACAGCTCAAAGAAAGAATGCAGTTTGTTTAGAACAATTTTGAACAGGGTGTAATAAATAGGGCAATCAATTTATGGCGCAGACGATTTCAAGAAGTGATAAACAATAATGGTGGCCACATTCATAATATTTTAGTCTAAGTTTTAAAATTATTAAACTGTTTTAATAAATGTGTTATTTGTTAAAATGTTATATTTTAATAATTAATAAAAAAATGATATTTTGCGAATCCGGTGATTTTGAAAATTTTGCTTTTTACTAAAGTGTTCTGGATAGTTAACCTACCAAAAGAGCATATTAGTTCAATTTTGGCTAAGGCAGTTTTCATTTGCAACGAGCTTAAATGCACCGTTACATAATTTTTTCTAAAAGTCCGACTCTGTACGTTATTTTTGCTCCCAAATTTGCAGTCACGTTGAGGACATGGTAGGCTAGTAGCCCTGCAAAAAGAAATTAAATCGCCCTAAAAACAAAATAGTATATTGTAATACAAGTGTTACAATGACAGGTTTCGTAGTACGAGTGCAGTTTGTGAAACGAACCGCGAAGCGGTGAGTTTCGCAAAGAACGAGTACTACAAACCGTCATTGTAATTCGAGTGTTACATACTATTTTTTTATAATGAACTTTTAAAAGTTTAAAAAAATAAATAAAATGAGAGTTTTTAGAAATATTTATTTATGTTGGCAATCTTGATAGTTTTGACACTTGTCAGTTTTAATGATTTTAAATTAGAATGTTTGTCAAATTTGTATAAAATATTCTGAATTTCGCAATATCGCTGATAATGTAGTTAATAATTTACTACAACATACTTCTTGATGTACTACCTGAACTCTTTCGTTGACAATCAGTGCAGTGGAACCAATTGTGTAAAACGAAAAGTTACCAAAAACAGTGTTACAATGAATCTATTTCGATATAGTCTAGGATCCCACTGCAAATTAGTGTAGGAATAATGTAGACAATTAAAATTTAATTTTCAAGTAACTTCATAAGTAGGAGAATTCATTTATCATAGGGTGCCAATTAGTAATTACCCGCCAGTAGTATTAATTAAAATATTTTTAATTGACTTTTGGAAATAAATTTCGTTTACATCGTATGGAAATAAAGCTTACAGCACTTTATAATAGCGTACTTGAATGATTTAAAAAAGTACAGTTGCTGCCGATCATTTAGCCGCTGCCTCTACGCAGCCAGGTGTAAACAGGTATGATTTTTTTTGAACTTTTCGTTTATTCCGTATATTTATTTTATTTCCATAACATTATAGATCATTTTTTTCTGTACTTAATTTTATAAAGGTGCTTGTAAAAAACCATCCGCAAATCAGAGTTTCCTGACCTTAAAGATGCTAGGTATTGAAAATAAAATGACAGAGAGTGAGTGCGCGACGCTACTGGTTACACAAGGATATTTAGCGTCCTGGTCTAACCAGTAGCGTCGCGCACTCACTCTCTGTCATTTTATTTTCAATACCTAGCATCTTTAAGGTCAGGAAACTCTGATTTGCGGATGGTTTTTTACAAGCACCTTTATAAAATTAAGTACAGAAAAAAATGATCTATAATGTTATGGAAATAAAATAAATATACGGAATAAACGAAAAGTTCAAAAAAAATCATACCTGTTTACACCTGGCTGCGTAGAGGCAGCGGCTAAATGATCGGCAGCAACTGTACTTTTTTAAATCATTCAAGTACGCTATTATAAAGTGCTGTAAGCTTTATTTCCATACGATGTAAACGAAATTTATTTCCAAAAGTCAATTAAAAATATTTTAATTAATACTACTGGCGGGTAATTACTAATTGGCACCCTATGATAAATGAATTCTCCTACTTATAAAGTTACTTGAAAATTAAATTTTAATTGTCTACATTATTCCTACATTAATTTGCAGTGGGATCCTACTCTAATACTGTTTTTAGTGTCGAAATAAAAACTTTGTGAACGTGAATTATAAAAAAGTTATTTTCGACTACAAAATGTACTCCTTTATTTCTTCTGATTATTTTTTTAGCGTTTAGAAGATCTAAGAATAATTGAAAACTTTCAAAAAAACCCACCAGTGCTTGAACCTGAAAAAGATATACCCAATTTAGAAAACCTCAAAATGATCTGCAAGGCAATGTACGAAGCTCGAAAAGCTAAAGAGTAAGCTCAAAACGATCTATAGTAGGTACCTATATTATATAATCACATTATTAATGTTATGCTATAAATGATTATTTCTTACGTATTTCTTTATCTATATATTAATAAAGGGTTTTGTTGTATATATTTATTTAATGTAAGATGTGGATTGATATTCCTAAAATATTTTTTAAAGTTAGGATTAAAATAAAAAAAGTAAACAGCTGGATTATATAGAGTCAGAGCTTTTTATAGAGAGACAAAAGATAAAGAGTAAAAATCTATTTGGAACCTTTTTGACGACAGTATTAAAGGGAACATTGCTTTAAAAACACCTGAATCAATACTTCATGTAATGGAAAAGTAAACTCGTGTGATCATAAAACAACCAAAAGATTAAAAACTCCAGGTCCCGACGGAATTCACACAGAACTACTAAAGCTATACTTGACGATCAAGGAATCAGACATCCTACTCTTGTGTTAAATAATAATAATAATATATGTACTGTCGGAAAAATTCCCCAAGTATTACCCTTAGAGTGAAAATATTTTATATTTTTTTTTTATTAAGGATGTCCTCGTAGGTATAGACCTAAATACAAATGTACCGAGAACATCTATTGGGACAGAAGAGGTAATTTATTAATTTGGGATTTAAAGGCCTGCAAGTTAGGACGAGTGGGGAAGACTTGGGGAGGTAAGGAGTTCCACAATCTGGAGACCCTGAGGATGAAGGAACGATCGAATCGATCCGTTCTCGATGTCGGGCACTGAACAGTATAAGGGTGCATGGAGTTGGCACGTCGCGTTGCTCTGGCTGGTCTGGCAAGTCGAGGCATTATAGAGCGGAGTTCTTCTGAGCAAAATCCGTTTATGTATCGGTAAAACAAGGAAAGATCAGCCACCGCTCTTCGGTGGGATAATGGCGCTAGGTTTTTGGTGATACTGGTGTCATTTATTAGTCGAACTGCCCTTCTCTGTATTGCATCCAGAACTCCGAGCCTTGACGGACCCGCCGAACCCCATACATGCGAGCAGTATTCAAGATTAGGCCGTATTTGGGCTTTGTAAAGAATAGCCAAGTTGGATGGAGAAAAATATTTCCGTGCTCTAAACAGAAAGCCTAATTTCTTTCTTGCTGCAGTTGCTATGGATGCAATATGTTCGTTCCAGAGTAAGTCCTGGGAGATCGTTATACCAACCAGCGTAATGGAGTCGCCCGCTACCAGTGTCTGATCGTTGATTGTAATGGATGAGTCGCATGTTTGCCTCTTGTTGGATAGGCAACATGTCTTTGTCTTTATTATCAAATGATTTAATTGCGAGATGACGTTTTGATAATTTGTGTTATCCCATAGCTTGATGTAGGACTTAAAAACTTGAAGTCTTGGTTTAAATTATGGCTTTGTCAACTTCACCTACTAGCACAAGTTCTAGATACGTATATGTTTCGAGCGTCGATAATATTCGGGGTTCTATGCAAGTTTTACAGCAGTTTCGTTATCCACTATTAGAATGGATAAATGATCTAACACTACAATTTCTTCGTACAAACGTTTTAGCCAAATTAATTCTTGTGCAGCTTCACTTGCAGCTACGATTTCGGCTTCTGTTGTTGAAATTGCAACTGAGGTGTGCCTTTGACTCATCCAGAATACTGCTTCTCCTGCATACATGCAGATTATTCCAGAAGTAAAGTGCACTGTCTCTAGTTCTCCACCATGATCGTCATTGCTAAAACTATATAAACATTTTTTCTTAAAATTTGGTTTGTAAGTGATGCCATAGCCCAATGTCCCAGTTACGTATCTAAAGATCTTCAGGAGTTGGATTATTAAGTTTTCTTAAGACAACACCTACTGCAAAGGTTATATCGGGTCGGGTACCAGTCATCAAATAAATTATTATTTTTTTATTAAGGATGTCCTCGTAGGTATAAACCTAAATAGAAATGTACCGAGAACATCTATTGGGGCAGAAGAGACAATTTATTAATTTGGGATTTAAAGGCCTGCAAATCAAGACGAGTGGGGAAGACGTGGGAAGGTAAGGAGTTCCACAATCTGGAGACGCTGGGGTGAAGGAACGATCGAATCGATCCGTTCTTGATGTCGGATATTGAACAGTATAAGGGTGCATGGAGTTGGCACGTCGCGTTGCTCTGGCTGGCCTGGCAATTGGAGGCATTATAGAGCGGAGTTCTTCTGAGCAAAATCCGTTTATGTATCGGTAAAACAAGGAAAGATCAGCCACTGCTCTTCGGTGGGATAATGGGGCTAGGTTTTTGGTGATACTGGTGTCGTTTATTAGTCGAACTGTTCTTCTCTGTATTGCATCAAGAACTCCAAGCATGACGGAGCCGCCAAACCTCATACAAGATTAGGCCGTATTTGGGCTTTGTAAAGAGTAGCTAAGTTGGATGGAGAAAAATATTTCCGTGCTCTAAACAGAAAGCCTAATTTCTTTCCTGCTGCAGTTGCTATGGATGCAATATGTTCGTTCCATAGTAAGTCCTGGGAGATCGTTATACCAACCTGCGTAATGGAGTCACCCGCTACCAGTGTCTGATCGTTGATTGTAATGGTTGAGTCGCATGTTTGCCTCTTGTTGGACAGGCAACATGTCTTTGTCTTGAAAGCGTTAAAATTAACAAGATTCTTTCTTCCCCACTTGTCTACAATTCTCAAATCTTGATTGAGAGAAGCCGTTGTGGATCTACTGTTCTCTTCCAGAATATCTAGAGGTATGGGACGGTTGTGCGCTTTGCTACAGTGTAGGTTGCTATCATCTGCAAAACCATGTATCGGGTTATTAGTGGCTTCTAGTAGATCATTAATATGTAATGAGAATAGAGTAGGGGCTAGAGTCGATCCTTGGGGAACTCCAACGTTGATCTTTTAGAGGTTGGAAGAATGTCCATCTACAGCAACTTGGATGTGCCTGTTGGAAAGAAAATAGAGATTTCCTTCTGCAAAGGTTTTGCGAGAGTCCGTATGAAGGCAGTTTGTTCAAAAGAGCCGCATGCCACACTTGATCAAATGCTTTTGAGATGTCTAGGGATACTATTTGAGTCTCCCCATAGAGGTGGATGGCATCACTCTAGACAGAGTTACATATGCTAGTAGATCGGCTGTTGACCTTTGTTGGCGAAAACCATATTGTCGGTCACTTAAAAGGTTGTGTGTTTTAAGGTAGCTCAGGATCTCGCGATTGACGTATTTCTCCATAGTTTTGCTAATAACAGATAGAAGAATTATCGGTCTGTAGTTAGAAGGCTAGGTTTTACAGCCTTTTTTGGGGAGTGGCTGTACTCCAGCAATTTTCCAGGATCCTGGAAAAATACCAGTATCATATGATAGTTGAAATAGCTTAGTGAAAACTGGCGCTAGTTCAGGAGTACAACATTGGTTAATTTTTACAACAGTTATAGTTTAGCTGTTGCGTTACTGAAACAACAGACATTTTGTAAAGGTACTATCCGTGCTAATAGAGCAGACTCGCCAAAAGAAGTTATAGGGGCCAGATTAAGGAAAAGTGAACACAAATTCAATTTTTGAATGGTGTAGTGATTGGGAAGTGGCGGGATAAACGAATACAAAAGTGAGATAGCATTAATAACAGTTATATTACTAGCTTATGTGCTACGCTACCCGAATACAACAAGAGAGATCATCTCTCGACGTTTATAAAGTCAGCTGATAATTTACTTAATTTCATTACTAATCAAAATCTTTCTGCCGCACAGCAGTTTGTTCTTAACGCTAATATTATTTCTCAATAATCTACGACTGTACAAAAAACTGACGAAACGTGTGATCAATACCACTAACGAATTATAAATAATCTTAATGACTTAGGTAGGTACTACAACATGTAACATTACACGATAACTTAGAAACAGTCAATTTTAAAACACCCTACTTCAGGAATATTGCTCTTAAAACATTTTGTACTGGTATTAATGAACCTTACTGTGAGTATTTATTTTATTTCCAATTAGATTCTCTTAATAAAGCTCTTCAAAAGTGCATTGTTTATCATAATCATCGATATCAACAGCATCAATTTCTTAAAAAATCAACAAGCTCCGAAGCCAAACTGATCGAACAAGCTTTAGACCAAAAAATAATTTTAATCAGCCACCAAACCGATTTTCATCCAATAATTCATCGCTATGTAATCATTCAAGACAAGATTATTTCAGAAATAATATTTATTTACCCAGACCTAACCATTATTCTTCAAGCAATCCTTATTTTAATCGACAATCTTCATCTCCAATTATTAACCAAAATTTCAATAGATCAACACAAAATCATTAAACAAATCCCATTCCTATGAGTGGCGTGCAACCCATCTCGACAAGAAATATTCAACCCATGAGTATTTCCACCAGAAAAACTCATTCTTTTAACGTAGAGGCTCCCGATCATGAAAATGTTGAGTTTTCGACTGGATACATAACAACCAACATTTGTACTAACAAAATTTTCAGGAAGTTCCTTTGGAAGAACCAGAGATAATATATATTGTCTCTGGGAAGAACATCCACTCCCCCAATAGATTTAAATAATATTCGTAACTATTCTCAACTGCCTTACTTTATTTTATCCAAAACGAAATTGAAAGTTTTAATAGATTCTGGAGGATCGGATACAATAATCTCACCTAACACTCTTAAATATTTTAATCCCTCATTATGAGAAACCATTTAATTTGAGTTCAATGAAAATAACACAAAAATTTTAAACTAGTGGAAAAATTAAGGGATCAAAAAAAAAAATCTAAATTTTTGATGAATTTTCAAAGGGCTGTATCTCCGACAAAAATGGTCGGATCGGAGCGAACATACAAGCAATTTGAAGCTTGGATTTTCTATTTTTTGGATTTCAAAGCAAAAAAAATTTCCAAGTAACACGTGCTGCGAAATCGTAGAAAATATCATGGAAAAAAAATTACAAATTTTTTTTTTAATTTTGTTTTTGGTGTACAGGCATAAAAAATATTTTTTCAACTTAACCACCTTATGGACTTGATAGGTCGTTTATTCAGCTTTAATTTCTTATTTTATTGGTCTCGATACAACAATTTTTCGCTGAACTATCGGACTTTGATTGAAAATGGATCATTTTTCCTTTGTTCTTGAATATCTCAGCAACCAATAATCACACCAAAAATTGACGGTGGGTTTTAGAAACCTGAATAAATATTTTTTAATTTTTCTTTTGGTTGCCACGTATTTTAATGAATTTAAAAACAAAATCAAATTTAGAAAAACAAATAAATTAACTAATTGAAATTCAACTCCAGCTGAGTTCGGTGGTGGTTTCTCTACTGGCAAATTATGCCCAGCTCAGCCGTAGAGGGTAAGTGCCAAAATAAAGTGAGTGCGCCACCGATTTTGTACGGTTAAAATCGGAAACCCCTGATGTTCCAGGCACCACTTCACCCACTGGAGATAATTAAATAAATTCAAAATTTTAACCAGTACTATTTGGATTGCACAATAAAAAAAAACGATAAAGTGAGCTAAATAAAACAAAATATCAACTAGACCCTTCTTTAATAAAAATTGAGAATTTACACAACTGTCAAGCCACGTGCTTGACAACGCTATTGATATTTATATAAAAACAAAGAATTAATGAATGATTTTAAAAGTTAAATTTATCGATATGTGTGATCACACTCAATACAAAAAAAAACAAGAAAAATAAATCTTAACTAACTAGTTACGACTTAATCTAATTAGGCTTATCTGTTAGTCCTTGGCTTTCTAATACTTAGGTTGGTTCCAAAACCCAAGCCTGTTCCAAAACCAATAGGCTTGCAGCAACCACAATAACTCGAACTAAGTATCAGGTCTAGGATTTCAGCCTATAACTAGAATCTATGCTTGTATCTAGGACTTATGCCTGTATCTAGGACTTATGCCTGTATCTAGGACTTATGCCTGTATCTAGGACCCTAAAATCGTAATTTAGTATTAACATTAGCTTAAACAGATTTTAATGACTCCTTGAATTATTTTGATTCAATAACTTTAATACAATTTGACACATTAACTTAAATTTGTACTACCATGAAAGAACAAAAATGAATTTAAATGAATAATATAACATTTAGAAGTTGACTTCTCTGAATTTACAATTAATGAGCAAAACTAATGATTTAAATGTACTGAACAAACCTAAATTTGACTTGCTAGTCACAACAAAATTATAACAATGAATTAAATCAAAATTTAACATAAAATTAATTAATAATAGAAAAAAAAAATAAGCAAAAAGGAGTCTAGTTTCACATTAATAACCTACATGAGACACAAAGAAATACATATGCAAAATAAAGATATTACAACCAAGATTGTGACCATATGGCGTTATTAATCTTATAAAAATAAAATTTCGTAACTCACCTATTAAGATAGGGTTTCTTTCATTAAACCATTGACACCCTAGCTGGTAGACGGGTAAATCAATCTCCTCGTTGCTAATTGCGGGTATTCTACCACAGCTCACCGTCTGAACGGTTTTAAATCTCCAAATCTACCTACTGTTTGTTTCTTGATCTATCTACGTTTCGTCCGAAATAAAACAAGAAAAGAGAAAACCATAAGGATTGAACAAACCACATGAATAAAAGGTGTGTTACTTACCACAGAAGATCTAACAAAAATCCGACACGCGGCTTTTTCCAATGAATCTGTCCAAAAATAACAACAGAATCTAACTCCAACAACGATTCAAATGGAAAATGAGGTTTAGTTTCAAAAATCCAAAATTAATTGTTACGGATTCACCGCGATTTAAAACTTAAACCAAAAATCTTCTGGAGCATCTGCTCGAGACGAAGGTTGACAGTCAAAAGGAAATTTCTATCAGAGACAAACCTGTTTCTATGTTTCACAATTCATGAGATTGACACACCTCAAAATAAATGGCCTCTACTACTATAAGGACAATAAACGTAGGATCACAGCTACCAACTTACAAACAAACAGTAATCGTTTAATAACAACTGATCTTATTACTTAACAAGGTAACACCAAAATCTCAACATTACTTAATTCCCTCGTTTATTTTCAATCTTGTTACGCAAAACAACAATTCCACGAAACAACTGGCCGTAGAACACAATACTAATAGTTATCGACAAAAAGAAAGAAGTAGTACTTCAGTCAGATGAAAGCGAAAATGACAGTAATTTTAAAAATAAACACTACAAGAATTCATAACCTGGATTAAATAAATTTACTTTCAAAACAATATTAGCAACATTAGTTATGGCCAGAATATATTTATAAGTTGCTGATTAACTGTAATCGATCTAAATCAACTGGAACTTGTCACGATTTACTCCTTAATAACAGAGAATTCATAAGGTAAGCAATTAGTTATAACTATTGTAAATTTAAACCCGTGACATGGTGTACAGGCTTAAAAAATATTTTTTCAACTTAACCACCTTATGGACTTGATAGGTCGTTTATTCAGCTTTAATTTCTTTTTTTTATTGGTCTCGATACGACAATTTTTCGCTGAACTATCGGACTTTGATTGAAAATGGATCATTTTTCCTTTGTTCTTCAATATCTCAGCAAACAATGGTCAAACAAAAAATTGACGATGGGTTTTAGAAACCTGGATAAATACTCTACAAGATCCTTATATGGCCGTTCGAATAAACAAAATTTTTTCAACAGAATTATGAGCTTGAAAAACCATAAAAAATAATACTTTTAGGGTTCTTCTAGAAAATCATATGCCACTTTGAGAATATTGGGAAAATGACTAATGTTGAGTATGCCTTTTACAGTTCATTACACCCCCAAAAACCCTACCAAGTTTCAATTTGATCCATCAAATCGTTTTTTTGCTTCATTCGATTAAAATTTTCAAAAAATTAAAGGATCACACTCTTTTTACCTTTAGATAGTTTAGATGCTTAGATGCTCATAATCTGTTTAAAAAATTGTTTAAAAAAAAAATTAAAAAGATACAACATGACAATTCCATTTAGAACGATCTATAACAAGATCCTTGTAAATATTTCAAATGGAGAAGTGTTACTTTCAAAAATTGTAATAAATAATGTAAAAATACCCGAGTCTATTCACACGGTTACAAATGGCTATATCGACAATATTAGATTTGATAGTCCAGTACAAATTGACCCAAAATTTAAATAATTACGAGATTTCAAAGGACTATCCAATTTTGTCCTTTAATTATCCGCACTCAACATTTAAATGACGAAGAAAAAGATAAAATACGACGAAAATCCTATATGTCAAGTGATTTCGATTTCTAAAAAATTTGCAACAAGAAATAACCAACCAAATTAATAAACTTCTCGATAATAAAATTATAAGACCTTCTACTCAGTTCTACCTACATAAAAAGGCAGATGCATCCGGCAAAAAAAGTTTAGATTGGTTATTGACTACCGTAAGTTGAATGAAAATACAGTGGTTGATAAATACCTACACATTGCACCAAATTGATGAGATAGATAATTTAGGCAAAACTACTCATTTCACGACACTCGATTTGGCCTAAGGATTTCATTAAATCGAACTTCACTCTAATTCTGTTAAGAAAACTGCTTTTAGGGTTAGGTTCCTTATGGCTATTTCGAGGCTTCCCTTTAGACTTAAAAATGCCCCAGCAACTTTTGAAAGATTGATAGATAATATTTGACGCTTTTTTCTATACAAATATTGTTTCGTCTATATGGATGATATTATCTTTTTAAAATCGTTACAGGAACATATTTCCACTATTTTCAACACTTTTAGGAAAAATAATCTTAAGGTTCAGTTAGATAAGTCGGAATTTGTAAGTAAAGAAGTTGCTTTTCTGGGACACATCGTTACTCCAGACGGTATAAAACCTAATCATTGTAAATTATATGCAATACAAAATTATCTTCGTCCAAAAACTGTAAAAGAAATTAAATGCTTAGGTCACAAGTTCGTTTTCTCGTTGCACTCGCAAAGGAGCTACTATCGACTCCACCAATCCTCATTACTTAGAATGTTTTGAAAAATTTAAGCAGATATTATCTAATGCCCCAGTTCTGAAATATCCAGATTTTACAATACCTTTTGTATTGACTACAGACGCCTCAAATGCATTATTGCGTATTATTCTCGTACGTTGAATTCAGCGGAACAAAACTACTCAACGATAGAAATAGAACTTCTAGCCATTATAGGTTTCTGCAAACATTTTCGCCCTTATCTCTATGGGAAAACATTACTGTCGAATCCGACCATAATCCACTTGTCTGGATTTACAAAATCAAAGATCCTACCTCAAGATTAGCTTGTTGGAGGCTAAAACTGGAAGACTACAATTTCATAGTTAAATATAAAAAAGGAAAAATAAACCAAGTAGCGG
Source organism: Altica lythri (assembly GCA_964028335.1). Lineage (NCBI taxonomy): Eukaryota > Metazoa > Arthropoda > Insecta > Coleoptera > Chrysomelidae > Altica > Altica lythri. Next base: position 4,030,403 of record OZ034806.1, on the reverse strand, counting down.
ACGCTCTAGTTCTTAGAAAAACCCATAAATAAGACGAAACCAATACTCATTTAAAATTTGCTAAAAGAATCAGAAAAAATTACGATAAGTTCTTACAAGACCAAAATTCTTTACAGGACGACCCTGATCCTTGGAAATTAGTAAATCAAGAGAAATTTCCCAGTATCATAGACATATATTACACATTGACCTAGAAAAATTAGAAGACATTTTAAAAATAAACCCTGACGACTACTTCCAATCTCAGACAACGAACGGACCACTAATCATATTAAATTTGTAACGTTAATGTATTAGTGGTTGCCTACTCTCGGAGTGCTGTGTTTGTGCGTGCTACAGTGTCGTTGTAGCCACTGCCTGTGTTATTATTACGTACCCGTAATATTAGATATTATAAAACAATTAATATGTCAACTAGTGTTTTTGGCGGCATTGAATATTACACATGTGTGTCGATTAATGATATTCATTGTCCAGTTCATAATTGTATTTAGTTATTATTTGTTTATTGTTACTACTGTTGTTTTGTGAAAACCTTATTAAAGTGTTTCCCACAATTAGAGGTCTGTTTCCTTTTCCGAAGATCGAGTTTTCTGTGTAAGAGGAATAAACACCCACCCGCTCACACCTTATAAAATCTAAATATTATACAACCACTTAGAGAACGAAGCTACAGACAGTCTACACAAAATAACTAGAAAACATAAAAGAGGACTTTTAATTTTCTATAAAATACATACCCGGAAACCGAAATGATTATGATTTAAATTTATTAAAATGAAACAATAGGTATAGAAGGAATTGCATATAACCAGAAAGCAATTAAACAAATGTCAGTACCTAAAGTAGTTCCAATAAAGTTGATACCAGAGAACAAAATAAAAATCGAAAAATAAAAAATTTCAGTAACTGACGGCCAAATATGTACAACCTATTAGTGAAACAGCAGCACCACCCAATGGAAAATTATTTTAATTAATATTACACCGTGATCGACTAGGCCACTTAACAAATGATTACCGTTCACAACCAAAAAGCAACACATCCTTTCAATCAAATATACGAAACCCCAATTCTTTCCATAATCAATCAGGAAATAAATTTTCAAAGTAGAGACAAAATAATTTTCTAAATACAAATTACCTCCAACTCCAATTCAAAATCAGTTTCGTCGTTCTGTCATTTAAAGAAATCCAAATAATTTCTGACATCACCATAGAGTTCATCACGTGGATTTCAAATATGTATATGAAAATAATTTATAATCCCGATGATTTTTCAACAGATTACTCTCAAAATTACGCATATTATTATAGATAACAACGAAGATCAATACTATGAATATCCTGTTGACACAATCGAAACACAATCCTATAGAAATTTTCTGTCGCTGCCTCCCTAAAACTACCCTCCGATTTTTTCTAGTCAACAAATAAGTAAATTCTCTTTCCGAAATGCAAGAACAAATTCAAACCTTGAATATAAACGATCCGAACCCGGACATTAATTTTCCATAACAGAACTTTAAGATCACTCCTAAGAGTAAATTTAAAAAAAGTATTTTATACCCCTAAAAACCATCCGAAGCGTTAATATCGACGTCTTTAAATATCCATTAGAAACTATGCTCTAACCATTCGAGATAAACTGATAAATTTTACGCATGCTTACCCTCTAGATTCTAGGTGATAAAAGAGCTGAAACTATTGTCAAAAACCTTCTTCTCTTTTACAACATTTTTGTACCCCATCACGTATTCAATGCGATTATGGTGGTGAATTTGGTATTGCCCTAATAAAAGATCTATGCGGACATTATGATATTGTTACGAGCCGGTCCGGACCTGTCGCCCAGAAAGTAGTGTCAAGTGTGAATGAGTCGCCGTTCTAAGAATCTGCGAATGTTCAAGTGGTTTGTGGAACGTCGAAAGATTCGAGAGTGTTGTTATGTTCTGGATGTAATTGTGGGGATGCTTCTAGAAGAATTTGATTTCATATACAGTGAAACCTCTATTTACGGACACCTCTTAATATCGGACAACTCTATATATCGGACAAATAGCCATATTAAAAAAGGTTTACTAAGGTATTTTATGTATTAATTCCCTCTATATAATGGACCCTCTACATAATGGACGCGGACAGATAACTGTATACTTAAATAATGCTATTTCATTGAAATGGACCTCCTTTTATCGGATAGGTACCTATAAAAATTTGTTTATTGAAATTACACTAAATTGTATTAAATATTGTATTCAAAATTTTATTGAAATGGTTACAGAACAATTGTGTTTCATTGAATTTCGACCCCCTGCTATCAGACAGGTACAGAGATTTATTTTAATATTTACCCTAAATTGTCATTGAAATCATCTTTTAAATATCTAATGGATGTATTTTATTGTTTAGTTTTATATACTATTGGATGATATTAAAATCAAATTAAACAGTGATGCACAATAAGTTTTTGTATAAATTTTTATCTACTTTATGCAGAAAGTGTGATTGTTGATTAGCAGTTTACTGTTGATCAGTTGTTGTACTTAGATTATTTGATATGAAAGGTCAAAAAAGAAAACGTTTAAGTTTATATGAAAAAATTGAAACTTTGGTTTCAGATTTTTTTTTAAATTTAAGTCTGTGTAAGTATTATGTATGTATATATATGAAACTATTTTAGATATTTATACTTCTGTAAATTGCATAAATAAATATCTTCATATTTCTATCAAAACAGTTTTAATAGAATACATTCCATACCATAATTTTCAAATATTGTTAGAATGAACTCTAAAATTTTAAAAATTGTTAGCTATGTATATATATATCGATCCTAAGTTGGAATGGAATGAAAATATATATTTTACATAAGAAAACTATGAATTTTAACACTTATTTTATATGAAATTCGAAATATTTTATTCCAAGTACATATACCTAAGTAGATATATATTGTTCTGATCACACCTCCTAATAATGGACACCTCCATATAGTGGACAAAAACTAATTCCCCGGAGGTGTCCAGTATTGGCAGGGTTTACTGTATAAGGGACCGCTTTGGACCGGGAGGAACAATAGTAATTGTAATGCTAATGCGATAGACTGCGATTGTGAAATAAGTGCGAATTGTTATTTTAGAAAGACGATATTCAGTAATTGTGACTGTGTCAAAGTTGTGTAAATTGTTATTTATTTGTGTTTATCAATAAATTGTTAAGTTTTTCTGCTGTTTATCACTGATTCCGAATCCACGAAGAGAAAAATATAACAATATCAAAATAAACTTTTCCTCGATATAGTCCGGCAGCTAGAGGAGTTTCCGTGGCGGATTCTCCTCCTGTTGATCAAGAATGTTTTTTTTCCGTATTTTTTCTCGCTGAATCCGAATCTTAAACCTGTTTTTTCGAAAAATAGTCGGGTAAATTGTTATTAACAATTTAAGTGTTTAAACGATTATAAGTAGAAAACTAAGAGTGATACGATATTTTTTTTAATAGGTATAGTTGATCAAATAGAAGTGTCATCAAGTGGGCTGGGTACGTGTGAGATCATCTTTAACTTTATTACTAGATTCAATGGAAACAGAACTTTAGTTAGGGAATTATATGTCATTGCCATGTGTCAAAAGTTTTATAGTTATATTGAGTTTATTTCTGATGTGATCGAAAAAAAGTAAATATTACGCTTGAAAGTAATATCTAGGATTCCTTTAAACTGTGCATATTAATACTTAATCAGTTTTATGAATCAATCTAACCCGTAATCTTATACGAGTACTTATAATTTAAATTTTGGTGATCTAAAACACTCTAATAATGTATTTATCCATGTGTAAACAACCAAGGAATCTTTTATATCTGTACTAATTAAAGAATCATGCAATTAAAATCTACTATTATTGTGTTTATATTGAAACCTTAGTAAACGATTATTCAAGATTTCTCTCATAGGATTTTTTGAAAATTTTGAAAAATATCTTGAAACCTCTTTGAACAAAAGGAATACTTGGCAAATATTTAAATCAAGCAAAATATTACAAATAATTCTTTATTAAAACATTTCATTATAAATGCAGCTGAAAACTTTACAAATTCCTTTAGAAGAGTATATTGAACCAGCATGTAATGACTTTTTTTGTTAAAAAAAATATCCGAAAATATTTTTTAATCAACCATCAAAATAATTTCTTCACTAGTTGAGTCTGTCTCGTAGTCACTTTCACAAATATCTTCATTTTCGGATTCTGACTCAGATGAATCAGAATTCAAATTTATAATAAAAGGTGGCACATCGTCCACACTTTTTACACCCATGAATTTCTGCCAATCGATTTTAATTTCTTCTTCATCATGGCTTATGAAGTTTTTCCACTTATCTTCTGTGCACTGGTGAATTGCTGCTTTCCATATGGACATCACTCTATCTTTTGATGATAACTGAGCAGAAATGTGTTTGTTATAAAACGTTTTACAATCTGCCCATGCTAATTCGATTGGATTGTATTGACAATTATATGGTGGTAATCTTAATACTTCGTGGCCCTCTGCTTTGAGTATCTCGTCTATTTCATATTTTATATTGATCTGTTCCAATCGAGGTTTTATACTTTCCCAGAGTTGCAATTTGGTACTATTGCTATCAAAAGGTAAATTGTGACAAGTCATCCAACGAATTAACTCTTCCTTTTTGCTAGATAAACTTGGTGGTTTTTGAACCTTCATTGAATGATACGGAGCATTATCCATTACCACAACGCATTTACTATTTAAAGAATGCAATGCAGGAATAAGTTGATGAGTTACCCATTTTTTAAAAATATCTCCATTCATAGTTTTGTGATATTCTCTATCATTTATTTTACTGTCTAAAATTAAATCACAACCAATCAGAAACCCGCGTTGACACCCAGCTTTTACTATTGTATATCGTTTTCCTTCATTTTTAAAAACAGAGGGTAACCCTTTTGATGTAGACTCTAAACACCATTGACGGATTTGATTTCCATTTTGATACACCCAAGTTTCATCCAAATAAACGAACATTAAATTTCCCTTTTCATATTCCTTTAAATAATGCAAATATTCTCAGCAAAACTTAATTCTAGCAGTAATAATTTGAGGCCTTTCTATCAGAACTTTTCTTCTATCAACTTTTTTGAATCTGTATCCAATAGATTTAATTACATTAAATAAAGTGGTTTTAGAATAAGGGAAATCCAAATTTTCTTTTACATGTTCAAATATAGTTTGAATCGTGAAATGTTCGTTTTTCTTTATTTTTGAAAAAATTAAACTACTTATTTAACAGTTCCTTAAAACTATATCCAACATCGGCAACAGTTTGCTTATATTTTTTAAGTTGCAATGGTTTTCCTAAACGTTTTCGATTCAAAACACGTTGCACTGTGCGAGTAGAAACCTGAAATATTTTTAATAAAGTAATAACATTATTGACATTAGAAAAAAAACTTACTTGGAAAACTAATGCTACTCTTGCTAAACTAGCATAAACATCGTGAGAATCTTTAAAAAATTCATTATAACATCGACAGATTGCTTCAGATTCGCTCTCTGTTAGATTGCATTGCGGATTCATTATTTAAAGATATAAATAACCTTAAAACAACGTATTTATGAAAACATGTATGATTAAATGATTAATTATTTATACTTACGTAAAAACGGCAAATACTTGTATAAGTTAGCTCTGAAAAGAACTTTTTTAATATATGAATAAGAACAATAAATGAAACAAAGCAAAATTGTAAACACAAGACCAAAACACCAAGCGAAATATTCAGATTCAGACGTGACAGCCAAATAGACAGATCGTGATTCGTGATCTGATCACAGGCTGGCTAATATTGCGATTCAAATTTCACTAAACGCGGGTGCTGCCACTACAAATTTGAATTTTCCAGAGACTACTTGATGACACTTCTATTTGAATCAACATAAATATAAATTAGAATTATTAAATAAATAATTGTTTTGCCATAGAGGTCCTTAACAAGAATTAAATAAATTCGAAAGCTAGACAGAAATATGAGTGTTTTTAGTCACCTTGGCCAAAACAGTTGACTGCAACTACCTACACGATTGACTTTTCATTATGATATGATAGCCTTATTAGAACCCGAGTTATCAAAAATCTGCGATCAAAAATTTTAGGAGTGATAGCTTAGTTTGCAATATGTTTAACTCCATTTGCAATATCTCGGGTTCTAACAATCGGATTTTAATTTTTTAAAGCATATTTTTTTGTTTTTTCTAAGTGTCCAAAAAGTATATTCGATTCAGATAGAAGTGTCATCAAGTGGGCTGGGTACGTGTGAGATCATCTTTAACTTTATTACTAGATTCAATGGAAACAGAACTTTAGTTAGGGAATTATATGTCATCGCTATGTGTCAAAAGTTTTATAGTTAGGTATATTGAGGTTATTTCTGATGTGATCTAAAAAAAGTAAATATTACGCTTGAAAGTAATATCTAGGATCCCTTTAAACTGTGCATATTAATACTTAATTAGTTTTAGACAGATCGCGATCTGTACACAAGCTGGCTAATATTGCGATTCAAATTTTACTAAACGCGGGTGCTGCCACTACAAATTTGAATTTTCCAGAGACTACTTGATGACACTTCTATTGTGAGGTTGAAAAAAATGCCACGAATTCCGTTTAACAACATTAAATATACCTATTATATATTACACAACTACAAAACTAGCAGCTAAAAATCATTTATTCGAAAATCTTACATGTGCCACTATAGACTTAAAATTTCAAAGAAAATATGTTTAACCACCCTCAAACAAGCCCCATATAAATCCTTGCAAACACATTATTCCTTAAGATCTGCAAGCTCTACAATAAAGTTGTAAAATCTTATAAATATTGCTTTTAAAATACAAGAACCATTCGCAAAGTAAAAAACACACGGATTAAATAAAATAGAGTTAATTATTTGAATGTCACAACGAAATGTTGGTTATCTAATCTAAGGTCTAATCTATACAGAGTAATCGACAGCGGGTAACCAAATACATTAGTAATCCAGGCCCGGATTGACAGCGTGAAATGAAATGTCATTCCATTTGTCACTTTATATTTGTAAAAGTGTCAACTACAAATTTATTTTTATAGTTAAAGTTTCTATAATTTTTATATAGTTTCTAAAAGAAAATTATGTCCGGGTTAGCGCTAAGAGTCAAAACGAAATCAGGACAACAAGTTATAAACACTCTAACCAAAGATAGTACAATAAAAGAGTTAAAAGTTATATTGTCTAATGTATCGAATATACCTATGAATAGACTGCAAGTTTTAGCTGGATTTCCACCAAAAATAATTGATATTACACAGGATGATGAAGGAATAGGAAGTATTGGAATAACATCGGGTGATACGTTGATTTTAGAAGAACTACCTGCTAATAGTGTTATTGAAAATGATGTTGTAATGGCAGAAGATGATACAGGTATTTAATTAAAATAATATTTTACTTATAGTTTTAATAATACCGTAAAGTCGATTTTCTAAATTTTGAATTTAGGTAATACTTACTGACAAGTCCATGGGAATTTCTTAGTTATTAAAAACAACTGTTACTACATAGTAAATATTATAACACAAAAGATTGTTCTGCTTATCGTTTTATAAGAATAAACCGTATTGTATTTAACTATAATTTCTGCAGCTATTACTTACCTGTTTGGTAATTATTTACTAAGATTACATTTTGACAACAGTCTTAAAAACACGTCAACAGAAACCGATCCATATATTTATACATACCTAAAAGAAAATTTAAAAATTTTGGCATATCATTGATTTGGTAAATAAACAGCATTTTTATATACGAGATATACATTGTTACCACTGAATTGATTTCAATTGTAAAGATAATAAAATTCGTGCATCACCAAAAATATATAGACAAAGTTTTAGAAAGATTTAATCTGACAAATTACAATTCTGTAAAAACCCCAATTATACCTGGATTTAAATTTTCAAATATTTAAAAATGTGAACAATTTTCTTACCCAAAACTAATTGAACAAGGAACAAGCTCAGCCGTATCCCACGCGGTTAGTTTCGTAAGCCAATTAAAGAATAAATGTAAAAAGGAACATTGGTTAGAAGTCTTGAGGTATATTAAAAGTACAAAAGAAGTATTATTAACTATTAGAAACAAATTAACTAAATTCGCAATGCAAATTAAGGATCCACTGGTGAAAATCTGTTTCGCATACACACGAACGTATTATCATTGATTTTAGATAAGAGGTGGTAGTTTTTCTGACGATATCGATTGTTAAAATCTCTGTTACTTTTCTGCATAAACTGCAGTACTAAAGCTTCTTTATATAAAATTGTAAGAATTTTCCATTAGCTTTTTGTTAGAAAACCGAGATCTTTAAAAAAAATTATGAAAATATGTCTTATTTACTTTTTGTGAACTAATTTTGTATGATCAAACAATTTCCGGCACACAGTTTAATAATTCATCTGAAAAGGAGCTTATAAAATAAATTCTGAATGAAATCTTCACAAATTTCATTTTTTGTTTTAAGATATTAAAATTAAACAATCAGTCATTAACCAAAATGTCACTAATATAATTAATTAATTTTTTATACAGGTATTCCTCTGGACTTACCAGGTATACTGATGAAACATACTGTGCCTTCAGATAATTCTTGTCTATTTACTAGTATCCAGTACGTATTAAAAGGTAAAGTAGATGAAACTGGTTCAGAAAATCCATACCTTAGACAGCTGGTAGCTGAAAGTATAAAAAATGATAAGGATATATACAACGAGGCGATATTGGGAAAATCGGTTGAAAGTTACTGCAAATGGATACAAGATGACAAATCTTGGGGTGGTGCTATCGAACTATCTATTCTAGCGAATCATTATGGAATCGAAATAGCTGTTGTAGATACCATTAATGCCATTATAAATAAATTTGGAGAAGATCAGCATTATCCACATCGAGTGTTTTTGTTATTTGATGGGATACATTATGATCCATTGTTTTTGGAACCTTTTGACGTAAGTATCTTCGGCAGTTTTAACAGTTTTTTATTGTGTGAGAGGATAAATTATGACCCGTTTTTGGAACCATTTAAAGTAACTATCTTCAACAGCTTTATGATTTTTTTGTTTGATGGGATACATTATGACTCATTGTTTTTGTAACTATTTGATAGTTTTCATGATTTTTTTAATGATCGATGCAATAAATTATTACCCATTGACTTTAACCTACTGCTAGTAAGTAACTTCTACAGCTGTACCTTGCGTTGCAACGGTTTTTTCAAAATTCAAAAATTCTGTGGTATTCTCAAAATTGCTTATGACAGTCAAAATGTGATATTCCTAAAATTACTAGCGGAATGTTTGAAAATGAGAGAGTTGTGGAAATGATCTTACCACAACATACATACATTTAATACCGACGTAACAACAACCAAAATGTCTACCTAGCTCTTTATGAAAATTCTGTTTAAATTTTATAGTTTCAAAAAAAAACGGAATTTGCAAAAATACTGAGATAATGATCAGAATTTCAACAAATTTATGATTAATTTTCGTTATAAACTATAAACCTATGCTAGTTGCAGATTATAAAAATAATTATTTGAAGTGTTGGGCGCCATATTTTAATTGAGTATCAAGAGAATTGTACAAATAGTCTAAAGCAAGTAAAAGTAAAAAATTCTTACATGTACCTTTCCAAATTAATCATCTGAGCAACTTTGAGTACATTAGATTATAATATCTTAGTCTGTTTGTTATCTCTACGGAACTCTAAATGTCCAAAATGGACAACTCAAATAGTGGGAAATTTAAAAAAAAAACGGATGTGTCAGTTAGTAGGTAGAAGCTATACTTCTATGCACGCGGTCGGGTTTAGAAATTTGTATGGGAATAATTTAGCAAAATCATTATAAGCCTAAAGCATGGACCTACTAATAAATCCTTCCGTTCTGTGTCCATTTTATAGGTTAAAATGCATTGTACAGTAAGAAAAAATCCAATAGTATATTACAAAATATCGTGTGTACATGATATCAACTAAAAACTGTATAAAGTATAAGGTTAATCAGGGCCGCCAGTGTGTGCAGTATCAAATATTTAGACTAGCGTATAGGTTGGCAACAAGGTGAGGGAGACTCTTTAATTGAGAAATCAAGTAATCATGCAAGTCATAAAAAGTTAAACCCGAAAAAGTAACCTTTATGATGAATGAAAGAATATTTATAATAATTTTGTGGAAATAAGGAAAGAATATTTATAAAATACATTATAATTTTCCACATACTTAACTGAAATACATTTCTTAAAAACTATGTTTATGTAGCCAACAACCTCAAAAGCATAGTGCAGGATATAATATAACCTATACTGCAACCATGTGACGGTGCTATAGACTACAATACAATTCTCATTACTCAATATTTTTTTTATTATTTAAGGACGTCCTCGTAGGTATAGACCTAAATACACATGTACCGAAAACATCTATTGGGACAGAAGAGCCAATTTATTAATTTGGTATATAAAGGACTGCAAGTTAGGACAAGTGGGGAAGACGTGGGAAGGTAAGGAGTTCCACAATCTGGAGACCCTGGGGATGAACGAACGATCGAATCTATTCGTTCTCGATGACTGGTACTGAACAGTATAAGGGTGCATGGAGTTGGCACGTTGCACTTGCTTGTCTGGCAAGTGAAGGCATTATAGAGCGGAGTTCTTCTGAGCAAAATCCGTTTATGTATTGTTAAAACAAAGAAAGATAAGACACTGCTCTTCGGTGGGACAATGGGGCTAAGTTTTTGGTGATACTGGTGTCGTTTATTAGTCGAACTGCTCTTCTCTGTATTGCATCAAGAACTCCGAGCATTGACGAAGCTGCCGAACCCCATACATGCGAGCATGTATTTAAAATACTAAACTTGATATGTATTCTTACGTGACAGAATAATCTGCCAAACACAATGTGATACGTCACTATGATAGTAAAACATTGGCTCATTAGCTATTTGTTGTATATCTAACACTTTTCAAGGTACTGAGTAAACGGTATTCAAATGACATATAGCATGCGGTAAATATTTTATCTTTGTTTTTACCGACCAATATAGGTACCTATATGTGTTTTTGTCTCTCTCTTACTCACATCATAACATATGTAACGTAATCAAATGATTATGCCGATTTAATCCCATACAAATTTTCAACGCCGGGCGCACGAAAATTAATGTCTTATTCGCTGCATTGGCACATTAAGCTCTCAACTATTACCCTCTTGTCTTTTAACCGAAAGATTGGCATATTTTCTTTTAATTCTGATATAATTACTGCCAAAAATAACTATTTCTTGGACTTGTATTTATAGAACGGGAGATATTAAACTATTTTCAATCACGTCTTTTGCGTTTATGCTTCTGAAAGCACTGAAAGATATATTTAAGAGGAGTAAATATAGTGAAAATTTGTGCCCTTTTTGGAAAACTAAACGAGGGGGTCCGTAGACAAGAAGGATAGAAAAAACGTTATAAAGACGTTTTACACGAAACACATAAAACAGTCAACTTAGCAGAGTAAAAGTAAATGATTTATTGTTAATTTATTATTATTTCATAGTAATTTAATTTTGAAGAATACAACGCGTAAAGTTTTTCGAGATTTTCCAACACAATGAAATTATGCCAGATGTCATTATTTCGACGAGTTACCCCAAATTAAAAAAAGAAGACAGAAGGTTCTACGTTGCTTAGAAACCGAGATAACGCAAAATTTTATAGCGCCCTCCGATTAAAAGACTCAATTTCAAAAAATAAATCGAGCTGGAGCTTATTCCCCCACCACCTCATCCAGAAATACTTACGCGAGTACCTTCACTTTAGGTGGCTATTTCTGAAAGATTTTTAAACTAATAGCAAAAATATAAAATGGATCATAAATTTAAGATCCTTTTTAAAATCTGTGAAAATTTCGAGTGTTAAAGTTCATAAAGAAAAAAGATATAAATTAAAAAAAAAATGTTATCTTGGCTCCTATTGGTCGTAAAAGTTTTTTTAATCCGTTTATTAACCACCTATCCAGATCAACTTGTTAAAATAAATTATAATGAAAAATAACGAAGTTTTTGTAAATGTTTATAGCTGTAAAAGATGAATATTTTTTAACATAATTTTTAACTACAATTTTGAAATAAATAATTCATTTTTTGCATAAATTCTTGAAGTTAAAACTTTCAGGAATTCATTTTACTTTTGTTAAAGTTCTAGGACCATTTCTTGGACAAGAACAGTTGTTTTAAAAATTCTTCTCTGAGATAAACAATCAGCTTTTTACATAAACTATTAAACCGATCCCGCTGAAATTTTACACACATATTAACACCTATGATGCCCTTCTTGTCACAAAATTTTTGACATTTACAATTGTTATTGCAATAGTTATAAACATTTATTCAATATTGCTAAAAAGGTCCGTATTTAGCCTAATTTTTATCGACTTTTATTCTTAAAAAATAAAATTGAAGGTCTTTTTATGCTCTAAAATCTCCAGTTTACCGATTATTTAAAAAATAATTTGAAAATTTTACAATCAAAATACTGAATTTTGGGCTTTTCCCATTGTTTATAAAAAATAACGCATATCTGGCAAAATTCAAATTTTTTTCAAATTTAAAAATGTTTATTTATAAAGTTTACATGTTTTCTTAAGATTAAATAGAAATATTTAAATTTTTCCCTATACCCTGCTATAGGACTTAGTGTCCTTTTCAGGGTAGTGCTACATTATAATGTTTTCTGCTTTTTACCATAGGAGTTGTCTGTGGCAACTTTATCCTGTTTAAGAAAGACCATTTAGCAAGTTCTTCCTCAAACAGTCTGTTTCCAGACTGAGACAGGTCGAACTTGGGTCGAGGGAAACCACAGAAAACCTCGGCCTACTTTCTGTACAATAAGTTCCTAGTTTATATTTTATTTATTACATATTTATGATTATTAGCGTAGGGCTAGTGGGGCCTCTTCTAAGTGGTCTTGGAGCTACTCTGGAAGTTGTCTTGCTGCTTGGAGTAGCCTCAGCTGGGGAAGTGGAAGTTTTCTTCGAGGTTTCCTCTGGATGACTCTGTGACCTCTGTTCCAAGGGGTCAGAAGAGTATCCTGGGCCCGGGTGTTGGGGCCCTGCAGGGTCGTAGTGGCATACTTCTGTTGGAGTTCCTGTAACCGAAAAGGTAAGGGTGTAGTATCCTTGCTATTGTGGTGAATGTAGGTGAGATTTGAGGGGTACCAAGGGGGAAGGTATTGGCATTTGCGTAAAATTCTTCGCTCAGTTGCGGCCAGGCGGTTTGTCTGATGGGGAGTGAGGGTAATAAATGGTACAGCCTTATAATCGACTATAGGTTGAATATATGTTCTGTAGGTGTGGAGTAGAGTTTTTGGTTGACATCTTCCAATCCGTCCACACAACGCTCCAAGGAGAGAGGCTCGTTTCCTCATTTTATCGAGGGTGCGTTTGACTTCGGATTCCCAGTTGAGGGTGCGCGTAAAGCGCACTCCCAAGTAGTCAATCTCGTCCATTACTACGAGTCTCTCACCCCAGAGAGTTAGGTTGACATCGTCAAAAGATTGATTTGGTCTACGGCCGTAGGAAGGGTGGCGAAAGCTGTATCTTTTTATGTATTTATCATTACCATTTACAACTTTCAGATATCTGCTAACTTTTTTTTACCTTTTATTTTAAGATGATTTACCACGTCTAACAAGATGACGAATGACGAATTTAATTTTTCAATGAATTACTTTCACCATTTTTATGAAAAACTGTTAACACTTAGATTATAGAAATAGATCTTTATTTAAGAAATAGGTTTAACCTAATACATATCTCACTAAGCAAAGTAATTCTTAGATAAAAATAAAAATACACGATTCCAGTATAAGAGAAAATAAACAATATACACATCATAACATCTAATTTCTGATGAAATTTTTTAATTGATGTTTAAAACTATTTAAGCCTATTACATGATTTTACAAAACGGTAGATCATTGTAGTCCCTAAAACATTTAAAAAACAAAGAATTCATTGAACTTGAATAATTCATTCTATTTACATATATATATTATTACTAGCAAACCCGGCGAACTTCGTTTCGCCACCATATGGCTTCGTTTTTTGTAACATTTTGTTTGGGGATTAAAAGATGAAGAAATTTTTTTTTTGTTTTATATTTGAAAAGAAAAAAAAATTATTTCATTTCACAACAGTAATGAATTCATTTCAATTACAAAAATGAAGTGTAATTTAGTTGAACATCTCTAAGTAAAAAATGAAGGTGAATCCAAAGTAAATACTGAATCGAAGCGTTATACGTGTCCGCAAGTTATCCGTTTCATTGAAGTGCTCTTTGGTAAACCACATTTTTTGTTTTTTGGTCTGATGTTAACACAAACAAAGCGGATGGTTTCCAAACTCGTGAACACGCAACGTATAGCTGCCCATGTGAAAAACAATGATTTTCTAAATTTATCCCGCAAACATTAAGCGATTGGCCTTGCGACTTGTTAATTGTCATTGCGAACAGAAGATCAGTCGGAATCATTGGTATTCGAGGAATACATATATTTTCACCTGAGTACTTTCCGATAATAATGGTTGCCTCAATCAAATTCGGCATAAGTCTTTTCACCGCAAGTCGAGTACCGTTGCAAAGTCGCGGTCGATGGGTGCATTGAATCTTCGCACATGTTCACCTGGGTGTATGATTCGCTCTTATGACAAATTTGTGCATATCCGATGGCATTCGTTCCAATGCTGTTTTCAACATATTAACCACAACGTTATTAGCGTGAAAAAATGCTTGCAACTGTTCAATAATTCGCCTCTTTAACTGTTGTGTTCCCTGTATATTGCACCGCACATTCAGCTGATCCACCATCGACGAAATGAAATATATTTGCAGAAATTGATGCGGTTCATCTGGTGTTGGCATTGCAAATGGTTGGAATCGGGATCAGTTCTATCAAACAATGGTCTCAGTGGCTGTGGTGGTGTATGTAATGGATCCAGTTTGACTTTTCCACTTGCGCAGCACAATCCAGTTGTTTCTTTTGATGTGAAACATCTATAGCCGCACGTGAATCAGATTTCTCGCGTGGCGACGGTGACGTATGATTCGTATGACGTAAAAAACCTAACGCATCGATAATATATAATAAAGAGATGTACTGATACCTTTTATGAAATTGGTCTCATGTTTTGAGCGACGCCGACGGTGGCGCGCCAACAATAGGGGGAAGAAGCTCATCGATTCGAAAATTTGGCGGGACAGGGTATGAATTGTTTCATAAAAACCTAACTCGATTCCACCTACTATCTATTCTATATATATAAAAATGTTTGTTTGTATAGGCAACATAATATACCTACATATTTTGCTGACCTGTAAAATTGACAGCTTGTTAATCAAAATAAATTGTTGGTGAATAGTCCCTGTCCCTGTAAAATTTGTGTATAAAGTGTTTGTTTTAAATATGAATAAACAAAGTGTTAATAAAGAAAGTGATGAAAAAATATTGAATAAAAATGAGTGAGTACCTACCTACTCTATATACATTAGGGTGTCCGTTATTTCCCAAATTGGGTGTTGTTCTCCAAACACCCATCAAATTTTTAGATTATGACCTAACAAAAATTATCAGACCCAAACCAGCCCTTAATATTCACATTAACCCGTGCCCAAATCATAATACATTTCCCATTTAAATACCGTTTAAAAGTTATTCAACGATAAAGTTGTATTCATAGTTAAATTCATCATTTTCCTATTTTTTATTTACTATCGCTTTTTGTTTGTACTAAAATTATGAAGTAACTACAATTATATTAATATAGTAACGTACTTCTATATAAATTTGTGTTTTAATAATTTCCTTTTTTAAGATTATTGAATTTAAGGCAATTAAATAAAAAGCTAAACAAAATCACGTTTTAAATTTATTTTCGTTCTGTAATCTAACGACATCTGTGAGCAATCTGAGAAAACGTACAATAAATATTGTGATACCATTGTGATACTATTATTTATAAGCGATAATATACTTTATTTTGTATCCAAATTTTGTATTTGTTAATTTTATTACTTATATATATATGTATTTAGTTTGATATAAATAAAAATTATGGTGAAAATTACAAAAAAAAATCGTGAATTTAACTCTGATGACAAATTTATTGCAAATTTCCTACAAGAAATAGATATTTAATTATTTTTAGCTACATTTGTTTCAGTAAAAAAAATTAACGACAAAAAGTGCAAAAATGCCATGTTATTTAAATTGGAAATGTCTTATGATTTAGGCACGGGTTAATGTCGATGTTTCACATCTGCCAGGCGTCCCGTGACGGCTCACATTTTTTTTTTGAACTTTAACGCATTGCAATATCGGCATACAGTCGTCATTGGTCCAATATCTAAATTGTCATCATCACTATAGTTCGCAGTGGGATCATATTGGAATGCCAAGCGATTGTATGATGCTAATGATCTTCGTGTGCTCACGCGTTGTCTCAATCGGGCATTTTCTCTTATTATATTTTGTCTTTCTTCGCTTAAGTTCTGTGAATACACCTGTTGCTGGCTTGCATGTCTTCTGCGGCGGCCGATGTTCGCACGTCGTCCTCTCAGCATTTTGGACTATGGACAGACTGGTGAATTTAACCTCAAATGAACGATCCACATAATTTACACAGTTCAACTCAAAAACTAAAAGACAGATGCCTGCTGTTCAATAAAAATTTGCACAATGTCACATGAAATTAACTGGGCAGAGTACAATGAGTAGCTGTCAAACAATTATCACGCACCGGCGCCATATGAAAAATATGGCGCTGTATGTGAAAAATGATTTTCCTTGTTTTCCTGCTTTTTTTTCTTTTAAAATTTTTTATGAATTTTCTTTGCTATAGACTTCACGGAGCCCGAGACCTTTCCAACGAATGCAAAACCGAGGAAATCTGTTCGTGCGTTCTGGGGTTATAGCGTAAGGAAGGAAACCCCGACTTATTTTTATATTATAGATTATTTCATGTATTATATTCGTGAATATTACTAGGAAAATTTAAAAATTCTTGTAAATATAGTGGAGCCAAGTTATGCGAAATTTTGTAGACGAAAATCATTGAAAATAGTACAATCTTTGCATTCTTTGCTGAATAGAATCCAATTTAAGGATTTTAACATTAAATTTATAGGAGTACGACGGATTGTTTTCAATATGATTCTCATACCACGGTTTTTCAGTTTTTGCAATTGACCGATTTTATTTACACCAAATGAATATAGTCATGCATAGCAGTATTCAAAATGTGGACGAATAATTGAATTATAAACCGTAATTCTTTTCTCCATTGTCAAATAATTGGCTACCCTTGAGAAGAAATACAATTTCTTACATATTTTATAATAAATATACTGTAAATGCCCATCAACAGTAAGAATATTATCCAGCTGAAAGCCCAAATACTTAAGAGTTGAAACTATATCAATTTTTTCATTATTGATCATCAGATTAATATTCTGAATATTGATATTTTTGTATTTATATTTAGTGGTAAGAATAAGAGCTTTTATTTTAGACACATTTAATTTAAGATTATTTTCCATTAAGTACGAATTCATCCTATCAAGAGTTACATTCATTTTTCTTATAGCTTTATCTAAGTCATAATCACTATATGCTAATAATGTGTCATCTGCAAACAAATTAATAAATTCACAATCAACAAAGATTCAAGTCATTAAAGTATAGTATTGTAACGGGATAACCGTAAAGGAAGGGACCTTAATTTGAAAGATTGTTATTGACAGTTGATTTTGTTCGTCTCGCAAGCTGGACACTTGCTGATTTTGTTCATCTCGCAAGCTGGACACTTGCTGATTTTGTTCGTCTCGCAAGCTGGACACTTGCTGATTTTGTTCGTCACGAAGAGTGTGCATTTCGGAGCGCAAATGCGATATTTGCTGTGAGAAGGAACTGGATAACTCTTCTGGTAGGGTAGACATCCGTTCTGATAGCTGGGACACCTCTTCGCGCTGGCTTCTTATCTGACTGGATAGCTCCTCTTGTTGGTTCGTCATTCGCTGTGATAGCTCTTCTTGTTGGCTCTTCATCTGACTGGATAGCTCCTCTTGTTGGTTCGTCATTCGTCCTGATAGCTCCTCTTGCAGCCGGGAAAGTTGTTGAGTTAGTTCAGAACTTGCTTTTTGAACTGGGTCTTCGAACTCCACAGCATCAGGGTCCAAATTATTATTTAGGTAGTATTCACGGAGCCTTCTCAACAATACAGATTTGCTCCCAGTAGTTTCCAACTCTAATTCTTCGAGCTCTCTTCTGAGCTCAGCCACCAATAGTTCATTTATCTTTTTTTCCACGCATTCATATATCTTCACCCCACACCTGACACCAATTTGAAACACTTATGGTGGCTTTTTACACAATTTTATTTACAAAATTGTTAAGATACACTGAACTCTGCTGGATAACGTCTAACTACTTGACAATACAATGAACTCTTGTGAATACTTGAACTTGAACTGACGTTAACTGCCCATGCATCCCCTTATATACAACTTTATTTAATCTAGTTAGTGTGTTTAGAAGTTTCTAGAATTTTCTAGAAACATTATTTAAAATGGTCAGTTGATTTTTAGAAACGTCTAAAAATCAACTGTCAATAACAATCTTTCAAATTAAGGTCCCTTCCTTTACGGTTATCCCGTTACACTGCTACAGTATAAAGAGAAATGGTCCCAGGACACTGCCCCGAGGAACTCGCACGTCAATAGGTTTCTTGTTCGATAAGATTCCCTTAAATATAACTTTCTGCTTCCTATCAGTCAAATAATTGTTTATCAAATCCAAAACTGTTCCACATATACCATATTGCTTTAATTTAATTAATAATATGCATCTATCTATTGTTTTAAAGGCCTTTTTAATGCTGCAACGACATATTTATTTTGATCCATTAGTTTTTAAAATTTACTAACTGTTAACTGCAAAGCAGATTCACATAAGAACTGTTTCCTGAAACCTGATTGAACATTCAGTAGAATAAAATTATTATCAATATGCTTCATAAGTTAAGCATGGACAATTATTTCAAGTAACTTCTCAATAGGCGGTAAAGTATTAATTGGTCGAAAATTTTCGGCTTTTACTGAATTCGCAATAATCCGAATAGGAATAATAATGCTTGTTTTCAAACTAGATGGAATTCGCCCAGTAGAAAGTGAAGTATTTATTAGATTTAATATTACATGCCCAATTGTTTTAAAAACTTCTTTAAGTAATCTACCATTTAGTACTTCATCTGTTGAACATTTATTGTCCAGTAAATTAACATAGCAACGTAATTCATTTAAAGATATTAAATTAAAATTTTAAATGGTACTGGTAGATACAAATTATTATAATTCCTGTTATACCAATATGTATCACTTTCTATACTATCAATAATGCTAATAATACTTTCAATAAAATACGAATTAAATCTATTTGAAATTTCCTTCCTATTAATATATTTAGATAATGTAAAAAAATAGGAATTATTTACTACGTAGTTTTAATTAAAAATTAAAATAAAAAAATGAGTGTGGCAGTCAGTGGGACTGCCGGCAGAAGTTATACTTCTATGCACACGCCCGGATTCATAAATTTGTATGCGAATAATTTAGCAAAATCATTATATGATATTCGTGGTTAGCGACCTTAAAAACCTCCTCAAAAACCGAGTGCACACTCTTTTTGTATCGAATTTGCATAATATTCCTGGAGACGAGGTCCATCTTAAGCACCAGGTGTTTTGAAGACCATCGTCATTATTATAATCGTATTTAGCGACTCAAAAACCACCGAGTACCACACCACAGGTGTGCACTGATTTTGTACAGAATTTACATTAAACCCTAGGAGAAGAGGTAAATACCCTGGGCACTAAGTGCCGCGGAGACTTTCGGAATCGTGATAATCGTGTACAGCGACCCCAAAAACCCCGTTTATAAATTGAACCCATTTTCAGCAATACTTACCGAATTGTAAGTTTTCTCTCCATTGTCTGTTCGGAATGCACTTTTCGAATGCAGAAATGCAATTTCCTATTTTTACATTATAAAATATAGCGATAAATTTCCTGATACTTTAACGAATCCAATGCAAAAAACGCGTTCCGATCCATCTTACGTTACAAAATTTAGAGGTTTTAGTTTATTTCCTCGACTATTCGTAAAAACTCTGTTTATGTAGCCAACAAGCTTAAAAGCATAGAGCAGAATATACTGCAACTATGTGACGGTACTTTAGACTACAATACAATACTCATTACTGAATAGTATTATTAATATAAAATGCTAAACTTTACTTCACTTACGTGACAGAATTATAAAATAATCTGTCAAATAATCATGTGGTCCGTCACTATGATATTCATACATTAGTTCAGACTGTTTTTTGGATATCTATCCCTTTTCAATGCACTGAATGTTGAAACGGTATTCAAAGGACTTATAGTTATGACTAATAACATGTGGTATATATTTCATCTTTGTTTTTACCGACCAATATACCTTATAAGTGTTTCTGTCTCTCTCTTACTCACACCATTACATATGTAATGATTTTTCCCATTTAACTCTACACAATCCTTTTCTACAGTGTGTACGAATAGAAGTATAACTTCAATAACTCTTGTTATTTTTATATTATTTGTCTAATAGGTTACCTGTGGGCGTAAGTGGCGTAAGTGAGAAAGACATAGCAATTTCCATAAATTTGCCAACAATATTTTCATGATTTTTCAGCATGTATATCCCACTGTGGATTTATGCCCGTTAAATAATGAATAATAATTGCAAATTTAATTGTACATTAAGCATTTATTTGTTTACGAAAAAAACGTGTCTCAAAGCAAAACAGTTTTCACAGTATTTTCGAAGTCTAATTTTCTTCTTTACCTAGCATGACTTTTGCCAATGTTTTAAATCCTCTTAACATTAAAAAAATTCATACTTTTAATAGGTAGTAATAAGAAAGTTGTAGAGGGGTATTAAGATTTTTCACATTATACCAAAAAAGTTTTATTAATAAAATCGATCTTACTATTTTTTAAAATGGGATACGCGAAAAAGACGTCGCTGTACAGATATTTTTTTTCTAAAGAATATTGGATTTTCCCAAAAATATACCACTAGGCATTTTTGAATTTTAACTATATTTACTTCTGTCTAATATATCTTTCAGTGTCCTTAGAGGCATAAACGAAAAAGACGTGGTAGAAACAACGATTAATATCTCCCGGTCTATTATCGATCGACAAGACAGAATTACCAATTTAGAACAGGGTGCAAAAATATCATGATATTTATATAAATATCAAAATATCCGATATTTATGATATATATCCGATATATATCCAAATTTTGATATATATCGGATATTTATTTTATTATTGTCATAATAACCGTCCTATTTTACTTATTTGAAAATAGAACACACTTAACAAGGATTTAAAGTTTAAAGGTAACACATAATTTGTAAATTTTTTATATATTTCATATGAATTATGAATCAGTATCAGTACTATCAGTCGACTAAAATAAAAATAAAAAATGGAAAACTTAAAAACATTATCTCTGCTTTTCTGCTCATTTCAGTCATTCCCAAACCCATTTCAAATCATCTTTTTTGGAAAGAATATTTTGATTTAATGATTTGAACAAAAAAACTAGCTTTCCTGCCTTTTCATTTCCCAAACGATTCCTTAGTTGAGACTGAACAATTCCAAATGTTGAAAAAATTCTTTCAAGACCTGCAGTACTTGCAGTAGCATTTAAAAGTTGTCCGCATAAACCAAAAAATTGTTCCTTGGCTGGCCAGATATCTTCAGGGATATTAACAGTTTTCCACCAGACTTGGGGCTGTGTTGTTCTTAACTGTTCCACAAATAAATAACCAGGAAATGGTTTTGATCCAGTAATCATTGCTAATACCAAAGGAAAGAAATCTGGATTAACTTTATTCAAATACTCGTATGCCTGTTCACGTTGATTTTCACTTAAGTTCGCTTCCCTGAATCTGTGATCTAACATATTGGCTAGGTAATGAGGAGGTCCTAATGCCATATCTCTTCTCTTTCGAAAACATGTTTTCACTGTATTATTTTCATTTTCTAAATCAGTCTCAAGTTTTTTCCATATTTCTACAGCTATAGCTATTGTTGTATGGTCCCTTTGCATCCTGTCAAGTGCGACAGATATTGGAGTCATTCTGCCCATGAAATTCATTGCGTTTGAAGCTATTTGTACATCATTAACTAATCTGACTATTTCTTGATCAATATTTTCTTTATTGTCTTGACAGATTTGTATCAAGATACCTCTGTTCTCTAACTATGTTCTAATGGAGTCACTTAGAGAGTTCCATCTCACTTCTGTTGGTATAACAAGTTTCTTTCCATTTTTTTCTTTATCTAAAGCTGAAGGCAGATGTTTGTTACGAAAATATTTTATTATTTTCAGTATATGCTCTGTTACACTTGGTATTTGCACATCTTCAGCCAATAAATTTAATAAGTGTGCACCACACCCATAACAAATTATTCCACCTCTCTCAGACGCCAGTAATTTTCGCATTTTTGAGACATTACCAGTATTGTCTGTTATTACACTGGCTACACGTACCTGAAAATTCTTTTCAGCATTAATGATCGCTTTATCTGCAACTTCCTTCAAATATTCAGCCGTATGTGAATGTCCTGAAGTATCTACACAGTGAATCAAAAATGATTCTCCAATTGATGTCATGATGGAGCAACATACAATTGGATCATTATGTATGTTGCTCCAGCCATCTAATGACAGAGATACAGTTTCACCCTGTAACTTTTGTTTACATTGGTTTAGTACAGTTAGGTGTACATTTTCGAGAATTTTCCCTCCTATTTGAAAGGGTGTTGGAGGTTTATACCCTGGTCTTAATGTATTGCACATTTTTATGAATTCAGCATGTGCAGCATGTCGAAATGGTGTGTTAGTTGCAAAAAAAAAGTTACCAATCTGAAGGTCAATCTTTTCACTGTACTCCTTGTTTGTCAAGACAATATCAGCATTTCTAACTATGTTCAATTGAGGAGTAGAAGTGTTCACTTTTCGTTTTTTAGCGATTGGAACATTACTAGATGTTGATGGACCTACAAAAAAAATTAACACAATTACAATGATTAAAGTACAGGTTATTAAAATTCTCGTTTTTTTTTTCAAAAAAAAGTTAAAGATCTACAGAAAATGTACTTTTACTTACCATATGTTATTGCTGTAGTCTCAGCTGCATTATCAAATTCGTAAAATTCATCATCAGTGACATCAGTATCATCACCTTTTTCAGAACACAGTTCTTTATGTTTCTTCATGCGGGCTGGGATTTCCTGCATTTCTTTATGACAAGTTTTGCATCTTGCCCATTTTCCAGTGTTGTTAAGTTTTGTTGTACAGTCAAATTCATTCCAAATCGGCAGTGGCATTTTTGAGTTTAATAAGAAGCACCCACACTAACAGTTTTTATGCTTCCAAAACAAAATTATAACTTTACAAATCTTACAATGTACCAATATCCGATCTGGCGGGAAATTCAAATTTGATGTTACATAACCAAAAAATAAATAAATGATATATATCTAATGATATATATCGAAGGATAAATATCAAGATATATATCATGATATGTATCTTGATATTTATCGGTAGATATATATCCTCGCACCCTGATTTAGAAGTAGTATTTTTTTTTGAAATCGCGATTTTAACCTTGGTACTTTATCGCAATATTTTTAAACTTTTTCAGTTTTTCATCTCGAATATTGGTTACTAACTCATTATATATAATTTTTATTTTTTAACATCCACCAGAAGTTACTGACTATTTTAGGTTGTGCGATAGGTTCAGGTATATCTCATTGAAAAACAGAAGACTTAATGACACAAATGTTCTTATTTAAATAACACAATGGTGGTATTGGTGGTTCTGAAATTATAATTCAGTATATTTTCGTGTTGATATTTTTAACATAACTTAATAGACAAGAAAATAAAGCAGACAAATACACCTTGTATTGTATGTAGGTGCGTAATTGGGGGTGACAGATACATCTGCGACCCCTGATGTTTCCTCAGACTTACGCTGCTCTTTTCGTCCTATCTTAAAAAGTTTAGGATATCGTTGGGCTTCAAGTTAGGTAGATCTTTCTCTTCTATTTCGTATGATCCTAGGGACCTGTCCCTAGAATTACCTAATTTATTGCATTCTGAGAGCATGTGTATTGAGGTTTCGTTCTCTTCCTCACAGAATCTGCACTTTGCTTCATCTACTAATCCTAGTTTCTTCATGTGTCCTTTTAATCGGCAGTCTCTGGTTAATATTCCCGTTTTAAAACGGAAGTTGTTTTTACTGAGGTTTAGACAGCTAAAAGATCTTTATAGTGATAGTTTACCAGGAATGTCTTCGGTTGCCTTAGTCCTTCTTGATCGTTCCAATACTTGGATTTTTCTTTATCCACTTCTTTCTCTAGTTTGATTCCACAAGATTTTTCTGGTCCCAAATATGGGGTTTGAGCTCCGTTTTTTGTGTTTCGCTTCCTTCTATTTCTGGAACCCATAAGATAGTTACAGTGTTATTTTGTCCTAGTTCATTTAGTTTGCTTTGGCATTCCCTGACCATCTTTAAACTGATTGTGTGTGAGTTAAGTGCTTTAATGGCTGCTTGATTATCTGACATGATTACAGTATTTTGTCTACGATAGTTCCTTTCGATATTAAATTCTACACATCTTTCAATGCCGCGAATTTTCGCTTGAAAAATGCTTGATTATGCACCCAGGCTTTCTGAGTATTTAGCTCTAGGTCCAAAAATCCATGCTCCAGTTCCTTTACCCGAGTTAACGTATACCACTTTATGGCATTTTGGTTTAGCCCCAACATGGTGTCTTTGTCCCATTCATTCCTTTGCCATTTCTACATAAATGTGTAGTGGCGTGAGATTTAGGATTACTTCCATTGCATCAATGGGGCATGTTTCCATTACTCCAGTGATGCATGCACAGGCTAGTCTCTGAATCTTCGAGAGGTTTGTCCTCGCAGTAGTCAGATTAGCTATCGTGCCCAAAGCTACTGCCACGTAAGTGATGATTGGTCTTACTAATCGTGTACATCCATTGGAATGTCCTTTGGTTACAAACCCATCTGCACATCATAAGGGCTTTTGGAGCTTTGTATATTATTTCGTTTTCGTGTTTGTTTCAGAGTAACGTGTTCACTAGGGTTAGTCCTAGGTATTTAACCTTTGTTTTCCACTCAACGTTGTTTTCACCTGCTTTGACGGTTTTTAAATTAGGTTTCTTTTTTCTTGTAA
This sequence comes from Altica lythri, assembly GCA_964028335.1. Classification (NCBI taxonomy): domain Eukaryota; kingdom Metazoa; phylum Arthropoda; class Insecta; order Coleoptera; family Chrysomelidae; genus Altica; species Altica lythri. The sequence goes on along the minus strand of OZ034806.1, from coordinate 4,004,910 downwards.
AGGCTACTAAAATGGTTTTAGTGGGAATGATTTTAAGTCCCATCGAAGTACACAATTGCTTTGATTTAATCAGTGTCTGTATTATGTCACAAAGCACATTTTCATACTTTAATTACCTAAATTTTTTTTTTCAATGACAAGTCGGATTTGTACTTATGAAAAATGCATTTCAAAAGTGTATTTTGACGTATTCTATTACAATAAATTTGACAAAAACGTTAAAAATGTGTCTGATTTTGATACCCTGGTGGTTCTTGGGGTCGCTGAAGACGAATATAATGAGGACCTACGTAATATCTGGATCATGGAAAAGGTGTTATCAACGTCTTTCTCTGGAGTATTATGAATATTTATTAAATATATGACTAAAACTAGTTAGACGTTGTCACGGGCTAATTTCTCGTTAGCGATAATTATCTTAATCGGTAATAAATTGAGTACTCACCTCACAAATTCCACCATAATTAAGGGTTAAACAGAGTCATTTAATGTTAAGAACAAGTTGATTCTTGGTTGTTCGTAGGTAATCACCTTCTGGTTATTATATCCTGGCCACAATTGTTACTAATACTACTTTGAATTGTCGTCTATTTATATAGGTTATAAATTATTGTGTTGTTTACTTTAAAATTAACTGTCACTTTCGCTTTTAAACAGGTGGTTGTCACTTCTTCTTCTGTTAGTATAACTCGTCATATTGTTGTCTACAGTCAGGTGTTTCGTTATATTGGCATCTAACAAATTAAAGTTTGGACACGAACGAGAAATGGAGTACCTTTTGAGAATTTTGGTGTTACTATGACAAGTAATAGGATTTGTTGTTATTAAACTATTATCGTTGTCGTTTGTAAACTGCTGGCTGATAATTCTTTTGTTTCTGGTCTTACAGTAGTTTAGAGTTAAGGATAGAACGGGTAGAGGCCATCTTCGGGTTGTGTCATTTTTCGCCGAAAGGAAAGGATTGTCTCGGCCATTTTTGCTATTTGCCTTCGGCTTGATCACTTGTTTGAGGAAGTCAGAAGATTTTTGTGTTTAAGTTTTAAATCACGGTGCATCCGTAACAATTAATTTTGGATTTTTGAAACTAAACCTTATTTTCCATTTGAATCGTTGTTGGAGTTAGTTTCTGTTGTTATTTTTGGACAGATTCATTGGAAAAGCCGCGTGTCGGATTTTTGTGAAATCTTCTGTGATAGATCACGGAACAGTCAGTGAATTATTTGGTTAATTCAATACGATTCAGGCAACGAATTGCGGTTAGAGTGGCAGAATTCCCATAGTACAGTTAGGAACGAATACATTATTTCACTCTTTTACCAGCCAGGAGTGTCACGATTTTAAAGGAAAAACCCTAATACATTAGGGTCCTTGGTACAGGTTTAAGTTCTTGGTACGGGCTTAAGTCCTTGGTACAGGTTTAAGTTCTTGGTACGGGCCTATTTGTTTGGAGCAAGCCTTATTTGTTTTTGGTGCAGGCCTAAATTTTGGTACAGGCTTAGTTAAATTTTGGCCAATTAGTGGTGAAGCATTTGAAGCCAAGGACTGGAAGAAATTGATAACTGGATTACCAGATAAGCTATAAGCATTGTAACTTAGATTTAAGTCGTGACTATAGATCTTAATTTTAAGTCTTGCGTGTGATCACACTTTTCAGATAATTTTATTTTGTCTTACTCTTTATTTTCATGTTAATATCATTGTCTGGCGCTAGGGTTGACAGTAGCGTAAACTCTATACTTTTTTTATATTAAAGAAGGGTCTAGTTTGATATTTTCGTTTTATTTAGCTCACTTTATCGTTCTTATTGTGCAATTCAAGTAATATTGATTAATATTCTTAATTTATTTAATTATCTCCAGTGAGAAAGGTCAGTGCCTGGAACAACAGGGGTTTCCGATTTTAACCGTTCCAAATCGGTGGCGCGACTCACTCTTATTTGTGTACTTACCCTCTACGGCTGAGTTGGGCACTAATTTGCCAGTAGAGAAACCACTTACCGATCTCAACTGGAGTTGAACTTCTATTTGAAGTAATTGATAATTTTTCTAAATTTATTGTTTTATTTCTTTTAATTCTTTTATTACATCAAAAGTACGTGGCAACGTTACAGACTAATAATTAGTTTTTTTGTTGGGCCATATAATTACCAAACGATACTCGTAAATTAATAATAAATAAATAAATGTTTTATGTACAGTAAATGTTTCTTAGTCGCGCTTCCTTGATTCGCGTTTTCACTAATCGCAGATTAAAAAAATACGACCAAATTTCTATATTCGCGGCTAAACATTTCTTTATTCGCGGGTTCTGGAATTGTGTTGTTTCTGAAGTTAAAACTTATTAGAAAAAGTGTGAGGTGTCAAGGGACACCCGGATGGAACGAAGTTCCTTTCGATTAATTAGTGAAGGAATTAGTAATTTGTAAACACAGCAGAGTGTTTATACATACATAAGCATTTATTATTGTCTGTATAAAATCTCTACTTACCTAACAGTTCGTTTCTTTTAACAAAAGTGTCCATTTATACAATACCAGAGCTTTAAATAACACATCTTTTTAAAATTACTTTTTATAATTTAAAACAGGAATTAACAATTCAATACAAAAAATTTAAAATTAAAATATTTGACAGTGACTGACAGTTAAAGTAATTTGACGTAGTCAAGTTACGAACTATTTTTAAAATGTTTATGAATTTATTAATTTATAAAAACAGGATGAAATAAAATGTAATAGGTACTATTATAGTTAATTATTATTTTTTCTACAGTATTTTCTTTTTAATGTACATTTTCTTTTAATTTAAAATAGTGTCTTTTTAATTGTAATAAATCTATCTATGAGAGAGAGGGAGAGAGAGTTATTTATTTTTTGGTCTGTGAGAGAGAGAAACATGCGTGTGTCGGTGCATAGTGTCGTGACAACTTTTGGTATGAATTTTTTTGGGCTAGCTCCTAGCGTCAGTCGTAACTGTTCGTAACGCGCGAAAGGGAACTTCGTTCCAAAAAAGAATTTACATTTTAAAGCAGTTCTAGTTTTGGACAGTGCACTAGGTCAATCTCGCGATCGTGTCAGTTATGAACCTTATTTAATTTTTCACCGTTTTCACGGTTTCTATATTCGCAACATATTTACGGAACACATACCCCGCGAATAAAGAGTTTTTACTGTAGTTGTTTTTGTAAAGTATGCCCGTTATTACTTTTCATTATCTTAAGCTTTTATTAAAATTGTATACATTACTATTTTTTAGGGTGGAAAAATTCAAACTATATTTCCAAGTGCTGACGATAGAATATTAAAACAAGCAGAACAATTAGCACAAGAAGCCAAATCCAGTCGTCAGTTCACGGATGTGGATAAGTTTACATTGAAGTGTATGGTTTGTAATATATACTTGACAGGACAAGCCCAAGCGCAGCAACATGCCCAAACTACTGGACATACTAATTTTGGGGAAGTCTGAGTGAGATGCGATCTCATATTATTTTAGAATTTGTTTTTTGCTAATATATATTTTTTAATTTGTGAATTTTGTTTTTACTACACAATAATTAAACGAGATCCTACAGAAAAATACCGAAAATAGTTATTTAAGCAACGAGTTAATTAATATAGAAGTTTAATAATCGAAATATTTTAATGCGCGAGCGATAGCGAGCGCATTAATGTTTGAGATTATTAAACTTCCTATTCATTTACGAGTTGGTTACAAAATTTTTCCGTCGACTTTTTTAAGAATAAAATAGCTTATAAATAAATATTAAATAAATTGATGTACTTGTTCTTTGTTAAAAACTTTTGATTTTTTTGATACATATCCAGTTTTCATCTTTTTAATAAACATAATTAGTTTATTATATTTACTGATACCGACATTTGTATTAAAAGTTGGTCTTAGCATCGAATATTTTGGTCATAAACTGGCTATTAAGCCTTTTTCAGCAAGGTATGAGAAATGTGCTAGTACCCACTGATTCTAAATAATGAGCAATATTTTTTGTATTACACCATAAAATAAACTCTGCGAATGTTTTATTAAATATCTAAAGATTTGCTTTGATCAGGCAATAAATTTAATGACGTTTCAAATAAAATGGCATGATAAAAAAAACGCGACTGATCAAAAATATTGACATTGACAGATCTCAACATTAATAGCCTGTTAACGCTCTTGTTCGTTAATACGACTTATTAATGATCAATTTTAGACAATAGTTAGTACATTAACATTGTTATAAATGTAAAGTCGACGGAAAACAAATTAAAACAACCCTACAAAACAGTAAAAGTATAATCAATGAGAAAGAGTTTAATAGTCAAACTTCAAACTTATATTCCCTAATCAAACTACATAAAACAGGTTACCCAATACGTCCTGTAGTATCATTTATATCAGCACCATCGTATAAACTTCCAAAAACCTTATAGATATCCTTCTTTACCATACAAACTTTACACCTAAATTTTCCGTTAAAATTCGTATGAATTATTAGATAAACTAAAAAAACGTAACAATTTCAACCAATCCAGTCTTGATAAGCTTTACAAGTATACCTTTAGAAGTCACAATAGATCTTGTAGGAAAACTTGAAATAAAAGAATCGTTAAAAAATTGCATAAATCAGAATTATTTTGAATTTAACATTTATTTTTAATGGGTAACCGTTTTAGTCCACTTTTTGAAACTTTCTGCCATACAGATATTTGTAAAAGTGCTCAACGGATTTTACAACTACTAACTGTTCCTGCCGAGTAACGCAGTATTTCTTTTCAGCTTTCGATAAAGTTTTGCTAAAGTATCCAACCACTCTTTCCTTACCATCTTGTAGCTGTAACAAGACGGCTCCAATTTCCACTTTCCACATTGCTGGCGTCGGTATCCAGAATAAGCTTACGGAAAGTGGATAAGAAACAATAAGGATTGACGTCCGTTGTTTCTTCAATATTTCAAACGCCTTTTGACATTCCTGGTCCCAACAAAGGACTTGTCTTGATCTATCAAACGTGCCAAGGATTTGGCAATGTCTCCAAAATTCTTGACATATCGTCAGTAATAGGAACAAAGACACAAAAAACTTAGAGCTGATGTTTCTCGATAGGGATTGGCCGTTTTTAAACGGATTGAATCTTAGAGGGGTCAACAGCAACGCCATCCTTGTTTATGTTCTAAATAATTGATGTTGAAATTATTACAATTTGAAATTAAAATATAATAAATATTTGACCTACTGCACTGGAATCAGTCAATTTTTGTTTTTTCCATGAGGCTCTTCAAGGGTGGTGGTAAAACGTTACAACACCACTTAGCAGAACTATTTTTTGTAGTAATACGATTCAGTCTCAAATAGCTTTTTAGTTTGCACGCTCCGCTTTCTACTATAACTTTCTAATAATTTACGAAATCTTACATTGTCTTCCTGTCGAGTAGACCGGGGCATTTTATTTTGTTCTTACATATTTGTTATTACGAATTTAAGTGTTTCGTAATATGGCCTACCATAGTGTTTACGGATTTGTGTTATTAGAAAAGAGTTAAATAAACCCTAATGGTTTAGAAACCCCTTTGTTTTAAAATCCTTATCAAATATGAAATGTTTTTAATGAAGAGTTTAAATAAAATGGTCTTTGAGCCAGATTCTTTGTATCCCTAATAATCAAAAAATAATTAAATTGGCAGGTTGGGCGCCAATTTATAACTTTATAAATTCCCACTGACGGGATTATAACCCTCAGTTGAGTTCGTGGCTTCTTTTCTGAGTTTTACCAATCCTTCCCAAACATAAAATAATAGGGCTCCAGAGTACAAACAAGCAAATAACACTCAAACACCAGTTTAAATGATTTATTTAAAAAAAAGTAAATATCAAAATTAAATTTTAGTTCGAAAATTAATCTAAACTCTTATCTTTTTTTTATTCTTCGGAAAGGATTCCCTTGGACAAATTTCTTCCTGGGAGGAACTGAATAATCTTCGGTAATTTCAAAATAAATTTCTTCCTGGGATGAACTGAGATTTTAATTGAAATTCGGCTTTCGTTCCTTAAAATAGCGGACAGCTTGAACTCGCCTCTAAATAAAATTATTAGCTCCTACGTAGGTCTCCTCGTAAATGTGGCAATAACCCTAATAATGAATTAATAATCATAATTCCATCCCTTAATGAATTACAATCAAGTAGAATCACTTTTTGTTTTTTCCATGTTATTGAGAATAAATTAATTTTAAATACACGTGTAAACAGGACTACAAGTCAATCAAATGATAACAAAAACTGGTGTTTGGCGAAAGTGAAACTACTTGAAATTAGATGTTAGTAATATTTGAAAGAATCACCTCAATTTGAGAAATTTATACAAATAAAATTATTAACTGAAACAATAATATTAACTTACTTCTATTGAAGAGTAGTTAGCACGAAGAGGACAGATATTAAAATGAACGCAAAAATCTAGCGTAGCGAAAAAGAATACTTCGAATATCAGTCACACCTGTCTCAAAGTTATAATCACGGCAAAAACATTAAAATAAATCCCACCGAATCTAGTCTGGTGGATTTTAATACTAAAACGATCCGATAGATCGTTACATCTTATCTAATATCAAACTCCCGAAAATAAAAATTCAGCCATTTTTTGGTTCGGCGGAATCGGATTGGACTAGTTTTCATGACTTATTTGAATCTCTAATAATAAATAATCCCAAACTAAGCTGAAAAGTTTTTTTTACCTCAAGTCGATCTTACAAGGAGAAGCGCTTAAAGTAATTGACTCTCTTAAAGTAATAAATGAGAATTTTGACATCGCTATTGATTTGTTAAAAAAACGATATGATAATAAATTAGAATTGGTTAATACTTATTTGTACTTGCTTTTCGGAGCTGACAAAAAGGCTAAATGTACACAACAGTTTTTAAGGAAATTCGTGCCAAATTCTAGAAAAGCTTTAGATTCTTTACAAACTTAAATTATTTATATTCATTGCTGTATCAATTTAGACTTTAATTCTTGACATGGTTTTGAAGAATCTGCCCGATGTAAAGTTTTTTTTCAATTTTTGGAAAATCAGCATGTTATTTTAGAAAATATATTGATACTGCCCCTAACTTTCCGTCACTGGTCGCACTCTGGTGAAATCATGGCATGGCTTACCAACACTGTTGTTGGTATTCGACCGTAGCACAAAAGTATCCCTCTGGATCCCGTGTAGATCAAGCGAGATACTCGAGGAGAAGGATGTCGTTTTGCGTCAGCTAAGGTGGCAAAACCCGGACCTTCGGTCTCAAGATGGTGCTTTTTCCACCACGCCAAAAACAGAACCAAGGGGGTATCTTTTCGTCTTCGGAGTAGGGGACGAGGACTTGACTACGCTCAAAACGGAAGTTTATGAGGTTGAGCTATGCTTCACCTCATTGACTATGAAGGTAAAGGCCAAAGAGGCCAAGAAGAGAGACTAGCATTGCCGTGGAGCAAGGAAGTCTGGCAGACGAGGCACCCCGAGTAGGCATCTGAAAAGATGCAGACCAACGGGTCCTAAGGAATGGTCTAAATGAAACAAAAAAAATGGATTATAGAGAAGGGGCAGACACAACAGTGCAACCTCCAGCACAGCAGGCAGAGTGGCCATAGCAACCATCAGCCATCAACTTGCTGTGCAACAGGACACAATTGCATTAATCTAAGATCACTAGATAAGGAAAACCAAAATCATTGGTTTAAGCACGTTAACTGGTCATTTTTTTACTTTCACATCAATGACCAGCCAAGGAATGCCATTTACTACCTAGGCAAATTAAAGTTCATCCTCTGGTACATCTCTTCTGCTCAGACTTGACTACAGCACGGATGGAATGTGCTAGTTGCGAAGGACAACCAAATACCGTAGTCCTAGCATGAGTCTTCCTTCCCTCTGATGCAGCCGCATCACCAGCTAGCAGGGAGCTGAAGGAACTGGTGAAGTACTGCCAGCACCATAAATTGGAGCTTATAATAATCGGCTGCGAACTCAATAGGCATCATGTCAACTGGGGCAGTAAAGACATAAACGCCAGAGGTAACTCACTTTATGATTATATAATAGGGAATCACCTCTGCATTATGAACAGATGTACCACTTTGTTAACTCTCGAATTCAAATTATAGTAGATATAACGTTGTTTAAAACTAAAATCTTTAAAAAAATCCGGTGCTGACAGTTTTCTAACGAAATTACAATGTCAGCAACCAATAGTTCATTTATCTTATTTCCAGGCATTCTTATATTTTCACCCCACACCTGACACTAAATTGAAATACTTACGGGGACTTTAACACAATTTATTCACCAAAATTGTATCAGATTGAGAAGAACTCTGCTGGAAAATGTCTAAACAGTTTTACAATGATAATGAACTATTTATTTACAAGTGATTTATTTTAAATTAATTTATTATATAAAAGTTTTATGTTTTATGGAAACCAGGATGGAAACTGATGAATAAGCGGTGTCCTGTGTCATTTCTTGATATGTCACTTGCGAAAACGGATACTCAGTTTTTAGCTAAACTAAAAAAATAAAATTTAAGAAACCTCGAGAAAAAAGTATTTAAAACTACAAAAATTGTAGTCAATTCTCAAAGTTCTTGATGCAATACAGAGAAGAGCAGTTCGACTAATAAACGACACCAGTATCACCAAAAACCTAGCCCCATTGTCCCACCGAAGAGCAGTGTCTGATCTCTCCTTGTTTTACCGATACATTAACGGATTTTGCTTAGAAGAACTCCGCTCTATAGTGCCTCCACTTGCCAGACCAACCACAGCAACGCGACGTGCCAACTTTTTTAAATTTAATAACAGATTTTGTGTTCAAAGCAATGGGCTCTTGCTTGTCGCCATTTTTGAGTGAGGTTTTCAAGCACAGCTTAGAAAAAAGAATAATGAGTAGTAACTTTAGCCCCAACATAATTTTTTATAGGCATTACGTAGATGACATTTTCATAGTGTGAAAGGGAGAAGAAGAAGAACTTGATCAATTTTTACAGTTTGTAAACACTTTACACCGAAAGATAATTTTTACCATAGAAAAAGAAGTAGACGGCAAAACTCCTTTCTTAGATCTTTTAATAAAGAGGAATAGAAATTCAATAGAATTTGAAATCTACAGAAAACCTACTCCAACTGATAACGTTATTCAATTGACCTCTAATTCTCCTTATTCCCATAAATTTGCAGCCTTTAATTCTTTTTTCTATCGACTGTGTAGGGTGCCTCTTGCTAGAGATGTATTCCAAAAAGAACTTAGCACTATAAGACAGATAGCAATTAACTACGGTTTCCCACTTTACTCCAAACAAACTATTTTATAAATATATAAATAAGTACAAATTTTCATTTAATATCATTCACTCGGATAACAACTGTATTAAACCTTTTAAAACTTTGTCCTTTTTCGGTCAGATTTCATTACAGTTAGCCAAATTTTTCAAAAAACATTAAATTTCAATAGCTTTCAGAACAAACAATACGGACAACATATCAAAGACAAATTTTCAAATTCAGGGATCTATGCTCTTAAATGTGGAACTTGCACGGCAGTCTATGTTGGGCAGAGTGGTCGTAATAGTATAGGAGCTAGCAACATCGGGAAAAAAAGAATTTCAGGTCAGTTTAATTTTTGATATGTTTTCCTCCTTGCTCTTTCTGGTAAAGCCTGGGCTGTCTGGCTGGCGGTAGCTGTTGCGTTTATTGGTGCGCAGCCTACCTGTCAGGTAATAATCCAAGGTTTTAAAAGTATTTTAAGAAGCTAAATTTTCAAATTCGTGTCTTTAGATAGGCTTACCAAACACAATTGCCAAACACTTCTATCATTGCTAATTATATGCCATACGCGAATTTTTAACTTCCCGCTAAAAAAAAATTAAATTTTTTTTTTTAATCGGGAAGTTATTGGTTTCACCCCGTTTTTCGAAAATCGAGTTTTCATCGGATCTCAACGTTTTGAGGTCTTAGGAACCTCCCCTGACTATTTTTACGAGGGTGTCTGTATGTCTGTATGTACGTGTGGATGTGTGTGTGTGTGTGGATGTATGTAAACCTCTTATAACTTTTGAACGGCTTGACCGATCGGAATGAAATAAAAAGCATTCCAAAGAGTTCCATCTAACTTAGATTACCTGTAAGTTTGAACCGATTCGAGCCGGTAGATTTCGAGAAATTTCAAAATAACCGAAAAAACAATTGGTAAAAATGATGTTTTTTGGGCATATCTTTTTGGCTATTGCATCGATCAATTTCATAACCTAATCAGCTGTCAAGCTTAAAAAGCCACGTCGAATGCCATTTTGCAAATTAAAATCGGTTGATTGGTTCGTGAGATATCGTTGTCGAAAATTTTCAAAAAAAGTGTTTTTTTTTCAATAACTTAGAGATTTTTTGACTAACCGATTTTGCACTCCCGGTAACGTTTTTAGGTCTCAAAAAACTGCGTCGAATGCCATCTTGAACATCAAAATCGAATAAGGCGTTAAAAACTTATGGCTTTTTAAACATTTCAAAAAAAGTCAAAAACGTCAAAATACGTCACGTTACGATAGCTTTGCGGTTAAAACTAGCGGGAAGTTGCAAGGATGGCCTTTAAGGTCAACCTCTTTTCGAATTTTTTTTTTTATAAAAATATCAAATCATTTTAGTATGTCTGTAGTTTTAATATTACGTTACATGAGTATACAAAAACCTAAAATTAATTTGCCAAATGTTAATTCGATTGCTAAACCTTAAATAAGAGCGACAAACTTGAGAAATCTGCACAGCGTGATGCTAGTAGTTAGAGAGAGACAGTTGCACTTGCAGGGTATACTGCTGAGAAGGAGACGGAAAATCATTACAAAACTACAAATCCCGATGAAACAAAATTAAATATAAAGAAAAAAATAAAATTAGAATATAATTTAATGAAAAGGGAGAAAGAAGATTAAAATGCATTATTGAAGGTTAAAAAATTACATTTTTTATTTAAAATGCTCTGAGAACACACACAAATTGCAAATTGAAAATATTAAAACTCTTTTTTTACTTTTTAAATATTTCAGTACATAATGGAATTAGAAAAGAAGCATGCATCTTCACAATCGTCATCGTCGTCGCTCTCATTACCAGTATTGATCTCATCATCTTGGGCATTCTCATCATTTCTTAAAATTCTATTATCTGCAGTAAAAAAAGTTAATAGCACAATTCTTTTCGTTTCTTATATAATATTGTAGTAATTTTTGATAGATATTCCATTGCATACTTACTTTGAATGATAATATCTGCAATTGATGATGGTAATTGCGCTCCCAGGAACCGGACAAAATAATATTTATCATCTTTCATTGTCCAACCAGAAGAAACTGGAGATAAAGAAGTTGGATATTTTAAGTAAGCATTCCTCCAAAGTTTAGTTACGTAGCGCACCATTAATAAATGCTGTTGCAATTCCACTTTACAGGGTGGCAAACTCGATGATTCAAAGTTTCGAAATTTCTTCTCAAAATTTTCATCGGAAGTTTTTGACTGAAAAGTATTTGAGAATAAATTAAATCGAATACTGTTCACATCAGAAGAATTTTTATCTCCATACATTTGACAAACTCTCAATGATTACGAAAGTACTCTCAAGTAATTCTTCGTTATCGACGTTATCCGTAGTAATGTTTTCAAAAGCTGATTGATATTCTTTAGATTTTTCCAACAGTTTAAAAGGTCTAACTTTACCTTTTCTAAAGAATGCTGGCGTATAATCACACCCCGTGATTGCGTGGAAGCATGGTAAAGCTTTACATAGAGAATCACCAAGGGTTCGGTGTAAGTCTTTAACGTTAATGTATCTCTGATGATTCTCTACACCAACGTTTATCCAAATCTTTAAAAATGCATTAAGGTGATTCATATTACCCAGTAATATAATTAAAATATCGGAGTCAGAACAGCGTATAACAACGTCGCAATCTATCTCTCTTGCAGTCTGAAACTATCTCTCTTTCTAACTACTATCATCACGCTGTGTAGATTTCTCAAGTTTGTCGCTTTTATTAAAGGTTTATCAATCGAATTAACGTTTGGCAAATTAATTTATGGTTTTTGTATACTCATGTAACGTAATATTAAAATTACAGACATACTAAAATGATTTGATATATTTATAAAAAAAAATCGCGTCTGGCATATCATTAGCAATCATAGAAGTGTTTGGCAATAAGAAAATTGTGTTTGGTAAGCCTATCTAAAGACACGAAATTGAAAATTTAGCTTCTTAAAATACTTTCAAAACCTTGGATTATTACCTGACAGGTAGGTTTTGCACTAATAAACGCAACATCTACCGCCAGCCAGACAGCCCAGGCTCTACTTGAAAGAGGATGGAAGAAAACATATCAAAAGTTCAGTGGACCTAAAATTCTTTCTGGAAAACGTTGCTAGCTACTATACTATAAAATCTCAACGAGAGTGGGGGAACATTTAGCTTTATTTAACACTAGCGGACCCGGCAAACTTCGCACCGCCTAACACTAATGTTTTTTCCATTTTTTTTTTTATTTTTACGATTAATTTTTTGTATTTTTTATCATATTTTCTCGTTAGTTACCAGTTTTTACTATTATTTATAGTACTTTGTAATTTATCGGTCAGGTATATTATATATTAAATGCGCCACCTAACGGTGGCGTCATAGTTCTTAAGTAAGTTTTGCTCTTTTAAATATATGAGATATCAACTGCGCCACCTTACGGTGGCATCATAGTACTTAGTTATGTAAGAATTACAGGTGTAAATTTATAACATCTCAACTGCGCCACCTTAGGGTAGCGTCATAATGATTAATTTCGTAATAAACGCGTCCGATGGCTGCAAAATTCAAAGTGCTATAAGGAAAATCGCGGCCACCGATGCGCTATTTATAGGCACGTTACCGCCGCGCGCCGCCCCGGCCGACCAGTACCTACCAGTTGAAACAAAATCGGCGTTTGCCAACCACTTGTTAAATACAAAACATAGTTTTGATATGTCAGAAAACGCTACATCAATGCACAAAAGGGAATAAACTGGACCTGTTGGAAAAGATGGAAATCACAAAAGCTAAAAAGAGGCCTGTTTTAGTGTGTGTGAATTTAATTCAATTTCATTACTTCATTTTCAATTAAGCTTTGTTTGTTATTTGTTTAGTTGATCTTTGTAATTAAGATAAATAAAGACTACTTATTTTAAGACCGAGACTTTGTTAATTTTACTTTTTTATTTATATATTCCGCATTCCGGTCTCTTTGAGAAAATATGGATGAATTTTTTGATTTTAGTAATGGGTAATTCCAGATAGATAATGACATTGTTCATAAAATTTAAATTAAAAGAGGAAAATTTTAAATTTTTATATTATTTATTTTTAAAATATGCAAAATAAATTACGTTTAGGTTAAATATACAATATTGTTTGAAATAAGCAAATTTATGCAATATATGCACTTTGCATATAGTCCGCTCTCTAGTTATCACTAATTGTTAGAAAACTGCACGTAGCAAAATATGAAGTAGCCGCCACGAGATAATCCAATACCTCTAATCTTCTGTTAATAGATACGGGTGCAAAAAGAACTGTTGCATGACAGTAGTTACTGAAGTACCATTCCCAAATTTAATCAACAAAAATACCACTTAGAACAGCAAATGGAGAGAGAATAAATACGCACGGAGAAATGCGAATGTCTATCATCCTCCGAAAGACCATAATCAACCATCAAGTCTTAATCGTAATTTTTTTTTACCAATTCATCTTTAGTATGGATGTCCTTAAGAAACTCGGATTTATGTTAGATGTAAATAATAGGTCGGCGATAAAGAACTACCCTTTCGTGAAGAAAAAGAAAATGTTAATCGTATGTTAAGTGCTTAGGATATAGGTAACTATACCCGGACTTAGTGAGAAAAATATAATGGCCCACTTAGATGTATATTGTCGAGATGCAAGAGTACGGATGATCGAGCCATGATGAATGAAGTTCGTAATTCGGAAAAATAACTCAGTGCAGTCTACAGGAAAAACACTCCAGATCAAAGACAAGCAAAATGATTACTGTGCTACTCTAAAATTACTCTTAGAGCTTAAGAAACTTCAACTCAGAGTAAACACAGAAACTTTCACTCGATACTGTCCAGTGACGTATCACCTCTGTAAAATGGGCAAAGTGGACTGTGATGAGTAAGCAGATGAAACAGGCATATTATCTGTAAGTGTAGAGTAATAGTTCGCCAACGACATAAATATCTGGGACAGGTGTTCTGAGAGCTTGATCAGGTTACAAACGTACATTATAAATGGATACGAGACTTTCATAAAATCCTAGATATTATGGATTCATAAATAGATTCAGGGTAGACACTAAATATCTTTTAATTCTCATTGCAGTAAGGTCATTTGAGCCAATCACCCCACTAATAACCTACAGTCTACTTTTTATCTTGCTGAATTTAAATTTGTAATTGACCATCAAGGATTTTTAATTATATATTTATTGAACCTCTCTTTATTACCTTCTGATTATCCTCTATCAACTTAGTTTAAATGATATTAAGCGTTGGTAACGAGGTCAATTAATACTTTTTTTCAATTCACTCCTCTCGACCAAACCCAACACAATAAAAAGCTTCAGTTTGAAAACTAAACTAATTTATTAACATCAATTAAATTTGAAATACAAAATATATATTACAGTAATCTATATTAATAAAAAATATTAATTATATTAATTAACTATAAATTATCAAGTATACATTTTGTATTTTATTTCATTTATACCTGGATTAACATTCACATGGCATTGAAGTCATTTGCACGTAGAACCAATACGCGGTAGGAATGAAGCGTAGTTGCCAGATTTAACTTAGAAAGACTTACTGCGTATTAGTTCTACTTGCATATACGTCAATGCCATGTGAATGTTAATCCAGGTATAGTGAACATTTCTAAACAGCAAATTTTATCCGATAGGTACTTCTCATAAGATTATCTAATTAAATGGGTTTACGTTCAAAAGTTTTTATGTAAAGTGAGTTGCATAATTTATTGTTCAAATATTTCTGCCTTTGCGACATTTTGAACAAAGTTAGTATTTACCAGAGTCACTATTTATATTTTGAGCCTAATATTATAAAGAAACATAACATGTTATTAAAAATGTTTTGGTTTAATCCATCTACATTTTTGTCATAGAATATTTTCTATTCCGCTAAATGTATCTCCAAAACATGTATCTGAAAGTCATCAACAGCTGCATCAGTCCACAAACATTGTTGTCGCAATTTATCTCTGATGCCCAAGAAAAAAAAAGAAAGTAATTGGTTGCCAAATCAGGACTGTATGGCGAATGACTCATTAATTTGATGTTTTGAGTGCTCAAATAGTCAGTATTTTTATGGGATGTGTGATATCACACTGTCATGATTAATAGTCTAAACGATAAACATTCTGATCAAAATGATATGAGAGCGAGTACCGAACGATGCAGAAAATTAATATAATCTTACAAGCGACAACATACATCGTACGTGACCCAAAAATATCGTGCAAAACCGATAGTAACTCTCATATACCCAGCAACGCTGAGCCAGAACAAGCTGTATAGGAGGAAGTCGATCCATTGTAGTAGTGTATTTTCATTAAGGACATTGTTGCAGTTTTGTATGTTTGTTCACCAAGAAAGATCAATTTCTGTATAAATGAAAAACAGATGATTTTTAATTTTTATTAAACAAATTTAGGAATTCCCAAGAATTCACCAATGGTAAAGTGGCCAACGTTCTGGGTATATGCAAAAGAGGTGTATACAGAATAATAAAAGATTTTAAAACTGCAAGTACGGTTGTGCAAGCTGAATCCTATCCAAAACGAAAAAAAAAAAAATATATTGGAAAAGTTGATGATTGCGATAAACAAACTATACATTTTTTCTTAGAAATGAATTGCCAACTGCCGAAAAAATTTTGGAGGTGGTCAATGACGAAAAAGATTTTTGCCCAGTTTTAAATAAACGTTTTTAAAACTTAAAAGATATGGACTTTAAATTCAAAAACAGTTTTTTGCAGGAGAAGGACGAGATAGTTGTATGGCGAAGAATTTACCTGTATACAACGTTACCATAAAAACAATAGAAAAAATTATTATTTAGACGAAAAGTGGGTTAATGCTTATCACATGAAGGCAAAAAATGAGTGTTAAATGCTTTCCTGTATAGTTCCTCCACAGATTTTAAAAACCGATAAAGTATTTATTATTATCAGTATTAATAAGTTTATTTTAATTTTAAAAGTGTAATATGATTTTATTCTGTTAACCACCAAGGAAATAAAGTTAAAATATTGTTTAAGGTAAAGGGAAAAGACTAATCATATGCCACATTGGCAATATTACTACTACAATCTTTTTATTTGGATTCTTTGAAGCACCGCTATTTTTTGTGGCCATTTTTTTGCACCAATAGACACGAGCATATTTTTAGCTCTTGTCAAATTAAGTTTATTTTAATGTTTTATGTATGCTGGTGGAATTAAACAATTTACACTCGTATGACAAAATGGTCTTAAGAAAGTCATGTTTAAATATGTCAAAATTTCAAATGGAGTGTCAGATGGTGCCTAAAAATACTTGGTTTGCTTAGGTACAAAATCTAAATAGTAACCCTCGAAATTGATTATTGTTGGATATGTTTTTAAACAGTTTTGCATGTAAACCAAGAACGTATTTAAGAAGGATGCTCCACTCCCTATGTTGAACTATGAGCTGCCGTGTGCAATGAAAACGGAAGCAATGTGGGCAAGGCGAGAGACGGGACTGGCGCAAACGGCTACTGCGCATTAGCGCTGTCTCTGTTCTTCTCACTGCTCGTTCAAGAGTGAGAAAGTCAGTAGCGTGCTGGTGTTCAGTTTGTTTTAATGGATCAATCAATAAACTTCAATTACAATTCAGAAAAATTTCATGTATAAAGTTCGTGGAGATTAATTATAGAATTCTTATTTTGCATAAATTTATCCGCATTACAAATTGCAAAAAAATTATTCAAAACTCTATTCAAAATTTTATTTACAATAATCCGAGAATAGCTGAAAACTCTTCTTCAAATTTTCCATTTACTCGTATAAACTATGCATATATACTAAAAATAGGGAACCATTTATATCTGACGAACAATTGTATTCCATAGGATTCTCCAAACTATATAGAAGTGTTGAATGCCATCGGCCATCATTTAAAGCAAAAAAAACAGCGCCAAAAATCTTGTACGTTTGCGATTTACATTATACAAAATCGTGCATATTGACATCTGACATTAAAATTTGGAAAGATGGAGTAAAAGTAACTTTACCACGACAAAAGCGACGGTTGAAGGACAAAAGTATTCCAACTATTTTCACACTCGTAAGTTAAATACGTGTACATGTATAAATACATCAATTTCCAATATTATTTCCTAATATTATTATCATTTTTTGATGATAATATGGTAGTAATTGGATTTATAAAGTAATGATAATGATTTATATTGTTGATGTGAATATAATATTCATGATATTTTGAACATATTGTTTTCTCCGAGGTTTTTGCAATGTTCTACTTCCATTTTACGGTGGTAAATATAGTACAGATGCGTCGCGACCCGTACTCTAAAAACGTTTTTTAAATCACCACTCCACCTATCACGACAAGGCAAATTTAGATCTCACTTTTACCTTTGTTTAATTCTCTGTTCATTCAGTATTAAATTTACCCGTAATTGTTGTTATATACTGATCGAAAAAGTTTTATTTCAGCTCATTTTCTATCCACAACGCTTTGACATTTCGAACTGTCTTGACAGTTCACCAAAACAAACCAAACACCAGCACGCTACTGACTTTCTCACTCTTGAACGAGCAGTGAGAAGAACAGAGACAGCGCTAATGCGCAGTAGCCGTTTGCGCCAGTCCCGTCTCTCGCCTTGCCCACATTGCTTCCATCAGGCACGCATACCCCCACCAAGCAAGTGGAGCATCCTTCTTAAATACGTTCTTGATGTAAACCGTTTAAAACAAATATAACATCAAATTATGTTTTTGACAGAGTGTATTTTTAGATGATTTTTTAAGGAATATTGGTATGTAAAAAATTTAGCACAAGTATTACACTTAAAAGGTTTTTCACCAGTGTGAATTCTTTCATGTGTTTTTAAATCATTTTTGCTTGTAAAAAGTTTTGAACAAATATTACACTTAAACGGTTTTTCGCCAATATGAATTTTTAAATGTTTATTTAAACTAGATTTGTGTCTTAAAACTTTTGAACAAATATTACATTTAAACGGACGTTCACCAGTGTGAATTGTTAGATGTGTGTTTAATTCAGCATTTCTCATGAAAAGTTTTGAGCAAATATTACATTTAAATGGTTTTTCGCCAGTATGAATTCTTAGATGACTTTTTAAACTCCATTTGCGTGTGAAAAGTTTTGAACAAATATTACATTTAAACGGCTTTTCACTAGAGTGAGTTCCAAGATGTTTTTTTAAATAACTTTTGATTTTAAAAAGTTTTGAACAAATAGTACATTTAAACGATTTTTCATCAGTGTCAATTTTTAAATGTGTTTTTAAATTAGAAGAGAGTGAGAAAGAATTTGAACAAATATTAGATTTTAACGGTTTATCATCAGTATGAGTCTTTATATGTGTTTTTAACGTATATGCGAGGGAGAAAAGTTTTGAACAAATTTTGCATTTAAATGTTTTTTCACCAGTGTGAATTCTTATATGTCTTTTTAAAGTCCATTTTTGTGTAAATAATTTCTCACAAACATTACATTTAAACAATTGTTCACCAGTGTGAATTTTTAGATGTGTGTTGAAACACCATCTATCTGTGAAAAATTTTGGACAAAAATTACATTTAAACAATTTTTCACCACAGTGATTTTTTACATGTCTGTTTAAATAATATTTTTTTGTAAAAGCTTTTGAACAAATATTACATTTAAAGGATTTTTCATTGGTATGAATTCTTAGATGATTTTTTAAACTATCTTTTCTTATGAAAAGAATGGAACAAATATTGCACATAAATGGTTTTTCACCAAAGCGATTTTTTAGAGAATTACCTGGTTTTTTACTCTTATGAAAGATATGGGAACTTAGTTTATTTGTGTAATTAATTTTTTTTAAGAATTTTTGATCATAAGCAAATAAAGCTGCTTTTCTTTTTTTAATCACTTTTAAACGATTTTGCTGAAACATTTTCGAGTAAATCTTGTAATAAATCTGGTTTCGTTTTAAGCATTTTATGTTGCGTTTCTTGTCAAAATTATTTTTCCAAACTTTAGTGGTTTTTGTAGTATGTTGTAAAAAGTGATACACATAGAAATGATGTACCAACAGTAGTTTATGGAAGAAAAATTTTCCACAAAAGTAACAGGTCCGATAATAATTTCCACAATGATATTTAAATTTTGGATTAGATAGAAAACCTGAAATATAATAAATCACATTAATGTTAGGTATATTTACAAACAGTAATAACTAAATATTAGGACAAACGAAATTTTCTTCTTAACACGTTCACGACGACGGCGCATTGGCTAAAACACGGCTGTAGCCGAAAATTTTTTTTGTGTAAGTATGCAAACATGTGAATTTAATTTTGACCTTTTTGTCCTTTTTCAAGAATGTACCATGGGTACACGACGGCTCTGATGAATATTTTTTTATTATAGCCGAAGTGTACCACCGGTGGCCACTTAGGAAATAGATGTATACATAACCATATTTTTCTTTTTCCCAACCGAACCTACTTGGATTGTAACTTTGTAACTGTTTTATAAATAAAATTATATGAAAAACATGGATTTTTATGCCCCTAATTAAATGCGATTTAAAATTCACATTAATAGCCGAATGCCACACCGGTGGTACACTGATGTACATTAACTATATCTATAGCCGTATGGCCAATATAGAATTTCCTACTAGAAAGAGTAAGATTTGCAAGTGCGTGAAATCATCCATTGAAAGTGTACCACCGGTGGCCACTGACGGCTCTTGGCAAGATATGCGGTGTACCACCGGTGTACCACGTCGTCGTGAACGTGTTAAATAAATTAAAATCAATTAACTACACAAACAATAGATTTTTATCTATATTGGCGTTTTTCTCTTGCGAACGGCTGGTTTAAATGTTAGAATGGTTAAATAAATAATATATAATAAATATAATATTATAATATAATATATAATATAATATATATTATAACATATACCTGATTAAAAAATAATACTTTGTTTTGATTATATCAATTACTATGTTATAAAATATTCCTTACCATGAATTAATTTTGAATTTAAATATAAATATTAAATAGGTAAGAATTAACTTAATTTAATTATTTTCCAATATTATTATTTAAATATGCTACCGGCTATTCCCTTATATCAGGGTCAGAGTTCCAAATATTCAAAAAAAATTAGATTCAAAATCAGTTAATATAAAAATTTTCAATAAAACCACACTATCCTAGACCAATGATGTTTTCTAGGCATGAATTGTATATAAATTTCTAACCTTACTAATTCAAAATGTGACAAACTTCAAGAAACTGTTGTTAAACCCAAATATGCATCAAATATATAAAATGAAATATTCTGACTTTTGTTAATAAACAATTCAAGTTAAACTTATCAAATAGTGAATAATAATAATTTAGTTAAACATGTAAAACAGTGAAATACAAATATTCATCAAAATTATAAAAATCAAACACATAAAAACTCTTTATTGTAACGAGTGAAAAGTGGTTACCATTTGAATGAAACTTCGCTCCTCTTCTGGAAAACCAGGATTCGGGATTCACTTCTCAGGACAATCTACTTTCTTCCCCGGAACAGCAAAGATTTCAGGACACTTTGTAGAGATCAAACAATAAATTCCCCTTCAAACCAAAAGATAAACTGCTACTTCCTCCTCTGGTAAGTGTAATTATGACTTTCTTTCTTGTTAAATATTAGTTTATATTCATTAACTTAATTAAAATGCAGTTATACCATATACTGCTCAGCTCACAATTTAAGTATCTATTTCTGTTAAAGTTCCTGATATATTTTACATCTGTGTAATATTTGTTTAACCACTTTGTATATTTCAATGTACATACGATTTTTGAAATTGATATATAGTTGTCAATTTTTTGATAGTTTTTTGAATAATAAAGTCGTTTGTTAAAGTTGAATATAAATATTCTTTTTAAATGGGTTTTCCACATTTTACATCAACATGGTAGCAGAGCGTGGTTGCCCAACCTTGTAAAGAATATTGATTCAATTCAGTTACAAAAATATTTACAACTTGTCACTAACAGTACTAACCCAAAGTTTGAATCATTATGGATGCAACTAAAATAAACATTGGTTTATTAGAAGGGAAAAGTAACTGGTCGACTTGGAAATATAAGATTGGCATATTATTCAGAAGTGTTCCTGGAGCAGTTGAAGTTATTGAAGGTAAAATAGTTTCACCTTTACCTTTATCATCATCGGCAACTAAAGAAGAAAAGGATAAATATGATAAAGCTTATAAATCATATACAGAAGCTGATACTAATGCTTTACTCTTATTAACCGTAAATATGACGCAAGAAACTTTAGAAAAAGTAATGAGATTTTTAACAGCAAGAGAAGTATGGTTGGAACTTCATCGTTTGTATGACGGAAATGTTGAAGATAAAACATACGACTTGTGTTTACAGTTTTTCAGTTACAAAAGAGTAACGGATGACGATATAGCTACACACACTTCAAAATTAAAGAACTTATGGAACCGGCTGCAGATAGAAGTTTTAAAAGAAAAAGCTCTGTCTGGTAATACTTGCAAGTGTGATTTACCAGAGTTGTTGTTAATATGTAAAATATTAGAAACATTGCCTGATAATTATTTTTCCTTTAAGTCAAGTTGGATGTTGATGTCGAAATCTGATCGGACGTTGGATAATTTGACAAATCAACTCTGTGCCTACGAAAAAGCATTATCAAATACAAATAAGGACAATCCAGAGGTTTTACAACTAAATCATCAAACAGCAACAGGTACAAAGTCTAAGAAGTGGATATGTAACTATTGTAAAAAAGTAGGACATAAAGTCAAGCAGTGTGCCAAATGGAAAGCTGATGGACGACCTCCAAAGCCCAAGCCAAAGGAAACAAATGAAAATGTAAATATTATTTTAACAGTTTTATCGAGTACTGTATTTACTAGTGAAAGTAACAATGGAGATTGGTTTATAGATAATGGTGCAACAAATCACATATGCAACCAAAGTGATTTATTTGATACATTTGAACCATTTAGTGAGCTACACACAGTAACGACTGCAAGTGGTGATACAGTTAATGCACTTGGTAAAGGATCTGTTTTAATAAAAGCACTCATAGAAGGACAAAAAACTAAACTTAAACTTGCAGATGTTTGGTTGGTTCCAAAAATAAATAAAAATTTGTTTTCAGTTTTATCTGCACATGATCGAAACCCTACCAGTAATTTTATTTCACAGTCAGAAACATGTTGTCTTAATATTGATGGAAAACCTATTCTAGTTGGAAAAAGAAGTAAACATGGAGGTTTGTATAAATTGGCGGTGAAAAATGTGTATCCAGAATCCAAAATTCAAGTCAATGCTATCTACCATGAAAATTTGCTTCAGTTATATCATGAACGTCTAGGACACCAAAATAAGAGACATGTGAAAATGGTTATATCCAAGGAACTTGGAATTAATGTAACTTTAGACTCTGAATTTTGCGAAGGTTGTATCTATGGTAAATCTCATGTACGTAAATTTGGAACGAGAGAAAGAGCAACAGCACCAGGTGAACGTATACATAGCGATGTTTGTGGACCGTTTGAAGTCTCTCAAGCAGGTAACCGATACTTTGTTCTCTTCAAGGATGACTACAGTAAGTTTCGATACATTTATTTTCTTAGAGAAAAATCGGAAGTATCTGAAAAACTGAAAATCGTTCTTGCGGAGATAAAGGTTGCTGGATATAACGTTAAGGAGCTACTTACAGATAATGGAGGTGAATTTGTTTGCAACAGTGTAAGCACTATTTTGAATAACCATGGAATAAAACATAGACAAGTAATGCCCTACACTCCTCAGCAAAACGGTTGTTCTGAGCGAGATAACAGAACAGTTGTGGAAATGGCTAGGACATTGATACATTCTGGTAAAGGTCTACCACAATATCTATGGTCTGAAATGGTTAATACTGCAGTTTACATTTTAAATCGCTCTGGAAAATCTGGTGTCGAAGGAAATTCTCCATATGAGGTTTGGTTTGGTAAGAAACCTAACTTAAAGCATTTGAGGATCATTGGAAGTGTTTGTTATGCTCATATTCCTAAACAATGTAGAAAGAAAATGGACAAAAAAGCAGAAAAAGGAATTTTGGTTGGATATGAAAACGATGATGGTTACCGTATTTGGTACAAAGAAGACAAAAAGGTAATACGTTCACGTAATGTTCAATTCGATGAGAAACCTTTTTCGTCCAATGAATTGTTTCAAATACCTCATAAAAGTCTAATCCAAAGAGAAGTACATGATGATGACCAAAAATTAGAAGAAGATGACAATTCTGCTTTGGAAAATGAAAATTTTATAGAAAGTCAAGAAGAAACAGAAACTTCTGATTTTGAAAACGATGCAGGACCAAGTAACATAAGAAATTTAAGACCTAGAGAAAATATTAAAAAACCTGACTATTTTGGAGAGTTTGTTATGTCAGTTGCTTCAGACATACTACAGTCAACGAAAGAACCATCAAATTTTAAGGAAGCTTTATCTACTGAGGACAAGAACGAATGGATTTTAGCTATGGATAAAGAAATACAGTCTCTAGACAAGAATAACACGTGGATTATTGAAGACTTGCCTCATGATAAAAAAGCTCTTCCTTGTAAATGGGTATATAAAATTAAGATGAATCCTGATGGCTCGATTGATAAATATAAGGCTAGATTAGTAATTAAAGGCTATTCTCAGCAAAAGGGCACTGATTATGACGAAACTTTTAGTCCAGTTGCAAGAACTGGAACAATAAGAGTTGTTTTGAGTATTGCTGCAAGTCTAGGAATGAAATTAAAACAATTTGACGTAAGTACAGCATTTCTCTATGGAAAATTAAACGAAAAAGTCTATATGAAGCAACCAGAAGGCTACGAAGATGGTACCAACAGAGTTTGTCGACTTCAGCGCAGCCTTTATGGTCTTAAGCAGGCACCTAGGTGTTGGAACACTAGGTTTGTAAGTTTTTTAACTAAATTAAATTTTAAAACGAGCGATGCTGACCCTTGTTTGTTTATTAAGAATGAGGGAAGTAACATTTTATTACTAGCTCTGTACGTTGATGATGGGATTATCGCATGTAATGATGAACCCATGACAGACAATTTTATCAAAGCTTTAAGAGGAGAGTTTGAATTAACGGTCAAACCAGCAAGTTTTTACTTAGGTTTAGAAATAAAATCCAATAATAATGGATCTATTCGAGTTAGTCAAGAAACCTATGCAAAGAAAATTCTTGAACGTTTTGGAATGAGTAATTGTCGTCCAGTAGGTACTCCAATGATAAGTGAACCTATTGAAGAAGGGAAGGATGAAAATTCTAAAGAATTAGGGGGGAATATCGAAGAGAATCCTAATAATTCTGAAGAATTTCCATACAGACAAGCTGTCGGTGCTTTAATGTATCTGATGACTGGCTCAAGACCTGATTTAGCCTATGCTGTGGGAGTTATTTCCAGAAACTTGGAAAATCCTAGCTCTTCAGACATTGTGAAAGTCAAGAGAATTTTCAGATATATAAAGGGAACAATAAATCATGGAATTACTTATAGTCCTGGAGTAAAAGAAGGTATTTTAGAAGCATATAGTGATGCTGACCATGGTGGTGATCAAAGAACAGGTCGTTCTACCACAGGTGTAGTTTGTTTATACGCAGGAGAAGCAGTAACATGGTTTAGCCAACGACAATCTTCAGTGGCAATTTCTACAACTGAGGCTGAAATTGTTGCTGCCAGTGAGGGTGGAAAGGAACTTATTTGGCTAAAACGTCTATATCAACAAATTGTGAAATTAAAAATAGTTCCAATTTTACACGTTGACAATGAAGCAGCTGTGCGTTTAGCGCGGAACCCCGAATTCCATAGACGTACAAAACATATAAGAATTCGACATTTCTTTATACGAGAATTAGTATCAGAAGAAGAAATAGATGTTAGAAAAGTTTCAACTTCTGTACAAATAGCCGATCTTATGACAAAACCGTTATTAAAGCCAAGATTAAAAATGCTAATGGATATGATGGGATTGGAAGAAAACATATTACACGCTGAGGGAAGGTGTTAAAGTTCCTGATATATTTTACATCTGTGTAATATTTGTTTAACCACTTTGTATATTTCAGTGTACATACGATTTTTGAAATTGATATATAGTTGTCAATTTTTTGATAGTTTTTTGAATAATAAAGTCGTTTGTTAAAGTTGAATATAAATATTCTTTTTAAATGGGTTTTCCACATTTTACATCAACAATTTCTTCATAAAATATTGTAATTTTCTCTTACCAATTGCTTTCTCTGGTTACCTTGTGATAATATTAATACTTTAAACTGATTTAAAACTTTCTTTTATCAATATTTTCAAAAAAAACTCAAAATTTCTATGGAGCAATTTTTAATACAACGTACATCTCAAGAACCCGAAAACAAGAGAGATTCTATCAAATCAACAAAAAAACAACTGAAAAATTCAACAAACCTAAATCTATACATCCTTACCACCTAATCGCCTACTAATTCCTTATTTAAATAAAATTACTAACAAAATCTAATTCTTGATTCATTATTACAATTTAAAACAATGATTATTCTTTTTATTTTTATAAAATTTACTAGCACTACAAACTAATAATTTTCTCTTTTTCAGAATATTTCATTTGGCATTTGAACTATTAACAAATTAGAATATGGTTGATAAATTTGTATATTTTAAAAGTAAGTAAAAGTTTTAATATTTATTTTAACTATTTGTGATATTTTTATAATTTAATTTTCTTATTTAATTATACCCTTAATTCATTTAAAAATTAATGTTTAATTACTAACGTATTGGCACTTTTATAAGCTTTTAATTATTTACTTTTCCCATTTATCAATTTCATAATTATTGAAACTTTATATAATGTAGATTAAACCATTTTGAATCTTTAAAAAAAAATCTTTGAAATGAATTTGTATTTTTTTTCTTTCTTATTCTATTTTCTTTTTCCTTTTTTAGGAATTATGAAGAAGATGATGATAATTAATCCCACTGTTACTGCATTTGTGCTCTGACCCGAAATAAGAAAATTTTCCTTTCTCTATTTTCCATAAGATTTTCATTTTACATTCTTATTTAATATAGCATAGTAACTCATATCATCTCAATATATAGATATATATATATATATATATATATATATATATATATATATATATATATATATATATATATAATTACGTGTCACGTTGTTTGTCCGCAATGGACTCCTAAACTACTTAACCAATTTTAATCAAATTTGCACACCGTGTGCAGTTTGATCCAACTTGAAAGATAGGATAGCTTACATTTTAATTTATAGTCGCAATATTATTTTATTGCAAATTATTTGTTTATTGAATTGTTATTATATTAAATATGATATTATCATTTTGAAAGTCTTCATGTAAGGTCTTAGTAGCTAATTTGGATCAGCGGCTGATTATGACATTTCGGCTGGGTTATCGTAATGGGATCGATTACGAGAGAGGTATGTTTTTTTTTGTTTTTACATGTGAAAACAGTAATTATTATTTTAATTTTAACTGTTAAAACTAATTTAAAAAGTTTTTAGATACAACTACCGAACTACCCTTGATTTTTTAACAAGGAAACAATCCTCTCTATGATCAATCACAGCGTTGTATGACTTAATATTTTTGCAATATCAAGGATGCTGTGCATTGTTGAGATGACACTTAAATTCAGTTTTAATTATTGAAAAGTTTTAACATAAAAAGTTGTAAACATGCGCGTAAGTTTGCAAAATGATCCATCAGCACAAATATTTTCCGAACAATTACTAGATATTGCGAACGGTAAAATAGAACTGCAACCAAATATGCAATTCATTAAACTGCCAGACAATTTCTGCACTGTTCTTCAGGAAAAAAATGAAGTGATCCAGAGTATTTTTCCGGATATACCTACAAAATAATTACTTGAATCATGACTGGCTCAGTCATCGTGCGATTTTGGCAGCCAAAAATGTTGATGTTGACGAAATTAATTTCCAGATACAACAGTTGTTACCAGGCGATCTGATGTCTTTTAAATCAATCGATACTGTTGTTGATGAAAATCAAAGTGTAAATTTTCCAATTGAATTTTTAAATTCACTAGATATACCTGGAATGCCACCACATAATCTTCGATTAAAGATTGGTTCCCCTATTATTCTCCTACGTAATTTAAACCCACCTCAATTATGCAACGGTACGCGTTTGGTCATCAAAAAGATTACCGGAAATATGCTTGAAGCAACCATTTTAACTGGAAAGTTTAAAGGAAAAGTGGACCTGTTGCACGTATTCCAATGATACCGTCAGATTTTACTATACCCTTTAGAAGGCTATAGTTTCCAATTCGTTTAGCTTTTGCCATGTCGATAAATAAGTCACAAGGTCAAACAATGTCCATTTGTGGTTTAGACTTGGACAATCCATGTTTTTCTCATGGGCAACTATATGTTGCATGTTCACGTGTAGGGAAACCGTCGAATCTGTTTGTGTTAGCTAAAGACAGGTTAACCAAAAATATTGTGCATCGATTAGTGCTAAATTAAATTGAAAATAAAAAGTAATTATAATTTAAAATAATAAATATTATTGTTAAAGATTTAAGACTATCTGCCCTACCTACCTCATTCATAAGTTAAAGTGTTACATGTTATTTACTTTGTAATGTCACATAGGTGATAGGGTAGTTTTGCCCTACATATTAATTTATTAGTTTATATTTTACTGTATTGTTATGTATTACATTTTACCAGGTAAAAGGCATTACGTTAGATCTTGGCACGTGTTTAAATAGTTTAATTTTTATTCTCACGTAGAATATGAATTGGCTATAAAAGCAGGTTGTTGAGGTCAGACACCAGGAGTTTGTAGTCTGAGGTTGTCTGTAAGGATCACCCTTTAAGGTGTTCCTAAAACAGGCCCTTGGGTCTGGGCCATTGTGACTCTTGACGTATTTTCGTGAGTAAGTGTGACATGCCACCATGTAGTTTATTTGGTAAGATTAGTAAAGATTATTGTATTCAGTTATTCCCTATTCATAATGTTTATTACACATTCGTATTGCTTATTTATTGGTTAATATATTTGTTGTTTGTTTTCTGTTGTTTATCTCATCTTCCCCTTGATTAGTTTTCTGCCTTCAGCAGGATACCTAACCGGGAGTGCCTTTAGTAAGCTACCCCTTATCCTATAACACTAAGGCACATTCTCCCAAATCTCTCCAGGCGTGACAGTAATATACTCATTTGTTAGAAACTTTAATAAAAATAATAATAAATTTTAAAATTCTTTTGTATTGATTTTTGCTTGATATCAATCCAGTAAATTTTTATTCCAGCTTTAACGTTTCCGTCTTCATTCGTAAATAATAATTTCATTGTATTAAGGGGTTGCAGTAGTAGAAAATCTGTCATGGAGGTCGCCATATTTTTTACAAATGGCATCTATGTAAACAAGCATGGTGGTCTCCATGACTGATGTTCTCCTACTGTTCCTCTTAAATAGATTACTACAATGTAATATAACAAAAAACTTAGCCACAGCAACGCGTGGCCGGGTCAGCTAGTATACGCTATGTGCACGTAACCACGTGACCCACGTCGCCTGATCTTAGCGCTCGCGGCGGATCTAACGCGAATTTCAACTGCAGGACCAATTTACATATGATTGTATGTGTTTTTATTAAAAAATATGGGTCACAGTGTTTGTTGCCCAAATAACGGTAAAAATACTAAAAGCACATTTTTTACATTCCCTACGAAAATAAAAAGACCAGAAGAACTTCAAAAATAGATATCTGAAGTAAAAATACAAAAGGCCTTTATATATACCTAAATATGTAAATTTTTATGCAGGTGATATCGGAATGAATTATACAACAAACATGTGGATAAATGTAGTAAAAATAAATGCTAAAATATTTTTTTAGTGGTGATAAATCTTCTTGATCACCAACACCGCGATCATTTTATTGGAAACAAAAAATCTGTTCTACCAACTAGTCCAGCTTATGTGCCAACAATTTTTTAAAAACAGTTATTGTGTCACACAGCAAATGCTATTCAAGTTCTCAACAGGTACAAAGTTTCTACATATTGATGGTTATGCTTTTAATTATTAAATTAGTAATATAAAAAATATTTTATTGCTGGTATAATTGTTATTTGAAGCGTTGCATAGATTGATCCCAGTCAACAAGTACTTAGGTTTCTTCTACAGAACAATCTACTAATACTAAGGGGACCCTTATTGCGAAGTAACTAACGAAGAATTCATTGACAACGAAGAATATTATGAAAGAAGCGCAAGTTCTTGTTTAGAAAAAGCTTCTCAAGCTTACATAATCGATGAACACAACGAAAATCAGATGTTTTTTAGAGAATCTTCTTTTTGCTGTATTTATAAATCTCTTGAAAGTGAAAAGTGTGATCTCCAGACCCGAACTAATATAAATGAAAAGTATGTTACAATTGAAAAAACTTTTAGAGATATATCTGTTAGAACAGACATAAAAATCATTTAAATAAATAAATAAATAATTCTTTGAACATTTATTAATTTGTATTAATTATTAGTTAAATTGCAATCTTTGTTACTGATTTTCAGTAACTTATTCACACTTTTTAGAATTTAAAAAGATTTTTTTTTTAATATATTATACTGTGTATAAACTTACATTCTAATACTTTTAAGGGATTAACTATTCTTAATACATTGTATATACTTACTTTTTCACCCCGTAATGAAATAAGATACGAAGATGATCAGAAAAATATTTAAAAACACTATGAAATATTTTAAAAATTAAATTAAATTGTATTTTAATTTTTTTTTCTATTTAAACCCTGCGTTAGCGGTCCTGCAGTTGAGCTTTGTGATTTGGCCGCAAGAAGCCTCTAGTGTCGTGCGCATAGCCAATAATATATAATATAATATTAATATTTAATATATTTAATATATTAATATTTAATTTAATATATATATAATAAAACTGTAGAAATGTATATGTTTGTGCGCGCATCACATGAAAACTACTGATCCTATTCGAATGAGGTTTTCAAAGACGTATTTGTCTTCTTTAAACTTAACATCTGGTCTATAAAACTTTCTTCCCCCACCACTTTAACGGGCAAAGAAAAAATTTTTTACACAAAAATCAACACGCCACTTGAATGACGTCGCGGGTACATCGAAATAGAAGCCAAAAATGTGGTTAGATTTTTTTGTCTGTCTGTTTGTGCGCGCATCACATGAAAACTATTGATCCGATTCGAATGCGGTTTTCACAAATGTATTTGTTTTCTTTCAACTTAACATCTGGTGTATAAAAATTTCTTTCCCATTCCTTAAATGGGATGGGGAAAGAAATTTTTATACAACAATCACACGCCACGCGAACGACGTTGCGCGTACAACTAGTAATTTATATATTAAAAATAATGCAAAGGTGGAAGGTGCTGCTGAACTATGCGGCCACCGAACACAAGTACGTTGCGTTCTCGCGCTAATAGGGGATGGATATAATAAATCCTTTTTAACACTAGAAGCTTTAGCTTATATTGTTTAAGACGAAATATGACAACAATATAACGAAATATGATAGTCCACCGCGCACAACACTTTTTTCGAAATGATTAATACATTCTTGAAATTTTGTGTATAGCTTCCTATTGACGAGTCCAACAAAGGTTGAGATTATCTAAATTTAAAACTGCTGCTTTTTCGAGCTAGAAATAAACGAAATTTTTAAGCTGTCGGACAGCTAAAACGCAGCAATAAATTTGTCTGACAATGTGAGCATTTGATTTAATATTTAATTATAAACAAATTGTGTAAAAATGAATTATATATATATTATATATATTAAAAAACGTAACCTCGAAAATGCGAAATTTACGGTTACGTTTTTTAATATATATAATATGTATACATAATTCATTTTCATACAATTTTTTTATAATTAAGTATTACATCAAATGCTCACATTGTCCGACAAATTTATTGCTGCGTTTTTGCTGTCCGACAGCTTAAAAATTTCGTTTATTTCTAGCTCGAAAAAGCAGCAGTTTTAAATTTAGATAATTTCAACCTTTGTTGGACTCGTCAATAGGAAGCTATACACAAAATTTCAAGAATGTATTAATCATTTCGAAAAAAGTGTTATGCGCGGTGGACTATGACAAATAAAATAACAGGCCCGGACAACGTATACTGTGAAATACTAAAGATTTTCTGTAACACAGACAAACATTTGCGTGAGAATCTCGTCGCACTTTTTAATAACATATATAATAGCAAAAACATCACGGAGGACATGCTGCAGTCGACGTTTTCTGCAATCCCAAAGAAACTTAATGTCAACTTTGTGATAACCATAGAGCTCATCACCAAAACCTTAAGCTCGCTGACGGATAACATATACCTTGTACTGACGAGACCCAATAGGTCGAAACCGGTCTACAAGTTATGTTGTCCCTTCTAACTGCAAACCCGAATGGTTGGTTTAAATTATCTATTAGATATACCAACCCCGTTCGACTTTGAAGTGTAATCCATTATCCGTCGGGGTATATAACCCGGGAAGTAGTTGTTTCTTCTTGGTTGAACGGTCATTTTCTTTGAAAATGTTTTTCAAAACTTGTAAAGCGATAGAATTCTATATTATATTATTCTTTGATATCTTTTAGGGAAGAATATATAATAAATATGAGTTCAACATTGAAAGATCACAGTTTGGCTTTCGGAAAGCGCTTGGAACTAGAAAAGCACTTTTTTCTTTACAGATGCGGTGTAGAGACATAAAAATTTGTACCTGACCTTTATTGATTTTAGGAAGGCTTTTGATAAAATTAATCATAAACAACTAATAGATATTCTACGAAAGACAGGTATTGGCGACAAGGATGTACAGACAGTGGTGTCAAACAGCAAGAGTAAAAATAGGTAATGAACTTACTGCAAGTAATGTACGTATCTTATCTACTCCGAGGAGGTATTCAAAAACACATGAAAAATACAGCAAATGTTATAAAAATAAACAGGGAGTTAAAGGACAACATAAGATATGCTCATGACATGGCGATCCTTGTCAGTAGCATAGATAAATTACAATATGCAATGGAAAGGATCAACGCAGTCAGTGTGGGTTACGGTCTAATCCTGAAACTCGACAATACAAAATGGATGCTCATTACGAATAAACAACAAACTAATTAACAATGTGAAATCTTACGTATACCTTGGCACCAAAGTAAATGCAAAATGGGAATAGGCGACAGAAATTAAATCGAGTATAGAACGAACTAGAGCATTTAACAGCATGAAACAACTTTTCATAAGCAAGGATTTGTATCTTCCTCTAAAAATACTACTACATCTTTTCGGTCTTGTTATATGGTGCGGAGGCTTCGACACTGACAGAAACGCTCATGAAAAAACTGGATGCATTCTAAATGTGGGTGTTCGTCCTATTTTTCGCATATCCTGGAATGAACATATCAGCAAAATAGAGGAACTCCGCAGAATTGGAAAAGCAAAAGAAATCCTAAACAGTAGAAACTTATCTACGTCTACTTCAATTGATTATCCAGGGAAAAATAGAAAGCAGCGAGGATTAGCCAAGAGAAAACACTCCGATCAAACTGTTCAGAAACGCTGCTAAGAGGCAACGTTCGTAGCGGACAGGACAACAACAAGAATAGAAATAACAATAAATCATTTTTATAGCGAAGATTTTTGTCTGAGCGTCGGCGACTAGGCGAGTGAAGCAAGTTGATCAGAGCAGTTAATCGAGAAAAAGTGTCCGCATACGCACATACGTTACCTATCCCCTTTTTCACTTTCATCACAAACTTATAGTCTATTATAGTGTATAAATAAATATTTTAAAATTTATAATATACAGAACTTTAATATAGTTTACATTTTTTTTTCGTATTTTACAATATATTATTATTTTGTTAAAAATATACTTTTATGATAGTATTTATTTGAAATTTATTTTTATTGCTTTATTTTATTTATTTAATGAATTATCTTATCCAAAAACCTATAGTTTAAAACAATATATTTTTTCAGTTTACTCCTCTCAAGGATAGCATAGAAGGCTTGGCTTGCATTGAAATTCACAAAAATGTATCGAATATATATTTTTATCGTTTTTTACTATTTTTTTTTTACAGCTAAAACTTAAAAATCTGAGATCTGAGGAGTGATCGCTAAGAGTGGCACAGATAAAAACGTCTCTGAGGAGTTGATCCGGAAGAGTTTTTTGCGCGGTGCGTCTTTTAGTCGGTTCAGAGGAAATAAAACGGATGTCAGACTCAGAATATTCCGCCGAAGAAGGCAAAAGGAAGAGATTCAAGAACGAGGAGGAAGGATTTAGAAGAAGTTAGGACACGAAAAACGGATAAAGGGCATACGATGGCAGGGGAAGAAAAATTGGATAAGATACTAGATAAGTTATCAAAAATGAGAGCGGAACAAAACAAGTATTGGCAAGAAATAGAAACACTAAGAAAGGAAAACATAGAAATCAGGAACGAAAATAAAGAGATCAAAAAAGAGTTAAGAATCATAAAAGACAAAATGGAAGAGCTCGAAAGGAGGGAAAAAAGAAATAATATAGTGATATCAGGGTTGCGCTTGAATACTGATAAAGAGGATGAAATAAAAATAGCGATGGGAAATATGTTACAAAAGCATTGCAATATAAATGTAAATATAAAGAAGGCTGTAAAACTTGGAGAAAAAACTTGCTTGATAGAGTTAGATAACTGGAGGGATAAGAAAACTGTTATGAAAAAAAAAGAACATGTTGAAACAAGTTAAGGATGATATAATATTTATAAATAACGACTGCACTAAAGATGAAAGGGAAATAGAAAAAATTATAAGGAAGAGGGCATATGAGGAGAAAACAAAGGGCAATCAGGTGAAAGTGGACTATAAGAAAATAATTATAAATGGAAAGAAATGGACATGGAATCCCGATATAAATGAATTGGAGATGATAGAAAACAAACAGAGAAAAAACTAGAACAGACCGAACGAACGGATCAAACTAAAATGGAATTGGTGATGAATATGGTTATGGCAAAGAAACAAAAATTTCAAAAAATCTGCAAAAAAAAGACAATGCATGGAGAAAACAAAGATAAATATAGCAAGCTGGAATGTCAGAGGTACAAATGAAGGAGGAGCCTTAAAAAATCTAGTGCGGGTTATAAAAAAATATGGAATCGGAATTTTAGGACTGCAAGAAACAAAACAAAAGAATAACAATATTATAGAAGTGGAGGACCATGTAAAGGAAAATTGTGGTCGATTTTAAGCCTGTATCGGAGAGAATTTAACGGATACGTATAAGAGGAAAGTACCGAAAAATAAGTATAATTAATTGCCACGCACCTACAGAAGAGAAGGGTATAAAAGTAAAAGATGATTTCTACCAACAAATACATGAAACCATGAAAATGGTACCAAGATATGATATTAAGGTAGTGTTAGATTTCAACGCCAAAGTGGGGAGGGAAGAGGAACTTAAAGAAGTAGCTGGAAAACATAGTATACACAAAGAATGCAGCGAAAACGAGGAAAAACTAATAAAATTTGGACTGAAGCATAAAATGAGAATCATGAATACGTATTTTGAACATAAATCCATACATAAAATAACGTGGATCTCCCCTAATGGAAAGGTATGCAACCAAATAGACCACATGCTGATCGAAAGTAGACGTGCTGTAAAAGATGTCAGAACTTTTAGAGGGGCGGATACAAATTCCGACAATTTTTTGGTCGTAATGAAATTGGAACAGGAAATGCTAAAGGCACCAAAAGAGAAAACAAACACAAGAAAGAGATATAACATGGAAGCTTTACAGGATGTGAATGTCGATGAAAATTATAGAAAAGAAATTACGAAAAACCTGGAGCAGAATCCAGAAACGTACAATGTAGAAGAAGAGTGGAAACATATTGAGTTGGCTCTAACACAGTCATCGAATGGACTATTAAAAACGTCAAAGAAAAGAAGGGGTAGAGACTGGTTCGATGCAGAATACAGGATGGCAATAGAAAATAGAGAGAGAGCGAAAATACGTTTATGCAAAGAAAACACACAAGAAAGTCGAGAAGTGTTATAAGCAATGTGCGAAAACGGTAACAAAATTGTGCAGAAAGAAAAAACGTGAGTTCTGGAAAGCAAAAATGTGCAGTATTGAGAAAAATTTTATTCATAATAAGATACGAAACTTTTACCAAGAAGTGAAAAAAAAAATAGGGAAATAGATACAAGACAAGTAAAATGTTGTAGAGATAAAGATGGGACATTAATTGGAGACACATAGGAAAAACTAGATAGATGGGCACAATATTTTGAGGGTGTGTTAAATGGAGGTAGTTATGAAGTAGAATACACTGAGGAGAAAGAGACAAAAGAGGAAAATATTGCTATAGATAAACCAATAGAAGAACCAACG
Source organism: Altica lythri (assembly GCA_964028335.1). NCBI lineage: Eukaryota > Metazoa > Arthropoda > Insecta > Coleoptera > Chrysomelidae > Altica > Altica lythri. The sequence goes on along the minus strand of OZ034806.1, from coordinate 3,969,023 downwards.
GAAAAAGATATATATGAAGTTGTAGCGTGTTTGAAAAACTCTGAGAATAAAATTTAATTTTTTATTTTTTTTATAATTCTTTCTTACTTATTCTCAACTTATTAGACGTTGCTACATCTCTAACGGTTTTAGTTGCTAAGCAGAATATCGATCGGTGTATTAACCAATAAGGTTCCGATTTTAACATCATATGATGGGACGCGAAAGGCAGCATCCCTGAGTACCGCCATTTTCTAATCAATCTAGCTTGGGTTTTTGTGCGATCAAGACTATATGTACAACCCCTAGTTTCAAGTCCCGGCAAATTTTCTTAAGATTTTTAAAAAAATTACTTGCTATTTAGTGTTTCTAACTAAGTTAAAGTCAGTGAATGAGTGATGGAACCGTTCTGATGAAAAAGCTGTCGATTATTACTGAAGAATAACTAAATTTTACCGTATTGTATAAATTGGGTGTGGCCCCATTTAATTATACTATCTAGGAATCAAACTGTAAGTTTTTTTATATCATTACTATTGCTTAACTACCAGAAAAAGAAGGAATGCCATTTATTTCTTTGGAATAAAAACTTAATTGTAATCCGCATAATTAATATCCAAGTATGGGTAATTAACGTAAGAAGTGATCATAAACTCCATAGTGCAACCTGTTTTATAACAAAAAAAAAACCGGTACTTTTCTACAGACCCCAGAGTGTGAAAATTCGGACAAGTTTACCGAATACATGTTTCATTTACCAGTGAAAGAGGTGCGCAGGGTCTGAATTAGTTTTTTTTGTAACACATTTTATGGTTAATTTTTGATTTCTTAATGTTTCTTATAACTTAATTGTTTTAATGGACAGCCTAAGTCTGACGTCACAGCGATGGCCGGATCTTTGTTTGGCTCCAAACATTGTCGTTGTCAATGTTAAATCCTCATAAGGAATTTTTCTTTTAGTGTTTTTGTGAATATTGTGATAAAATAAGACTTTTCAGTTGGATATATTGTTAAAGGAACTTGTTATTTAAGTGTTTTTTAATCGTTTTTGCCCAGGTGAGTTAATGTAACGTATTAATTCTGCTTTAAACTTGTTTGAGGTTATGTCTGTTTAAGTTTTGCAGTACCTTTTTGTTTGTTTTATTTTCAGATCCATTTGTTGTTAAGAAAATAATGGCTTTTAAACATGTTCTAAAACTTTCTAGCAACAATGCTTTTATAGATGACAACAAAATTATAAAAAAGGGTGAAAACGCCTTAGAATCAAGTCATGTGAAAAAAATGGACTTTGACTCTGATTTTCAGATTATCAGAGGAGAAGTATTTGCCAGTATGAAAGATAAAAGCTACAAGGTATCTATAGGTAGGTATATTTGCCTGTTTTAGTTTAATATGGTATTAATTGGTTATAATTTTACTGTAGTGTTGGAAAATAATGGTGTTATTAAAGAAGCCACCTGCACCTGTCTCTGGGGCATGAAATGCCATCACATTGCGGCGTTGGCACTTTTTGGGCATTACAATATATCTGTAACAGATAAAGCAGGTGCATGGAAGGCACTACCTAAACCGAAGGATGGGTTGGTGAAATCTGCAGAAGAGCTTTACCCACCAAAGCCCTATACAGCTCTTGAAGGTGGGGTACCAGAAGCATCAATCAACAGATTGAAGAAAAGGCTACGCAGCTTTGAAAATACTGTCGGTTTTACATGGCTATTAAATGAGGAGTCGCCAAATTTGCTGGAAAATGGATTTCCCGTAATTGAAGAAATACTTTCTTCCAAGGACTTTCTGGAGGCCACAGATAAACTGTCTGTTTTTAAAGAAAAATGTGCTGTTGATGATCAGGTGATAGAAGAAATCTCTGCCACCACTACTGGCCAGGTATCAAATGAAAAATGGTACCTTGCAAGAAAATTTAGATTGACTGCCAGCAACTTTGGAGCTATTATTGCAGCATGCAGGAGAAACAGATTCCCAGTGAGTTTGTTCAACACACTCCTAGGTCAGTAACAAATCATATATCTATTACTTTTGTCATAGATGTTATAAATAATTTGATAATTGCTCCTCTGTGTAATTTTTCAAAAAGTAGTCTTTTCAAAAACGGTATTTAATTAATATATAGCATTTTCTTACTTTAGTTAAATTTGACATACATTTTTTATTACAATTAATTCATTATTTTTCTAGGTGAATACAATTTGGATGGTATCAAAGCAATCCAGTGGGGTAGAACTCATGAAAAAGATACTCTAGATCATTTGACGCAGGTTTATGATTTAAATATTCGGCCAACTGGAGTATGGCTAACAAATTCAAGACTTCTTGGTGCTAGCCCTGATGGAATAATTGATGAAGAAGAAGCCATTGTGAAAATAAAATGCCCATATACCTTTAGAAATGATAAGTTGTCCGAAAAATTGAAGAAATATAATAAATATATAATTTTTTATGACGATAAGGGTAACATGTTCTTAAATAAAAATCACAATTATTATCACCAAATTCAAGGAGCTTTACATACTTTAAAAAAGGAAAAATGTTACTTGAAAGAAGTAGTGACAATTGTACATTTTGATGATTCATGGAAAGAAAACATTTCACTGTTGGAAAATTTCTACATAGAACATTACTTACAAACGCTGTTAGAAAATTAAATAATTTAAGTAAATTGTAAAACTGTTAAGATAATTAGTATAAAATTTAGATAGAGCGTTTATCAATGTGATTTTAGATTATTCTACAGTGTTAGCAGATATTTAATATTTACTTTGTGAACCAACATTATGTACTTATGTTTTTCTTCCAGAGATTTTATATCAATTGTTTTAGTAACAATGATTACTTGGCATTAAATATTTTGTCATTTACTGAGAGAGGGATTGGAGTCAAAAAATACCGTAAAAGTGACGAGTTATGGGGTCCTTATCTCTCTTTAAACGTTATTAAAATCAATTTAATAATCTTAAAATGTAGCCTATATGAATGTAAAAATTACTAAATTGATAAAAATTTTAAAACTTTTACTGTATATGTGCAATGCTATTTTGTTAATAAAGATTTTTTTAAACAAACTTTTAAATTGGTGTATTGAATGTACTATAGTTGTTTTTCTGTAGATGTTACACAAAACTTGTAAGTAAAATAAACTAAAACAATGCTTGTGGTTTAATATTTTTTAATTATTGTAAAAACTGTACCTACTGTAGGAAATATATTGCTAAAATAAAAAATATTTGAAACTCCAAATTATATGTCGTCCTTCAATAATACTCCTCAACTTCTTTAATTGGGGGATATTGAAAGTTTGTGAGGGCTGCACACAATTGAAAATTAATTGAAATTTGTAATATATAATATGATGGAACTTGCTGCAGAATTAAACTTAGGTTTTTTACAGCTCGCTTCCTAAAAAAAGTGGTTGATTAGACTAATGGATTTTCTGCAACAAAATTCATACGTTTTTTCTGGTGATTTTATATTAAACTTCTTCTGAACATTGAAATTAAATAAAGTTGGTTCATTCTTTATTTAAGAAGTGATAATCACACACAAATTCACTTGGATCTCTATCTTTTCTTCTGTAAATAAATAAATTTAAAACATAAATCTTTTAAAGTGAATGTTAGCATTCTTTTACCTTATGAGAGAAATCCATCTATTCCTCTCGGTCTTGTTTCTTGGAAACCGAAAAAACTTACATGAATGCTTTTAGGGTGCCATTTCATGGTGACGCTTGACGCTAGCGTTTAGCGTCAAATTTGATTTTACTATACAATTTTGATCAGAACCCCATCTGGATAAGAAGCAGCGTCAAGTCCTACTTGCGTCAAGCGTCAAGCTGTAGCGACAAGCGACAGTGAGAAAATTTATAAGCGCCAAACAAGTAACAAAAATCGAAACTCGACTAATCGATCTATTTTGTATAAAATATTTGTGAAAAAAAAATTTACATTATTTTATAAAAGAAATGTCTGCGACTTATAAATATAAAGTGTGGATTCATATCAATATCACTGCCGAGAAATAATTCGACAATCCGCAATTGATAAAATAAGACGCAAGATAATTTTACTTGCTCTCATTTGTAGGTAATGAAAAGTATTTACAATTAAGAAAAAAACAGTATACTAAAAAACGTTTTTGGATTCAACCGATATTTAAATTACGACATGAGCAATCAGCTGTTATTTTCGTAATTCGTATTGTCACAAATTACTGTATTATTTTCAAACTCCCTCTTAATATCGATTATTCAGTTCGATATTTTTCAGCGTCAAATAAATAAAGCTCAAATATTTTTAGCTTTATCGCTGCTTCTTATCCAGGTGGCGTTCTGATCAAAATTGTATAGTAAAATCAAATTTGACGCTAAACGCTAGCGTCAAGCGTCACCATGAAATGGCACCCTTTAAACTGTAATGTTTACAGTCCGAAACAAAGCACATACCCATTGAAGCAGTATTAGATCTTAAAACGCTAAAAACGAATGTATTTATACTCGAAAAGTCAACAAAAATTAAATAGACATAACCTCAAACAAGTTTAAAGCAGAATTAATACGTTACATTAACTCACCTGGGCAAAAACGAATAAAAAACACTTAAATAGCAAGTTCATTTAACAGTATATCCAACTGAAAAGTCTTATTTTTTCACAATATTCACAAAAACGCTAAAAGAAAAATTCCTTATGAGGATTTAACATTGACAACGATAATGTTTGGAGCCAAAAACAGATCCGCCCATCGCTGTGACGTCACGACTTAGGCAGTCTATTTAAACTATTATATGGTACCCCATTCTTTTACTCGAGTAAAAAAATCTTTTAAGCTAAAAGTGATTTATTATTTTTTTAACATAACATTTTGATACTTTTAAATTTCTTTCACTTCACCTTCTGCTTAAATGGGTACACAAAAAATAACAATATAATATTACTTAGCTGTTATTGGATGTGTAGTATTATTTCTCTATGTGATTAAACACTAGTGTGTTTCACTGTATTTTACCTTATTTAATTTGTTGATATTTTATATGTCTATTGTTTCGTTCGTACGCCTGACTTATTACTACTTTCAGTAATAAATATTGTTTATTGTTTATTTATATGTTTTATTTCTGACCTGGTGTAAGTTATTCTGATCTAGTTTCATCAACAATAAGAATGAGACGTATTTAAATCCTAAATCTTAATTTTTGAATACATTTTTATCTTATTAATATAAATGGAGCTGTTGTGATAAGTAAAGAAAAAAGTAAGTATAACTTTATCTTTCTAGCTTTGCCAATAAAAGTGTTTAATTTAAAGTTTTAACAAGAACATCTACCGGGTTACCTGATTTTACCTTATCTTATCTTATATTTCCTATATCTTTCTAATTTTAACTTGACCTACAACAACTTATTAATTATCCTATCCTATTAACATAGTCAAATCTTTTTTCCATCTGGGTTTCTTATATTTCCCCATCCTTATGATAAAAAAATAAGTGGCGCCCATTTACCTTTCCCTTTTTCATCATTTCTCTCATTTTCTTTTTAGTCCCTTTTAAATTCTTTTATCTTTTCTTTTTTCTAGTAAATATATCCCCGTATATCTTTCCAATACGATATCATCGAGCTCGTTCGAATCCACGCTCGCTCTCCTCCTACCCCCTGAGTGCCGTTCGCATTTGTTAACCTCGATAAAACGAGCCTTTTAACATTTTGAGAAAAAAGAGGTTACACATAAAATGGCGCCCAACGTGTAGGGAAATTTTGAAAGCAACTACTACAACAAAGAATAAAGAATTTAACACTTTCACTGCTTTAGAAATATAATTGGATTCGCACAATGCGGAATTTTTATTTAATCTTAATCTTCCTTATTTCTTACAAAACGGTGCCTTGATCATAATCAGACAATGATTGGTGAGTTTTTCATGTATTTTTTGTAAGACGCACATGAGCGCTCTCCGCACATTTCGAAATTTTATTGTTTATATGCGGAAAGCGCACTTGTGCGTCTAGAGTTTTCAATTGCGGTTTGATTATTTTTTATTTTTCATTAGGAAGTCAACAAGTAAAACAATAGCAATTATCAACAACAATTGTTTATTTAGATGTATCTGTGACCAAAAATTAAAAAATTGACAATAAAATCACCAACCGTACAAAAAACAAGAAAAAAAACATACAAAAACTTAATTTGCCGTATCCTTATGGTATTCTTGAAAACATGGCTCAAGGCATAACCCTGGTTTCTGTGGACATGTGGAACAATGATAAAGTGTGTCCTTTCTAATTTTTTTTTTACAACAGACACGACACTTTTTTCTAAGAGTTTTTCCTTTTTCATTTGTGATGTCTATTTTGGATGGTAAATGTTGAGAAACTTTTCGGGTAGGTTCAACCACTTTTTCCGGCAATAATTTTTCAATAACTGCCAGTCGAAAGTCATAGAAAGTTAAATTGGGTCTAGTACCATATTTTCTACACAGTAAGTAAGCATTCACTAATAAAAGATGAATGACGTGAATAGCCAGTTTCTTATACCACCGTAAAGTTTTTCGCAACACTGGATAATATTGCGTAAATTGATCTTGACGATCCACTCCCATCATATACTTATTGTACTGGACTATCGGCAAAGGTTTCTGTATCATCTGTTTTCGCCTATTTTCAACCCCAACCATCTCACCTTTGTATTCGCTGGAAATATATATAACATCTCGTTTATCTCGCCATTTCCCAATCACTACACCATTCAAAAATTGTACTTTGTTTTCACCTTTTCTTAATTTGGCCACTATAACTTCTTTTGGAGACCCTGCTCTATCAGCACGAATAGTACCTGTACAAAATGTCTTTTGTTTTAGTAACGCAACAGCTAAACTATAACTGTTATAGAAATTGTCCATGTACAAGGAATGACCGCGATTCAGCATGTCACGCATGAGGTACATGACCACTTTTTGTACGTGGCCTTTGCCACTTAGTACATCAAGTTGGCCAGCGTATACAGCGAAATCTAATACAATCCCGTTTGGTTCTGCTATTACATATAATTTCAGACCATATTTATGTCGCTTATTTTTAATATATTGTCTAAAAATTAACCGACCTTTCCATAGGACCATCGATTCATCTAACGATAGGTGTTTGCCTGGATAATATATCTGGTTCATCCTATTTTTAAAATACTCTAATACGGGTCTGATCTTATACAGTCTATCTTCGGGTGGTGGATCGTCAGCCTCTGGGTTTTGACAAAAATGTAAACAGCGAAGAATAACTAAGTACCGGTCACGACTCATGTAATTTGAAAAACAGCTAGAGAAAAGCCTGTGTCGTTTCCAATAATCTTGTATCCTACTCATGTGTATCGTTCCTATATGCAAAGTTAACCCCAAAAATACACGAAATTCAGGAAGAGTTAGGTCTTTCCACTCTGCGATTCTAGCACGCTTCTTTCCCCTACCCGTTGCCAGAACATCAATAGCATACAAATTTGATTGTGAAATTATATTTTCAAGGAACTCATCCGTAATTAACATTTTAAACCAGTCATATGGATGTCCACTTTCCGGCGGATTTATCAATAATTTGTTTTCACCACTAAATTCAAAATCTTTCATTTCTCCAATTAGGTCATGCCACTCATTGTCATCATTACCTAGTACGTCAACTACATCAGCTAATAATGGAAGTTCATCAAACTGAGAAGTCCTGGTTGGAGATCTCTCAGTAATCTCTTCAACATCGGCTAATATAACAAAAATAATAATCATGAACAAATAAAGAAACATTTGAATTTTAGACTTACATTCATCCGTTTCATGCTGTTCCACTAATTCTTCACTTTCGGAAAGATCTACATCTGAATTATATAAAAATTCCATCATTTCGTCAACAGTAAGATTTTTAGGATTTTTAACAATAATTTTACGTTTCTTTGTATACCCTGAGGGTCCTGGTAAATTTATATCATCCATTTTAACGAAAAAACACAAAAAAATAGCACAAAGCACAAATAAAACAACTAATTAGCAGTAATTAGCAAAGAGTAGAAATAAACGTCAAATTAGGTTTGAAACTTTAGTATTTTGTAAACTACCTGTAAACTACATGCAGACCGACGCCATCTAGGAGCGGTGTACTTATTTAAGAAACGAACAATGTAGAAATCTTTATTACATACTTAGAAATATGCGGCCAAAATTTTAAAACCTAGTGATAAGTGCGAGATATTGTATTAATTCATTTAAACTTATAAGACCCAGGACGCTCAAGCGCGCTCTCCGCATATAGCTTGACATAGCAAAGCCGCATATGTGCGCTTTCCGAAACGAAAGTGTTAATAAAACAAATATGGAGAGATGAAAAGATACCAGCTGCATGGAGAAGTTCGCTGATATGTCCTATTCATAAAAAAGGGTGACAGGAGTATATTATGCGAAAATTATAGAGGAATTGCCTTAATAGACGTCGTGTACAAAGTGTTGAGCCTTATTATAAGAAAGAGGTTGAATGTATATGCCAATGAGATAATAGGAGAGTATCAAGGAGGTTTTAAGAAGGGAAGGTCTACTATCGATCAGATATTTACACTAAAGCAAATACAGAACAACAGTTATGAGCAAAATCTAGGATTGCATATATTATTCATAGATTATAAACACGCTTATGATTCGATAGACAGAAAGAAGATGTTCAACGCTCTAAATGACCTGGGGATACCAAGCAAAGTACTCAATCTCATAAAAATGACGCTGGAAACAACGGACAGGAAGGTTACCAATGAGGGAAGAGTATCAAAACCTTTTAGAGTTACGACAGGGAGATCCTCTATCCACTGTACTCTTTAATCTGGTATTGGAATCGATTATTAGGAAGAGTGGACTACAAGTAAAAGGCATCATTTATTATAATAGGCTTCAGGTGATTGCGTATGTTGACGATATTGCGTTGATAACAAGCCCTAAAGCAGACTTAAAGAATGCATTTAAGTAATTAGAAATGGCATTTACGGACTTTGCACTGAAAATAAAGACAAAGTATTTAGAAATGAGAAGGGAAAATACGTCAAATGAAGTGCTCAAAATAAGAATAGAGAATCAAAAGGGAAGGAGAGACTACAATTTCGAGAGTATAGATCAGATGGAGTATTTGGAAGTAATCATAACAAACAATTATGAGGAGGAGACGGAGATTGATAAAAGAATTAGTAAAGAAAGTAGAGCTTGGGGAAGTCTATCAACCATAATCAATTCTAAGATGTTATCGAGAAAGACAAAAGTAAAAATCTATAGTTCAGTGGTACGAGCATCTGTCCTTTATGGAAGTGAAACATGGGTGTTAACTAAGAAAAACGAAATTAAGCTACAAGTCTGGGAAAGGATAATATTAAGAAAAATCTTTGGTGGCATTAAAGATCTGAACGGGCAGTGGAGACGCCGAACAAATGACGAAGTTATGCAGTCATATGGCCAAACTTCCATTACTCAGGTTATTAAAGCTCAAAGGGCAAGGTGGTTGGATCATTTATATAGAATGCCGGAGGTTAGACATGTGAAAAAGCTGCTGATCGAAGAAGGAGGAAAGAAGAGGAGAGGAAGACCAAAGAAAAAATGTTTAAACGCCGTTGTGGAAGATATCAGAAGAGTGGGAATTGAGAATTGGGAAAACAAGACTAGGGATAGGAAAACGTAGAAGGAGATAGTTAAGAAAATAGAAACGAAAGCCATAAGTCTTTGAGGCTTGTAGTGCTGGGATATATATATATATATATATATATATATATATATATATATATATATATATATATATATATATATATATATATATTGTAACGAATTGAACCGGGTACGCCCCGTCTTTAATCGGGAATGTTTAGAACAATAGGCCAGATCTAGAAGCTACGCGAGCGTCGGGAATTGCCTCGACAATTCTGGTGACTGATTGTTTCGGGTATATAAGCGAGCGAAGTTTTCGCAAAGGGGAAGTTAATATTAGACAGGCGATAAGTAAAGTGAATTAGAAAACGATACAGTTTGCGGTAATTAGTTGTGTTATCAATCAGTGATTAATTAAGTGATTCTGTAAGCGATAATTTAGTTGCGATTACGTTTGGAATATTTGTTGTTAATTAGTGGTATTTTTAATAAAAGTAAATTGTTACGTTCGACGTAGTTTTATTAAGCCCATAAAAAACGTTACAATATATATAAACGATTTTGATTTTGCAGTTTTTAAAGCAACAAATTAATTCTACAAATTTTAGCAATCGCCATTGTTATGTTTCGATGTTCGAGATAATAAACTTTTGTAATTTTACATCAAATATAAGACTTTTTAATGGTAAGGATATTTTTGCAACGGTAAGGATATTTTGCACTTAATTGTTAATTAAAAAAACGCGACAAAAACTTTTTAACAACCATATTGATTTTCCTTATATAGGACCACACCAACTAAAACAAGCCAGATACCTGCATATTTTAATGTCCCGAGAAAAATCTTATCTCCCTGATTTAAATATGGTTAAACAACTCGTCCTGTGACCGATTTGTCCCGTTTTTATAGTATACGGAGATTTATTATTTTTATAATTAACTTAACCGATCCGTCTCCGGAAACAAAAGTTTAAAAACTACCTTTCAGAAGTGTATTTTAACTCTTTTTACTGAACGCCAGTAATAATGTAAGAAGACTTACCTTCTGAATTAAATGTCGTGTCCCCTAAAAGTAAGTCCCCATTGGACTCTGTTTTAAGATCGGGAAAATCACAAAACGAGTGTAAATCTTCTTGTTTAATATTAAAATCAAGACTCATGTCAGTTTGATGATAGTTTTTAATTTCTAGTAAAAGTTGGTCATCAATATCAATTTTTTCAGTTTTAATTTTTCCCTTAAAAAAATCTACTTCATAATTTGTTTGAGCTGAAACATTTTTAAAGGTTATTAAAAATAATTAAATTCGTTTTGAAACTTTTTTTATGATATTTAAATTGTTGATTTCTTTTCTAATCTTTCTAGATGCAACAATCAAAAAATATAATTTGTAAAAGAATCTGTATAAATATTTTTTGTTTTCCAAAATAAAATTTTATCAAAATTACGACATTAAATTAAATTAGGTAAAAGCAATGAAAAATCAAAGTTAATATACAACAAAAACATTTGTTTTTTTTTTAATTTTAGAAATATAATATAAAAATATATAAAATAATTACAGAGCATCTTACTTAATTCCACCGGATCGAAACAATAAGATTCGGATTTTGGTTCTTTGAATATTTCAATTTCTTCTTGTTTAATTAGAGGAATTTCCATGTTTTCTTTATTAATATTTTCGCCTAAAATTATATGTGAAGATAATTTAAAAAAATAAAAATAATGCAATAAATATTTTTAAAATTTCGAGAATTTAATTTGAATTAATTTAATTTAAAACTAAAATCAAATGTATATTTACAAACGTGTGAATCTGAAAAAAAAAATTTTAAATTTTGATCTTACCAAATTCTAGTTCTGATTCGTCGAAAATTTCAATTTTTTCGAGTTTAATATCAGGAGGTTTCGTTTTTTCTTTATAAACATCTATTTTGTAACTTTCTTGAGCTGAATCAAAATGAAAATGTATTTTATAAAAATACTTAAAACTTGTTTTCAAGATTTTTTATATTTTAATTCATGTTTTATGTTTTTAATTTTTTTAGAAAGTTTTTATATTTTCGCCGTGTTCTTTGTCTCTGTGTCATTCCGTGGAATTTTGTAATCGAATTTAAACCTATTTCCCGACTACCTAGAGCTCTGAAATTTTTAGGATAGCTAAGAACTGGATGACAATGAATGTTTCAAGTGTGTTTAGGCATATAAATAGATTTTGAAATTTACACTGAATTGATATGAAATATGATATAAGTTGTGTATACATATTATCATTTTGAAAATTTTTAAATAATTCGTTCGTAGCCTAATTAAATAAGCGTCGAATATCAGTCCAAATGACAGTTCTGTTATGTTATCATAATGGGATCGATTACGTGAGAGAGAAGTTTTTTTTTGTTCTAACTACATGTGAAAACAGTAATTATTATTTTAACTGTTAATAAAATAAACTAATTTAGAACATTTTTGAGACTGTACTGTGGGCTATGCCGTAATCTATCTTGATAAAGCGCTATTTGCCAAGGGACAGGTTACACTTAGTAATAATTTAAAATAATTAGACTTATAAATCATCAAAAAAAAACTTTCTACTATAAAAAGTTCTTTTTATAAATTGTGATTATATATGGAAATTTCGTATAACTTTAAATAAGTCTAATCTATTGCAAACTTCGTTACAAACCATAAATTTTTAATTTTAAAGAAATATCTCACAAAGTATGAAGTGAACATAAATTATTTTGGTATAGTTTAAAGAGAATTAAAATCTGCTCCTAAAAAAAATTTTCATTTTATACGCTATTTAAAAATTTCTGATATTTATACAACTTTTATGCCGTTAAATATTTTGTAATCTACTTATTTTTTTTAATAAAAGAAAAAAATTAATTAAACAAATAAGAAAAAAAAGGTGAGAGGTGTCAAGGGACACCCGGATGGAACGAAGTTCATTTCGATTAATTAGTTAAGGAATTGTAATTTGTAAACACAACAGAGTGTTTATACATTTATTATTGTCTGTATAAAATCTCCATTTAACCTAACTCCATCAGCAATATCCAAAATTTGTGGGGAACAACAAATGTCAGGATACATTATTGTTATTACTTTCTATTATTTTATTATTTATTATCTACAAAAACCTGTATAAACTTAACAAAGTCGCGACACTACACTATAGAAAATAGTAAATCCATTATACCTGAATATTTTCAACAGTTTGTTTCTTTTAACAAAAGTGTCCATTTATACAATACCAGAGATTTAGATGACATACATATATCTAGAATAACTTTTTATTTCAATTTAATTTAAAACAGGAATTAACAATTTAATTCAAAATTTTAAAATTAAAATATTTGACAGTAACTGACAGTTAAGGTAATTTGACGTAGGTACCTAACTAGTCAAGTTACGAACTATTTTTAAAATGTTTATGAATTTATTAATTTATAAAAACAGGATGAAATAAAATATAATACTATTATAGGTAATTATGTTTTTTTCTACAGTATTTTCTTTTTAATGTAAATTTTCTTTTAATTTAAAATAGTGTCTTTTTAATTGTAATATATCTATCTATGAGAGAGAGAGAGAGAGAGAGTTTTTTATTTTTTGGTCTGTGAGAGAGAGACAGACAGACGTGTGTCGTGTCGTGACAATTTTTGGTCTGAATTTTTTTTTGGCTAGCTCCTAGCCTCAGTCGTAACTGGTCGTAACGCCCGAAAGGGAACTTCGTTCCAATAATACAATAAATACTAACATTCAATAATACAAAATTCTGATTAATCCAAGTAATGTAATTCGAAGCTTTAGGCTTCTTCGAAAATTTTAACTTAATGTCAGTAAGAGATAATTATGTTTATGTAATAGTAGTTTACGTAACAAGTCCCGAAAGTGGTCTTTTACTAGACGAGTCCAGTAAAAGCACTTTTGGGACGTATTACGCACAATATATTTTTTTTAAACCAGCCAGAATTTAGTAACTTCCAGTTTATCTTTGGGTCAAAAAATCTCATTTTGTCAGACCGGGCCAGAAAATTATTGTGATAGTCCGGTAAAAGCTTTTACCGGACTCATTTTTATTTTCTGGCTCGGTTCGACGAAATGAGATTTTCTGACCTAAAAATAAACCGGAAAGTATTAATTTCTGGTCGGTTTAAAAAAAACTTGTGTTGCTCCTCTCCAAAAACAATACTATTAATTACTTCAAAATCGTCCGGAAAATGACATTTTCCGGCCTAGGCCGGCAAAACACCTTTTAGATTATCTAAAGAGATGGCGCTTGAGTTATCACAAATACATTATGAATAATACAAATTTTAATTTAATTTATTTAAAAACAGCGTATAATATACTAAACTAATAACTTTTTCTAAAGGTAAGCAAGATTCTAATTTACATTTAATTTCTCTCACAACTTTTATTTTCATATTGACGTTTATGTCAATTTACAACCACTTATCGGATTATGAAAATAAATATCTCGATTTTATTTTTGCTCATTGAACTATAATAGTTCATTGTCTCTGCTATTTTTATATAAAATTATTAGATATTATTGTTAATAGTTTCAATATAACAATTTTTACTGTGCTTCTTATTAGCACAATCGATTGTCAGAAAATAATTCCTTATTTCTAATTTTTTTAATCGTGCAATAGATGTCAATAAACACCTAATCTTGTATGTCACAAAGTAAAAAGTTTTTGAACTTTTGAAAACATTAAAAAATGGTCGGACCAAAAAATAGTGTGTTACACGTCCGGAAAATGTTTTGAAAGTAATCGTAATTTGTTTTCCGTTCTTGTGTCACAAATAACTGTTAAAATTGGATATATAGTAAACGTACTGGACGAATTTATTTGGTTTTTTATTGGTAGTTGCTATAAAGAATAGAGCAAGATCTAAAATTAAAATTAGGGTTACATTACGTTTGTAACTTATCATAAAATCTTACACTGTGAATTTATGCTGTATGAATTAATACTAACATTAATATTTAAGTTTACTAAAAATAAATTGATGTTACGCGATACTGTGTGATTCACATTAAACGGAATGAAAAACATTCAATTTAGTTAGTGTAAAAGTTGTCTTTTAAACAATTGGCTAAATACAACAACGAAACTTTTCTATGGGTACCAGAAGGGGCTTGTCGAAAACAAGACTGCAGATAGTCTCGCAAAAGAAGCTCTTTTTATCGGACTTGGACGTTTCTGTGGCATTTCGATGGCGCATTATGGTTAAAATTCTTAATTTGGAAAAGGAACTCAGTATAGCCTACTGGAAAAACTGGACTTGGACGTTTCTGTGGCATCTCGATGGCGCATTATGGTTAAAATTCTTAATTTGGAAACGGAACTCAGTACAGCCTACTGGAAAAACATTTCAGACCAAAGACAAGCAAAAAATACAGCTTTCACGGCACTAAATTACTCTTAGAACATTGTTCACTGAGGTACCAATAAACCGGGCAAAGTGTACAGTGAAACATGCAGATAAAACGGCTTCTAAGAGTCTGATCGAGGTCAAACGTACATTTTAAGCGGATAACAGACTTTCTTAAAAGTCTAGACCTTATGGACTTATATGATGCAGGGTATACAGAAATGATCTTTTAGGTCGCAGGGTACTAAGGTCACCTAGGCCAATCGACCACACTTATATTCATTACTAATTTTTCAAACATCATTGTTTTTCTTTTTTGGTTATGACCACAATATTATCAGCAAGTATACCTTTATTTATTTTCCTGACTATGTACTCCAAGCCAAGATTGAACAGATTTGCTAATAACGTATATCCCTTTCTAGCCCCTTTATTTATGACAAATCCTTCAGTTTCTCCTACTTGGGTTTTTATATTCTATCACTGTCATTTTTATTAATCTTCTTAATTTGTTATGTATTCTCATTTCTCTTACAGCTACCAGTAGTTGCGATCTTTTTATTGAATGAATCCTTGTTGAAAGTTTATCAAAACAGTTCAATTTCTATTTTATATCCATGGGCTTTCTCCATGATCCGCTTAACCGTATGTGTGGCATCTGTTCTTAACTTGCCTTTAATAAATACGCATTGGTACTGTCCTAAGATATTCATCGTCGCTTCACTCAGTCTTTTTTTGTATTAAGGTTAACATGGTTTTTTATTTATCTATTTATTTATTACGGGAAAACCCCATTAACTAATTTTACAATTTACAAAATAATTTACAAAATAAAGGTTATGTAAACAGATTGAAAATAATAAAAATTAACTCTAAAATTAACAATAAACTTTGTGAAAAAAAAAACAAAGATAAATAATTCTATTTTATAACCTAACTCATACATTCAACATCAGACTTTCGGTTACATCAGGTTTTGCATGCTGTGTTTTATATAATATAATTATATTATTGCTAGCAAAAAACTGAATATGAAGAGATATTACTAAGGTTGCATATTAATGTTAAGATTATTTCGCTCATAGATTTAGATAGGTACTACAGCTAACTATGTCATAAAATAAAGTGGTGGGGGAGCGTCGAACAGGTTTTCATTTAACGATAAATCTTAAACGGCCAAACGGAATTTAACAAACTATGTATATGTCGTTTAAAAGAGCTTTTTTAACTTAACAATCCACAGTTTAAACATTACCAAAAAATATTTTTCTGTGATGGCCAAGGGCGCTGTTTGGCAATGCAATAATTTTTGTGAATTTTGTTCTAACAGTTACAGTTTTATGAATGTATCCATTTTTGTGTTTTGCAACCGTTACGTCTAATGGGAAAATATATCAGGAACATTTTTGAGGCTCATGCACTTCGTTCTACAAAAGGGTCTTATATTAAATAACCCTTTTGCAACAACAAATTCATAGCCTTCATGTAGCGTTTTGGGTAAATTTTGTTCTTTAATAATTAAGTGAGACATTCTTCTTATAAATAATTTGGGAATTAGGTAAAAACATTTAATTTTTCACTAAACAGTGCTGAATTTGTACTATTTGCTATCTTAAATATTAAATAGCTTTTTTTATTATTGTGTTTTTTGCGGTCCCTACATTTGTGTGCGATATTTTTTACAATGGAGAATTGAAACGTAAATAAATACAAATTCTTTTAGCGCGATATTAAGTTGATAAGAATAGATAAATTATTCGTTGGTCTGTGTCAGAGGTTCAGAAGCGAAAAGCGGAAAAAAATTAAAAATTTTATACAGTATTTTATTAAAAAATTAAATGATGTATATTTGCAAGATTCTTTTTAAAATCTTAGTTTACAAAGAACTTATACAACAAAAAGCATGCTATTTTGTAAATAATTTTGGTTATTCTAAAATTTTTAACATTTTAATAAAACAAAAAAATAATACTTCCGCACGTTTTTTTTTGCCTGATTGAGTAAGCAGAATATGTTTTTATGTTGGTAGGGTATGTAATTCATTTCGGTTATTCTAAAGTTCATTATTTTACTCAAAAATGAAAAATACGTATTTCTGCAGGCCTTTTTTATATGAATATGTCTGAAAGAATGTTCCCAATGTTAAACAGAAGCTTGTTTTTATGTAACTGATTTCGGTTATTCTCAAGTCGGGAAATTCAAAACGGTGTATTAACGCAGAAAAAGTTTTGTCAATCTGTATTTAGGAAGGCTTCTAGACAACATTTTTTATAAAAACTGATTTCGGCTAAACGAAAGTTTACTCCATAAATTAGACACAACTGTGTAATGTTACGTTTAAGTTACGACTATTTCGTAATTAAAATGTACCTATATTTGAGTTTATATAAGTAGGTATGTAAAAATTGTATAACTTAAATGATTTAATTGTCTGAAAGTTATACGTCTTTTATAGTACACTATTTCTTACAGTGTATTAAATGAAATGAATGAAAGACTCCACTGAAATATACATATTTAAATGTTAACCCAATTTTGAGGTTAACTTGTTAGACGAAAAATAAAATTATACCAAAGCTGCATAGACCAATCTTTAATTTTATTATATAACATTAACAGCCTTTCTAAATATTTTATTTATTGTCATTTAATTATAACCAAATCTCAAGCAGTTAATGTAAATGTTTCACAAGCTTTTTCCTTCACTTTTATAAAAATTAATTTACTTACCGGATTATTTACTGGTTTAATTGTCTGCATGAACTTTATTTAGTAACAGTGATTATTAATAATTAACATTTTCTTGACATATAAAATAACAAAAGATATAACACCAAAGTAAACAATAGCAACCTAAAAAACCATAACTTCGCGACCTCTCGCTTCTTCTTCTCATTGGTAAAGGCCTCAACCTCGACTACTAAAGCTATTCGGCCTTAGATATTGTAATAAAAATCAAGTTATTATTTATAACATTATCACTAGTTACTGTTTATTTATTTACTGTCAGTTTAATATCATAAGTTTTTCATATTGTATAATTGACTCTAATAAAACCTATTAAAAGGTGCTCTTTATTATTACTACAATTTATTAGAGTCAATACTCTTTCTGCTCTGCGTTTATTTTTACGACTGCTATGGATCGGCTCTTAGCACCAGAAAAATTTGATACTGATTCAGATGCTCCAGATGCTGCAATTGAATGGGAACACTGGTATAGAAGATTTTTGAATTTTTCAATGGATCGGAATGATTCAGACAAGTTAAAATTATTATTTAATTATATTTCATCAAAAATATATTTACATGTCAATGCTGCTGGTACATTCAATGATGCCATATCTATTTTGAAAAGTATTTACGTTAAGCCTGTAAATGAAGTATACAATCGTCATAAATTAGCAACTAGATTCCAAAGTACAGAAGAATCTATTGATTCATACCTTCAAGCATTGAATTTGCTAGCTAAAGAATGCAATTTTAAAGCAGTTACTGCTGAGAAGCACCGTGATGATTTCGTTAGGGATGCGTTCATTCGAGGATTATCTGTATCGCATATTAGACAACGATTGCTAGAAAATTCATCTTTGACATTAAATGAAGCATACGAAAAAGCACGAAGTTTAGAATTAGCCCAGCAGCAGGCATGATCATACAATCAAAATGTAAGTGTAAACGCTATTGATTTAGAGAAATCTTCACTAGTTCAAAATGAACCAGAATCTATAATTAATAAGTCTGCTTTTGACCAAACAATCGTAGCAACAGTTAAAAGTAAATGCTTTTTTTGTGGTTTTGCTTATCATCTGCGTACGAATATCTGCAATAAAAAGGGACATTATGCAAAAGTTTGTAAAAGTCATAAATTTATACAATCTGCATCTATTGTAATTGCGACAAATTATAAAAGTGTTGCGTCTTCATCTTTAACTAAAGCTATAGTTCCTGTGCTGGTAAATGGTATAAAACTTTCTGCGCTAATTGATACAGGAAGTTCCAGTAGTTTTATTAATGAAAGATCGGCTAAAATTCATAATCTACCCATTTATCCTTCTAAGGAAATAGTTTCCATGGCTTCTACGTCTTTCAAATCAAACACAATTGGTCAATGTATCGTTAATCTTTGTATTAAAGATAATAATTATAAAAATGTTCATCTTTGTATTCTTCTAAATTTATGTGAAGATGTTATCATTAGTAATGACATTTTCATTCCTCTATTGAAGTTTGTTTTGGTGGTTCAAAATCATCTTTATCAATTTGTGCTGTAGCTGTAGCAAACATAGATCCTATAAGTCTATTTGAAAATTTAACTGTTGATTGTAAACCAATAGCAATCAGATCGCGAAGACAAAGCGATAGTGATACTATGTTTATCCAAGCTGAAATTGATCGCCTTCTTGCAGAAGATATAATCGAACCAAGTAGATCTTCTTGGCGTGCTCAATGTTTAGTAACATCTTCAACTAATCATAAGAAAAGAATGGTAATAGATTATTCTCAGACAATAAACAAATTTACTCAACTTGATGCATATCCTTTGCCAAGAATTGAAGATATTGTAAATAATGTAGCACAGTATAAAGTATTTAGCACAATAGATTTAAAAAGTGCCTATCATCAATTTCCAATTAAGGAAACAGATAAACCTTATACTGCTTTTGAAGCATGTGGTCAGCTTTTCCAATTTAAAAGAATTCCTTTTGGAGTCACAAATGGAGTAGCTGCTTTTCAAAGAGGAATAAATAATATTATTAATAAAGAGAAATTAAAAGATGTTTTTACTTACTTGGATGATATAACAATATGTGGGAAGAATCAAGATGAACATGATAAAAATTTGAAATGTTTTATGGAAGCTGCTCGAAAGTATAATTTGACGATTAATAACAAAAAGTCTTCTTTTTCATTAAGATCTATAAATCTTCTTGGTTATACTATTTCTAATAAAATTATTCGTCCAGATCCTGAAAGATTAAAACCATTACAACAATTAGATCCTCCTACTACTTTACCTCAGTTAAAAAGAATAATCGGTATGTTTGCTCATTTTTCTTCCTATATTCCACAATTTTCAAAGAAAATTACTCTTTTGACACGAAGCATACCTCCCCTTTCTGAAGATGCTAAAAAAATGTTTTATCTGCTGAAACAAGATCTAGAAAAAGCTACTCTTGCACCTATAGAAAAAGACGTTATTTTTACTGTGGAAACAGATGCCTCAGATGAAGCTATAGGAGCGACTCTTTCCCAAGCAGGAAGACCTGTCGCATTCTTTTCACGAACTCTTTCTGGTTCTGAACGTAAACACTCTTCTGTAGAAAAAGAAGCATATATGCTATTGTTGAAGCTACTCAAAAATGGCGACATTTTCTTTCGAACCGTCATTTTAGACTTATTACTGATCAACGCTCTGTTTCATTTATGTTTGATCTAAAAACAAATAATAAAATTAAGAATGAGAAAATTGAAAGATGGCGACTTCAAATGTCTTGTTTTAGATATGACATCATTTATAGACCAGGTTCTCTGAATGCTGCGGCTGATACTTTTTCTCGTATCTGTTCTTCAATTTCTCCAAACTTAACTCATCTCAATAATCTTCATATTTCATTATGTCATCCTGGTGTTACTAGATTTTATCATTGGATACGAACTAAAAATCTTCCATTTTCTCTTGATGATATCAAAAAAATTACAAAATCATGTTCTGTTTGCTCTGAAATAAAGCCACAATTTAATAAATGTAAAGGTACCTTAATTAAAGCTACTTCGGCATTTGAACGCCTTAACATTGATTTTAAAGGACCTTTACCATCATCTTCAAATAATAAATATATTTTAACCATAGTTGATGAATATTCTCGTTATCCTTTTGCAATTGCTTGTCCTGATATGACTTCTAATACTGCTATTCAAGCTCTAACAAAAATATTTTCTTTATTTGGTTGTCCATCTTATATTCATTCTGATCGTGGATCTTCTTTTATGTCACATGATTTTAAACAGTTTTTAAATGCAAATGGTATTGCATCTAGCAGAACAACACCTTATAATCCTAAGGGTAATGGTCAGGTAGAACGTTATAATGGAATTATTTGGAAAACAATGGGCTCATTTAGCATTTTTTTTTTTTAATAGATTTTCTGAAAGATTACATAATTTTAATACGATTTACAAAAAATTAGAATTTTCTCAAACCGTTTAGGTCTTCAAAATACTTATTAAACATCACTTGCCGCGCGCTAACCTCGACAGCCTACGTGACGTCAGAGTCTCCGACATGCAGTCGTCAAGTGCGAATAGAAATAGGGTAGTATAGGTACGTCGCCGTAGCACAGCGGAGTGTTTCTAGAATATTTTTGTTTATTATTATGAATATGGAAGATTTTAATAATGTAAATGAGTATGCTGAAGCGAAAAAGAAGAACCGTGCATCTTTTAAGTATTGTATTGTGCCAAAATGTCCAAGTACATCATTAAAATGTCCAGATAAAATATTTATTACTTTACCGAAAAATCCGAAATTAAGAATTCAGTGGCAAAGAGCAATGAAACGCGACATATTTCTTGGACCAAAATCAAACAAATATGTGTGTGAAGATCACTTTAATGTGAGTAAATATCTGTTACTGTACCTACACAATGTTATAATTTTTATTCTTTGTACAAAGGAGTTTTGGTTTCCCATATACCTGCTTAACTATAAATTCAATATGTACGTACCTATTAAAAATATGGGTGTAAATCCCACGGCGGATCTAATTTTTTTTACCATAAAATTTTTATTAATTAAACTTGCTTTATTTCATTAGTTTTACATTTTTATTCATAGACGTGTGGATAGAGGGATGATTCACAATAATTATAGATTATTTTTATATTTTGTTATTTTTCAAATTACAACGCACTTACAAATGGATTTTCATGCTGAAACCAAACTTTTTTTAAAAATCTTTTTATTTTATATAATTGCAAAGTAATTGAAAATGTGCATTATAAAATGTGTGCTGTTTTTCAGCTAGAGCAGGACATGGAAAATTATCACTATTATAAAATTATGGGGAAAGGAAACGTTAACGTAAAAATGAAACCCGGAATATTACCTCACCTCTTTGACTGCCAAAAAAGTGAAATTCCGAAACCAAAAAAGTCTCGTAGGACATATGAACACAGGAAACGACGTCAATATGTTGACGAAATTGTAAAAACGTATGAAGATAACCACAATATGCAAGAAATGAAAGATTTCAAATTACCAATATATGTAGATATGGAGACTGATACAAAAGACCTAGTAGACAAATGTATTCAAGTTAATCTTAAAACAAAACATAAATCTAAGTCTACTCAGTGCAACTTTGGAACTAAAAAAATCCAGAAAAAAAAAATTGAGCCCTGAAGCGGTTAAGATTTCTGAGAGTAGCGACTGTCCTTCATCTACAGGTAGTTCCTTTAATATTTTGTCAGACGAGTCAACCAGTTCAACTTCAAATATGATTGTCGAGAGATGGAACTTAAAAGAAAATGTTGAAAAACGGGCAGTGTATGTTGTTGAACGAAATCCCAAGTTGTACCTGGGTATTCCACCTCAGTCAATGTTTATAGTTGACTTAATTTGTTTGGGCTGTCACTTATCAAAAATTGATGTATACGTAACATTAAAGAAACTGAAATTTGATTACTGTTACACAGTATTAGCTGATGACTTCTGCATCTCAACGACAAAAATATGCACTATTATTCAAAACGCTATCCCAAAGTTGTCATCTTATTTTAAAAATTTTATTCAGTGGAAATCCCTTACCGAAACAAAGAACTGCTTGCCTATTCCATTTCGTTATCGTTTCAAAAAAGTACAGTGCATAATAGATTGTTTTGAAACTTCAATCCAAAAACCATCTGATCCGATTTTACAAGCATTGACCTGGTCAGAATACAAAAAGGGAAACACAATGAAATACCTTATCGCCTGTACCCCTGATGGCTTAATATCTTACATATCAAATGGCTTTGGAGGACGAACAACTGATAAAATGATAGTTGAAGAGTGCGGTATTTTGTCATTACTCGATAGTGGGGCTCATGTTATGGCAGACCGCGGGTTTAAACAAATAGATGAAATGTTAGGAAGACAAGACAATACTTTAGTGAGACCACCATCAGTGTCTGCTAATAAAAAAAGTACGGAAGAAGAAGTAAAACACGCCAAAGCGGTAGCCAGTCTTCGTATTCATGTCGAAAGGGTTATATCTCGCATAAGAGAATTTAAATTGTTAGGTCCACATGCATGTGTTAACGTTTTATAATAGCTTGTGGCATTATAAATATTCAGGATTACTTAATAAAATAAGTTAAGTTTTAATGTGATTAAATTTTATCATAAATTGCTTCTACCCAAAAATTAGTAATTTTTTTTAACATATTAACTACAAAACCTTCATCATACTCATAACATGTAGTATTGATCATTTTGTTATGCTCAAAGTTAGGATCGGCCACAACAAAGAACGCTTTTCTTCTGTTTGTGAGGTGCATCTGCAACTGTATTTGGTGGTAATATTTAGGTTTAATAATTCCAGCATCGATGTAAGTGGATACCTACAGTTCTCTCATATTTTGGCGATTTAATTTCAACTACATATTCATTATTTATAGCGTCATTTTTACACCTCTCAGTTCAGCGCCTACAAACTGGTGGTTAGTATTAAAAAAATCCACTACCATAACTACATCTACCATTGGTAGATTAGACGAATCCGCTTTTATATAACCTTGTTCGCACATTATAAATTGAAATGAAGCTATCAATGTACTAAATGTACCACAATTTAAAAAAAAACGCTGATATGTTAGAAAAACACGTGCGGCTATTACTTACCAGCGGACAGGTCGTCGGGAGCTTAGATTTGCTTGCCTAATTGTCGGAGACTCTGACGTCACCAGTGTCTCCTGCATCGAGAGTAATTGTTGGGATTTTAAACTCGTATATTTCAAAAACTACTTATCGGAATGGCTTCAAATTTTCTGAGGTCATTTTATATTAGAAATACTTCATGAATATTAAAAAATAAATCATATGTGGAGTTTGACGAAATGACCCTATTGAACTTGCTCTGAAATCTAAAAATAAACCGATCGCTCAATGGGAATTAGTTCTTTCGGAAGTATTGAATGCTATAAGATCATTACTTTGTACAGCAACTAATGAAACTCCACATGAAAGAATGTTCAGACATTCAAGACGAACAAGCAATGGTCAATCGATGTCTACTTGGTTAATACAATCTGGTCCAGTTTATTTAAAACGTTTTGTTCGTAACTCAAAATTCGAACCTCTTGTTACTAAAGTAGATTTAATCGAAAGTAATAATGAATATGCTTTGATAAGATATCCAGATGGAAGAGAATCAACGGTTTCAACTCGATATTTAGCACCAACTGAAGAAATTTTAAACAATTATTCTGAAACAAATAATATGGATCAAGAAAGTGAAAGGACCTCGATGTTAGATAATCAAAATATAGATAAATCTGAGGGAAGTCAAGAAACAAGTTCTGATGCTTCTGACTTTGATGCTCGTGATTCAACACTAAATGATAAAAATCCTGATGATGTGATGACTGAAGATTTATCTCAAGAAAATGAAAATTTTGATGTGACTAATATTCAATTCGACGTTCAATCTAAAGATATTGAATTACGAAGAAGTGCAAGAAATAAAAATAAACCATCTTACCTTAAAGATTTTGTAACTGGTTAAATAAGAATTCATTTACGTTTATTATATCTATTTTATATGTTATTAATATTTAACTTTATTTTGTTTGAATCTCTATGGTTTGAATTCATTAGAACTATTTACAATTTTAAATAAGTGGGGAAGAATGTAATAAAAATCAAGTTATTATTTATAACATTATCACTAAGTTACTGTTTATTTATTTACTGTCAGTTTAATATCATAAGTTTTTCATATTGTATAATTGACTCTAATAAAACCTATTAAAAGGTGCTCTTTATTATTACTACAGATATGCGATATGTTAAAATATGCAAAGCGCTGCTTCTGAGTGCTTATTTTTTGGTCTTGACCAGAGATTTGTCTATGGTCTTGACTTTCAAAATCGGCATTCATGTCACTAGAACGTAAATAATCCAATCGTATTATTAAAAAGAACATCTTTAACTAAAAAATGAAAGCGAAAGCGTCGGAAGGCGAAATCTAAAGGATTAGCAATATGCAAAGTCAGAGACCATGTAATAATAATTAATATTATCTCTGTGCAAAGCTGAAGGATCACTACACTACAAGCGCTCCAAATATTCATATAATTCAAATTTTTTAAAAAGATATGGAGCCGCAGGAATAATCGTAGATAAATTATGATTGTGTTGGAATGCTCACAGGATTAAGTTCCTCGCCAGCAATCAGAAGAAATAAACAATTTGTTCAGAATGTTAAAATATTTGTAAACAATCTGAAAATCTGTAATCTGTGCTGAAATAAATAAATTGAAAAATTGAAATTGAATAAGTGAAAGTATGTGAATATTTTTGGAGATAATATTGAAAAATGAAGGATGAATATTATAGTAGAATTTGAGAGGTGGGCATCGATTTTTATATCATAGTACTTATTTTACAAGATCTTCTTTGAAGTATTTCAACTGGTCTTCAGAATAAAATGGTCTTTTAGTAGTGATTTTATAGTCCACTTAAGTTCTTCCTTTTTTATTAGGCTGTTGTGTACAGTGTTTACTCTCGCAAATGTAATGCGATCTTCTAAGTCGTCTAGCAATTGGATAGTAATCTGAAGAATTATATTTAGTTGATCTAAGATATTTCTTACATTTCGATTATTTGGTGAAAACCACTGGAAAGATCAAGAGTGGTGAAATATTGACATCTACCCAGTTTATCTAATATGTCGCTAATGTTTGGAATTGGATAGTGATCATCTACATGCACCCGATGCGTGCAGGACTCTAGTTTGTTCAGCTAAAAATCAACATCACGCTGATCTTCAGGTAGGCTAGAATTCAGGTGTCCGAAATTCCTTGAGTTACTGTTGCCACAGGGCAGTTCCCTTTATAAGAGATTTGAGTCCTGTGACTAGCTCCTCAAGGTGGTGATAAGATTCAGGATTCGTGTAAAATATCTTTGTCATTTTCTATACTGCAATGGTTCAGTATCTTCTTTGTTATTTAAAATTGTAAACAAGAATATTACTGAATACATCACTCTTCCTTTCAGGAGACTACATGTCGTATACTGAAACGGTCAAGTTAATAACTGTGATCAATACCTCTTATAAAAATTTTCGCTGAACTTTTTCCAAATCAGAAATATGATTTAAATATATATAGGACTTCATACTATACCAGCAAATTCTAATTTAGACAAAACCAGCGAAGAAAAAAGAATTTTCATTGTTGAAAAATCATAAAAAAATCTCATATTCCCTTTCACAAATTCTAAAATTTTATATGCAGCATCACTGGTTTTTTCAATATGAGGTGTAAATTTTAATTTAGGATAAAAAATGACACCAAAATCTTTAATTATTTCTGGTCGATTATGGAAACATTTTGTAAATTATAGTTAAGAATTATTGCTATGTCTTTTCTGGTTAAAGTCATTATACATTACACTTTTTAACATTCAAAAGTAATTTATTTTTAATGCATTTTTTTCAGTAGAAATTTCATTAAAAAAAATTAAATCATTGGCAAACAACAATTTTTTAACGGACAGATCACAAACGATATCATTAATAAATAACAAAAATAATAGTAGACCCAAAACTGATCCCTGTGGAACTGCGGATCTAGTATCCTATCAAAATGATTCTTTATATTCAATAAATTGAAATAAATCGAAAAACTTTGAAAATTATTTATATAAATATTATCAAAAAAAGCACTCCAAGTGAGAAGCAAGGGAAACTCACTATAAAAACGCTCCACAAAGGGAACAGAATCCTTCTACGTCCACGTCGTTATTCCTGGGTAGTGCTAAAAGAAGGATTCTGGTTTGACAAAATCTACTCTAGACCTTCAGTTAAGCTCTTCTGTGGTCTCAATTTAAAAAAACGACCTTGAAAAGACTTTAATGGAGAGATCTCTGCTTTAAGTCCAAAGTCACCGTTATATTCATCATTAAAAATTAGTTAAGACCTATCATAAACTTTTATTATGAACGCAGTTTCTGCAAGATTTTCCTGAAAGTACAATTTGACCTTCATATGACCTCTACAATTCACGTTGCAACTTAATGCATATCTGGTGATGATGAATGATGGTCATGGTAATGGTCAAATCCTGAATTAACATCTGATGGCTAGTCAAAAACCATAAATTTATATATATATATATATATATATATATATATATATATATATATATATATATATATATATATATATATATATATAAGTTTTTTCTGTGACTGAATTCGGTTATTTCGATAGTCTAGGAATTTTTAGTCTGAACTTGACCATGACCATCATGGTAAAAATTTATAAATTGTCAACGTCATATTTGCACGTAAAATTTCACGCTCTTTCGATTTCCATTGTCAAAAATACACGTTTCTATTTAAAAAAACTGACCTGACCATGATGGTTATGGTCAAAACTTTAAGTCTTGGAAGTTTTCCTTTGCGACTAATACAATTCGAGTTATTGCGATGATCTAAGAATTTTTAGTTTGACCTTGACCATCATGGTAAAAAATTAAAAAATTGTCAAGGCAACATTTGGACGTAAAATTACACGATTCCCGTTATCAAAAATACATATTTCCATTTAAAAAAATTGATCTGACCATGACGATCATGGTAATGGTCAAATCCATCTTAACCATCTGATAGCCAGGGAAAAACCATAAATTTTATATTTTGCAAGTTTTTTTTTGTGACCCATGGTTTTTGAGTTACCACCATACTTTTTCCCCACCCGGTATATGTATTTGTATTATAAGCCTCCGCAACGCTGATCCCAAACAGCAAAATACGTCCAGTGTACGTACATTTAAGGCTCTTTTTAAGTCGTTACGTCCTGGGTTTGTTTACATTGTTATTGTATTCTACTTTTATTTACTTATATGTATATACTGCAAGACGCCACGCGCCGCAATGTTTTTAGAAAGTTAGAAACTTTTTAATTTCCGCCGTGTTCTTTGTCTCTTTGTCATTCCGTGGAATTTTGTAATCAAATGTAAACCTATTTCCCGACTACCTAGGGCTCTAAAATTTTTAGGATAGCTAAGAACTGGATGACAATGCAAGTGTGTTTAGGCATATACATAGAGATTTTGAAATTTATACTGAATTGTTATTAAATTAAATATAGTTCATTCGCTAGACTTACAAAGGTTTAGGATTAACAAAATTATGCAAATTAGTCATTGACAACCAGTTCAATAAGCCTCTATCTAAGAAATTAGGCAAAATTGCACTGCTGGTCAGATTTTAAATCAAAATAACATTGGGGTAGGTATAAATGTGTTACAAGACAGAGGAGTTTTTAATTAATTAATGTTCTAAGATTATAATTTTAATTAAGTAATAATAATTAAAAGAATTGTTTTTTTATATAAAAATATTATTTTTTCAACTAAATAATAAAATATTATTCTTAGGTTTATAATAGCCACATAAGACTCCATTAATGAAGAAGTTTAATTCTGCTTAATATACTTTTAATTAGACAAAAGATTCTCTATTATTATTTAATTAAAAAGTGCATTATTTTTTATTTCATTTAACCAGTTAATATTTCCCCAAAGAACAGGTCAAACTTTACAGTACTTACCTGGAAATACCTATAAAATTTTTAATCCGAAACCCTTGGAAGTATAGCGAACGAACTACATGATTTAAGTTGTGGATATATGTATATTATCATTTTGAAAGATTTTATACACTCGTCACAAAAAGTATCGCATAAGTGATTTATGAAAATAAAAAACAATCTAACTTTCTAAAAACATTGCGGCGCGTGGCGTCTTGCAGTATATACATATAGTAAATAAAAGTAGAATACAATCACAATGCAAACAAACACAGGACGTAACGACTTAAAAAGAGTCTTAATTTAATTTTTTTGGGAAATGAATTTATGAGTTATGTTTCAGAGTAGTTTATTTAATTAAAATTAAAAATCAAAAAATACTGGGCATAAATAAAATGAATTTGTAAAACCTAACACCGTTCCTGGTGTCGACCCGTTTACAGTGGAATGTGACCTGATGGGATCCTGGGAAGGGTGTCACGTGGTGCACACCATGAAAAGGGTACTTTTATGAGAGCCAGGTCAGCCAGGCCACTTTTACTTTTACTTCGTTCTCGAATAGTTTAACAAGTATTATAATAAAAGTCTGTTAAAAGATATCGTTCTATTAATTTTATAAAAACTATTACCACGGGTCGTAACATTTGGAATTATGTTTCAAAGTAGTTTATTTAATTAAAATTAAAAATCAAAAAATAATGGGCATAAATAATGAAAATAACAATTATTCTAGAAAAATCAAATAATACAAAGTAACAAAATAAAAAATTTAAACGATAAATTTAAGATTTTAGTATTTGGTATTGCCACCTCTGGCTCTAATAACATCTCTCATTCTCCGTGGAAGGCTTCTTATCAGGTCACTTATGTAATCCAAATCCAAATTTTCCCATTCTACTATTAAAACATTTTCCAGCTCATCAAGGTTGTCTGGAGCGATATTACGAGTTCTTATGCGCCTATCCAGGTAGTCCCAAACATGTTCAATTGGGTTTAGGTCTGGACTAACTGCTGGCCAATCTAAAACTTGGATACCAACCTCTTGAAGGTATTCTATTGTTATTCTGGCAACGTGCGGGCGAGCGTTATCGTGCATTAGAATAAAATTCTCTCCAATGATTGAAACAAATGGCACTACATTTTCCTCAAGAACCTCCCTTATATACCAATCAAATGTCAGTGATCCCCTACGAAACACAATTAACTCCGTGTGGCCTTCAAAACAGATGCTTCCCCATACCATAATCGAACCACCTCCATAATTTCTGGCTGCTCTTATGTTACACTGAGCAAATCGCTCACCTGCGCGTCTATAAAGTGGAATACGTCTATCGGATCCAAAAAGTGAAAATCTTGATTCATCCATAAAAAGAATATTAACCCAATCGTTAATATCCCAATTAACATGTTCTCTTGCGAACCTTAAACGTGCTACAGGGTGTGCTCTGGTTAACTATGGAGCAGTAACAGGCATTCTGGGCCTGATTCCAAAATTCCTTAATCTGTTTCTAACCGTATTGACAGATATTCTTACATTACGGACTCCAGAGAGAACATTTTGCAGTTGCCTGGCTGTAACATGACGAGTTCGCAAAGTCTGAATTCTTAAATAACGGTCATCTGCAGGATTAATACACCTGGGACGTCCTGGAACTGGTCTTCTATTATAATTTCCAGTTTCTCTAAACCTTCTTAAGACTCTAGAAACGCTTACTAAAGTTAGCAGCATTTGGTCACTTGATGGCAAAACAGTGGTTTAAGTGAATTTTCAGAAATGGTCCCATATAATTTAAAACAGTCTTAAAAGCGTTGTTAAGCCAGTGTAATATTTGGTTTTTACATCATTATTTTCGATGCTTGCAACAGTTAATGATAGTTTCTTAAGCTTTTCTTTCAATTCATTCGTAACAGTTAATGATAGATAGAAACATATCAGTTAAATTGTCTAATGTCAAATCGGTCTGATTTCTTTATTATTTGTTTAAGTCACTTCTACTTCGATGACTTCTTCAGTTTCTGTGGCAGCC
Organism: Altica lythri; assembly: GCA_964028335.1. Taxonomy (NCBI): domain Eukaryota; kingdom Metazoa; phylum Arthropoda; class Insecta; order Coleoptera; family Chrysomelidae; genus Altica; species Altica lythri. The sequence continues at coordinate 3,938,172 of OZ034806.1, read as the reverse complement.
TGCAACAATGAGAAATGTTTAAAACAATACATGCAAACTAAGTGAATCTTTATTTATTTAGCTACATAAGCTAATAACAAATACTGTTATATTTGTTATAATTTAGGTTATTAAGTTACTCTAGAGTTTAAAAGATAATTGAATACATGTACTTTTAATTTATCAATAGACTCAATGTCCTTTATGTTTTGCGGCAAAGCATTAAAAATTCGAACACCTTCGTTTAAAAAAGATTTGTTTGTAAAATTAATATTAAAGTGGTCCTTAGATCTTAATTCCCGATTATGTATTTCATGACGAGTAACTAAAAGTTTTGTCAAATATTTAGGAACTTTATTATGACACATTTTATATATTAAAAGAATGTTTGCCTTTTTAATGCTTTCCTCTACTGTCAACCAATTTAATTTTTGTAGCATTGAGTCTATCGGTGTATAAATATTACATCCTAAAATTATACGCATACATCTATTCTGCAAAATTTGTAGCCTTTGTATTTGTTCTTTAGGACAAGAAAGCAAAAGTGAAATGCAGTACTCAAAATGAGGTCTCAATATACAATTATAAACTAAAATTTTTGCCCACTGTGACAAAACTTGTGATACCCTATAGAAAAATCCTATTTTTTTCCTTAACTTTTTACATAAATAGTCAGCAAAGTTTGAAAATTTTAATTGAGGATCAATTAATACTTCTAAGTATTTTATTTCATTACTAAATTCAATCTCCTCGCTATTTATACAAAAAGGTAGGGCATAAGACAGTCAAATGACTCTTAAATAAACTTACCTGTTTCCTTTTAATTCTTTCATATCGTTTCAAATTAAATTTTGGGGAAGTGGACTTACTGCCTTCATACCCCATGTTTAATGAAGGTACCCAGTCTGGATTATTTCTGTCTGTTAGGTCCGCGGGTTTTCCTGTAAAGTTAAAAAGTTGTGTTGAAATCATTTTTAAAACACCATTCATTTTGCCACTTACCAGAAATAAAATGATTAGAGCACACACGAGCGTTCTTAATTTTTGTTTCGCTAGTAAAATCTTCATGTTTTATTGCCTGCAACCATTTTTTCCGTCTCTCAGAAGATAAAGTATTTAGCTCAGAAGCTCAGTTTTATGCTTAAAATGTAGTACCGAAGGTAAGCGAAAAAACTGCACTTTATCCCGATTACTTCGCATTCTACACTTTAAAACGCAACAGATATGAGGCATATTGTCTTTCTAACGAAGTCTTTCTTATTTTAATAATTTTACAACACAAAATCGTCCAAAAAATAACTGGAATAAAGCAAAGATGACTCAATTCAAAAAACAATGCAAAACACACCGGCAAGTTTTTTTGGCAACTGACAGAAGTCAATTTCTTCTTCTTTCCTCATTTTTGGCTTTCATACTAGTGCATCTGCCAGCACATAGGGCAACTCAACATGCTGTCAAAATTTATTCAATATGGCTTCTGGGAGGCAAACAAAAGATATACTTCTGTGAGTTTCCAATGTGTTTTGTATTGTTTCGTCAATTGAGTGATCTTTTCTGTTGTGTTATTAGTGATTTTTTGGACGATTTTGTATTTTAAAGTTATTAAGAAATAGAAAGACTTCGTTAGAAAGACAATATACCTCATATCTGTTGCGTTATAAAGTGTGGAATGCGAAGTAATCGGGATAATGTCCAGTTTTTTCGCTTACCTTCGGTAGTACATTTTAATCATAAATCTAAGCTAAATACTTTATCTTCTGAGAGACAGAAAAAATGGTTGCAGGCGATAAAACGTAAAGGTTTTACTAGCAAAACGAAAATTAAGAACGCTCGTGTGTGCTCTAATCATTTTATTTCTGGTAAGTGGCAAAATGAATGGTGTTTTAAAGATGATTTCATCAACATAACTTTTTAACTTTACAGGAAAACCTGCTGCCTTATAATCCAGACTAGGTACCTTTATTAAAGTGGACCGATATGAAAGAATTAAAAGGAAACAGGTTAGTTTATTTAAGTTATTTGACTGTCTTATGCCCTACACTTAGTTTGCAGGTATTATTTTAAACATTTCGAGTTATCAAGAAACGTAGAATCTGAAGAAAATAATTATGTAAAACAGAAGATATTACACTGGCTTAGCAACATACAATGCTTTTAGGACTGTTTTAAATTATATTAAACCATTTCTGAACATTCAAATAAACACTGTTTTGCCGTCAAGTGCTGCTAACTGCAGTAAGACAAATGATTTTTACTAAACATAGAAATAAAAATAAACTTAATTAAAATGTGTTTTATTAATAAAATATAATAACTGACATAATATAAATTATTTAATTTACTTAAGAGCTCTACACACCTTTGATTTTGCATTTAAATTATTTATTTTACTCATCTTTTGCTAATTTCTATAGTGGTAACATCTGAATATTCTAATGACAACTTCTGAAAATATGCACTCATGTTTATTTCTTTAGAACTTAACAATAAATAAAGTCACTCAAACACTATTATAACTAAACAATCGACAAAAAGTTAGAAAAAGGCAATTTAAATACGAAGCAACATGGATTTAAATACAAAACCAATGTAAACACAACCTTTGTTTGCCTCCCAGCAGCCATATTGGTAATAAAAACGTCAAAGTCCTGAGTTGGCCTATTTGGGAACACTGCATATTGACTTGCCTGTTGCAATTATGCAGTGTGGGATGTCAAATATTTAGAATTTAAATTAAAATAATGATTCGTAGATAAAGCATAGTACGTAACTCGAGTGGTAAGAGGTATTACGTACTCGTATAATTACGCACTCGTACGTAATGTCCTACTTACCACCCGTAAAGCTGCAGAATTTGTACCCAGACAGAACGCGCTTTTAAAGTCAGATTAACTATGGCGAGCGCTGTTGCCAACTCTCGCGTTCAAATTTACGGTGGCTAGAATTTGTTTACTTGGCCAACTTGAAGTGTTTTAAACGAGTAGTATAAGTTTATAGAATAAGAATTGAAGTTGCAATAGTTCAAATTTTAATGTATCATGTTTAACAAACTCTTGATGAATTCTGAAAGGTCTTAATCTATGTACAAAAATGATGAATGATATTATTTGTTAATACGTTTATACAGAAAAACCTTAAATTTTATAAAAACTATATTGAAAATAAAATGTTACGTTTTTATTATTTTTAGTTTTTTTGGTACAATAGTATATTGTAATACAAGTGTTACAATGACAGAGGTTTCGTAGTACGAGTTCAGTTTGTGAAACGAACCGCGAAGCGGTGAGTTTCGCAAAGAACGAGTACTACAAACCGTCATTGTAACTCGAGTGTTACATACTATTTTTTATAATGAACTTTTAAAAGTATAAAAAAAGTAAAATGAGAGTTTTTCGAAATATTTATTTATGTTGGCAATCTTGACAGTTTTGACACTTGTCAGTTTTAATGATTTTAAATTAGAATGTTTGTCAAATTTGTATAAAATATTCCGAATTTAGCAATAACGCTGATAATGTAGTTAATAATTTACTACAACATACTTCTTGATTTACTACCTGAACTCTTTCGTTGAAAATCAGTGCAGTGCAACCAATTGTGTAACACAAAAAGTTACCAAAAACAGTGTTACAATGAATCTATTTCGATACTGTTTTTAGTGTCGAAATAGAAACTTTGTGAACGTGAATTATAAAAAAAACATTCTTACATTTATTTTGTTTTTTTTTGTAGACCCTTATTATTAAAATTCAGTTACTATAACTAAGGTGCTGTAAACAGATATATCATCCGCATCTTTTTGTTCAAATTTTCTTTTAAATTCATAAATTGAATTATTACAATTAAAGACTTTTGAGTACCTACATTATAGTTTCCGATGTACAAATTGGTTAATATGGAATTAGATTGGCATATGAAACCAAATGATTATTTAAAGCTATTGTGGAAGGTTCACACAGTAAAAATCGGACATTTTAACCTATTGTAACGAGTTTCTTACTCTGGAGAGTATACTGAATATTTTGTAACGTTTTTCAAATACACATATGGATAAATTTCTGATTTTAATACAATAAATTCATTCAATACAGCTTTAAAACTTTTCTTGTTTTATAAGACTATTAATAGTATATTGTAATACTATACCTTATTTAAAAACTAGGAGGAGCGATTTGAATTTAAGTTGGCAACACTCGCGTTTGTTTATTGGTTAATTTAGAGGCAAGTTTACACTATAACAATTTCCCTTATTGTCGACAGCATTTCTCTACGGCTGACAGCTAACCTCAAATTCTCATGACATTAGTCATTATCCCGGTTTTCTAGCGAGACTATTATTCAGGGTGTGATTATTTGCTTTTTCTTTGTGTTACACGAACTATAAAAATCAGTCCTTTTAAGAACTAACCAAGATCAGTGTTGTTTGTACCAAGTTATTTGTGGTTTTCTGTTTTGATATGGATGTAAATACGCCAAGTACAAGTGGAGCATGTTGTTCTCCTCCGAAACGCCGTAAAGACTTGGATGCTGGTTATTTGTCTATTGCGGAAAAGCAAACAATAATAAATATGTATAAAAAACTCTTAAACGAAGAGCCTAAACTTAAAACTGTTAGCATTGTGTCTAAAATCGTAGCTTCAGTAGGTAAGAGGCAATAAAAAGCATTTTGACAAAGTGAGCAATTATTAATTATTTGAATATTTGTAGGTGTAGCAAAATCAACAGTTTACCGTACGGTAAAAGAATATAAAAGTACAGGAAGTATTGCTAGTTCAGAACATCATGGGGGACGACCTTCCACAATTAAAACTTTCGATGAACATGTTAGGAATAGTGTACGACGCATTGTACATAGTTTCTTTTTTAAAAACGAACTGCCTACTCTTGATAAAATAATGAATGAACTTAAACATAGAGAAGATTTACCCCAAATGTCTCGTTCAACTTTATTTACATTTATGAAAGAAATTAATTTCAAGTAAGTTAAAATGCGTATTATTTTAGTGTTTATATTTTTCATTAAAAAAACCATAACAAAAAGATTTCTTTCATTATTAATTTTCTTTCATTTTCTTTTGTAGGTATTTAAAAAGGAATCGTAGAAGTATTTTAATAGAAAGAGATGACATTGTTAGATGGAGAATTAATTATCTGAAATCTATTAAACAATATAGAAAAGAAGGTAGACTACGATATATAAAACATCAATTTTTAAGGTGCGATATATCGATGTTTGTCATATGGTTCTGCTACTTGGCAATCGCCAGATAAATTAATTGTTTATAACACAAATTTTTAACAGATATTATTTTGATGTTACTCACTTTTGGTGCTTTGAATATACCCACTTTTTTTACACTGTCATCTGCCTTTCGGCCACTAACACAATCATAAACAGCACAATTCTTTCCCATTTCTTTTTATTAATTTTATTACAAGTAATTTTAGATAAATTAATATCATATATTTAATTTAATTTCGTGAAATTTAAATGTCATAAACATCGGTTCGGGTCTTAATGTTCCTCGCGCCGCCAGTGGCGAAAAATAGAACTATGATCTGGCCCGATTATTGAGACCAGAAATATTATGAAAAAGCCTATACCGTGTAGACTCCTGGTATCTAGTCTTCGTGGTATAAATCTTTGAATCAAAGATTATAAAGATACGAAAGTAGTCTATGAATGAAATCGACAATTTCGTCTGGTGACCTTGAACGACCAATCAGAAGGTTTGTCCATAAGAGCAATGCTATTTTTTGACGTTCCAGAGTGGTCATTCATAAATTTCCAATGCAAATGTATAGGACTTTGACCACAAATTATAAGTAAACAGATACGAAAGTGGCGATTTGGGCTTGTTGACCTTGAACGTAGCGATGGTCTGATTGGTCAGGATTCAAATGCAAAATGACATATTTTACTACGAATTTACTACTATGTTGTTCGTCGAGTATGTTCGGATTAGGTTTCAATAAATGATATTTATCAAGCGAACTGTAATAGATACAATTGATTGGTTGAAAATAGTCCGAAAAGCAAACGAACGAACCTATTTATTTCCACTTACGTATCTGTCAGTTAATTATTGTTTTGATTTGATTAAAATTTGCTGAAATTTCGATGTGCATTCTTATCGATTTTAAATCGTTTCTTTTATTGCTTTTGCGAATATTTGTTATATTTTAATAATATTATTATACTGTTTTTCCCAAAACCCGCTGAAGTGGAAAGATCTAGATAAATAAAAACCAGCAAACTTTGTATACAGTTTGCAGGTTGTAATTATGGACGATTATTATTTATCAGGTAAGTACATAAATGATTCTTTTATTGTATATTCTATAGTAAATAAAACTACTTTTTTGCAGGTTACAAACTGCACAACCGTTCAAATTGATATTGTAAAGATTGAAAGTACGTACCTACTCAAACTGTCGACGCATAAACCTCACAACATAATTATGTCGATTACAGAGACTCAAATCTTTTATTTAGGAACAGAACATGTAACTGAAGCAAGAAGTAGTTATTCAAAGGCGAATTTTTTAGTTGCGAACAATATTTGCTGGGATAAATAGGAGCTATACATAGTGAAAATGATAATACCAGTAAAAGACAGAAAAATGACAAATATCACAGGATACACAGGAATTTAAATAGTATGCTGTATCGTTGTACTATATATGAGTCTAAGAGGATGTGTCAACCTAATGATATCCTCAATACAGATACCCTATTTACTTTGAAGGTAAATTTTACATATTTTGTGTAGTACTTGTTATTTTGTAAATATTAATAAACACAAATCTATTGTACACTTTTAAGGGGCCACTGAGAATACGGATTCACTAAACAAACACTGTATGAAAAGTGGTTGATGCCATCACATGAATCTTACAACCCATTTCAAATATGGAAACAGCAATAAAGATAGATTATGTAAAAAAAGGAAAAAATAATCTTAACATGCTTTAATGCAAGTAAATATTAAGAAGGCTGCTGTAAAACGACCAGGTGCTAAAACTTATCAAAAGGATTCCTTTCCATCTTTTTTCACAGATTATTTGACGAAATTCTTTTTTAGATAAATCAACTACTGAATATTACTATATAGTGTGAATTCTGCAATAGTCACTAACGAAATATAGTCTCCAATACTTTTTTACTTTTTTGTTAAGCAGTGACATTTTATTTTAACTACTTTACCTGTTTTGCCTCAAGATTAGATTTTTTAGATGTATGGTTTCTTAGATTTAAAGACTGCATGTTGCATGTGATTGTTATATAATGTATATTTAGTGTATTTATAAAATTACATACAATATTTGATGTATTTAAATATATATTAGAAAATATGTGTGTATTCTTTACCTTTCCTGTTTTCTTACATTATATTTTACATATTATATTCATGGGTAATTCAAAATGGACCATTATTCAAAAACAACAGGTTTTAATAAATATATTTTTTTAGAAAATGAACAACAGAAGAAAGTTCTTTATAAGACTTAAGGTATCTACAAAAAATAAAATGAGAATTATTCTATAAAGTTATGTCTTAGAAACAACACATTTAAGTACTTCAAATTAATTACCTGTTAATTTCTTAACTCTGTTTAACAAATGATTATAGGAGTCGTAAAATGCAGGACATATAATGTTAATAAAGCTATGCTTTATTTCTGTAGACAAGCTTTAGATGGGAGTAAATTAAATGGATTTTTAAACTTGACATGTCCATTCCTAACCCCACTTTTAAATAACTATATAACACATATTTACAAATGCAAAACATTAATTAAACTTTGTTTTAGACCTTAAATAAGGCAATTTAATTGTTTTCCTTTATTTACTTTATTCAGATTAAGTTTAATTTCGGTGACTGTTGGTTATTGACTGTACAAAAAACTAGAAAAGGCACCGCTATTTACTGGGTTATTGCTTTCAACCAATCAAAGCTCTCACCCTGGAATGTCAAAGTCCTATATGTTTGTATAGGAAATTTATGAATGACCACCCTGGAACGTCAAAAAAAAGCATTGCTCTTATGGACAAACCTTCTGATTGGTCGTTCAAGGTCACCAGACGAAATTGTCGATTTCATTCATAAAAACGACTACTTTCGTATCTAGTATAATAATCTATGACTTTGACATTCCAGGGTGAGAGCTTTGATTGGTTGAAAGCAATAACCCAGTAAATAGCGGTGCCTTTTCTAGTTTTTTGTACAGTCAATAACCAACAGTCACCGAAATTAAACTTAATCTGAATAAAGTAAATAAAGGAAAACAATTAAATTGCCTTATTTAAGGTCTAAAACAAAGTTTAATTAATGTTTTGCATTTGTAAATATGTGTTATATAGTTATTTAAAAGTGGGGTTAGGAATGGACATGTCAAGTTTAAAAATCCATTTAATTTACTCCCATCTAAAGCTTGTCTACAGAAATAAAGCATAACTTTATTAACATTATATGTCCTGCATTTTACGACTCCTATAATTATTGGTTTAACAAAGTTAAGAAACTAACAGGTAATTAATTTGAAGTTTTAAAATGTGTTTGTTTCTAAGACATAACTTTATAGAATAATTCTCATTTTATTTTTTGTAGATACCTTAATTCTTATAAAGAACTTTCTTCTGTTGTTCATTTTCTAAAAAAATAGATTTATTAACACCTGTTATTTTTGAATTACCCATGATTGATATAATATGTAAAATATAATGTAAGAAAACAGGAAAGGTAAAGAATACACACATATTTTCTAATATATATTTAAATACATTAAATATTGTATGTAATTTTATAAAAAAATACACTAAATATACAGTATATAACAATCACATGCAACATGCAGTCTTTAAATCTAAGAAACCATACATCTAAAAAATCTAATCTTGAGGCAAAACAGGTAAAGTAGTTAAAATAGAATGTCACTGCTTAACAAAAAAGTAAAAAAGTATTGGAGACTATATTTCGTTACTTTCGTTAGTGACTATTGCAGAATTCACACTATATAGTAATATTCAGTAGTTGATTTATCTAAAAAAGAATTTCGTCAAATAATCTGTGAAAAAAGATGGAAAGGAATCCTTTTGATAAGTTTTAGCACCTGGTCATTTACAGCAGCCTTTCTAATATTTACTTGCATTAAAGCATGTTAAGATTATTTTTTCCTTTCTTTTTACATAATCCATCTTTATTGCTGTTTCCATATTTGAAATGTATTGCAAGATTCATGTGATGGCATCAACCACTTTTCATACAGTGCTTGTTTAGTGAATCCGTATTATCAGTGGCCCCTTAAAAGTGTGCAATAGATTTGTGTTTATTAATATTTACAAAATAACAAGTACTACACAAAATATGTAAAATTTACCTTCAAAGTAAATAGGGTATCTGTATTGAGGATATCATTAGGTTGACACATCCTCTTAGACTCATATATAGTACAACGATACAGCATACTATTTAAATTCCTGTGTATCAGATATTTGTCATTTTTCTGTCTTTTACTGGTATTATCATTTTCACTATGTATAGCTCCTATTTATCCCAGCAAATATTGTTCGCAACTAAAAAATTCGCCTTTGAATAACTACTTCTTGCTTCAGTTACTTGTTCTGTTCCTAAATAAAAGATTTGAGTCTCTGTAATCGACATAATTATGTTTTATGTCACGCTTTTAAATGCAAACTGTTATCGAATAGTGAAGTTGACCATACATTAATTTCATATCTTACACTTTTGTTTGTTACAATCAGAAACTTACCAGAAAAATGGATGTTTACAAAGATGCATCAAACACAGTAAGGAGTAATAAAATCGAAAAGGATTCCCAAGTTTTATTATCTAATATTAAAATCGAAGAAATTGATATTTTTGAAGAATCTAAACTTGAATCCGAGAACTTGCATCAATTCGACTTTTGTAAGATCAAGAGGGAAAATTGTGAAGAAAAAATTTCTCTAATTAAATGTGAGGTGTTAATAAGCAGAGAAAGCATGAAAACCGAAAATATTGATTCAAAAAAGGATATGCACAATGTTGGGTTGTACCAACTTTATATTTGTGGTTGGTTCTTGACGAAAATAACACAGGTTAAATTCAAACAAACTTTAATAAAAAACAAATTAAATGTTTTACAAAATACATCAAACGTTGTATATAATGGACTGTATGTGTTTGTGTTAACAACCGAATAATGTCTCTGACCGCTGTTGAGTGTGTAATGTGCGCGCAGGTCGACGCATGAATCAAACGCAGTGGCGTAACATATAATGGTTACAACATATCCCGCCCGCCTTGAAGCCATGAGTCTTCAAACTACATAAACCGCGAACATGTACGTAAAATGTCACTAGGGATTATGTCCGTATGCGACACTAAAACATCAAAAATCCTCTAACGGTAATTTGCAAACATGAGAAGCACTACGTCGATAGGTTCCAGTAGGGGTGGTGACAGTTACTACCCTAGTAACCTCATCCTTGCCGGGATGTAGCTCGGGCACTCTTGCAAGCTTCCATTTTAGAGGCGGTAGATTTTCTTCCTTCAAAAGTACCAAGTCGCCTATAGCTACACCTGGTGTTGTCCTCTTCCACTTAGATCTCTGCTGCAGGGTTGTGAGATACTCGGAACACCACCTGTTCCAAAAATGTTGCACAATTCGTTGCATATGTTGAAATGCTTTTAGTCTGTTAACAGGTGTGTTGGAGAAATCTCGCATAGGTGGGACCATCAAAATGTCACCCATAACTAAGTGGGAGGGAGTTAGGGCAGTGTAATCTTCTGGATCATGCGATAATGGGAGTAGAGGTCGGGAATTGAGACAAGCTTCAATTTGACACAATACAGTATTCAAATCTTTATAATTTAACAAAGAGTTACCAACGACGCGTTTTAAATGATTTTTAATATATTTGACACAAGATTCCCATAAACCCCCTTGATTTGGTGAGTATGGTGGATTAAAATGCCACTTGATCGAATTTTCTAGCAAATAGTTTTGAGTGCTAGAGTCTCTGTCAAATGAGTTAATAATAACCTTTAACTCTCGTTCCGCTCCTACAAAATTGCTGCCGTTGTCACAGAAAATGTCAGTACACAAACCTCTCCTAGAAGTAAACCTTCTTAGACAATTCAAAAAACCTTCCGTTGTGAGGTCAGTCGCTAATTCAATATGAACTGCCTTTGAGCTCATAGAAACAAAAATACATATATAAGATTTTATAAATTTAGTATTTCTCAAAAAACTATTTTTTATTAAAATAGGGCCAGCAAAGTCTATTCCTACAGCCGAAAAAGCCCTTGTTTTGGTAATTCGCGCTGCCGGCAAGTCCCCCATCAAGGGATTAGTACTTACAGTGTTAGCCCTAAAACACACAATACATTTCTTTAAATATTTTCGCACGGCTGCACGCCCATGAATGGGCCAATAAAATTGCCGAATAGCAAACAATGTTGCCTGTTGGCCAGCGTGAAAATATTTTTTGTGGAAATGCTCTATTATTAATTTAGTTACAGGGTGAGTGGAAGGCAAAACCACAGGATGCTTTTTATCCAAGCTTTCAGAGGACTGTCTAATTCTACCTCCTACTCTAATCAAATTATTACTATCTAAAAAGACGTTTAATGGCAAAAGTTTACTATTGTTATTTAGTGGTTTACCCTTACTAAGCTGTTCAAATTCTCTTGAAAATGCTTGGACTTGCACCATTTCAAGTAAAAAGTTTAAAGAAGTATTTAATTCATTTACGGTTAGTTTACCTTCAATCCTAATTTTCTTAGCCCGCTTCAGCTTTAAATTGTTAAAAAATCGTAATATATAAGTTAATACTCGATGTAGAGTTGTAAAACTAGAAAACTTATTGAACAAAAAATCTCCTTCATAAACAGTTAGCGTAATTCTAGTTGTTTTGCGTTTTTCTGGGAGGGTCGGTGCTTTAACCTGACTAAAAACCGGCTAAACGTCTTCAGATTCGCACAAAAACGCAGGGCCGTGCCACCATAATTTGTTATCTAATAACTTATCCACAGTACTACCCCTCGAGATAATGTCCGCGGGGTTCAGGTGAGTAGAAATATGCCTCCAATCGGCATTACTAGTAAGTTCTTGGATCGTGTTAACTCGATTAGCAACGTATGTATTCCACAAACTGGACTCTGACGCTAACCAATTTAACACTATCGTAGAATCGCACCATAATATTTGTTTGTCGAACTTTAAGGGTAAGTTTTTTACGGCCTTTTCATATAATCTAGCTAAAAGTAGAGCAGCGTTTAATTCGAGCCTAGGTAGCGTTATCTTTTTTAAGGGAGCAATTTTAGATTTTGCACATGACAATTTACAATTATATGTACCGTCACTAGATTTAGCTCTAACATACAAGCATGCTCCGAACGCTCGTTCAGATGCATCACTGAAGCCATGAATCTGTACTTCAAGGTATTTAAAAGTAGTTATTTGCCGCGGTATTTGAAAATTACTTATGTCTATTAGTGATTTGTAAAACTCATTCCAAATTTTGTACAAATGCCTTGGGATTTCGTCATCCCAATCTATGTTTAGTTCCCACAACCGTTGTAAAATTAACTTTGCTTGTACGATGATCGAAATTAACGAAAGTGGATCGAATATTCGAGCTACGATCGACAATACAAAACGTTTCGTAACACTAGTCTGATCAGGTAAGTTAACCTTGTACGAAAAACTATCAGTATTAGTGTTCCAGATCAAACCTAGAACCTTAATCATTTCGTCTTCAACAATAAGATGTTGAGTCTCTAACTTCGCGTCCGTGTTTATCTCATCTAATAATTCGTTCTGATTCGATGCCCATTTTCGGAGACTAAAACCCGCCGACGATAAAATATTAGAAATATCCGATTTTAGTTGAATAGCTTCATCGATAGTTTCAGCACCGCTTATTAAATCGTCCATATAAAAATCATCTTTTATGGACTTACATGCCTTCGGAAAATCCTTTTCATTATCATTGGCTAATTGAACTAATGTGCGACACGCTAAATACGAGGCTGGAGCCGTTCCATACGAAATCGTGTTCAGAGTAAAATGTTTTATTTCCTTGTTCGAGTCCTCCCTCCAAACTATCCTTTGTAAATTCCTGTCTTCCTGTCTAATCCAACACTGCCGATACATTTTTTCTATATCCCCGGTAAACGCGACATTATGTATTCTAAACTTCAGAGAAATAGAAAATAAATCGTTTTGTAATACCGGCCCTACCATTAACACGTCATTTAAAGAAGTTCCCGACGTCGATTTCGCGGAAGCGTCAAACACCACCCTTAATTTTGTTGTAGAACTATCCTCCTTTTTTACTCCGTGATGCGGTAAATAAACAACAACTTCTCCGGCCTCCGGTGCATTTACTTCCGACATGTGCCCCAACTCGATATACTCATTCATAAAATCTTTGTATAATTTTTTGAATACCGAGTCCTTTTCAAACCGTCGTTCCATCATTAATAATCGTTTCGTTGCCATTTGCAGAGAATCGCCTAGATCTGTAAGATTACCCTTAATAGGTAAACCTACTTGAAACCTACCTGTTTCGTCGCCTTTTGTAAACTCTATAAAGTGTTTTTCGCATTTATTTTCTTCCCGTGAAAATGACTGTTTCGCATTAATCTCTTCCAACGTCCAAAATCTTTTTACTTGTTCATGTAAGTCATTGTCGATCCTAGCTAATTTACAAATTACCGGCGGATTATTGTCCCTAATATAAGTATCACCCCCAATAATCCATCCAAGTTTCGTGTTCTGTAAAATTAAATCCGAATTGTCGCCTTTAACCTTTCCCGATGATAAAATATCAAAAAATACGCTAGCTCCTAGTAGTATATCCACATTGCCAGTTTTACAAAAAGTGTTGTCTGCGTATTTAATATTAAGTGGTATGTTAAAATTAGAAATGTCAACTGAGAGTTGTGGCAGCTTGTCCGTTATTTTATTTATTACCAAAAATGTATCTTTAATTTTGTAAGTTTCATCATTTGATGTTAAATTTATTTTAGTTCTATTAAATAACTCATTCACCGAGCCACTAATTCCGAAAACAGGTACGTCATTTAGTTCCATTTTAGATCCTAGTTTTTTAGCTAAGCTTTCTGTGATAAAATTTACTTGCGATTCACTATCAAGTAACGCGCGACAACGTATTCTGTTTCCCCTATCGTCCAAAGCTAGCATTTGCATTTGCGCCGTAGCAAGCAGTGTACGCTTACCTGGAGGAGTGCGCCGCTCCTCGAACTCGCTTTCCAACACGTTTGAAATAAACACAGCGGCTGCCCCGTTTGATTCGTTCGCCGGTGTGGCGCCGTCGTCGAAGTTTCCAATACCTACCTTATTCGTTGTCTGTTCATACGCTACAATGTTTTGCTGCGGTGTCGACGTCGACGCAGGCTGAGCTGATCTCGCTGGGAGCTCGGACGAATGCAACAGGTGGTTATGCTTGCCTTTGCAGTATTTGCAAGCCTCTGATCTACAAGAGTTTGTCATATGCCCCGGACGTAAACAATTAATGCATAATCTATTTCTTTTTACCTCTGAAAAACGCTCGGGAACCGTCATTTTCGCAAATCTGTCGCAATTGTAATTATAATGCGCTTTTTTGCAAAAAGAACAAGTAAGTGCCGTTGTTGTTTTTTCCAATGCTAAATTACTAACTATTCTAGAGTCGCGCGTAGGATAACTTTTAGTAATTTTAGGTTCATGTTTGCCTTTATTTTCGATGGTTTCCAGCCAGACACACCTCTGTGATAAGAAATTTGTCAATTTTTCAATCGTTATGTTTTCCATCGGTTCGTGGCTAATGTGTTTTTCCCACTCCCTCTTTGTCTCATTGTCTAATTTTGTTGTTAATATGTAAATTATGGGGGTGTTCCAACTTTCGGTCGGTTCACCTAAAGATTTTAATGCCCTTATGTGCCTGTTGAAACCATCTAATAGTTTTCGTAACAATACGTGTGATTCCGTTTTAACAAAGTTTAAATCAAAAATCGATTTCATATGTGAATTTATAATTAGTTTTTTATTATCAAATCTTTCTTTTAACAATGTCCATGCTATAACGTAATTGTCAGATGAAATATCTATTGATTGAATGACTTGTAACGCTTCTCCCTTTAAACAAATTTTTAAATAATGAAATTTCTGGACACTAGATAGCTGTTCATTATTGTCAATTAAAGACACAAACCGCACCTTTAGTGATAAAGTGGCACAACTGGAAATTTTGATATTTTCAGTTTTAGTCATAAAACGGCACAAAACAGTGCCATCTATTGACCAAGCATTGACTTACATCATAATCAAAAATCCCTATGTACAGATTTCTGTTTATGCCAGTTTAGTACAATTGGATCTCAGTAACGCCTTTAAAAGCTAAACTGACACTTTTTAGTTAAGCGTCAGCAGTGATAGTGAGCGTGTCGTTGTTTACAGGAATATTTATGAATATGTCAGTTCTCAGTTCATCACAAAATGTTAAGGTATGGTACTGTTTTATTTTTAGTAGAAAATAGGAGCATTTGTAGTTGTGTCGGTTTATATTTAAAAATACGAAGGAATGTAATGAAACTTTTTGAATTAGGTCAGTTTATGAATAAATAACTTTGTAAGTTGTTGGAGTTATTGTGATATGTGTCTCTTTTTGATAAAATTGAAAAAAAATTATCCGATTTAATCCTTATATTTTGAGTTAGTGCTTTTTATGATTAAATCCTAATATGAAACACCCATTATTATTTTGGAATAATTCGTTTTATGAGACAAATTTATGCGAGATAGAGGAAAAAATGCTTTAACCTAACCTAACATTTTTATCTTATTTTATTGTTTAGAATGGAATCGAGAGCAAAAATGATTATGAATATGGTTAAATCAAAGAATACACCAGAAGAAACGCCAGAGTTAACTGAAAATATAAACAGGGATAAAACAGTTAATATGGATATCAGTAATACTACAGAAATTGTAAGTTTCTTATTAAAATCCATACTTTATTATTTTTCTTCCAAAAATAATTTGAAAGTAATATTCATTTTATTTTATTGTAGCAATCTGATCACTACAATGGAGAGAACACGGAAACAAGCCCAAGGTTTCATAAAGAAAGGGTAACCAAGGAATCCATGGATTCGTCTGTATGTGAAGAGGTACAGTCATTACTAATGATAAGGGTGTTTTGAATTTCCGTCGATATTTAATTTATCCATTTCTTTTAGGAATTAATCACCCTAAATAACGTAGAGATGGAAGATGTTACTCCTGCATGTAACATGCAGTACTGAGCCTGAACAATTTGTAGTCAAAATGGTTAATCCAGATATTCCTACTAAGATCCACATTACCCGAGAAAAAAAAAAATAAACTATCACATTTCGCCGGTGCACTCAGATGAGAGTGATGCAGATACAAGCGATGTTGATGCAACCTACAAAATAAAACAAAAAAAAATATAATTCAGAAAATAAAGCTATCAACACATTCTTCTTCTAGCTCCTCGGACTTATCCTCAGAAGAGGATACATCACCGAAAATTAAAAAATGCAAGAAGCGGATGCGGGACCCAACTAAATGGAAGCAGAATACAGCAAAACGATTAAGGAATTCCGGCCAATCCTATGTGTCTATGTCTAAATCTAATAAAGTTTTTGCAGCTCGTACTGTCAAACCGCCTTGCCCTGAAAAATGTCGACTTAAATGCAACGAAAAAATTAGTGAGGAGGAAAGGGCTTTAATATTTACAAAGTTTTGGCAGATTGAGGATATCAACAAACAGCGTTTATTTATAAAGTCGAGTACTGAAGACGTCACACCTAGATATAAATACACCAATGCTGAAAGGCCCAGGAATAACAATAAGGCATTTTACTTTAGTGTGGAAAAGAAGCGAATAAGGGTTTGTAAACTATTCTTTAGAAACACCTTGGATATTACAGATCGTATGATTCGAACAACTACAGCGAAAATAGATCAAAATGGTTTTGTGAATGATGATTGCCGGGGTAAGCACAGCAATCATACAGAAATTGATAAACAACTTCTCCAAGATATAAAAGATCACATTGATTCAATACCACGAATAGAATCTCATTATCTAAGAGCTAATACAACGCGTGAGTATATAGAGGGTGGAAAAAGTGTGTCAGATCTTTTCAAAGACTTTAAAGACAGCCAAATACAAAAAGGCAAGATATTTGGCAAATACTGCACGTATTATAAAGTTTTTACAACCCATTTTAATATAGGGTTTTTCCAGCCTAGAAAAGATCAATGTGATCTCTGTACTTTCTATAATAACACAACTGGTGAAGCAAGGGAAAAAATACTTAGGGAATACGAAACACATCTTGAAGAAAAGGAGCTGTGTAGGAAAGAAAAACATCTCGATCGACTTAATATAACAGACTCTAAAAAAGTTATAACTTATGATTTACAGGCTGTGCTTCAGTGTCCAAGGGGTGATACATCAGCATTTTATTATAGATCTAAATTAAATGCGTATAATTTCACTTTAGTTGAACTAAGTAAAATTGATCCCAATAATGAAAAAAAAAAACAAGCTTATGGTAATGTCCATTGTTTTTATTGGAATGAATGCGATGCAAAACGCGGTTGCATTGAAATTGGAACCTCCATATTAAAATATTTTGAATTATTGTCCACTGATAAAAGCTCACCAGAAGAAGAAATGGAAATAACGTTTTATTCAGATAATTGCTGTGGGCAAAACAAAAATAAAGTTATTGCAACCTTGTATTTATATGCAGTAAGTTACTATAATATTAAATCAATCAAACATAAATTTTTAATTAAGGGCCACAGCCAAAATGAGGGTGACAATGTGCACAGCCTAATTGAGAAGGAAGTCAAAAAAAATTTGAAATCTGGCCCTATATATTCACCACACCAGTATATCACCATAATAAAAAATGCCAAAAAATCATCTCCCCCATTTATAGTGCACGAGCTTACCTTTGAGTCATTCATGGATTTAAAAAAACTTCAAGAAGAATGGGGATACAATTACAATATAGATACCACAGGAAATACAGTTTTATGGAATGACATTAAAGTAATGATGTTTAAAAAAGAAAATCCTTTTAGTTTGTATTATAAAACGTCTTACACACAAGACAATTTTCGTGAAATTAATGTAAGAAACAAAAGAAAAAAAATGCCTGCATTACAAGAAATAATGATCCAAAGTGCATATCAGAATAAAATGGAGCTTAGCGAGAATAAAAAGAAAGACCTTAAGGAGCTTTTGTCAAAAAATCTTATTCCTAGCTATTATGCAGATTTTTACAACTCTATCCTAAAGTAAATAATGTTTGTTATGTTAATGTAAATAAAATACTGATAAATAAATAATGTATTTGTGAAATAAATGGTTTCAATTAATAAAATTATTTTTTTCAATAAAAATAAACAGAAGTATTTTGAAATAGTTTGTATGTTTTTAATAAAACATTAGTCATAAAATGAAACATTTATTAATAATACTTACACCTTGAAAAATTTTTGATACTAAAGTGACCCAACTCAAATTTTTTTTTCAAAATCTATAAAAAAATTATTGAAAAAAAAAATTCACCAAAAAAGATCAAAAAACAATAAACTGTAGACATGTAGTTGCCTATTAAGAAACTGCATTAGTTCGTAAATATTATAGGCTGGCAAGTAATCAACAAAATACGAACTAATCCCAATAATGAAAAGTTTTTTCTGCATTTTCTACTGTAATGGGATTACTTTCGGAAAAATACGTCTTGTTACTTTAATGTAATTTTATTAATTCAAATCAAAATTATGATAACAATAATAGAATTAAAACTAGGTTAGTAGAGTGTTTAATATTTACAATAATTCTTGCAAGTTTGCAAGGTTGGGTTAGTAAAATATAATTATATAATTAATAACTTAAATCTACAGGATGTTAAGAATAAGAATACTTAACTATACTATATTACACTACAATACCTATCGTGTTTTTTGAGTTGTGCCACTTCATCACTAAAGGTGCGAAACGTGTCGTGAAACTCGTGAAATGCTACCCAGTGTTCATAATTTCCCCAAAATTCTGGCAAACTAATATTAGGGAGCTTAACCTGTCCTATAATACTGTTATTATTGGTTTGTTGAAAAGGGCTTGTATTTGATTGCGGAGTTGTCGACCTTGAGGGATTCGAGTTGCTATCCGCGATTTGTATTAAAACCGTTGCGTCATACAGATAATAATTTAAAATAAGCATTCTCAAAAGCAGTTCTTTCGTCAATTTGTTGTGCTGTGTCTATACCTAACAAGTCTATTTCCATTTGAATTAGTTCGAAATCATTAAGAAGTCCACGTATGCGTTCTAACCTAATAGTCTAAGAGCTGGCTACGAAAATTAAAAATGATAAGGTGCAGTAAAAATGATTATATAAAAACCTTCCTTATCTATCGTATAGCACGTAGTGTCCACTGCCAGAAGTCTCTCCCGAGGCGGAACGCGTGGGCGGGCGGCCAAACTTGTAAATTTTTGACATGAAAAAAATCATAAGGTGCAGTTTTGAAAATTTTACAGTTTTTACCAATAGAAATAGTGTAAAACTATTGCCAGAAGTCTAGATCGAGGCTAAAATGTCGCCAGAAGTCATTAAAGTTGTAAATAAATTATTAAAAAAAAATGACAAGGTGCAGTTCTGGCGAATTTGTTTTTATATTATTTATTGTTAAAAAAAAGCAAAATGTAAATTGCCAGAAGTCTGTAAAGATAAGTTAATTAAATCTTTGCAAATTTTAGAACTGAAAATAGTGGTTCTTTAAATGGAATGACAAGGTGCAGTTCTGACAATCGTTATTTTATATTGCTTATAGTTTAAAAAAGCAGTGTATGTAATGACAGAACCCCAAATAGTGGTTAACTATTTAAAAAAAATGGCCCTTGGTAAGCCAGGCGCATCAGTAGATTTATATCAATTGAATATATTAAAAGTATACGTTTTAGAAAAAAATGTTTTAGATAAAAGCTGTAGGTCTCTTTAAGACAAACAAAAAAGTCCACTAACATTTTTTTGTACAGGGTGAAGTAAAAAAGTTACGAATTTTTTTCCATTTTGATTTGATGTCACGCCCAAACGGCCGGACCGATTTGGCCCATTAACGAACTCGACCGAGATTTTTGGGTGATTGATTTTTGTACCAAATTTCATTTTGATCCGTTCAGAAATGCGACCGCTATCGTTCCACAGATTTCGTTATATCGGAACTGTACATACATACGGTGAAAGAAGTCTTACTAAATAATGAAGAATCTAAAGCTATAGTATTAAATTATTGCATAATATAAAGGTCTCATAATATAATTTATTTATAAAAGTATTATACGTACCTATTTCAGATGACGAATCAGATATAGATAATGCTAGCGATGAAGATGAAAACGATCAATCCGATTGTGAATGTTAAAAAATATTGGCAGTATCAATTATTCAATTTTTTTTATAATAAATAAACTAATGAAAACAAGATTGGGAAAATTCTTTATATTCACCAATCATTCTTTTAAGTATTAATATCTGAAATTGTTTTTAATAAAAAAAAACTGTTCTATCACTGCAGTAATTTATTTTTTATTTTTCATATAGTTAACCACTAGGGTTCTGTCATTACATACACTGCTTTTTTAATCTACATATTTATAATTAAAAGAATAATATATTTGAGAGTGCCAATATTTTTCAACATTCACAATCGGATTCATCTTCATCGCTAGCATTATCTATATCTGATTCGACATCTAAAATAGGTACCTACCTACGTATAATATTTTTACAAATAAATTATATTATGAGACCTTTATATTATGTAATAATTTAATACTACAGCTATAAATTCTTTATTATTTAGTAAGACTTCTTTCACCGTGGATGGTAACTGCGGGCAAGGAGGCAAAGATGACTAATAAAATTTTTTTAATGTTTTTTTGAATGGCTCGTTTACATCTTTTATTTTATAATTTTGAAAAAACATTTCACATCTCGTATTATTAATGAATTATTCAAATGTTTTTCAATAAATTATTGAAGTCTAAATTTTTGTTAAATGATAATTGCAAAACGTTTAATTTTTCTATCACTTTGGTAATTTTTAACTGTATTTCTTATTAGTAGATTTATATCTACTATTCAGCTGGTTCCCAGGTCACGACTTCCGGGAAATTTCACTACAGTTTTTCGTTTTGGGCCCCCCCTGACCTCAAAAACACCTTACGTTCAAAAGTTTATATATATATATATATATATATAAAAAAGGGGTGCCAAGTATGCGTACCTATAACAAACAAAAGGGGGAAAATTAATGGGCATGTACGCAAAAAGGATCATAGGGTCACGAATAGGAAATGGTAACCGCAGACATGCATGTTTCTGGCTCGTTAGCCGTCATCAGTGCGGCATAACCAAGTAAGGTATTGCACTTGGCCAGCAAAAGTGTTGAGTACTTGGGAGCAAAGGATGGTAGGGAAACATGTATTAAAAAACGAAAAACACAAACAACGAAACTCACACAAGAGTCCTATCGCCATTTGTGTTTAAGGGGACCTCATCTAATCCTTATTTTTTAAGTATACATAGGTATACATTGAGTATCGGAATGTATACATCTGGGTTTTGTGTAAAAAAAACTAAAAACAAATGATATACAGATGTTTTTATACACAATGGTATTTGTGGGGACACAGGTAACATAGTCAATAATTAAGACACGGTAATGTATATGAAACACTAAACTTATATGTATAATTTTATAAATAAATGAAATAACAAAATAAAATGAATTTTGAATATTTAATTTTTCTTTAAAATGAGACAGTTTACAAATTTTTTAATTTTAAAATTGTATGATTAGAACTACGTATAATTGTAAAAAAATGTTATAATTGTCTCTATTTGTAAATGGAAAAATTAGAAATTAATCAAAATATTTTGAAGTATCTGATAAAAAAAAATAAAGTTTTTCTACGACTGCTATAGAATATAGCTCTATTCTCACATTTTCCGATGCTACAATGTTAGATTTTTCCAAAGCCGTGGGATAAGTGAATCTATCCCACGACTTTAATCATTTATCCCACGATATTTACATTTAAATGGAGAATTGACATTTTTTTAGTCATAACATAGGTGGCTTTTAGTCTATGTTCTTGAGTTTTCTGTTTTCTGTCATAAACGTCAAAGCTTTTATTAATTGTAATTTGTTTTTTGATTAAGCTACAAAAAAATAGGATATAAATTTATAAATTTTATTAAATTTGTTATTATGAATATAGATGAAAGTGATTATGATAGTATCCCGCCAGAAATTATCGAAAAAGCGGCAAATGTCACTTTGGACTTATTACCAGTAACTTCCAGAAAGAAATATGAAGTAGCTTACGATAAGTTTATGGATTGGAAGAAAAAATGTAAGGTGAATTCCATTCCTGGAAACGTTCTTATAGTTTATTTTGAGCATTTATCTAAAACTTTAAAGGCTTCTACAATACTCAATGTTAAGAAGTACAATGAATATAAAAGATAACATTGATATTTCTAAATATGCGAAATTGCGATCTTTAAAAAAAATCGAAACAATACATCCCTAAAAAATGTAAAATTGTATTAGCGGAAGAGCTCCAAAAATTTATAAACGGGGCTCCCGATAAAATATACTTATCAGAAAAGGTAAGTTTTCGTTAAAAGTATCCAACAATATCTAAATATTTTATTATTAAATTTGACGGTGAGTACATAAACGTATTTGTAGTTGCAGTAGTAGAAAAAGTATAGTGTGCAACACGTGGGAAAAGCACTTTTCTTACTCGTGTGTTGCGGCACTCGCCTTTCAGGCTCGTGCCACAACTTTCACACTCGTAAGTAAAGTCCGACTTTTCCCACTTGTTTCACAATATACTATTTCGAAATACCGATTTTTTTTTTTGGGAATAAGCAAAAAGTAAAACACAATAGCTCTATTATAAATGGCACTACACTATAAGAAAATTATCAAAGTTCAATTATTATCTACACGAGGAAACATTTAAATATCAAGAGAATTGTGAAAATAACGTAAGGTGATTAAAATTCATTAATAAATAAGAAGAATTATTTATTAATTAAAAGAAAATTAATAAAAACTTTTTTTAAAAAATTGAACAACCTTCTAAAACATGCACCAAAAAGCCAGAAATAAAATCTTTATTTACAAAAAAAGCACTATGTTGTTTAAATTCGACTGTAGACTACGAATTTTAAAAAAATACCTACCTAACAAAAGTATTCTTATGGAACTCACTCTTGATTCTTGACAATGAATGTTAAACTAAGAAATTGAGAGGTTTGTTTCTACTGAAACGTATAATTTTATTATTCGGTTAATCGGACGATATGATTGATTGGTTATTTCAAGTGTAATACGAACTAACATAATTATATTTAACCTTAACCCAATACTAGGTGCAATAAAAAGATATCAAGATAATATTTAAATATTGTCTATAACTTCATTGTAGCATACCTAATTGTATATATTTACTTCTTTAATCGAGTAACTTTTGCCACTTAAATCAAAATAATATATAGTATATATATAGTATATATATATTTGTATTTTTTTACGGAGAAAACGAATATGCTATGCTCATTGATGCCACTCGCCACCAGGTGGCGCTGTAAAGTAGCAACTTCTGCCCCGTTCAACCGATTGTTATGAAAATTGGTAGGTATATGTATTTTTGCACGGAAAAAACGAATATGCTATGCACCTTGATGTAACTCACCACCAGGTGGCGCTGCAGAGTGATAACTTCTGCCCCGTTCAACCGATTGTCATGAAAATTGGTATCCATATGTATTTTTCCACCGAGAAGGTTTGTATGATATGCTCATTGATGCCACTCGTCACCAGGTGGCGCTGCAGAGTAACAACTTCTGCCCTGTTCAACCGATTGTCATGAAAATCAGTAGAATGCTGTATTTTTAATGGTTAATATGAATGTGGTATTCGTATTAATATAAGTTACCACCAGATGTTGCTTCCATTAAACGAGACCGTAAGGTGCCGCAGTTAATATCACATATATTTAAACGAGCAATCCTTATCTATTTATATATATAAAAAAGGATGTTTGTATGTATGAAATCGATAGACTCAGGGTCAGCTAGTAAAATAATAAATCAAAATTTTGAAAAAGACCATTTACTCGAAGTTGGATGTGAGAAAAAAATGTTAAAATTTTTAAAGTTTGGTCAACCTGCTTCAAATATTTTCGTGAATTTTAATAAAAGTGTCGCTATCGTGAAATATATAATGTATGTTACTTTTTACATAAATGAATAAATAACATTAAATAATTCTATAGTTCAGTTTTTTGTATTCCACTTATGACAAATTTCATTAATGAAAAAAAAGATTTTGTTGTTACTCTATGAGTAATTATGAAACACAATAAAATACACTTCAAGCAAATAGACACAGTATTAGAAGGTTTGATGTTTCAAAATTTTGTCGATGACAATTGTTTTTAGATTTAATAATTAATTCTAGCTTTTGCTGTTTCTTTGGTTTTCTACATTTCAACGGGATTTTTTTCTAGTTCTAAAATAAACAATGGTTTAAATTATTATCAAAACTGACATTAATCGTATAATAAGAACAGATTGGAGGAGAAAGGGTGGTTATGAGGACCTTATATCAATTTGATAATATAAACATTTTATCGTGAACTTCGTCACGACTAAATTCAAGGTCGTTATTTCATATGGTTTCATCCAACTTTTCGAATTAGTACTTGTTCTAACTTTCATTAAATTTTATCGTGAATTCAGGCCGCCAACCTTAACAAAAGATAACAAAAACGATTTTTGTTGCACGGATCTATTTAGTGGTTGATTTTTTAATAATTTATAGTGATTCGAAGTTGGATGTTAGTTTTTATTTCAGGAAATAAACAATGTTGTTTACAATAACGTTCCCATTAAAAAAAGTTATAATCTGTAAAAGTTGGTCAACCTGCTTGTCAACAAATATTATCCTGAATTTTGATCAAAGTGCCGTTGTAGTGCTGTACTGTAGTAAAAAAGACCTTGATAATACGGATATAAACACATTACTAACATAAATGTGAAATCTATAGTGTATGTTACTTTTTAAATAAATGAATAAATAACGTTAAAAGGCCTAATAATTTTATAGTTCAGTATTTTTGTATTCCAGCTATGACAAATTTCCTTGATGAAGAAAAAGATTTTGTTGTTACTCTATGAGTAATTATGAAACACAATAAAATACACTTAAGGCAAATAGACACAGTATTAGAAGGTTTGCTGTTTCAAAATTTTGTCGATGACAATTGTTTTTAGATTTAATAATTAATTCTAGCTTTTGCTGTTTCTTTGGTTTTCTACATTTCAACGGGATTTTTTTCTAGTTCTAAAATAAACAATGGTTCAAATTATTATCAAAACTGACATTAATCGTATAATAAGAACAGATTGGAGGAGAAAGGGTGGTTATGAGGACCTTATATCAATTTGATAATATAAACATTTTATCGTGAACTTCGTCACGAATAAATTCAAGGTCGTTATTTCATATGGTTTCATCCAACTTTTCGAATTAGCACTTGTTCTAACTTTCATTAAATTTTATCGTGAATTCAGGCCGCCAACCTTAACAAAAGATAACAAAAACGATTTTTGTTGCACGGATCTATTTAGTGGTTGATTTTTTAATAATTTATAGTGATTCGAAGTTGGATGTTAGTTTTTATTTCAGGAAATAAACAATGTTGTTTACAATAACGTTCCCTTTAAAAAAAAGTTATAATCTGTAAAAGTTGGTCAACCTGCTTGTCAACAAATATTATCCTGAATTTTGATAAAAGTGCCGCTGTAGTGCTGTACTGTAGTAAAAAAGACCTTGATAATACGGGTATAAACACATTACTAACATAAATGTGAAATACATAGTGTATGTTACTTTTTAAATAAATGAATAAATAACGTTAAAAGGCCTAATAATTTTATAGTTCAGTATTTTTGTATTCCAGCTATGACAAATTTCCTTGATGAAGAAAAAGATTTTGTTGTTACTCTATGAGTAATTATGAAACACAATAAAATACACTTAAGGCAAATAGACACAGTATAGGTTTGATGTTTCAAAATTTTGTCGATTACAATTGTTATTAGATTTAATAATTAAGTCTAGCTTTTGCTGTTTCTTTGGTTTTCTACATTTCAACGGGATTTTTTTCTAGTTCTAAAATAAACAATGGTTCAAATTATTATCAAAACTGACATTAATCGTATAATAAGAACAGATTGGAGGAGAAAGGGTGGTTATGAGGACCTTATGTCAATTTGATAATATAAACATTTTATCGTGAACTTTGTCACGAATAAATTCAAGGTCGTTATTTCATATGGTTTCATCCAACTTTTTGAATTAGCACTTGTTCTAACTTTCGATTTTTGTTGCACGGATGTATTTAGTTGTTGATTTATTAATAATTTATAGTGATTCGAAGTTGGATGTTAGTTTTTATTTCGGGAAATAAACAATGTTATTTACAATAACGTTCCCATTAAAAAAAATGTTATAATCTGTAAATGTTGGTCAACCTGCTTGTCAACAAATATTATCCTGAATTTTGATAAAAGTGTCGCTATAGTAAAAAGACCTTGATAATACGAGTATAAACACATTACTAACATAAATGTTAAATATATAGTGTATGTTACTTTTTAAATAAATGAATAAATAACGTTAAAAGGCCTAATAATTTTATAGTTCAGTATTTTTGTATTCCAGCTATGATAAAGTTCCTTGATGAAGAAATAGTATATTACGCTACAAGGGACGAAAGTTGAATTTTCGGCCAAGATTTCAACTTTTGGCCCGTGTAGTATTTTTCTTCATACATCGGTCGAAAGTACTTGCGGAACGAGCGAAGCGAGTGCAGCTGGTCGTGAGACAGGCATAAAATACATTCGAAGAGTCAAGTTTTGTCATTGATAATTATTTTTAAGGTTATAGATAGAAATAGAAATGACACGAGAATAAACAGTCCCTAGTTACAAGTGTAACTACGCATGAGAAATTTTTCCTCCCGTCATAAACAGGGAGTAAATGTTAAAGACGACAAAACATCATGACGCGCAGGGCCGAAAATTCACTTTTCGTCCCGCCGTAAACAGGGAGTAAATGTTAAACTTTCTTCCCTGCAATTAGGGACGAAAGAACGTACTTTCGACCGAGGTATGAAGAAAAAGATTTTGTTGTTCTTCTCTCAGTAATTATGAAACACAATAAAATACACTTAAAGCTAATAGACACAGTATTAGAAGGCTTGATATTTCAAAATTTTGTCGATGACAATTGGTTTTAGATTTGATAATTAATTATAGCGTTTGCTGTTTCTTTAGCTTTCTACATTTCAACGAGACTGGGTAGGTATATTTAAATTTTCTTCTGTAGTTCTGCTAAAATAAACAATGGTTCAAATTATTATATAAACTGACCTTAATCGTATAATAAGAACAGATTGGAAGGGAAACGGTGTTTATGAGGACCTTATATCATTTCGGTGGAAAGATTTAGTTAATAAATTTTCTTTTTTATTTTAAAAGACTGAATAAAATAGTATTTATAATTCAGCAAATGTCCAATTTTTTATGCCTCGTTATGTAGATAATCTTTTATTTACACATTCATAATATATTCTAAAGTGGCAAAAGAACGTTGGTTTAAGTCTTAAACAAAAGTTTTCTATCGATTTTAAATAATGCAAAAAAAACAAAATTAAACGAATCTACTGACTTTTCTAAATTTATATTGATTTTCTTTAGAAAATAGTTTTTTATTAAATTTTTTTATTTTTTATTTACCTGTATCTATTTAACACTCTTAATCAAATTTGAAAATTCAAACTGTCAGAATAACTTTTGTTGAAATTTAATGCTCTCATAGCAACACCATGACAACGCAAATGCTAAGGATATTTGATTATATAAAGGTGTTATGGTTTAGGCTGGTATAAGTTCAGAAGCCAATATTGATTTAGTTATTGTGGTTTTATGATTGCTGCAAGATACATAACAAGTATTTGATATCAGCATGTGGTACCGTTTGCTCTTTTCATTGGACCAAATTTTATTTTTATGAACGACAACGCGCGTCCTCGCCGTGCTAGAATCGTCACCCAATATATAGAGGAGGTGGGAATTGTCCGTATGGACTGGCCAGCTTGCAATCCCAATTTCAATCCTATAGAACACCTATGGGATATGATGGGAAGAAGTCTTTGAGCACAAGTATCTCGTCCAAACAATTGGGCTCAACTTGGAGCGGCTCTTCAGGAATTATGGGACCAACTGGATCAATTTGATATCCAGTAGAGGTTAATTACCTCAATGCTGAGACGTTTACAGACTGTTATAAGGGCCCGAGGGGGGAACACTAGATATATTAAATTACACCGGCACACAAAAAATAAAAAATTGTCTGTACACCGGGCGGCACCTATCTACGGGCATGTTTTTCGACCCGCTGGATATGAATTTCAAGTCAGTTTAGGCCGTCCTAACGTCAATTTCGAGTAAATTGTAAAAATAGCAAAAACGGAATAAGTGGTGATAAAAAATATAAAAATGTAAACCAAGCATAATCCTTATATTTTTAAAATTCTTGAAAGTTTTTAGAAAGTATACAAACAAGAATATATTAGATGACATTAGGGAAAAATTAAAAAAAAGGCGCATCCAGCAGGACTCGAACCCGCAACCTTCAGCTCTACGCGGTTGATGATTATTAAAAAGGCCGTGCGTAAAAGTTTGTATGTATTTCGGGCGTAATCAGCGTTTATGGACCTTACGTGTTAATAGCTCTCGCCTGCGGCTCGGGCTCTTATTTACACGTTGCGGTCCATAAACGCCTTTTTTACGCCCTTGATATATAGATAACAATTATTCGTGGTGTAAATAACCCGTTCATTATAGGTTATCATTCGGCAAGAAAAATCAGATAATTTTAAAATAGCATTTTAACCGTTAACCAGAGTGTTTTACAAAAGATTCTACAAATGGTCCCTGTAAGCACCAACTGTCCTCATAACCACCTTTAGACATCTAAATCTTATGAGGACCGTCCTCGTAAACACCGATAGATATCTAATTCTTATGAGGTCCGACCCCGTAAGCACCATCGGTACCCGTAAACACCGATAGTCTACAAATTTGGTCCTCGTAAA
Organism: Altica lythri; assembly: GCA_964028335.1. NCBI lineage: Eukaryota > Metazoa > Arthropoda > Insecta > Coleoptera > Chrysomelidae > Altica > Altica lythri. The sequence continues at coordinate 3,908,887 of OZ034806.1, read as the reverse complement.
CACCGTTTGACATATATATATATATATATATATATATATGGTTAAACATACTCCCGCGTCACCCCTTACCTGAGCCCAGTAGGGTGCTAATAAAAGAGCAATAAAAGAGACCTTTTCGCCTACCCTCACCGCATGTGGTTGTATGAATTCATGATTTTACAGTCTATTGTTTATATTTAACAAATATGTGTTTAATTTTTTATAAATAAAAATAAATAAATATCAGAAACGTAAAGATATTTTTTTTCTGATTTCAACCATATATAATACTTACGCAAAATTTTGTAGTTTACAGATATGACACCAAAATATTCTAAATTACACTGAGAAACAAACAACACCCAATATAACATAAAATACCTTTAGCGCCTGTATCTAACAGGACTTGTCAATTAATATTAATACTATTAATAGTCATAAATATACCTATCACCAACATGCAAAAAGAAATCAAAATAGAAAAGAACCTTAAATACCCCAAAAATGCATATCTAAATATTAATAGTAATAAATATACCCCTCACCAACATGCAAAAAAAATACCTCTGGCAAATGTATGTAATAGTAGTACTTACTTGTCAATGTAAAAAAGTGATTAGTTCATCAGTGGGTGAAAATGTTGTATCGCATTGGTAATATCCGTCCATTGCTCTTCATGTGTGGTGCATCGACTACGCCAAACATACTCCACCAAATATGTTTCAAATCTAGTTGTGCACATCCTTCCCAATCGTCGACGAAGATTCCTCTTAATGACAGACCATTTACTTTCGATATTTTGGGTGTGAATAAGTCGATTGTTTGGATCCACAAAATTTCGTTGGTGATTGACTTGATAGTGATGGTATCCAAGGTGGTTTAAACCAGTATATCCTCTCCACGAGTCAGTCATTACAATGGATCCAGGCAAAACATTTTCCTGAATAACACGCTGTAATGTAATAGCGTTTCTGTTAGGCACAAACGTAAGAAAAATTCTCTTTGTTTGTCGGTCTATTCCTCCAACCACCCACCGTGTCCTTTGCAGACGTCCGCGATGATACTTTCGTTTTCCGTAAGCACTTTCATCAATTTCCACTATGTGTCCAGGACCGCCTATTTGCTCATGGATTTCCAGCATCCAGTGAAAAAGAAGGTTTCTGAAATGTTGAAGGCAGCGACTCACAGATTTCGTGGAAACTCCAGTTTCCGCTGCTATTACTGTGACTGGATACTCATTAATCCACAGTACTAAAATAATCAGCAGCTGAACTATAGGAAGTGTCGAAAAATCTAGAAATGAATTTGTCCTACAGGACGTTTCAGTACAACAGTTCCGTCTGCGACACCGATAACTTGGTTCTCTTCCTTGCCTTTTTTGTTGGCCAAGTTGGATTCTATTCCCACACACACATGTCCTGGAACGTGAAACAAATCCATGTACTATCAAAAAATTTACCAAACCCAATTCCTTTATGTGATTCTTAAAAGCTGTAGAACTGCGGAGGAATTCCATCATACACAAACACATATATTTTTTATCACTACCGAACAATCAATAGGATGATGTATACCGTGCGTAAAACAAGACACCAATAATTGTTTGTGAATAATGGCTAACATTTTATATATTTTTTGTTATAACCGAACAATACAAATTGATATTAAAAAAACATTAGGATGTTTTGTAATGCAATAGCATTTTAATTAGGGTAAATCTCTTTCAATCTGATTGTTATTGGAATTGTTAAAGTTTATCTATTTTTAACACCTTATTATGAGATTATCCCTTGCTGTTTTGGATTTAAATTTGATAATTAAGCATTTTTGTAGTATTAAGGTATTCTATTACTTATATATTATTTTCAAAACATTATTATGAGATTATCCCTTGCTGTTTTGGATTTAAATTTAATAATCATTGGGTATTTTTGTACCACATTATGAGATTATCTCTTGTTTGTTTCTCAGTGTAATTTAGAATATTTTGGTGACATAACTGTAAACTATAAAATTTTGCGTAAGTATTATATATGGTTGAAATCAGAAAAAAAATATCTTTACGTTTCTGATATTTATTTATTTTTATTTATAAAAAATTAAACACATATATTTGTTAAATATAAACAATAGATTGTAAGATCGTGAATTCATACAACCACATGTGGTGAGGGTAGGCGAAAAGGTCTCTTTTATTGCTCTTTTATTAGCACCCTACTGGGCTCAGGTAAGGGGTGACGCGGGAGTATGTTTAACCATATATATATATATACAGGGTGTCCCAGAATTAACTACGGAAACTTTGTATACGTATTCCTTGATGACAAATAAGTAGGGTCTTCTTTCCTATAAAAAAAATTTTTTTAGAGACTCCTGTCAGAGTTATAACCCTTTAAAGAGGGGTGGTAAAATACGGTTTTAATTTAATATCTTCTGATTGGTCCAAGATAAAAAATTAAAAATTTGGGTGAACATCATTTTTATAAAGACGCATTTCTCCTGCCACTTTTCACCTGCCCTACCCCATTCTAAGGGTGCAAATCAAGAAACCCCTCTTCATATATTTTTTGTAACTTTCTTAGCAATTAATATCTACAATAACAAAAAATTATTTTAGGAAGTTTTGATTATTTTGAAACTTTTTTGTTCCTTGTCGTTTTTTGCGAAATCGTTTCGGTTTGGAGTAAAAAAATAAAAAGTAGGACCATGTCAATTGAGTATCGTGTATCGCGATCAAGTAGCGCACATTTTACAACCCCTCTTTAAAGGGTTATAACTCTAACAGGAGTGTCTAAAAAAATTTTTTTTATAGGAAAGACCCTACTTATTTGTCATCAAGGAATACGTATACGAAGTTTCCGTAGTTAATTCTGGGACACCCTGTATATATATATATATCATAATTCCTAAAAAAGGAAAAAGAAAATAGAATAAAAAAAAAAAAATACAAATTCATTTCAAAGATTTTTATTTAAAGATTCAAAATGGTTTAATCTACATTATATAGAGTTACAATAATTATGAAATTAATAAATGGGAAAAGTAAATAATTAAAAGTTTATAAAAATTGCCAATACATTAGTAATTAAACATTAATATTTAAATGAATTAAGGGTATAATTAAATAAGAAAATTAAATTATAAAAATATCACAAATAGTTAAAAGAAATATTAAAACTTCTACTTACTTTCAAAATATACAAATTCATCAACCATATTATAATTTATTAATAGTTCAAATGCCAAATGAAATATTCTGAAAAAGAGAAAATTATTAGTTTGTAGTGCTAGTAGATTTTATAAAAATAAAAAGAATAATCATTGTTTTAAATTGTAATATTGAATCAAGAATTAGATTTTGTTAGTAATTTTATTTAAATAAGGAATTAGTAGGCGATTAAGTGATAAGATGGATAGATTTTAGTTTGTTGAATTTTTCAGTTGTTTCTTTGTTGATTTGATAGAATCTCTCTTGTTTTCTGGTTGTTGAAATGGAAGTTGTATTAAAAATTTGCTCCGTAGAAATTTTGAGTTTTTTTTGAAAGTATTGATAAAAGAAAGTATTAAATCAGTTTAAAGTATAAAGATTATCTCAAGGTAACCAGAGAAAGCAATTGGTAAGAGAAATTTATATGATTTTATGAAGAAATAGATATTTCAATTGGGGGGTTGAGCAGTATATGGTATAACTGCATTTTAATTGAGTTAATGAAGATTAAATTAATATTTAACAAGAAAGAAAGTCATAATTACACTTACCAGAGGAAATAGCAGCAATTTATCGCTTGGCTTGAAGAGGAATTGATTGTTTGATCTCTACAAAGTTTCCTGAAATCTTTGCTGTACCGGGGGAAGAAAGTAGATTGTCCTGAGAACTGAATCCTGGTTCCAGAAGAGGAGCGAAGCTTCATACAAATGGTAACAACTTTACACTCGATTCAATAAAGAGTTTTTATGTGTTTGATTTTTGTAATTTTAATGAACATTTTTATTTCACTGTTTTATGTATTTAACTAAATTATTTTTATTCACTTTTTGATAAGTTTAATTCAAATTGTTTAGTAACTCAAATCAGAATACTTCATTTTATATATTTGAGACATATTTGGGTTAACAACGGTTTCTTTGAAGTTTGACACATTTTGAATTAGTGAGGTTGGAAATTTATATACTACTCATGCTTAGAAAACATCATTGGTCTAGGATAGTGAGGTTTTACAGTCATTTTATTGCAAATTTGTGTATTAACTGATTTTGAATCTAGGTTGGTTGAATATTTGAACTCTGACCTTGACATAAGGGAATAGCCGGTAGCATATTTAATTAATCATATTGGAAAATAATTACATTAAGTTAATTCTTACCTATTCACTATTTATATTTAAAATTCAAAATTAATTAAAGGTAAGGAATATTTTATAACATAGTGATTGATATAATCAAAACAAAGTATTATTCATACACACACACATATATGTTATAATATATATATATATAGTTCCGCAAATATAACGAAATCTGTGGACACGATAGCGGTCGCATTTCTTAACCGATCAAAATGAAATTTGGTACAAAAATCAATCGTACAAAAATCTCGATTGAGTTCGTTAATGGGCCAAATTGAACCCGCCGTTTGGGCGTGACATCAAATCAAAATGGAAAAAAAATCGTAACTTTTTTACTTCACCCTGTACAAAAAAATGTTAGGGGACTTTTTTGTTTGTTTTAAAGAGGCCTACAACTTTTATCTAAAACATTTTTTTCTGAAACGTATACTTTTAAAATATTCAATTGATATAAATCTACTGATGCGCCTGGCTTACCAAGGGCCATTTTTTTTTAAATAGTTAACCACTATTTGGGGTTCTGTCATTACATACACTGCTTTTTTAAACTATAAGTAATATAAAATAACGATTGTCAGAACTGCACCTTGTCATTCCATTTAAAGAACCACTATTTTCAGTTCTAAAATTTGCAAAGATTTAATTAGCTTATCTTTACTTAGCCACTAGTTAGACTTCTGGCAATTTACATTTTGCTTTTTTTTAACAATAAATAATATAAAAACAAATTCGCCAGAACTGCACCTTGTCATTTTTTTTTAATAATTTATTTACAACTTTAATGACTTCTGGCGACATTTTAGCCTCGATCTAGACTTCTGGCAACAGTTTTACACTATTTCTATTGGTAAAAACTATAAAACTATAAAATTTTCAAAACTGCACCTTATGATTTTTTTCATGTCAAAAATTTACAAGTTTGGCCGCCCGCCCACGCGTTCCGCCTCGGGAGAGACTTCTGGCAGTGGACACTACACGCTATACAATAGATAATGAATGTTTTTATATAATTATTTTTACTGCACCTTATCATTTTCAATTTTCGTAGCCAGCTCTCCGTCTATAACTTTTAACTCATTTATTTCGTGAAGGTCTACCTTGAAATTGTCTAAGAAAGTTCGAAATCTTGTAGCAGTTGATTTAATAACTGCTCGTTTTTTCTTAAACATTGAAAACTTATCGGCCACTGTGACTTGGCCGCCATTTTGTAATTGATTTTCGTCTTCCTCGGACATTATAGTGATTTATTTTATTTACTAAACTAAATTTTATAACTTTATTGTGTCAAATATAAAGGTAAACAAATGTAGGATAATATGTTATAAGGAGAGTGACTTACTGTGTGTGTAGTTCGTAGTTCTTGTTTTGTTCTATGTTTTGTTTCCTCTTTGTTCCGAGTACCTACTCGTTATTCTTTGTTGTAGTTAATCATCCAGCGAAGATGGACCATATGTTGGGTTGTACCAACTTTATATTTGTTGTTGGTTCTTGACGAAAATAACACAGGTTAAATTCAAACAAACTTTAATAAAACACAAATTAAATGTTTTACAAAATACATCAAACGTTGTATATAATGGACTGTATGTGTTTGTGTTAACAACCGAATAATGTCTCTGACCGACAAGAGTCTACGTAGCGAACCTCACTGAACACATTTCCATCAACCAGTGTTGCCGTCATTTCATTACATTTCTAAGAATAAAAACTGTCAGTGTCAGAAGGCGCGCATTTTGAATTAGTATTTAAAATTACTATTATTATTTCAGAATAGTGATAAAAGTAATTTATTAATAATTTTATAATTTAAAAATACCCTTAATTAAATTTATGAAGGTAAAATAAAGAAAAATATTAGGAATCAAATTGTTAAATTTACTTATTTTTTTTAAATAAATTATTAGCCGTTCTAAAAAAGGGAATAACTCTGATGATTTAAATTGTACTATTACTACGTTCTTAAATTGTAATAATTAAGTTGATCGTATTAAAGGTATTTTAAGTAAATAAAACTTAACAATTATATTCACAATTATTTTATTTCTCCAATAAAAGGTTTAATACAATTTTTTCTGCTTCTGGGGCATTAGGAGTGCAAAGGCTATTATTATTTTTTATACTCTTCTTTTTTTTGGTTGAAAACAACTTTCTTTGGGTGACTATTTTGCCTCTGCATGAATCACCGTTGGATATAAATGATGTTACTGCATTGTTATTTTCCACTGCTGCAACCACTGGGGCCATTGATGATACAATGGTTTCTAGAGACTTTATTGCTTCTATTGATTTTGTGCCCCTTATAAGTGATGATACTTGCTCAATTAATTTCTCTTGCCTATTTTGCAAATCATTCACAAAAACATCTTTAGCACTTATTTCTTCAATTATGATACCCAGTGAATCTAGCCTATCATTTTCATTAATTATTAAAGTTGGTTCATCTAAAAATGCGAAAAGAAAATTAATATTATATATTTTCTGTCCACAAAGGAAAACAATCCAATTAAAACCCTGCACCAATACCATAACCAAATATAATAATGAATTAAAAAACAAAACAATAATATTACTAATGATTATTTTGCTTTATAAATGAAACATCATAGAATTACAAAATGTTAATATGCATAATTCAAAAACACAAATGATGTCCAAAATACTTTTGTAATAGCCCTTACAGTTTTTGTATTAATTAAGCACTTTTTTTCATACATTGCCAAATAAATTTTACCACAACCCATATTCAAGTTACATGAAAAAGGACCATTCTTCAAAAATTCAAATAATAAAAAAAACTCATAAAACTGAAACCTTTGCCAAAACACACCAATTTCTAATGTCTATGTATTAACTTACTTTTTTTATCATTTTTTATTTTAGTAATGGTATAGTAAGTAGTTCTTAACTGCCTGGAAAATTTGTAAAATATACATATAATATAAATATATAAAATATAAAAATATAATAAGGTGAATAAAAAATTACAAATTTGTAGTTAGTTTAATATCTTACCTTTATCATTAATATTTTGCAAAGTGTCATTTTTTGCTTCTTTTAACAAAAACTGAGCTACAAGATGTATATGCTTGCACATGTTGAACTTAATGCTTGAATCAATACAGCTGCAGTAAAAATTGTGAATACATATTTGGCAGTCGTTGCATCTTAATTGACAATTGCATGTTTCGACATCTTTATGTATGTAATACAATTCTGTTGAACATGAAGACTGTATAATAAATACATCCTCGCTTTTAGTGACTAACCCCACATCAAGTATTTCAGAATGTTTGTGTCTAGACCTTATATTGGAAACACTTGAACAGAGTTTCCCTTTGTGACCAGCAATAACTTTTTGAAATAATTTGTCACGAACCAGTTTCATTAATGCTGTTAATGTTTTATCTAACCTTTTAACCTTCTTTCCATTTAGATATTCATATTTAATGGTTCTATGAAGCCTTTCTAACCTCATATTAGTATTTATCTTCGCATGCTTTCTATGGCAATAAGCCCACGTCGTTGGTTTTTTTAGGTACTGATCAAAATATTTCAAAAAATCACTCATGGATGGATCTTGAGAGTGACTTTCTATAAATGTCATTATCATTCTATCAAATGCAGACACATTTCTTTCTTGAAGAATAACTCGTAACTGTTTGTACACTAGAGCCTACAAAAATTCAAAATTTTTTACATGTAGACCATTAAAATTTTAAATGTTGTATAGGTACTATGACTACAAATTATTTATATAATGAATTTTATCAACAATTATTATGTATGTACATATTCCACATTACTTACACGAAGTTCTTTGGATGCTATCTTGGAATTTATATTTTTTCTCCATGCTTTATCCACGTGCCATGTGCAATAAAGTCTAAAAAATATTAAAGTTTAGTTTTTCAATTGTTGAATCAATTATTGTTAATTTGTCAAATTTGGAATTATTAATAGCCCTATTTACCAAGTTATAACAGAATAATCACTATAACTACATAGTATGAAAGGTATTTAACTTATTTTTTGTTTATACAAACAATAAAAACTTTTAAATCAATTAAAAATGAGCTAGAATGAGCTACATTGCAAGCTATAATGATTATTATTATTAAAATATTTTTACCCACGACTCCCATGAAAATTGTTTATTATTTCATGGGTACCGCCTCGGAAAGTGTCCCATTACACCATTAGTTGAAATTTACTTTCCAAGTAAAATGGGTTGCCTATATTAATCGATATCTTTGGTTTAAAAAGAATTTCGGTAATTAAAACTTTGCGTCTTTACATCTATAATTTTAAAATTTTATATTTTATAAATACTAAGGCTAAATTGCACCAAACAAATTAAAAATTAATCATTTAAATCCAAAAATTAAAATTACACTTGTCAGGTTTGACATATTTTAACGACTTATTTTTTTAAAAAGAAATTGTCTAAACACTCCACTCGTAAAGTAATATACTATTACTATAGATGTAAAGGACATCATTGTCTATTATTAAATAGGTTTAGAAAATAATACAGTAATAATAAATATATAGAATAACATACCTCCTTTCTGGGGTTTCCATAGTTTCTAACCATGAGTTAAAGTAAACTTCAGCCATATCTGACATGAAAGTCGAACATTTTACAATGCCCACTATTTTTTTAATCTCTGAAAAAAATATATCCATCATCACTTGATCTGAACGGTTAGATATTAAGAATGCGCAGGGAAATCCTTCTAAGAGTTCATCTACAACTAATATTGTATGGAGTTCAAAATTGTAATTGTTGGTGCCATGTGTACCATCTACACATATAATATTTTGTCCATATTTTTGGAGAATATCAGCTTGTGAAGGGGTCATTATTATCAGTATAAAATCATCTTCTTTAATTTGTGGATATTCTTGACATGATGACTTTTGAGGTTTATAAAACACAACACAGTCTCCATGATTTTTCATTGAATTCACCCAAGCTTCTACACTAGTGGCATCGTTTTTATGCCATGTAGGAGGATGACCAAGATTATAACTATTCTCAATATTAAATAAATCCTTTTTAGTACACAAATGAACTCGATGCACATCAGAATTAACTACTGTTTCCCTTATTTCATCTAAAATATGATTGAAGGGTATTTTCTGGGCAATTTTCTTTGCAATGTTGTCCCTTTCTTGCTTTGTCAAAGTCATATGGGCTAATTCATTTTGATGTCCAACATGTGTTTTAATTAACTTCACTGTGCATTTTCCTAAAATAAAAAAAAATCTGAATATCTTTTTTGGTAAAGGGTATTTTATTTTATTAATAATCTCATCTTGAGTGTTGAAAAAGTTAAAGAATACATATACCTACCATCAGTTTGAATGAGCAATTTTATTGAACATGGGCAAAATGCATTAATTTTCTTAGTTCCCTGAAGTTTTAGGCTTCTTTGTCCTATACTACGTGATGTATATTTCCCTGATCTATTACACACATAGATTTTAAGCACATGATTTTTAGTTGATTTTGTTGTTTCTTTTTTAAACTGTGTTGCTCTTTCTTTTTCAAATTTAGTTTTCCAATCATTGAATTCAGAAACTGATGTAAATTGAATATTTTCAGACTCAACTATGATTTCATGGGAGTTTTTCAAATGGGTGTACATTTCTGTTATTGTTTTTGTGCCATATTCTCTACAAACACCACATATTTTTCTGTCTTTTTTGTCAAAACTTCCTAAAATTTCAGTAGTTGATGTTTTTTCATGGGTTTTTATGTGGTATGTAAAATTATGTTGTTGGTTGAATTTTTTAGGGCACAAACTACATGAGAACATATACTTTTGTTTTTGAGGATAAAGTCGATTAAAATGTTCTTCATGGAATCGTTTTATGTGTAACTTAAGGGTATAATGCCTGGCAAAACAGTTACCACAGTAATTACAGGTAATTGCAGTCTCCTTCTTCTTGTAAAGAACGCCATATTCTTTACTATGTCTTCTTTTAACATGCAACTTTAAACTATCACTTCTTGAAAATATTTGGCTGCACAAAGAACAATAATTTTTGTTTAAATTTTTGGGTGGCATAGCAAAATAGAAAACACCGAACCAATAAATACTATTTAATCTCACAAATACAACAATTCCGCTTTATTTTAAAATTATATTTTATCTCTTAACCACACTTTTCAGACACTTTACCTTTGCACTTTACTAGCTGACACTGCTGACAGCGCTGACGCTGAGGTCGCTGAGCCTTCAGTCGCGAACGGGAACGACGTTGCCAAATTTATGATGGAAATGTGTTCAGTGAGGTTCGCTACGTAGACTCTTGTCTCTGACCGCTGTTGAGTGTGTAATGTGCGCACAGGTCGACGCATGAATCAAACGCAGTGGCGTAACATATAATGGTTACAACACACAAAATAAAAAGTGATATCGCAATTAATGATTTTGATAAAAATCGACAAACAGTACAAACAATCAAAATGTATTCTAGGAAAAAATGTAAGTTTTTTTTTATATTTACATAATTGATTTTTTCTCATGCACTAATTTAAAAAAAATTCCGTGTTTTAAGTATAAATTTTATCGTTTAAGCAATTACTTATTATCAAGACCTCATTTTCTGGCTTACTGTCACTTTTCGATAATCACCATATAGTTTGTTTTCTGTTCGTTAATTTGTAACCCTTTTTTTCAACCTTTTGATTATGTTTGAAGTAATAACTTCTTATGGGAGGGTAAACTGATTTTAGCGTATCTCTCTCTCTCTCTATGTAGCTCAGTCAAGAAGGAAAAAAAGCGGAAAACATTTTCTTCAGATATTTGAAGGTTCTAAATGGTGTTTGGGGGGTAGTAGATGAAAAATCCGTAAAGACGTACAGCTAATTATGCTTTGTTTTTTTTAAACAATTTCAAAAATCGAAAAACTACTTTTTCGTCAATAAATTTTTTTTATTACATTTTAGAGAAAAATGGTTCAAATAAAAGTTGTAAATTTTGAAGAGTTCTTTAATTTAAGAGTTGTTAAATTAATATCCGTAAATAATTAACCGAGATAATTGCAAAAAACCCTTAAAAACACCTATTTTAATTAATTGTTAATAACTTTTTTGTGCATAATTACATGTAATACAACTACTTAAATTTGTATCCACTAATGTGTTTTCTAAGTGCGCAAAATTTCAGCCAGATCTGTCAAATAGTTTCTTAAGTTATTTAATTTGTTTAATAAAGTTTTTTTCGGAGAGCCATTGTTTAAATATCTCTGCTTGCCCGTACAGTGACTCTAGAGTCTAGAGGTATTTAGCAGGTCGCTATCGCTTAATATTCCAGATTATTTAAAAAAAAAATTGAATTTTTTATCAAAATTGTTATTTAAAAAACTGTTTGAAAAAGGGGTTACTTTTTATCTTATAAACAATTAAAATAACTTTGCCAAATTTTGTTTTACATACTTCTAAGTAGACTCTCTGAAAATGTGGTAAAATAACACACATTTAAAAAAAAAGAACATTCTACGATCAATATAGCATATTTAAAAAAAATCATATCTTCATTGTTTATTAACAATAAGAGTTGAAAATTGGACTGTTTATAAAAGACGATCTAATTTTTATGATCCAATTTATAGCTTGCATGAGTAAAGAAGGAGTAAAAAGTTATAACTCGTTAAACTGATGGTACTCGTAAAGTAACGATACGAAAAAGTGCAAGGGAAACTGCTTGAGCTCAGTGTTTTTTTTTTTGAGAGCGGTACTTCAAATTAAAGCGCGCTGAAAAAGTTTGCAATATCTCGGCGTCTATGGCATCTAGAGCCTTAATTTTTTTTTAATCTGGGGTAACTCAATAAAAAAATGGCACACCGTTTAAAAAGACCCTGTGTTGTAAAACTAAATTATTTGTTTATTGCATTAAAGAACATCACTTACCGTTCAAGCGTATAGTCCATTTCATCGTTTTTGGCCGATTTGATATTAGAAATCACTGAAATAAGATTAAACTGTCATCCAAGTTACCAATGGCGGAGAGATTTTTTTTATAAATTAAGTCGTAAGTTTCTGAAACTATTAGTGTGGTTTGACATCTACAATAATATGACATAATAATTATTAAATTCAACCCTTTAACAATGAGCCGTACATTACGTTTACTAGAAATCTGAATTAAGTAAAGACTTCCGTATCCGCTGGGTGCGAAGGATATGGTGGGAGAACCACGAATCGATCGCAGCGCTCACCGTGGCAAAAAAAGGAACTTACGGCGGACGATTAATCACTTTTTACTAAGGATTTTACATGCATTTCACTTATCCATGCGTCGATTTAAAAAGTAAATAAACCTTCGTCACGAAACCTGCTGTAGGTACAGTCAACTGTAACAACAATGGCAAAAATAGTGATCAGAAATTCTATAAATTTCCACAAAAAGTTGGAAACGAGAACAACGTGTGAAGTAGTGGATAATCGCTATCAAGAGGAAAAAGCTAATAAGCTAACTTAAAAAGCAACATTTTAAATATTTGCTATATTTAGTAGATACCTATGTTGTAGGAAGCATCACGTTTTATTTTTACGTCTTGCACATGTTAAGCCAAAACTAATTCTTTACCTTTGTTGGTTGTTTAAGGTTGGAAAGTTATGTCGTGAGTGATTGCTTGAAAAACAATTTTAATTATTAATTTGGCCATGTTTAACTGAAAATACACAAAACGTCTGCATTATTAACGGCATTATAATCATATTATTATCATCTATAATGCGATAATCGATTACATTTATTTATTTTTTTAATTACTTCACGTGAAGTCCGTTGTCATAAAGCCCATCTATACTACCTAAAATTTAATGATTTTGACATTTTAGACGGAAAATAAAAAAGATAAATATTATTATCGACGCTATAGATTTATATGATTAATACATTTGGGTAGAAAACTATTAAATTACGATGTTTCATTGGAAATAATTATTTGTTTACGTAATGACAGTTAGCCATTTGATATTTCAAAGTCCGCCGTAATTGTAAACGCAAGGTGCCGCTGTCATCGCGCACCCAGCGGATTGAATACTTTTTATTTACCGGTGAAACAAGATGCAGTTACGTAAGTGCTGTATTAAAAAACATACGTCCTCATTTAAATTTCTAACTTGCCTATATCTGAGAGAGATGTATCTCTAAATTTACTTCGAGTATGATTTCTGTCATCAGCCATAATCGGTGAAATGGACTATAGCAACTTTTGGTTCCTTTGATTGTAAAATAGTCCAGTTATTGATTTTTCATCGCATCTGTCAAAATTTTTGAAAAAACTTAAATAACTCAAAAACTATCAATTTCAAATATAGACTACCATACATAAAACTAGTCTAGAATTTTATGCGGAATCCAGAAACAACTATATTTTTGGGTTCTATATGGATGTACCCGCGACGTCGTTTGCGTGACGTATAGATTGTTGTATAAAAATTTCTCCCCCACACCGTAAAAGTGGTTTTCCCAACATTTCCCTTCACTGCTCTGCTCCTATTAATTTTAGCGTGATTTAAAGTATCCTATAACCTGCTCAGAAGTATGAAAAATAATTGTACCAAGTTTCGTTAAAATCCGTCGAGTAGTTTTTGTTTCTATAACGGTTATACAGACAGACAGACAGACAAAAATTTTACTGATTTCATTTTTGGCATCAGTATCGATCCCTAATCACCCCCTGATAGTTATTTTTGAAATATATTTCATGTACAGAATTGACCTCTCTACAGATTTATTATTTATTTATTGAACAACAATATATTTTTTTTCTGAAATTTTATAAAAAAAATTTAAATCCTACTTTTTAGCATATTTTTGGTAATCTGGCAACATTGCATTTTGATATTTACTTCTTTAATTGGGGAACTTTTGCCACTAAAAAGAAACTAATAAAAAATATTAAACAATATTTTGAAAATAATCCTTGCTTATTAATCTTATAAGACATATCAAATTTGTCAAAAGTCGATTATTAAGAAAGTTATTCTCATTTTTGTTAGGCATTGTCAGTTTTAAAAAAACGATCCTTGACGAATTTGATATATCTATCAAGATTAATAAGCAAGGGTAATTTTCAAAATATTAATTTATATATTTTTTTAGTTTGTTTTTAGTGGCAAAAGTTCCCTAATTAAAGAAGTAAATATACATACAGTTGAGTCCGTGGTTCTTTACCCGTGCGTCACTAATACCTGGCGAGATAAAACACATACTTTTAATCTAGCGTCATTGTCTTCCACGCATAAAACTAGAGACAAAACAGCTACTGCATGTTATTAAGTTGCAATGTCCGACTTACTTCGTATGCTTTAAATGATGACGCACGGGTAAAGAACCACGGACTCAACTATATGTAATTATGCCACAATGAAGCTACAGAGTATATTAAAATATCGCATTTTAATGTCTAAATTTCACAAATAAACTTCAAAATGTTTTATCTTAAAATGAAAAAAACACAATTTTTTAATGACTTCCGACAAAAAATTGTTTTTGAAACATTAATAGTATATTGTAATACAAGTGTTACAATGACAGAGGTTTCGTAGTACGAGTTCAGTTTGTGAAACGAACCGCGAAGCGGTGAGTTTCGCAAAGAACGAGTACTACAAACCGTCATTGTAACTCGAGTGTTACATACTATTTTTTATAATGAACTTTTAAAAGTATAAAAAAAAGTAAAATGAGTGTTTTTCGAAATATTTATTTATGTTGGCAATCTTGACAGTTTTGACACTTGTCAGTTTTAATGATTTTAAATTAGAATGTTTGTCAAATTTGTATAAAATATTCCGAATTTAGCAATACCGCTGATAATGTAGTTAATAATTTACTACAACATACTTCTTGATTTACTACCTGAACTCTTTCGTTGAAAATCAGTGCAGTGCAACCAATTGTGTAAAACAAAAAGTTACCAAAAACAGTGTTACAATGAATCTATTTCGATACTGTTTTTAGTGTCGAAATAGAAACTTTGTGAACGTGAATTATAAAATAGTTATTTACGTAACGAGTTATGAAAAGTCCAATTTTGTTTAACGAGTGTGATGTTGCAGCAAGAGCGTAGCGAGTGCTGCAAATGAACACGAGTTAAACAAAATGGCGTTTTATAACGAGTTCCGTACAAGATTTTTTATAATTTTGACGAAATTCCATAATTAAAGAAAATCATAATTATCTAATAATAATTAAAAACAATACATCTAGTTCTCGTGTTTATTTTGCATTGACACCTTTCTAATGACAATTCTATTTAATACCGATATAATTAAAAGGTAAGTTTCTGATATACCTAAATATTAAGTATACCTACTTATTTAATTTTTTGTTTAAAAATGTCTGCTTTTAAATATTTCTTTAATAAAGTTAGTATAAAATATTTCTTAGTTGTTTACTTATATTTGCTTTATATTTTTCGTAACTTGTTTTGAAATGAACTTTTCAAAACTAGTTACGTAAAGTTTTACTTTTCAAAACTAGTTATGAAAAGTAATGACTTTCAAAACTGACAGCAGTTTTGAAAAATGTCACTTTACTTGTCAAAATTATAAAAAAGTATTTTCAGTATTTTTTGTCAATTTTATAAAAATCGCACAGTTAGCAGTAAATTTGTCCATATTCTTTTATTCTTTCATCATTTATATTTAAAAAAAATATTTATATCTATAAATTATCATACCAGTATATGTGGTTTTAACAGTAGTCGAGGAAATAAAGCACTGGGCCTCCGAAATTTGTAAAGTAAGATGGATCAGAATGCGGTTTCTTGCATTAGAAAATTACGTGTCAAACAGACAATAGATAGAAAAATTAAAACTTGGTAAAAATTTGCTGGAAATGGTTCAATTTTTGTATTCGGGCGTTTTTGTCGGTAGCTGAACACGAATATGATGTGTGCTCAGGACAGGACGGACCTTGACTCCAGGAATTGTTTGCAAATTTGATACAAAATGAGTGTGCACTCGGTGCAAGGGGTTTTGGGGTCGCTGAACACGAATATCATGGTGCCGAAAGTCTCTCGTGTTAAAGGTACCTACCTCTTCTTCTGGAATTTTATGAAATTTGTTACAAAGTTAGTCAAAAATTGTTATTCAGAGTTTTTTAAGGTCGCTGAACATAAATTTTTGGAAGTGTTGAAATTATTGTAATTATTTTAGCCAGAGCAGTAAATTTAAAATCCAATACGAATAAATAACGAATTTTATGAAAATTCGTTATTCGCACTATGATATTTGTGTTCAACGACCCCGTAAACCGCATAGTACCGAGTGCACACTCATTTTAAGCACCGAGTGTCTCGTAGACCATCGCCCCCATAATATTCGTATTCAGCAACCCCAAAAACCAAGTGTGCACTGATTTCATATAGAATTTCCATTAAACTCCAGAAAAAAAGTAAATACCCTAGGCACCAGGTCCCTTGGAGAGTTTCGTCTTGATGATATTCATGTTCAGCGACCCCAAAAACCCATTTCCAGCAGTACTTGCCAAGTTGTGATTTTTCAATCTATTGTCTGTTTGGAATGAACTTTTCAAATGCAATTTTCTAATGCAGAAATGCAATTTTTCATTTTTACATCATATTTTTAGATAAAAATTAGCGAAAAAATTTCTTGACGCTTTATCGAATCGAATGCAAAAAACCGCATTCCGATCGATCTTACTTTACCAATTTCGGAGATTTTGCTGATTTTAGTGTTTTTTTTTCTCGACTACAGTTATTTAAAAAATACACAAGTTTATAAAGATACACCTTTTGTTTTTTTGTTGTAAAATTAAAATAGGTTTGTTATTTTCTCTAAAGATAATTTTAATGTTTTACTATATTTTCTTTTATAACTGCTATTTATTTGTAGCATTAATACCATTGATATGAGCTTATATATTTCAGGTTTCCTGTCTGCGCGAAAAAACTGGCAACGTCACTTTGGAAAATTCCATGGAACGTGTTCTTTTTTTGGACAATTTTTCTGTGATAAATTACTATTTTTAAACCATTTCTATATTTACCACTTTTTAGTTAATTCTAAAAAATCTTTTTACTCGAGAAGGTATCATTCTATTACAAAACACATTAACCCACCTGATTTTTGTAATTTAAACGAACAGATGAAGACTCACAGTGTACAAAAATCTTTTAAATGCGAAACTTGTTCAAATTGTTTCATAAATTCTTTCGATTTAAAAAACATATTAGAACTCACACTAACGAGACACCTTTTAAATGTGAAATTTGTTCAAAATATTTTACACATGCCTGTAATTTAAAAAGGCATATTATAACTCACACTGGTGAAAAACCTTTCAGATGTGAAATTTGTTCAAAATGTTTCACACAAAAAGTAAGCTTAAAAGAGCATATTTCAAATCACACTGGTGACAAACCATTTAAATGTGAAAATTGTTCAAAATGTTTTCCACGACCAACGGCATTAAACCTGCATATTAGAATTCACACTGACGAGAAACCTTTTAAATGTGAAATTTGTTCAAAATATTTAATTTAAAAAGGCATATTATAACTCACACTGGTGAAAAACCTTTTAAATGTGAAATTTGTTCAAAATGTTTCACAGTAAAAAGAACTTAAAAGAGCATATTAGACTTCACACTGGTGAAAAGCCATTTAAATGTGAAAATTGTTTAAAATGTTTTCCACGACGAACGGATTTAAAACAGCATATTAGAATTCACACTGACGAGTAACCTTTTAAATATATAATGTGTTTAAAATGTTTTTTAGAATTCGGTGATATAAAAAGGCATATTAGAACTGACACTGCTAAGAATTTATTTAAATGTAAAATTTGTTAAAAATGTTTTACACTATCCCGTAATTTAAGTGCGCATATTATATACATCATTCAAAGCTTATTTTTATTAAAGTAGGCCTTGTTAGGGTGATGAATTTCGTCCTGTATATTTAATCTTATTCTCAGTTGTAAATGCGCTGTTGTCATGTCCTTAATAAAATCATAGTGTTAGTAACAATAAATAAAATAACAATTTGTACACCATTTTTAGCGCCATCAAATCATTAAAACTTAGTACTTTCACAAAAAAAGGAAATCGTCAATTTAAAAATATATATTTAGATATAATGAATGCATTTACAAAATAATAGTAATTAAATGAAAGCAAACAATAAAAAAAAATACAAAAAAGTCTTCATTTGCAATTTAGAACAAATTTTCTATGTCTATATAACGGTATTATAAAATAATTTTTACAACAAACATTTAAATTGGACCAGCTATAAATGAGAAAATACAAAATATTTCATTTTGTCGATAAGTATTACAGCAGCTATATATTGAAGAATTTTTCGTGGAGCTTTCCAAGTAGTGCGGCATTATGACATACCAATTGGTTTCAGCTATTTTGATAAGTAAAACATAGATAAAGATTCCCACAAAATGTTATGCTTCAAATAATGGAAATCCGTTTAATATGTGTTCAATAGTTACAGTGCAATAATTCAGCAGAAAAGCAGATACACTAATAGTAAAATAAGCAAAGTAAAAAAAAAATGAAACATACAACATAAAAAAAATATAAACTACAAAAACTGAAGTAACAGATTTGGTTAAAACTATTGTCACATTCATCTATTCGTTATGTATTTTCAATTCACCGCCAGTATCAAAGGTAAGTAAACAGTTTTTCATTTAATAAGTCCAATCCGTCAAAATAATTTCTTCTGTATGTCTACAAAATTTTTTCCACATGTCTGGTGTACATTGTCTTAACGCTTCTGTCCAAGTTTTGTCCAAATATATAAATGCAAAATGGAGGTAATCGAAGTAAATCAGGTCTATGTTGGTTTAATATTTCATCTATTACATATGTCTTATCGTTGCTTCTGTATTGTGTAAGTATAATTGTCTTTTTTTTCCATTTTTTTATCAAATTAGATGTTATTGCTGCGTAACCATCTCTGTAATATCTATTTTGTTGCTAAAAATGTAGGTGGTCTGTTTTGTTGTACAGAATGAACTGAAGCATTTTCCATGTTTACTACTCTGAAAAATTGAATAAAGCAGGAATAAGTTAATTAACAATCTAGTTTTTGAAAATATCACCATTTA
Organism: Altica lythri; assembly: GCA_964028335.1. Taxonomy (NCBI): domain Eukaryota; kingdom Metazoa; phylum Arthropoda; class Insecta; order Coleoptera; family Chrysomelidae; genus Altica; species Altica lythri. Next base: position 3,889,450 of record OZ034806.1, on the reverse strand, counting down.
TAGTTTTGTGATAGTCAATGTCAGTATTTGAAGAGTCTAATAACAAATCACATCTCTCTATTGACCCACCATTTGCTCCTGCGAGTAAAATTGTAAATCGCTTTTCTTCGGATTAAACATGCAATGGATTACGTTTTAAATCAGATTACTGTACTCATCGACGCGTTGGAGTACCAATTTTTTATATCCATGTCTATGTACACCAATCTGATGATTTCATTGCGCTTTTTTAATTCCATAAATTTCTGAAGGAAAAAGATTTTGCTATGTCTTCGCTCACTTAAAATTTGTCGTCAGTTTACATTTTTAAGTTTATATATCATTAATTTTGTATAAATAAGTTCGTTCACCGTTTAAATCTCAGTTTTGTTTTGCGTCAGTCAAAAGTTTATCTGTAAAATATTCGTTTTTGTAATTGTAATTTTTTTTTAAATGAATTTCTTAAATGTATCTGCTTTATCTTTCTTCCTTTTATTTGCTGCTTTGATTTACCATTAACTAAATCTTTTCTTAAGATTTTTCGTTTACATTTAACACTAACCTAAAAAAAAACAAGAAATATTTAAAAAAAATATTAAATAAAAATTTAAATGATATTTGATTGGTCATAGATTCATGAATGAAACATCGATTTGTCTATGTCCTATCAAATTACATGTTAATTATCATTATGGATCATTGTTATTAAAGAAATTAATGAAAATATTTTATTTTTAAAACGTGTGTAATCTGGCAACATTGTAAAATAATCACTAATAGGAGAATATTGAGGTTAGGTATTTTTAATAAAATATAAGTAATTTGAATGTATAAGAATGTAAAAGTGTATTTAATGTAACAAATAACTTCATATACAACTATTAATGAAATTAAAAATGTTTGCAACTATTTGCTGATGAAAACATTGGAATAATCTTGTATAGAAACAGAATTAGTACTTACATTAAAAACCTAAGAGATCTTATATAAATCCATCTTCTGGTCTTTTCTAAACATGTAATATCATATTTGTATTAATTTTTTTTGTCTCTACACAATTTTTTTTTCGGCGTATTAATTTTTTTAATGCATTTAACCATTATATTTATTATATTTGTTGTCAAGCTTGTCAGTTTGTGACTTGCAGTGACTTGGTAACTTTCAAATACCAACATGACAAAAACCAATACCAACGTGAATAAATAAAAAAAAAGCCTGAGATATATTTAAACGTTGAATTGTGAATAACTCACAATGGTAAAAATGTTTCACACATAAAAATATGTAGCGTAAAAGAGTATATTAGAATTCACACAGGTGAAAAGCCATTTAAATGTGAAATTTGTTCAAAATGTTTCCCACTGGAAACGGAATTAAAACTATTTGTTAATTTGATGAAATTGTTATTTCCCTTTATATTTCTATTTTTATTATGTCTGATATTTTGAATTATTGCTCTGTAAATGGTGTTTTACTGTTGGCCAATAAAGCTATTATTATTATTAACATTGTTTATATCCCAACTGCGGTTTAACTACAGTTATGGAATCGCTACAAAACCCTTTGAATATAAAACCTCAGGAAGGAGGGATCTGTGTATTGTCAATTCTAAAAAGTGCGACGGAAACGGCCATATTGGACAGCCACTTTATGGTTCAATTATTGTTTACGTTTGGTTGTGTTTAGTGGTCGTTTGTCGTTTCTTTTTTGTGTCTGCTATATAGTCTATTTGTTGTGTGTTTTTAGTTTTATATCTTTTGTGTATTTTAGTTACTGTTAAAATTACCCATTTATATTAACATTTTGGACACTTGTGTTATAATTTTAAGTTAAAAACAATGGTTAGCTGTGCTGCTTGCGGTTGTTCTAAAACACCAAAACAAAAAGAATTAGGTACTACATTTCATAGGTGAGTATTTGAATTATTAAATGGTATTGTGAAAATTATAAGGTAAATTAAAAGGAAAAAACATTTTAATTGCTAATGATCAAACCAAGATTCAATAAGAAGAGGCAAAAGTTCTCCGAAAGCATTACTACCTAGCAAAACAGGACACTAACAATACTTTTTACTTAAAACACGATAAATTGAATGTAAACAACAAAATCTATAAAGCGGCGGACTTCGAACAACAAGAACAGGAAAGAGAACAAAGTGAAAAAAATAAATCAAACAGTACTCCATCCACTCCAAAACCTGAATACCACGATTACCAAGGAGAACCTGTAGTCCCGATAAAAGAACTACAACATCAGCCACTACTGCTTGAACTGCAGGACAACATTTCTGTTATACCTCATTCTTCTGACGCCGAAGGTGAGAAAAAAGAAAAACCCCAAAATAGACCAACAACTAGGAACCAACAACTGCGAAAAGGTAGTAATAGTGTTTTTCTATATAAATAAAAACTATGAACCAGTTTATTCAAGACCACAACTTCGATCCATACGATACTGCTGAAATAAGTACCTACTATAAATCAATTCAATAAATTTACTAAACAAACAACAAGCTTTAATATCATTCATCAAAATATACGTAGTTTAACAAAAAACGGCGATGAATTTACTATTATGCTCAATCAATGTACTACACAAATTGATTGTATTGTGCTCACCGAAACATTTTAAATCTGTAGCAATAGTTTTCTTACTTTAAAGGGTTATGACTTTCTTTACAACAACGGAAAGATAAATAAGAATGATGGGGTGGCAATATTTTTAAGAATAAACTTAAAGTACACATACGATGTTGTCCCTATAGGTCCTTTTAATGAAATTCAAGTAGAAATCTCCTTGGACGTACATACTAATATATACATTACTGCGATATATCGGCCTCCTTCAACAGAAATTGAAGAATTTATCAGTCACTTTGAGCCCTACCTAAAGAACACAAAAAAAAAAATTCTCCATATCATATTATTATTGGCGATATTAATATTGATATAAAAGACAACAGCGACCGGTCCTCAGACTATCTTAACTTACTGTATGAATATAATTTTGAATCTTATATAAATAAATACACAAGCATTCAAGGTAACTCTAAGAGCTGCATTGACCATATCTTCTTAAAAAGCAATATAAAACACGAGAAAACCATATACAACGCGGCAGTTTTAGATTTTGGTATAACTGATCACAGAACTACATATATTTAATATACCGTATGCCACTAAATCAAGAAGTCGATCTGAACAGTACGTACAGAAAATCATAAACTATCAAAAACTAAAAAAAGACATCGAGCTATGGAACTGGATGGAATTTTACCAAATCAACAATACTACTGACAAAACGCTGGTCTTTAATGAAATACTTTAAAATCTCATTAATAAAAACACGTCAAAAAAATAAAACGAAAGCGACAAAACTGGATTACAAATGGAATAATCAAATCGGTTAATAAAAAAAACTAGTGTGGCAGTCAGTGGGACTGCCGGCAGAAGTTATACTTCATGCACGCGCATGGATTCATAAATTTGTATGCGAATAATTTAGCAAACTCATTATATGATATTCGTGGTAAGCGACCCCAAAAACCTCCTAGTATCGTGTGCACACTCTTTTTGTATCGAATTTGCATAAAATTCCTGGAGACGAAGTCCGTCTTATGCACCAGGTGTTTCGAAGTCCATCGCCATTATTATAATAGTATTTAGCGACTGAAAAAACCACCGAGTACCAAGTGTGCACTGATTTCGTACAGAATTTACATAAAACCCCAGAGAAGAGGTACCTAAATACCCTAGACACCAAGTGCCGCGGAGACTTTCGGAATCGTGATATTCGTGTTCAGTGACTCCAAAAATCCCGAGTATATAAATTGAACCCATCTTCAGCAATACTTACCGAGTTGTAAGTTTTCTCTCTATTTTCTGTTCGGAACGTACTTTTCGAAAGCAGAAATGCAATTTCCATTTTTACATTATAAAATATAGCGACAAATTTCCTGATACTTTAACGAATCCAATGCAAAAAAATGCATTCCGATCCATCTTACGTTACAAAATTTGGAGGTTTTGGTGATTTATTTCCTCGACTATTCGTAAAAACTCTGTTTATGTAGCCAACAACCTCAAAAACATAGAGCAGGATATACTGCAACCATGTGACGGTATTTTAAACTACAATGCAATACTCATTACTGAATATTATTATTAATATCATTAATACCTATAAAATACTAAACTTAATATGTTAGGTAACTTACGTGACAGAATTATAAAATAATCTGTCAAATAATCATGTGGTCCGTCACTATGATATTCATACATTAGTTCAGACTGTTTTTTGTATATCTATCCCTTTTCAATGTACTGAATCTTGAAACGGTATTCAAAGGACTTATAGTTATGACTAATAACATGTGATAAATATTTCATCTTTGTTTTTACCAACCAATATACCCTTTAAGTGTGTCTGTCTCTCTCTTACTCACACCATTACATGTGTAATGATTTTTGCCATTTAACTGTACACAAATCTTTTCCACCGAGTGCTTGAATAGAAGTATAACTTCAAAAAATCGGCTATATCATCAATATATAAAAAACCCACATAATGAAAATATCAAAAATCAATACCTAAACTATCGTCAATATTTAAACAAAATTATAAAAACCACAAAACGAAACTTTTTTCAAAATGAAATTTACAAAAGTAAAAATAGCGTCAAGGAACATTGGAAGGTAGTTAATGAGACTGGGAAATATAATAAAAGCAAGGAAATTAAAGAAATATTCAACGAAAATGGCTCACTATTAACAGAAAAAATAGACATAGCAAAAAGTTTTGTTAGATATTTTACGAACGTTGGAGAAACTTACGCAAAAAAAAACAAGAACCAAAAATTAAATATTCGGAGAGAAATCAAGTCCTTCAATCCTTTTACTTAACTCCTATAACAGACAAAGAAGTACAAGAAATCATCCAAACATTAAAACCTGGCAAGGCTCCTGGACTAGATGGTATTACCGCAGAAATATACAAAAAGTTGTCTACAAAACTATCTCCAAAAATTACACATATAATCAATGAGATTTTTACAACTGGAGAGTCCTCAGATTTATTCAAGATATCCGTGGTGGTAGGTACCAATATTCAAAAAAGAAGATAGGAAAAATATGTCCAATTATCGTCCTATATCTTCAATTAACACACTGACAAAAAAATTTGAAAAAGCATTTAACAATCGACTAAATATGTATATAGAAAAATATAAAATTTTGAACAACTGTCAATTTGGGTTTCGGAAAAACCTTTCTACAAACGATGCTATTGCTAAAATAATTCGTGAAATATACACACATGTGGATAATAGTGAGCCATGTATATGTGTCTTCCTGGATCTTGCAAAGGCGTTTGACACAGTAAACCACTCAAAACTAATGAACGCTTTGAAGAACATAGGTATAAGGGGCATTCCACACAATTTATTAAAAAACCGAAAACAGCTGGTTAAAATACAGGATTGTTTTGTTTGTGAAAAGCCTTTTCTCTTGAGTGATAAAAAGGGTCTAGATCATTGTCATTTAACAGGTAAATATCGTGGACCATGTCATAATGCATGTAATTTAAATTTTAAAGATTATTATAGTATCCCTGTAATTTTTCACAACTTATCTGGTTACGATTCTCATTTTTTAATTAAATCTCTTTGCAGTGAAATACAGGGTAATATAACTTTACTACCTTTAAATAAGGAAAAATATATTTCATTTTCCAAATATATTGAAAATACCAAATTGAATTTTAGATTTTTAGATTCATTTAGATTTATGTCTAGTAGTCTAGATAAACTTTCTTCGTATTTGGATAACAGTCAGAAACAAATAGTTAAAAAAAATGTGAGCCGTCACGGGACGCCTGGCAGATGTGAAACATTGACATTAACCCGTGCCTAAATCATAAGACATTGCCAATTTAAATAACATGGCATTTTTGCACTTTTTGTCGTTAATTTTTTTACTGAAACAAATGTAGCTAAAAATAATTAAATATCTATTTCTGGTAGGAAATTTGCAATAAATTTGTCATCAGAGTTAAATTCACGATTTTTTTTGTAATTTTCACCATAATTTTTATTTATATCAAACTAAATACATATATATATAGGTAATAAAATTAACAAATACAAAATTTGGATACAAAATAAAGTATATTATCGCTTATAAATAATAGTATCACAATGGTATCACAATATTTATTGTACGTTTTCTCAGATTGCTCACAGATGTCGATAGATTACAGAACGAAAATAAATTTAAAACGTGATTTGGTTTAGCTTTTTATTTAATTACCTTAAATTCAATAATCTTAAAAAAGGAAATTATTAAAACACAAATTTATATAGAAGTACGGTACTATATTAATATAATTGTAGTTACTTCACAATTTTAGTACAAACAAAAAGCGATAGTAAATAAAAATTAGGAAAATGATGAATTTAACTATGAATACAACTTTATCGTTGAATAACTTTTAAACGGTATTTAAATGGGAAATGTATTATGATTTAGGCACGGGTTAATGTGAATATTAAGGGCTGGTTTGGGTCTGATAATTTTTGTTAGGTCATAATCTAAAAATTTGATGGGTGTTTGGAGAATAAAACCAAATTTAGGAAATAACGGACACCCTAATGTATATAGAGTAGGTAGGTAGGTACTCACTCATTTTTATTCAATATTTTTTTATCACTTTCTTTATTAACACTTTGTTTATTCATATTTAAAACAAACACTTTATACACAAATTTTACAGGGACCATTCACCAACAATCTATTTTGATTAACAAGCTGTCAATTTTACAGGTCAGCAAAATATGTAGTATGGAGGGTAGAGGTAAGGAGAATTCACTCTTATGGAAAAAAGCTTTAAAAGTGTCCGTCCAAAAGCGTAAAATTTTGTTTTACTTGGTTGCCGAAGAGGGCGCTGTTAAGCAATAATTCCATGATCTGAATATAGCCATTTTAAACCGACTGAAATATGCAAAAATTAATGAAGTCTAACCTTTCACCCTGGTGTAACCTAAAAATTAAAGTGACACGTTGTTGATATTGGATTGTAATATTATAAATTAAAATGGTGCAATTTTGTGTACCTAATTGAAAATTGTTCGAATAGTCGCAAAACGAAAACGAAAATATAGAATGATATATACTCTGTGTTTTTTTCGGCCATCGGTACGTAATTATTTTAATTGTAGAAACTTTCAAGAAAAAGATATCCATATGTACCTATAGCAATGCCCAAAGATTTCGTCCAAAGCTGTAACCGTGCTGGAGTCTATACATAAATGTACAAAGATAAATAAAGAAACTGCTTTATTACTATTATTATTATTATATTAATTTTTTATCACGAAATAAATATAATTTAAAAAAGTACCTTAAATTAAAAAAAAAATTGATCCAATAATTATATGGTTTTACTTGTTTATATAATTAAATTTCTTTTTACGTACCGTTGGTCGAAAAAATGATACAGAGCATACATCATCCAACATTTTCTTTTTCGTTTTGCGCCTGTTTGAACAATTTTTAATTACACAAGATTTCACCATTTTAACTTATAACAATAATAAAATCTAATCATATATCAATCTATCATATACATCATTCAAAGCTTATTTTTATTAAAGTAGGCCTTGTTAGGGTGATGAATTTCGCCCTGTATATTTATTCTTATTCTCAGTTGTAAATGCGCTGTTGTCACGTCCTCAATAAAATCATAGTGTCAGTGACAATAAATAAAATAATTGTGTTCTCCATTTCAGCGCCATCAAAAATCATTAAAACTTAGTACTTTCACAAAAAAAGGAAATCATCAATTTAAAAATATATATTTACATATAATGAATAATGAATGCATTTACAAAATAATAGTAATTAAATAAAAGCAAACAATAAAAACATTTAGAAAAAAGTCTAGAACAAATTTTCTATGTCTATATAATAAGTTTTACAACAAACATTTAAATTGGACCAGCTATAAATGAGGAAAATACAAAATATTTTATTTTGTCGATAAGTATTACAGCAGCTATATATTGAAGAGTTTTTCGTGGAGCTTTCCGGGTAGTACGGCATTATCACATACCAATTGGTTTCAGCCATTTTGATAAGTAAAACAAAGACAAAAATTCCCATAAAATGTTATGCTTCGTTATATATCTAAGCTTTCAAATATTGGTAATCCATTTAAAATGTGTTTAATAGTTTCAGTGCAATTATTCAGCAGAAAAGCAGATACACTGATAGTAAAATAAATAAAGTACAAAAGAAAATGAAACATACAAAATTAAAAAGAAACATATAAACAACAAAAATTGAAGCTACAGATTTGGTTAAAACTATTGTTAATCTGTTCTGTATGTATTTTTAATCCACCTCCATTATTTCATTGGATATATCAGAGTCACTATCAAATCCAAAATCGGAATCGTCAGAATCTGATTCCTCCAATGAAATAATTAAAGGAGGAATATTGTCATGTGAGCAGTTTCCCATGTAAGTAGTCCAATCTGCCAAAATAAGTTCGTCTGTATGTCTACAAAAATTTTTCCACATGTCTGGTGTACATTGTCTTAACGCTTCTGTCCAAGTTTTTTTAACCCTATCCCTGTCTGAATATAAAGATGCAATATTTTTGTTATAGTACGTCTTTGTAAAGCCCCATGCCAACTCTATTGGATTATATTGACAGTGGTATGGGGGTAGTCGAAGTACATCATGTCCATGTTGCTTTAATATTTCATCTACTACATATGTCTTATCGTTACTTTTGTATGGTTGAATTAAAGTGTATAATTGTTTTTTTGTCATTTTTTTGTCAAATGCGATGTTATTGCTGCTCAACCATCCCTGCATTATCTCTTTTTTTGCTGAAAATGTTGGTGGTTTGTTTAGTTGCACAGAATGATAAGGAGCATTATCCATTACCACTACACATTTGTCTGAAAAATTGGATAAAGCAGGAATGAGTTGATTAACAATCCAGTTTTTGAAAATGTCACCGTTCATAGTTTTGTGATAGTCAATGTCAGTATTTGAAGAGTCTAACAACAAGTCACATCCCTCTAAAAACCCAGTATTTGTTCCTGCGTGTAAAATTGTAAATCGCTTTCCTTCAGATTTCAAATGCAATGGATTGCTTTTTAAATCAGATTCATGTAGCCAACGACGCGTTGGAGTGCCATTTTTGTATATCCACGTTTCGTCTAAGTACACAAACCTGATTGATTCATTGCGCTTTTTTAGTTCCATAAATTTCCGAAGGTCGTCCGTTCACTTTTTTAAATTTATATCCCATTGATTTTATAAGTGTGTATAAAGTGGTACGTTCACCCCTAAAATCCAAGTTTTGTTTCACATCAGTCAAAAGTTTGTCTAAAGTAAAATATTCGTTTTTGGAATTTTACGTCCAAATCTGCCGCTGCAAGTTTTTTTTTTAATATGAAGTTATCAAATGTATCTGCTTTATCATTCTTCCTTTTATCCGCCGCTTCTTTGCCATTAGCTAAATCTTCTTTTAAGATATTTCGTATAGATATAACACTAACCTAAAAAAACACGAAAGATTAAAAAAATAATAAAAATTTAATTTAATGGATCAATGAATAAACATTAATTCATCTATTTGCTATCAAATTACATTTTAATTACCAAACTTTATTAATTAAAGAAAATATTTTATTTTTAAAACATTTTTAATTATGTTACATAATCTAGCAACATTGTAAAATATTGAAAAGTAGTGAGTTTTTAGGTTATGTGCATTTAATAAATAATAAGTAATTTGAATGTAAAAACTGTAAAAGTGTATTTTTTCTAACAATTATCTTCATATACAACTAATAATAAAATTAAAAATGTTTGGAACTATTTGCTAATGAAAATAATGGAATAATCGGGTATAAAACACATATTGTACTTACATTAAAAACCTCGGAGATCTTTTGTAAATATCCGTCTTCTGAAATTCTCTGCTCTTTCTTAAACATGTAATAGCATCTCTGAATGCATTTTTTTGTCTCTACACAAATTTTTTTTGGCATATTTAATTTCTTAAACACAATTTACAATTATATTTATGCTATTTGATGTCAAGCTTGTCAAATTGTGACTTGCAATGACTTGGTAACTTTCAAATACCAACATGACAAAAACCAATACCAATGTGAAGAAATAAAAAGAAAGCCTGCTAGATATAAATAAACGTTGAATCGTTAATATCATATCAACAATCTGTCACGTTAATTTTTAGGGTAAAACTTCATTAATTTTTGCATATTTCAGTCGGTTTAAAATCGCTATATTCAGATCATGGAATTATTGCTTAACAGCGCCCGCTTCGGCAACTTATTAAAACAAAATTTTACGCTTTTGTATGGACACTTTTTATATACAGACTGAATTCTCCTTACCTCTACCCTCCATAATATGTAGGTATATTATGTTGCCTATACAAACAAACATTTTTATATATATAGAATAGATAGTAGGCGGAATCGAGTTAGGTTTTTATGAAACAATTCATACCCTGTCCCGCCAAATTTTTGAATCGATGAGCTTCTTCCCCCTATTGTTGGCGCGCCACCGTCGGCGTCGCTCAAAACATGAGACCAATTTCATATAAGGTATCAGTACATCTCTTTATTATATATTATCGATGCGTTAGGTTTTTTACGTCATACGAATCATACGTCACCGTCGCCACGCGAGAAATATTCACGTGCGGCTATAGATGTTTCACATCAAAAATATTTTCCAGATAATTCAAAATTTCAATTAGTAACAAGAAAAGGTATATTTCCTTATGAGTATATAAACTGTTGGGAAAAATTGCAGGATACTTGTTTACCAACACGTGATAAATTTTTTAGTAAACTTCAAAATTTAGAGTTCTCTGATAGTGACTATAAGCATGCTTGTAATATATGGAATACATTTAATATAAAAACATTACAAGAGTATGCTGAGCTCTATTTAAAAATGGATGTTTTGCTTTTGGCAGATATTTTTGAAAGTTTTAGAGATCAATGCTTGAAAACGTATCACTTGGACAGTTTACATTATTATACTGCTCCAGGTTTGGCGTTTGATAGTATGTTGAAAATAACTAAAGTAGAATTAGAGTTATTTACTGAAGATGAATCTGACATGGCACTTTTTATTGAAAGGGGTAAAAGGGGAGAAATTTCACAATGCAGTAACAGATATGCTAAAGCAAATAATAAATACATGAAATATGGATACAATTCTAATGATAGGGATTCGTATCTCATGTATTTTGATGTAGTTAATCTATATGGTGCTGCAATGTGTTGTTCCCTACCTTATGGAGGTTTTAAATGGGTAGATGATTTAGATATTTATAACTAAGACTTTATGAACATTTCAGAAGACAATCATTACGGTTACATTTTAGAAGTTGACATTGAATACCCTAAACATTTATTTGAAAGCCACAAAGACTTACCACTCCTTCCAGAACATTTAGTGCCACTGGTGTCAGATTCAGAAATTCCAAAATTATTAACTACATTTTATAAAAAAGAAAGATATGTAATTCATTATTTGAATCTACAACAAGCTGTAAAATTGGGTGTAAAGATAACCAAAATTCATAGAATTTTAAAATTTAAACAATCAAAATGGTTAAAATTTTTTATAGATTTAAATACTGACTTGAGAAAACAAAGCAAAAATGAATTCGAAAAAGATTTTTATAAACTAATGAATAATTCCCCTTTCGGCAAAACTATTGAAAACGTAAGAAAATATAGAGATGTTAAATTGGTTACTAAATGGGAAGGAAGGTTTGGTGCAAATTACTACATATCTTAACCAAATTTTCACAGTTGTGAAGTATATGATAGAGATATGGTTTTAATTGAAATGAAAAAATTAAAAATTGTATTTAATAAACCTATTTTTGTTGGTATGGCAATATTAGATATTTCAAAAACATTCTTATACAATTTTCACTATAATTACATTATACCAAAATTTCATAATAACTCAAAACTTTTATATTGCGATACAGATTCCCTGATATACCAATTCTTTGATGATGACATATACCAACACATAAAAAATGACAGTCATATGTTTGATACATCTGACTATCCTGAAAAAAATATTTTTGATATCCAACAAAAAAATAAAAAAGTATTAGGATTAATGAAAGATGAAAATCATGGTCAAATTATGTTGGAATTTGTGGGATTAAGATCAAAAATGTATTGCATAAAATTAGAAGTTGATGAAGAAATCCGAAATAAAAAAATTAGAGAAAAAGAATTGGAACGGTTTAATCAAAATTATATTCAAAATTTTATATCTAATCTTGGTATAATCAAAAGGCAAAGGGTATTCAATCATCAGCATTACGTTTAATTTAGTTTGATGACTATCATAATTGTCTGTTTTATCAAACTGAATACATAGTTGGTCAAAATATAATCAAATCAAAAAAACATAATATTTTTACCCTTCGTGAAAATAAAATGGCATTAAATCCTCATGATGACAAAAGAATCGTTTTGTATACTACACCTGATACATTGCCATGGGGATTTCATGATTAAAATAAAAAAAAATTGATAATCTTTTTTGATTTATTTATTCTGCTATGGTATTTTATCAGCAGTAATGTGAAAAGAAGTAGGAACAAATTAAAAAAAATTGTAAGAAAAAAAAAACTCTCTGTGTTTATATTTTAGAACACAGACATTGAGTTAATGCAGATGAAATGGAATAATGTTTTTATTAATCAAGAACGATTTAAAAAACTTTATAAATCAGAGATGAGAACCATAATTCCAATTCAAAAAACACCGTTACTATATAATAAGAACAAGGGTTATGGAAGTCTATGGTGCAAAGACTGCGTTAAAATTTTCTGTTTTTGTAAAGAATCCATTACACGAAATAATGTAGTAATAAAACGAAAACTTTCTAAAGATGACACTTTTTACAATCAAAAAATGTATGATACTATATGGTGTAGCTCTTGTAAAAAACATTTTTGCTTCTGTGAAATATCTGTAGATATTCACCTAAATCCAAATTCACTTTACTGTAATGAAACAATGCATCCTGATTCTTAAACTCATCTCTATAGAAATATTTCACAGACGTAAGTAAGAAATAAATAAAGAAAGAAAGAAATGCAGTTAACATTTATCTAACAGTAAAATTTTGTTTAAGTCATGTTTAAATTTACCAATTCCTTCGAGGGAAACTCTACTCAATATCAAAAGAGAAATAATTACCAATTATATGTACACTTGGAGTAATATTTATCAAGCCCAACCTTTTTTCCCAGAAGATTGGATAATCATGGAGGAAGAATACCAATAATGCTTTACTTGTTGATGCGTACACACAATATTATTGGACATGGATCAGATGGAATATATTTTATGATATTAATATATTTAAATATTATTCTTTATAAAAAAAAATATTTTTAAAAAAATAGTTTAAAAAAATATTTAGAGATTTTATAATTTTATTAATATTGATTTATAACCTTATACATTTCATTATTTATTAAAAAAATAAAACATATTTGATTCCAATAGATATTTTATTTACTTAAACCAAAATAATTTTCAAATTCAGGCTAGGCTAGGCTCGGCTAATGTTAGTACGACTCTGCTAAATATCTAAAAATCGACGGTACGCCTCTGCTAACTTATTATCATCTAAAAAAAAAAACATTTTAAGTTTATTATTCAAGTCAGTTGATAGCCCTGTTGGTTAAGGCGTCAACTTTATACACATGAGTTTGTGGGTCAAATACCACAACTGCCATCACACAGAATTTTTTTTCTACATTTATTCTCATACAAAATTATTCTAAGTTCTATTTGAGCACTGGGGTTAATTAGGGGTGGTAGGGTGACTAAAATCACATTGGGGTAGTCATGAGGGGTAGTCAAGGTACGGTGAAAGAAAAAGGTCAAATTACAGGTAAATCAAAGGTAAGTTCTTGTGGGACAGGTGAGTGGAGGTGAGTGAAGATGATAGCGGGTCTTCTGAACTGGATGGCATGCTTACCATCGGTCACAGAACCCCGCTAACTATACTACTCTCACACACACACACACACACACACACATACACACACACACACACACACACACACACACACACACACACACACACACACACACACACACACACACACACACACACACACACACACACACACACACACACACACACACACACACACACACACACACACACACACACACACACACACACACACACACACACACACACACACACACACACACACACACACACATACACACATACACACACACACACACACACACACACACACATACACATACACATACACACACACACACACACACACACACACACACACACACACACACACACACACACACACACACACACACACACACACACACACACACACACACACACACACACACACACACACACACACACACACACACACACACACACACACACACACACACACACACACACACACACACACACACACACACACACACACACACACACACACACACACACACACACACACACACACACACACACACACACACACACACACACACACACACACACACACACACACACACACACACACACACACACACACACACACACACACACACACACACACACACACACACACACACACACACACACACACACACACACACACACACACACACACACACACACACACACACACACACACACACACACACACACACACCATGTGTTGTCCAATTAAGAAACTGCAAGCACAATACATGAAAGCAAACTCCTCTGAAAAGCAGCTGTGAAATCATCTAAAGACGATATAAAAATTATGGGTGAAATAAATAAATAATATCAAAGGTACAGAAATAAAGTGGATTGATTTAAAAAGAATTGGTTTTAGATAACTAAAGAAGACCCGGACATAGTTAGATGTGTAAGAGTTGGTAAGCGCAACAAGAATGGAGCCTGTCCTTTGAAAGTAACTTTTCGTAATTCGGATGAACCGCTTATGGTTTTTAGAAACAAAAAAAACCTAAACAAAGATCGGAAGATATTTATTGACATGGATAGGACTCCATTGCAACAGGAAAATTGGAAAAAAGTTAGAGATGAGCTCACCTCGAAAAAAAGTAGAGGTGAAGATGTCTTCATTAAATATGTTAGAGGTGTTCCACAGGTAGCTGAAAGGTCAAAAAACTAAATACCAACATACCACCATTCACCATTTATTATCAAAACGTGGGTGGAATGCGTACTAAGCTGAAGGAATTTGGACTTGCTGTACTTATTTCCAGTTATGATTTGATCCTGCTGGTTGAGAATTGGCTTCACAATGGAATATCTGATGCAGAACTTGGCTTACAAGATTATATGGTGTATAGATGTGACCGTAGTTCATGTACTAGTGTTTCTACTCGTGGTGGTGGTGTTCTCTTAGCAGTTAGAAATAAATTTAGGTCTAAGATTGTTTCAACTAATTTTAATAATGTCGAACAGCTTTTCACACTTATCAATATTGGATCACAGTCAGTTATTATTGGTTTAGTTTATTTACCGCCAGGGTCTAACATTAATATTTATGAGGATCATTGCTCCGCTATTGAACAGGTAGCAAATACACATACTGATTCTAAATTTTACCTTTTTGGTGACTATAATTTACCATTAGCTATATGGAATGCAGATAGGAGTATAAATGAATTATTGTTAAGCTGTCCTAATGGCTATCCTGCTGAACTGTTAAATGAAAGTTTATCATATCTTAACTTTAGTCAGGTCAATCTTATACCCAATGATCATAATAGGTTTCTGGATCTTATTTTTGTGGATAATCCTGGTTCAATTAGTGTTACTAAATGCTGTGATTTATTACTGGACAACAATTTTCATCATGTTGCCCTAGCTTGTGAATTAAATTTTGTTGACTACAACTCTTTAGTTTATGAGGAGTATTATAGAGATTTTAAAAATGCCGATTACGATGGACTTAACAACTTTTTAGGTCCCATAAATTGGAATCAGTTTCTTATGGGCAATGCTGAGGAAGCTATAACGGCTCTATACAACATCATGAATAATGCCATTAGTCTCTTTGTACCTTTACGTAAACGTAAACATTCTACTTATCAATAGATGGTAAAAGAATAATATAATTTTATTCTGAACGCTTTACAAGTACAGCTCGCTGACGGATAACATATACCTTATACTGACGAGGTGCAAATACACCGAAACCGGTCTATAAGTTATGTTGTCCCTTCTAACTGCAAACTGGAATGGTTGGTTTAAGTTATCTTGTAGATATCCCAACCCCGTTTGACTTTGAAGTATAATCCAATATCCGTTGGGGCATTTAGCCCAGGAAGTAGTTGTTTCTTCTTAGTTGAACGGTCATTGTCTTTGAAAAAATGTTTTTTCAAAAACTTGTAAAGCGTTCAGAATAAAATTATATTATTCTTTTACCATCTATTGACAAACACGCTTTATTAAATATGACAATGATACAGTTTTCTGTAATTATTCGATTCTACTTATCCTAATTGGTTCTCCCACGAGCTCAAAGTATTAATTATTGCAAAGAAAAAAGCGCACATTAAATATAAATCCTCTCAATCTCCAATTGACTACACTACTTTTTCCAACTTACGGCACCAGTGTAAAATCTTATCTAAGCAATGCTATGATAACTACATGTTTAATGTTAACCAGCAGCTCACTTCAAATCCAGCTTATTTTTGGAAACATATAAACAGTCTCAAAAAAACTGTCAACATTCCCAACTCTGCTAATTTTAATGGTATTGAAGGTGATACTGGTGAAGAAATTGTAAATTTATTTGCTGACTTCTTTAGTTCCAGTTATAATAACGATATATTTACTCCTAAACTGTCTGACGACAATCCTAATGTATTTTATCCAAGTGTTCCTTTAATAAAACTTACAAAAGAAGAGGTATTTAACGGAATTTGCTCTCTTAAAGATAAGATCAGCATAGGTCCTGATGGTATACCTGCTTATTTCATTAAAAGATGTTTATACTCATTATGTGTTCCTCTACAAATAGTTTTCAACTTATCTTTGACGACATCGTTGTTCCCCGATATTTGGAAGGATAGTTTTGTTACCCCTATATTTAAAAGCGGAAATAAATGTGACGTTAAGAACTATCGTCCAATTTCAATTCTTTCTACTATACCAAAGCTGTTTGAAAAGCTGATCGAACATTATTTACGTTGGTATTGTAAAAATTTGATCAATAGTCGGCAACACGGTTTTGTTGAGGGGAAATCTACTTCCACCAATTTAGTTATTTTTCACTCTGATATCGCCACTGCTTTTGAAGCAGCATCTCAAATTGATTGTATTTACTTAGATTTTTCAAAGGCTTTTGATAGGGTTAACCATACTCTACTGATTTCTAAGTTGGATGGCTTTGGATTCCCTCCATATTTAATCACGTGGTTAGAGAACTATTTATGTCACAGGCGTCAAGTTGTACGCATTAAAAACTTTAGGTCGAAGAGTATCAAAGTTTCATCAGGCGTTCCTCAAGGTTCTCACTTGGGTCCCCTTTTATTTAATATTTTTATTAATGACTTATACTCTTCGATTAAGTACTGTAATTATCTTTCGTTTGCCGATGATTTCAGAGCATATATAAGGATTACAAATATTGAGGACTGCATCAAGCTACAGAGAGATATTTCTTCAATATGTGATTGGTCTAAGAATAACGGTATGTTATTAAATTCAAAAAAATGCTATGTTTTAACTTTTTCAAAGCTTAAATCTACTATTACTTTTAATTATTCTGTTGATAATAGTCCGCTTGAAAGAGTGAATGAAATTCGTGATTTGGGTGTACTTTTTGATAGTAATCTTTCCTTTGTTCCACATATTAATTCAATTATTTCCAAATCACTGCAATTACTTGGTTTCATCACTAGGAATTCAAAAGACTTAAGTTTAGAAGCATTGAAATCCTTATATTTAGCATATGTAAGATCTACCCTTGAATATGCCTCTGTAGTTTGGTCTCCACATTACGCAGTTCATATCAATAGGTTGGAATCTATACAAAATCGTTTTTTAAGAATTTGTGCTTTCAAGATGGGGTATGAACTGGGTAATTATGATTATGAAACCATTTTGGGTTTTTTAAATTTGGAATTTCTGTATATACGGAGGAATATTAACGACTTAATTTTCCTACATAAAATTGTGTCTGGTAAAATAAATTGTATTGAGTTGGTTTCCTCATTGCCTATTCATGTGCCTTCAAGGATGACGCGTAGTGTTGTATTCTTCAGGATGCCTCTTCACAGAACTAATTATGGCTTCTTTAATCCTATATCAAGATGTATGCGTTTGTTTAATAGCAATAATCTTGATTGTGATATTTTAAATACTTCTGTGTCCCAATTTAAAAAACGTATGAGTCAATTACGACCTGGACTTGTTAAATAGAATGCGCTGTATACCATTGTTTTTGTTTCTTGTTAGTATTTTTGTGTTGTTCCTAATTTTTAATTTTATTTATATCTTCTATTTCTTGTTCTTTCCATGTTCTTTTATATTGGTTGCACTTTTATGTAGATACTATATTTGTCATGTTTTTGTTACTTTTATTATAAAGGGATTTTTTCCCGTAGGAATAAATAAATAAATAAATAAATAAATAGATAGATGAATCTCACTTCAGTAAGAATACTAAGGATTATGTTTACTTTAGAAGATTTTTTTATTTACAAATAAGTTAAAGAAAAAATATTAACCACATATACTTACTCCTTTGGATGAAGCATTCAAAGCAGACGCGCTTGATTTAGGTTTTTTTGGAACAGCAGCAGCATCGGAACCAGTTTTGTTTAGTAACGGACAAACTTTGCCTTCTCTTTCCGTTATAGCTGACGTTAAAGCTGGTTTAGTAGCACTATAAAAAATAGATATAAAAAACTGTTCAATAATACAAACTACAAAAAAATCGGTTTCAATATCAAAAATGATAAGAAACACACTTTTCCATTAAAAAATAAAAACTTGTAGTAGGTAACTATCTCTCTCTGTTTTACATGTTATCTAATTACAATGCTCTCTTTCTCTGTAATGGAACTAATAATTGATATTAATATTAACAAATCATTTATCCCTTTGCTAAAAACAACTTACAAAACACTAGTACCTAATAAATAACCAACAGAATTTTGAATAGAAACTCGTAAATGGCCAGCTGTTATTGAAACAGGAGATGCTTTATTATTTGACAAAATATGATGCTACATATGCGGTTGAAAAGTAATAGTAACGCAACTTTCGAAAAGACTCCCTGGACGTATGGCAGGTTGCACCGTCCTGCTGAAAACATTGTAAATTAAGTGGTAGTTTCCTGGCACGATAAATGTCAAAAATTTACATAGAATTAAATCAGAATGTCAATTTTGTTATGTTCGTACCTAGTGTCAAAATTGTGTCGTTAAATGTCAAAAAGTGTCATAAGTATATTAACTCTCAAAAATTATCATAAGTATTTGCAAAGTAGGTATGTGAAAATCTCAAAATTGTCATAAACGCAGGTTAAAATATCAAAATTGTCATATTTGTAGCATCAAGTGTCAAAATTAAAACGTCAAATCTTAAAAATTGGCACTGGCATTTGTAGTGTCAAATGTCATTATTATCAAAATTGTTCTGTTAGAATTTGTATGCCAAACGTCAAATTTTTCAATATCTTAATGTCAAATCTCAAAGTTTAACGTCAAATGTCAAAGTTTTACCATCAAATGTCAAAGTTGTCACACTTATAGTGTCACATATAAATATCACAATTTTTATAATTTAGAAAGTCTAAAAAGAAGAAAAGGGCATAAACGATAAATTGAAAGAATTTCGCATCAGACAGGACTCGAACCTGCACCATCTAGGTACCTACCTATGTCATTTTTTTTTGTATACCTACTTTGTATACTAAGTTTTAAAAAATACCATGAGAGATATTTCAAAATAATTAGTTTGTTAATTATTACAATTTGTTGTAAAATCTCAATATCGTCAAATGTAAAAATGCCAACGTCATCTGCTAAAAATTGTCAAAATTTTTATGTCAAAAGTTAAAATTGTAAAAAAATATCAAATATCAAAAATTGTCAAACTTGTAGTGTAATATGTCAATCTTGTCACATTTGTAATGTCAAGTGTCAATATAATCAAAAATTTTTCGTTTATGTCAAAATTTGATCGTCTAATGACAACGTTACATATCAAATATGAAATATCATCAATGTTTGGACGGTCAAAGTGTCAAAATTTAAACGTCAAAAGCCAAATTAACTAAATATAAACGTCGAATATTAAAATTGTTGCTTTAAATACAGGTTTAATATGTTTGGAAAAAGCTTTTATTATTCCAGGAGGAAAAAATTTACTCATTTATGATAAAAAAAAATTTTTAATGATATATCCCTCTAGTAACTACATGATTCACAAGTGGTGAGCCTAATATATCTACTATTGAATAAATATCCTAATATAAATAAGCTCTGGGTAAGACACAAAATTAAACTTATTTGATACTAGCGGACCCGGCGAACTTCGCACCGCCTAACAATAATGTTTTTTCCATTTTTTTTTTATTTTTACGATTAATTTTTTGTATCTTTTATCATATTTTCTCGTTAGTTACCAGATTTTACTATTATTTATAGTACTTTGTAATTTATCGGTTAGGTATATTATTTATTAACTGCACCACCTAACGGTGGCGTCATAGTTCTTAGGTAAGTAAGTTTTGCTCTTTTAAATATATGAGATATCAACTGCACCACCTTACGGTGACGTCATAGTACTTAGTTATGTAAGAATTACAGGTGTAAATTTATAACATCTCAACTGCGCCACCTTAGGGTAGCGTCATAATGATTAATTTCGTAATAAACGCGTCCGATGGCTGCAAAATTCAAAGTGCTATAAGGAAAATCGCGGCCTCCGATGCGCTATTTAGCGGCACGTTACCGCCGCAAGCGCTACGTCCCGCAATTTTAAATCTGTAATATCTTCGAAAATATTCATTTAAATCTTGTGCTGTAAAGGACCATATAGATCTATATTAAATCAACAATGTATTTAAGCTATTTAATTGGATAAGGATTAATGCTGTATTGGTTAAAATCGCTTCAAAAATTAGCCATTATTTGTCGTAAAAAGTAAATGACAAAAAAATGTTATTGTGGGATATCCATAAAAGATAGACATATACCATCACGGAGTTTTCTGTAGACCTTTTCAATGTGTACAAATAATAAGTACATTATTTTGATAAATCTCGTAGGGTTCAGCCTGCGTTTGCAATGTAAGCGGAAAAAAATTGATAATTAACGACTTCACATTAGAAACCTCAAAAATAACAGTATTTCTCCACTATTTAATGGATGTTATTATACATATAAACCTTCCTCTTGGATCACTCTATCTATTAAAAAAAAAACGCATCAAAATCCGTTGCGTAGTTTTAAATATTTAAGCATACAAAGGGAAATAGGGACAGAAAAAGCGACTTTGTTTTATACTATGTATTGATATTGAAGAGATACAATACATGCCGAAGAGTACCTACTAATATGAGTAATAGTATCGAAAAAAAAACAGCGAGTATTACAAAAGGATCGCTATCGAAAAAAAGTACTCGATACCAAAAGTATCGATAACTTTTCCGTGTCTCAATTTGTCAACAACTGCTAATACCTATAGATAACGCTGTTATTCCGAGACCGTTTCATAAACCTAATTCTAAATGCACCAGCAACTGATTTTAAGCTTGGACCGTTTTCGCGATATTTTTTTTAGGTACGAAAATAGTACGTTAAAACATTTTTTTGTAACACTGAGAGCCATCTTAAAACACCTAACATGAAACATACAAAAACAAAACAAATTTTACGCAAACGCATTTCATTTATAGAGTATTAATTTTTCGTCGCTTTATAGAAAATATGTTATTAAGTAAACATTAAGACCTCACAATTATTCTATAGTATATTTTGTATCTAGTAGCATTCCCGAACTACAATGTAAATTGGAGTCCGGGAATGTGCTGTTAGGTAGGTAGGTACTACGAGATACACATACTATTTTTTCTGAAATCGCATTAAATATAATCGTAAATTAATAAGTTTTATATATGCATATCTAACTGTTTTTGATTATCAACTTATTTTCTAGAAAACCGTTTCGTTGACATTGTTTGTTAATCATTGTTTATTACTGTCATAAAAGTGTCAGTTCGGTTAGCTACATATTGCTTAAAATATTTTTTTTAAACCGGCCAGAAATTAATACTTTCCGGTTTATTTTTAGGTCAGAAAATTTCATTTTGTCGGACAAGGTCAGAAAATAAAAATGAGTCCGGTAATAGTTATTTGTGACACAAGGACGGAAAATGACATTTTGCAATACGAGCACTTGCAAAACATTTTTCGGGCGTGTAACACACACTATTTTTTGGTCCGACTAATTTTTAATATTTTTAAAAGTTCAAAAACTTTTTACTTTATGACATACAAGATTAGATGCTTATTGACATCTATTGCACGATTAAAAGAATTAGTAACAAGGAATGATTTTCTTATACCTAATCGATTTCAAGATCCCTAATTTTTCTACATATACGAATACTGTGCTAATAAGCAGCACAGTAAAAATTGTTATATTGAAAATATTAACATTAATATCTAATAATTTTATATAAAAATAGCAGAGACGATGAACTATTTTAGTTCAATGAGCAAAAATAAAATCGAGATATGTATTTTCATAATCGAATGATAAGTAGTTGTACCTAAATTGATATGAATGCCAAATTTAAAATAAAAGTTATGAGAGAAATTAAATATAAATTAGAATCCTGCCTACTTTTAGAAAAAGTTATTAGTTTAGTATATTATACGCTGATTTCAAATAATAGTTATTTATGATATAAGTGTTAAAAGTACATTTTTAAGGCACGCATGTGAAGGTTTGCAGAATGAGCGAAGCGATTCTGCAATTCACATGAGTGCCTTAAAAGGTACTTTTAACACGTATATCATACAATATTTTTTCTACAAACGTTCAAAAAATGCGATAATACAGTTTGAATTAAATTTTAAAAACCTTTATTAATACATCCAAAGGAGATAATTTTAAATTGCATCGTATATTACGTACCTTAGCAACCATTGTTAATTTAATTGTTTACGAATGTTTTGATGCATCTGTCAGACGTTTGTTAGTTTTATTTAAAATGTAGTTAGGGTTGTAGATTTTTCTTAAAATGGAAGAAAGTAATGAAAATGATCCATTTGAAGACATAGAGGCGGCGGCCAATAGAGCAATCCTCGATTTGTTGCCGAGAAAATCCAGGGTTCAATACGATATAGGATATAGCCTATAATAAGTTTCAGAAATGGTGTGAAGCAAAATGCGTTTCTGGAAAATATACTGAAAATGTATTTCTGGCCTATTTTGAGGAGAAAGCAAAGGTATGGAAGGCATCATCTCTGTGGTCAAATTATTCGATGATCAAATCTATGCTACGTATAAATAGCGACGTATAATTCATTCACTTCTTATTTTAATCTCAGTAGACTATGCATTTTATTTCTTGGATTGGCACTTCAATTTGTTGGGTTGGTACCTACTGTCGAAATATTGACAGCACATTGTCAAAGGTAAAATTGTTGAAGATTCAATAACGAAATATTTGATGCTTTCTTAGATTCAATATACAAGCCAAAAAAAAATAAGTACAGAAATTCACAACAGCATCGTTAGATGTTATGGTATGTTTAGGAAACAAGCTAACAGCTGTGAGAGTGTTTATTTAAATCAATTGGCCGAGGTTTTTCAAGTAAGTACGATTTTATGTGTATTTCTTTTAAATCAATGCTAGTCGCTAACATAAACTTATATATTTTGCATTAGATTAATTGAGAGAGGTTTTTGTAATGAATTTATAAATATGTATCACTTTTTTAAATAAAATTTATATTATTAAAAGAACACATAACCTTTTTTGACAGATATCATAATAAATTATATACAATGTTGTCAGATTTCAAATTTCGAAATTATACATTTTTGTAACTATAATTTAATTCAAAATTTTGTTAAATATTTTTAAATCTCTTAACTACCGTTGTGTAACTGAGGTATATTTTTTGAATCTAATTAATATGACAAACATTCTAAATGCTTAATTTTTTTAGATCAGTGTATCGAAAATACGGAAGATTATTAAAGAAGGATTGAAAAATAATGAGAAAGTCGCAGATAAAGGATGTAAAACTGATACATTTGAGAAGTTTATTTTAAAAAAAGACTTACAGCGACAGATTTGGATGTACCATGCTAAAACTGAACATTTTACTTTAGACAAACTTTTGACTGATGCTAAACAAAATTTTGATTTTAAAGGGGGACGTACGACACTATACAAACTTATAAGATTAATGGGATTCAAATTTAAAAAAGTAAATGGACGACATATTTTATGTGAACAACGACACGTTAAAATTAGAAAGATCGCTTTCATTCGGAAATATAAACAACTGTGGTGCAACAACTAATAATGCTTATTCATTTGTTTATATTTCATGTATAATTGTTTATACTATAATTTATATATTGGGAAATAATTAAATGATTGAAAAATAGTCAGTTAATATAGATACTTCGTAAAGGAATCATCGAGTTTCACTGGCCCTTATTAACAACCCACTACATGGCGATCCTGCCAAAAGATATGTCCGGTTAGGCACGCGAAAAGAACTGTATCGAAATAGGATAAAAACAAATATGTTCGAAGTTTCACTATACAGATCGTTTAAAAACGCATGATGGGAAAATCCGTGTCAAAGGAAAGTGACGTGACAAGTACGGGTGTGGTTACATCAAACGTTATTGTTGATGAACAAGGACAAACTGGTTTTCCGCTTGATATAAGGATTGTCGTATACGTGTTGTAACGATTACATCGTTATTTTTGGTCTGGCCTCTTGACTATAAAATATTTTTAATTTTCTTGTTAAATTGTGCGTCGTCGCATCAGATATGGTAGGAGTACGAATTTGCTCGTATGTTTCGACGTTAAATAATTTCATTTTATTTTGAGAATTCATTAAATTCAGTTGATTCTTCAATTTCTTCTACCCTCGTTCTGGTGAGTTGAATTTAATTATTTTAATGTTAGTGGTAAAAATCCAAAATTGGTGAATATTTTATTTAATATTTAAGTTTATTCTATTACTAATATTTAATTATTTCGTTCACAATCGCTTGTCAAGAATCAGTTTTTTATTGAGTAAAAAATATAAACATAGTAGTAATTAATTTTTTCTCGATCTTTGGAGAAAACCTTTAGCGATTGTGTACGAAATTAAGGATTTTATGGTCGGAGATTCATTGCCTTTTTTTATTTCATTAGGGCTGCTGCCACTTTTGAAGAGGGTCCTAGGAAGAGATAGATTTCTCTACACATCTATTTATTTTCCTGAAATCAGCATTTCAAAACCTAACATAAAGGATATCGATATTCCAGAAGCCACCTCCATTTTGTTGTAACAATCTGAAATTGTTTGTTCCGGGGACTACCCATTGGAATTTCACTTTACTACTTGGGCAACTAAGGCTCCGACAGAAGACATCGTAAACCAAAAAGATAAGATTAAATTAATTACGATTTTTTTTCAATATTTTCTGACTTAACTTCAAATTGAATTTTTTAAAGTTTGAAATAAACAATTTAACACTGATTCAAATTTCTTTTATTTGCTTGTCTGTAATTTGGCGCCCTTATATATTTGTTTGGGGGGAGTTAAAGAAAACCAGAAGGAAGCCACGAACCCTGGAGCTAGCAAAGGGTAGTAATTTCGTTACAGTGTGTACTGTGTGTGTCATTGTCATAACTATCCTGAAGGTAAGAAAGGCATACAGAAGAGGTCTGAAACGAGACATCAGTAGAAGCTTCTATCTGAGGCCACCTCAACGGTCAGGTGCTGATTCCTAATAAATAATTTATGATGACTTTATGGACCGCTGCTGGATGGATACCTACTAAGGATTTGTAGCATAATAAAATACACCAAAATAAAGCGGAAGAATGGTATGTGACTTAAGTTTCTTATTTACACGAATGTCATTGCTGCAATTTGGATTCCAGCGACGACCTTGCATTGTAATGTGAATAAGACTTATTACATTACTGAAATTTGATAGTTACGTTAGGTTAGTTTTGCTATTTATTTATTAGGTCAGCGTACTATTTAATTATATTTATAAGGTCAGTTCTCAGTTTTAAATTTAGAGATTTACTATATAACGTAGTCTATTAGTTTTATGTCAGTTAAACTTTGGGTTTTTTATACAAGGGGTAATGTTAATTTTAAATTCGAAGTCCTACTAATTGATTTAGTTTATGGTTAAGAATTGTGGGTTTTATAGGTATTTATCGTATAAATCTAGCAGAAATATTTAATTATTATCTTTTGAAGATGAATGTAATGTAAACTTTGTAAATTTTAATGTCTGTTAAAGTTACTTGGGAGGAAATTTTAACCAAGCTGTCGGGTTTAAAAGAGGAAATTATTAAGGAATCAAAGAGAGTTTTAAAGTCAAAAGTACCTAAGTCTCAAAATGTTAGAGAACAAGTTAGAGATACGTTATTAACACTTTATAATGAATTCGTAACCACCGTAAATGGTTGTTACAAAGATCTTGATGATAAATTTTACAATAATTACATTAAACCCTTATTTAATACTATTCGAGATAGAGTTGTTAGATCATACCAAGTTTTACGGGTTGATTACAAGGTCCCTACTAATGTTTTATCAAAAATAGATCCGCAGATAAAAGACGAATTGTCATTAATAGATCTTACCGACGAAGACAGCGAAGCTGGTAGCGACAGCAAAGAGCAAATCGATCAGAGACCTCCTTTACGCATTCGAACAGCAAACATGCCTCTTAGCACGGTGGATTTCTTTAACTTTGCTTCTAAAATCCTACCGAACGAATTTGATGGGTCTGAAGATAGGTTGACTCCATTTCTAGATGCTTTGACTCTTTTGAAGGCAAATGTAGAAACACACGAAGACAACGCAGTTGCATACGTGAAAACTAGACTCGCAGGAAAGGCACGAGTATTAGTGGGTGAAAGTACGACTTTGGAAGAAATTATAACAAAACTGAAAAATGGCATTAAATTTGAGAGTTCGCAGTCAGTCACCGCTAAATTGCTTAATTGCAAGCAGGGGCATAACAATTCTAAATATGTTTCTGAGATTGAAACCCTTACTCAAAAACTAAAGCGAGCCTATATTAGCGAAGGCGTACCTGAAAGAGTAGCAGAAAGCTATACAACAAATACCACTGTTAAAGCCTTAATCTCTAATTCAACTTCAGAAAGGGTCAAATTAATTATGGAAGCTGTAAGTTTCCAAACTACTCAAGACGCGATACAGAAATTTGTTAATATAAGTGCAGAAAATACAACCAACGCAACTATTTTATATGCAAACAGACCATCCCGCAGAAGTGGAGCGAGGGGAAATTTTCGAGGCAGAAGGAACTTTCAACATCACGACGGATACAATCATTCCTCTAACAGAAACAATAACAACATGTACGATAATGATAGCTTTAATCAAAATGGGTCAAATTATCAGAATAGGTCGAATTATCAAAATAGGACAAATTATCAAAATAGGCCAAATTATTCAAATAGAGGCGTTCCACACAGAGGTAGATCGTATAGATACGTAAGAACCTACGGTTTAGACCCAAACCAGGAAAACGAACAGGAGCCTCAACCAGGTCCTTTGGGGCAATCCTAAAAATTCTTAATATGGACCTAACACTTTCAAATTTTGTTTTAATTCAAACTGATATGACAGGAGAAGAATATGTCACATTATAAGTTGATACTGGAGCGGACATATCACTTTTTAAAAGAGACAAAATAGATCAGCAACAAATTAAAAACAAATCTAATATATGCAGAATTAAGGGCATTACAGACGGCTACACTAACTCTATAGGTTCAACCAATGCAAATATAATTGTCGAAAATTACATTTTTAATCATAATTTTCAATTAGTCGATCAAAATTTTCCAATACCTGCAGATGGAATTCTAGGAAGAGATTTTATCGCAAAATACGGTTGTCAACTAGATTATTACAAATGGGTTATGACCCTAAAGACCTTAGATGGAGACATTGAGTTACCAATTCATAATAGTCCAGAAGATGACGTCATACTTATTCCACCCAGATGTGAGGTAATAAGAAAACTAGACTCCTTGCAAAATATAAAAGAAGACGCAGTAGTATGTAATGAAGAACTAGCACCTGGAGTTTTTGTCGCCAGTACAATAATTTCTAATAAAAGTCCATTTTTAAGACTGTTAAACACAAACTTTGAAAGTGTAACCATAAAGAAACCGAAAATCCAATACTCCTACCTAAAAAATTACGATGTACTATATACGAGTAGCTATAAAGAAGTTAATAAAGAAAATAGAAATGAAGCTTTACAGAAAGAACTAAACTTAAGCTCAACTCCAGACTTCGTAAAACAGGAAACAATTAAATTATGTCAAGAATATTCCGACATTTTTGCCCTGGAAGGTCAACCACTCTCCACTAACAATTTTTATCACCAACAGTTACGCTTATTAGATAACTCCCCAGTCTACATAAAAAACTATAAAACACCTTATTCGCAAGTAAACGAAATAAATAATCAAGTCGAGAAAATGCTTAAAGAGAACATAATAGAACCATCACAATCGGAGTATAATAGTCCAATCCTACTCGTACCCAAAAAATCTAATAATGGAGAGAAAAAGTGGCGTCTTGTTATAGATTTTCGTCAGGTTAACAAAAAAATTTGCGCACATAAATTTCCAATCGGTAGAATTGATCAAATACTAGATCAACTAGGCAGAGCAAAATGGTTCTCTACATTAGACCTAAAAGCTGGATTTCACCAAATACCACTGGAAGAAAGCTCTAGAGACATTACATCATTTAGCACAAATTCAGCTTCGTATCGATTCACCAGACTACCTTTTGGTTTAAAAATCAGTCCGAACAGCTTTCAAAGAATGATGAACATAGCTTTTGCAGGAATTACACCAGAAAAAGCGTTCCTATATATGGATGATCTTATCTGCATAGGATGCTCTATAAATCATCACATCGCAAATCTAAGAAGTATTTTTGAAACTTGTCGAAAATTTAACTTAAAATTAAATCCAAGCAAATGTAATTTTTTTCAGAAAAATGTCACGTATCTTGGTCATAAAGTAACATCAGATGGAGTGCTGCCCGACGAATCTAAATATGACATCATTCGTAATTATCCACAACCTAAGTCGGCAGATGATACCAGAAGATTTACCGCATTTTGTATTTACTATAGACGTTTCATTAAGAACTTTGCAGAAATTGCACTACCACTTAATAAATTTTGAAAAAAGATAAGGAATTTATATGGACCGATGAGTGCCAGAAGTCTTTCGAAAAACTAAAACAATTACTTATTGAACCTCAAATCCTACAATACCCAGACTTTAATAAGACCTTTATACTTACAACTGATGCATCAAAAGAGGCTTGTGGTGCAGTTTTATCTCAAAATTTTGATGGAGAGGATCTACCCATCGCTTTTGCATCCAAAGGGTTTACTAAAGGAGAGATTAATAAATCTACTATTGAGAAAGAGTTAGCTGCTATACATTGGGGAATTAATTACTTTAGGCCTTATCTATATGGCACAAAATTCTTGGTCAAATCCGATCATAAACCGCTTATTTATTTATTTTCGATGAAAAATCCGTCCTCAAAATTGACAAGAATGCGATTAGATCTCGAAGAATACGATTTTGACATTGAATACATTAAAGGTAAAGAAAATGTGCTAGCCGATGCGTTATCAAGAATCACAATCAAAGACTTAAAAAACATAAACGAGACACCAACTAAAATCTTAGCTGTTACAACGAGATCTTTGTCAAAAAAACAGCAAAGTTTACCTACTAAGGACACAGAGCTACAAAATAACCATCAATCACCTATATCGCCTAAAATAATACAAACTGATTGCAATTATGAATTACTTAGGGTTCCTACTTTAAAGATTATAATTAAGCCAGACCATCTCCGGATAGTCATGGAAAAATATGGAAAAAAGAAACTTAAAATTGAAGATAAGATATTTCTCACTAATGGCAATTTTTCTTTAGGGAAATTATTGTCTATGCTTGAAAAAATCGCTAGTGAAAATAAATTTGAAAAATTAAAATTAAACATGAATAATGAAATATTCAAGAAGTGCACAATAAACGATTTTAAAATAGTAGGTCAAGATTTTCTAGAAAATGTTTTAATATATTTATATGAGGAACCTAAGATAGTACTAGATAATAATGAAAAATTAAAACTAATCCAACAGTTTCATGATAATCCACTTACTGGAGGACACTGTGGACAAAAAAGGCTTTTGAAAAAACTAAGGTCAAAGTATCGTTGGAAAAATATGTCGCGTGATGTAGCAACGTATATTAAAAATTGCAAGAAATGCCAATTTAACAAAAGCAAAATTAAACACATTGAACCCATGACGATTACGCCAACTCCGCAAAAACCATTTGATATTGTTTGTATAGATACTGTTGGCCCATTTTTAAAAACTAAAAACAATAATGCTTACGCTGTAACTATGCAATGCGAATTAACGAAATATGTTGTAATTGTTCCAATTCCAAATAAAGAATCTCTGACAGTAGCAAAGTCTATTATAGAAAATTTTATATTAATATTTGGCCCCATGAAAGAAATAAGAACTGATATGGGAACTGAGTATAAAACAGAACTTTTACAGAAATTGTCAAATTTGTTACATATTACACAAAAATTTTCAACAGCATACCATCACGAGAGTATCGGCGGATGTGAACGAAATCACAGAGTTTTAAATGAATATCTAAGATCTTACATTAATGATGCTCATACAGATTGGGATGAATGGGTTAAATACTACGCTTTTTGTTACAATACCACGCCAGGAGTTTATCACGATTACACACCATTTGAACTTGTTTTCGGGAGGCAATCGGAACTGCCAAATGACATCTTCAAGAAGATAGATCCTTGGTACAATATTGATGATTATTACCAAGAAGTCAGGCACAGATTACAAATATCACACGAAAGAGCTAGAGAATATTTGATAAAACAAAAACAAAATCGTAAAATAAAGTATGATATAACATCTCAAACACTCGATTTAAAACAGGGTGATTTGGTTCAAATAAATAATGAAAATAGAACTAAACTTGACCCTTGGTTTAAAGGTCCTTTTATAGTAGTTAGTACTGATGGTGTAAATTGTACTCTTAAAAGTGAAAACGGGAAAGAACAAACAGTGCATAAAAATCGTGTTCAAAAACTTTAATATTGTGCAACGGTGATTATTGCCAAGTGAAGTGCGTTTATAGACAGATTTTTTTTAGGTTTTAGAAAATTATTTGTTTAAACCTTTCATTTTATTCAATAGTGGTTAAGAAAGTTCTTTTTTTTTGAGCCATGTAATTTTTTTTTTATTTTAAACAGTTTGAGTTAAGATAATATTTCAAGTAATTAATTTAGAAGGACTATTAATATTATATTTATAATTAATTCTATATCATTTTGGAAATGCAGCATTTTTAGTGTTTTAGATTTTAAGTTTTACTTCATACTGTACGTACATATATTTATCGATCGATTAGGTAATCACGCAGTCAACACATTAATTTAAATTGCTGCATAGTATCTTCTCGGAAACAGGGCCCGTTTCAAAAAGATTGAATGTAATTCATCGAGATGAATTTCATTCACTCAAAGGGGGAAGATGTGGTGCAACAACTAATAATGCTTATTCATTTGTTTATATTTCATGTATAATTGTTTATACTATAATTTATATATGGGGAAATAATTAAATGATTGAAAAATAGTCAGTTAATATAGATACTTCGTAAAGGAATCATCGAGTTTCACTGGCCCTTATTAACAACCCACTACACAACTAAAAAGTCTTGCTGAGAGAGTTAGATTCGTGTACCTAGATGAAACATAGATCTATCAAAATGGTAGTTCAGTGCGTCAGTGGGTGCACGATTCTAACCTAAAAAGTAATCCAGCTCGTGTAAAATCCGAAGGAAAGCGATTTACTATTTTACACCCAGGGACTAATACTGGATTTTTGGAAGGATGTGACTTGTTACTAGACTCTTCGAATACAGACCTTGACTATCACAAAAGTATGAATGGTGACCTTTTTAAAAACTGGGTTGTTAATCAACTCATTCCTGCTCTATCTGTATTTCAAGAAAAATGTGTGGTGGTCATGGACAACGCGCCATACCATTCAGTTCAAATTAACAAACCACCCTCTTTTTCAGCGAAAAAAGCAATGATGCAGGAATGGTTGATTAACAATAACATTAGGTTTGACACAAAAATGACAAAGAAACAACTGTACTCTATAATCTTACCTTATAAACCTGACGAAAAGACATATGTAGTGGATGAAATTTTAAAACAACGAGGACATGAAGTACTTCGACTACCACCATACCATTGTCACTACAATCCAATAGAACTAGCATGGGGGTTTACTAAGACATATTATAACAAACATATTACATCTACTTATCTTGACCAGGAAAGAGTTAAAAAAACTTGGACAGAAGCATTGACTAAATGTACACCAGACATGTGGCAAAATTTTTGTAGACATACAGACGAACTTATTTTGGCAGATTGGACTACTTACATGGGAAACTGCTCACATGACAATATTTCTCCTTTAATTATTTCATTGGAGGAATCAGATTCTGACGATTCCGATTTTGGATTTGATAGTGACTCTGATTCTTCCAGTGAAATAATGGAAGAGGATTGATCATACAAATACACCGACAACATTTACATGTTACATCTAAATCTGCATCTGTATTTGTTTTTATTTGCTTTTATGTAATTTATTAAAATATTTTTTTCATTGTATCGGTTTGAAATGTCTAACAAATCTTAATTTTTCTAAAAAATTTCTGTTATAAAGAACATTATTAAAACATCAGCATATTTAAGTCAAATGCGACACCACCTGGGGCGGACCAGGAAAATCAAATTTTTACTGGAGTATAGTTTCCTCAATTAACCCATTGGATGTGAAATTTTATTATCCTACAGCCACTAATACAATAATGTTACACTACGATGCCATTTGGATGTAAAATAGAAGACTTTAAAAAAGATGGATACCTATAGACTTTGAGTACTGTGTTTTTATGTTAAACTCAAAACTGATGAAATAATTTTTTTTACCACTGCTTGAATAATTTAAAAGTTTTATTATACATTTGTAAAAAGGATCTTTTACTATTGCTTGAGTAATTTAAAAGTTGTATTAAACGTTTTTATTAATATATGTATATGTGCTACATTTTGAATTTTACTTATATTATTTATTTGTAATAAAATGTAAATATAAAAGTATATTTTTCTACAAGCATGCGTAAAACAACACTTTTCCGCACGCATTTTAATTCAGAAAATATCTCTTTCTCTTTTTTTATTAAATGAATATGTCCTTCAATAACCTTTTGGAAAATTATTGTATTATTACTTTTATGTTGTTGTACCTACTACATACAAATAGTAAAAAAAAAGATTATTTTGCATAAAAATAGAGATTTTTAAAATGTTTGTTCTTAAAAAAATCATAATTTATTAAAACACCTCTGTAAACGTTACTGAAAGCAACAACAAACTTTAATTGTCACAAATTAAAATTTTGTTACATTGTTAGGACATGAAAATAAAATTTAAAAAATGAATAAAGTATCTTTCTTATGCTTGTAGAAAAAATATTGATCCTAACTCTTGCGGGAAAGTATAACTTTCCGCACTTGATAGGATAATAACTATTTTCGTTCTAGATCAATAATATAATATGAGAATTGACTATAAACAGGGATCTGTTCTGTGCAAAGGAATGTGTTATTTTGAATATCAGTCAAAATTCATGTGAATTTAAATAGACCATTCTTGGATATTAATAGTACCTACTTGCAGCGAAAACTGACGTATCTACTTTAGTACCTATTCAATTTAATATTAAATACATTGACTTATTTTCGGCAAGTTTTAAATTTGGTTTGCAGATTTAATTACTTAAGATACTTGTAATGAATACACATATTTTTATTGAAGACGTGACAACATCGTATTTACAATTAATAAGACCACAAAACAATATGAACAGACGTGTATTATACTGGGCGAATTTCATGTAACTAACAGAGCCTACTGAGATGGAAATAAAAAGTGAATGGCTTATAGATATCAGCAAATATATTAAGCTTATCGCGTATTGACGTTTGCTTTCAAAATTTGACAATTCACTTTTACCAGCAGTGCCATAAACATTTTAAGGCACTCAGTGCTATAAAGTGATTTTAAGGCACTCAGTGTCTTAAAGTGACATTTTTAAGGCTTCTATGGAGTGCTAAAAATGGCATTTTAACACGTTTGTAAAAAAAATTAATTAAAATTTGTATTATTTATTATGTATTTTTTAAGACTCATAGCGCCATCTCTTTAGATAATCTAAAAGTTACTTTGCCGGTCTAGACCGGAAAATGTCATTTTCCGGACAATTTTGAAGTAATTAATAGTACCTACTGTTTCTGGACAGAGGACCAAAATATTTATTTGTGACACAAGGACGGAAAAGAAATTAGTTAATAAATAGTTCTTGTTATAAAAATGGAATCTGAATAATATGAAGTTTATGGTACAACAATGCCAGTTGTAAAAAAAAATATTGTACGTAATACGTCCCAAAAGTGCTTTTACTGGACTCGCAGGCTTGCAGGGCTCGCATATGGCTCGCCCTGCAATTTACCTACTCGTCCAGTAAAAGACCACTTTCGGGACTTCTTACGTAAACTACTATTAAATTATATTTAAAATGGACAGTGACGGTGATGCCCAGAGGTGCAAAACGCCTCCAGAATTACTAAACACGGCTACTAATGTAGTTTTAAATTTATTGCCAAATAAATACAAGGCGAAATATGAGTTTGTTTATAAACGTTTTATGGATCATTTCCGTAAAGTAGGGAAAAAATATTCCCGTAGAGTACGGAAAAGTTCGTTGCCCAGCAACGTACTAAAATACAAGAATAGTGTATTTTGCGGCTCGAATTTTATCCGAGAAACTAGACATTTCCAAGCGATTTCAGAAAATGGAATAATAGATAAAAAAGCGCGGTCTCAATGCGGAGTAGTGATCTTTTTGGATTGGACTGGAAAATATTCTTAAGGATGGATACCCAATATAAAATTTGAAGTTTATTCATTAAAATAAAAATATATGAAAGAATTAATATTACTTTTTCGATTATACGAAAGAAAATAGTACCTACTTAACCGTAGGTTTAAGGGAAATAATAGAAATTAAAAGTGCCGTTTAATTGTGTGTTAGTAGGGGGGTAGGTAGTTCTGCCGGAAGTAGTCAAATAGTCAGAAGAAAATATAAAAATATGATATGTATAACTAAACTTCAATAAAAAAAAACTAATTTTTAAAAACTTTAAACTTTTTATAATTTTTTAATGTTAGAAAAACCTATCGTTACCGCGGTTTTTAGAGAATTATTTAAGTTTAAATTTAGAGAAGTCGATCATGAGAAATTCACTGGCAAACTGATTTTCGACGGCTATTATTTTCTTGCACGATATGTGGCAACATTGTGCAGTCACGTATATTTATTTATTATTTATCGGTCAATATATATTATAATTATTATAAATTTCTGAAATTTTATTAAGATTTAATTTAAAACACAATTGAGAGCTATATTTTCTTTCGAAATAACCGGCAGATTTTAACGTCATGAAAGGTTAGCTACTTTGTACTTTCATGAAAACATTCTCAGGTGACCGCGTTGTTGTTAGATTATTCTTGCATATAAATAAAGACTCCTAATTGGCTACTGTGTTATACGTCAGTTATAGTCAAATTAGGTACTTGTTTTGCATTTAATACTTAATTAAAAATACAATATAAATTATTTTATAATTATAACTAGGTACATACTTATAAATACTAAAAAATGTTATCATGTACCTATATAATTTTCTACAAAACATCATTTAAAAATTAATTAGATGTACTGCGGAACTTGACATGGTACCTATCCATCCTTAAGTTGAAATTTTTAGAAAGTTAGAAACAATAATTTATTAAATGACATAAGGAGAAATTGCAAGACAGGGCACAAAAAAGTGATGTTTCAATTATCGATTTGACAAAATCTCTCTCTCATTAACGTCATGCTATTTGTGCTCAAGGAGAAAGTGAGTTAGTATCACATGTGGCATGAGTTGCATATTATAATATCCAAAGAGCGAAATAATAAGTACCTATTCATAGCGCGTTGTCGCGTAGAGGCAAAGGTTGTGGGTTCGAGTCCTGTTGGATGCGACTTTTTTTCAATGTCTCCTTAATGTCATTTAATATAGGTATTCTTGTTTGTACACTTTCTAAAAATTTCAAAATGTAGGAAATCCCATGAGATATCTTAAAATAATCGTTTACTATAAATATTTTTTAGGTAGTTGTTATAATCATAAAACTAAGCCGACATATATAATTGTATAGTTTTTCCTAATTTCTGATCACAAGCAGAATGCAGCTCCAGCACTTCTATTGGGAATGAAATACCTTTGCTAGAAAATTGAATTTACCAAATTGTCGTCGTTTGTAGACAGAACCTTGCATTTGGCCGTATTAGTAAATGGTAGAGGTGACATCACACCATCAACCCGACACGGGGAACGAAGAGTTCTGCAGTTTTCGAAGGATATATCAAAGATAAGATTACAGAGCAAATTGGAGCTATCGAAGGAATAGTTAGGTGACGATACTCACCAAAATCAACAATTTCACATATTAAACAGCAGTGGCGGTTGTTTCATGAGAGCACATGAGCACGTGAACACCCAACGTAAAAAAAAAGCATTTAAAAAAAAAACAAAAAAAAAAAAAAAACAAAAACATATATTATTATATTTATGTATTAACATTTAATCAAAATCGCATTCTCTAGCTACTTCCTAGTCTAAGTATAGGTATTCCGCGTGCAGTGCTCAATGCGATACTATTCAAACGCTGCGTCGCGTCTCCTCGTGAATCCCGCGACAATGGTCAATTGTAAACTTTATATTATACCACCGCTCTTCCAGCCCCAAAAATTTCTTAAAAAAAAATAGATTATACCCAATGAAAGCTCTTAATTTGCACCTTTCAAAAACGTATTTTTCATAATTTGCACTCTCGTACTTTTTTTTTAAACTTGATTAAAAATTGGCTTACTTAAACCAGATTCAAACGCTTACCTATATCTCACTCCCCAAAGTTTATTTCTATATGCGCTTTTTACCAAAAATTTGCAATTTTAATTTTCTTATTTGCACCACCGTAAAATTTGCGAAAAACGGTAACAATTATTATAAAAATTAATAAAATTAGTTTCGGACTGCTGTCAGAAATATGTACCAAACTGCGGGTAGTGAACGCATGCGCAGTTATTTATTTCTGAACGTACATCAGCCAGGAAATGATTTTATTCATTTTTATAATAATTGTTACCGCTTTTCGCAAATTTTACGATGGTGCAAATTAGAAAATTAAAATTGCAAATTTTTGGTAAAAGGTGCATATTGAAATACACTATAGGGAGTGAGATATGAGCATTTGAATCTGGTTTGAGTAAAGCAAAATTTAAAAAAAGTACGAGGGTACAAATTATGAAATAGTTATTATCCTAACAAGTGCGAAAAGTTAATTTCCGCAAGAGTTAGGATCAATATTTTTTCTACAAGCAAAATCACCTCGACAATTATTTAGATATTTGAAAAGACAATTAAATCTTTCATAATGTCAATAAATACACGACTGTAGCTATAGCAACCCTACTTAAACAGGTAAGTTTGTTGTTGCTTTACAGGGATGAATTAATAAATTATGATTTTTTTAAAAACAAACATTTTAAAAATCCCTATTTTCATGTAAAATAATCTTAATTTTTTTTACTATTTGTATGTAGTCCAACAAGATAAAGGAAATAATACAATAATTTGTCAAAAAGGTTATCGGACAAAATATTCAATTAATTAAAAAAAAGTGGGTGCGGGAAAAAGATATTTTCTGAAATCAAATGCGTGCGGGAAAGTGTTGTTTTACACGTGCTTGTAGAAAAAATACGTTTTTGAAAGGTGCAAATTAAGAACTTTCATTAGGTATAAACTATTTTTTTTTTAAAAAATTTTTGGGGCTGGAATAGCGGTGGTAAACTTTATTGAAGCACAGTCATCTCATTGATTTCTCTTTAGAGTATAAGTACAGTCGTTCATCGTTTCGGTTTTATTTGCGCATACGTTACGATTACACGATAATTGTGAGAATGAGGAAGTTGCGGCTATCTCGAAAAATTATTGCGAGGACGTGACCGTTCAATATTTAAAGTCAATTAAAATAATTCACTAACAATAGAACACAAAATTCAAATAAAAAGTGTGAGTCGCCCAAAATCAAGTTTGAAAATTACGAAACAGTAGAAGGGGAGCCACTGTAGCACACTTTGACCTTTGAACCCTTGCCAACCACCCGGGCTACCCCCTCCACTACACCCTTGCAGCAGGGTGCCAACTTCAGGTCGGTAAGTTAGGGATCTTAAGACGCAAACCTTTGTGACGTCATCGTATCAACTTCAGATCATTTTCAAAATAATAAAACGTTTAATAATATTTAAAAAATTCCTTGAACCGTAAAATTCATCATATTAAATTATAACCAAATCGTTATCAGAAGATATATTTTCAAAGTTTGTTCGTTATATAACCAGACAATAGAGGTGAAAAACATAGAAACAGCATTCAGCGATAAGCGTTTATATAAAAATTTATAATGATGAGTCAACTTGACCTCGTATAGGGCGGCCATCTTGCTAACAGTGGCGCCAACTTCAAACCGCTTGTATGTTTTCAAATAATCTTTTTTGGGAAGAAAAAACCACTAATAGATAATCAGTCTATGTGATAATTGGTATAAAAAACCTTCATATTATTAGGTGTCATTTGAATTTTTCTGCACACCTTCATCTCTCGATGGCACCACGCACTTTTAGAATATTTTATTGTGCCTATCAGCTGTTTTAAATCACTTTGTTTTTTATAATAAATTGAAATTTGTAAATATATCAGAAGGTATAAAAATAAATGTTTTATGCTCACCTGTTTAATTTTCAAACACTTACAATAAAAATAATAACAACTTAATTTTTACCACATCAGATAAATGTATTGTCACTGGGGAATAAAAACTGCGATTTTAACGATAATAGATAATCAGTCTATGTGATAATTGGTATACAAAAACCAGGACTACCGTCATGTTACTAGACACACAGTTGAACGTCATTTAAATTATATTGAAATTGTCTGCGCTTCTTTATCAAGCTAATTCATCATTCGATCCAAACGACAGCAGGTCCCAAGGTCACGTACTTTGATTTATTTTCTAGGTTTTAAATATAAATTACCGTAGAATAAAATAATAAACTTTTTTATAACTTCATAGCCCTAATAATGACTCACCAGGTTCGCTTGAAATTGTTAAAACGAAGTATGTTCCGGTAGTTGCATTAATTCAAAGAAATGTTTTATTTACATAATGTTTTAAAATAAAGCAAAAATTCTATGATTACCTTAAGACACTATAAGTCTTTTAACCTTTACAATAATATTAAAAAAGCTTATTGCAGCAAATCGTTCAGTAAACGTTAAGAGTTAAATTGTAACCAAATCGTTATCAGCAGGTATATTTTCAAAGTTTGTTCGTTATATCACTAGGCAATAGAGTCGAAAAAACATATAAACAGCATTCAGCGATAAGTGTTTATATAAAAATTTATAATGATGTGTCAACTTGACCTCGTTTATGACAATGGTCATTGTTTTAAGTTGAGTTAGTAAAATTTTATCAAAGCAGGAAGAGTAACCTGCGTCTTATCGTAGACATATCCTGGAAATCAAATTCATTTCATTTTCATGTATAAAAT
The DNA here is from genome assembly GCA_964028335.1 of Altica lythri. NCBI lineage: Eukaryota > Metazoa > Arthropoda > Insecta > Coleoptera > Chrysomelidae > Altica > Altica lythri. The sequence continues at coordinate 3,849,194 of OZ034806.1, read as the reverse complement.
AATAGTGTTTAGTTAAGTGTATTACAAATAATAAAAAACAGGTAAGTTTTTTAAAAAATTTAATAAAATCTTAGAGATTAACAAATTTTACATTATTTGCGATAAGAAATTAAAGAAATATTAACTTATCATTTGAGGGTTACTGTTTATTTATATTTTAAAAAAGAGGATGTATGAAAGGGGTATATCAATTTGTGGATAAGGTGAGGAAAATTATTGTGAATGAAAAGCTAAAAAACTCACATCAACGTAAGAAGAAGACTGTACAGGTAAAAAAGTATAACTTGTATTATTTTAGTTGTATATAGTAGTTCTAAGTAGGGTATTTAGAGTTTGTCGGTACATTTCCACACCACCTAAGAGGTATTACCATGGCGCGTTAGCTTTTTTTTAATGGAAAGCTTCGCCAATAGCCCTATAAAACCACTTTAAGGCTCCAATTATCATTGGCTACCTCAAAAGCATTAGACATCAATCTTATAAGATATCTTTTGGTGACCCATCAGGTATCTTTTAGTGACCTTTATCGGTATCTTTTGTTGACCATATAGGGTATCTTTTATTGATCTTATAAGATATTTTTAAGCACATTTTTCTTTTTTTTTGGTTTCGAAACAACATCTTTTTGTGACCATTACGTTGGTATCTTTTTGTGATTGTTCAAAACATCTTTTTTTTTATTCTCAATATTTAAATATAGAGTGTTGTTTAGTAGGCATTTTTAGTTTATCGGGATGAGCTTTTAGTTAATTTTTTTGATCAAGGCTCTTATGTTTCCATAAGCTACCTTAAACTCTTAAAACTAAAATTTCAAGGCTCTTATGTCTCCATAAGCTACCTCAAAAATCTTTTTTGCTGTTTTTGTGATTAACGAGGCATTTTTAAGATTTGAATATCAAATTTCGTATCTTTCGGCTGTAAATAAGCATTGGAACTGGCCACGTTTTCAATTTGTTCTAACAACTTTTCCATAGAGGTATCTGCAGTAGTTGGTGTCGAAATAGGGTGGTTAAAATTGTCATTTAATGCCACAATGCGTATTCTGTCACCCTTTTTGTAACCAATTTGCTTTTTTATATCGTTAAGAGCTGACTCTAATTTATTTTTTAAAGACTCCTGATTAAGACCCCCTCCTACATAGTTTTCGCAACATATTTGTAAAGTGCACTGGTGAGCATTAAATTTTTTAATTTTCCGCTGATTTATAACATTTACAGACCACATCTTGACACGTCTGTACTTCACGAGTGTTTAACTGTGAATGAAGAGTTTTTAGTTTGTAAACTAGGTATGTCTAAGACGCCTTGAAGCCTAGAGGTTGGGTATCCATAAACTCATCATTACACACAATCTTCCTTTTTTTGTAATCCATTTTAAATGTTTTAGTAGTTCTTTTTTTGTTAACGATATCTTTGGTATGAGTGTCTCGGCCGATTTGATCATACTATAAAATAACTTTTTTTGTAGGGTCTTCAATAATGTCCTTTATAATTTGGGCATTTAGTGCCTGACTGTTCTCGTAATTTAATGTGAAACCCTTGATTTTAGTAACCTCTTTACCCTTGGCTGTTTTGTAATAATAACTTTTTGGACCAGTTGCCAGCCATTCTACAATATAATCATCAGGTAACTCGTTACTCCATTCGCCCAGCAAATCACCTGTTTCGACAGTGTTTAGGCCATCGTCTATATAGACAATTGAGTCAGTATCGAAATACGCTACAGCCTCTCCTAATCTGTCAATCATCTCATACAGTCTTAGACGAGCGTTACTGGTCGTAAACAATGCCACAAAAATATTTGTAGATGTAGGGTCTTCAACAAAAACATCTATATAGTCGTAACTCACTTGGGCTATATAATCATTAATAAATATGACATGTGTAATATTGATTTTATCATTCATCAAAATTTCGTACCATCTTTTGAGGTCCGTAACATACTCTGTCTGTGTCATATTCATCCTTTGCCCAAACTTACCCCATAGGCTATTTAGGCATATTTTAGCGACTGCTCTTTTGCCGGGATTTGGGGAGATTTTTTCTAAATCTAACTCTATGCCCATTTGCTCTTTTACAACCCGGGCGTATTCTTCATTAGATTCATACGTATGTGGGCTAGTTTCTAATTTTATCTTCATAAAATCTTCGACGTAACCCTTAAACAAATCCGTTGACGTCTTTTCGAAATGCCATACCTCATAAATGTCTGAAATTTTGTACCCCTTTTCTAGGGCTTTGTTTATTTCTAGGGTTGTCCACGTACCAGTCAACATTCTTTCAGATTCAGTATGTTTGCACTCTTTAGGTCTATTCATTACACACTGGTTACATAGAGGAAACATTAATTTGTCAGTTTTGACAGGTAGAACGGGGTGATACAAATTTGTAGGAGGCAATATTTGGCAATGTATCAGACCAAACCATGTGGGGTCGTATGATTCAGGTGCACGTATTTTAACAGGGTGGCCAACCGGGTAGCGGTCATAATATTGCACAGTTGGATATAAACTAACGATATCAATGTAACGGAGTTTTTTTCCTGTTACTTTTAATTTTATGGCATTTGTTCGACCACCAAAGAATGCATCACGTGGTTTTAGAGGCTCCACGATCTGAGGTTCTGGCCTTTGTTTACATTCTTCTTTTGATTTAACCCATTCACATTCCCATATTTCTACCAGCTGATATCCGGCTTCTTTTATCTGAGCACTTCTTCGCAATGTTTTTTCATGCAAGTCACCCATTGTCTCATTGTTAACATGGTTAACGGTGTCCGCCTTAAAGCACTCTGGGTGACCGTGCCAGAAACAACCGTGGTACTGATACACAGTATTCGACTCTTTATCGAAACCGTCTACTTTAGCTCCACAGATTGTGACTTCACCTCCGTTCAAAGCATGCCGAACGTTAGCAAACTGTTCAAGCCATTTGATTGATCCTTTACTTTACGTATCTCTTAGTTCTTCTTTCACAACGGCAACGGTTTTTGGCTGTAAATATTTTGATCTGTAAATAGCCATACATACACTAGCAATAGTCAGATATTGGAATGGATCAATATTAGCTATTTCCAAAAATTCTTTGCGAAATTCCAGACATCCCCTTCGCAAAATATCCACATCTGAATCACAGTAATCATGTAGATCCCTTTGTAAATCAAACTCGTTCTTTTTATGTACCTCATACCATTTTAAAAATTCCTCTCTTTGCTTTGGTTTCATTGTGTTGGGCCCATAGTACTTGGCATCTGGTAAACAGCCTTTATAATCTTGGTTTTCAGCAGTATTGAAAAAGTGTGGAAAATACCCTTTTTTAGCCTCTTTTAGGCCAAACGTTTTGGGGAAATTTGCCAGAGGACCACTCACGAAATTAGAGCTGTCGATTATTTTCAATTTAATAGAAGGTATTTCCAGCAACATCAGCTTTGATCCATTGTATATTGTGTAGGGCTTTATCGTATTTGCCACACAGTGCTTCAAAATAAAATAGCTGTCATAACCTTTACTATTGTGAGCCACCGCTGTATAACCGCGATGTTTTTCAGATATTAGCCAACTGCAAAACTCTTCGTTATCTTTAAACGTAAATTTATTTCCATTAAAATCGTGGGCAATTATCAAATTTGGAATGTGTATACCGGTGTCTTGCATGGTCTCATAATCGAAGAATATGTAGTTTTCTGTGTAAGTACAACGTTGTATCGTTTCATCAGATAGCTTGTTACAAATGCACGGTTCTTTGCATATTATTGGCTGTTTATGCAAACTTTTACATCCCATATTTATAACATTAGAGCGTTGATTACAGTGACAAGGGACTTTACAAAAACCACCCTTGGCTGCTTTTTTCATCATATAACAATGGTGTGAGGATATTTGAACAAAATCATTACAGTTTCTACACATTGTGTAACCACACTGGTGTTTCTGATTCCTGTTACAAACCTTGTTACAGACCTTGCATTTAAATACGTTTTTGCAAGATTCTGTGTGATGAAGTAGGCAGTCGTCGTTAAAGCAAAATCTATAACAGCTCTCACAGAGAATTTTGTTTTTCATCAATAAGGAGTGTTCAGGTTGTTTGCAGATAGTGCACAAGGGTGCTTTCTTGCATTTATGCACCCTTTGGTAAGGTGTATCGCATGTCTCGCAGTAAAAATGAGTACCGTACAAACCCTTTAAGCTATTAATCACGTCGAAGTGGTTACCATTTTTATATAAAGAAATTTTCGTAACATTTTCACCACCTTCGTATATTACACTATTGAAACTCTCGGCGCATATAATTTTAATTTGTATATCCAACATCTTCTCAGCCTGCTTAAAATCATCCAACGTGAAGCCGTCGACATAGCATCCTCTCATCATACTGCAAAGCTTTTCGGCTAAAACAGTCTGCAATTGTCGGCCCATACGTATAGTCTTAATATCATTATTTGTTAGTTTACGGCCCAAAATCTCTGTTGTGACGTATGTAAGAGCAGTTACAATGGCTCTTGCTCCACAAAGCGTATCACTGTTTTTAATCAGGGTAATGCTTTTTTTGGTGCGACGGTCCTCTGACAAATTTATCATTCTATGGCGACCGCTACCCCTAGGCATCTTAAAAATTTCGATATCGAATTTTGTGTTAGTCAAAAGAACAGTATCGTTAGATGTTAATATATTTTCTATCTGTTGCAATAAGTTGTCCATATTGGCATCTGCAGTGGTGGGTGTCGAAATAGGGTGGTTAAAATTGTCATTTAATGCCACAATGCGAATTTTATCACCCTTTTCGTAGCCAACCTTCTTCTTTGCATCAGTCAATGCAGTTTCCAACAGATTTTTTAAATTCTCTTGGTCGTTGTTAAGAGAACCCCCTGTATACTGATCACAAACGAGCTGAAAACTATGTAGGTACAAAAAGTAGTTATGAACCTACGAGCTAATACCTTTAATGACCAATAATTGTTCATTTTAAATAATTAAAGAAAAACTAAGAATTTAAAAAAATGCAATCTTACCGTAAAAGTTGATAAGAATGTCACCAGTTAAAAAAGTAAAAACTCGAAAAAATTTCGAAAAAATTCAAAATTTTTAAAATTAAAAAAAAAACGAAATTTTCAAAAATTAAAAACTTACAGACCAATCTGGCAGCAGGTTTCAACAATAAATAACGTAAAACACAGGAAATAAATAAACTCAAAATTTCGAAAAAATTCAAAATTTTTAAAAACTCAAAAACGCGCACAAATTTACTGCGACTGATAGCAGCTGTAGCAGGAGCAGAAATGAAACAGACGCTGCTGCTGCTCTCTTTTATAAGGTTTCGAAATGGTCACGTGGTACTCTCTGATAAGGAAAAAGGGTGTAAGAAAATGCTGTTTGAGAAAAATCAGGAGAGTTTATTTTCAAATTTTTATGAAAACAGCTGATTTATGTGTATAAAACACTACAATTAGTCATTTTACGAAATCCCTGTTGTAAATTATCTATATTTTCAAGTTGAGGTTTACTCGCTATCATACGGTGATAAAAATTTAAAAGCTAGTTTATCTAAAATAATAATAGTATTTAATTTTATAATTAATTATTAGAACAACACAAAATCAATTTTTCGAAAAGCGATTAGAATTTTTTCAGAAAATGATAAAATTTGGTCCGTTTCAGGAACAGTTCGGTAAAATCTCTGCGAAATTATCAAGAATAGGAAATTACGTCATCACTGTTTTTAGATAAAGATAATAAACAAGTCAGTTATATTTGTGATACCTATATAAATATATTAAAAACACTTATGATTATATAAAACCGCATACTATGTGGAAAAGGAATTTGCTTTCTCATCAACTTTGTGAATATATACCGGTGGTATCGAAAGTAAGTGTCTCTTGTAGATTATTGTTATAATTTTATCTTATTATTATGGATGATGCAATACTTTTTTAAAAATTACGCAATATTACATGTCAACAGTTTAAAATACTCTTATTAGATGAAAAACTTAGTGGTTTTCGGTAATAGAACTCCCTCCCTCCACCACAATTTTATTATATCTATTCGCTTGTTAGTCGACAGGTGCAGAGACAAGTCTGAACAAGTCAAACCGATGGGTTGGAATAGAAAATATTAATGCGGTTTATTAAACTTAAAAAAATAGCAAATTTTGGGGATTTTGTTAGTAAAAATGTAGCATCATAGCAGAGCGTAGCAGAGGGTAGCAGAGCGTAGCAGAGCATCATAGCAGAGTGTAGCAGAGGGTAGCAGAGCGTAGCAGTACACGTACTACCCTCTGCTACGCTCTGCTATGATGCTACATTTTTAGTAACAAAATCCCCAAAATTTGCTATTTTTTTAAGTTTAATAAACCGCATTAATATTTTCTATTCCAACCCATCGGTTCGACTTGTTCAGACTTGTCTCTGCACCTGTCGACTAACAAGCGAATAGATATATTAAAATTGTGGTGGAGGGAGGGAGTTCCATTACCGAAAACCACTAAGTTTTTCATCTAATAAGAGTATTTTAAACTGTTGACATGTAATATTGCGTAATTTTTAAAAAAGTATTGCATCATCCATAATAATAAGATAAAATTATAACAATAATCTACAAGAGACACTTACTTTCGATACCACCGGTATATATTCACAAAGTTGATGAGAAAGCAAATTCCTTTTCCACATAGTATGCGGTTTTATATAATCATAAGTGTTTTTAATATATTTATATAGGTATCACAAATATAACTGACTTGTTTATTATCTTTATCTAAAAACAGTGATGACGTAATTTCCTATTCTTGATAATTTCGCAGAGATTTTACCGAACTGTTCCTGAAACGGACCAAATTTTATCATTTTCTGAAAAAATTCTAATCGCTTTTCGAAAAATTGATTTTGTGTTGTTCTAATAATTAATTATAAAATTAAATACTATTATTATTTTAGATAAACTAGCTTTTAAATTTTTATCACCGTATGATAGCGAGTAAACCTCAACTTGAAAATATAGATAATTTACAACAGGGATTTTGTAAAATGACTAATTGTAGTGTTTTATACACATAAATCAGCTGTTTTCATAAAAATTTGAAAATAAACTCTCCTGATTTTTCTCAAACAGCATTTTCTTACACCCTTTTTCCTTATCAGAGAGTACCACGTGACCATTTCGAAACCTTATAAAAGAGAGCAGCAGCAGCGTCTGTTTCATTTCTGCTCCTGCTACAGCTGCTATCAGTCGCAGTAAATTTGTGCGCGTTTTTGAGTTTTTAAAAATTTTGAATTTTTTCGAAATTTTGAGTTTATTTATTTCCTGTATTTTACGTTATTTTCCGTTGAAACCTGCTGCCAGATTGGTCTGTAAGTTTTTAATTTTTGAAAATGTCGTTTTTTTTTGAATTTTAAAAATTTTGAATTTTTTCGAAATTTTTTCGAGTTTTTACTTTTTTAACTGGTGACATTCTTATCAACTTTTACGGTAAGATTGCATTTTTTTAAATTCTTAGTTTTTCTTTAATTATTTAAAATGAACAATTATTGGTCATTAAAGGTATTAGCTCGTAGGTTCATAACTACTTTTTGTGCGTACCTACATAGTTTTCAGCTCGTTTGTGATCAGTATACAGGGGGTTCTCTTAACAACGACCAAGAGAATTTAAAAAATCTGTTGGAAACTGCATTGACTGATGCAAAGAAGAAGGTTGGCTACGAAAAGGGTGATAAAATTCGCATTGTGGCATTAAATGACAATTTTAACCACCCTATTTCGACACCCACCACTGCAGATGCCAATATGGACAACTTATTGCAACAGATAGAAAATATATTAACATCTAACGATACTGTTCTTTTGACTAACACAAAATTCGATATCGAAATTTTTAAGATGCCTAGGGGTAGCGGTCGCCATAGAATGATAAATTTGTCAGAGGACCGTCGCACCAAAAAAAGCATTACCCTGATTAAAAACAGTAATACGCTTTGTGGAGCAAGAGCCATTGTAACTGCTCTTACATACGTCACAACAGAGATTTTGGGCCGTAAACTAACAAATATTGATATTAAGACTATACGTATGGGCCGACAATTGCAGACTGTTTTAGCCGAAAAGCTTTGCAGTATGATGGGAGGATGCTATGTCGACGGCTTCACGTTGGATGATTTTAAGCAGGCTGAGAAGATGTTGGATATACAAATTAAAATTATATGCGCCGAGAGTTTCAATAGTGTAATATACGAAGGTGGTGAAAATGTTACGAAAATTTCTTTATATAAAAATGGTAACCACTTCGACGTGATTAATAGCTTAAAGGGTTTGTACGGTACTCATTTTTACTGCGAAACATGCGATACACCTTACCAAAGGGTGCATAAATGCAAGAAAGCACCCTTGTGCACTATCTGCAAACAACCTGAACACTCCTTATTGATGAAAAACAAAATTCTCTGTGAGAGCTGTAATAGATTTTGCTTTAACGACGACTGCCTACTTCATCACACAGAATCTTGCAAAAACGTATTTAAATGCAAGGTCTGTAACAAGGTTTGTAACAGGAATCAGAAACACCAGTGTGGTTACACAATGTGTAGAAACTGTAATGATTTTGTTTAAATATCCTCACACCATTGTTATATGATGAAAAAAGCAGCCAAGGGTGGTTTTTGTAAAGTCCCTTGTCACTGTAATCAACGCTCTAATGTTATAAATATGGGATGTAAAAGTTTGCATAAACAGCCAATAATATGCAAAGAACCGTGCATTTGTAACAAGCTATCTGATGAAACGATACAACGTTGTACTTACACAGAAAACTACATATTCTTCGATTATGAGACCATGCAAGACACCGGTATACACATTCCAAATTTGATAATTGCCCACGATTTTAATGGAAATAAATTTACGTTTAAAGATAACGAAGAGTTTTGCAGTTGGCTAATATCTGAAAAACATCGCGGTTATACAGCGGTGGCTCACAATAGTAAAGGTTATGACAGCTATTTTATTTTGAAGCACTGTGTGGCAAATACGATAAAGCCCTACACAATATACAATGGATCAAAGCTGATGTTGCTGGAAATACCTTCTATTAAATTGAAAATAATCGACAGCTCTAATTTCGTGAGTGGTCCTCTGGCAAATTTCCCCAAAACGTTTGGCCTAAAAGAGGCTAAAAAAGGGTATTTTCCACACTTTTTCAATACTGCTGAAAACCAAGATTATAAAGGCTGTTTACCAGATGCCAAGTACTATGGGCCCAACACAATGAAACCAAAGCAAAGGGAGGAATTTTTAAAATGGTATGAGGTACATAAAAAGAACGAGTTTGATTTACAAAGGGATCTACATGATTACTGTGATTCAGATGTGGATATTTTGCGAAGGGGATGTCTGGAATTTCGCAAAGAATTTTTGGAAATAGCTAATATTGATCCATTCCAATATCTGACTATTGCTAGTGTATGTATGGCTATTTACAGATCAAAATATTTACAGCCAAAAACCGTTGCCGTTGTGAAAGAAGAACTAAGAGATACGTACAGTAAAGGATCAATCAAATGGCTTGAACAGTTTGCTAACGTTCGGCACGCTTTGAACGGAGGTGAAGTCACAATCTGTGGAGCTAAAGTAGACGGTTTCGATAAAGAGTCGAATACTGTGTATCAGTACCACGGTTGTTTCTGGCACGGTCACCCAGAGTGCTTTAAGGCGGACACCGTTAACCATGTTAACAATGAGACAATGGGTGACTTGCATGAAAAAACATTGCGAAGAAGTGCTCAGATAAAAGAAGCCGGATATCAGCTGGTAGAAATATGGGAATGTGAATGGGTTAAATCAAAAGAAGAATGTAAACAAAGGCCAGAACCTCAGATCGTGGAGCCTCTAAAACCACGTGATGCATTCTTTGGTGGTCGAACAAATGCCATAAAATTAAAAGTAACAGAAAAAAAACTCCGTTACATTGATATCGTTAGTTTATATCCAACTGTGCAATATTATGACCGCTACCCGGTTGGCCACCCTGTTAAAATACGTGCACCTGAATCATACGACCCCATATGGTTTGGTCTGATACATTGCCAAATATTGCCTCCTACAAATTTGTATCACCCCGTTCTACCTGTCAAAACTGACAAATTAATGTTTCCTCTATGTAACCAGTGTGTAATGGATAGACCTAAAGAGTGCAAACATACTGAATCTGAAAGAATGTTGACTGGTACGTGGACAACCCTAGAAATAAACAAAGCCCTAGAAAAGGGGTACAAAATTTCAGACATTTATGAGGTATGGCATTTCGAAAAGACGTCAACGGATTTGTTTAAGGGTTACGTCAAAGATTTTATGAAGATAAAATTAGAAACTAGCCCACATACGTATGAATCTAATGAAGAATACGCCCGGGTTGTAAAAGAGCAAATGGGCATAGAGTTAGATTTAGAAAAAATCTCCCCAAATCCCGGCAAAAGAGCAGTCGCTAAAATATGCCTGAATAGCCTATGGGGTAAGTTTGGGCAAAGGATGAACATGACACAGACAGAGTACGTTACGGACCTCAAAAGATGGTACGAAATTTTGATGAATGATAAAATCAATATTACACATGTCATATTTATTAATGATTATATAGCCCAAGTGAGTTACGACTATATAGATGTTTTTGTTGAAGACCCTACATCTACAAATATTTTTGTGGCATTGTTTACGACCAGTAACGCTCGTCTAAGACTGTATGAGATGATTGACAGATTAGGAGAGGCTGTAGCGTATTTCGATACTGACTCAATTGTCTATATAGACGATGGCCTAAACACTGTCGAAACAGGTGATTTGCTGGGCGAATGGAGTGACGAGTTACCTGATGATTATATTGTAGAATGGCTGGCAACTGGTCCAAAAAGTTATTATTACAAAACAGCCAAGGGTAAAGAGGTTACTAAAATCAAGGGTTCCACATTAAATTACGAGAACAGTCAGGCACTAAATGCCCAAATTATAAAGGACATTATTGAAGACCCTACAAAAAAAGTTATTTTACAGTATGATCAAATCGGCCGAGACACTCATACCAAAGATATCGTTACCAAAAAAAGAACTACTAAAACATTTAAAATGGAATACAAAAAAAGGAAGATTGTGTGTAATGATGAGTTTATGGATACCCAACCTCTAGGCTTCAAGGCGTCTTAGACATACCTAGTTTACAAACTAAAAACTCTTCATTCACAGTTAAACACTCGTGAAGTACAGACGTGTCAAGATGTGGTCTGTAAATGTTATAAATCAGCGGAAAATTAAAAAATTTAATGCTCACCAGTGCACTTTCCAAATATGTTGCGAAAACTATGTAGGAGGGGGTCTTAATCAGGAGTCTTTAAAAAATAAATTAGAGTCAGCTCTTAACGATATAAAAAAGCAAATTGGTTACAAAAAGGGTGACAGAATACGCATTGTGGCATTAAATGACAATTTTAACCACCCTATTTCGACACCAACTACTGCAGATACCTCTATGGAAAAGTTGTTAGAACAAATTGAAAACGTGGCCAGTTCCAATGCTTATTTACAGCTTAAAGATACGAAATTTGATATTCAAATCTTAAAAATGCCTCGTTAATCACAAAAACAGCAAAAAAGATTTTTGAGGTAGCTTATGGAGACATAAGAGCCTTGAAATTTTAGTTTTAAGAGTTTAAGGTAGCTTATGGAAACATAAGAGCCTTGATCAAAAAAATTAACTAAAAGCTCATCCCGATAAACTAAAAATGCCTACTAAACAACACTCTATATTTAAATATTGAGAATAAAAAAAAAGATGTTTTGAACAACCACAAAAAGATACCAACGTAATGGTCACAAAAAGATGTTGTTTCGAAACCAAAAAAAAAAGAAAAATGTGCTTAAAAATATCTTATAAGATCAATAAAAGATACCCTATATGGTCAACAAAAGATACCGATAAAGGTCACTAAAAGATACCTGATGGGTCACCAAAAGATATCTAATAAGATTGATGTCTAATGCTTTTGAGGTAGCCAATGATAATTGGAGCCTTAAAGTGGTTTTATAGGGCTATTGGCGAAGCTTTCCACTAAAAAAAAGCTAACGCGCCATGGTAATACCTCTTAGGTGGTGTGGAAATGTACCGACAAACTCTAAATACCCTACTTAGAACTACTATATACAACTAAAATAATACAAGTTATACTTTTTTACCTGTACAGTCTTCTTCTTACGTTGATGTGAGTTTTTTAGCTTTTCATTCACAATAATTTTCCTCACCTTATCCACAAATTGATATACCCCTTTCATACAAAGTGATTCCTCTTTTTTAAAATATAAATAAACAGTAACCCTCAAATGATAAGTTAATATTTCTTTAATTTCTTATCGCAAATAATGTAAAATTTGTTAATCTCTAAGATTTTATTAAATTTTTTAAAAAACTTACCTGTTTTTTATTATTTGTAATACACTTAACTAAACACTATTATTTTATACATGAAAATGAAATGAATTTGATTTCCACGATATGTCTACGATAAGACGCAGGTTACTCTTCCTGCTTTGATAAAATTTTACTAACTCAACTTAAAACAATGACCATTGTCATAAACGAGGTCAAGTTGACACATCATTATAAATTTTTATATAAACACTTATCGCTGAATGCTGTTTATATGTTTTTTCGACTCTATTGCCTAGTGATATAACGAACAAACTTTGAAAATATACCTGCTGATAACGATTTGGTTACAATTTAACTCTTAACGTTTACTGAACGATTTGCTGCAATAAGCTTTTTTAATATTATTGTAAAGGTTAAAAGACTTATAGTGTCTTAAGGTAATCATAGAATTTTTGCTTTATTTTAAAACATTATGTAAATAAAACATTTCTTTGAATTAATGCAACTACCGGAACATACTTCGTTTTAACAATTTCAAGCGAACCTGGTGAGTCATTATTAGGGCTATGAAGTTATAAAAAAGTTTATTATTTTATTCTACGGTAATTTATATTTAAAACCTAGAAAATAAATCAAAGTACGTGACCTTGGGACCTGCTGTTGTTTGGATCGAATGATGAATTAGCTTGATAAAGAAGCGCAGACAATTTCAATATAATTTAAATGACGTTCAACTGTGTGTCTAGTAACATGACGGTAGTCCTGGTTTTTGTATACCAATTATCACATAGACTGATTATCTATTATCGTTAAAATCGCAGTTTTTATTCCCCAGTGACAATACATTTATCTGATGTGGTAAAAATTAAGTTGTTATTATTTTTATTGTAAGTGTTTGAAAATTAAACAGGTGAGCATAAAACATTTATTTTTATACCTTCTGATATATTTACAAATTTCAATTTATTATAAAAAACAAAGTGATTTAAAACAGCTGATAGGCACAATAAAATATTCTAAAAGTGCGTGGTGCCATCGAGAGATGAAGGTGTGCAGAAAAATTCAAATGACACCTAATAATATGAAGGTTTTTTATACCAATTATCACATAGACTGATTATCTATTAGTGGTTTTTTCTTCCCAAAAAAGATTATTTGAAAACATACAAGCGGTTTGAAGTTGGCGCCACTGTTAGCAAGATGGCCGCCCTATACGAGGTCAAGTTGACTCATCATTATAAATTTTTATATAAACGCTTATCGCTGAATGCTGTTTCTATGTTTTTCACCTCTATTGTCTGGTTATATAACGAACAAACTTTGAAAATATATCTTCTGATAACGATTTGGTTATAATTTAATATGATGAATTTTACGGTTTAAGGAATTTTTTAAATATTATTAAACGTTTTATTATTTTGAAAATGATCTGAAGTTGATACGATGACGTCACAAAGGTTTGCGTCTTAAGATCCCTAACTTACCGACCTGAAGTTGGCACCCTGCTGCAAGGGTGTAGTGGAGGGGGTAGCCCGGGTGGTTGGCAAGGGTTCAAAGGTCAAAGTGTGCTACAGTGGCTCCCCTTCTACTCGAAACTAAGTAAAGGAAAAAATCCGGATTATAAACGATCTTTTAAAATAGACAATTATGAAAAAACTGACTGCTTATGCGGTTGTCTTTATTGTTTTCCGTTTTAAGTATTTGGTTATTATTATGAGGCATCAGAATGGACAGAAACGATCGTCACAGTCTTGGTCCATTTATCCAAAAAAAGCTTCTTTATGCCATTTAATAATCCCAAAAAATCTTTGCCTCCAGTGGTTTATCTGTGACTCCATTTTTTACTGAGTCGCAATATTTCTATGGGATCAGGAATTATAAGTAGGTATTTTTTCTTGGTAGTATTCAGTATATGCCGCACAACGTATTCGATGGTGCATCGTTTGCGATGGTTTGCATAAAAAACAACTCCAAGAACGCAATTTAATAATATTGCTGCACAACACATTTCTGAAATTCATAAAATATCTATGAATGTAAAGAAAACCATTAAACTATAAATATGGTTTATGTAAGTAAAAAAAAATTGAAAACTTTTTGAGCAACGACTCAGATTATCAATAAAACAAAAAATATATTTTCTATATTAATTTGACAAGTTTTCCAAAATTAAAAATATTTTACTTACTTTACAAAATACCTTTGGGCATTTAGAGCAGTAATATACCTCGCCACCATCACCACACCATCTGCAATACTCATCATTGAATTCACCACTGTTATAAAAGTCTTTGCACTTTTGACAAATAAGTACAGCTAGTAGAGGATGTACATGTATTCTATCATTGTGTTTATTATTCAAGCTACTGCCACAGGCAGTACAATATATTTTTGAATATTGAATAGGATTATCTAAAAAAAAATCATCGTTAATTATTTTCATTTATGTAACTTGGCCAATAATTCTTACGGTAGATTTACATGCTTGGCAAGACTCGGCAAGCTTCCACAAACACAAACGTGTAAAACGTGTAAAGGGGGTGTTTGGTTTGGGTTGCGTGAGATGGAAATGGCTTGTAGCCGATTCAGACCAGTGTTTGTTTTTGTACACAGATCAAAGATAGCTTTCGGAAACGTATTTAAGTTTGGACGCATGTTTTTGTCATGGCAAGCTTCTACAAACACAAGCGTGTAAAGGGGGTGTTTGGCTTGGCTTGCGTGAGATAGAAAAAGCTTATTGCCGATCCAGGCCAGTGTCTGTTTTCAAACACATCAAAGCGGAAAGCACTTGCGACGTATTTACGATTTGTCACATGTTTATGTCAAGCCCAACGCAACAATTTCTCAGCCCGATCGGTTTAAAATTGACAAAGTTTCATACAAACTTTCATTCCCTTTTTTATCTCCTTAGGGGTGGAAATTATCAAAATTCTTTCTCAAGAGATGCCTACGTCATAGTAGCTATATGCATGCAAAATCTCAGCCCGATCGATTTAAAACTGACACAGTTTCATACCAACTTTCATGCCCTATTTTATCCCCTTATGGGTGGAATTTATCAAAATACTTTCTTAAGGGATGCCTACGTCATAGTAGCTACATTCATGCAAAATCTCAGCCCGATCGGTTTAAAATTGACAAAGTTTCATACAAACTTTCATTCCCTTTTTTATCTCCTTAGGGGTGGAAATTATCAAAATTCTTTCTTAAGAGATGCCTACGTCATAGTAGCTATATGCATGCAAAATCTCAGCCCGATCGGTTTAAAATTGACAAAGTTTCATACAAACTTTTATCCCCTATTTTATCCCCTTAGGGATGGAATTATTTAAAATTCTTTTTTAGGGGATGCCTACGTCATAGTAGCTATATGCATGCAAAATCTCAGCCTGATCGATTTAAAATTGACAAAGATTCACACAAACTTTTATCCCCTATTTTATCCCGTTAAGGGTGGAATTTATCAAAATTCTTTCTTATGGGATGCTTGCGTTATAGTAGCTATGTGCATGCAAAATCTCAGCCCGATCGGTTTAAAATTGACAGAGTTTCATAAAAACTTTCATCCCCTCTATTTTATCCCCTTTGGGATGGAATAGATCAAAATCCTTTTTTTAGGAGATGCCTTCGTCATATTAACCATATGCATGCAAAGTTTCAGCCCGAAAGGTTTAAAATTAACAAAGTTTCATATAAACTTTCATCCCCTATTTTATGCCCTTGGGGCTGGAATTAATTAAAATTCTTTCTTAGCGGATGCCTACGTCACAACATCTACCTGCATGGCAAATTTCAGCCCCATCCGTCTAGCGGTTTGAGCTGTGCGTTGATAGATCATACAAACTTTCATCCTCTATTTTATGCCCTTGGGGATGGAATTAATCAAAATCCTTTTTTAGCGGATGCCTACGTTATAACAAATTTCAGCCCCATCCGTCCAGCGGTTTGGGCTTTGCGTTGATAGATCACTATATCAGCCAGTCAGTCAATCAGTCAATCAGTCAGTCACCTTTGAGTTTTATATATATATATATATATATATATATATATATATATATATATATATATATATATATATATATTATAACATATAAGCGAAAATACCTTGAAAATTTTTATTTTAATATAGATGTGGATAAGGTAAGATTCAACTTAATTTCCTTTATTTTAATGATTGTTACTTTAACATAAGTTCTTATCTATTCTCTTTCTAAGGGTGCGAGTTCAAAAAATCTCAACTAATAAATGGATTCAAATTTAACTAATATTGAAAATTTCAAAAAAAAAATATAATAAAATTCAACAATCATATACCAAATTGCAATTTTGTACGACAATTCCGATTTGACCTTAACCTCACTTTTTCTTATTGTTGGTGCGCATAAACACATTACCTTCAAATTTCAGACATCGTTAAATCAAGGGTTATGAAAAATTCTGAATTTTGTAATCAGTAAATCAAATTAAACTTATCAAAGAATGTAAAAACAACTTATTTAAACAGTGAAACAGTGTACAAATGAAATTAAATGTTCATCAACTACAGAAAAATCAAACACAGGAATGTTCTTTATTTTTTAAAAAAATTGGAAATAGATACCGTGTTTTGAAGTTTTGGTATTCTCTCTGGACAACCGAAGGCACAGGCTATCATTTCCTATTGGAATCCAACCATTTCCCAGGAACATCAATGATATACGGACACTTTATAGATGTAGACGACTAAATTTGCTTTTCATCCGGAAATAACTTGATCTTGCATCAAATGGTGAGTAAACTATTACTCTCTTTCTTATCAGAAACCAGTTTTACTTAAGTTATATTACTCAGGAAGCATTCATATAACTAAACTGCTCCGCACACCATTCCCAACATTTATTTCTCCATATATATGAACTTTAATTCTTACCAGTGGCTATCAAGAGTTGTCTTGTGGCTTAGTTAACACTTTTTACTACTTTTATACTTTCTTTTATAAGTATTTAAATAAAAAAATCGAAATTTTAACGGAGCAAAATTTATTACATGCTATCACTTCAAAAGCCCAAAAACAAGAGAGAGATTCAGAGAATCAACAATTTAACAACTGAATCCCCAAACAATCTTACACTATCATTATTATGTTCTATTCGCCTACTAAATTATTAATCAAATAAAATTACTAAAAATCTAATACCTAATTTCTTATTTACATTTAAATACAATAGACATTCTTTTTACAATTTGCTATACTTTTGATGAGTTGTTAATTTCATAATATCTTTCGCCTACTAATTCTTTATCAAATCAAATTACTAAAAATCTAATACTTAACTAATTATTTACATTTAATACAATAATCATTTTTTTAAAATCTGCTATACTTGAAATGCATTGTTAATTTTATAATATCTTATCTACAATATAATCTAATGTCTTTCTATTTTCAGAATTTTTCATTTGGAAATTATACTAATAACAAATCACAATATGTCTTTAGAACAAACATTGTCTATTCTAAAAGTAAGTACAAACTTTTTCTTTATTTCCTTCTATGAGTTCTAATATTTTATACAGAGATTTATGTAAAACTTTACATTGATGTCTTAACATTCGGTTTTCTTATTTCATTTTATCTTAATTTATTTAAAATCGGTTTTAATTACTAAGATATCGTAAAATTTATACACTTTTTCAATAGTTACTCTCATTATCTATTTGATACATGATTATTGGAATTTTATATGTTATAGATAAATTATATTATTTTGATTCTTTGAATATCTCTTATATGTACTTGTATATTTTAATTTCTCATTTTGTTTTATTTTTTCTTTTTAGGTATTGAGAAGAAGACGACTATAAATTATACCAAATTTACCACATTTGCACTCTGCCTTGGAATGAGAATATATTTTCCTTTTCTCTATTTTTTTTAATTTTCTTTATATTTACTTAATTGAAATAGCATAGTAACTTATATCATCTCAATATATATATATATATATATATATATATATATATATATATATATATATATATATATATATATAGATGTACATAAGTATTTTAACACGTAGATCATAAGTCGAATAAATTTAGCTTGACCATCTTGTTATTTTATTTCGGCCTTTTGATAAATTGTTCTGGAGAACAAATTTGTGAGAAGGTCAATAGAAGTTTTCCTAAAGAAGTTTCTAGCAGATTCTACGAAGCAACGTTCACTAAATCCTAATTTAAGCCGTTAGAACCTACCAGAATAGCAAGTTTTAAAAATTACCGAATTACAGGGGTAATTTCGGCCGAGGGGTTGATGTTTACGATGAGATTAAAATATTGGTAATTACGCTTAATAGTTTCTGTAAAATATTAATTGTGTATTTATTTGGAAATACCTAATCCTGTGTACCTGTCGGAAATACCTTTAATTTACTTATCTCTTTATTCTAATAACTATGTTGTACCCGGCGGAGTCGAGTTGTCTCCCAAAATAAAAATATTACCTGCTCTCAAAAAGGTGAGGGTCGAATTGTCTCCCGGATGATTTGAATCCGTAATTAGCATAAGTACTTATAATACCTTAAAATCTAAACGTTGTTGCCAAATCGATCTTTCTTATATCTTGACGAAATATTTGGAATGGTATTTCCTAATTTTGTTAAAATAAAACAGTACGTAGGAAATTATAATTATTTTATTATATAATATAAAACAAAATATACTCGATACAAATAAGTAAACAATAAAAAATTAAGTTCGTTACATAGGTATCCTCTTTATAGGTAATAATAAAACAAAGGAAAATATACAATGGTTTGCTTATACAGGTAGCGGGTTAAAATACGATATACTTAAACGTTAATAAAGTACAATACCTAGTCAATAAAAATTATTAATGTAAAATTATTTCATTTCGTATCTTTTATATTAACGGATATATTGTATTTCAAGACAATAATGTTTACAAAAATGATATAAAAACTTTTTCACTGTACACACTTATAATACAAATTAAATTCTGCATTTAAAAGAAATATTTTTTAAAAATTGAAAATTGGTAATGCTGCCGTCTTCTAATTTTTTTAAATTATCGTCCAAAAACTTTTTTTTCATTAATACTTTTCGATCATATACTTTGACCACGGTATCAATACTTTGAAGCTTAATATAGGTATCTATTTGAAAATCTAGAAGAACTTTTATAAACTGGTTAAAATTTGGGTGTGTATTATAAAATGAAGCATTATAACGCGAATGAAAAGATTCGCATGCGTTTGTTGTCCTTTTTAAAGAAGAAGAGTTTTCAGCCCAAATGTTAGGAGGAAAGGTAGAAATTTCATCTATGTAAGTTTCAACTAAATAGTCATTAAATTTAATCACCCTCTCATCATCTGGTTGAATTGCAACGAGATCAAGAACAAAGCAATCGCCAACGTCTTCTGCTTTAAGGAATGGTAAACCAAAAATATAAGTAAGGTATTTAGTTATATCTGTTTCTAAATTGTCTTTTAACTGATACTCGGTAGAAAGTCCTAAAGTTTGAATTTTTCTATACCAACTTTGACCTAGGTGAAATAGACATCCCTTAATTTGTGTTTTTGGAAAAATTTCGCGAATTGCTTTGTGTATTGCTAATTCAAAATCTGAAGTTATGGTTTTTGGAAGAAAGTCGTGACCGGTTGTAGATAGATATATTTCTTTTAAATATTGTAAAGCTAATTTATATGATAATGTATTTTTATTTTTTAAAAGAAAGAAAACTAGAGGAATATAATGATTATTTTTAAAGCCATGAATGGTAAACAATTGTAAAAAAAATTTAGGGCAATAATCGAAAGTGCCATCAACATATAATTCACTAATTTCTTTTAGCGCAAAAAGATTTGTTTTACATGAAAACATGACTATATTATTTATTTCATCATTTTTAAGAATAAAATATTCGTCCCTATTAGTTTTTAATGTAACAGAATTTAATAAACTATGAAATTCAACTATATTAGTTGGAAGTTTTGATGTAATTTTTGACCTAGCAGTATACATATTTTTTCTCATCCTCTCAACGTCATGAGTGGTAATAGTTTCACAATGGGATTCTCTTACCTCTTTTCTAATCAAGCCCATTGGTTTTGCCGAAACATCTTCTATTGCTTTAATTTTTACAGCATTGCTTAGAGTCTGCCTATTTAGAAGTTCTTCTGATAATTTCTCATGGTTGTGGTTTAAAGAAGATTCTATCACTTCTGGACGTTCCAATTTTGTTTTAACAAAAGCTTTGCACTGCGTTTTCCTGGACGCACAAAGCCATCTTTTTAGAGTGTCTCTTGCTAATAACTTGTGGAATGAAAATTTAAACCCATCGATCACTAACAAATCTTTGCCTTTCTCACTTTTAATTATTATAGCCTCCATTATACGTATAGTTTTACTGTAGCACTTTTAATATTCAACAACTTCGTAAACAAACTTTAAAACCTCTGAAACTTGTGAAGAATATATGAAATATGGTTTACTATTTTTAATACCTCCCTTTATAAGACGAAGGAGGGAAAGTAGTTTCAAAGGATAATGTCAAATTAATGGTACCTACCTGTTTTTGGATTTGTAAAATGTTAATGGATTAACTTAATATTATTTTAATGTAGTTGATATTAATAACTTGTAACAAAGATTCAATATAAATTACTTTTAACGTTTAAGATTAAAGTAGATTTAAATGCAGATTATCATTAAAATCATATAAGGAATTTTATTTAGTTATTTGTTAATGAAAATTTAAGGTGAAACTGCAGGTTATCGTTTAAATAAATCTAAGGATTATTTTCTTATTTTTCTATTTCAAGGTAGTTAAATGATTCTTATATCCTGAGAGACATTTTATAAAAAGAAAAAGGTATCAATAGTTTAACGTACTTTTATAAATAACAATTTTGATTTGGCAACAACGGTGTAATTTGTGAAAATTAATACCTTTTAATGTATATTACCTTGGGAGACAACTCGACCTATGATGTGAGACAATTCGACCTATAAAAATACTACCTGCTCAAGACGGGAGACAACTCGACCTTGCCCGTTGTACCTACTTAAGATTATTCCTTTAAATGTATAAAATTCACAAATAACAGGTATAAAATTATTATAGCTAGTCAGTATTATAACTTATCTTGAAGCTACTAGTCGATAGAAAGCATAAAATATTGTAACGGGATAACCGTAAAGGAAGGGACCTTAATTTGAAAGATTGTTGTTGACAGTTGATTTTTAGAAGTTTGTAAAAAAAATTAACTGACCATTTTAAATAATGTTTCTAGAAAATTCTAGAAACTTCTAAACACACTGACTAGATTAAATAATGTTGTATATAAGGGGATGCATGGGCAGTTAACGTCAGTTCGAGTCAAGTGTTCACAAGAGTTCATTGTATTGTCAAGTAGTTAGACGTTATCCAGCAGAGTTCAGTGTATCTTAACAATTTTGTAAATAAATTGTGTAAAAAGCCCCCATAAGTGTTTCAAATTGGTGTCAGGTGTGGGGTGAAGATACAAGAATGCCTGGAAAAAAGATAAATGAACTATTGGTGGCTGAGCTCAGAAGAGAGCTCGAAGAATTGGAGTTGGAAACTACTGGGTGCAAATCTGTATTGTTAAATAGGCTCCGTGAATACTACCTAGATAATAATATGGACCCTGACGTTGTGGAGTTCGATGATCCGGTTCAAAAAGCAATTTCCCGACTGCAAGAGGATTTATCCAGTCAGATTAAGAGCCAGCGCGAAGATATGTCCCAGCTGTCACAACGAATGACGAACCAGCAAGAGGAGCTATCCAGTCAGATGGGAAGCCAGCGCGAAGATATGTCCCAGCTGGCGCAACGAATGACGAGCCAACAAGAAGAGCAAACTCAACAACTTTCCCGGCAGCAAGAGGAGCTATCCAGTCAGATAAAGAGCCAGCAAGAAGAGCTATCACAACGGATGTCTACCATATCAGATGAGTTATCCAGTTCGTTCTCCCAGCAAATATCACATCTTCGTGAAGAACAAAATCAGCAAGTGTCCAGCTTGCGAGACGAACAAAATCAGCAAGTGTCCAGCTTGCGAGACGAACAAAATCAACAAGTCGCCAACTTGCGAGACGAGCAAAACCAGATCAACCAGCAAGTGCAGTCCGAGATAGAAAAGCTTAAACATGAACTGGAAGCTTGTCGCCGAAACCAAATCATCCACCACGGCGACGGAAATGCAGAAAGGAGGGAAACCGGCCACGTAGACGTCGAACGACGAGGAAACGGAGAGGCGGCCCAGGTACGGATGACGATAAAACCCCCGACCTTCGACGGGATGACTTCCTGGTCAAATTACCTGAAACAATTTGACGCAGTGGCCAGAGCAAATGGATGGTCACCCCAAAAGAAGGCATTGTTCCTAACCATGGCTCTGCGAGGTGAGGCTTTAGACGTCCTGCATGTATTGACACCGGATGAGGTTGACAATTTTGAGCTATTGGTAAATCGTCTAGAGATGCGTTATGGTCAAAGTCATCGACAACCGGTATACCGAGTGCAGTTGAAAAGCCGGAAGCAGAAAAATGGAGAAACTATCCAGAAATTCAAAGCTGAAGTGGAAAAAATGGTACGGTTTGCGTATCCAAATGCAGCGGAAGATTTTCTGGAGTGCCTGGCGATCCAAACCTTTACCGATGGTCTTCGAGACGCCGAATTGCAACGGGCTGTACGGTTGGCGAGGCCGAGATCTCTTGTAAACGCCTTGACCATTGCCCTGGAGTTCGATACGGCGACGGAGGCCTCACATGCAGCTGCTCGACTAATGGAAGACACTGGTAACTTCGACCATGCCGTTTATGACGTCAGAGAAGTCGAAGCGGTAGTGGAGAGGTTAATGAAGTTTTCTTCAAAAAGAAGGCGCCCAGTGAGGTGCTGGAATTGCGGAGAACTAGGCCACATAAGAAATACTTGCCCCCATTGTACCCGCATGGAGCAGAACGAGGAAAAACTTGCCTTAGTTAAGGTTGTGCCAGAAGACGAGAGCTCTATGCTGGAGGAGCAACAAGAAAACGATCCCGTTCTGAAGAAGATTCGAGAATGGAAGAGAATGGACCGTCGTCCGTTGTGGAGAGAGATATCCTCATCCTCTCCTGCTGTAAAAGCATACTGGTCCCAATGGAACTCTTTAATTTTGGACGGAGGGCTCGTTAA
This sequence comes from Altica lythri, assembly GCA_964028335.1. NCBI lineage: Eukaryota > Metazoa > Arthropoda > Insecta > Coleoptera > Chrysomelidae > Altica > Altica lythri. Next base: position 3,825,597 of record OZ034806.1, on the reverse strand, counting down.
AAGACTTGTAGAAAATTCCGAGGGCACAGAAACAAGGAAACAAATAGTGGTCCCAAGAAATGCTGTACCGGAAATTTTAAAACAGATGCATAATGATAGTTCTGGAGGACATCTGGGTATCACGAAAACGCTGCAAAAGATCCGAGATAGATTTTACTGGGTAAATTATTGCACTAATGATGTTAAAGATTGGTGTCGTAAATGCACTACATGTGCTGCCAGTAACAGTCCGCACCGAAAACCGAAGGCGGAAATGCAGCAATACCTGGTTGGAAGTCCTTTTGAAAGAATCGCAGTAGATGTATTGGGGCCACTTCCACAGACCGATGTAGGAAACAAGTACATCTTTGTTGTAATGGACTACTTCACTAAATGGGTTGAAGCATATGCAGTTCCCAATCAGGAAGCTACCACTTTAGCAGATATATTGGTTGAAGAATTCGTAAGCCGATTTGGGGTACCATTAGAATTACACTCAGACCAAGGAAGAAATTTTGAGAGCAAGCTGTTTCAAGAAGTTTGCCAAAGATTAGGCACCCACAAAACGAGAACCACAGCGATGCACCCTCAGTCGGATGGAATGGTGGAACGAATGAACCGAACTATAACCAACTATCTTTTAAAAGTGGTGTCAGATTGTCAGAGGGATTGGGATCGACATATTCCACTATTTCTAACGGCAATTCGATCGGCCATCAACGAATCAACTGCCCAAACGCCTGCGAAGGTCCGGTTCGGTAGAGAAATGAGGCTACCATGTGACTTGGTGTTTGGTTGTAAACCTGGTGAAGAAATGGCACGTGAACAATATGTCACCGACCTTCAGAATCGAATGGAAAATATACACAACCTGGTGCGTGGAAAACTACAATTATCTAGTGATCGGATGAAGAGGTACTATTACACACGTACAATGGAAAAGAGTTACCAAGTTGGAGATTTAGTCTGGCTCTATAACCCCCGACGGCGTCGAGGTATTTGTCCCAAATTACAAAAGAACTGGGAAGTTCCTTACACCATCAAGAAGAAGATTAACGATGTCATTTATCGGATCGTGAAAATTCCCAGAGGGAAACCCGTCGTGGTCCATCATGATCGTTTGGCGCCTTACCAGGGAAACCACAGTGGAGATGCGCAGCAACTCCAAGAAGATGGTTTGGCTGGGTCAGGGAGTGTGCGGGATTCCGATGTAGGAAATAACATTCCAGGAGGAATGAATCTGAGGAGGGGGCAGTGTAACGGGATAACCGTAAAGGAAGGGTCCTTAATTTGAAAGATTGTTGTTGACAGTTGATTTTTAGAAGTTTGTAAAAAAAATCAACTGACCATTTTAAATAATGTTTCTAGAAAATTCTAGAAACTTCTAGACACACTGACTAGATTAAATAATGTTGTATATAAGGGGATGCATGGGCAGTTAACGTCAGTTCGAGTCAAGTGTTCACAAGAGTTCATTGTATTGTCAAGTAGTTAGACGTTATCCAGCAGAGTTCAGTGTATCTTAACAATTTTGTAAATAAATTGTGTAAAAAGCCCCCATAAGTGTTTCAATATATTATTTGTATACGATGGCATCAGTTTCAGTAATTAAGAGTTCACGCGGTTGTGACTTACTAGTTGTAGAAAAGTTTCAGTTTTGTAAACAGGACGTATTAAAAAGTGGTGAAGTACGTTGGAGGTGTATAAAGAAAAATTTAAGATGTTTAGCCAAACTGTACACTGTTGGTGCGGAATACACAGTTACTAGAAGTGAATTAATCCACAACCACGAGTCCGATGAAACTACGTTGGAGAGAAAAATAGTGACGACTTCATGCAAGCGCAAAGCTGAGGAAGACATATCGGAGAAACCTTCAAAAATTATTAAAAGCGTTCTTTCAAATCATTTGCCAGAGAATTTGTCATCGATAGATGTCAGTCTAATAAGAAGAAATTTGTACAACAGCCGCCGTAAGCTCTTACCAGCCCTGCCTAAGGATATTCACGATGTACATTCTGTACTCGATAGTTATGGACCGAAAACCACAACAGGTGAAAATTTTTTGTTTATTAACAGCACAGCTGATAATATCATTGTTTTTTCTTGCCATACAAATATAATAAGTTTATGTAAAATGAAAGATTTTTACATGGATGGCACATTTTCTTATTGTAAAAAATATTTTTATCAGTTATTTACCATCCATGGACTGGAAAATGGGCATTATGTTCCTCTTTTGTATTGTCTGTTGCCAAATAAGACCAGTGACACATATATGAGACTTTTTCTGTTGGTAAAATCTAAAATTTTTGAACTTTATAATATTGTTTTTGAACCGAAGGAGGTATTTGTGGATTTTGAAATCGCAATTCATAACGCATTAAAAGTTGTCTTTCCCAAAACCAAACTAAATGGTTGTAGATTCCACTTGCACCAGGCGTGGTATAGGAAAATACAATCATTAGGGTTAACCCAAATGTATAAAGATAAAAACTGCGAGGAAAGCAAATGGCTTACTCATACTTTTGGGCTACTGAAGTTGAAGATTGTTTCATATTTGATATCATGTCATACAAACCGGACCATAAACTTATAGATAAATACGCAGACTATTTATTAGAAAACTACATAGCGCCAGAATCTCATTTTCCACCAAATATATGGGCATATGAAAACCCATCAATTAAAAGAACCACAAATGCCTGCGAATCATTCCATTCGCACTTTAATTCTAGTTTTTATTCAAGTCACCCTTCTATATTTATTTTTATAGAAAAATTAAAAGATTGTCAGATCGATGCATATTTAAAAATAAAAAATTTAAATATTCCAGCAAAAATTAAAGACTAACAAGTAAAAAACAAACTAAAATTTATCGAAAACATGGTAAATATGCTTCGATCTGACAATATTTCTAGAATTAATTTCGTTAAATCTGTATCACATCAAAACGTTTTTTAAAAATTTATAGTTTACCTAAGTTATAGAAATAAGTTGATGTAATAATTTTATTGAAATAAAGAAATATTTTAATATAAAGGTCCATCTTAAGCACCAGGTGTTTCGAAGACCATCGTCATTATTATAATCGTATTTAGCGACTCAAAAAACCACCGAGTACCAGGTGTGCACTGATTTCGTACAGAATTTACATTAAACCCTAGTAGAAGAGGTAAATACTCTAGGCACCAAGTGCCGCAAAGACTTTCGGAATCGTGATATTCGTGTACAGCGACCCCAAAGACCCCGAGTTTATAAATTGAACCCTTTTTCAGCAATACTTACCGAATTGTAAGTTTTCTCTCTATTGTCTGTTCGGAATGCACTTTTCGAATGCAGAAATGCAATTTCCCATTTTTACATTATAAAACGCATTCCGATCCATCTTACGTTACAAAATTCAGAGGTTTTAGTTTATTTCCTCGACTACTCGAAAAAACTCTGTTTATGTAGCCAACAACCTTAAAAGCATAGAGCAGAATATACTGCAACCATGTGACGGTACCTTAGACTACAATACAATACTCATTACTGAATAGTATTATTACTATAAAATGCTAAACTTTACTTTACTTACATGACAGAATTATAAAATAATCTGTCAAATAATCATGTGGTCCGTCACTATGATATTCATACATTAGTTCAGACTGTTTTTTGTATATTTATCCCTTTTCAATGTACTGAATGTTGAAACGGTATTCAAAGGACTTATAGTTATGACTAGTAACATGTGGTAAATATTTCATCTTTGTTTTTACGGACCAATATACTTTATAAGTGTTTCTGTCTCTCTCTTACTCACACCATTACATATGTAATGATTTTTCCTATTTAACTCTACACAATCTTTTTCTACAGAGTGTACAAATAGAAGTATAACTTCAAAAAAAAAAAAATTCGAAAAGAGGTTGACCTTAGAGGCCATCCTTGCAACTTCCCGCTAGTTTTAACCGCAAAGCTATATTAACGTGACGTATTTTGACGTTTTTGACTTTTTTTGAAATGTTTAAAAAGCCATAACTTTTTAACGCGTTATGATTTTGATGTTCAAGATGGCATTCGACGCAGTTTTTTAAGACCTAAAAACGTTATCGGGAGTGCAAAATCGGTTAGTCAAAAAATCTCTAAGTTATTGAAAAAAAAAACACTTTTTTTGAAATTTTTTGACAACGATATCTCACGAACGAATCAACCGATTTTAATTTGCAAAACGGCATTTGACGTGGCTTTTTAAGCTTGAGAGCTGATTAGGTTATGAAATTAATCGATGCAATAGCCAAAAAGATATGCCCAAAAAACATTATTTTTACCATTTTTTTTTTCGGTTATTATAAAATTTCTCGAAATCTACTGGCTCGAATCGGTTCAAACTTACAGGGAATCTAAGTTAGATAAAACTCTTTGGAATGCTTTTTATTTTATTCCGATCGGTCAAGCCCTTCAAAAGTTATAAGAGGTTTACATACATCCACACACACATCCACACGTAGGTACATACAGACACCCTCGTAAAAATAGTCAGGGGAGGTTCCTAAGACCTCAAAACGTTGAGATCCGATGAAAACTCGATTTTCGAAAAACGGGGTGAAACCAATAACTTCCCGATTTTAAAAAAAAAATTTAATTTTTTTTAGCGGAAAGTTAAAAATGTTTTTAGGAATAACGAATTCTAAAATTAACCGAGGAATACTTAATCGCTTTATTTATTTCAAGGAGTTCAAGAAAATCCATACGGGGACCTTTAAGGCAACAGTGTATTAAGGAACCATCATCTAAGGAATAATTATGATTAGTAGTCAGGATGTGTGTAGAGAAAGCTGACTGAGTATTCGGGTTAGAAAAAGCTTTACGTTTAATGATATGACGATTATGTTCATTGAAGCGTTCTGACAATCGTCTACCTGTTTGTCCAATATAAACGGCATTACAAGATCTGCAAGGAAGTCTGTATATACCCGATTTATGTAAGAAAGGAACAGAATCTTTAGTATTTATGAGGAAGGATCCTAATTTAAGATTGGTTTTAAAGGCTAAGTTAATTTGATCTTTTTTAAAAATATTAAGAATCTTAAATGAAATAGTGCCATAGTAATTAATAGATCCCAAAAAAGAATTTTTATCAATTGGAGAATAAAATGTTAGAAAATTGAGTTTAAATCTTGAATAAAACTTGAAATAGATTTTATTAACTGAATCTAAAGGAAAATCATTTTTAATAGCAATTTGTTTGATAATATTAACTTCATCTATGAAAGCTTCTTGTGTTAGAGGGATGGTAAAGGCTCTGAAAAAAAGGCTATTAAAGACTGCAAATTTATGTTGAGGAGGATGATTAGAGAAGAAATTAATAATATTATCAGTTGTGGTAGGTTTTCTATAAATCGCAAATTCAAATCTATTAGTAAGGATATTTCTAGTAATTAATAAATCCAGGAACGGGATTTGGTGATCAACTTCCATTTCTAAAGTAAATTTAATTCTAGGATGTAAAGAATTAACAAATTGAAGAAAAGTATTCAATTCCTGGAGACTCCCTCTAAAGAGCAATAAGCAATCATCTACATATCTAAAGTAAAATAAAATATTTGATATAAAATTAGGATGTTTGATAAATTTATATTCCAGGTTATTCATGAAAACTTCTGCTAAAAAAGGGCTGAGATTCGACCCCATTTCAAGACCTTTAGTTTGTCTTAAGCATTTATTATCAAACATAAAAAAGTTTTGTTCGAGAACAAGGCCTAAAATAGAACATAAATCTAAGACAATGTTAGTTTGGATATTGTTCAGAAAAAGCAAGTTTCGAACTAATTCGATGCATTCATCTCAGGGAATACTCGGGAAGAGATTGGAGACATCAAGAGAAACCAAAAAGGAGTCATCCGTGAATTTTAAATTAGAAATTTTATTAGCTAAATCAGACGAATTTTTGATTGCGAATTCATTCTTAAAATTAGTAAGTTCTCTTAAAATGGTGTTTAAAAAGGATGTTAATTTAGATGTAGGAGAAATAGTAAACGAAACTACAGGTCTAATAGGGATATTCTGTTTATGTATTTTAGGTAGGCCATATAAAAGGGGGGTCGTAGGAATCATGGGTATTAGACGAAAATGGTTAGTATTAAAGATCTTAAACGTGTCTGTATAAGTTTTTATGTCAGACTTGATGCGGTTATAAAAAGAAACCGTAGGGTCAGTTTTAATAGAAACAAAAGAAGGATCAGCAGAAATTAAATCATTAACCTTTGAAATATAATCAATTTTATTCAAAACAACTAAACAGTGACCTTTATCTGCCTTAGAGATTACTAAATTCTCAGTGGAAATTTTATCTTTTAATGTTTTTAAATTTCTCTTATCAAACTGTAGGTGGGGAGGGCCAGGGGTAGAATTATGTTTATTGGAGATAATAAGCTGTTTATTTAAGGTTGAATTAATTTCAAGTCTAATCAAATCTTTATCTATATTATTGCATCTACTCAAGATAACCTCAGAATCAATAGCAAGATCAGTAATAACCGAAGTAGGATTATATGAATTAACATTAAATTTAATGCCCGCCTTAAGGATGTTCAAATGAATCTCAGAAAATTTAGAATTGCTAAGATTTAAGACTCTAGGATGAAAATTGAAATTAGAAAATTTAACATTGTTGTTAGAAATAGTGATCTTAGAATTAAATTTATTAATGATATTGTGAAATTTATTACGTAATTTAATAAAATTAGTTCAACCAAAATCTTCAACCCACTTCCTTATATTTCTATCTAAAGAATCAAATTCAAATTGATTTAAATGATTAGTTAACAAAAAATAAGTGTATTTTAGTTTAACATTAATAAAATTTAATATACTATAATTATTATAAATTTCTTGAATTACCCAAATCCTTTTTGCTTGTGTAAGTGTATTCAATGATGTTCTACTATATATCTTCGAATGTAGAGAAATAGTAGGTGAAAAAACTCTATGACGTTTGCACTGCAGTAAAAACCATATTTTCTGAAGAATCTTCTTCCGGTCGAACATTGCTCTTCTATAACTACGGAGCATTTCTCAAATGAAAAAGATTATCCATCCTCAAATGTGGTGGTTTATGACATAAACGAAAACTCACAATCAATCCACATAAAAAAAATTTATTTGTTGTTCAAAGAAATACAAAAGGTTGGCAACTAGTTTCGGGATTTGATTCCCATCTTCAGGCCTATAAGTTACAGAAAAGAAAGTAACAACTTAAGTAATATGGTAGATACATTATACAAACCTTTAAAAATTATAAATGTTAATCTTCAAAAATATGGATAACATCAGAAATATGAATAAGAGTCTTCCTATACTCCAATGACGTTGTATAGCACGTTGTTCAAGTAAAAAAGGATTTATGTGGATTAAAAACAGAACGAAAACATTATATTATATAATGTTTTCGTTCTGTTTTTCAAGTAAAAATGGATTTATGTGGATTAATAACAGAACGAAAACATTATATTATATAATGTTTTCGTTCTGTTTTTAATCCACATAAATCCATTTTTACTTGAACAACGTGCTATACAACGTCATTGGAGTATAGGAAGACTCTTATTCATATTTCTGATGTTATCCATATTTAACATTTATAATTTTTAAAGGTTTGTATAATGTATCTACCATAATACTTAAGTTGTAACTTTCTTTTCTGTAACTTATAGGCCTGAAGATGGGAATCAAATCCCGAAACTAGTTGCCAACCTTTTGTATTTCTTTGAACAACAAATAAAATTTTTATGTGGATTGATTTTGAGTTTTCGTTTATGATATTACATATTCAACAAACGTCATCAGCGGTAAACATAGTAATGCAGGGCCCGGTTACCTTTGATAAAATAATTTAGTTATTTGGATATTGATAATGAAACGCAATTTAAATATGAAAAAGTTGATTTTGCGTGGAATTGGAACAAATTTGAAGAAAAAATTATATGTTTCACACGGCAGGAAAGCAGATTTAATGCCTTGGCTGGTTTCATAGCCTCGCTAAGCTCGGCTATGAAACACTAGCCGCGGCATTAAATCTTGTGCTTTTATGCCTAGTAAAACAAATAACTATTTTTTGAAATCGCTTGGAAATATCTAGTTCCTCGGATTAAATTCGAGCCCCAAAATACACTATTCTTGTATTTTAGTCCGTTACTGGGCAACCAACTGTACGGGAATATTTTTTTCATCACTCCGTGCGGAAAGCACTGCTTTCGACCATGCAGGACCGTGCGGAAAGCAATGAATGACCAAAACAGAGTTGATAAGTGTTTCCCAATCAAAAATAAATGAGATAAAAAGTGAATTAAGAGAAATTAAGGATGAGTTTTCTTATAGTTTTGCATCTGATTAAGCGGTAGTAAATGCACCACGATATAATCAATCAAATGTTTCATTATTAAATAAAGATTTTGATGATTCTCAATTATTATCTAATATACTTAAGTTGAATAAAAAAAAATATGTCTATAGAATTAAGCAGCTGTTCAAATATTACATTTAACGTATTTAACAAAGATTTATAACTATACATAATTTTGTAATAAAAAAGTGATTTTTTAATAAAAATGTAATAATTTCTTAACTCTAAAAATTTTTGTTTTAATGGGGGGGATCTGCCTCCGCCAACCCTCCTTCAGCGCCTTCGCGGTGCAGGCGGATCGGACCTAATACTACTTTTATTATCTTCTTTCCTTTTATTTTAGACAAATTCAAGAGCTTTCCTCACGGAGTGATGAAAAGTAGAATACGCAACTCGTGCGGTGCACAGGTAATCCCATCACTCGTGCTTTTTATCGCGCTCGCCTTCGGCTCGCGCGACATACGCACTCTTGAGGGGATCACCTGCTTTCCGCACTCGTTACGTAATGTACTATTTTCTTTAAGCATGTGTAAAACAACACTTTCCCGCACGCATTTTAATTCAGAAAATATCTCTTTCCCGCACGGAGTGCGGGTAAGGTTTTTTCCCGCACGCTTTTTTTTTAATTAATTGAATATGTTTTCCGATAACCTTTTTGACAAGTTATTGTATTATTACCTTTATCTTGTTGGACTACATACAAATAGTAAAAAAAATTAAGATTATTTTACATGAAAATAGGGATTTTTAAAATATTTGTTTTAAAAAAAATCATAATTTATTAAATCACCCCTGTAAACCTTACTCAGAGCAACAACAAACTCACCTGTTTAAGTAGGGTTGCTATAGCTACAGTCGTGTATTTATTGACAGTATTGACACTATGAAAGATGTAATTGTCACAATCGTATCTTTTGAAATATCAAAATAATTTGCGAGGTGATTTTGCTTGTAGAAAAAATATTGATCCTAACTTAACTGCTTGCCCGAATTCCGCTGTGTACGGGAATGATCCATAAAACGTATAATTCATATTTTGCGCCTTGATTTTATTTGGCAATAAATTTAAAACCACATTAGTAGTAGTGTTTTAGTAACTCTGGAGACGTTTTGCACCTCTGGACATCATACTCACTGTCCATTTTAAATATGATTTAAAATATTTTTAAGCAATATGTAACTAATCGAACTGACAGTTTTGTGACACTAATCAACAATGATAAACAAACAATGTCAACGAAACGGTTTCATAGAAAATAAGATGATATTCAAAAACAGTTATATTATGCATTCATAAAACTTTCTTAATTTACGATTATATTTAATGCGATTTCAGAAAAAATAGTATGTGTATCTCGTAGTAAAAGCAATTTCCTGGACTCTCAATGTTTGTTGGCCTCGGCTAGACGCTAGACGTAGTTAGTGATTGATTCTTTCCTTTATTAGATATTTAACCGAAATAACTGAAAATTTTCTTCAAAAATCGATCAGTAATATTACTATTTTTTGATTTTTATAAACCTGTACGAATTTGCCGCGAAAAAGCTCTAAACTATCATGGCGTTATGAATGACGTCACACAGTGCAAAACAAATTAAACCGTGAATGGCAATTGATACTTTTCATTGTTTTATTTAATTTAAAAATGGATTCCACGTTTTACAAGTATTGTAGGTTGTAGGTATAGTGTCTAAGTGTAAAAGCACTAGTGTAATGACACCAAATAAATTGTTTGTAAGACTTCCAAACAATGAACGCAGATACGGAGTAAGTGGTTGAAACTTGCACGAAGAGATGATGCCCATAGTTTGTCTTTAGGTTCAAGAATGTACTATTTTGAAGATCATTTTGATGTAAGTAGATATTTAAAATAATGATGACAAGAAGACAGAAGAAAGCGAACAAGCAGCAGCACTGAACGGTCATACATTTTGAAGAAACAAAAAATGATGACCATTAGGAGAGTGTCTTAAAGAATATGACAAAAGTTCTATACCAAGTTCATCTCACTAAGATACTTCTAATAATCACTTCAAGTACCTATGTCCTAAGATATAACAGTTCAGGGAACAAGTTATTATTTTTATCCTTTTTAATTTTCTTTGGTTTATTTTCAGATAACCAGTTGGCAGAAGAAAATTTGGAAAATATGATTATTCGTAAAACAGCAGATAAGTCAGTACAAGCAAAAATCACTGTTTCTCGCAAAAAATGTTCTGAGCATAACAGCGTCAATTCTTGGTAGATTCGTAGAATTTGCTTTGCTAAATCCAGACTGCATCGCTAATTATATTAAACTAGTGAAATAGTCGGCAAAACTGGTTATCTATTATGACAAAATGCAAAAAAATTGAAACGAATTTTTCGATCACTACTGTGTTTACTATCTACTAAAACGTCAACAACGACAATGGCGGAGGCACTCTGTGACGTAATGCTTTCTGATTGGTGTTCACTGTCACATGACTAAATATATATTATTTTCAGTTTGAAATTCCTTAAAAATAACATTAATTATTAATCTTGTATGTCGCTTTTCCTACTAGATACACAATATACTAACGTACTATTAAACATTGGCTCTCAAAAAAAAAACTAATAGACAAATTGAACAGCAGAATTAAAAAACATATTCATGCCTATAATTTGAAGTAGTTATTTGGCATAAAAAACATAAATTTATAAAATAGTGCGAAAAAAGGTGTTTTTTTCAGTTATCTCGGTTAACTGTTTATGGATTTAAATAACTTTTATATTAAATTTTTTTTAATAACCTTTAATTTTTATTTTAACTATTTTTATCCTAAATATAATAGAAAAATTTTATTAACCAATTTTTTTTTCATTTTTTGTTACTGTTAAAAAAAAGGTCAAAATTAACAGTATGTATAACGATTTTTTATCTACTACCTTCCAAATACCCGTTTCGAACCTTCAAATACCTTAAAAACATTTTTTATTGTGTCACGGCAGCCGATTTGCAGTGACAAAGCCGGGTGTAAATATCGCCGGCACGGGCAAAATGTCCTACGCCCCGGTAGCGTAATTACAAACCCTAAGTGGTTTCAGCGCTTTTGACAGGGATGAACTGTCGAACTCTGAAAGGCTGTGTGAGTTGTAAAAATAAATTGTACTATAATTTAAATAAATATAGAGTATACCATACACCATACAACTGTGAGTTGAAGCTTAATAGTAGCTTAATAATGCCAATGAATGTGCCTCTGCTACCATAAGCTCTCAAAATGTGACTTAACTTTCGCTTAAAAACATTAACGATACAGTCAAACCATACGTTGTATTTGAATATCGTTTCCAAAAAAAATACTACTAACAATTATCTCAAACTTTCTCACTGACGAAACTTACCTAGGTACTTAATAAATAAAAAAAGCTCAGCTTATTAACGTTTCAGTGACATAAATTATAAGTCACAAATTCTTACTAGACTTTTGAAGTAGATTAATTATTAATAAATATATTAAACTAAATTATAAATAGCACCGTTACAATGCTGATAGTATGCTGTTTTTTTTTTTTATATACAAATGTATTTGAATTTAAAAGCTTACAATTTGTTTAAACGTGTGTACGGGAGGCATTTTAAGATCCTTTACAGACCCACGGCACCATATAAAAATCGCGATGCCTTATTGGTTAAAATTTTTACACAAATGCCCGCATGCAATAGGCAATAGGCAACCATCATCCCATCATAACCTCAAAACAGAGATAATATATAATAAATAATAATATTATATTGTCTCTGCCTCAAAAGTAGAAAAACTTGGCTGTAAAGTTATAATCAAATTTGTTAACAAATTAACAATGTTTGTGCAAATAATTAAGTATAGTTGTCTCCCAAATGAGTTTATTAATATGTTTTGTGGTACTCAAGAAAGTGTTCAAAATAAAGTGTTAGTGCATAGCAATTTAAAGACACTAGAAGACATTGATCTTTGGGTTAAAGCATTTGGAAAAAACACAAACATCATACTCTCGTTGACTGATTCAAAGTTTTTAATAGTCCAAAATTGTATAGACAGTATACACATAACTTTTGTAAAAATTAATTATTACCTACTGCGCATTTTAAATTAAAACGATAATCTATATATAGTATAAAAAAGGATGTGTTTTTATGTACGAAATCGATGAACTCAAAAACTACTGGACCGATTGTTATGAAAATTGGTATATATATATATGTATTTTTCCACGGAGAAGGTTTATATGATATGCTCATTGATGCCACTCACCACCAGGTGGCGCTGCAAAGTAGCAACTTCTGCCCCGTTCAACCGATTGTCATGAAAATTGGTATGTATATGTATTTTTTCACGGAGGAAACGAATATGCTATGCCCATTGATGCCACTTGCCACCAGGTGGCGCTGTAAAGTAGCGACTTCTGCCCCGTTCAACCAATTGTCATGAAAATTGGTATGTATATGTATTTTTCTACGGAGAAGGTTTGTATGATATGTTCACTGATGCCACTTGCCACCAGGTGGCGCTGCATAGTAGCAACTTCTGCCCCGATCAACCGATTGTCATGAAAATCAGTATGATGCTGTATTTTTAATGGTTAATATGAATATGATATTCGTATTAATGACAGTTACCACCAGATGGCGCTTCCAATAAACGAGCAACCACTACTTATTTGATTACTTTATATCACGCCACCGTAAGGTGGCGCAGTTAATATCACATATATTTAAATGAGCAATCCTTATCTAGAGAAAACGCGTATTAATATATATAAAAAAAGGGAAGATAACGGGAATGCAACGCAACAAGGATCATGGTTACAAATAAGAATGGTAACCGCAGACATGCATGTTTCTGGCTCATTAGCCGTCATCAGTGCGGCATAACCAAGAAGAGTATTGCACTTGGCTAGCAAAAGTGTTGGGTACTTGGGAGCAAAGGATGTTGGGGAAACATGTGTCAAGAAACACAAAAACAACGAACGCTCACACAGGAGTCCTATCGCCATTTTGTGCTTTCGGCCAGCTGTGCCAATGGGTTTTCGGCTAGCAACCAGCGTCGCCACGTTGGCGAAACGGACTCATTGTGTTTGAGTCGTTCTAGCCCAGGAAATGAAATAAACAAAGTGCCAAGAAAACGCGTATTAATATATATAAAAAAAGGGAAGATAACGGGAATGAAACGCAACAAGGATCATGGTTACAAGTAAGAATGGTAACCGTAGACATGCATGTTTCTGGCTCATTAGCCGTCATCAGTGCGGCATAACCAAGAAGAGTATTGCACTTGGCTAGCAAAAGTGTTGGGTACTTGGGAGCAAAGGATGTTGGGGAAACATGTGTCAAGAAACACAAAAACAACGAACGCTCACACAGGAGTCCTATCGCCATTTTGTGCTTTCGGCCAGCTGTGCCAATGGGTTTTCGGCTAGCAACCAGCGTCGCCACGTTGGCGAAACGGACTCATTGTGTTTGAGTCGTTCTAGCCCAGGAAATGAAATAAACAAAGTGCCAAGAAAACGCGTATTAATATATATAAAAAAAGGGAAGATAACGGGAATGCAACGCAACAAGGATCATGGTTACAAGTAAGAATGGTAACCGCAGACATGCATGTTTCTGGCTCATTAGCCGTCATCAGTGCGGCATAACCAAGAAGAGTATATATATATATAAATGGATGTTTGCATATATGAAATCGATAGACTCAGAAACTATTTGACCGATCGTTATGAAAATTGGTACGTACATGTATTTTTCCACGAAGAAGGTTTATATGTAACTCGCCACCAGGCGGCGCAATAAAGTATCGACTTTCGCCCCGTTCAACCAATTGTCATGAAAATCAGTATGATGATGTATTTTTAATGGGTAAGATGAATATGATATTCGTATTAATGGAAGTTACCACCAGATGGCGCTTCCATTACTTATTTGATTACTTTATATCACGCCACCGTAAGGTGGCGCAGTTAATATCACATATATATTTAAACGAGCAATCCTTACTTAAGTATTGTGACGCCACCGGAAGGTGGCGCAGTTAATATCATTTATATTTAAACGAGAAATTCTTACTTATTTAAGTATTGTGATGCATCTAATATATTTTATCGATAAACTACCAAATATAACGAAAAAAAAAATAGTATAAACCTGATAACTAACGAGAAAATATGACGATGATTTGCGGTACGAAGTCCGCCGGGTCAGCTAGTAGGTATTTAAAATAATAATAAACACTTAACTAGCATATTGTCACATACGATAATAGGGTAGTTTAATTGTTTGATATTTTATTGTATTATTTTGTATTATTTTTAATTGTAATTATCCAGGCCAAAGTCAGTACGTTAGATTTCAAGGCGACCTTATATAGTTTAATTCTTATTCTCACGTAGCGTAAGAATTGGCTATAAAAGAGCGTCGTTGAGGTCGTACTCGGGGAGTTCGGAGTCCGAGGCTGTCTGTAAGGGTCACCCTTTGGGGTGTCCCTAAAACAGACCCTTAGGTCTGGCCGTTGTGACTCTTGACTTATTTTCGTGAGTAAATGTGCTTCACTAAGGCTGGAAATTTTAGGAGCTTGTTGTTCGTCACTAATTTCTTCAATATCAGACTGTTCATCACTGTTCGCCAGGAAGTCCTCAACACATTTAGAAATTGAAAAATCGGAATCTTCAGTTGTTAGTTCTTCATCTATAGAAGAATATCCGTTGAAATCCAAACCCATTTCAGTTGGTATTAAAGTGGATAGGTCGGTAAAATTATTTTCAAATTCTTCTTGGCCATCATCAGTTGGGTCTCCAGCTTTTTTAAATCCAGCCTTTGAAAAACAGTTTACTATTGTTTTTGCCGTAACTTTTCCCCAAGCTGCCACTATCCATATTAAAGCATTTGCAACTGTTATGCTTTTTTCTATTTTCTCTAGAGATGGCTCGGATTCCATAAGCATAAGTAACTCGCCACCAGGCGGCGCAATAAAGTATCGACTTTCGCCCCGTTCAACCAATTGTCATGAAAATCAGTATGATGATGTATTTTTAATGGGTAAGATGAATATGATATTCGTATTAATGGAAGTTACCACCAGATGGCGCTTCCATTACTTATTTGATTACTTTATATCACGCCACCGTAAGGTGGCGCAGTTAATATCACATATATATTTAAACGAGCAATCCTTACTTAAGTATTGTGACGCCACCGGAAGGTGGCGCAGTTAATATCATTTATATTTAAACGAGAAATTCTTACTTATTTAAGTATTGTGATGCATCTAATATATTTTATCGATAAACTACCAAATATAACGAAAAAAAAAATAGTATAAACCTGATAACTAACGAGAAAATATGACGATGATTTGCGGTACGAAGTCCGCCGGGTCAGCTAGTAGGTATTTAAAATAATAATAAACACTTAACTAGCATATTGTCACATACGATAATAGGGTAGTTTAATTGTTTGATATTTTATTGTATTATTTTGTATTATTTTTAATTGTAATTATCCAGGCCAAAGTCAGTACGTTAGATTTCAAGGCGACCTTATATAGTTTAATTCTTATTCTCACGTAGCGTAAGAATTGGCTATAAAAGAGCGTCGTTGAGGTCGTACTCGGGGAGTTCGGAGTCCGAGGCTGTCTGTAAGGGTCACCCTTTGGGGTGTCCCTAAAACAGACCCTTAGGTCTGGCCGTTGTGACTCTTGACTTATTTTCGTGAGTAAATGTGACATGCCACCATGTAGATTATTTGGTAAGATTAGTTAAGATTTGTATTTAGTTATTCGTTATTCATATGTTAATTATTTATTGTTTGTTTCGTTGTTAATATATTTGTTGTTTGTTTCCTGTTGTTTATCTAATCTTCCTCTTGGTTATTATTCTGCCTTCAGCAGGATACCTAGCCAGGGGTTAGATAACCACGACCTGGGTGGGAAGTGCCTTTAGTAAGCTACCCCTCATCCCGAAAACACTAAGGCACACTTCCTAACCCCCCCAGGCGTGACATGGTGGAGGTGCCGTTGTCCGATCCCTGTACTGATTCTTCCTAATCAGTTTAATTTTAACTATTCGTAGCCCTTTTTTATAGCATTTTTTTGCCTCATGTCACTGACGTGACATAATAGAGGTGCCATTAGCTGTTCCTGTGAACTGTTTCTTCCTAAACAGTATCATCTATTAATTTTCTTAAGTTTCTTCCTAATCTGTTCGATATGTTTTTTAAAGCGAAATATCTTGTGTTTTTAATTAATTTGTAAAGTTATGTACTGTATTTGTTCTATTGCACAATTTAGAGATACTTTCATAAATATTGTTTTATCTTGAAGAAATTGAGGATTGTTTTTTGAGTTTTTTATGAAGCTTTTTTGTGTGTATACTATTTTATATAAAATTTGACGGTGGAATAATTGATTTATTTAGGATGATGACCTGAGTGCAGATTTAGCATTTTTTTATTATGTGTATGTTGAAATACGAGATGTTTAGTATAGGGATAAAAACCCTAGGCATCCAATGGAGTAATTTAGGCGGTGTTTAGTACAGGGTTAAGACCTTGGGCACCCGATGGGATAATATATGAGATGTTTAGTATAGGGATAAAAACCCTAGGCATCCAATGGAGTTATTTATGCGGTGTTTAGTACAGGGTATAAGACCTTGGGCACCCGATGGGATAATATATAAGATGTTTAGTATAGGGATAAAAACCCTAGGCATCCAATGGTGGGATTTATAAGGTGTTTAGTACAGGGTAAGACCTTGGGCACCCAATGGGATAATATATGGGATGTTTAGTATAGGGATAAAAACCCTAGGCATCCAATGGTGTAATTTATAAGGTGTTTAGTACAGGGTAAGACCTTGGGCACCTAAAGGTATAATTTTTTTTTTTTTTTTTTTAATTTCGTAGTTGAAGGTAAATAGCTTGTAAATAAAGTCAAATAAAATTTAAATTTATTGTTAATGGTAAAGTAATGATTCCCTAATGCCCTTTCTAGGCAAATTACAGTAATTAGTTAATTTTAATAGTATTTGTTTTTGTATGTTTTAGGACCGAGTTATTGTTTTAATGTTTAAATGTTTAACGTTTTCCCCACATCTACTCAAAGAAGACGCAATCCAGGAGATGCTTGCTTGGTACCGGAATTCTAGAGGGAAAGGGTCCTTTATCCTGAGTATGGTATGGGTCTTGTCTCAACGAGTAAGAAAGGTCTCCGTCGAGGAATGGAAATGGTCAGCTTCAATACTCCTATCCCAATAACAGATCTTCCCAATGGATGGTTGCCAAAAATGGGAAGACTGTAAATTTATGGTTGCAAAAATGTATTAAGGTGAATGGTGTGATGGAGTACCGTCTGATGTTGGCCATGGACCTCGAGAGATGGAGCAATGGGACTATGGTGTTTCACAGAGTTGCAGACAGACCAACATACCAAAAAGGGATCCGTCTAGCCAGCGGTGGACCTGGCGTTTCTAGACAAGGGCAAGACAGGTCATTCTCCGAGAAGAGCAGATTCTGACAGAAGTGTGGTGGATTATAATTATTTTGTAAAACTCAGTCCTATACATACACCCCGATAAGCCAGAGCCGAGCAAAGCCAGGGGCTGGCTTTAAGGGAAGGGGGGCATGTCACATACGATAATAGGGTAGTTTAATTGTTTGATATTTTATTGTATTATTTTGTATTATTTTTAATTGTAATTATCCAGGCCAAAGTCAGTACGTTAGATTTCAAGGCGACCTTATATAGTTTAATTCTTATTCTCACGTAGCGTAAGAATTGGCTATAAAAGAGCGTCGTTGAGGTCGTACTCGGGGAGTTCGGAGTCTGAGGCTGTCTGTAAGGGTCACCCTTTGGGGTGTCCCTAAAACAGACCCTTAGGTCTGGCCGTTGTGACTCTTGACATATTTTCGTGAGTAAATGTGACATGCCACCATGTAGATTATTTGGTAAGATTAGTTAAGATTTGTATTTAGTTATTCGTTATTCATATGTTAATTATTTATTGTTATTGTTTGTTTCGTTGTTAATATATTTGTTGTTTGTTTCCTGTTGTTTATCTAATCTTCCTCCTGGTTAGTTTTCTGCCTTCAGCCGGATACCTAACCAGGGGTTAGATAACCACGACCTGGGTGGGAAGTGCCTTCAGTTAGCTACCCCTCATCACAAAACACTATGGCACATTCTCCCATCCCCCCAGGCGTGACAATATCAACCTGATCTCAATAAAAAATTTGTTATTTAAACAAAGAATATTGTTTTCTTAATTTCTCCTTATATTTGTTTATTTATAACTCCCAAGCTATATTTTATGTATTTCTCTTGCGTAGTTACTCTACTCTACAGGTATATTGTTAAATTCTAAATTTTAAGAATAAACAAGCATAATTTAATTGGCAGTGTTCAGTAAAATAAAAATAATTACAGTAAAACCTCTGAATAGCGGACAGCTAGGGGGATTTTTTTTTTGTCCGTTATTGGGAGGTGTCCGTTATTAAGAGGTTTAACAATTTTAATATAAAGGAAGTTCGATTAATGTCTTGCAAATTAAAGTTATCCAAAATTCCTTAAATCGGTTTAGTAATATAAACCTTTAAAGTCTTTGATTTTTGAAAAATTGAAAAATAAAAATATTTTTTACAGTAAATACAAAAATGTAAAATTAATAAAAACGATAGGAAGTTTTATTTATCCTTTCTGTACAAATTTTTAGTAATAAGCATTTTCACACATAGATAAGAATAAAAAACTGCCACTTATAAAATTTATTTTATTTGAAAAAATTATAAAATACAATTATGTACATATGATGTGAATTATCTTTTAAAAAAATCTAATATTGTAGTCTGCTTCATATTCTTTAGTTTGTTTTCGAAAAAGTCGTGTTCACAATTTATCAAAATCTCTGATATTTTTGTGTAAGCGCTCACATTGTTACTTACAAAAAAGAATTTTTCTAGATCCCTTAAATTATCACATGCTTCACTAAGGCTGGAAATTTTAGGAGCTTGTTGTTCGTCACTAATTTCTTCAATATCAGACTGTTCATCACTGTTCGCCAGGAAGTCCTCAACACATTTAGAAATTGAAAAATCGGAATCTTCAGTTGTTAGTTCTTCATCTATAGAAGAATATCCGTTGAAATCCAAACCCATTTCAGTTGGTATTAAAGTGGATAGGTCGGTAAAATTATTTTCAAATTCTTCTTGGCCATCATCAGTTGGGTCTCCAGCTTTTTTAAATCCAGCCTTTGAAAAACAGTTTACTATTGTTTTTGCCGTAACTTTTCCCCAAGCTGCCACTATCCATATTAAAGCATTTGCAACTGTTATGCTTTTTTCTATTTTCTCTAGAGATGGCTCGGATTCCATAAGCATAAGTAATCTTTTGACTAAAAATTTCGATATATAATTTTGAAATTTTGTATAATTCCCTGATCTAGAGGCTGGCTGGCACATGTAGTATTCGGCGGTAAAAAAATCAGTTTAATATTTTTAAGGACTATATTGCTAGGATGGGAAGTTGCATTATCTAAAAACAATAGTATATTTCTCTTTTGTTTTTCCATTTTTTTGTCAAACTTATGTAACCATGAACTCATTATGTTTTCGTTCATCCAAGCTTTTTTACTAGACGTCCATTCCAAAGGTAACTTATTGATATGTTCTCCTTTGAAACATCTCGGGTTTTTTGCTTTACCTATTACTAAAGGTTCTTCTTTTTCACCAGCCATACTAGTACAAAATAAAATTGTTAATCGGTCTTTAGCAGCTTTTCCTCCAGCACAGTTGTCAGTTTTTAGAGCAAATGTTTTTGTAGGTAATGCTCTATAAAATAATCCCCTTTCGTCAATATTGTAAACATCTTCTACAGAATAGTCTTCCAAGATTTTATTTAATTTGATTTTTCAGTTTTCAACCTCTTGTAAATTGATGTGTGCAGACTCGCCACAAACAGACTTAAACGTGATATTGTGTCTCTTGCAAAATTTTTCCAACCATCCATTTGATGCTTTGAAAGTGTCACACTTTAATTCTTTTGCAACTTCTAGTGCCTTTTCTTTAATTAATGGCCCAGACAAAGGAATCTTCTTATTTCGTACTTTGGAAAACCACTCAAAAACAATCTGATCCACAGCAAGTCCCTCAGTTTTAGGGAATTTCCGTTTAACTTCGTCATTACTAGAACCATCAACAAAAAAATTTAAAAATTCATTTTTGTTTTTTAAAATTTCGCTAATCTGTGTTTTTCCAACACCATATTTTTCGGCTAGTTTCCTAACACTTAATTTATATTTATCACTCGTATGGATAATTTCTACCTTATCCTTTAAAGATAAACGTTTTCTTTTTTCGTTTGGCATGTTGTGTTAACAATAACTAAACTTCAACTAAATAGTGTAAATAGACTGACCAAATTATTTGAGAAGCAATAAAATTTGTAAATAATATCCAGTAACAAGTACATATTTTCATAAACATCTTACCTATCATAAAGAGGATTAGTGGGAAAACCCATAAACCAAACCCACCCTATCTTAGGCTTGAAACAAGAAACCAGTCAACCGGAAATATTTTTATACCTGACCTTTTGCAAAAATATATAAAGGTATCCGTACACGTAGGTAGATTACAAATTCTTAAATTTCGTTGAAATTTGGAAAGGTGTCCGTACATGGAGGTAATTTTTAAAGAAATAATATCTTTTGGTAACTAATTTGTATGTCCGCGTCCGTAATATAGAGGGTCCGCTATTGAGAGGGTCGTTTATACACAAATGGGCATTGCAGCATTCCGGACATGTGTTTTTGTCCGTTACATAGAGGTGTCCAAAAATAGAGGTTTTACTGTAGTATTATTTTCGGTAAAATAAGTACCTACTATTGTATTATTTATTTTGATTCCTAAGAATTCTTATTTTGCATGTTTAACATTTTTATAGGTCTACTATGAGATTTAATTATGAAACTTTTATTCAGTTTATAAAATATTTGTTTTTTTTTAAACAACATTTTCGAATACTTTTGAATTTTATACTTTTAACATTAAATTAATTAAAAATTACATACTTGAAACATTACTAATATATATATTTTAATTGCGTTGTGGCTAAATATTTGAATCAAAGATTAATTAATAACCAGAGATATGAGACATTACTGGCTTGCTTGCTTGCATCGATATTAGATAATTATTTAAAAGAGGCGGGAAAGCTGGCTGAAACGCTTTGACCAATAAGGCATCGCGATTTTTATATGGTGCCGTAGGTCTGTAAAGGATCTTAAAATGCGTACGGGAGTACGGGCTTCTCCGACGAGCCTTGGCGGGACCCGAGCGTTCGAGCGAGCGCTGACACCACTTTAACTTTGTAAGGAAATTTACCACTAAACTGGGAAGCAAATCTGAATGGGACGAAAACACCATATTGGGGCTAAGCCAAAACGCCATAAAATGGTACACGGACGGCTCCAAGACAGATAAAGGAACAGGAGCAGGGGTGCTTGGACCTTGAACCAAATACTCAGAAAGCTTGAAAAAGCGGAAATTCGTGCCATCGAAAGATGTAGAGAATTTAACATTGAAAGGAACTATCGTAGACAGAAGATTGTAATCATGTCAGATAGTCAAGCAGCCATCAAAGCTCTGAACTCAGATACAATCAATTCAAAGATGGTCTGGGAATGCCTAGGCAAATTAAATGAACTAGGACAGAATAACACTGTTACCCTCCTATGGGTTCCAGGACACGTAGGAATAGAAGGAAATGAAACAGCAGACAAGCTGGCAAAAAAAGGAGCTGAAACCCCATACCTGGGACCAGAACCATCCTGTCGGATCAGCAGTAGTATAATCTTAGAAAAACTAAAGAAAAAATTGGATAGCGAAAAATCCAAGTACTGGAATAATCTAGAAGGACTAACACAATCGAAGACGCTCCTGGGAAACTATAACCAGAAGAGATCTCACAGCTGTCTTAACCTGAGTAAGAAAAACCTCCGAATTATAACAGTAATACTAACCGGTCACTGTCGATTAAGAGGACATATGAAGAAACTAGGATTAGTAGATGAAGCAAACTGCAGATTCTGTGAGGTAGAGGATGAAAGCTCAATATACACATACTTTCAGAATGCATGGCATTAAGTAATTCTAGGGTCAAATACATACCTAGGGTCATACGAAATAGAAAGGGAAGAACTACCTAATTTAAAACCCAATGATATCCTAAACTTTCTAAGGAAGATAGGACTAGAAGGGGGACACAATAGATCTTATAGGTCGCAGGTGTATCTGTCACCCCTAACACCATACATACATACGTACCTACATACATAGGGCCGGTTTTACAATATCCGATTAATCTTTAGATTGGCAGTAAAACTTCAGTTTTCTACAAATTTCAGTTGTACAACTTGAGATTGTACCGAAAATCGACAAAAACTGTAGATAAATCTTTACCTAGACTTCATGCGCAGATTAATCTAAAGTTTGTAGATTTAAGCATACGCTGTTAACTAAATTAAACTGAAAGAATAGTTTATTGTTTAGTTATAAATTTCTGTAATGGATGTATTCGAATATTTAATATATTTTAAAATTGTTTAATTATTTTATAAAATTAATAACGTATTGATGAATTGGCATTAGCAAATAAGCAAGTAAGTTCAATACACTTTCCTTTCGGGCTTTACCAATAGTTAGGAATAAATAAGCTATTCAGCAATTCCTTAGGTGATTGTACTTTTATATTTCATTGTACCTGTTGAAAATATAATGAAATATTATTATTTTTATTATCTAAATGACACCCATAAGTTCAAAATTTATCTACGGTATAATGGGGTGGATATTATTTCGTTATGTTTATATACGAGTATAATGTCACGTTTTTGAAATTTTCAAGTGTGGTATTAAATGTTTTAATTATATAACGAGATTAGGCTATAAGCACGTGTTCTTTTCGATGAATAAGTGTCTAAGTGAGAAAGCTTGTTTGTTTGTATTAAAAGAATTAGTGTTAGGTATCAGATTACCATGGGTAATATCCCAAAACTCTAACTAAGAAAAGAAATATAAATATGTCTTAAAAAGTTTTAGTTGCAGTTGTGACAGGGAGTTCTGTGAATGAAGATATTCTTTTCTCTTCTGGTTTAAATAAAATAAAGTTTAATTAAAGCAGTGAAATTAATTCGTTTTAATCTTCCAGCCCCCATAAATCATAATAGGTTATGGGCCCAGTGTACGCGAATAAAAATATTAATTAAAATATTGCCCAGTGTACGCGAATAAAAATATTAATTAAAATATTGCCCAGTGTGCGCGAATAAAAATAATAATTAAAATATTGCCCAGTGTGCGAAAAAAAAATTTAACTTAAATATTGCACAAAGTGCGCGAAAATAATATTGATTAAATTTAATTTAATTTCTTGAGTGACAAAGTGACTGTTAAGTTGTGTTATCAAGTTTTGTGTTAATGAAAACTTTTTAATAAATAATACTTAAGTGTAACTTAATTTTTAACGATAAATTAAAATAAGTGAATTATAAAAAAAAATTATACAATGGATCACTTTAATACAAAGCGAAATATTCAACCCTTTAATGGTGATAAGTACTGCATTTGGAAAATTAGAATCCGGCAACTGTTTTCCGAATTAAAAGTACCTACTTGAAGTTATTGACTCTGAATTAACTGCAGAAACAGATCTAGAAAAATGGAGGAAAAAGAAGCGAACAGCAAAGGGTATAATTATGGATTATTTAGCTGACTCAATGCTCAGTATCTTAACACCTAAAATAACTCCAAAAGAAATTTTTAAAACTCTAGATGCATTGTATGAACGAAAAAGTGCTATTTCTCAAGTGTCAATTTAGAGAAAATTATTAACACTAAAATTAAAAGATGATAACATTTTATCGAGTTTGAAGATTTAATTGCACAGCTAATTGCTACAGGTGAAAAAGTATCCGAATCAGATAAAGTAGCTCACTTAGTGATAACGATGTAAAAAGAATATTCTGCAGTAATTACAGCCCTCGAAACATTATCACCAGAAAATTTGACACTAGCATTTGTTAAAAGTAGATTGCTAGATCACGAAGTGAAACTAATAGAAGAAAATAAAGAGATAAGTGTAAAAGTGCATCAAGCTGAAGTAAACAATGATGATTTTAAAATGAATCATAATTTTAAAAGGGGTTGAAAGAAAAAACGTTTCAACAAAAGTAACAATAACACAAACAGGGATAATTTAAACCAAGAAATAAAGCATTAATTAAATGTTATTTCTGTGGTAGAAAAGGTCACATAAAAAGAAAATGTATATCTATTTTAAAAGAGAGCAAGAGAAAAGGTTAACAGAAAATCAAAGAACATTACAAACTGTACAAATGATAGATCAAACTTCTGAAAATAATTCAGGCTTTGCTTTCATGGCTGGAGATTTTAAAATAAATGAAGAAAGTGAAGAAAATAAAATAACCTTTTTATTGGATTCTGGAGCGTCCGATCATTTGATAAATACAGAAGGATTGACAAAGAATTTTGTTAATTTAAAAAATCCAATAAAAATATCAGTAGCAAAGAACGGAACATTTATTTATGCAGTAAAGAAGGGATCACTTGACGTCATCAGTGATACAGGACTCAGGGGGAGACTTGAAGATGTTTTGTTTTCACCTGATGTTCCCTACAACCTGCTGTCGGTAACAAAGATGCAAAATTCAGGAATGACAATAATTTTCAATGATAAGGGAGTATTAGTCAAAAATTGTGATAAGACTGTAATGACTGGTAAGTTAATAAACAATTTAAGTGTTAACTAACTTTACGATAGATAATAAAGACAATTTTAGACAGATATATAATATCGTGAAAAACACTTATGAAATATGGCATCAGAGTTTGGGTCAAATTAGTAAAAATAAATTTTTAGAACTTAAAAATAAAAATTTAATAGCTGATTTAGAATTAATTGATTCAATTTCACCAAATGATGATTTGTGTGAAACTTGCATTAAAGTTAAACAAACTCGATTGCCATTTAATCAAAGTAAAGATAAGAGTTTTGTTGACAGACCATTATTTATAATACATTCTGACATTTGTGGTCCTATCACTTCTTCAACAGTTCAGGGTGAAATAGTATATTATATTATAAGGATTAAAAGTGAATATTTTTTTTACGAGCAATATTTGCAGTTGCAAGGCGGAGCGCAGCGCAGCCGAGCGAATGCAAAATTGCGAGTAAAAATAGGCACTTTTAGTCCGTATGATATATACTATTTTTTCTCCAACCAAGTCAAAATTATAATAAATTTAGTTTTATTCAAAAATCGTTAATAATTTAGTAATAAATTTGAACACCTATTAATTATTATAACAGCGATAGCAAGTCGGTAGTCATGGATATCTGGTATTGTTGGTAAATATTGATTGTCAAGTAGACGTCAGTAGACGTACTAATCATATAATTTTTGTAGTAGTTTTTACGCTGCTTTTAAAATGAATCCCGAACACAATGAAAATATACCTGCGGATATATTGGAAAGTGCCGAAGCAGTATATCTAAATCTTTTGCCACCCAAATCTCGCCAAGTTTATGAATTTGCATATCAGCGATTCATGGATTGGTGTAAAGAAAAAAATGTGCAAAACTATGCGGAGAGTGTTCTTATGGTGTAATATAGTTGCCCAATTAGTTTGTTTTACTAAGTTTGTAAGAGACAATGTTTTTTTCTTCAAATTTCAATTAGAGAGCTCAAATGCAATTACTTTTAGTCCTAGGATTAAAAGTAGCGTTTTTAATCCTAGGATTAAAAGTGTTGCTAAGCAACGAGCAAATTTTTGTACGGTAAGGGAATTGATGGCTTTTGAACCTGAAAATAGTACAAAAATGTCAACATTTTTTGATGGTTGGAGAAAAATTATTTTATCTACTCTACCTCATATTATGTATCAATTTTTAGTTCGTAAAAACTGTCATTATAGACAGCAGTGCGTGAAGTAACAATGTATTTTAAATGGGATTTACTTTTTCGCACTGTTTTCGACACACCTTCAAATAATCAAATATCCTTAGCATTCGCGTTGCCATGGTGTTGCTATGAGAGCATTAGTTTTGTTAGTATCTTGTAAATAAATTGAAAATAAATTTCTTTTTTTTAATTATTTTTTATTTGATTATCGTAGATAAAATATTGTATGAAACTGTACGTGAAGTGCTTTTTGCACACTTACGCAATATATAGCACTCGCTTCGCTCGGGCTCTAAACATCGCGTGCGTGCGCAAAAAGCATACTTCACGAACTGTTTCATAAATAACTATTGTCACATTTATAGATGAGTATACTCATTATTGCGTAACTTATTTATTAAAATTAAAATCAAATTTATTTCCAATATAAAGACTTTGTTGCAAAGAGCGAAGCTCATTTTAATTTAAAAGTTGTAAATTTATATTGTGACAATGGTAGAGATTATTTATCTAATGAAATGAAATTTTATTGTGTTGAAAAAGGAATAATTTATCACCTGACTGTACCACGTACCCCACAATTAAACGGTGTCGCGGAACGAATGAATAGAACAATCACCGAAAAAGCTCGTTCAATGATTGTTGGTTCCGGGTTAGGTAAAATATTTTGGGGTGATGCAGTTCTAACTGCTACATATTTAATAAATAAAACACCGACAAAAGCAATTAAACAAAATAAAACTCCTTTCGAAATGTGGCACGGTAAAAAGCCACAACTAAAATATTTAAAAGTTTTTGGTTCGACGGTTTATATTCATAATAAAAATAGTAAATCTAAATTTGATGAAAAATCCTCAAAGGGAATACTAGTAGGTTACGAGTCAAACGGTTATAGAGTGTGGGACGTGGATACGGGAAAATACGTTGTAGTAATAAGAGACGTAATAGTAGATAAGACTAATTTCTTAAATTCTAGACCAAAAGAATTGGAAGAGGTAGAAATAGGCAAACCCTAAAATAAAATTGATGTTTCTGACCTTTGGTCAAAATCAATAGAAATGCAAAAATCTGATAGTGGTAAATCAGATAGGCAAAATTGTGAAAATTTTGGTTTGAATGATGAAACTGATGTTTCGGACACTTATGTCAAAATCAGTAGATGAATTAGATAAATCTGATAGGGTTAAATCAGATGAATTGAGTATTGAAAACTCAAGTGGTGATGACATTATTGAAACTTCATTTCAAAATAAAAAGAGAATTTTAACTGAACCACGTAGGAGTGAGCGGATTAAAAGACGTCCACAAATTTCTTATGATGAATATGAGACAGACGATTATTTAATGTGTGCACAATCAGTCATTTGTAAAATTCCCGCATCATATCAAGACATTAAAAACATAGATAATAGGGATTAATGGGAAAAAGCAATAAAAGACGAGATAGATTCATTATTAATTAACAAAACATGGACTTTAGTACCGAGGCCACAAAATAAAAATATCATTGATTGTATTATTATTATTATTATTATTAAATGGGTGTTTACCATCAAAAATGACGAACACGGAAAACCGATAGGTAAGATATAAAGCGCGGTTAGTATCTAGCAAAAGGATTTAGCCAAAAATATCTAATTGATTATAATGAGACTTTTGCACCTGTGGCGAGAATTTCTAGTTTTAGATTTATTGTAGCTTTCGCTAATCAATATAATTTAATGATACATCACATGGATGTAAAAACAGCATTTTTAAATGGAAAATTAAAAGAAGAAATTTTCATGAGGTTTCCTGAGGGCATAAAACCTAAAGTCTGTAAACTTAATAAATCTTTGTATGGTTTAAAACAGGCTGCGCGTTGTTGGTTCGAAGAATTCGAGACAGCAATAAAAGAAAAAGGGTTTTGAAAATTCTCCTGTAGATAGATGTATTTATATTTTAAATAAGAAAGATATCCCGAAAAATATTTATATTTTGTGATATGTAGATGATTTAATAATGGTAATAGCTGACGTTAAAGCCATGATAAATTTGAAAAACTATTTAATGAATCGTTTCGACATGGTTGATTTAAAAGAATAAGTAAAACTTTTTTAGGAATTAAAGTCACGCGTAGTGATACGAAAATTACTCTTGACCAAAGTGCATACATTGATACTACTTTGATGAAATTTAATATGCTGGAGTGTAAACCAGTAAATACACCATTAGAGAGTAAAGTAGATTATAAAGCTCTTAATTCAGATAAAGAGTATAATGCACCTTGTCGAAGTGTCATTGGTTGTTTGATGTATGTTATGATTTGTACATGACCGGATTTAAGTAGGTACGGTCGTAAATATCTTGAGTAGATATACTAATAAAAACAATATTGAATTGTGGAAATGTCTAAAAAGAGTGCTAAGATATTTAAAAGGCTCAAAAGACATTAAACTAACATACATCAGAGGAAATTAAAATGACATTTTGACAGGATATGTCGATTCTGACTGGGGAGGAAATGATATTATAGATCGTAAAAGTACAACAGGCTATTTGTTTAAATTATTTGAGCGTTGTACAAAATGCTGGATTACAAAGAAACAGGCTTCAGTAGCTGCTTCTTCAACTGAGGCTGAGTACATGGCCCTTTTTGAAGGAGTAAGAGAAGCATTGTTTTTGAAATCATTAGCTATTAGTATCGATATAGATATTTCCAAACAAATATTAATTTATGAAGATAATAGCGGTTGTATTAGCATTGCTAATAATCCAGCAAGTCATAAACGATCTAAGCATATAGATATAAAATATCATTTCTCTCGCGAGCAGATTGAGAAAAAGGTAATCATTTTAAAATATATTCCAACAGGTCAGCAGTTAGCAGACATACTAACTAAACCTTTACCAGGACCAAGATTTCTGGAACTAAGAGTTGGATTGGGATTGGAATAAACAATAATAATTCAATTTTTTTATATCTTTAAAATTTAAATAGTATTTAAATAGTTTAAGTGAATGACTCGATTATGGTTTTTCCTGGGTTTTCGTTAATCCATGAACAAATGTTAAGTCATTTGTATTTCCCAGAAGGCTTGAGAAAAGAGTATTTTTTTTAGTATCATTTTATACTACTTTAATTAATGTTAAGAATACCTCCGAATAAATTTTGAGGGGGCGTGTTGAAAATATAATGAAATATTATTATTTTAATTATCTAATACTAATAAGTTCAAAATTTATCTACGGTATAATGGGGTGGATATTATTTCGTTATGTTTATATACGAGTATATACGTTTTTGAAATTTTCAAGTGTGGTATTAAATGTTTTAATTATATAACTAGATTAGGCTATAAGCACGTGTTCCTCTCGATGAATAAGTGTCTAAGTAAGAAAGCTTGTTTGTTTGTATTAAAAGAATTAGTGTTTGGTATCAGATTAACATAGGAAATATCCCAAAACTCTAATT
Source organism: Altica lythri (assembly GCA_964028335.1). Taxonomy (NCBI): domain Eukaryota; kingdom Metazoa; phylum Arthropoda; class Insecta; order Coleoptera; family Chrysomelidae; genus Altica; species Altica lythri. Next base: position 3,795,801 of record OZ034806.1, on the reverse strand, counting down.
AAGAAAAGAAATATTAATATGTCTTAAAAAGTTTTAGTTGCAGTTGTGACAGAGAGTTCTGTAAATAAAGATATTTTTTTCTCTTGCGGTTTAAATAAAATAAAGTTAAATTAAAGCAGTGAAATTAATTCGTTTTAATCTTCCAGCCCCCATAAATCATAATAGTACCTATAATAATTTTAATTAATGAGTTATTAAAAAGAGTTCAAACTGAAAAGTAGTTTTTATTAAGGACAATAGTCCTAGGTAGTTTTAGCACAAAGAACCTAAAGATGCGAGTTTAATACATGGCGATCCTGCCAGTTTTGGCAAATTACTTAGTAGAAGAAAAAAAAATATATTATTAAATAAAAAATGGGCTAGAACCAGGCAAAAGAAGAAGTGATTATAGCTCAGGCCGGTAACAGTGGTGGTCTTACGAATAATCCAAAAGTTACTCAGGAAGATGGTCTCTCCACAGCAGAGTTGATTGGTATCGTAGCATTTGCGATGGCTGTTTTCTTTTTTATGGGTTATCTGGTTAAGAGGGTCCGAAGATACTTGGACAAGAAAATCCGACAAGAAATCAGAAGAAGTCAAGAATTAGTTTAGTGTAGTTTCGTGAAGGACCGGATGCTGTAGTGCGTAAATTAAAAATGACATTTTATTAAAGTATTCGTAGTTTTATTTTTTTTAATTATAAATGAGTAATATAGTTATGAGTTATATGACGATATTAAGATTTTTAAGAGTAACTTAGCTAAAGACAATTAACAAAGACGAAACTCTTTAGAAATCATTAAGCAACAAACATTACAGTTAGATAAATTTAAGAGTTACCTAACAAATTTAAAGAAAACATTTAATTTATCTTCTCATAAACCCGAAATAGTTAATGAGGTAAAAGGAATTGTAGTTGCGGTAGAAAAAAATGTTTTAGAAATAAGTAATATATTAAGGGATAGATTAAGGATTAAGGCATGACCAAACTACGGCCCGCGGGCCACGTCCGGCCCGCCACATTGTTTTATATGGCCCGCCTAAGATTTTTGGAAATTTTAAATTGTTTCTTCGAATAGATTTACCCTTAGCGCCCCTATGCCGGGCGTCAGCGTCAGCCAACATCGCTAAAGCTTTGGTTTCCTATGATAGCGGTGCCGCAATAAAGCGGCCGTAATTTGACGGCCGTTCATGACGGCCGCTATCGGTGAGCACAGATTTAAAGTAAAAGCTCAACGTTATTGACCGCCTAAATCCATTTTTGTATTTGCTTTCGTTTTGTGTGTTTATATTTTGTTTTATATCTTGTGTTTAGTTTCATTATTTGACAATAATTAAAGTGTTTCTGTATTAAAAGCAAAAATGGATGATTTGAACTTGGCAATGATAATATTTTTGGAAGACGATTCTTTATCGGAAGAAGAAACGAAAAGGTCGGAAGAAAGTGAGATTTTTAAGAAACGGAAAACTAAAGGCGTCTACGAAATCTTAATATGTCGTCACCTTCAAACAAATGATGAAAAATTTAGACAATATTTTCGTTTGACACCAGTATTGTTTGATTATGTTTTAAATCACATAAAAGATGACATTGTTTCAAAATCATGCAATAGAAATAAAAATCCAATAACTCCTGAACAAAAACTATGTTTATTTCTAAGGTAAGTTTATGGATAAGCTTTATTAATGTTTACATATTAAAAAACTTGTACAATGTTCTAAATCATTTGGAGAATCAGGCATTGTCGTACTGTACTCCGGTGAGAACGCAGGTAGAGAAGTCCTTGACGAAGACGAAGAAGAAGCTTGGTTTTGAGGGTTATAATTACTGCTGGTACCATAACAATCAGAAGTTGATCGGCTGTGGTTCTGTTGCTGAAGACATCTCAATTGCGCATTTCCCACCATGGTCCCAATTTGCAATCTTAAATGAACTTGTTCCGTTTCCGGTAGTTTCTTTACTATTTTGGCCATAGATGCAAAGAAAAGATCTGTTTCATCTTGTTCTTCGTTATTGCACCTTTCAGCAATTTTTTAAGTAATTTTAATCGTTCTTCAGAGATTCCTGCATGTTTTAGCCTTTTTGGTGTTTTTAAACTTGCACGATCTATTTTTTCATTATCGGTATAAACTTTCATTGACAGTGTCTCACTTTGGACATCCGTTTTTTTCTGTGTAGAGTTTTCCCAATCTTTATTTGAATCCTCTTCTACGACGTCATCTTCTTGAATATTTTGGTCTGAATTTCCCATATTGGTAATAGTGCTAAAATAAGAATTAAAAAGTAATGTATACACTTAGGGTAATTTGTGGAAAAAATATCTTCTTTTTAGAGAGCAGTAATTATCTAAGCATGACAGTTGTTCAGTTCGTTTTTTTGCAGCATCTCCAGAGGAACCTGTACCTGTCTTTTCTTTTCGTCTCACGTAATAATCTCGTACATAATTCCACCTTTAACTGCACTCGATATCTGCAAAACGAACGTAATCTGAAATTAATTTTTTTAGGTATATCGCAACGGAAGAATCTTTCAGATCATTGGCTTTTCAATTTAGAATCTGCCATTCATGGATAAGTTTTATAATAAAACAGGTGTCTGCTAGCATAGTGAAAAGATTACTTAATGCAGCAATTCCCCCTCCAACAATGGAACATCTTAAGAAAAATGCTGATGCGTTTATGTCGTCTTGGAATTTTCCAAACTGTGTGGGTGCCATAGACGGTAAACACATAAGAATAAAGTCACCTAAAAATAGTGGATCAGTTTCTTCAACTATAAAGAATTTTATTCGATTGTTATCTTAGCAATTGTTGATGCAGATTGTAAATTTATAGCCGTAGATATTGGTTCTTATGGTCGAGAAGGAGACGCGGGTATTTATTTAAAAGGTCAATTTGGAAGAAAAATTCAAAACAACGAATTTATTATACCACCTCCTGAAACACTTCCAGGAACGGATTTTTTCGTACCACATGTCATTGTTGGTGATGAAGCTTTTGCACTTCATGAAAATTTAATGAAACCATATCCAAGAAAACAATCAATAATTGATAACTCCAAGGCCATATTTAATTACAGACTATCCCGAGCCAGCAGAACAACTGAAAATACCTTTGGCATATTATGCGCCTATTTTAGAATCTTTTTTTAGCCAATTACAACTACACCAGAAACTACCGAGAAAGTGGTTACATCAGCGTGCATTTTATATAACATTTTAAGAGATTCTAAAGTACTTGCTCCTAATGAACAAAACATGTATGACCCTCATCCTTTACCTCAAAAAAATTTGTTGCCATTGACAGGAAACATGGTTCGTGCTCGAAACGCACCTACAGAAGTTCGTGATACATTCAAAATCTATTTTAATGGAGCAGGTCAGGTAGCATGGCAAAATAATCTGCTTTTACAACATTAAAATGTCAATGTTAATTAAAATGTATTTTTGTAATGACAGCAGTAAAGTGCAAAATATAAAAATAATATACATACCTGTTTTATTTTCCAAAATGTTTGCTATTTCCTTCCAGAGGTTAAGCTTCAGTTGTGTTTTTTTATAGTCCTGTTCATGACTTTTCACAAAATCAATTAAAATCATCTTCCTCCAATGTCCAGGCTACATTTCTGTTAATATTCGACATATTTTCAATGTTCCTGTTTTTTTATTGCTAATTTCCAACTGATTTTGCCTATACTCTATTAGGGGTATCAATAGGTACTACCAATATTTAATAAGACAACGTTAATGTCTATATTAATAATTTAATTAGTTCTAATGGATATATATATATATATATATATATATATATACCAATATGTAAGAGATGATACAAAAGTATCTAGTGCCGTGCTGTCAATAATAAATCAAGTTTTCAACTGGATTGGTGTTGGGTTAGATTTTCTAACTCAAAACACCGGTAGACGCTGCGAAATAGGAGTATAAGGATTTTAATCAGCCCATACAGGGGCAAAACCAACTACAGACACGTGTTTCGCTCTTTTTATGAGCTCATCAGTGCAGTATAGGTTATATCTCTTCAGTCACTAATGAAGAGACATCCCCTGTATGAATCGACCAAATCCTTATAGATGTACGCTTGCGAAAGTAGAAACCATTCGCAAGTTTCAGTTTAATAAAAACTGTCAAAGATCACGATTAACAGATACACATTTGGAAGCAATATTAAGGACGGCAACAACTAAGTTTGAACCAAATATTGACAAAATGGTGGAAGGATTAAAGCAACATCACTTTTCACATTAAATATTTTCCTCATATTTTATTGTTTATTAAATAAAATTATTTTTAAAACTTAAATTTGTTTTTATAAATTTTGAATGTACATTTATATATGTGTGTGCGTGTGTGTGTTTGTAATATATCATTAATATTGCAAAATTATAAAAATTTGTTTATGGCTCGCAGACATTAGGTACTATGTTTTGAATGTGGCCCGCAAGAATAAAAGTTTGGTCATGCCTGGATTAAACAATAGAGAGCTTAAAGATAGTAATAGTAAATGTGTAAATATGGGTGAAAAGTTTGATTTGAAAACGGCTTCTTCTCTTATCCCTGTAATTAATGATACAGAGGATTCGGTAAAGCAATTAATTGATGCCATAGAATTATACGATAGTGTTTTAGATGACAGTGAAAAAGATATTCTAATTAAATACGTTTTAAAAACTAGATTAACACAAACTAAGAAAAATTGTAAGTAATTAAAAAAATAAAGCAACTGGAGATAATATTTTAAATACAAGACTTATTAAAGAAACATTTGAAACGACTGGATACCCGCTACTAAATTTAATATATACATCCATTAGTAATGGTCAAATACCTCAAGAACTTAAAACAACAGTCATTGTCCCAGTACCAAAGGTTCCGTACCCAACTACGCCAGGAGAATACAGACCTATAAACTTAATTCCAATTGTGAACAAAATCCCTAAAATAGTTGTAAATGAGCAAATACGAATGTATCTGGAAAAAAATAAGTTGCTGTTTGAATGCCAATCAGGCTTTAGGAACAATCACTCATGTGAGACTAGCCTACAACTATTAGGATGTGCCAAATGGAGAAATAAAATAAAGAGGGGTAATATTGTGTTGAGTGCCTTTATTGATCTAAAGAGAGCTTTTAAAACAATAGACAGAGAAAGATTGATACAAAAGTTAGAGGTTTATGGGATAAAAAGTAAGGCCTTAAATTGGTTAAAGGACTATTTAAGTAATAGGTTACAAAAGACAAAATTACATTCTTGTGTGTCTGAAACGGTGTGCAATGGGATTAGGGTGCCTCAGGGTAGTATTTTGAGACCTATTTTATAATGATATTTTTTATAAATTAGATGCTAGTTTTGTTAATCTCTTTGCTGATGACACACTGATTTCTGTTGCAGGCAGTGACTTTACAGACCTGACTGGTAAATTAAATAGTGAACTTGAAAAGTTACATAAATAACTTTGCTTAAACAAACTTAAATTAAATGTAACAAAGTCAAGTTGTATGGTTTTGGGCACGCAGCAGAGATGTAGTGCTTTTTTGGCAGAGGATCATAGAATTTCTTTAGGGGGGGAAAATGTTAGTTTTGTTGATACCTGTAAATGCCTAGGGGTAGTTTTAGATAATAAATTAAGTTTCTCTGCTCATATGGACTTCATATGTAAGAAAATAGGTAAAAAAGCAGGTTTTTTTTTATAGGATTTCGAGAAATTTATCTCAATGGAGCAAGTTACTGATATTTACCTAATACAATAATTTATCCACATTTTACATAGGTACTGTGCATCATTGCTTATTGCATGTAACGGTTCAGATATTCAAAGACTACAACTTTTGCAAAATAAATGTATGCGTACAATATTAAACTGTAATAAATTTACGCCAATTAATAACATGTTAAATATTTTAGGATGGTTAAATGTAAGCCAAATAATTAAAAAAGAAAATTTAAGTTTAATTTTTAAAATAGAAAATAATATACTACCAAACTATTTAAAAAGATTTCTTGTTAAAAGATCTGAACTAAACAGTTACCCTGTGCGATGTGCTCAAAATTTTAACATAGACTATACCAAATACACCTTTCTACAGAAATCACTTTTCGGAGATGGTTTGAAGTTGTATAATTCATTGCCTGAGGAAGTAAAAAGATGTAAGACACACCAAAAATTTTGCAAGAAAATAGTGAATAGGTTCAGAGAGGAAAACAGTTAATAAATGTAGCCTTAAATATTGTATGAAATTTTCCTTATGTACACTAACTAAACTGTGAAAATGTACCTAACAGCAAATTGCTAAATAAAGAATAAAGAATTTAAAAAAAACTGCTAAATTAAGATTAAACCCCACCTATGACTCCACTGCGGATTTAATTAAAGATATAAAAAATAATTTATTAACTAAACAATCGGCTGCTTCCCTATCTTTAAATTTAACATAGCATAAAACAAAAAGATAAATCTATCGATGATTATGCGAAATCAATTGAAGATTTAATGGTTAATTTGACATTGGCACAGGCTGACGGCAATGATGCTGCAGTAAAGGTCCTAAAAAGTACCAATGAAAAGCTTGCAATTATAACGCATTTGTAAATGGTTTAAAAAATCATGACCTAAGAACCATAATGAAAGCGCGTAACTACTCTTCATTAAATGAGGCAATACGAGGAGCCAAAGACGAGGAGGTGACAAAAAATGCATCATCTCAAATTTTTAGTATGCAGAGCAAATCGAAATTCACACCCAACGCCGGGTTATATCGAGGTCGATTTAGCCATAATAATAATTATAATCATAATAATAGATCAACTTATAATCGCCCAACACCAAATTTTCATCAAAGTAATTTTAGAAATTCAAATACCCCGAGATATCAAAATCAATGGAGATCTCAAAATAGACGTAATAATTACACGCGAAATAACCGAAATCAACCTCGTACCTTTTTCATGAATAACGCCCAAGAAAATACGGAAACTGCAACCAACAATAATTTTTTTTGTCCCTCAAACCAATAAAAACAGTAATGTCGTCCTAAATATAAACGGGTTAAATTACATACGGTTAAAATACGGAAATAATAATTTAAAATTTTTGCTAGATTCCGGTGCCTCCATAAGCGTTATTTTTTCCTGTAGTATTGGCCAAAATCAAACAATTGATGCGATAAACATAAAATACAAATTATAGGTATATCGGGTTGCACTAGCACGTTCGGAGTGACAAATATCTTATTACAGTATTAGACGGAGAGCTGGCTACGAAAATTGAAAATGATAAGGTGCAGTAAAAATAATTATATACAAACATTCATTATCTATTGTATAGCGCTTAGTGTCCACTGCCAGAAGTCTCTCCCGAGGCGGAACGCGTGGGCGGGCGGCCAAACTTGTAAATTTTTAACATGAAAAAAATCATAAGGTGCAGTTTTGAAAATTTTATAGTTTTATAGTTTTTACCAATAGAAATAGTGTAAAACTATTGCCAGAAGTCTAGATCGAGGCTAAAATGTCGCCAGAAGTCATTAAAGTTGTAAATAAATTATTAAAAAAAAATGACGAGGTGCAGTTCTGGCGAATTTGTTTTTATATTATTTATTGTTAAAAAAAAGCAAAATGTAAATTGCCAGAAGTCTAACTGGTGGCTAAGTAAAGATAAGCTAATTAAATCTTTGCAAATTTTAGAACTGAAAATAGTGGTTCTTTAAATGGAATGACAAGATGCAGTTCTGACAATCGTTATTTTATATTACTTATAGTTTAAAAAAGCAGTGTATGTAATGACAGAACCCCAAATAGTGGTTAACTATTTAAAAAAAATGGCCCTTGGTAAGCCAGGCGCATCAGTAGATTTATATCAATTGAATATATTAAAAGTATAAGTTTCAGAGAAAAATGTTTTAGATAAAAGTTGTAGGCCTCTTTAAGACAAACAAAAAAAGTCCCCTAACATTTTTTTGTACAGGGTGAAGTAAAAAAGTTACGATTTTTTTTTTCCATTTTGATTTGATGTCACGCCCAAACGGCGGGTTCGATTTGGCCCATTAACGAACTCAATCGAAATTTTTGTACGATTGATTTTTGTACCAAATTTCATTTTGATCGGTTAAGAAATGCGACCGCTATCGTGTCCACAGATTTCGTTATATTTGCGGAACTATATATATTGAGATGATATAAGTTACTATGCTATTTCAATTAAGTAAATATAAAGAAAATTAAAAAAAATAGAGAAAAGAAAAATATATTCTCATTCCAAGGCAGAGTGCAAATGTAGTTAATTTGAGATAATTTATAATCGTCGTCTTCTTCTCAATACCTAAAAAGAAAAAATAAAACAAAATGAGAAATTAAAATACACAAGTACATATAAGAGATATTCAAAGAATCAAAATAATATAATTTATCTATAACATATAAAATTCTAATAATCATGTATCAAATAGATAATGAGAGTAAATATTAAAAAAGTTTATAAATTTTACGATACCTTAGTAATTAAAACCGATTTTAAATAAATTAAGATAAAATTAAATAAGAAAACCAAATGTTAAGACATCAAGGTAAAGTTTTACATAAATTTCAGTATAAAATATTAGAACTCATAGAAGGAAATAAAAAAAGTTTGTACTTACTTTTAGAATAGACAATGTTTGTTCTCAAGACATATTGTGATTTGTTATTAGTTTAATTTCCAAATGAAAAATTCTGAAAATAGAAAGACATTAGATTATATTGTAGATAAGATATTATAAAATTAACATTTCATTTAAAGTAGGTATAGCAGATTTTAAAAAAATGATTATTGTATTAAATGTAAATAATGAGTTAAGTATTAGATTTTTAGTAATTTGATTTGACAAAGAATTAGTAGGCAAAAGATATTATAAAATTAACAACTCATCAAAAGTTTAGCAAATTTTAAAAGAATGTCTATTGTATTAAAATGTAAATAAGGAATTAGGTATTAGATTTTTAGTAATTTTATTTGATTAATAATTTAGTAGGCGAATAGAACATAATAATGATAGTGTAAGATTGTTTGGGGATTCAGTTGTTAAATTGTTCCAATAGGAAATGATAGCCTGTGCCTTCGTTTGTCCAGAGAGAATACCAAAGCTTCAAAACACGGTATCTATTTACAATTTTTTTAAAAATAAAGAACATTCCTGTGTTTGATTTTTCTGTAGTTGATGAACATTTGATTTCACTTGTACACTGTTTAAATAAGTTGTTTTTACATTCTTTAATAAGTTTAATTTGATTTATTGATTACAAAATTCAGAATTTTTCATAACCCTTGATTTAACGATGTTTGGAATTTGAAGGTAATGTGTCTATGCGCACAAAACAATAAGAAAAAGTGAGGTTAAGGTTAAATTGGAATTATAATACAAAAACATAATTTGGTATATAATTGTTAAATTTTATTAATTTTTTTTTGAAATTTTCAATATCAGTTAAATTTGAATCCATTTATTAGTTGAGATTTTTTGAACTCTGACCCTTAGAAAGAGAATAGATAAGAACTTATGTTAAAGTAACAATCATTAAAATAAAAGAAATTAAGTTGAATCTTACCTTATCCACATCTATATTAAAATAAAAATTTTCAAGGTATTTTCATATATGTTATAATATATATGTATTTTCACTTATATGTTATAAATTTTGGCGCCCAACGTGGGGCTCTAAATAATCAAAACTAGAGCCTTTTAAAATAATCAATATTTGAAAAATTTTCGCATATCAAAACAAAACTCTAGAAAACTTGGTTTGGTAATATTTTTTATTTTTATTTGTTTGTGTGATTCTGGGTTATTTATAACTAATAATAATAAACAGGTATTTGCTTGTAAAAGATTTATTGGTATAAAGGTATTTATATAAAAATTTGCACATTATTTGTATTTATCTGGGAATTTAAATTGTAAGTATGGATAAAAAAATTAGATTGAGAGATGGTAAGGTAGTAGGAGAGGATAGTGAGAGTAGTGATGGAGGAGAGATTGAGGTTGAGAGTGTGGCGGTACAAGTACATGAAGAGAGAGTATTAGGAGCAGGAGATTATCGAGTGGAAGAGCTGATTCAAACAGGACAGACACAGGAAGAAGCAGAGAAAGAAGAAGGAGATAATTTGGTAGAGATAGGGGGAGAGCAGGATCGAACTATGGTTGAAACAGAGACAGAGGCAACTGCTGATGGAAATGCACAACCAAGAGAAGAACAGGTAGTACATGAAAGGCCAAAAGAAGAGACCCAACTTGATATGAACAGCTTACTACAATTCATGAAGATGGGATTTGATCAACAAAATAAAAAATTTGAAGAAATAAAAGATATGAGGGAAAATATTAAAAAAGATATAAAAGAAGATAATATGAAGATGAGGGAAGATATAGAAAAGAAGTTGGATCAGCAGAAAGTAGATATTAAAGAAGAAATAAATAAGAAATTGGAGGAAATAAAAGAAGATAACAAGATATTTAGAAGTGAAATTAACAACATTCAAGAAGACAATTTGAAAATAAGAGAAGAAGTTAAAACTATGAAAAAGGAATTTGACAAGAAAATTGAACAGCAAAACAAGAAATTAAGGACTGAAATACAGGATACTGGAGTAAAAATTACGGAGGAAATTAAAAAAGGTATGGAAATTAAAATAAAAGAAGTAAGTAAATCAATTAAAGAAAATTTACCTGAAGAAATTGAGCTTGAAATCAACAAGCTAACAGAAATTATGAAAAAAGAAATAGGACAAATACGTTTACAAGAACAAATTAATGAAGAGGTAGTGGACAATTTAAAAATTAATTTGGGAAAAGAATTTGAAAGACTAGAGGGAGAAGTAGAAAAACAAAAAGGAGTCTGCAGTAAGAACCAGGAATTAACTGGGTTAAAATTAAGTAAGGAAATGGAGGATATACAGAAGAAGCTACAAGAAGTTATGGAGAATAATGTTAGAGGAAATGCATTGGGAGTTCTTCCCAATATGATGTCACACTACAACAATGCAGGAATTAAATTTGATGGAAACATAAACCACATCCACCCAAAAGTATTTGTCAATATAGTGAAAAGTAAAACAAAATATACAAGTGATTTCTCGGAACAAAAATTGTTAATCCGTAATATGTTAACAGGACATCCTTTACTTTGGTTTTGCAATAAAGAAAACCAAATTTTTTCTATAAAAGATTTCGAAGAGCAATTTTGTAAATATTTCTGGGGAGAAATACAACAGGCGACATTTAGGGAAAAATTGTATTTTGGAAAGTTTGACTACAATAAAGGAAGAAATTATAATGCATATGCAATGCAGCTTTATAATAATGCACAATATTTAGAACCTGAAATGAGAGAAGAAGAAATAGTATTATATGTGGAGAGACAATACAACCATGATGTGACTGAGACGATAGCAATACACAACATTAAAACCATGGAACATCTCTCAAATTACTTACAAAGACTAGAACGAAGTTTAATGAGTGAAAGTAGAAATGATGGGAATGAAAGATATAATGATAGGAATAGGTATGAAAACAGGAATTCTGGTGGTAATAGATTTATTGATAGGAATAGATATGAAAACAGGAGTTCTGGTGGTAATAGATTTAATGATAGGAATAGAGAGGAAAATAGGAACAATGGTAATGACAGATTTAATAATAGGAACAGGGAATTTAATAGGGGATATAGTGATTTTAATAGGAATGATAATAGAAATGGTAGAAATTGGGAAAATAGGAATTTTGATAGGAGAAATAGGGATTTTTCAAATAACAATAATTATGATAGGAATAGGGGGTCAGGAAATAGATGGAACAGAAACAATGATAATAATGGCAGAAATGAGGATAATCGTAATGTAGGGAATCAGAATAATGAATGGCGAGATAGAGGTGAGAATAGTCGACAGGTGAATGTTATGAATGCAAATCAGGGTGATGTGACTGGTCCAGGCCAGGAACAGAACGTGGATTTTGCCTAAGTCGCTTCCACGTGCGTAATATCATCTACTCTTCTAGGTATGAACATCCTAGAGAATTTCTTGTTAATGAAGATGAAATTAAAATCAATGAACTAAGGAGGTTAATTTTTATAGAGGGGGTTTTTCAAAATATTAAATGCCAAATTATGATAGATACTGGTTCAGAGGTTAATTTAATTAGTCAAAAAGTAGTGTCAGAAGTTAAACAAGATGATATTATGATGATAAAAACAAATAAATTATCATTAGTGGGAGCGAATAATAAAAAATTATATGATACCAACAACATGATTATGGGCGAAATACTAATAGGTATTAAGAAATATAAAATCCAAATGTTACTTATTCAAAATTTAAATTATGACATTATATTAGGTTCAGATGAGTTGAATAATCACAAGGTAGTAATAGATTATGAAGAAGAATGTTTGAAATGGGAACAACAGATAATACCATTTACCTTAGGAAATAATGCAAATCGGGAAGTTGATCCGAATAGACAGTATAATAATATTGCAAAGGTAGATTATAATGAGTTAGAAGGAAACTGTGGACAATATCAAAAAGAAGTGGAAATGTTGTGTAAAAAGTATTGTAGACTATTTAATGAAGAAACGTGAATAGCATCAAATTATACCCACAAGTTGAAGATGAACAAGGATATTAAGAATTTTAAGATTAAGACTTATCCAATTCCTTATAAGTTGAAGGATGAAGTATATCAGGAATTAAGCAAAATGATGAAAGATGGAATAATAGAGAGGTCTGATTCGCCATTTATAAATGCAATTACGTGTGTTAGAAAAAAGTCAGGGGAAATAAGATTATGTCTGGATGCTAGGAATATAAATACCTACACAGTAAAACAATATGAAAGTCCCATGAATGTAGAAGGAATATTTGGAAGAATAACAAAGGCTAAAATATACTCAAAATTAGATCTAAAACACAGTTTCTGGCTAATTCCTTTAGAAAAAAGTAGTAGACCATACACAGCTTTTATGGTGGATGGAATTGGTTACCAATTTTGTGTTGTACCCTATGGATTACAAAGTTCTTGTGCAGCATTAGTTAAAACTTTACATACAATATTAAATAAACATGAATCATTTATACTTCATTATATTGATGATATTTTGGTGTATTCAGAAAATGAAGAAATACATAAAGAACATTTGGAAATAACTTTAAAGGAACTGGAAACAGCAGGTTTGAAATTAAATGTGGAAAAATGTAAATTTTACCAACAAGAAATAAAATATTTAGGATATGTTTTAAATACTACAGGGGTAAGCATGGATCCAGAAAGAGTACAAGCGATTTTGAATTATCAAACACCCAGGAACTTAAAAACATTAAGAGGATTCCTTGGAATTTTAAACTACTATAAGAGATTGATTCCGGATTTATCGAGCAAAGAAGTTCCATTGATTGAACTGCTTAAAAAAGATGTTAAATGGAAATGGACACCAGAACGAGAACAAGCTTTCAAAGAACTGAAGCAAATTTTCACCAATAACTTAAAAGTATATCATCCACAGTATGATAAACCTTTCGTTCTTAGAACTGATGCATCTATAGATAGATTAGCAGGAGTGCTGATACAAATTCAAGAAAAAGGAGAAGTGCCCATCAGTTTTGTTTCAAGAGTTACAAAAAATACTGAAAAGAAATACACAGTAACGGAATTGGAAATGGCGAGTGTTGTGTTTTGTATAACAAAATTAAGATTTTTCTTACTAGGGGCTAGATTTGTGGTAGAAAGCGATCACAATGCGTTGACTGCAATGTTGAAAAATCGATATGCAAATAATAGGGTACACAGATGGCTATTATTACTGCAAGAATATGATTTTGAAATTAAATACATACCTGGAAAGAACAACATCATAGCTGATGCATTAAGTAGAGAAGTAGAAGAGCAAGGGGATCATACAAAATTTAAAATTGGGATTAATAAGTTATTGGACAAAAAGGGGTTGTATAGTTTAGAAAGGATTATTCGAGATCAGGCATATTTAAATGACGTGGAAAAGAGAAGAACTTTTGTAGTAGATAATATCATATATAAGAAGTTAGAAAACTGGGATGCCTATGTAATAACAACAGATTATGCTAAAGATATTTTATTCAATTTACATTAGGAATATGGACATATTGGGGTGAGGAAGTTATGGATGCTATTTAGAGAGAATTTCTATGCAAAGAACGATTTAACTAAAACCAAAGAAATTTGCAAAGCTTGTACAATGTGCCAATTGGCAAAAGAAAAAAACTATCATAACATTAATACAAATAGACCAATAATCACTCAAAGACCTCTACAAATAGTAGCTATGGATTTCATAGGCAACCTAGTGCCAAGTATCCAAGGAAAGAAACATATTTTGGTAATGGTGGATGTGTTTACCAAATATGTGCAGCTGTATCCATGTTCAAGAACAAATACTAAACTAGTAATAAAATGTTTAAAAAATTTCATACAAGTACATGGAAAACCAGAAAGAATCATCTTAGACCATGCTACCTATTTTGAGAATAATAAATTTTTGTCAGCTTGTCAGCAATTTAACATAAACGTAAATTTTATAAGTATAAGAAACCCTTCTTCAAATCCAGCAGAGAGATATATTAAAGAAATTATTAAATACTTAAGAATTTTATGTAGCCAAGAACACGAATTATGGGAAAATAACTTGGAAGAAGTTCAGAGATATGTGAATGAAACTCCGCATGGAATTACGAAAGAATGTCCGGAATTGTTATTTAAAGGAAGAGCACCGGAAAGGAATTGGGAGGTAGTTAGAAATCAAGAGATGCATGAGATTTTAGAAAAGGTCAACAAAAATTTGAAAAGAAATGCTGATAGATACATCAAAAGACAGGAACAGAAATTTAAAAAGAAAACTAAATTCAAAAAGGGGGATTTGGTTATCATTAGAGCGTTACAAGTGGCAAACAAAAGGGAAAATCAATGTGCTAAATTATTAATGCCATTTGAGGGACCATATGTGGTTGACAACAAGAATGCACAAAACAGTTATAGGTTGGTTTGTCCGAATACGGGTAGGTTAAGAGGAATTTTTAATATTAAAGATGTATACAAGTTTACACCTGCAGAAGGGTAGATGATATTTAGAACAATCTTGTAAATAAATGTTATGTTGTAAATAGTAATTTTAGGTGTATATAGTTTTTTGTTTTTGATAGGGTGATGTTTATAGAATAAACATTAAGGCAATCCAGTTAAATTTTAAATCATTAGAAATAAAATTGATATGAATAAACAGTTTGAATATTTTTCATAAGAGATTTTTCCAAGGGATGATCTTAGAGAAATTAATTTTTTTTTGGTGTTCATTGTACATGAATAATTATTTACAAGCAAGTACATAATATATAAACAGATTATAATATGAAATATAGAACAAAGAAATTTGTATAAAATTTATTAAAATATAATAGGACATAGAAAGATAAAAAGTATGAAACAAAGTTATTTAACAGTTATAAAATTGGTAAATTTGGAATAGAAATTATAATTTTTTAATCAAATATGAAAATATGATTGATTCAAAAATTTTAATTGGGGGATTTGAGATGATATAAGTTACTATGCTATTTCAATTAAGTAAATATAAAGAAAATTAAAAAAAATAGAGAAAAGAAAAATATATTCTCATTCCAAGGCAGGGTGCAAATGTAGTTAATTTGAGATAATTTATAATCGTCGTCTTCTTCTCAATACCTAAAAAGAAAAAATAAAACAAAATGAGAAATTAAAATACACAAGTTCATATAAGAGATATTCAAAGAATCAAAATAATATAATTTATCTATAACATATAAAATTCTAATAATCATGTATCAAATAGATAATGAGAGTAAATATTAAAAAAGTTTATAAATTTTACGATACCTTAGTAATTAAAACCGATTTTAAATAAATTAAGATAAAATGAAATAAGAAAACCAAATGTTAAGACATCAAGGTAAAGTTTTACATAAATTTCAGTATAAAATATTAGAACTCATAGAAGGAAATAAAAAAAGTTTGTACTTACTTTTAGAATAGACAATGTTTGTTCTCAAGACATATTGTGATTTGTTATTAGTTTAATTTCCAAATGAAAAATTCTGAAAATAGAAAGACATTAGATTATATTGTAGATAAGATATTATAAAATTAACATTTCATTTAAAGTATAGCAGATTTTAAAAGAATGATTATTGTATTAAATGTAAATAATGAGTTAAGTATTAGCTTTTTAGTAATTTGATTTGACAAAGAATTAGTAGGCAAAAGATATTATAAAATTAACAACTCATCAAAAGTTTAGCAAATTTTAAAAGAATGTCTATTGTATTAAAATGTAAATAAGGAATTAGGTATTAGATTTTTAGTAATTTTATTTGATTAATAATTTAGTAGGCGAATAGAACATAATAATGATAGTGTAAGATTGTTTGGGGATTCAGTTGTTAAATTGTTGATTTCCTGAATCTCTTTCTTGTTTTTGGGCTTTTGAAGTGATAGCATGTAATAAATTCTGCTCCGTTAAAATTTCGATTTTTTATTTAAATACTTATAAAAGAAAGTATAAAAGTAGTAAAAAGTGTTAACAAAGCCACAAGACAACTCCTGATAGCCACTGGTAAGAATTAAAGTTCATATATATGGAGAAATAAATGTTAGGAATGGTGTGCTGAGCAGTTCAGTTATATGAATGCTTCCTGAGTAATTTAACTAAAGTAAAACTGGTTTCTAATAAGAAAGAGAGTATTAGTTTACTCACCGTTTGATGCAAGAGCAAATTATTTCCGGATGGAAAGCAAATTTATTCGTCTACATCTATAAAGTGTCCGTATATCATTGATGTTCCTGGGAAATGGTTGGATTCCAATAGGAAATGATAGCCTGTGCCTTCGTTTGTCCAGAGAGAATACCAAAGCTTCAAAACACGGTATCTATTTACAATTTTTTTAAAAATAAAGAACATTCCTGTGTTTGATTTTTCTGTAGTTGATGAACATTTGATTTCACTTGTACACTGTTTCACTGTTTAAATAAGTTGTTTTTACATTCTTTAATAAGTTTAATTTGATTTATTGATTACAAAATTCAGAATTTTTCATAACCCTTGATTTAACGATGTTTGGAATTTGAAGGTAATGTGTCTATGCGCACAAAACAATAAGAAAAAGTGAGGTTAAGGTTAAATTGGAATTATATTACAAAAACATAATTTGGTATATAATTGTTGAATTTTATTAATTTTTTTTTGAAATTTTCAATATCAGTTAAATTTGAATCCATTTATTAGTTGAGATTTTTTGAACTCTGACCCTTAGAAAGAGAATAGATAAGAACTTATGTTAAAGTAACAATCATTAAAATAAAAGAAATTAAGTTGAATCTTACCTTATCCAAATCTATATTAAAATAAAAATTTTCAAGGTATTTTCATATATGTTATAATATATATGTATTTTCACTTATATGTTATAATATATATATATATATATATATATATATATATATATAGGGTTAGCGGCTGTGTGAAATAAGTGTACTCTTTCAACTATATTTCAAGCTTTCGAATAAATTTTTATTCATCTTCAGGAAAAACTACAAAAATTATGAATGCATTAATATCACCTATGAAAAATTGTATAATATATTCTTTAGGATGATAATAAGTAAAACTTACGTTGGTGAGATTGAATTTCTCTTAGGTGTTATTACTGCACGTGACATCTCAAGAAAACCATAGCACTGAAACAATATTACCAATTTAACACATAATCACAAAAATTGAGGAAGGTCCTTCTCAATTTGTTACAAAAAAGTTTTTTAAAAAGATCTTAACACCACATGGTCTTCAATGACAGAAAATATTATTAGGTTAGGTACTACCTGTCTTGTCAGTTGTAATTGACAATTCTAGAAAAATCTCTTCTTCTTTTTTTGGAAGACCTGATATATACCGGTCAAAATTTCAAAAATATAAGCAGGGTTGCCTAACTAAATAATTCTTTCTTTTAAATTATTAAATAAAAGCACAAATTTTTTTATTTATATGACTTAAATGCTACATCACTAATTACTTATGTCAATTATACAAATTTAGAAAAAAATATACTCAGATTGAAATATATAAAAGAGAGTGTTATGAAGCTGAGGAGACTAGCTCAGTGAGGTTTTCACCTCAATGAACCTGGCTCCCCAGCTCACACAGCCCTTATAAGGAGGTGTTATGAGAAAAAACATTAACATTATTTTTATTAACATACAAAAGATAAGAGTACAAAGTACTAAGTTGGTTTATGTCACTTCTCTTGTTCATAGAATTGTTTTCTTGTGATATGTAAGCCATCTCCAAAAAGAGCCTTTTTTTATAGTTATGTTCTGTAGCTAAAATCCTAACACCATCATAATTTATGTTGTGTCCTTCACTATGTGCATGTTCTGCTAGAGCTGACCTCTGAGGATACAAATTACAATCAATCTTGTGGGAATATATTCTACTAGAAAGGGTTCTCGATGTTTGACCAATATAAGTTTTATTACAATCACCACAAGGTATGTAATACACCACATCAGAGCAATTCAACAATGCAGGTTTATCTTTAACTTTTGAATAAACTGATCTAATCGTAAGTGAAGTTCTATTAGCTATTTTAATGTTGCCTATTTGTTTCAACAGTCTAGTGAGTTTGGGGGTGATCTGCTTTAAGAATGGTAAGGAGGTATACAAGCACATGTGCTCGTCAGCAACTACTTCAACACAAGGTCTTTGGGAGTTATGATCCTGAAGATTGTCTGTAATGGGTGACCAATTGTATATGTACTTCGTTACCAGGTGTTTCGGGTACGAGTTGTCCAAAAATAAATTAAATAGGATCTTAAGGTTCTTTTGGTGAAAGGATGGATCAGAAATTGATGTTACCCTGGTTTTCATTTGTTTCAAAAGATTTATTTTTATGGATTCCTTGTGGTATGACCAATAATTCAGGAATCTACCTGAATGTTGATGTTTCCTGTGCCAGTCGATTACAAGGGAGTTATTAGAGTTCCTAATGAACTTAATATCAAGAAAGGGGACTGAACACAGGTCATCCTCACACTCGATGGTAAATTGTATGTGAGGGTCATAGCTGTTGAACACCTCTAAGATGTCAGTATCACCATTGTTCGGTATGACCATTATTAGATCATCCACATATTTTTTGATGAAAAGTAAAGTAAATGATAATTTAGGAATCACATGATCCAAAAGGTCATCCATCACGTAGCAAGCTAAAATCGGAGAAATCGTGCCTCCCATAGGTGTACCTTGGGTTTGTTTATAAACATTATTATTGAATGAAAAATATGTATTTTATAATTCACGTTCACAAAGTTTCTATTTCGACACTAAAAACAGTATCGAAATAGATTCATTGTAACACTGTTTTTGGTAACTTTTTGTTTTACACAATTGGTTGCACTGCACTGATTTTCAACGAAAGAGTTCAGGTAGTAAATCAAAAAGTATGTTGTAGTAAATTATTAACTACATTATCAGCGTTATTGCTAAATTCGGAATATTTTATACAAATTTGACAAACATTCTAATTTAAAATCATTAAAACTGACAAGTGTCAAAACTGTCAAGATTGCCAACATAAATAAATATTTCGAAAAACTCTCATTTTATTTTTTTTTATACTTTTAAAAGTTCATTATAAAAAATAGTATGTAACACTCGAATTACAATGACGGTTTGTAGTACTCGTTCTTTGCGAAACTCACCGCTTCGCGGTTCGTTTCACAAACTGAACTCGTACTACGAAACCTCTGTCATTGTAACACTTGTATTACAATATACTATTATTAAACAAAAAGGTTATGAGTTTTTTGAATAGACCTAAACCTATGTTGCAATGATTGCTGACAAGAGACCATTTATGTTCTATTGCCTTTAAGGCTGCATCTAGATGGACGTTGGTAAATAAGGAAACCACATCCAGACTCACAATTCTGTAATTATCCGGTAACTGAAATTTATTAAATGTATTGAATACATCGAAAGAATCTTTAATATAATAGGCAATATTAAAATCATATGATTTTGTCAAGATTTCAGTCAAGAAGGAAGCTAACAAATTAGTTGGAGCACCCAGACTCGCAACGATTGGACGCACTGAAAGAACTGGCTTATGGATTTTGGGAAGAGCATAAAACTTTGGAATAATACCATTATAACACATGAGTTTCTTTTTTGTGACTTCGTCTATCAGTTTAGACGTAAAAAGGTTTTTGATTAAGTCATTACATTTAGATTGAATTGTATTTGTTGGATCTCTAGGCAATAACATGTAGGTATTATCCGCATTAAGCAATTCCTGACATAAATCCAAATACTTTTGTTTTTCCAGTATGACAGTTACATTACATTTGTCAGAAGGCATGACGATAATATTAGGATTTTCTTTTAAGAAATTTCTTGTTTTATGTAACATCATTCTGAAAAAATCAAAAGCATTCTTTTTGTTATTATATTTGTGTACACAATATCTCACTATGTAAGCGGCCTTTGCTATCAGTAGGTTCCTCTGTTGCGGGTCAATGACGGATGAAATAATTGCTTCAATATCGGCTAAAATGCTCTTAATAGAGACGTCCCTACCTATCACTGGTTCAACACTGAACTTTGGTCCTAAAGACAAAAAACTCAAAATATCACTAGGGATGTTAACATTAGTTAAATTTTTAATCCAAGATGGTTTTGTATTGAGTTTCAATTTAAGTTCATTGTTGTACAAATTATCAAATTTTTTTGTATTCTTAGCCTTTGTATTATGAAAGTTAATATTATATGATCTTTGTTGTTTACTAGCAAAATTTTTGAAAATATTTTCTGAAGTCAAATTAATAATTTTTTCTTTCAACACATTTAAATTATTTTCCAAATTCGCTATAATTTTGACATTGTTAGTAATTTCTAAATTTAAAATTCTGTTATCTTACCTGTTACAGTATTTTGTGCCTTTGTTAGACCTAATGTCCTGTCTATGAAGTAATTTAGTGATGGATGAAGTGGTGTGTGTTATGTGAGGTGGAATGATGTTAGAAGCCCTACACCGGAGGAGAAAGCATCTTCTGTTATATTCTTTCCCTAGTTTCTGTTTTGTTTTGGCCCACTCCTTTAATTTCCTAACTGCCGTGTCACCATACTCATTTTTGATGTCTTGGAAGAACCCCATGCCTGTGATTAAAAGCAGAGAAGAAGTCTTTGCCGACAACGTTAGATAAACAGATGTTTAAAATTATTAGGTTAGCGGCTGTGTGAAATAAGTGTACTCTTTCAACTATATTTCAAGCTTTCGAATAAATTTTTATTCATCTTCAGGAAAAACTACAAAAAATATGAATGCATTAATATCACCTATGAAAAATTGTATAATATATTCTTTAGGATGATAATAAGTAAAACTTACGTTGGTGAGATTGAATTTCTCTTAGGTGTTATTACTGCACGTGACATCTCAAGAAAACCATAGGACTGAACCAATATTACCAATTTAACACATAATCACAAAAATTGAGGAAGGTCCTTCTCAATTTGTTACAAAAAAGTTTTTTAAAAAGATCTTAACACCACATGGTCTTCAATGACAGAAAATATTATTAGGTTAGGTACTACCTGTCTTGTCAGTTGTAATTGACAATTCTAGAAAAATCTCTTCTTCTTTTTTTGGAGGACCTGATATATACCGGTCAAAATTTCAAAAATATAAGCAGGGTTGCCTAACTAAATAATTCTTTCTTTTAAATTATTAAATAAAAGCACAAATTTTTTTATTTATATGACTTAAATGCTACATCACTAATTACTTATGTCAATTATACAAATTTAGAAAAAATTATACTCAGATTGAAATATATAAAAGAGAGTGTTATGAAGCTGAGGAGACAAGCTCAGTGAGGTTTTCACCTCAATGAACCTGGCTCCCCAACTCACACAGCCCTTATAAGGAGGTGTTATGAGAAAAAATATTAACATTATTTTTATCAACATACAAAAGATAAGAGTACAAAGTACTAAGTTGGTTTATGTCACTTCTCTTGTTCATAGAATTGTTTTCTTGTGATATGTAAGCCATCTCCAAAAAGAGCCTTTTTTTATAGTTATGTTCTGTAGCTAAAATCCTAACACCATCATAATTTATGTTGTGTCCTTCACTATGTGCATGTTCTGCTAGAGCTGACCTCTGAGGATACAAATTACAATCACTCTTGTGGGAATATATTCTACTAGAAAGGGTTCTCGATGTTTGACCAATATAAGTTTTATTACAATCACCACAAGGTATGTAATACACCACATCATAGCAATTCAACAATGCAGGTTTATCTTTAACTTTTGAATAAACTGATCTAATCGTAAGTGAAGTTCTATTAGCTATTTTAATGTTGCCTATTTGTTTCAACAGTCTAGTGAGTTTGGGGGTGATCTCCTTTAAGAATGGTAAGGAGGTATACAAGCACATGTGCTCGTCAGCAACTACTTCAACACAAGGTCTTTGGGAGTTATGATCCTGAAGATTGTCCGTAATGGGTGACCAATTGTATATGTACTTCGTTACCAGGTGTTTCGGGTACGAGTTGTCCAAAAATAAATTCAATAGGATCTTAAGGTTCTTTTGGTGAAAGGATGGATCAGAAATTGATGTTACCCTGGTTTTCATTTGTTTCAAAAGAACCTCAACATTCAGGTAGATTCCTGAATTATTGGTCATACCACAAGGAATCCATAAAAATAAATCTTTTGAAACAAATGAAAACCAGGGTAACATCAATTTCTGATCCATCCTTTCACCAAAAGAACCTTAAGATCCTATTTAATTTATTTTTGGACAACTCGTACCCGAAACACCTGGTAACGAAGTACATATACAATTGGTCACCCATTACGGACAATCTTCAGGATCATAACTCCCAAAGACCTTGTGTTGAAGTACTTGCTGACGAGCACATGTGCTTGTATACCTCCTTACCATTCTTAAAGGAGATCACCCCCAAACTCACTAGACTGTTGAAACAAATAGGCAACATTAAAATAGCTAATAGAACTTCACTTACGATTAGATCAGTTTATTCAAAAGTTAAAGATAAACCTGCATTGTTGAATTGCTCTGATGTGGTGTATTACATACCTTGTGGTGATTGTAATAAAACTTATATTGGTCAAACATCGAGAACCCTTTCTAGTAGAATATATTCCCACAAGAGTGATTTTAATTTGTATCCTCAGAGGTCAGCTCTAGCAGAACATAAATTATGAAGGTGTTAGGATTTTAGCTACAGAACATAACTATAAAAAAAGGCTCTTTTTGGAGATGGCTTACATATCACAAGAAAACAATTCTATGAACAAGAGAAGTGACATAAACCAACTTAGTACTTTGTACTCTTATCTTTTGTATGTTGATAAAAATAATGTTAATGTTTTTTCTCATAACACCTCCTTATAAGGGCTGTGTGAGTTGGGGAGCCAGGTTCATTGAGGTGAAAACCTCACTGAGCTTGTCTCCTCAGCTTCATAACACTCTCTTTTATATATTTCAATCTGAGTATAATTTTTTCTAAATTTGTATAATTGACATAAGTAATTAGTGATGTAGCATTTAGTCATATATATAAGAAATTTTGTGCTTTTATTGAATAATTTAAAAGAAAGAATTATTTAGTTAGGCAACCCAGCTTATATTTTTGAAATTTTGACCGGTATATATCAGGTCCTCCAAAAAAAGAAGAAAAGATTTTTCTAGAATTGTCAATTACAACTGACAAGACAGGTAGTACCTAACCTAATAATATTTTCTGTCATTGAAGACCATGTGGTGTTAAGATCTTTTTAAAAAACTTTTTTGTAACAAATTGAGAAGGACCTTCCTCAATTTTTGTGATTATGTGTTAAATTGGTAATATTGGTTCAGTCCTATGGTTTTCTTGTGATGTCACGTGCAGTAATAACACCTAAGAGAAATTCAATCTCACCAACGTAAGTTTTACTTATTATCATCCTAAAGAATATATTATACAATTTTTCATAGGTGATATTAATGCATTCATAATTTTTGTAGTTTTTCCTGAAGATGAATAAAAATTTATTCGAAAGCTTGAAATATAGTTGAAAGAGTACACTTATTTAACACAGCCGCTAACCCAATAATAATTTTAAACATCTGTTTATCTAACGTTGTCGGCAAAGACTTCTTCTCTGCTTATATATATATATATATATATATATATATATATATATATATATATATATATATATATATAAACTTTTGAACGTAAGGTGTTTTTGAGGTCAGGGGGGCCCAAAACGAAAAACTGTAGTGAAATTTTCCGGAAGTCGTGACCTGGGAATCAGCTGAATAGTAGATATAAATCTACTAATAAGAAATACTGTTAAAAATTACCAAAGTGATAGAAAAATTAAACGATTTGCAATTATCATTTAACAAAAATTTTGACTTCAATAATTTATTGAAAAACATTTGAATAATTCATTAATAATACGAGATGTGAAACGTTTTTTCAAAATTATAAAATAAAAGATGTAAACGAGCCATTCAAAAAACATTAAAAAAATTTTATTCGTCATCTTTGCCTCCTTGCCCGCAGTTACCATCCACGGTGAAAGAAGTCTTACTAAATAATAAAGAATTTATAGCTGTAGTATTAAATTATTACATAATATAAAGGTCTCATAATATAATTTATTTATAAAAATATTATACGTAGGTACCTATTTTAGATGTCGAATCAGATATAGATAATGCTAGCGATGAAGATGAATCCGATTGTGAATGTTGAAAAATATTGTCACTCTCGAATATATCATTCTTTTAATTATAAATATGTAGTTTAAAAAAGTAGTGTATGTAATGACAGAACCCTAGTGGTTAACTATATGAAAAATAATAAATAAATCACTGCAGTGCTAGAACAGTTTTTTTTTATTAAAAACAATTTCAGATATTAATACTTAAAAGAATGATTGGTGAATATAAAGAATTTTCCCCATCTTGTTTTCATTAGTTTATTTATTATAAAAAAAATTGAATAATTGATACTGCCAATATTTTTTAACATTCACAATCGGATTGATCGTTTTCATCTTCATCGCTAGCATTATCTATATCTGATTCGTCATCTGAAATAGGTACGTATAATACTTTTATAAATAAATTATATTATCAGACCTTTATATTATGCAATAATTTAATACTATAGCTTTGGATTCTTCATTATTTAGTAAGACTTCTTTCACCGTATGTATGTATAGTTCCGCAAATATAACGAAATCTGTGGACACGATAGCAGTCGCATTTCTTAACCGATCAAAATGAAATTTGGTACAAAAATCAATCGTACAAAAATTTCGATTGAGTTCGTTAATGGGTCAAATCGAACCCGCCGTTTGGGCGTGACATCAAATCAAAATGGAAAAAAAAATCGTAACTTTTTTACTTCACCCTGTACAAAAAAATGTTAGGGGACTTTTTTGTTTGTCTTAAAGAGGCCTACAACTTTTATCTAAAACATTTTTCTCTGAAACTTATACTTTTAATATATTCAATTGATATAAATCTACTGATGCGCCTGGCTTACCAAGGGCCATTTTTTTTAAATAGTTAACCACTATTTGGGGTTCTATCATTACATACACTGCTTTTTTAAACTATAAGTAATATAAAATAACGATTGTCAGAACTGCACCTTGTCATTCCATTTAAAGAACCACTATTTTCAGTTCTAAAATTTGCAAAGATTTAATTAGCTTATCTTTACTTAGCCACCAGTTAGACTTCTGGCAATTTACATTTTGCTTTTTTTTAACAATAAATAATATAAAAACAAATTCGCCAGAACTGCACCTTGTCATTTTTTTAAATAATTTATTTACAACTTTAATGACTTCTGGCGACATTTTAGCCTCGATCTAGACTTCTGGCAAAAGTTTAACACTATTTCTATTGGTAAAAACTATAAAACTATAAAATTTTCAAAACTGCACCTTATGATTTTTTTCATGTCAAAAATTTACAAGTTTGGCCGCCCGCCCACGCGTTCCGCCTCGGGAGAGACTTCTGGCAGTGGACACTACGTGCTATACAATAGATAAGGAAGGTTTTTATATAATCATTTTTACTGCACCTTATCATTTTCAATTTTCGTAGCCAGCTCTTAGACTATATAATAATATTAGGATAGGTCATAGTTTTTACGTAATTAAGAGTTTTGAAAGTAATATTAGCGGCATACCTACTTGGCTCAGATTTCTTTATCAAACACAATGCAGTTTTATATTACGAAAAGTTCATGTTTTATTTTTATGTAAATAATAAACGTTTAAGTATTCCACTAATATCGGAACAAAATAACTATACAATTATTTCACCTCGTTGTAAAATTATTAAATATTTTGAAGTTAATGTACAAAATGGCAGTCTAATTATCCCAGAAGAAATATCAGAAGGTGTTTTTGTTGCGGGAATTATTGCAAGACCTACTTATAATAAAATTTTGGAATCCCTGAAACAAATTTGTCAAAGTGAAAAAATTCCGGAATTGTTGATAATTAAGAATAGAAAATGCGCATCTATTATAAAAGATTTTTTTAAAGTTCCCAATAATATTAAAAATTCATGTATAAAAATATCAGTAATTCAGAGTGCTCAAAATATAACGGATAAAGAAATGCAACAGCTTATTATTAATGATTACCATATGCTTCCCACGGGGGGTCATGCGGGTATTAACCGAACTTATAATAATATTAGAAAATTATATTTTTGGCCAAAACTTAAACAAGATATTGAAAGTTTTATTAAACGCTGCGATTTTTGCCAAAGACACAAATATTCTAAGAACACTAAGCAACCATTAACCATCACAAATACAGCTACGTCAGCTTTTCAAAAGGTTTTCCTTGACTTGGTAGGACCCCTAGATCAAGACATTGAAAACAACCGATACATAGATACTGACATTACAATGTGACTTAACAAAATTTGTTGAAGCATACCCAATAGAAATTAAAGAAACAGTTTCGGTGGCTAAGGCATTTGTAGAAAATTTTATACTTCGTTTTGGTATTCATCCGAATGAAATTTTAACAGATCTCTGAATTCATATCTGCTACATTTTAGGAAGTTTGCAAATTACTAAAAATTAAAAAGTTAAACTCTACAGTCTACCATCATGAATTTTTAGGAGCCATAGAAAACTCTTACAAAAACCTAGGCGCGTATTTGCGTATCTATACCTCAGATCATAGTAATAATTGGAGTTCTTGGGTGCTGTTTTAGTGTTTTGCATACAACAATACAGTTCACAGTGAAACTCGTTACTCTCCATTTGAATTAGTGTTCGGCAAAATTAGTAGAATATTCCATCAAGTATAGCAAATCAGATAGATCCACTATATAATTTTAATGATTACCCACTTGAATTAAAATATCGTTTACAAGTAGCGTGGAATGACGCGAGAAAAAATAATTTGTTGGCATCAAAATTGCATCGTAAAGAATTATGGGATAAAAACACAAATACTATTAAGATTAAAGCAGGAGATAAGGTACTTATTAAAAATAATAGTAAAGTTAAGAAACATGATCCACTTTTCGTAGGGCCATATAATGTAATAGAAAATAAGGACTCTAATGTAATTGTAAAAATAGGTAACAAACCGGTAGAAGTGCATAAAAATAGGATAAAAATTTATCATTCATAATGTTATGTTTAGTCTTAGTAATTTTATTTTGTAATGTAATATCATTGTGTTATATTATAGTCTTACAATTAGTATAAAAATAAACTTAGTAAAAAGCACAAATAAACAAAAAATAAATAATTATTTTTTTTGCCAAGTGGAAAGGTGTAATGGATGTATTCGAATATTTAATATATTTTAAAATTGTTTAATTATTTTATAAAATTAATAACATATTGATGAATTGGCATTAGCAAATAAGCAAATAATAATTTTAATTAATGAGTTATTAAAAAGAGTACGAACTGAAAAGTAGTTTTTATCAAGGACAATAGTCCTAGGTAGTTTTAGCACAAAGAACCTAAAGATGCGAGTTTAATACATGTAGTTATTATATAATTAGTCTACAGATAATACTTACCTACTGTTCAGCACGTGAGGTCTTTCTATATAACCGTTAAGGCAGCTTAGATGGTGAAAAATAAAATTTAAATACAGCACGAAAACTTTTAACGCACACACATATATTAGATTTGAAAGGTTTAAAATCAACAAAGGTATTCTTAAAGAGAGACTTCTTTTCCCTATGGTTCTCGTTTTTAAACTGCTTATATTTCTCTCTGCAAAAAACCACTGAAACACTCTTTTCCCCTCCAGTTTAGGGAAGGTAATTGGGAAAAACCCTAAGAATGTCGCAATCGATAATTCTAAATAGATCTTATCATTTTGAAACATTTACTCAGGGAAAAACCCAAAATTATTTAAACAAATAAATGTTAAATTGGTACAAATATTTTATTCAATGCCCATTGTAAAATAGCTGTTTACGATATGGGATTACTCATTACTCAGATAATTTCTGAAAGATTCTTTTAGTCCAATTTTCGTGGTGCAATTTAAAGGTAGGATTTTAGACCCTCCGTAGCCGTGGTGCAATTTAATAGCGCCCAATTTTAGCCGAAATGAATATTTATCTATTATTCTCAGTCCTACCTACGCAACACCGACATACAAAGTGCAATTAATCTTTTACAGACAGAACATTTATTTATAGTAATTACTAATAAAAATACTATAAACTATATATATATTGTGATGGTTCTATTTCTTTTTATTAATGCTATTGGGTCTGGGTTCCTTCTTCTTGATTCAATTCAAATTATACCAATATTAATTATTATAAACGTTTATATTAACATTATTCAAATTACATTTCACAAAATGACAAATTTCAATTATCCATCAAAATCAAAATCAAAACACATCAAAAAATCCCCGTTTCCCTAATTTCGTCCTATTTATATCAAAAAAAAAAAATCATCACTGGTCTATGTCGTCACTCTATACAGTGAGATATTTCATTTACACAATAGACACAGTGATACCATAACAATATATATATATATATATATATATTGAGATGATATAAGTAACTTTGCTATATCAATTAAGTACATATAAAGAAAATTAATAAAAATAGAGAAAAGGAAAATATATTCTCATTCCAAGGCAGAGTGCAAATGTAGTAAATTTGGTATAATTTATAATCGTCTTCTTCACAATACCTAAAAAGGAAAAATAAAACAAAATAAGAAATTAAAATATACAAGTACATATTAGAGATATTCATTTCAAAGAATCAAAATAATATAATTTAATCTATAACATATAAAATTCTAATGATCATGTATTAAATAGATAATAAGAGTAAATATTGAAAAAGTTTATAAATTTTACGATACCTTGGTAATTAAAACCGATTTTAAATAAATTAAGATAAAATGAAATAAGAAAATCAAATGTTAAAACATAAATGTAAAGCTTTACATAAATTTTAGTATAAAATATTAGAACTCATAGAAGGAAATGAAAAAATTGTACTTACTTTCAAAATAGACAATGTTTGTTTTCAAGCCATATTGTGATTTGTTATTAGTTTAATTTCCAAATGAAAAGTTCTGAAAATAGAAAGATATTAGATTATATTGTAGATAAGATATTATAAAGTTAATAATTCATTAAAAGTATAGCAAATTTTAAAAGAATGGTTATTGTATTAAATGTAAATAATGAATTAAGTATTAGATTTTTAGTAATTTGATTTGACAAATAATTAGTAGGCGAAAGATATTATAAAATTAACAACTCATCAAAAGTTTAGCAAATTTTAAAAGAATGTCTATTGTATTAAAATGTAAATAAGGAATTAAGTATTAGATTTTTAGTAATTTTATTTGATCAATAATTTAGTAGGCGAATAGAGCATAATAATGTATAGGGTAAGTTTGTTTGGAGATTCAGTTGTTAAATTGTTGATGTTTAAATCTCTCTCTTGTTTTCGAGCTTTTGAAGGGATAACATGTAATAAATTTTGCTCCGTTAAAATTTCGATTTTTTTTTTAAATACTTATAAAAGAAAGTATAAAAGTAGTAAAAAGTGTTAACAAAACCGCAAGACAACTCCTGATAGCAGCTGGTAAGACTTAAAGTTCATATATATGGAGAAATGAATGTTAGAAATGGTATGCTGAGCAGTTCATTTATATAAATGCTTCCTGAGTTAATTTAACTAAAGTAAAACTAGTTTCTAATAAGAAAGAGAGTATTAGTTTACTCACCATTTGATGCAAGAGCAGATTATTTCCTGATGAGAAGCAATTTTATTCGTCTAAATCTATAAAGTGTCCGTATATCATTGATGTCCTGGAAAATTGTGGATTCCAATTGGAAAGGATAGCCTGTGCCTTAGTTGTCCAGAGATAATACAAAAGCTTCAGAACACGGTATCAATTTCCAATTTTTTTAAAATAAAGAACATTCCTGTGTTTGATTTTTATGTATTTGATGAACATTTAATTTCACTGGTACACTGTTTCACTGTTTAAATAAGTTATTTTTCATTCTTAATTAAGTTTAATTTGATTTATTGGTTACAAAATTCAGAATTTTTCATAACACTTGATTTAACGATGTTTGATTTTTGTAAGTAATGTGTCAATGCGCACAAAACAATAAGAAAAAGTAAGGTTAAGGTCAAATTAGAATTATCGTTCAAAAAAACAGAATTTGGTATATGATTGTTGAATTTTATTATTTTTTTTGTTGAAATTTTCAATATTAGTTAAATTTGAATCCATTTATTAGTTGAGATTTTTGGACTCTGACCCTAAGAAAGAGAATAGATAAGAACATATGTTAAAGTAATAATCGTTAAAATAAAAGAAATTAACTTGAATCTTACCTTCTTTACATCTATATTAAAATAAAAAAATTTCAAGGTAAGAAGTACTTTATAACATGGTAACTTATAGATGACTATAAAAATACTATAATAATAGAACACTAGCTATCATATATGTTATAATATATATATATATATATATATATATATATATATATATATATTTTGAGATGATATTAGTTACTATGCTATATTAAATAAAAATGTCGAATGAAAATCTTATGGAAAATAGAGAAAGGAGATTTTTCTTATTTCGGGTCAGAGCGCAAATGTAGTAACATTAGGATCAATTATCATCATCTTCTTCATAATTCCTAAAAAAGGAAAAAGAAAATAGAATAAGAAAAAAAAATACAAATTCATTTCAAAGATTGTTATTTAAAGATTCAAAATGGATTAATCTACATTATATAAAGTTTTGATAATTATGTAATTGATAAATGGGAAAAGTAGATAATTAAAAGCTTATAAAATTGCCAATACATTAGTAATTAAACATTAATTTTAAATGAATTAGGGGTGTAAGTAAATGAGAAAATTAAATTATAAAAATATCACAAATAGTTAAAATAAATATTAAAACTTCTACTTACTTTTAAAATATACAAATTTACCAACCATATTCTAATTTATTAATAGTTCAAATGCCAAATGAAATATTCTGAAAAAGAGAAAATTATTAGTTTGTAGTGCTAGTAAATTTTATAAGAATAAAAAGAATAATCATTGTTTTAAATTGTAATATTGGATCAAGAATTAGATTTTGTTAGTAATTTTATTTAAATAAGGAATTAGTAGGCGATTAGGTGGTAAGATGGATAGATTTTAGTTTGTTGAATTTTTCAGTTGTTTCTTTGTTGATTTGATAGAATCTCTCTTGTTTTCTGGTTGTTGAAATGGAAGTTGTATTAAAAATTTGCTCCGTAGAAATTTTGAGTTTTTTTTGAAAGTATTGATAAAAGAAAGTATTAAATCAGTTTAAAGTATAAAGATTATCTCAAGGTAACCAGAGAAAGCAATTGGTAAGAGAAATTTATATGATTTTATGAAGAAATAGATATTTCAATTGGGGGGGTTGAGCAGTATATGGTATAACTGCATTTTAATTGAGTTAATGAAGATTAAATTAATGTTTAACAAGAAAGAAAGTCATAATTACACTTACCAGAGGAAATAGCAGCAATTTATCGCTTGGCTTGAAGAGGAATTGATTGTTTGATCTCTACAAAGTTTCCTGAAATCTTTGCTGTACCGGGGGAAGAAAGTAGATTGTCCTGAGAACTGAATCCTGGTTCCAGAAGAGGAGCGAAGCTTCATACAAATGGTAACAACTTTTCACCCGATTCAATAAAGAGTTTTTATGTGTTTGATTTTTGTAATTTTAATGAACATTTTTATTTCACTGTTTTATGTATTTAACTAAATTATTTTTATTCACTTTTTGATAAGTTTAATTCAAATTGTTTAGTAACTCAAATCAGAATACTTCATTTTATATATTTGAGACATATTTGGGTTAACAACGGTTTCTTTGAAGTTTGACACATTTTGAATTAGTGAGGTTGGAAATTTATATACTATTCATGCTTAGAAAACATCATTGGTCTAGGATAGTGAGGTTTTACAGTCATTTTATTGCAAATTTGTGTATTAACTGATTTTGAATCTAGTTTGGTTGAATATTTGAACTCTGACCTTGACATAAGGGAATAGCCGGTAGCATATTTAATTAATCATATTGGAAAATAATTACATTAAGTTAATTCTTACCTATTCACTATTTATATTTAAAATTCAAAATTAATTAAAGGTAAGGAATATTTTATAACATAGTGATTGATATAATCAAAACAAAGTATTATTCATACACACACATATATGTTATAAATTTTGGCGCCCAACGTGGGGCTCTAAACAATCAAAATTAGAGCCTATTCCAATAATTAAAACTTGAGAATTTTGTTAAAAATTTTTTTTTTCTCATTATTTCGCTCTAAATAATCAAAACTTGAGCCTATTTAAAGAATAGAAACTTTAGGATTTTTGGATATTAAAAACACTAGTCAAGAAAACTTTGTTTAGTAATTTTTTTTTTGAGTTATTTGCTTGATTCTGATTGATCAGAATAAGAAAATAATTAAAAGACATTTGCTTGGTAAATCTTTATTAAAATAAAGGTATTGTAAATAAAAATTTTAAACATTAGTTATATTTATCTCGATAAAATAAATTGTAAATATGGATGGAAAAATGAGATTGAGAGATGGTAAGGTAGTAGGAGATGAGAGTGAAAGTAGTGATGGAGGAGAGATTGAGGTCGAGAGAGTAGCGGTGCAAGTGCATGAAGAGAGAGTGTTCGGAGCAGGAGATTACCGAGTGGAAGAGCTGATTCAAACAGGGCAGACACAGGAAGAAGCAGAAACGGAAGAAGGAGAGAATTTAATTGAGATAGGGGGAGAACAGGATCGAACCATGGTTGAAATAGAGATAGAGGCATCTGCTGAAGGAAATGTACTAGGAGAACAGGTGTTACAAGCACAATCACGAGAAGAACAGGTGGTACATGAAAGGCCAAAAGAAGAGACCCAACTTGATATGAACAGCTTACTACAATTCATGAAGATGGGATTTGATCAACAAAATAAAAAATTTGAAGAAATAAAAGATATGAGGGAAGATATTAAAAAAGATAATATGAAGATGTGGGAAGATATTAGAGAAGATATAAAGAAGATATATGAAGAGACTTATAAAGGTATTAAGAAAGATATGGATGAAATATTTGAAGAGAACAATAAGAAATTGAATGAGACTAACGAAATATTGGAGAAAATAGAAGATGATAGTAAGAAATTGGATGAGACTAATGAAAGATTGAATAAAATCACAGAAGATATAAATAAGGAATTTGAAGAGAAATTGGAAGAGAATAATGAAAAATTGGATGAAAGGAAGGAAGATATTATGAAAGAGTTGGATAAGAAGTTTGAAGAAATGGATAAAAGCATTATGATGACTAGGAATAAAAATATTATGAATGTGAATCGAGCAATTGAAGAGAAGAATAAAAAATTGTATGAGACTAAAGAAAGATTTGAAGAAATAAAAGAAGACATGAGGAAATATAAAAATACGAAATTTGAAGGAAAACTTAAAGAGAATAATAATAAAGGGGATCAGACTAATAAAAGATTGGAGAAAGTAAAAGAAGATACTAAGATATTTAGAAGACAAATTAACCATATAAAAGAAGACAATTTGAAAAATACCGAGGAAGATACAAATCAAATAGATGAAGAAAGAGAGAAGACTATTAAGAAATTTGTAGATGGATATAAAGCAAAGCAAGCAGCATTCTGGGAAAAATTGTACATTTGGAAATATCAAGAAAGGGGGAAGAAATGTAAGTTTAGAGGTAGTTTTAGGTATATAGGAAAATACCAAGAAAGGGGGAAGAAATTTAAAAATATAGTAGGTATTGGGTATATTTGGAATTATCAGGAAAGAGGTAAGATATTTAGGTGTATAGGAAAATTTAATGTATAGGTATTAATATTTCATAAAAAAAACAAGTTTATAAATATAATAAATAAAGTATATTTGAATAAATGTTAGAAAGAAAGAATAAATGTGATATTAAAAAAAATAGATATAAAGAAATTTATAAAGAAAATGCATGGGTAGATGATATTTCAAGCAGTTTTGTAAATAGATATTAGTTTGTAAATAGTAGTTGTAGGTGTACATAGTTTTTTTATATTTTATTATGAAAAATGCTGGGATGTTTATGGAATAAACATTAAGACAGTTCCGGGAATGAAGATATATTACAATTGAAACTAGTATGAATAATAAGTTTAAATATTCTTAGTTAAAGAATTTTTTTTAAAGTTAATATGAGATAAATTAAATGTTTATTGATTTATAGTTTTGGAATATAAATAATCATTTACAAGCAATTACATCAAATGAACATTTTATAAAATGAAATGTAAAACAAAGAAATTTGTATTATTTTATTAAAACAAAGTTAAATTTTCTTTACAAAATAAACTAAAAGATTAAAGATATAATATATCAAGCAAAGTTACTTGACAGCAATGAAATTTTAAAGTGAGAATAGAAATTATAATTTTTTTAATCAAATATGGACATATGATTGATTAAGAAAAATTTTAATTGGGGGATTTGAGATGATATTAGTTACTATGCTATATTAAATAAGAATGTCAAATGAAAATCTTATGGAAAATAGAGAAAGGAGATTTTTCTTATTTCGGGTCAGAGCGCAAATGTAGTAACATTAGGATCAATTATCATCATCTTCTTCATAATTCCTAAAAAAGGAAAAAGAAAATAGAATAAGAAAAAAAAATACAAATTCATTTCAAAGATTGTTATTTAAAGATTCAAAATGGATTAATCTACATTATATAAAGTTTTGATAATTATGTAATTGATAAATGGGAAAAGTAGATAATTAAAAGCTTATAAAATTGCCAATACATTAGTAATTAAACATTAATTTTAAATGAATTAGGGGTGTAAGTAAATGAGAAAATTAAATTATAAAAATATCACAAATAGTTAAAATAAATATTAAAACTTCTACTTACTTTTAAAATATACAAATTTACCAACCATATTCTAATTTATTAATAGTTCAAATGCCAAATGAAATATTCTGAAAAAGAGAAAATTATTAGTTTGTAGTGCTAGTAAATTTTATAAGAATAAAAAGAATAATCATTGTTTTAAATTGTAATATTGGATCAAGAATTAGATTTTGTTAGTAATTTTATTTAAATAAGGAATTAGTAGGCGATTAGGTGGTAAGATGGATAGATTTTAGTTTGTTGAATTTTTCAGTTGTTTCTTTGTTGATTTGATAGAATCTCTCTTGTTTTCTGGTTGTTGAAATGGAAGTTGTATTAAAAATTTGCTCCGTAGAAATTTTGAGTTTTTTTTGAAAGTATTGATAAAAGAAAGTATTAAATCAGTTTAAAGTATAAAGATTATCTCAAGGTAACCAGAGAAAGCAATTGGTAAGAGAAATTTATATGATTTTATGAAGAAATAGATATTTCAATTGGGGGGGTTGAGCAGTATATGGTATAACTGCATTTTAATTGAGTTAATGAAGATTAAATTAATGTTTAACAAGAAAGAAAGTCATAATTACACTTACCAGAGGAAATAGCAGCAATTTATCGCTTGGCTTGAAGAGGAATTGATTGTCTGATCTCTACAAAGTTTCCTGAAATCTTTGCTGTACCGGAGGAAGAAAGTAGATTGTCCTGAGAACTGAATCCTGGTTCCAGAAGAGGAGCGAAGCTTCATACAAATGGTAACAACTTTTCACCCGATTCAATAAAGAGTTTTTATGTGTTTGATTTTTGTAATTTTAATGAACATTTTTATTTCACTGTTTTATGTATTTAACTAAATTATTTTTATTCACTTTTTGATAAGTTTAATTCAAATTGTTTAGTAACTCAAATCAGAATACTTCATTTTATATATTTGAGACATATTTGGGTTAACAACGGTTTCTTTGAAGTTTGACACATTTTGAATTAGTGAGGTTGGAAATTTATATACTATTCATGCTTAGAAAACATCATTGGTCTAGGATAGTGAGGTTTTACAGTCATTTTATTGCAAATTTGTGTATTAACTGATTTTGAATCTAGTTTGGTTGAATATTTAAACTCTGACCTTGACATAAGGGAATAGCCGGTAGCATATTTAATTAATCATATTGGAAAATAATTACATTAAGTTAATTCTTACCTATTCACTATTTATATTTAAAATTCAAAATTAATTAAAGGTAAGGAATATTTTATAACATAGTGATTGATATAATCAAAACAAAGTATTATTCATACACACACACATATATGTTATAATATATATATATATATATATATATATATATATATATATATATATATATATATATATATATATATATATATATATATATATATATATATATATATATACAAAAGGGGAAAATTATTGGGCATGTACGCAAAAAGGATTTATAAGGCCACGAGTAGGAATGGTAACCGCAGACATGCATGTTTCTGGCTCATTAGCCGTCATCAGTGCGGCATAACCAAGAAGGGTATTGCACTTGGCTAGCAAAAGTTATGCCGCACTGATGACGGTTAATGAGCCAGAAACATGCATGTCAGCGGTTACCATTCCTACTCGTGGCCTTATAAATCCTTTTTGCGTACATGCCCAATAATTTTCCACTTTTGTTTATATTAATACGCATTTTCTTGGCACTTTGTTTATATATATATACTGATGACGGCTAACGAGCCAGAAACATGCATGTCTGCGGTTACCATTCCCTATTCGTGACCCTATGATCCTTTTTGCGTACATGCCCATTAATTTTTCCCCTTTTGTTTGTTATAGGTACGCATACTTGGCACCCCTTTTTTGTTTTATATATATATATATATATTATATATATACATATATATATATATATATATATATATATATATATATATATATATATATATATATATATATATATATATATATTGTGATATTATCCTATTATATGTTATAAATTAAAAAACAGATCAAATTAAGTTATTAATAAATTCATTAAAAAAAAAGGAATATTCTTGATCCTGGGCAGAATACAAAGTTTAGGTTGTATATAAATAGTATTAATTTTCTTCAAGTTCCTTAGTTTTAGTGTTGTTTTAATTTTTTCTTCGTTCCTAAAAAAATAAACATAAATTTAAAAATAAAATATAATGAGTACCATGATATATTCATAATTATAAATAAAAGGAATCATGTAATTTTCTTTCTATAAAACAAGAAATTTGTCTGAGAAAGTATGCTAGAAATAATATTTTTTTTTATGCAAAGAATAAGTTCAAATATAAATTAAATGTAGAATTATATGCTGTATTAACTAATGCATATGAGTATTTAAAAGCTATTATTATGGTTTAAATTTTAAATGAAAAAAATTATTAATTAAAAGAATGAAATGAAAAGTTTTAATATTAATAGTAATAAATAAAAAACATAAATTTGTATAAGAATCCTAGGTATAAGATAAATTGTAAATAGAAATTAATCAAGTGCACGGATGTCATAAATTAAGTTATTATCAAGTAGGCATCAGATAGATACTAATAAGAATTGTTAGGATAGTTGTTTTTTGTTATTTTTGTTTTGGAAGTTGTTGATTTTAAACGACTCTCTCTTGTTTTTGTTCAGAAAAGAGGAAAGACGTGTTAAATTTGCTCTTGTAATTTTTTACGATTTTTATTAAAAAATTTCAATATAAATCAGTCTTGAGTAATTGAATATTATTATAAACGTCTGTAAGAAGAAAACTAAAGTATATTGGTAAGCAGAAAGTTAATTTTTATATAAATAAAAGAAATCAGAAGATGAGAACGTGATAGCAAATGGAGCTATGAATGTAATCTTGAATTTCCAAGTACGTGTTAAATAGAAAGAAGGAATAAGTACATACCAGCGTTGCAGAGTTCATTAAGCAGTTAGAAGACCTTTTTCTTGAATGAGTTTATGGTTTCTTTTGATAATCCTGTAGCAGACTAGCTGAGAGAATTCATAGATCCTGGAGTCACGGTATTAATATTGCACTATTCACCTTAATAAAGAACTTTCTTGTGTTTTCTATATATAATTGGATGAACAATTAATTTCCTCATTTTCACTTTTACTCTATTCACATATTTTATTAGTTTTAAGAATTTTTTGATATGTATAATACCACCATTTATTAATCTTTTCATATCATTTTACGCACATAATTAGTAATCATAGAATCTCACATTGACGAGAAGATAGGTTACAGATCTTCTTCTTTTTAATTTAAACATCCATAGGTATCATTTGGTACATAATAGTTATTATGCATATAATTTCAAGACAATATCAAATTAATAAAATAAAACATTGAATTCTGCCCTGAGATAAAGTCGTTGATAAAAAATTTATAAACAATAATTCAATTCACATCAAATTTTAAAGTTAAATATAATTATTTTAAATTTACATCATTTTAAATATAACATATAATCAGATAAACAACACAAAATTATAAACAATTAATAATATACATTTACGTTTTCATATATGTTATAAAATTGGCGCCCAACGTGGAGCTCTAAATAATACAAACTAGAGCCTATTTAATTAATTAATATTTAAAATATTTTTTTTTGAAAACTTCATTTGAAAATTTTTTTTTGTGTGATTCCGTATTAGTTATAAGCTAAATACAAAGGTAATAGCTTATAAAATATTTATTGGTATAAAGGTATTTCTTTAGAAATTTGCACATTACTTGTATTTATCTGGGTATTTTAAATTGTAAGAATGGATAGAAAAATGAGATTGAGAGATGGTAAAGTAGTAGGAGAGGATAGCGAGAGTAGTGATGGAGGAGAGATTGAGGTAGAGAGTGTTGCGGTACAAGTACATGAAGAGAGAGTATTGGGAGCAGGAGATTATCGAGTGGAGGAATTGATCCAAACTGGACAACAGGAAGGAGCAGAATCAGAAGAAGGTGATAATTTAATGGAGATAGGGGGAGAGAATGATCGAACTATGGTTGAAATGGAGACAGATGTAACGGGTGGTGGAGATGAAAAAGAAGAACAGGAGGTACAAACACAATCAAAGGAAGAAAGTCAATTAGACATGCTCAGCATGTTACAAAGGATCATGACGACTATGGACAAGAGGTTTGATCAACAAAAAGAAGATAATGTAAAAATGAGAGAAGATATGAATTATAAATTGGATCAGCAAAAAGAAGATATTAATAAAAAATTAGATGAAATAAAAGAAGATAATAAGATTTTTAAAAGAGAAATTAGTAGTATTAAAGAAGATAATTTGAAGATCAAGGAAGAAATGAAAATTATGAAGATAGACTGTGACAAGAATATGGAACAGCAAAATATTAAATTAAGGAATGAAATCCAGGAGACAGGGATTAAAATTAAGGGGGAAATTAAAATTGTAGAAGAGAAAATAGTAGAAGTGAGTAAACAAACAGAACAAATAAGAAAAGAAATAGGACAGATAAAGTCGCAAGAGCAAATTAATGAAGAAGTTGTAGACAATTTAAAAATTAACTTAGGTAAGGAATTTGAAAGGATAGAAGGAGAAATACAGAATCAAAAAAAAACTTGTAGTAAAAATTTAGAATTAACAGGGTTAAATTTGAATAAAGAAATGGAGGATATACATAAGAAGTTACAAGAAGTTATGGAGAAGGATGTTAGAGGAAATGCATGGGGAGTTATGCCTAATATTATATCAAATTACAACAATAATGGAATCAAATTTGACGGAAACATTAACAATATTCATCCTAAGGTGTTTATCAACATAATAAAAAGCAAAATAAAATATACAACAGATTTTATTGAACAAACATTATTAATACGTAATATGCTAACGGGACATCCTTTATTATGGTTCTGTAATAAAGAAAATCAAATACTGTCAATCCTTGATTTTGAGGAACAATTTTGTAAATATTTTTGGGGGGAGATTCAACAAGCGATATTCAGGGAAAAACTATATTTTGGAAAATACGATTATAGTAGGGGAAGCAATTATAATAATTATGCCATGCTACTATACAACAATGCTCAATATTTGGAACCGAAAATGAGGGAAGAAGAAATAGTTTTGTACGTGGCAAGACAGTACAATCATGATGTGACTGAAACAATAGCTCTACACAATATCAAAACTATGGAAAATTTATCCAACTATTTGATGCGACTGGAAAGAAGTATGATGAGTGAGAATAGGGATAATAGGAATGAAAGAGGTAATGAAAGGAATCGATATGAAAATAGAAGTAATGGGGGTAATAGATTTAATGATAGAAATAGGGATGAAAATAGAAATAATGACAATGACCGATTCAATAATAGGAACAGAGATTTTAATAGG
The DNA here is from genome assembly GCA_964028335.1 of Altica lythri. Taxonomy (NCBI): domain Eukaryota; kingdom Metazoa; phylum Arthropoda; class Insecta; order Coleoptera; family Chrysomelidae; genus Altica; species Altica lythri. The sequence continues at coordinate 3,754,813 of OZ034806.1, read as the reverse complement.
GGATATAGTAATTTTAATAGGAATGATACTAGGGGAAATGTAAATAGGAATGATTATAGATATAATAGAAATGGGGAGAATAGAAATTCTGATAGAAGAAATAGGGAATTTCCAAATAATAATAATTATGATAGGAATGTAGGATCAGGTGATAGGTGGAACAGAAATAATAATTATAGTAATAGAAATTATGATGATAGAAATGTAGTAAATCGGGATAATGAAAGGAGAGATAGAGGTGAAAACAGTAGACAGGTGAATGTTGTAAGTGCTAATCAGAGTGATGTGACTGGTCAAGGCCAGGAACAGAGCGTGGATTTTGCATAAATCGCTCTCATGTGCATGATATCATCTACTCTTCTAAGTATGAACTTCCTAGGGAATTTATTGTGAATGATGACGAGGTTAAAATTAATGAACTAAAAAGGTTAATTTTTATAGAGGGGGTTTTCCAAAATATTAAATGTAAAATTATGATAGATACTGGTTCAGAGGTTACTTTAATTAGTCAAAGGGTGGTTTCACAAATCAAACAAGATGATATTATGGTGATAAAAACAAATAAATTATCATTAGTGGGAGCGAATAATAAGAAATTATATGAAACAAGTAATATGATTATGGGGGAAATTTTAATAGGGTTTAGAATGTATAAATTTCAAATGTTATTAATACAAAATTTGAACTATGACATTATATTGGGTTCAGATGAATTAAATAATCATAAGGTTATCATCGATTATGAGGATGAATGTTTAAGATGGGAACAACAAATAATACCATTTATAGTAAAAAAAAATGAAAGTTCGGAAATTAATAAGAATGTTATGTACAACAACATAGAAAATATGGAGTTTGACAAATTAGAAGAAAATTGTGGATTGTATAGGACGGAAGTAGAAATATTATGTAAGAAATATTATAAATTGTTTAATGAAGATATATGTATAGCTACAAATTACACGCACAAGTTGGAGATGAATAAAGATATTAAGAATTTTAAATAAAAACTTATCCGATACCGTATAAAATAAAAGATGAAGTATATGAAGAATTAAATAAAATGTTGAAGGATGGAATAATAGAAAGATCGGATTCTTCATACATAAATGCAATTACTTGTGTAAGAAAGAAGTCAGGAGAGATTAGAATATGTCTTGATGCAAGAAACATAAATGCCTATACAGTCAAACAATATGAAAGTCCTATGAATGTGGAAGGAATTTTTGGAAGAATTACAAATGCAAAAATTTATTCTAAATTAGATCTTAAACACAGTTTCTGGTTAATTCCTTTAGAAGAAAATAGTAGACCATATACAGCTTTCATGGTAGATGGTATTGTATATCAATTTTGTGTGGTGCCATATGGATTGCAAAGTTCATGTGCAGCTTTAGTTAGAACTTTACATACAATTTTAAATAAATATGAATCATTCATTTTACACTACATTGATGATATTTTAATTTATTCGGAAAATGAAATTGTACATAAAAAACATTTAGAAATTACATTAAAAGAATTGGAAAGAGCTGGACTCAAATTAAATGTGGAAAAGTGTAAATTTTATCAAAAAGAAGTTAAATATTTAGGATATGTCTTGAATACGACAGGGGTAAGTATGGATCCTGAAAGAGTACAAGCTATTATGAATTATCAAACACCTAAAAATTTGAAGACGTTAAGAGGATTCCTTGGAATTATAAATTATTATAAAAGATTAATACCAGATTTGTCAAATAAAGAAGTTCCTTTAATAGAGCTACTGAAAAAAGATGTTAAATGGAAATGGACACCCGAGAGAGAAAAAGCTTTTCAAGAATTAAAATTTGTCTTTACCAATAATTTAAAAGTGTATCACCCACAATACGATAAAGTATTTATACTTAGGACAGATGCATCGATAGAAAGATTAGCAGGAGTGTTAATACAAGTTCAGGAAGGAGGAGAAGTACCTATTAGTTTTGTATCAAGAGTAACAAAGAATTGTGAGAAGAAGTACACGGTTACGGAATTGGAGATGGCCAGTGTGGTATTTTGTATAACCAAATTAAGGTTTTATTTATTAGGAGCAAAGTTTATAGTGGAGAGTGATCATAATGCTTTAACGGCGATGATGAAAAATAGGTATGCAAATAATAGGGTACACAGATGGTTATTATTGTTGCAAGAATACGACTTTAAGATTAAATATATTCCAGGAAAGAGTAACATCATAGCAGATGCATTAAGTAGGGAAAGTGAAGAACAAGGGGACTATAAAAAATTCAAAATAGGTATAAATAAATTATTGGATAAAGAGGGATTATTTACTTTGGAAAGGGTTATACAAGATCAGAATTATTTGACAGAGGTGGAAAAGAGAAGAACTTTTACAGAAGACAATATTATTTATAAAAAACTAGAAAATTGGGATACGTATGTTATTACAACTAATTATGCAAAGGAAATTCTATATAATCTTCATCACGAATATGGTCATATCGGAGTAAGAAAATTATGGATGCTATTTGGGGAAAATTATTATGCGAAAAAGAATTTAACTAGAGCCAAAGAAATATGCAAAGCTTGTACAATATGTCAATTAGCCAAAGAAAAAAATTATCATAATAGCAATATAAATAAATCAATAGTGACACAAAAACCATTACAAATTTTAGCAATAGATTTTATAAGTAATTTAGTGGAGAGTATTCAGGGATGTAAACACATATTGGTCATGGTAGACATATTTACAAAATATGTACAGATGTATCCTTGTAAAAGAACAAATACCAATACAATATTAAAATGCATTAAAAATTATATACAAATTCATGGAAAACCAGAGAAATTAATTTTAGATCATGCCACATATTTTGAGAATTATAAATTTTTATCTGCATGTCAACATTATAATATACAAGTAAATTTTATTAGCATTAGAAATCCATCGTCAAATCCAGCTGAAAGATATATCAAAGAAGTAATTAAATATTTGAGAATTTTATGTATACAAGAACACGATCAGTGGGAAAATAACTTGGATAAAGTACAAAGATATGTGAATGAAACACCTCATGGAGTGACGAAAGAATGTCCAGAGTTTTTATTTAAAGGTAGAGTACCAGAAAGAAAGTGGGAATGGAATAGAAAACAAGAAATCCAAGAAATATTAGATAAAGTTAATAAAAATTTAAAAAGAAACGCAGAACGATATGTCAAGAGACAAGAAAAGAAATTGAAAAAGAAAACTAAATTTGAAAAGGGAGAACTTGTCATAATAAGAGCTTTACAAGTAGCGGATAAAAGGGAAAATTTATGTGCAAAATTATTAATGCCTTTTGAGGGACCATATGTGGTAGATAATTATAATGCTGAAAACAGCTATCGGTTAGTATATCCGGATACAGGGAGATTAAGGGGAGTTTTTAATATTAAGGATGTGTACAAGTTTACACCAGAAGAGGGGTAGATGATATTAATAGCAAAGTTTTGTAAATAATAGTATTAAGATGTAAATAAGATTGAATGGTTTTATTGAAAAAAGGTTTATACAATCTGTGCAAATAATTTTAATTGAGGCTAAAGTTTTTGTTAAATGAGTGTTTATTTAAAAAAAAAAAAATAGATTAAAATTATAATTTTTAATCCAACATCAATGAAATGTTTGATGTAAAAATTTTAATTGGGGGATTTGTGATATTATCCTATTATATGTTATAAATTAAAGAACAGATCAAATTAAGTTATTAATAAATTCATTAAAAAAAAAGGAATATTCTTGATCCTGGGCAGAATACAAAGTTTAGGTTGTATATAAATAGTATTAATTTTCTTCAAGTTCCTTAGTTTTAGTGTTGTTTTAATTTTTTCTTCGTTCCTAAAAAAATATACATAAATTTAAAAATAAAATATAAGGAGTACCATGATATATTCATAATTATAAATAAAAGGAATCATGTAATTTTCTTTCTATAAAACAAGAAATTTGTCTGAGAAAGTATGCTAGAAATAATATTTTTTTTATGCAAAGAATAAGTTCAAATATAAATTAAATGTAGAATTATATGCTGTATTAACTAATGCATATGAGTATTTAAAAGCTATTATTATGGTTTAAATTTTAAATGAAAAAATTTGTTAAAAGAATGAAATGAAAAGTTTTAATATTAATAGTAATAAATAAAAAACATAAATTTGTATAAGAATCCTAGGTATAAGATAAATTGTAAATAGAAATTAATCAAGTGCACGGATGTCATAAATTAAGTTATTATCAAGTAGGCATCAGATAGATACTAATAAGAATTGTTAGGATAGTTGTTTTTTGTTATTTTTGTTTTGGAAGTTGTTGATTTTAAACGACTCTCTCTTGTTTTTGTTCAGAAAAGAGGAAAGACGTGTTAAATTTGCTCTTGTAATTTTTTACGATTTTTATTAAAAAATTTCAATATAAATCAGTCTTGAGTAATTGAATATTATTATAAACGTCTGTAAGAAGAAAACTAAAGTATATTGGTAAGCAGAAAGTTAATTTTTATATAAATAAAAGAAATCAGAAGATGAGAACGTGATAGCAAATGGAGCTATGAATGTAATCTTGAATTTCCAAGTACGTGTTAAATAGAAAGAAGGAATAAGTACATACCAGCGTTGCAGAGTTCATTAAGCAGTTAGAAGACCTTTTTCTTGAATGAGTTTATGGTTTCTTTTGATAATCCTGTAGCAGACTAGCTGAGAGAATTCATAGATCCTGGAGTCACGGTATTAATATTGCACTATTCACCTTAATAAAGAACTTTCTTGTGTTTTCTATATATAATTGGATGAACAATTAATTTCCTCATTTTCACTTTTACTCTATTCACATATTTTATTAGTTTTAAGAATTTTTTGATATGTATAATACCACCATTTATTAATCTTTTCATATCATTTTACGCACATAATTAGTAATCATAGAATCTCACATTGGCGAGAAGATAGGTTACAGATCTTCTTCTTTTTAATTTAAACATCCATAGGTATCATTTGGTACATAATAGTTATTATGCATATAATTTCAAGACAATATCAAATTAATAAAATAAAACATTGAATTCTGCCCTGAGATAGAGTCGTTGATAAAAAATTTATAAACAATAATTCAATTCACATCAAATTTTAAAGTTAAATATAATTATTTTAAATTTACATCATTTTAAATATAACATATAATCAGATAAACAACACAAAATTATAAACAATTAATAATATACATTTACGTTTTCATATATGTTATAATATATATATATATATAAAACAAAAAAGGGGTGCCAAGTATGCGTACCTATAACAAACAAAAGGGGGAAAATTAATGGGCATGTACGCAAAAAGGATCATATGGTCACCAATAGGGAATGGTAACCGCAGACATGCATGTTTCTGGCTCGTTAGCCGTCATCAGTGCGGCATAACCAAGTAAGGTATTGCACTTGGCCAGCAAAAGTGTTGAGTACTTGGGAGCAAAGGATGGTAGGGAAACATGTATTAAAAAACGAAAAACACAAACAACGAAACTCACACAAGAGTCCTATCGCCATTTGTGGCTTCGGCCAGCTGTGCCCACATTTCGGGGCTACGAACAGCATCGCCGCGTTGGCGAAACGGACTCATTGTGTTTGAGCCGTTCCAAGCCCAGGATGTAAAACAAAAAAGGGGTGCCAAGTATGCGTACCTATAACAAACAAAAGGGGGAAAATTAATGGGCATGTACGCAAAAAGGATCATAGGGTCACGAATGTTTGTTATAGGTACGCATACTTGCACCCCTTTTTTGTTTTACATCCTGGGCTTGGAACGGCTCAAACACAATGAGTCCGTTTCGCCAACGCGGCGACGCTGTTCGTAGCCCCGAAATGTGGGCACAGCTGGCCGAAGCCACAAATGGCGATAGGACTCTTGTGTGAGTTTCGTTGTTTGTGTTTTTCGTTTTTTAATACATGTTTCCCTACCATCCTTTGCTCCCAAGTACTCAACACTTTTGCTTGCCAAGTGCAATACCTTACTTGGTTATGCCGCACTGATGACGGCTAACGAGCCAGAAACATGCATGTCTGCGGTTACCATTCCCTATTCGTGACCCTATGATCCTTTTTGCGTACATGCCCATTAATTTTTTCCCTTTTGTTTTATATATATATATATATATATGTACATGCCCGTTATCCCCCTTTGTTTATATATATATATATATATATATATATATATATATATATATATTGAGATGATATTAGTTACTATGTTATATTAAACACTCATATATGTTATAATATATATATATATATATATATATATATATATATATATATACAAAAGGGGAAAATTATTGGGCATGTACGCAAAAAGTATCATAGGATTACGAGTAAGAAACATGCATGTCTGCGGTTACCATTCCCTATTCGTGACCCTGTGATCCTTTTTGCGTACATGCCCATTAATTTTCCCCCTTTTGTTTGTTATAGGTACGCATACTTGGCACCCCTTTTTTGTTTTATATATATATATATTATAACATATATGAAAACGTAAATGTATATTATTAATTGTTTATAATTTTGTGTTGTTTATCTGATTATATGTTATATTTAAAATGATGTGTGAGCTTTCGTTGTTTTTGTGTTTTTATGTTTCTTTACACATGTTTCCCCAACATCCTTTGCTCCCAAGTACCCAACACTTTTGCTAGCCAAGTGCAATGCCCTACTTGGTTATGCCGCACTGATGACGGCTAATGAGCCAGAAACATGCATGTCTGCGGTTACCATCCTTACTCGTAATCCTATGATACTTTTTGCGTACATGCCCAATAATTTTCCCCTTTTGTTTATATTAATACGCATTTTCTTGGCACTTTGTTTATATATATATATATATATATATATATATATTACCATTCTTACTCGTAATCCTATGATACTTTTTGCGTACATGCCCAATAATTTTCCCCTTTTGTTTATATTAATACGCATTTTCTTGGCACTTTGTTTATATATATATATATATATATATATATATATATATATATATTAATTGTTATGATCTCTATACTCATATAATTGTATTCTTGTGACTCTTCAAGGTTGGGTTCTTCGATAATATTAAACAGAAATACTTATCTTTATAAACTATGCTTATTTTATTTTGAAAATCCAATCTATGCAAATATCCAATTAATCTTCTCTATATATATCCATTTTATTCCATATTTACCTCTACCATATAGTTATTATAACATTCTATTCATACATTAATCTTCTTTTATAATTTTTATATTTATATTCATTAACATTCAGTATTTATCTTCATTTTCAATTTCTATTATTATTATATTTACTTTATAATGGTTTTTAAATTTTTAAAATTCTATATAATTCCCTAAACTTTTTCTCTGACTTTTCTCTCCAAAATTCTATGACATTCTATCAATAATTTTTTTTTTTATCCCCCTAGAAACCTCGCAACCCAAATTTTTTTGTTTTTTTATTTATGATTCCTTGATAATTTGCATAAATTGATTATTCAATTCTAATATCTAGTTAGTCTTAATTACACTTATATTACATATAAAGACCAACTATTGAATACCATAACAATATATATATATATATATATATATATATATATATATATATAAAGTTCTTTTTAGTTAACTTTCGGGAAGCGCCACAGGAATAGGTTAGGCAATGGATGAAAAGAGCCAGACGTGAGAGAAACTTTATTCCAAATATGCGAAATTTTCGGCGACTTTTTTCGCCTTCATCAGCGCCTAAAATGGGAATTACAAGATTTGTAAGTATATAAAATATAATATGATGTTAAAACTTACAGAGGAAAGTGTTCTAATTTTCCTATTTTTTAGGTGTTCAAATACAACATAATTTGTGATATGCAAAAACAGCAATACAATAAAGATTTTCGGATATAACAGTGTTTAAATTCCCCGATATTAATTTTAAACAATTTAAGAGTTTTTACTATTGTAAAATTCGAAACATAACAGTAAAACACGAGGACATCGAAGAACGCAGAAACATGTATCCTTTTTATTTTTGTATTATTAAGACAAAGACAAAACATATTAGGAATACACAGAGCGAACTCTGGGTAAGAGTTGCTAGGATACTCCTGTCGTTAGAGGCCACCTACGGTGACATTTGGATAGACCTTCGACAGGTATCAGCCATTTATTGTTTTAAGGTTAGGCCCTGGACATAAACACAAACAAAACACCACACAACAACCATGAAAAACATTGTTTTTTCACTCACGAAACACCAATACTGCACTAATTTAGGTAATGTCCCCATGTCTGATCTTCTTCGTTAGATCCTGATGTACCAGGTAGGTGTAAATCGAACTTAAACCTTCCACATCTTTTTTAGAATTCATCGCATTTTTGCACCCATTTATGTAACACATTTCCACGAAGTTTCTTTTAAATTGATTTGTGACTGTTTCGAGGATTCTTACATTCCCATAATCCATTTGGTGTAAGGTAGAATGTACGTGTTGACTTAACGCAGTTATAGTGGGTTTCTTAACCGTATCGCTTTTGTGTAAGGCGATTCTTTTTGCGAGCTTTTGGCCTGTCTGCCCTATGTATTGTTTGGGGCATCCACTACACTGTATGGAGTAAACCACGTTCGATTTATTCATCTTCGGCGTTTTGTCTTTCAACTGGGAGAAAAAGGTACCCAATTTTCTATAGGTGGCATTTGCGACGATAATATTGTGTTTTCTCAGGCGGTTGGAGATTTGAGACGATAACCCTCTTATGAATGGAAGCCTGGCATAGTGAAATTCAACAGGTTCTGTTTCCATAGAGTTTTTTGGTGGGATTGTTCGAGTGGGACAATCTTGGTGCAACACCTTGTTCAGGAGATTCTTGGGATAGCGATTCTTCCGTAATATGTCAAATAATAAATCAATGTTCTTGTTTACATATGACGGATGGCAAATCTTCTGAATGCGATTTTTTAGACCGATAATGATGTTTACCTTTTGTTCGAACGGATGGTAGGAGTGGAAAGGGACGTACCTTCCTGAATATGTCTTCTTTCTGTACCAATCGAGCCTGATGGAATTGTCATCATGCCTGAAAACTGCAGTATCCAAAAAGGGTACCATTCTGTTGGTTTCAGTCTCACAGGTGAACTTGAGGTGAGTATTGTAGGCGTTAAAAATTTCCAAAGTGTACTCTATTTTGTTTTCAGGTACAGCACATATGAGGTCATCGACATATTGGTAGAGGAATGGGAAATGGAAGTCTACCTTGTTCTTGCAGTAGTGGAGTAGGGAATTCATTACAATCTCAGCTAAGGAAGGAGAAATGGCACCTCCCATTGGTGCTCCTTTTATTTGTAGATAGTACTCTTCTTGAAAACTGAAGTAAGTATGATTGTACAGAAACGTCAGCATTTTTAAGAACATATTCTTCGGTATGTTGCAGTGCTCTTCGATGAGATGATAGTTATCGGAGATGATGGTGGTAACTAACTCTAATGGTATATTCGTGAACAGAGAGGTCACATCGAAGCTCACTAATACGTAACCTGTAGGTATTATGAGCCCGTTTATTTTCTCTGCGAAGTCGAAAGAATCTTTCACTCTAAAAATGTTGTAGGAAGCGAAAGCGGCATCGATTATCTTTGCTAGATACCCAGCTAGTCGTTGTGAGGGAGCATTGTTGCAAGCGATGATGGGCCGTAGAGGACTTCCTTCTTTGTGTATCTTTGGGAGTCCGTAATATTTCGGTGCGATACCTGTATAACCAGTGAGATCTTTCTTTGTTTCATCTGTGATGTAACCAGATTCACAAAGGTCCTTTACCAGTTGATTCGTGGTACGTTCTACTATCGAGGTTAAATCCCTGGGAATTCTTTTGTAACATTCTTCGTCATTAAGCATATTTTTGGATTTTGTAATATACTCTTCCCTATCTAAAATTACTGTTGTGTTTCCTTTATCCGCCTTCGTTATGATGATGTTTGGGTTTTCTTTCAGGAACTTCCGAGTTTTGGTTTCAATTTGTGTGGCAGGAGTTATGAAATGTCTGTTAGTTTTTATGTAGTTGGTAATCGCATTGGTAATTATCGTTCTTTCTAGATCTTGTGAAGATTCCGGGACCAATTTTATGCAGTATTCTATGTCTGCCAGGTAAGTATACATGTGGATGTCTTTAACTCCTACAGGCAGAGCGAAACGGGGACCTAATGACAGGAAGGATTTGATGTCACTGGGGATGTCGGTGTGTGACTGGTTTACAATCCAGGATTCATTTTTTGTAGTCACTAGAGAGGAGAGAGGATCTTTCAAATGGTTTAGTTTGGCTATATTGTTACGTTTTATCGTCTCAAAATATGTCTTAAACCTCCTATTCTGTAAAGTAATTTTAGATAGGGAAGAGTATATTACAAAATCCAAAAATATGCTTAATGACGAAGAATGTTACAAAAGAATTCCCAGGGATTTAACCTCGATAGTAGAACGTACCACGAACCAACTGGTAAAGGACCTTTGTGAATCTGGTTACATCACAGATGAAACAAAGAAAGATCTCACTGGTTATACAGGTATCGCACCGAAATATTACGGACTCCCAAAGATACACAAAGAAGGAAGTCCTCTACGGCCCATCATCGCTTGCAACAATGCTCCCTCACAACGACTAGCTGGGTATCTAGCAAAGATAATCGATGCCGCTTTCGCTTCCTACAACATTTTTAGAGTGAAAGATTCTTTCGACTTCGCAGAGAAAATAAACGGGCTCATAATACCTACAGGTTACGTATTAGTGAGCTTCGATGTGACCTCTCTGTTCACGAATATACCATTAGAGTTAGTTACCACCATCATCTCCGATAACTATCATCTCATCGAAGAGCACTGCAACATACCGAAGAATATGTTCTTAAAAATGCTGACGTTTCTGTACAATCATACTTACTTCAGTTTTCAAGAAGAGTACTATCTACAAATAAAAGGAGCACCAATGGGAGGTGCCATTTCTCCTTCCTTAGCTGAGATTGTAATGAATTCCCTACTCCACTACTGCAAGAACAAGGTAGACTTCCATTTCCCATTCCTCTACCAATATGTCGATGACCTCATATGTGCTGTACCTGAAAACAAAATGGAGTACACTTTGGAAATTTTTAACGCCTACAATACTCACCTCAAGTTCACCTGTGAGACTGAAACCAACAGAATGGTACCCTTTTTGGATACTGCAGTTATCAGGCATGATGACAATTCCATCAGGCTCGATTGGTACAGAAAGAAGACATATTCAGGAAGGTACGTCCCTTTCCACTCCTACCATCCGTTCGAACAAAAGGTAAACATCATTATCGGTCTAAAAAATCGCATTCAGAAGATTTGCCATCCGTCATATGTAAACAAGAACATTGATTTATTATTTGACATATTACGGAAGAATCGCTATCCCAAGAATCTCCTGAACAAGGTGTTGCACCAAGATTGTCCCACTCGAACAATCCCACCAAAAAACTCTATGGAAACAGAACCTGTTGAATTTCACTATGCCAGGCTTCCATTCATAAGAGGGTTATCGTCTCAAATCTCCAACCGCCTGAGAAAACACAATATTATCGTCGCAAATGCCACCTATAGAAAATTGGGTACCTTTTTCTCCCAGTTGAAAGACAAAACGCCGAAGATGAATAAATCGAACGTGGTTTACTCCATACAGTGTAGTGGATGCCCCAAACAATACATAGGGCAGACAGGCCAAAAGCTCGCAAAAAGAATCGCCTTACACAAAAGCGATACGGTTAAGAAACCCACTATAACTGCGTTAAGTCAACACGTACATTCTACCTTACACCAAATGGATTATGGGAATGTAAGAATCCTCGAAACAGTCACAAATCAATTTAAAAGAAACTTCGTGGAAATGTGTTACATAAATGGGTGCAAAAATGCGATGAATTCTAAAAAAGATGTGGAAGGTTTAAGTTCGATTTACACCTACCTGGTACATCAGGATCTAACGAAGAAGATCAGACATGGGGACATTACCTAAATTAGTGCAGTATTGGTGTTTCGTGAGTGAAAAAACAATGTTTTTCATGGTTGTTGTGTGGTGTTTTGTTTGTGTTTATGTCCAGGGCCTAACCTTAAAACAATAAATGGCTGATACCTGTCGAAGGTCTATCCAAATGTCACCGTAGGTGGCCTCTAACGACAGGAGTATCCTAGCAACTCTTACCCAGAGTTCGCTCTGTGTATTCCTAATATGTTTTGTCTTTGTCTTAATAATACAAAAATAAAAAGGATACATGTTTCTGCGTTCTTCGATGTCCTCGTGTTTTACTGTTATGTTTCGAATTTTACAATAGTAAAAACTCTTAAATTGTTTAAAATTAATATCGGGGAATTTAAACACTGTTATATCCGAAAATCTTTATTGTATTGCTGTTTTTGCATATCACAAATTATGTTGTATTTGAACACCTAAAAAATAGGAAAATTAGAACACTTTCCTCTGTAAGTTTTAACATCATATTATATTTTATATACTTACAAATCTTGTAATTCCCATTTTAGGCGCTGATGAAGGCGAAAAAAGTCGCCGAAAATTTCGCATATTTGGAATAAAGTTTCTCTCACGTCTGGCTCTTTTCATCCATTGCCTAACCTATTCCTGTGGCGCTTCCCGAAAGTTAACTAAAAAGAACTTTTGTTTTAAAAAAACGCGCCGTAATCAACCAAAATTTATATATATATATATATATATATATATATATATATATATATATATATATATATATATATATAGAAGAAAGGTAGTCTTTGCTGACTAGTCAGGAAATAAAATTCTCAATATATTGGGGTGACAGCAATAACGCAAGTGTACTCTTTATAATATTTAATCCAAGCTTTCGGGTATGCACATACCCATCATCAGGGAAACTACAATAGTGATTATATTTTAAGAAAATTTATAAATTATACAATTTACAATATTACTTACATTATATGAGAATGGTCGTAATGATGTTAGTTACACAATGTAAAAGATAAAAATACATATAACAAGACGATGACACTTTCATGTAAAATCGTTATACAAACATTATTATAATAAAACTAATAAAACATTAAGGATGAAATTGAAAAAATTTTAAAATCACAAAATAAAAGCCATGTGCAAAACTACTGGTACTCATGTCAATGTCATGTAAAAGCGCGAAATGTCAACCAAGAGAATCAAAAAAGAAGAATACTACATATTCATACTGGCCTTAGGCTAATGAGACCTCTAGTCAGTATTTAAATGTTAATATTAAGTTTTTTTAAAAATTATTAATTCTAAACAGTGGTATTAATTTATATTAATTAATGAGAACCGTATGTTAATTCTTATTATTATACAATATCATTGACAATATGTATCAGAAGATTGCTGTTGACTATATACATAAAAGTATTGACTATTTGAATTTAGTACCAAAAGATAATTGACATTAATATTACAAAAATATAATATGAAGATTAAGCTTCATATATCGAAAAAATTTTTTTTTTTTATATATCTATTGAAATTGAAATTTAATTATTTTTAAACCTGAATTTTTAATTATTATGTGGATTGAAGGGAGAGAAAGAAGACAACCAATGCACGAATAGCACGACCGTTAAGCTGATGAGACCATATAATCAGCCATTATATGCATAATTATCTTCACCCTCGACCCTCAATAGGGTGATATTCAAGCAACCCGACCAGAAGTAAAAAAAGGCTAATGAGACCTCATAAATCCAAGACAAGGTGCCAGAGATATCGACCCTGAAGATGAGCTATTATTTCTTAATTCGAATTGATATCAACAGATGAGGAGTTAGAATTATGTGCAATGTGTATTTTTTCAAAGTTAAGTAAATATGAATATATTTCACTTAAATGACCAATGTCAGATTTACGATTTATAGTATTATCATGTTGGTATATATAAGTCATTTCTAAAAAAAATCTTTTTTTGGTATTTTTTTCCTTATCCAAAATAATAGCATTCTCAAAATTCATAGTATGATTATTATTATGAACATGTTCTGCTAGAGCGCATCTTTCGGGATGAAGTCTACAGTCACTCTTGTGGGCAACGATACGGTCTTTAAGTTTTCTAGATGTTTGACCAATGTATATTTGATTACAGTCACTGCAAGAGATACTGTATACTACACCCGATTGGCTATCCTTAGGTGTTAAATCTTTAATATTTGAGAAAATGCTATTTAAAGTTAGAGCTGATTTATTGGCTATTTTAATGTTACCAAAAGGTTTTAATAATCTAGTCAGTTCAGGGGTGATATCCTTGATAAAAGGTAAAGAGGCAAAAATAATTTGGTTATCAAGATGGTCATTATCAGTGGGACGTGCTCTATTAGTATTACTATTCGTTAAATTTGATAGATTAGATTCGTTATAAATCAACTTTTTCACCAATTTTGGAGGATATGCATTGTCTATAAACAGGTTATATAGTAATTTAAGATTTTTGTTATGGAAGGATAAGTCACTTATTGTTAAAACTCTATTTTTCATTTCTTTTATTAAGTTCACTTTCATGGAAAATTTGTGATATGACCAAAAATTCATAAATCTACCTGAGCTCACAGGTTTTCTATACCAATCAACCAACAAAAGGGTACCCCTACGTAACACCTTCGTGTCTAGAAAGGCTATAGAATTTTGATCATCTTCTTTTTCCAGCGTAAACTGAATATGTGAATTAAAACTATTGAAATACCAAAGTATTTCATCTAAATGTTCATAAGGTAGAGATAATAATATATCATCCACATATTTTTTAATGAAATAGAGTTTAAAAGGAAGAACTTGAATGACAGTATCTAGGATATAGTCCATTGCATATCCTGCCAAAATTGGTGAAACCGTACTACCCATAGGGGTTCCGAAAGTTTGTTTGTAAAATTTACCATTAAAACTGAAATAGTTACTATCGAATAGAATCGTTAATAATTCAAAAAAAGTTTCCATAGATAAAGAGCAATGTGCACTGATAGTTTGCCAGTTCTTTTCAATAGCAATTTTGCAGATGTTTAGGTATACATTACTGAATAAGGATACCACGTCTAAACTAGCTATAACATAGCCTTCTGGTATGTTAGTGTTATTAAGTAATTTATTTACCTCAAAAGAATTTTTTATATAGTATTCATTTTCAAAATCATATGACCTCGTTAAGATATCAGTGAGGAAGTTTGCTATTCCCTGTGTGGGGGTACCAATAGATGCCAATATAGGTCTGACTGTCAAAGGATTTTTATGAATTTTGGGTAATGAGTAAAATTTTCCCGAAATACCATTGTAACTAGTAAGTTTTTTCTTATCTTCAATAGAAATAATTTTTTTATCAGCAAGCGATTTTATTAATTTGTTACAGTTATTTTCAATAGATATTGTGGGATCTCTAGGGATCTCTGTGTAAGAAGAGTCATTTAAAATTATATTTTGTGAAAGTTCTAAATAATGTGCTTTATCAAGAATAACGGTAACATTGCCCTTATCAGAACGTGTCACAACTAATTGTTGATTTGATTTTAAGAATTTTTTAGTTTTAATATAAAGATTTTTAAAGATTGAATTCGTATTATATGTTTTATTTAGAGAGTTGGTGATAACATTCGTGGCACGAGCTGTGATTATCGTTCTGGCAGTTTTATCTGGTATCTGAGATAATATATTATCAACATCTGCGAGGACTTTTCTTATTGGAATATCAGTACCCACTTTAGGCTCAACCGCAAACTTAGGTCCAAGTGATAGGAACTTAAGGATATCATCAGGAATTGATGTTTTAGATAGGTTTTTTATCCAAGTGTCTTTTGTGTTAAGTTTACTATTGATTTCGTTAGCTACAATTCGTTCAAACTTCCTCAAATTCCTATTTTTAGTATTGTGAAATATTTTATTGTAATTTTTACGTTGATGACTTTTGAAATTATTAAACAAATCCTCATTTGTTGATGCAATTATACTATTATTTAAGTTACTTATTAAATTTTCAAGTTTAATAATTAATATGTGGTTATCACTGATTTCTAAATTTAAAATTTTAGTTCCTAACCTGAAATGATTGTCATTAGGGCCATCTATATTTTATCTATGTAGAAGGTTGTGCACAGGTGCTAGGCTATGTGTTATATGTGATGGGAAAATTCCAAATTTTCTACATTTAAGGAGAAAGCATCGTCGATTGTATTCCTTCGCCAATTTTATGTTAGCTTTTGACCAATATTTCATGTTCTTAACTGTTTCATCACCATATGTAGTTTTTACCATGTTGTAGAACCCCATAACTGAAATGATTGTCATTAGGGCCATCTATATTTTGTCTATGTAGAAGGTTGTGCACAGGTGCTAGGCTATGTGTTATATGTGATGGGAAAATTCCAAATTTTCTACATTTAAGGAGAAAGCATCGTCGATTGTATTCCTTCGCCAATTTTATGTTAGCTTTTGACCAATATTTCATGTTCTTAACTGTTTCATCACCATATGTAGTTTTTACCATGTTGTAGAACCCCATAACTGTAAAGTAGAAGAAAGGTAGTCTTTGCTAACTAGTCAGGAAATAAAATTCTCAATATATTGGGGTGACAGCAATAACGCAAGTGTACTCTTTATAATATTTAATCCAAGCTTTCGGGTATGCACATACCCATCATCAGGGAAACTACAATAGTGATTATATTTTAAGAAAATTTATAAATTATACAATTTACAATATTACTTACATTATATAAGAATGGTCGTAATGATGTTAGTTACACAATGTAAAAGATAAAAATACATATAACAAGACGATGACACTTTCATGTAAAATCGTTATACAAACATTATTATAATAAAACTAATAAAACATTAAGGATGAAATTGAAAAAATTTTAAAATCACAAAATGAAAGCCATGTGCAAAACTACTGGTACTCATGTCAATGTCATGTAAAAGCGCGAAATGTCAACCAAGAGAATCAAAAAAGAAGAATACTACATATTCATACTGGCCTTAGGCTAATGAGACCTCTAGTCAGTATTTAAATGTTAATATTAAGTTTTTTTAAAAATTATTAATTCTAAACAGTGGTATTAATTTATATTAATTAATGAGAACCGTATGTTAATTCTTATTATTATACAATATCATTGACAATATGTATCAGAAGATTGCTGTTGACTATATACATAAAAGTATTGACTATTTGAATTTAGTACCAAAAGATAATTGACATTAATATTACAAAAATATAATATGAAGATTAAGCTTCATATATCGAAAAAAATTTTTTTTTTTTTTTTTATATATCTATTGAAATTGAAATTTAATTATTATTAAACCTGAATTTTTAATTATTATGTGGACTGAAGGGAGAGAAAGAAGACAACCAATGCACGAATAGCACGACCGTTAAGCTGATGAGACCATATAATCAGCCATTATATGCATAATTATCTTCACCCTCGACCCTCAATAGGGTGATATTCAAGCAACCCGACCAGAATTAAAAAAATGCTAATGAGACCCCATAAATCCAAGACAAGGTGCCAGAGATATCGACCCTGAAGATGAGCTATTATTTCTTAATTCGAATTGATATCAACAGATGAGGAGTTAGAATTATGTGCAATGTGTATTTTTTCAAAGTTAAGTAAATATGAATATATTTCACTTAAATGACCAATGTCAGATTTACGATTTATAGTATTATCATGTTGGTATATATAAGTCATTTCTAAAAAAATTCTTTTTTTGGTATTTTTTTCCTTATCCAAAATAATAGCATTCTCAAAATTCATAGTATGATTATTATTATGAACATGTTCTGCTAGAGCGCACCTTTCGGGATGAAGTCTATATATATATATATATATATATATATATATATATATATATATATATATATATATATATATATAAAGCAAATGTTAGATTGTTTGGGGTAGCGGCAGTGAAATAAAAGTGAACTCTGTATAATTATTCCAAGCTTTCGGAAACGTTTATTTCCATCTTCAGGGAAACTACAAACAATATTATGTGTCAAATCATCTTAATTAACACCAAACCACGTCGATTATCCTGTGTAAAGGGAAACACATCTTAACCTCTCTCACAAGTCATATGTGATGTGATAATTTGAATATGATCTTGTTAGATAGGAGGCCTCATCCATGCTACTCCCACTGGCATGAATGTGCAGCCCTAGTACAGGATATCACGTTTATTGGAAAACAAATTATAAAATTCATTAAACAAGATCTTATTTCTTAAAGTACTTACATTATCTTGAGGTTAGTTATTAATTAAGATGTTATCCACATGTAAAGTACATAAAACCATATTATTGGTACAAAATGTAATCAAACGTTAAAATTGCACACATTAAAAATTATTTAAAATTACTATTTGTAGAAATAACGGTATTAATGACAATTGTCGTTTTGACGTTTTTTTTAATGTAATAATCTTCAACACTGGTAGTTTTTTTTTGTGTATCACTCACTGATAATTTTAAATAATTTTTAATGTGTGCAATTTTAACGTTTGATTACATTTTGTACCAATAATATGGTTTTATGTACTTTACATGTGGATAACATCTTAATTAATAACTAACCTCGAGATAATGTAAGTACTTTAAGAAATAAGATCTTGTTTAATGAATTTTATAATTTGTTTTCCAATAAACGTGATATCCTGTAATAGGGCTCCACATTCATGCCAGTGGGAGTAGCATGGATGAGGCCTCCTATCTAACAAGATCATATTCAAATTATCACATCACATATGACTTGTGAGAGAGGTTAAGATGTGTTTCTCTTTACACAGGATAATCGACGTGGTTTGGTGTTAATTAAGATGATTTGACACATAATATTGTTTGTAGTTTCCCTGAAGATGGAAATAAACGTTTCCGAAAGCTTGGAATAATTATACAGAGTTCACTTTTATTTCACAAACGATCTAACATTTGCTTCCTAAATAGTCGGCAAAGACTTCCCCTCTTCTCTAATTTCATGTCATGGGGTTCTACCAGGACATCGGTCTAGACTATGGAAACATAGCAGTACAAAAACTTAAAAATTGGTCCAAAACGAAAATGAAACTAGCAAACGAAAGAAACAGACGCTGCTTTCTACTCAGATGCAGGAAGGAAGGCATTACACCTCCATACATCAACCATTCAACAAAACCAATACAATCGTTACTACACAGACAAGACGTCCACACGAACATTTCAACACATTTTGGTAACAGGTTAGGAAACAAAGTTTTAAATCTGGAAATTTCAGCTAACCATAAATTAATTAATTCATTAGAACAAAATTTATCAAATTTAAAAATAGATATAGTCCATTTCATCGTTTTTGGCCGATTTGATATTAGAAACCACTGAAATAAGATTAAACTGTCATCCAAGTTACCAATGGCGGAGAGTTTTTTTTTCTAAATTAGGTCGTAAGTTTCTGAAACTATCAGTGTGGTTTGACATCTACAAAAATATGACATTAATAATTATTAAATTCAACCCTTCAACAACGAGCCGTACATGACGGTTACTAGAAATGTAAATTAAGTTAAGACTTCCGTATTGAATACTTTTTATCTACCGGTGAAACAAGATGCAGTTACGTAAGTGTTGTATTAAAAAACAAACGTCCTCATTTAAATTTCTAACTTGCCTGTATCTGAGAGAGATGTAACTCTAAATTTACTTCGAGTATGATTTCTGTCATCGGCCAAAATCGGTGAAATGGACTATATCATTAATTTAACTTCAGAATTGATTTTTTCTAACTTTCAAAGTAAACAGCAAAGAGTATATAACATTAAATTTCACAAAGGTTAAAGCAAAAATTTGATGAAATTTAACAAATTATATAATAATGAAGTCAATAAATTATTAAATGTAAAAAATCATTGGATTAAAAATTTAACGGAAATTGAGATACCTGAAGACATATTAAAATTTCTATCTTTGGGTCCAAAATTTAGTATCGAACCAAGAGTTGGTAAAGATATTTCAATAAAAAGTTTATTAGCGTGTATAGACAACATAACTTCAGCTATAACAGATAAATTAGCAAGGAATGTAATGATAGCTAGGTCTACGAATGTCATTACCAACCATGTGCAACACAATGGGGGGTACCATTATAGCGCTTCAATATTTTACAATAAAATTTTGTCAAAAACAAAAAAATTCTTAAAGGATCACCCATCATTAGTTATTACCAATTCAGACAAAGGCAATGTAACTGTTATTATCACAAAAGAACAATATAATGAATTATCATTAAAATTATTGAATAACCGTAACACATATGATATTTTACCTAGAGATCCAACATTAAGTATTCAAACAAAATGTAATAACCTCATAAAAATGTTATATGACACAGGCCAAATTGATAATAACGAAAGAAAAGTATTGACTTGCTATAATGGGGTCTCACCAAAATTTTAAGCTTTACCTAAGATTCATAAACCTACACTTTCAGTACGACCAATTGTAGCATGTATTAATGCTCCAATGCATCTTTTAGCTTCCTTTTTAACTAATATTTTAACTAAAGCTTACAATCCAAATAACGATTATTTTACTAAAGATTCTTTTGAGATTTCAGAATTTTTTAATAATTACAAATTACCAGCTAATTATGTTATTGCAAGTTTAGATGTAGTGTCACTTTTCAGCAATGTTTACCTCGACGCAGCCCTAAGGGCAATTGAAAAAAGATGGAACGACATCAGCCTCTGTTGCAACGTTAACAAAGATACGTTTATGTAACTAATTAGTTTTTTATTTAATAATACGTATTTTTCTTTTAACAACACTTTTTACAAACAGAAATTTGGCACCCCAATGGGGGCCACAATTTCACCAATCATTGCCTGCTATGTTATGGATGATCTGTTGGACAATGTCATCCCAGTACTATCCTTTGACCTTGCTTTCATTAAAAAATATGTTGATGACATCATCCTAGCCCTACCTAACAATGGCCATGATGAACTTTTATTTACGTTTAATAGCTACGACCCATACATTCAATCGACAATAGAAAAGGAATGCGACAACAGATCAGTACCTTTCTTAGACACCAGGTTCATTCGTAATGCCAATACTGAGACTTTGGTCGTGGACTGGTACAGAAAATCAATTTGTTCAGGTGGCTATTTAAATTACTGGTCATACCACAAACATTCCATCAAAATCAATTTACTTAAACAGATGAAACAGAGGGTAATAAAAATTTCAGATAAATCTTTCCATAATAAGAACCTTAAAATCCTTCAAGACCTTTTTATAAATAATTCATATCCTACAGCACTAGTCAAAAAATTGTTATACAACGATCCATACATTGGCATCGCAGACATGATTCAGTTACATAATAACAATGACAATTCCATTAACTCAACACATTCAAACCTAATTCAAATTGAAACGTTAACAAAGACTGATTCTTTTGTCTATAAATCAATTCCTTACATAAAAGATATCACACCTAAACTATGAAGATTTTTTAAAGAAATAGAAGATATAAAAATAGCCAATAGTACAGCACTAACTTTAAGAACCGTATACAGCAAGCTAAAAGATAAAACTCCCACACTTTCTAGATCAAATGTAATTTACAGTATACCATGTGAGAACTGTAACTTAAAATACATTGGACAAACCTCACGGATTCTTTCTTTCCGTTTAACTTCTCACAAAAGTGATTGTAGGTTGCATCCAGAAAGATGTGCTTTAGCTAACCATTTTAAATCTGAAGATCATTCTATTAACTATAATGATACTAAAATTTTGGCAACTGAAAATAATTATGCAAAAAGGTTATTTTTAGAAATGTCCTTTATATTTCAAGAACCCAATACCATGAATAAAAAATCAGATATCAGACATCTTAGTGAAATTTACTCTTATTTACTTAATTTAGAAAAGAATGGTTCTGTTTCCTCCCACAATCTATCGGTGATTACTGAAAACTCTTTATAATGTACCAAATACACATAATAATAATTTTAATTAATTTCTAAATTTATTAATTATCCACTTCCACCGTGATAAAATAGGAAGAAGATCTAAATTTCAATATTTTCAAAATTCAATTTTTAATAAAAAAGAAGAACTTTACACAACCTACAAAATTTTCAATTTCAAAAAAATTTCAATTTATTGATTAAGAAACAATTTAAAAAACAAAAGAACTCTAATACCTGTTTACCAGAGTGTGCTCGATGCGTTCTTTATCAGTGAGTGATACACAAAAAAAACTACCAGTGTTGAAGATTATTACATTAAAAAAACGTCAAAACGACAATTGTCATTAATACCGTTATTTCTACAAACAGTAATTTTAAATAATTTTTAATGTGTGCAATTTTAACGTTTGATTACATTTTGTACCAATAATATGGTTTTATGTACTTTACATGTGGATAACATCTTAATTAATAACTAACCTCAAGATAATGTAAGTACTTTAAGAAATAAGATCTTGTTTAATAAATTTTATAATTTGTTTTCCAATAAACGTGATATCCTGTAATAGGGCTCCACATTCATGCCAGTGGGAGTAGCATGGATGAGGCCTCCTATCTAACAAGATCATATTCAAATTATCACATCACATATGACTTGTGAGAGAGGTTAAGATGTGTTTCTCTTTACACAGGATAATCGACGTGGTTTGGTGTTAATTAAGATGATTTGACACATAATATTGTTTGTAGTTTCCCTGAAGATGGAAATAAACGTTTCCGAAAGCTTGGAATAATTATACAGTTATACAGAGTTCACTTTTATTTCACTGACGCTACCCCAAACAATCTAACATTTGCTTCCTAAATAGTCGGCAAAGACTTCCCCTCTTCTCTATATATATATTGTAGCATTCCCAATAAACACACACCGCTTAATTTATTATTTTATTTTTATTCGCTTTTGAACTCTGACCGATAGGCAACCACCATTACCTTTTTTCGAGAATATTCGTTAGAATGACATCTCGAAAACAGAAGTTGAACGAGCAAGCGCGGAGATATCCGAGACAAGCAAGATGCCGCACGAAGCTAATTTCGAAATTCATTCACGTTTAAGCTTTCAAACGGTACGGATGTACTGTCACTTTTGCGAATAGTAATGGCTGCCGAGTAAGGTTTTTGTTTACATTACCGGTTAGTTTTGTTAGTTTATTCTGTTTATGTAGTGTGTAAATGTATTATAAAGTAATACGTTTCATTTTGGTAATAAAGTACTAAGTCTGGAAGTACTATTTATGTGATTTATGGTATAATTGGAATTGAATTGCCGCCTAGCGTTGTAGAAGCGACGCCATTTTGAAAATTTTGGAAACCAATTTGGTAGAGAAGCTGTAGAATACCTGGTGTTTATAGAATGTTATAAATAATTGCTACAGAAGATTTACTGCGATCTGGTAGATCATTTCATGTAGTTCCAGTCCTATTTTTGGTATGTTTGATGAGGAATTTTCCATTCAAACGCATAACTCCGCTATTAACGTTTTTTGAATTTGATTCTGGATATCAAGGTAAACTTTTAAATAATCTTTACGATAGAACTATAGGTTCAATAGTTAGTTGAATCAAAAGTGCTTTAAGTTATTGGTAAATTTTTGAACTTGTATCGGAGAATTCGCTAATTCCTGGTAGTTAATAAATTATTTTATCTAATCATTCAATTAGTAAAAATATAGAGTTACTATTCAGATCTTAAGAACTTTATTCAGATGATATTAGTACAGTGCATTTAACCTTTGTTTTTTTAACTTTCTTTCAAGTGATTACGATTATTACCTTTAAGGTATATAAGTGGATAAGTTTTTTTTATTGTTACTTAGGTTATTGTTTAGTTAATAACACATAACGGAGTGCACTCTTTCTTTTGATTTTTTTTATGAAATGAAATAATCTTAACATCCGATATTCTTATAATTGAGTTCTCCATATTTATTTTGATAGTAATGTAATCATACTGTAACCTCTTTTTTCTCAAGTGATGTTAAATGCTCGTTTGTAGAGGCTAACCAATGCGAACGGCACTCAGGGGGTAGGAGGAGAGCGAGCGTGGATTCGACGAGCTAGATGATATCGTGTTGGAAAGATATACGGGGATATATTTACTAGAAAAAATAAAAGATAAAAGAATTTAAAAGGGACTAAAGAGAAAATGAGAGAAAAGATGGAAAAGGGAAAGGTAAATGGGCGCCACTTATTTTTTTATCATAAGGATGGGGAAATATAAGAAACCCAGATGGAAAAAATATTAAATATAGATGTTGGATAAAATGATTTATCTGATGTTGTAGATAAAGTTAAAATAAGAAAGATATAAGGGACATAAGATAAGATGCGGTAAAATTGAGTAGACCGGTAGATGTTCTGGTTAAAGTTTTTTAAATTAAACACTTTTATTAGAAAAACTAGAAAGAGAAAGTTATACTTACTTTTTGTTCTTACTTATCACAACAGCTCTATATATTTTAATCAGTTCAAAAGCTAAGATTTATGAGTGAAATACGTCTCATTCGTGTTGTTAATGAGATTAGATCAGAATAACTTACACCAGGTCAGAAAATAAAACATATAAATAAACAATAAACAATATTTATTACTGTGTGTAGTAATAAGTCAAACAGATGAACGAAACAAATAGACATATAAAATATCAACAAATGAAATAAAGTAAAATACAGTAAAACACATTAGTGTTTAATCACATATAGAAACAATATTACACATTCAATAACTGCTAAGTATTTTTATATTTTTATTTCTGTGTACCCATTTAAGCAGAATGTGATGTGAAAAAGAAGTTGAAAAGTATCAAAATTTAATAAAAAAATTGTAAATCACTTTTAGCTTAAAAGATTTTTTACTCGAGTAAAAGATGGGGGGTACCATATAATAATTTATATTAAAACAATTAAATTAAGATAATCATTAAGAAACCAAAAATTTACCATAAAGGTGTTACAAAAATATTTAATCAGACTCTGCGCAACGCTTTCACTGATAACTGAAACATGT
Source organism: Altica lythri (assembly GCA_964028335.1). NCBI lineage: Eukaryota > Metazoa > Arthropoda > Insecta > Coleoptera > Chrysomelidae > Altica > Altica lythri. The sequence continues at coordinate 3,729,687 of OZ034806.1, read as the reverse complement.
ATGCGACGAACTATTTCGAAATTTGCACACTTTAGGAGTCTGTCGATAAGGTACTAGGTTTTTTATAAAAACCGGTTTCACTGTGGATTGTATGAGCACTTCTTACGTTAATTACCCACACTTGGATATTATTCGGGCGGATCACAATTAAGTTTTTGTGCCAAAGAAATAAATGGTATCCCAACTTTTCTGGTAGTTAAGAAATAGTAATTATATTAAAAGACTTACAGTTTGTTTCCTAGATAGGAGAATTAAATGGGGCCACACCCAATTTATACGGTACAGTAGAATCTGGTGATTCTTCGGTAATACAAGACAGCTTTTTCATCAGAGAGGTTCTACACTCACTCACTGACTTTAACTTAATTAGAAACACTAAATAGCAAGTAATTCTTTGCAAATCTAAAGGAAATTTGCCGGTATTTGAATCTAGGGGTTGTACAAAAATGACTTGCAAGCACAGAGACCCAAACTAGACTGAATTCTAAAATCCCGGTAAAAAAAGTAAGCCGCGTCGCTTCAAACCACCCCTCTTGCGCCGCATGACCTTATTCACCAGTTTTGATTGGTCGGTCTAAAAAAATCGATAGTTTTGACGGTTAAACCGTTAAAGTCGAGAATTTTCTGGAAGGTAATATGATCAGGGTCGGCTTAGGTAAGAAAAAATAATAAAAAATAAAAAAAATAAAAATCTGCTGCATAGAGTTTTTTGGACATGCTACAATACTGTTTTAAATAAGCTACGCAATATTATATTTGCAGGAGTTTTAGTTTTTTGATACTTATTAATCATTGATACCAGTGTTTTTTTTTGAAATATATTGTTTTGTTGTTTTGTTACTAAAACATTTGAGTATTTATTTCTGATACCTTCCCAGTAAATGTTCTGATTTAATCTTTTTTATTTTTACACATTATTTCTATTTTCATATAGATAAGTATATATAAAAGATTTATATAAAAAGATTCAAGGAACTTTAAGACCCATGAGGTAAGTTTAAATAGACACATATTTAATTAGTTTTGTTTAAGTAAAGTGTGTTCCCTAACAATTCCCGATTTAGTAACTCCTTTCTCAATAGGTTTCTTATCTTTCCTCCTATTCCTTTCCAAAAAGATAAGTGGCGCCCTTTACCGATTCCTAACTAGATCCTATACATTTTTTTTTGCCCGATACTCGCCCAATTGCTCCCCCGATCCACGACTCGCTCTCCTCCTTCCCCCTGAGTGCCGTTCGCCATTTAGCTAACCCCTGGTGAGCCTTCAACATCTAGAAAAAAAAGGTTACACTAAAAAATAGCGCCCAACGTGTGGGGCCTGAGTATTTTTCTTTTTGAAACTTTTAAAAGTTATTTTCGTTAAATTTTAACAAACCTTTAGTATTATCTCACCCCATTTTGTCTATCGTTATTTTCTTTGGAAGGAAACACACTTTAAAACATTTTTTGTTGTTAGCAAATTAAAAACTTGAATCTTTTAAACATGTCTAATTTTGAAGTAAACTTTTTAACAACTGAAGAAGTTAACTATGAACTAAAAATAAGAGGAACAATTACTGGAAGGAAAATTGATGATAAACGTAAGATCTTAAAAAAGTTGTTAGCTAAAGATTCAAATAGTAACTTGACTCTAGATGATTTAGACTTTGATGAAGAGAGTCTGGCAATACAGAACTCTATTGATAGTATCTCCAAATTAGTTGAGGAATTTGAAGGTTCTTCAACCGATTCATGCTTTCGTCGTGTTAAATCTAGAATAGCGCATTTATTAGGTAGAATTCAACGAGTTCCCCTTTCTGAATACCTTCCTACCGATCAGACTACTTTCCGCAATGAATCTCGAGCAACATGTCTACTTTTAGAACAAGAATTAATGGAAAAAGCTACTCCAGCTACCCAAATATCGTCTTCTAGTTCAAATACAACTGAGGATAGACCTCCTTCAGTTATTAATATTACTACCCCCGATTCGCATCATTTCAACCTTTCAAAATGGAATGTCAAATTTAATGGTGATCCTAAGTCTGTTTTTAATTTTGTAGAACGAGTAAATGAATTAGCAGAATCTCGTAGTGTGAAACAAGAAATTTTGTTTCAGTCAGCTATTGAACTTTTCTCAGGTGATGCCGCGGTATGGTTTCGTACTGTTAAGTCTTCTTCAACCTCTTGGGAAGAACTTATTCAAGCCCTAAAGTCTACTTTTCTCCCTCCAAATACTGATGATAATATCTGGGAAGAAATTAAATCCCGAAAACAAAGACGAAATGAGCCTATCGTCATTTTCACTGCTCATATGCTTTTTTTTAGTCGTCTTTCTCGCGAACCTGTTGAATCCACCAAATTAAGAATTATTCAGAAAAATATCTTGTCAGAATACATACCTCATGTTACCTTAAAAGACATTAGCACTGTTAAAGAATTAACAGATATCGTTAAGAAATTAGAAGATGCTAATCCATCTCTTCTAGAAAAATTTTCCCCTCCCTCTAAAGTATCTGTAGTAGAGCCTAGCACTTCACGTCGTACTAGTCAATTCCGGCAAAATACTCCCTCAACAGCAAAACCCTCGTCCTTTCAAAAATCTAATCAACCTTCGACTTTCGATGGTAGAACAAAAAACTCTACCGAGATTATTTGTTGGTACTGTCAAAAGACAGGACACACTCATTCTTCTTGCCGTAAACCTAAAAATGGTCGTTTCTGTTATCGATGCGGTTTGCCAAATTTCACCGTTTTAACTTGTCCCAAATGTACAAAAAACTAAATTCTAGAGGTTGTCATGTCGGTACAGTCTCTACCTTTTCGTTTTAGTAAATCCGACATAAAGAAACAAGACCAATGGCCAAAATGGTTGAATTACGTTCGAAATTTTTATTTATCGTATCCCCCAAAAATTGTAGCTCCAATGATAATAAATAAAACTGCAGATTCTCGACCCTATATTTCCATTGAGATTTTTTCTCGTAATTTTACTGTCCTTCTTGATACCGGGTGTTCAATAACAATTGTTGGGAACAAAGCATTAAAGTTTTTAGAATACAACAATATAAGTATTAATCCCTCAAAACATAAAAATGTCTCGTTGGCTGATGGAACCAATCAATCTGTGTCTGGTGTGGTAGATCTCCCCATAGTAGCTAATAATCATTGTCACCTCATTAAAGCTTTAGTAGTCCCTTCTCTAGATTATACCTTTATCTTAGGTAGCAACTTTGTGAAGACTTTTTCTCTCTTATTAGATTTCTCTTCTAATACCTGGTCCTCGGGTTATGATACAAATCCCCAATCTATTTCTACGACGGATCCCGATTTGATGACTACTTCATTATGTACCATTGACAATTTAGAACTTTATCAGAAATCCTTAGCCCAAAAAGTTATTGATTCATTTTCCGAAGTTTGTAACACTAAAGGTTTGGGTCGTACCCATAAAATTCAGATGAGTATCGATACTGGTGATGCTAAACCCTTTAAGAAAAGACCTTTTCCTATGTCTCCATTTATGTCAAAAATCTTGAATGATGAACTTGATGAGATGCTCCGTTTAGGAGTCGTTGAGCCCTCAAATAGTCCATGGTGTTCCCCTGTTATTCTAGTTAAAAAATCCAATGATGAATATCGTTTTTGTTTTGATGGTAGATCACTTAATGACGTAACCAAGCACGACACTTATCCATTACCAAATATTGATAGGATTCTTTCTCTGTTAAAAGGTACAAAATTTATTAGTTCTGTTGATTTAAGAAAAGCTTTCTGGCAAATCCCCTTAGACCCCCAGTCGAAAGAAAAAACTGCTTTCAGTATCATTGGAAGAGGATCTTTCCAATTTACCGTTATGCCCTTTGGTTTGTGTAACTCTGCGCAGACACAACAACGTTTAGTTGATGCAATTTTCGGACCAAAATATGAGCCGAATATCTTTTGTTATCTTGGTGATATAATTATATGTTCAAACTCCTTCGAAGAACATATTAGACTTTTAACTGAAGTTAAAGATAAACTTAAGGAAGCTAATTTAACTATTAACGTCAAAAAATGTGAATTTTTCAAGTCCGAGCTTAAATTCTTAGGTTATGTAGTAGGTGATAACACTCTTCGAACTGATCCCGACAAAGTGTCAGCCATGATTAATTACCCTCGTCCCAAAACTTCTACTGAAATCAAAAGATTCATTGGCATGTGTTCTTGGTATAGACGTTTTATAAAAAACTTTTCATCTCTAGTTTCTCCGATCAATGACCTTCTAAAAGGAAAAAGGAAAAAACAATCTGTTGATTGGAATGATCAAGCCGAAGATGCTTTTGTTAAAATAAAAGAAGCCCTTATTTCTGCTCCCGTATTAACCCAACCTGATTTTTCTAAGCCTTTCGTGATCCAATGTGATGCAAGTGACACTGGTCTTGGTGGTGTCCTTACTCAATCCTTAGACAATTCTGATGTAGTTATAGCTTACGCTAGTCGATCCCTATCTCGTGCAGAGAGAAATTATTCAGTAACTGAAAGAGAGTGTTTGGCAGTCATTTTTGCAATAGAGAAATTCCGACCTTATGTTGAAGGTATCAAATTCCAAGTAATCACTGATCATTACTCTTTGTTATGGTTAAAAAATATTAGTAATCCTTCAGAAAAACTTGCTCGTTGGGCAATGAGACTTCGACAACATAATTTCGACCTTATTCACCGTAAGGCATCTTCAAATATCGTTCCTGATGCTTTAAGCCGAATGTTCACCAATGAAATAGAGTCTGAAAAACCCCAACTCTCTTACCTTGATGTAGATGTAAACCGAATAGACCCATGGTATGATGAACTTCGTACTAAAATTCTTAAAAGTCCAAAAGACTATCCGCAATGAAAAATTGAGAATGATATGGTGTTCAAGTTGATCCCCTCCACTTTACCTTTTGCCACTAATGACATTGAGTGGAAAATTTTGGTACCTAAACCACAAAGACATGATGTAATCTCTTCTTGTCACGACCCTCCTACGTGTGCCCACTTTGGTTATTATAAGACCCTTAGTAGAGCCCAGGAGCGTTATTATTGGCCTAAAATGCGTCGAGATGTACTTCGTTTTGTTAAGTCCTGTCAAACGTGTGGAGCCCAAAAAATGTCAACTTCAGCCCCTATGGGTTTAATGGGAAAAGAAAAATCTGCGAAATTTCCTTGGCAAATTATTGCTTTAGATCTTGTAGGTCCCCTTCCTCGTTCCAAGAAAGGATACACTTGGCTTCTTGTTGTTACTGACTGGTTTTCTAAGTTCACTCTTTTATGTCCCTTAAGAAAAGCTACCACTCAAAATATCGTTAACTATTTGGAAAATGATGTCTTCCTGATGTTTGGTGTCCCTCAATTTGTTATTGGTGATAACGCTAGGAATCTTAACAATTCTACGTTAAAAAATCTCTGTAGTAAATACAAAGTGCAGAAGATATGGTTTAATGCTGTCTATTCGCCCCAGTGCAACTTTGTTGAACGAAGCAACAAAACCATTGGAACTGCTATCAGATGTTACATTTAAGAACATTCTGATTGGGATAAAGAACTCCCTAAAATTCGTCAAGCTATCAATACTGCTAAACATGAAGTTACCAAATATCCACCATCGTTTTTAAATTTTGCTCGATATGTTCCTGTAGCAGGAAACTATTATTCTTCGTCTTCAGTCGATAGTCCCACTCCCTTAAAAAATTATGATCATCATGATCAATATGTTTCTGAAATAGAAGGTTTAAATCTCGTTTTTGATGAAATCCAACGTAATCTTCACCAAGGATATATGCGTAACTCTAAAACCTATAACTTACGTAGGCGAGACATACAGTTTCAAGTAGGAGACAAAGTCTGGAGAAAAAATAAAGTACTCTCCAAAGCTTCCGACCAGTTTATGTCTAAGTTAGCCCCAAAATTTGTATTGTGTACTGTCGTCAAAAAGTTATCCCCTCTTGTTTACACTTTGAAAAATGCTGATGGTTCCCGAGCAGGAAATTGGCACATCAAAGATTTAAAACCCTACCATTCAGATTCAGACAACTCATCTGAAGATGAATCTTGCCATGAGTAGTTCTCGTTCGATAAGAACTTACCGTGCTCTTTTATATCTTTCGTTTTTTTGTTGTTTTCAGTTCCTTTTCCAACCCTGTTTGGGCGGCGGGAATAGAATAACCCCCAAGGTGTTAAACTGCTTGTCGTAAGAGGCGACTAAATGAAACCTTTCCCCTCTCTGTTTAAGTATCCCATGTACTTTCTAGGATTTCTTTGTTTGATTTGTTATCGTCCATGAAGTGTAAATTCACCAAATTCATTGCATCGTTATCACATCCCTGATGTTATTCTCTGTCTTCAGTTAGTGATACGATTTCTTTTGAGTACTTTACCTTTAAGTGAATGTATCACTTAAATTACCTTACCGTTTCTGTATAATTGGAAATTATTTCCTGTTAATTTTGTCCTTATCTTACCGTTTAGTGAAAATAATCACTTAATTCTACCGTACCGTTTAATCAAGAAGACATTCATTATCTTACTGTTAATGTCTGGAAAATTATTTTCTCGTTATATTTACCGTATCCTGAGGTGAATAATCACTGCTTTCGTATCAACGACATTATTAGATGTTGTATTTCCGTAAGGTGTATCTTTACACATTTTAGTTTAGTATGTTCAGTACTAGATAGTTTTAGTATTATTTCCTTAAGTGGAATTTGGATATCATTATGTGAGGATTTGTTTGGAGCCGTTGTGTTCAACTCCTTCTTTTTGCATAAGAGAGTTTAATAGTTAGTCTATGATTTTTATTTGTCTTGCGAATATAGATGAATTCAACTACCACCTGTAAGTTTTGATAAACACATTTTCAGCTAGATGCTATTTTTTCTTCATTCTTCTTCAAGATGATGTTTGCTTTGACCTTATAAGTTGTCACGAGAGATAAGCCTAGGGAAGCCGTAGGGAATTCTCCCCGGTAGTGGTCTGTTGAGCTTTTAAGGAAGATAAGTAACCATTAATTCTATCTTTTTCTCCTTTGGATTAGTTATTTATTATAGTTGTCTTGTTAGAGTATACTGACTATGACTTTGAAGTTCCATACTATTGGTTACTTCATACCGATGTTGACTTACCGATTTTGTCTCTAAATTATTTTAGACGTGTGATACGCGCAGCTATCAAAACTACAGGCAACCATAATATATTGAAACACGTATGGGGGCTTTTTACACAATTTTATTTACAAAATTGTTAAGATACACTGAACTCTGCTGGATAACGTCTAACTACTTGACAATACAATGAACTCTTCTGAACACTTGACTCGAACTGACGTTAACTGTCCGTGCATCCCCTTATATACAACATTATTTAATCTAGTTAGTGTGTTTAGAAGTTTCTAGAATTTTCTAGAAACATTATTTAAAATGGTCAGTTGATTTTTTTTACAAACTTCTAAAAATCAACTGTCAACAACAATCTTTCAAATTAAGGTCCCTTCCTTTACGGTTATCCCGTTACACTGCCCCCTCCTTAGATTCATTCCTCCTGGAATGTTATTTCCTACATCGGAATCCCGCACACTCCCTGAGCCAGCCAAACCATCTTCTTGGAGTTGCTGCGCATCTCCACTGTGGTTTCCCTGGTAAGGCGCCAAACGATCGTGATGGACCACGACGGGTTTCTCTCTGGGAATTTTCACGATCCGATAAATGACATCGTTAATCTTCTTTTTGATGGTGTAAGGACCTTCCCAGTTCTTTTGTAATTTGGGACAAATACCTCGACGCCGTCGGGGGTTATAGAGCCAGACTAAATCTCCAACTTGGTAACTCTTTTCCATTGTCCGTGTGTCATAGTACCTCTTCATCCGATCACTAGATAATTGTAGTTTTCCACGCACCAGGTTATGTATATTCTCCATTCGATTCTGAAGGTCGGCGACATATTGTTCACGTGCCATTTCTTCACCAGGTTTACAACCAAACACCAAGTCACATGGTAGCCTCATTTCTCTACCGAACAGAACCTTCGCAGGCGTTTGGCCAGTTGATTCGTTGATGGCCGATCGAATTGCCATTAGAAATAGTGGAATATGTCGATCCCAATCCCTCTGACAATCTGACACCACTTTTGACAGATAGTTGGTTATAGTCCGGTTCATTCGTTCCACCATTCCATCAGACTGAGGGTGCATCGCTGTGGTTCTCGTTTTGTGGATGCCTAATCTTTGGCAAACTTCTTGAAACAGCTTGCTCTCAAAATTTCTTCCTTGGTCTGAATGTAATTCTAGTGGTACCCCAAATCGGCTTACGAATTCTTCAACCAATATATCTGCCAAAGTGGTGGCTTCCTGATTGGGAACTGCATATGCTTCAACCCATTTAGTGAAGTAGTCCATTACAACAAAGATGTACTTGTTTCCTACATCGGTCTGTGGAAGTGGCCCCAATACATCTACTGCGATTCTTTCAAAAGGACTTCCAACCAGGTATTGCTGCATTTCCGCCTTCGGTTTTCGGTGCGGACCGTTACTGGCAGCACATGTAGTGCATTTACGACACCAATCTTTAACATCATTAGTGCAATTTACCCAGTAAAATCTATCTCGGATCTTTTGCAGCGTTTTCGTGATACCCAGATGTCCTCCAGAACTATCATTATGCATCTGTTTTAAAATTTCCGGTACAGCATTTCTTGGGACCACTATTTGTTTCCTTGTTTCTGTGCCCTCGGAATTTTCTACAAGTCTTTTAACGAGCCCTTCGTCCAAAATTAAAGAGTTCCATTGGGACCAGTATGCTTTTAAAGCAGGGGAGGATGAGGATATCTCTCTCCACAACGGACGACGGTCCATTCTCTTCCACTCCCGAATCTTTCTTAGAACGGGATCGTTTTCTTGTTGCTCCTCCAGCATAGAGCTCTCGTCTTCTGGCACAATCTTAACCAAGGCAAGTTTTTCCTCGTTTTGCTCCATACGGGTACAATGGGGGCAATCAGGTCGACATGGTCTTCTGGAAAGTGCATCAGCATTACGATGTCTGGTTCCAGGTCTGTGCTCGATTTCAACATCATATTCCTGCAGTTTTTCGAGCCATCTTGCTATCTGTCCTTCTGGGTTCCTAAAGCTAAGTAGCCACTTTAAACTAGCATGGTCTGTTCTGATCAGGAATTTTCTGCCATACAGATATTTATAAAAGTGTTCGACGGATTTTACAACTGCTAACAGTTCCCTCCGAGTTACACAGTAGTTCTTTTCAGCTTTCGATAAAGTTTTACTGAAGTAACCAACCACTCTTTCCTTACCGTCTTGTAGCTGTGACAAGACGGCTCCAATTCCCACATTGCTGGCGTCGGTGTCCAGAATAAGCTTACCATCAGGAAGTGGATAAGCAAGAACAGGTGCTGACGTAAGCTGTTTCTTCAATATTTCAAACGCCTTTTGACATTCCTGATCCCAACAGAAGGACTTATCTTGTACTGTCAAACGTGTCAAGGGTTTGGCGATGTCTCCAAAATTCTTGACATATCGTCGGTAATAGGAACAAAGACCCAAGAAACTCCGGAGCTGATGTTTGTCGATAGGGATTGGCCATTCCTGAACGGCTTGTATCTTAGCGGGGTCAACAGCAACGCCATCCTTGCTTACGTTATGTCCCAAATAGTTGACCTGTCTCTGGAACAAGTGGCATTTCTTAACATTCAATGTTAGATTAGCGTTCTGTAATCTTTTAAAAACTTCTTCCAGGTTAGATAAATGTTCCTTAAAGGCCTTACCCATTATGATGATGTCGTCTAGATAAACTAGACAAGTTTCCCATGACAAACCCCGCAGGATGTTCTCCATTAGTCGTTCAAACGTCGCAGGAGCATTACAGAGGCCAAATGGAAGGACCGTGAATTGCCATAACCCTGATCCACTGGTAAAGGCAGTCTTTTCTTTGTCTGCAGGATTCATTTTAACTTGCCAGTATCCGCTTTTAAGGTCCAAGGTAGAAAACAGAGTAGAACCCGCCAAAGCGTCGAGGGCATCATCAATCCTTGGCAGAGGATAACTGTCCTTTTTAGTGACATCATTTAGCTTTCGATAGTCGACACAAAACCGCATTGATCCGTCTTTCTTTCTCACTAATACCACAGGAGAAGCCCACGGACTACTGGATGGTTCGACTATGCCATTTTGAATCATTTCTTTAAGGGCTCTGTCTGCTTCTTCCTTTTTAACTTGAGGCATCCTTCGGGGTACCTGTCGAATCGGACGTGCATCACCAGTGTCAATTCTATGTTGTACAACATCAGTTCTTCCCAGTTTACTTTTAGAACCAAATACAGGTTTATAACGGTAAAGTAGATCTCTTACCTGTTTCTTTTCTAATTTTGACAAAGAGGGGTCTAATTTTGTCATTAATTGTTCAATTTCGTTGGTGTCATCTGTTTCCGTAACATTTATCTTGTGAATTATGGCCATTACTAGTTCTAAACTTCCCATTTCCGTGTCCTTTCGGAGAAGAACTGGATGATCGTTCAAGTTGATAACTCGGATGGGTACCTCTTTGGCGGATCTAACAAGAGTCTTACCCACCAGGAGTCCTTTTCCCAATTCATGGTCATGGTTCTTCGGCTCTATCATGGCTGGGGCACCATCTGGCTCGTCATTCGTCCTGATAGCTCCTCGTGCAGCCGGGAAAGTTGTTGAGTTTGTTCTTCTTGTTGGCTCGTCATTCGTTGTGATAGCTCAGAAAGTTGTTGCGTCTGTTCTTCTTGTTGGCTCGTCATTCGTTGGGACAGCTGGGACATCTGACTGGATAACTGGGACAGTTGTTGTGCTAGTTCAGAATTCGCTTTTTGATTTGGATCTTCGAACTCCACAGCGTCAGGGTCCAAATTGTTAGTTACGTAGTATTCACGGAGCCTTCTCAACAATACGGATTTGCTCCCAGTAGTTTCCAACTCTACTTCTTCAAGCTCTCTTCTGAGCTCAGCCACCAATAGTTCATTTATCTTTTTTCCAGGCATTCTTGTATCTTCACCCCACACCTGACACCAATTTGAAACACGTATGGGGGCTTTTTACACAATTTTATTTACAAAATTGTTAAGATACACTGAACTCTGCTGGATAACTTCTAACTACTTGACAATACAATGAACTCTTCTGAACACTTGACTCGAACTGACGTTAACTGTCCGTGCATCCCCTTATATACAACATTATTTAATCTAGTTAGTGTGTTTAGAAGTTTCTAGAATTTTCTAGAAACATTATTTAAAATGGTCAGTTGATTTTTTTTACAAACTTCTAAAAATCAACTGTCAACAACAATCTTTCAAATTAAGGTCCCTTCCTTTACGGTTATCCCGTTACAATATTTTATCTTTTTCTTTTTCAATATTTTCTATTTCTAGTTGAATACCATGTTTGTTTATTTCCTATCCAATTCTTACCACCGTTGAGTTTTATCTAAAGTCGTGTTAGTAGCTACTATTGAACTAGATTTTACGTATCTCGTATTTACCGTGACTGCTGGATCTAATGGAGTCAATAGACTTATTAAATCCCTGATTATATCTGTCGTTCCGTGTTTCTTTCTTGCTTTTCAAAATTATTATTAACAGTTTGGTTTTAACTTCACCTTTCTTTCTTGATAGGAGTTTCCTAAAATGGAAATACGCGTTGTGCCTCCTATGGGAAATTTTACTTATGGGAACATAGCATTCTTTACTTTCTTCCTTGTGTGTGTGAATGTAGCGTGTGTCCTGACATCTCATGTCAAGGGCAATATAAATACATTTTTCGATTTGCTTTAAAGATACCACTTAGTGCTGCCCGTCTAGGCCGAGCTGCACACTTTTTTTGTTTCCGTGCAGAAACTTCGGAGTAGACCGTTCCCGATCACTTTGTGATCTTTCCGGTTGGCCGGTACCGCTTATAAAAATCTGGTCACTAGAATCTCTAGTTTGAATAACTGGGATTCATTTGATACCTATTGTCTGTTCCTTCAGAACTACGTATAGTTTAACTTGTATAGATTTATTTGATGTTAGTTTTGTCTGTGTAGACAAATGGCTACCAATGTAGTTAGTATTATCATCATTCCTGATGAACTCCGTTCGTTTTATTCTGATTGAGGATCTGAGATTTCACCTTTCAACATTTTCTTTTGATAGTTAAGTTTATCCTTATAACTTTGAAAGTTCTTTTTAATAATGCTACTGTGTTTCCGACCCTAGAAGTTTCTTCTCGAAAACCGTGGTCTTCAATAGACCCCAGTTTCCTCTCTTCGCAGGGGGCTGTGTAGCATTCCCAATAAACACACACCGCTTAATTTATTATTTTATTTTTATTCGCTTTTGAACTCTGACCGATAGGCAACCACCATTACCTTTTTCGAGAATATTCGTTAGAATGACATCTCGAAAACAGAAGTTGAACGAGCAAGCGCGGAGATATCCGAGACAAGCAAGATGCCGCACGAAGCTAATTTCGAAATTCATTCACGTTTAAGCTTTCAAACGGTACGGATGTACTGTCACTTTTGCGAATAGTAATGGCTGCCGAGTAAGGTTTTTGTTTACATTACCGGTTAGTTTTGTTAGTTTATTCTGTTTATGCAGTGTGTAAATGTATTAGAAAGTAATACGTTTCATTTTGGTAATAAAGTACTAAGTCTGGAAGTACTATTTATGTGATTTATGGTATAATTGGAATTGAATTGCCGCCTAGCGTTGTAGAAGCGACGCCATTTTGAAAATTTTGGAAACCAATTTGGTAGAGAAGCTGTAGAATACCTGGTGTTTATAGAATGTTATAAATAATTGCTACAGAAGATTTACTGCGATCTGGTAGATCATTTCATGTAGTTCCAGTCCTATTTTTGGTATGTTTGATGAGGAATTTTCCATTCAAATGCATAACTCCGCTATTAACGTTTTTTGAATTTGATTCTGGATATCAAGGTAAACTTTTAAATAATCTTTACGATAGAACTATAGGTTCAATAGTTAGTTGAATCAAAAGTGCTTCAAGTTATTGGTAAATTTTTGAACTTGTATCGGAGAATTCGCTAATTCCCGGTAGTTAATAAATTATTTTATCTAATCATTCAATTAGTAAAAATATAGAGTTACTATTCAGATCTTAAGAACTTTAATCAGATGATATTAGTACAGTGCATTTAACTTTTGTTTTTTTAACATTTTTCAAGTGATTACGATTATTTTATATCCTATATGAATATTACCTTTAAGGTATATAAGTGGATAAGTTTTTTTTATTATTACTTAGGTTATTGTTTAGTTAATAACACATAACGGAGTGCACTCTTTCTTTTGAGAACTTAATTAGATTTTTTTTTATGAAATGAAATAATCTTAACATCCGATATTCTTATAATTGAGTTCTCCAAGTTATGTTTTGTTGTAGTTCGAAGTGTTTTTTAAAAAAACTTGAAAAAACTTTATTTTTGTTATAATGAGTTTCTAAATAAAACTACTGTATTCTGCAATAGCTAAGTAGAGACTAACTTTTATTCCAATAATAATTCACAAAGTTGATTATAGAATGAATCATATTAAACAATAAACAATAAAAAGATAAGAAATATGAATAAGCAGTTTTATATAATCATAATTGTTTTTAATACATTTATATAGGGTGTCACATATATAACTCTTCCACCCTTAGAGAGAAATCCTAGGGGCAACAATAGGATTTCTAAGTTCCATGTCTCGGGGGTCGACGTATTCATTCTCTTCATTTGGGGTTGGCTGACGAAATTTCTTCCTGTATATCTTCAAACTAATTATTGAAATAAATAATATTAAACAGAAATACAATATTATTGTCCATAAACTAATTTCTTGAATTTTTTTCTAAGTTAATTGTATCAAAATTTATTGATTGTGAATTAATATTTTTAATTTATATTGGAAAGTTGATATCTTCTAAGTTTTCTTTTTGCTTCTGAAGATTTTCTTGAATTTCTTGATTTTTCTTTATTGGGGTTTCTTCGTTACATATAAATTCCTCAGGGACTATTTCTTCACATTTTGTATTTGAAGTCATGTAATTTTGCTCATTAAGGAGTAGGAATTTGGAAATAGGTATTATTACTTTAAAGGTATTGTAACGTTTATTTATTTTCACAGTTTATTATTTAATTTATTTATACAACTAATACACTTAATTTACAATTTATTTACAATATACTAATTTATATGAACACTGAACATTGATTTATATAAACACTTATTTACTTAGACGCAACTCAAAAACTCAACTAACTAAAAACTAACTATATTTCAAAATAAAAGTCTATTTATATGCGCTTCGAACAATGAAGAAACATCTCGATCTCTCGCGTAAGGGCAGAGATTCTTCCAGTCGAGTCGTATGTGGAAGCTTCGATATGGTTCAATAGAACATTCCACGGCGTCGCCCGCCGGTCGGACTCGCCCATTTGGCCAACCAGGACAGAGCCGGAGTCGCATTACATTGCCCCCTCCTTAAGAGATAGTTCCTCCTGGAACTAGAGCTGGATGGGAATGATTGTATCTGCAGTCGGATCCTCTTCTACAATTTCCATTTGTATAAAAAAAACAGGGGACGGTCTTCGTTGTAAACTGGACACTGGGCGAATGGCTGCAAACCAATACTTGGACTTCGGTATCTTGAAAGATTACTTCCACCATGTTTCGAATGACCCTCCAGTCTAACTCCTTACACTCGATCTTTGGCATTGCTATATTCTGTATATTGGACTCCAGTACGTGTTCCCTCAGGCTAAGTAAAGATTCCCATACATCTTGATAAGTGGGTCGGTCGTGATAGGTGTTCTTTGTTACTAGATAGAAGAGGTAACGTGATCCATCTTGGAGTCTCAAAGCTTTTCCGGGGGCTGGCAATTGGCTTTGCAGTTCTGATAGTCGACCAAACTTTTTTCGGAAAACGGACGCTAATCCTCGGGCGTCGCTGATTCTGGCAGGAATATTATGGACCAACGAGCAGTCATCTGGAAGCGTGAACAGGTCTTGATGTTTCTCAATGGTTACGCCAAATCTTGCTTTCCCGGTACCCCCATAAGCACCCATAAACTCATCGAAGGCAAAATCAGGAGTCTCTTGGAGTCGATTTACATCTTCTTCTTGGTTATGATCTCCTTCAAACGGTGCCAGCCGGTTTCCATGTACCACTTTCGGTTTTCCATTTGGAATCTTACTTATTCGGTATATGACATCATTGATTCTTTTCTTAACGATGTATGGACCTTCCCAAGACGTTTGTAGCTTCGGCGAGTAACCCTTCTGTCTTCTTGGGTTATGAAGCCAGACTTTGTCTCCTTCTTCGAAACATCCTTCCGTGGCTTGAGTATCATACCGTTTCTTCATTCTATCACTGGCAATTTGAAGATGTGAGCGAACCAGTTCATGTATATCGTCCATTTTCCTTCGTAACTGGATCACATAATCTTCTCCAGCTATATCTTCTCCAGGTCGGCATCCAAACTCAAGGTCGCATGGTATCCTCATCTCTCGTCCGAACAAGACCTTTGCTGGTGTTTGGCCTGTTGTTTCATTGACTGCGGATCGGTAAGCCATCGCGAAGAGCGAAAGGTATTGATCCCAGTCCCGCTGGTGGTTGGACACTACTTTTGACAGATACTTTCCAATGGTCTTATTCATTCTTTCTACCATTCCATCTGATTGTGGATGTAATGCTGTAGTTCTTGTTTTCTTCATTCCTAGAGTATCGCAAATTCCTTGGAAAAGCTGGCTTTCGAAATTTCTACCTTGGTCACTATGAATCTCCAAGGGTACTCCAAATGGACTGATAAATTCTCTTATTAGGACATCTGCAACAGTTGTGGCCTCTTGATTTGGAATGGCGTAGACTTCTACCCACTTCGTGAAATAATCCATAACCACCAACATGTACTTATTTCCATTCTCAGTCGTCGGAAATGGTCCAGCAATGTCTAAAGCAATCCTCTCGAATGGGCTACCGACGTTGTATTGTTTCATGGGAGCTTTCCTTTTTTGCTGCGGTCCATTACTCGCAGCACAGATGGTACACTTCTTACACCAGCTCTTCACATCATCGGAACTATTCATCCAATAAAACCTTTCCCGTACTCGTTGAAGGGTTTTCTTAACACCGAGATGACCTCCTGATGGACTGTCATGTAACTGTCGGAGTACTTCAGCCACTCTAGTTTTTGGAATAACTAACTGCTTTCTGATTTCTGAACCATCATCATTCTCGAGTACTCGTTGCAATAAGTCTTCTTCCAGGATGAAAGAGTTCCACTGAGCCCAATAGGATTTAAGTACTGGACAGAATTTTGACACTTCTTGCCAAGTAGGTCGTCGATCTTCTCTCTTCCATTGGCGCATTTTCTTTAAAAACAGGATCATTTTCTTGTTCCTCTCTAATTTTATTCGGTGCCCAGTAATCGTTAACTACAGTTGTTCGTAGTATAGCAGTTTCTTTGGATTCTGTCTTGTTGCAATGGGAGCAATCTGCTGGGCACGGTCTTCTGGAAAGAGAATCGGCGTTTCTATGGCTTACTCCAGCTCGATGTTCGATCCTAAAGTCGTACTCTTGTAACCGTTCGATCCACCTGGCAATTTGACCTTCAGGGTGCTTGAATTGCATTAACCATTTAAGGGCTGCATGATCGGTCCGGATTAAAAATTTTCTTCCATAAAGGTATTGATAGAAATGTTTCACGGACTTCACAACTGCCAGAAGTTCTCTTCTCGTAACGCAGTAATTCCGCTCAGGTTTAGAGAGCACTTTACTAAAATACCCCAGAACCCTTTCTTGCCCATCTTGAATCTGAGAAAGAACTCCTCCAATTCCTACATTACTGGCATCGGTATCTAAAATAAATTCCCCCTCTGGTTGTGGGTAGCCCAGTATCGGTGCTGTTGTTAAATGCTTCTTTAGAGTTTCAAAGGCCGTTTGACAGTGGTCATCCCAGCAGAATTCTCTTGCTTCTTCAGTAAGTCGTGTTAATGGCTTAGCAATATCTGCAAACTTCCTTATGAACCTTCGATAGTGCGTGCATAGCCCAAGAAAACTTCTTATTTGATGTTTATCGGTTGGTTGTGGCCAATGCTTGATGGAAGCAACTTTGTCGTTATCTACAGCCACGCCTTCCTTGCTGACAACATGACCCAGGTACTTAACTTTATTTTGGAATAACTGACATTTCTTGGGGTTCAACATCAGTTGGGCAGCTTGAAGTCTTTTAAAAACATCGTCTAAGTTCTTAAGATGATCTTCAAATGTCTCTCCCAAGACTATGATGTCGTCTAAATAGACCAGACATGTCTTCCAAGATAACCCTCTCAATACATTTTCCATAAGCCTTTCAAATGTCGCAGGAGCATTACATAGTCCGAATGGCATAACATTAAATTGCCATAGTCCGGAACCGGTGGTAAAGGCTGTCTTTTCCTTGTCTACTGGGTCCATTTCTACCTGACAGTAGCCAGATTTCAAGTCTAAGGTAGAGAATAATTTACTTCCAGCCAAAGTGTCCAAGGTGTCGTCGATTCGAGGCAGAGGATAACTGTCCTTTTTGGTAACATTGTTCAACTGACGGTAGTCTACACAGAACCTCGTAGTTCCATCCTTTTTCTTAACCAAGACTACCGGAGAGACCCATGGGCTGGTAGAAGGTTCTATCACCCCGTCTTCCTCCATTTCTCGAACAATCCTTTCAGCTTCCTCTCTCTTTGCCTGCGGTAATCTTCTAGCTGTTTGACGAATTGGCTTGGCATCCCCTGTGTCAATTTTATGCTTCACTGTAGAGGTTCTTCCTGTCTTACCTCCTTTTGGCACAAAAATGTTCCGATATTGATGGAGAAAGTCTTTAACTCTTCTTTTCTCTATTCGATTCAGAGATGGACCAGCAACTGCCACCATGTGTTCGAACTTGTCGTTGGAATTATCCGAAGTGGCCGTCTGACGAATTATGGACGACACTGGTACACAGGTTCCAATTCTGGTATCTTTCTTGATTGTAATAGAGTGATCATTGATGTTTATAATTCGTACCGGAATTTCTCTAGCAGAAGTGACCAATCTTTTTCCGATCAAAATTCCTCGACTGACGTCTTCATCATGGTTCAAAGGTTCCATCATGGCAGGTGTTCCTGCATCAACAGTTCCTTGAAGACGTGCCACTACGATAGTTTCACTTCTACCAGGTATCACAGTATCCTCTTCTAGAGCTGCTGGCACGGTTCTGTCCTCATATGGATGAAGGAATACTTCTTCGGCACCCACTTTAATAACTCTGTTTTTGAAATCCAGCTGGAAACCATGTAAGTTCATCACGTCCATTCCTAATATCACATCTTCCTCGATATCAGCGACAATGACAGTATGCGTGAACTTTTCTGTACCAATTCCTATTTGAACTTGGACTTCCCCATGGATGTTAGCTCTTTCACCTGTGGCGGTCCGTAGCCGTAGCCTTGTTGGTAGAAGTTTCTTGCTGCTACTTATAGTTGTTGGTCGTATAATGGTCCTGGTCGCTCCAGTATCTATCAACAGTGTATACTTTTTACCATTTACTTCACCATCAACATATACACTGTCATCGCGACATTTTAGAGATGCTATGAGTATGAGAGGGTCTTTTTTCTGTGGAGTTGTTTCTCGATTTGCATTGGCCACTGGACGTTTACATGATTTGATAAAATGTCCCATTTCGCCACAATTGTAACACACGCGGGGCCTCTTCTTTTTGTTTTCAGCAAAATTCTTCATCATGTTAACTAATTGGTCCAATTTATTTTCGTCTTCTTCGTCTTTTACAGATCTTACTTTACTGTATCCCCCACAAGCCTTCGAAGCCGCTTCATACTCAAGCGCAGCGGACAAGACATCGACTAAAGTTTTGTGACGGGCTAAACGAAGAGTCTTGTTCATTTCAGGATCACGGAGCCCATCAAGAAATGCTTCTACTGCTAAACATTCTATCATCCCTTCATCAGCTGCAGGATAGGCAAATCTGACCAACCTGGCAATATCTACTTCATATTCCTGAAGGGTCTCTTCTCGCTTCTGTTTTCGTATCTTCAACTGTGACCGGTGCAAATTCTCCAGATGTTCATGACCATATCGCATGTTTAATCTCTTCTTAAGTTGTTCAAAGTCATCCGTCTCTTTCACCGGTATAGTCTGAAGAACGTCGCAAGCATCTCCTCTAAGAGCGATCGTGAGATTTACAGCCTTTTCTTTCTTTTCCCATGACATTTTTCCATCAAAGGTTGGGGCTTTAATGCGGACCGAACTTTCACTGCTTTCCAGTTTTGGTTTTTGTTCCACTTTACAGCTTGTCTTTTCTTCATCATTTTTCTCTTTTGATTCTTCCACACTAATCCTTTCTCCCTTTCCCATTTCTTCCATTTTTCGTTCAATCTCTTTTATTTTCTCCTCGAATGAAGTCATCTCGTTCTTTAGAGAAGACATATCTGAGGCCACTCTATTTTCCATGGATGAAATCTCGGAAGAGACTTTATTTTCTAAAGAAGCAACTTTAGTATCCAAAGATAAAATTTCAGAAGAAACTTTATTTTCCAAAGAAGAAATGTCATTTTTCAGAGAAGAAATTTTAGAAGAAACTGTATTTTCCAAAGAAGAAATTTCAGAAGATATTTCAGTAGAAATGTCAGTTTTCAGAGAAGACATATCGGTAGAAACCTTATTTTCCAAAGAAGATATTTCAGTAGAAATATTTTTTATAGAAGACATCAATGATGAAGTATCGTCGGCAAATAAAAACTCCTCCGGGTCTAATCTTTGATCAACTATCGCTTGTCTAAGTCGCTCCACCAACTCCGACTTCTTTCCTGTAGTGTCCAATTCACGGTCTTCAAGTTCCCGACGCAAGTCTGCGACTTTTAAATCACAAAGTTTTTTCGACATTTTTCTACACTATTTATTTACACTATCCCACTTCTGACACCAATGTAACGTTTATTTATTTTCACAGTTTATTATTTAATTTATTTATACAACTAATACACTTAATTTACAATTTATTTACAATATACTAATTTATATGAACACTGAACAATGATTTATATAAACACTTATTTACTTAGACGCAACTCAAAAACTCAACTAACTTAAAACTAACTATATTTCAAAATAAAAGTCTATTTATATGCGCTTCGAACAATGAAGAAACATCTCGATCTCTCGCGTAAGGGCAGAGATTCTTCCAGTCGAGTCGTATGTGGATGCTTCGATATGGTTCAATAGAACATTCCACGGCGTCGCCCGCCGGTCGGACTCGCCCATTTGGCCAACCAGGACAGAGCCGGAGTCGCATTACAGTATTTTCTTGAGGAGTAGGTAAAGGATATAAGTGATAATAGTTATAAGTTTCGGTTTCTACAATTGGAATATCAATAATAAAAATAATTTGATTACCTTTACTATAACTTTTAATCCTCTTAATTTTTTCAAAATTTAAAATATTATTTAAATTTGGTTGAAAAGGCAGTTGATTTTGACTAAGATTGTTAACAATTGAATTTATTTCGTCAAGTAATTCATTAGGTTCAACAATTGAATTATGAAAAGTTTTAAGTTTTGAAAATGTTATAGCACGTTCAATTTTTTCTAATATATCATAAATTATTTGTAATGCTAAGGTGATTTCAGGAATTATTGATTCAGAATAAATATATTTAATTGTTGATTGATACATATTATTTGTGTAGTCAATTTAAAGGAAGGAGTCCTGGATTATTGGTTAGGTTGTGGAAGACTGGCTGTCCGAGTCCATAGGTAAAGGTGAACGACTTAAAATAATATTGGGTTTCTTTAGTTCTTTTATATGTATAATTTCAGATTTATTATTTTTATTGTTTTTAATTTCTACACGATTTCTATCTAATAGTTTTATTATTTTATAAGGTCCTAAAAATTTATTAGATTTTTTATTTCTATCTTGTCCAGGATTCTTTTTATATACAGTTTGTCCTATGACAAATTCAATATTTTCGTCTCCTTGTGTATTTCTTTTTGAAATTATTTTTTGTTTTTGTTGATCTAAATTTTGACTGACTTTTTTGTAAACATGTTCAAGTTTATTTTTGTGTTTTTCCGCATAGTCTGTAAAGAAAGTGGTTGGCAAAAATATTTCGTTAGGGTTTCTACTATGAGAATGACCAAAGGTTAATTCGAAAGGGGTATAATTTGTAGATGAATGTATAGAGCTATTATAAGCTATTATTGCAAAGTCCATTATATTATTTGATTCATTAGGATAAATTTCCTTAAGTATTCTTAAATGTTCCAAAATTGTGGAATTGAAACGTTCTATGATTCCATTAGATTCATGGTGACCTGGTGTCGTGAAATGAATTTTGATTTTATGTAGGTTTAAAATTTCTTTAACTGTTTCATTATTAAATTCAGTTCCTTGATCAATAACAAGTTTTTCGGGAATACCGAATGATGAAAAATATTTAATTAGGGCGTTACTAATATGAATAGCTGTTTTGCCAGCAACTTCGTGTGATTGTGCAAACTTTGTAAAGGAGTCTATTAACATTAAATAGATTTTATTATCAAAGAAAAACAAATCTAAGTGAACTATTTGAAAGGGTTTTGATGCAGTTTCAGTAAGCATTAGGGGTGAATATGGATTTTTCCTAGCATATTTTGTACGTTGGCAAATGTCGCATGAATTTATGTATTCTGAGATGGAGTTTTTTAGTCCGATCCAGTAATAATTTTGTTTAATTCTTTCAAAAGTTTCTTGTATACCTCTATGGTTCGTTTTACTTTCATGGTAATTTTTGACTAGCATGATTTGTTCTTCTTTATCTTTAATAGTATTTATTAGTTTGGTACATTTAATTAATTTGGGTCCTTTTTCAGAGAAATGTTTTAATTATACTTTGTTAAATGAATTATAAAGTTTATCATTACGGAACCACATACAATATGTCTTTTTTGATATTGTATAGTCTCTTAAGAATTCAAAAATGAGTTTTTCATTATCATGTTCTGGAATTTCTATAGTTATTATTTTGTGATGTTCATATGTGTCATTACTAACTTTTAAATTTGAATAAGTATTAGGGTAAACTAAAATTTGATTTACTTTATTATTAATTATTTCGTCTAGAATTTTTATTCCGTCATTTGTTGTTTCTGTTGCTGTTGTATGTTGTGTATCTGACGTTTGTGGGATTTCATGTTGTAAATTTTGTTCTGTATTGTCAAGTATATCTTCATTTACGGGGTTTTCGGGATTTAAATTCTCATTTTCGGTACTAAACATTGATTCAGCAATTTGCCTTAAATATTCTAAAGCTTCTTGGTTGATATCACCGGGGTTATTAACAACTGACT
This sequence comes from Altica lythri, assembly GCA_964028335.1. NCBI lineage: Eukaryota > Metazoa > Arthropoda > Insecta > Coleoptera > Chrysomelidae > Altica > Altica lythri. The sequence continues at coordinate 3,707,313 of OZ034806.1, read as the reverse complement.
CATTTTCGAGTGCATTTAAATTTATTCGTGAGAGAGCGTCTGCTGCGCTATTTAATTTTCCTTTTTTATAGATAATTTCATAATCAAATTCTTCTAACTTTAAGCGCCATCTGACTAATTTAGAGTTTGGTTCTTTTAAATTGAATAGCCAAACTAAGGGTCTATGATCTGTAAAGATGGTAAATTTTCTGCCAAACAGATAGGGTCTAAAATATTTACATGCCCAAACAATGGCAAGAAGTTCTTTTTCGATTGTACTGTATCGTTGTTCAGAATTATTTAAAGTTCTTGAAGCAAAGGCTATTGGTTTATCATTACCTATATTTCCTTGAGATAAAATGGCTCCCAGAGCTACATTTGAAGCATCTGTTGTTAAAATAATTTTTTTTGAAAAGTCGGGGTATTGTAAAATAGGCGAATTTATTAATAATTGTTTACAATTTTCAAATGATTCTATAAAATTTTTATCATGTATAATTTTTGATCCTTTTTTAAGACATTTTGTTAACGGTTTCGTTATTTTCACAAAATCTTTAATAAATTTTCTATAATATCCAATTAATCCTAAGAAACTTTTAATTTCTTTAGAGGTTTTAGGTAAGGGAAAGTCTTTCACGGCTTTTATTTTATCTGGATTAGGTTTCACACCTTCAGGGGTTATAACGTGTCCAAGGTAATTTACTTCTTTTCTTAAAAATTCACTTTTGTCTAATTGGACTTTAAAATTTGATTGTCTAAGTCTTTCAAAAACTAATTTTAGTTTTTCTATATGTTCTTGAAGGGATGTACTAAAAATTACGATATCGTCTAAGTACACCAAACATGTTTCATTTTGTAAACCACGAAGTATATTATCCATAACTCGTTGAAACGTTGATGGGGCATTTTTTAGGCCAAAGGGCATACGTTTGTATTCGTAATGTCCATTAAGAGTCGAAAAAGCAGTTTTAGGTATGTCTTCAGGATTCATTTCAATTTGATGAAATCCATTTGCTAAGTCTAATGTCGTAAAATACTGACATTTTCCAAGTTTATCAAGTATTTCATTTATATTTGGAAGTGGGTATTTGTCATCAATAGTGCGTTCATTCAATTTTCGATAATCAATTACAAGTCTCCATTTTCTTTTACCTGATGCATCTAATTTTTTTGGAACTATCCAGACGGGACTAGAAGGTGACGTGGAATGTTGTATTATGCCTTGATCAAGCATTTTTTGTATTTGGTCTTTGACTTCATTTTTATGAATTTCAGGAAATCGGTATGACTTTGTATAAATAGGTGATTCATTTGTTAATTTTATGTTATGTTGAATTTGGTTTGTAAATGTTAAGGGAATTTTGTCTGTGTAAAATATGTCTCTATATTCAAAACATAAATTTTTTATAGCTTGTTTTTCTTCATAATTACAATGGTCAACTCGTATATTTTTTTGATTAGATTTTAAAATATTATCGGTGTATTCGTTTAATTCAGAATCAGTTTCCATTTTTTCAATAAAGTTTATATCTGCAATATCTAATTTTTCAATTTTAAAAGGGTTATTAATACTAATTTTTATTGGTTCTTCTCTTGCATTAGTAATGATGGTTGTTGCAAAAAATTTGTTTACATTCACAACTGCACAGGGTGATTCTACTTGATTGCCAAACTTAATATAGTTTACAAGTCCTGTTCCAGTTTCTATGTCAACGGGTAATTTTACAATTTGGGATGTTCTAGCAGGAATAGTAATAGAATAATTTTTTACTTTAAGTTTCCTTTTTAATTGAGTTAATTCTTCTGATTCGTATATTATTGGTATTTCTGTATTAGGAGTTTTTAACATTTTTTTCTCTAAATTTACGGTTGCTTTTAATTGTTTTAATAAATCAATACCAATTAATCCGTCATATTTTTGACTAAAATTAAATAAATAAAACTTATGTCTTTCGTTAACTTTAAAAATTTTAAAAACTGGTATATTTATAACTTCATTGTGATAAGAAATACTGTGGGCTGTTTGAATATTAAAATCTTCAGGAGAAATAAAATTTGGATAATGTTTGTAGGCTAATTCAGGGTTTATTAAGCTTCTACTGCTTCCAGTATCAATAAGAAAATTTGCTTTTAAAGATGGTATATATATGTAGGGTAAATTGGCTTTAACTAAATTCAAATTTATCAAGTTTGATTTGTTTGGAGGCTCTGCATATGAAAATTTTCATTTTGTTTCATTGCACCTGGGTCAAATTGATTTTCAATATTACTTTGAGAGGTTTGTGGATTAGTTTTTTTGTTGTTTTAAATGCTTTGGTGTGAGTAGTCGTGTTTCACGTCGTATCTGACTATCTCATTATCAAAATACATGGAAAAGTTGCCACAAAAGTTTTGAAAATTTTATAGGTGAAGTGTTTAAGGACATAGAAGTGATTAGAACAAAATACAGTAAGAAAAACATATATTTTCTGTGAATAAATTGAATTTACTATTTTATTTCCGCATATCACAATGCCGGCTAATGTAGATACACGTTCTCAAAAAAAGGGTGAGGATGAATTGCACCAAACAATTAAATCTATTGTAAACAAGGTGTGTACCTCAGAACAGTTTATTTCTCATCTAAGTAATTCGATCTTTGAAGTAGTTATTAAAAGATTTGAAGACGAATTATTATCTGTAAAAGAAGGGATCAACAGTTTGGAACAAAAAGTAAACAAACAAGAAAATATGATTATATCTTTAAGTAGGAAATGCGAAAATTATGAAAAAGATTTACGCAAGAAAAATATTTTAATATATGGAGTACGTGAGAATTCCGGAGAGAATTGTGTAGAAACTGTACTTGATGTATTCAATAGAACAATGAAGTTGCCGATAAATCAACACCATATTTTAACCTGCTCCAGACTGGGAAAAGTTAAGGATAATAAACCGCGACCACTAATAGTAAAATTCAGTAATACCGATCAAAGAAACTTGGTGTTTACTAATAAAAAAGCTCTAAAGAATAGCAAACTCATTCTAAGAGAAGACCTAACCCAAGAGCAAGCTAATCTGTTAAAATTTACCTTGTCGAAATTCGGTAACAATAGTAAAACTTGGACCAATTTTGGGAATATTTTTGTGAAGCCTGCTGGAGAAGAAAAAATACACAAAATCCAATCCGAGGAAGACGTAAAAACCTTAATCAAATAATTATGAACATCTGTTTTCAGTGTTTAGTGATTCTTTGTGACTTTTTCTCATTTTCTCTTCCTTATTTTATTTTATTTTTATTTTATATTTTTTTCTCTTAATCCATAAATGTGGCTGGGTACTTATGTTTAGTTATATTATTTCTCAAATTTATTTTCCACTTACGCATCTTATATAGCTTAACAAATTAAAATAGTTAGGTACGCGCGTGCAGTTGGTACACGATCAGTAAGTTATTGGTTTTATTTTATTTGTAAATAGTAAACAATCTGGTTTTCTTATCTATTCTTTATTAAACTGATTAACATTTTAACATTAATTTAAAAATGGCTGTTCCAGAAATAGAAGTAATTAATGAAATTCAACGCGAAGAAAATGAAATATTAAACGACATAAATAAAAGATACAATGTAGATCAATTTTAAAGTTATAACCTTAGTTTAAATAATAAAAAATCTATTTTAAAAATTATCCACATTAACATCCGTAGTGCCCAAAAAAACTTTGATTCATTTTTAACCTTGCTAGAAGCTTTTAAAATGAAAGATGTGGATGTGATAGTTTTTAGTGAATCTAGAAATATTTGTAATGTTGACAACTACACATTTGATGGATATCAAACATTTTTTAATAATAGCAGGAATAATCAAAATGACGGAGTGCTAATTTTTGTTAAAGATTCTATCAATTTTAACATAGCTCATGTTGTTTTGCCTCTGAGCAATGTGACAATTTCAAATTTAACGTTTAAGTTGCATAATGTAAGTTTTTCTATATCTGCATGCTATAGACCCCCTTCCATAAATGCCAATCTTTTTTTGATTGAACTTGAATCTTTTCTAATAAGCTATAAAAGTTGCAATGTAGACATTTTTATTGGGGACATAAATATCGATATACTCACTCCTAAGTAGATGAGCTATAGGCATTCTAGCTATTTTTTCGAACATAACCTCACTTTTTTTTGAGTTGGCTGTTTGCCCTAAATGTCAAAGGCCATTCTTCTTTTTTTCGAGTGGCCTCTGACAGTTGGCACAAACAGCCAATTCTTCTTTTTCGAGTGGCCTCTGACAGTTGGCACAAACAGCCAATTCTTCTTTTTCGAGTGGCCTCTGACAGTTGACACAAACAGCCAACTCTTCTTTTTGTTATATTTTTGAATTTTTTCGCGCTTCGCTGTCATCATACCAACTTTTCATGCATGCAACCAACATTACACAGTGCTACCAACTTTTGCGTTATAACAATTTAATTAAAAAAATTCCAACCAAGCAGAATTGAACCCGGGTCCCCCCGTATGATAAACAAATACGTTAGCCACTACACCATCGCAGAATTTAATAAAATGTGACAAACAATCGTAGAAAAAAAATAATAAACAAGTCTTATCGCAATAAAGATAACAGACTTAGAAATATTTTAAATTGGTTTAGTCCAAAAGAATTTTTTTATGTATGACGTATCATTGTAAAGGGGTTACTGTATAGGGTAAGATTAAGCGTCAAAAAGACCGTATTTATGCTGCCAAAAGGGCATTATAGCTATATCTCGTAAACGGCCGAACGGATTTCGGTGTGTGACGTATCATTGTAAAGGGGTTGATGTATAGAGTAAAATAAAGCGTCAAAAAGGCCGTATTTATGCTGCCAAAAAGGCATTAACGTTGTATCTCGTAAACGGCCGAACGGATTTCGGCGTATGACGTATCATTGTAAAGGGGTTGATGTATAGGGTAAGATTAAGCGTCAAAAAGACCGTATTTATGCTGCCAAAAGGGCATTATAGCTATATCTCGTAAACGGATGAACGGATTTCAACGTATGACGTATCATTTTAAAGGGGTTGATGTATAGAGTAAGATGAAGCGTCAAAAAGTCCTTATTGATAGTGCCAAAAGACATTATAACTATATCTCGTGAATGGCGCAACGAATTTTCTGTGTTTGTCTAAAATTTGTATGTATACAATAAATTTTTAATCTGAATCTATGGTGTATTATTTTCTTTTAAATATGTTCCGTTGAAACGACCAAAACAACGTTCAAATTCATCGTGTTGACGTCTATTTTTTGACACCTTGACGTTTATGAATTTAGGAACGAAAAAACGATGAAAAGTAGCACTTTTTGTCACTTTGAAATAATGTTTTTCCATAAGAAATACATGTAAATCGTAAATTTATTTTAAACAATTTTTTAATACGTTGAAACGTCAAATTTTAACGCTATCTTGACGTTTGGACGTTTCACATTTTAGAACTGTGACGTGCATAAATTTTGCCTCGATAAAATAACATTTTTTGACGCTATATTTATCGATTTTGAAATAAAAGTCATTATTTTTTATAAAAGTTTATTACATTATCTTTATAAAATAAAAAACAATAAAGTTTATAAAATATTAGATTTTTCAATCCAGCTATTATGCGAACTATCAAACCCCAGCCATTTAACGTAGATTTTATTGCCTTTTTTCCTCAGCACTTTTTCAACAAGGTAAACATCAGGATTTTTTGACTTTTGTAACTCTTCCTCGTAAAATGCTCCTTTAATTGGTGATCCATGTAAATCTTCCAACATGTATGTTACGGGATTAGTTATGTTCACTTTGGTAATTTTAAAAAGCTCCGTAGTCCAATTGGGTGTATAGCCTTTATCGAATAGATGCTTTGCCTTGCTTATGCGCACCACATCTCCAATTTTATATTTTCGCGGGCCTGCTATTTTCAAATGATTATAATGTTGCTGTAGAATCTCCTTTTCATTGGACTTGTTTACCTGAGACGGCTTTTGACCAATCGTTCTATGTTTGCTTTCGTTGTACTCTTTTGTAATTTTCGGTAACACATCTATCCACCTGTACGTACCGTTTAAGCTAAAATGCTTGTACAATTTCGTTTTCAGTGTTCTAATAACTCTTTCTGCCATACTTGCTTTCATCTTTGTAAATGTACTATAATGATTTATGCCATGTTTCTGCATTAGATTTTGAAATTTTGTGTTGTAAAACTCTTTGCCCTGATCAGATTGAAGATTTTTCGGTTTGCGTTTTCCTATAATATCGGCAAAAGCTTTCGTGATTTCTTCGCCAGTTTTCGATTTCAACGGTCGAGTCCAGAGAAATTTCGAGAAGCAGTCAATTACCACTAGAATCATTTTAAACGATCGATTTTGAGTTGCGTAAGAACTCATTTCAGCCAAATCAATTTGCCATAAATCGTCCAAACCTTTGATAATTGTTCGTCGCCGAGCATAATTTTTTCGAGCCGGTTTATGGAGCTCATTAACGACTTGAACCTTTTCCTTTGAACACATGACTGTGACTAAATCTAGTGTTTAGGGATTTTGTACTAACCGATTCTCCAATGCTTTAATAATATTTACAACATTTCGCAGAGTATTTTGATTTATAGTTATTGTATTAAGCAAATCAGCAATGTTTTTTTCAATAGCCAAAATTTTTCCCGAGAGTACATTAACATTTTTCGTTACAGAGTCAGTTCTTTTAAGAATCTCATCGAACAAATCTTGTCGTATATCTGGAATATCTTGATTATATAATTTTATTATCGCTTTCTCGATTTTATCTCTTACGTTTTCTACCGTATTTGTTTGATTTACAGCTAACTGTGCAGAGTTTGCATTAATCATTGCTATTTGTGATTCTAAACTTTTAAGCGAATTTTTAATATCTCCTCGTAGGTACTGTTTTGCGGTGACAATTGATTCATCAACATACTTTTTATTAGCCATATGTTTGCTGGCTAACGGAGGATCTCTTGATATAAAAGTGTTTATGGCCATCAAGTCATTATTGAATGTAAGTTTCATAGCATTTATGTTTTCAGTCAACTTTTCTAAATTATTATCCATATATTTTTTATTGACGGCATCGCTATCTAAATCAGGATCTTTAACATTACAAAGTTTTAAATTTTCAAAATCAATATCACCGTTTGCAGTATGGGCTAAGCTTGGTTTAGACATTAGCAATAGGTTTTTATTGCCTATATCATGTTTAGTACGTCCGAATTTGTCGACACTTATTGTGGTAATGATGTTTAAGCAATAATGCGTGCTTCTTTTAATTCCTCAATAATTGCAACAATTTCATTATCATTCGAAGTATTTCCTGCTTCTTTTGATGCTATTAAAAGCCGAAGCCTGTCAACAAGTTCGTTTGGATAATCCCAATATTGAAGGTCAATTTTATTATCGTTGTAAACCATTTGCATCCCAGAGCCCACAGTGCTCGAATGTTTTCGTAAGTGAGAGGTAGCCAGAGGTTTTATGATATGTGTGTATTTAAATCGGTTTGTTCCTTTAAGGTGTCCTTTAATGTTTTTATGAGGATTTGTTAATTCTAGTATTGTTCCATAACGCTTTAAATCATCATTATTGAAATTTTTAGGTTCATCATTAAAAATTAATTCATATAGACCCGGTGTACCTCCTATCTGTTTGCCTTCTGTAATAATAAATCCATGCTTTTTATCAAAGTCGATTTGTTTGCCACCCAGAAACCATTTAGATGTATCACCATCGTAAGTAGGACCATAAACCGTATCTATATTATCTTTTTGTGACCAATGATCTAGAATATATGGATGAGCCATTGGGGGATACTGATCCAAGTATTCCTTAATAACATCTTCTGAAACGTTAAAATCTTTAACAGCCTGTTCTTCGTCTTCATAGAATACTTCATCATCATCATTATCACTAGTAGTTTCGGCAACATTTTCGAGTTTTATAAACTCAGGTATACTCAATTGCTCTTTTTGTTTAGGTGATTCCTCTTTTTGTTTAGGTGATTCCTCTTTTTGTTTTGGTGGTTCCTCTTCTTTCTTAGGCTCTGGCTCGGTAACTGATTGAGGATAAGAGATCACTGTTTGGTTTAGAGAAGATTTTACAATTTTGTGTAGAGGTTCCGTGATAGGTTTAAACAATTTATTTAGTGTCTCATCCGTTTCAACTCTACCCAATTGTAACGCTTTATATTTTTTTCGAATCGATCGAGCAAGTTCGGCAATTTTTCTCTTACGAATGGCAATGTCAAGTGGATTGCACGACATGTTGTCGAATAATGACTGTAATGTTACAATTTTATGTATTTATCGAAACCGATTCGATATCGACCGTTGTTTAAATCAAAGTCTTTCGCAATAACCATTGTCCCATACTTTTCTTGCCAACATTTCGAACACAACTGTTTGAATTCTTCAAAACTCATATCCGGTGACACGTGTTCATCAAAGATATGTTTCAAATTAATACCATCTTGTTTAAAAAGTACAATTAGGTTACTGTTATCTCTACAAATTTGTTTACAGCATTTTGAGTAGGTTTGTGAAAGAAATGCGCTATCTATATCCCGATGTCGGCCCATGCTGTAGTATTCTCGAATCTTTTGCTGGTTCTCACATATGACGTCATCAAAAATAAAAATTGAATTTGGCTTTGCATCATTTGGGCTAATAATTTCATCGTTTTCTTTAAATGGAAAATATCCCACTCCTTTAACTTGTGATAGCACTTCTTCCAACAATTTATACTTGGGCTGATACAATGACTTTGAATAAACGTAAACATTTTTAAATTTCGCGCCATGTGGATGAAACAGTAACGATAACATAACGTTTGTTTTACCACACCCACTGGGTCCACAGATTAGCGCCCGAAACGAATTTGGTAGCAATGGTCCATGTTTACTGCCAGCGATTCGATCGTTTCCTTCATCTAAATTTTCAATCGGTAGCGTCTGGTCTTGTTGAATGATCTTCATTGTTTAACATATTTTTAAATGTTTCAATGTATAAGTAGAGTAGTAATTCTGAAATCATTTCATTTCTCATGTTGGTGTTTGAAGGTGAAGGTGTGCTCAACAGCCTTATCAATAATCTACCGTTTGAGTTACATTATCCCAGTTACAACTTTTTGGGACCAGGCACCAAATTACATAAAAGACTTGCACGTGGAGATACGGGTGTTAACCTGCTGGACGACGCAGCCAGAGAACACGATATTGCATATTCTAAACATAAAAATTTAGCGGAAAGACATAAAGCAGACGAGATTCTAGAGAATAAAGCGTGGGAAATAGTAAAGTCCAAGGACGCTTCAGTTGGTAAAAAAGCCGCAGCTTGGCTAACCACAACCGCAATGAAAGCTAAACGTAAACTTGGCATGGGTGTTAGGAAACCTAAATCGTTTAAACGCAATATTATAAGTAAAATACAAAGAGATATAAAACAAGCTGGTCCTTTGGCTACATTAAAACGAGCAACCAGTATTGCTCTAAAAGCAGCCAGGGCAGCTGTACAAAATGCTGGTGGAAAAAAACAGGTTAAAGTACCTAGGATTATTCCCATCGAACCAAAATCCGGAGGCTTTTTACCGTTAATTCCGTTATTTGCTGGACTAAGTGCACTGGGGGCGTTATCCGGTGGAGCTGCTGGAATCGCTAAAACTGTGATTGATGCGAAAAATGCACAGAAAAAATTGGAAGAAGAACATCGGCATAACAAAGCTATGGAATCTCTCGGTAAAGGACTATATTTACGAAAAAATGCCAGAGGAGGCTTTGGTCTCTTTCTAAAAAAGCAAAAAAACTAATTACGCTACCCAATCGAGGATTGTATGATTACGAACTAAAACGATATGCTAAACGTCTAAAAATCCCAAATTTTAGAGGTGTATTTATGCGAGACACATTGCCTAAAACCGGTCCTGTTCAACGCGAATGCGCAATCCTAAATTTGGATGAAAGCAAAAATCATGGAACTCATTGGGTGGCGTATCGGAAGATTAACAATAACGTTGAATATTTCGATTCATTTGGCAAGTTGAAACCGCCGAAAGAACTTGTACAGTATTTGGGACCTGCAACGAAAATTGTTTACAACCACGATCCTTACCAGACTTTTAATCAAATCAATTGCGGTCATCTTTGTTTAGAATTTCTATACGATGGAGGCAGTTTTGGCGTACATTAATCGTGAAAAGAAACTGATTGACTTTACTGAACAGGAATTGGCTTGTTTTCCTATATGTTATTTGAAAAGGTACGCAAAACCTTGTGAATTATTACAAGTTTGGTGCAAGTTGCCGCTTGAATATAGATTGGATTTTAAATTGCGAACCTGCCTGCCCTGCTTTGTTCATCATAATCGTCCTGAATGGACCACCCATGTTGACGGACCTGCGCAATCACAAGGAAATTGTCATATATGTAAACTAGGTTTAGAAAAATGTAATGAACTTGTAAAAAATTATTTAAATAAATGTTAAAGATATACAATTTTATTTCTTTGTTCAACCTCCAACAGTTATGTTGTTGACGCTAGAGAGTCGTGATTATCAATTTGATTGGACTCCCCCGGTTCCGTTAAGTTTAGATCCGAGGAAACAATACAAGTTGGCATTTCTGTTTTTCTTTTCGTACAACAGTATACCGAATGTAGAGATTGGCAGTAATGCTTTTTACTATTACGAAAATAACGATAAAACTAAATTGCAGAAAATAACCTTAAATACTGGTTGCTATGAAATTTCCGATATTGAAGAGGCGATTCGAAATTTAATAAATATACCACCAAATGCAAAGATTGAAGACGTTTTTTCATTGAAGCCCAACAATAATACACTAAAGTGTGAAATATTCAGTAGTCAACATGCAATAAATTTCGAGCGTGAAGACAGTATAGGTAGAATGTTGGGTTTCTCAAAGAGGATTCTGGAACCGAACGTGAGACATAGTTCTGATCTACCTGTGGAAATTGTTAAAGTACGAACGATTCGTTTCGAAACAAACATTACCACCGGAGCCTTCTACAACAACAGACCTACTCACACTATCCACGAGTTTGGTATATCCGTAGACCCTGGTTACGCTATTGACGAAATTCCGAAAAATATCACGTATTTGCCTGTGATTGATATACCTGAGATTACAAATATTACTATACTGGCATTGGATCAAAATTCAAGACCTGTAAATTTTCAAGGTGAAAGAAGCATATTGGGTTTGGAGTTGAAAGAATGGGATTAATTTTCAATAACTATATAGCACCTTCATATTTTCGGAAGCCTGCAGTATTGAACAAATCGTTAAACTGTTCGGTACAGCTGAGCAAGAAAAACATTTTATTTTTGAAAGCTCTTGGTTTCAAAGTTATTAATAATGGAACGTATACGAACAATTCAAGATCCAATGTTTGATCTCTATCGAGAACCGACTCAGGATGAATCGATTAGAAAATCCGAATACCGATCTTACACACCATTCATCAAATCGTTTAGCTGCAGTGACATTGTAGAATTTAGTGTAAATCAGGTAGACTCATTCTTTGCAATGCATGATACGTTGTTGGCTATTAAAGGAAAATTGGATGTAACTGGTAATGGCGATGTTAGTTTAACACCAAACTTTGGAGCATTTCTATTCGACTCGTGTACGTATAGCGAAAGTGCAAGAGAGATAGAAACAGTTCGAGATCCTGGAATTGTTAGCACTGTAAGAGCTTTAACATGTTACAATGAAGAAGATTCTCGTCACCTCGCCATTGCTGGTTGGAATTATCCCGTAAGTCCCATTCTCAATCCTGATGATAAATCATTTAGTTTACTGATGCCGCTTAAACACATCTTTAACATTTTTAATGATTACCCAATGGTAACTTGTGGACGACAAACGATTCGATTCGTTCGAGCTCGTAATGATCTTGATAGCGTTATTGTAACAGAGAAACGAGATGCCGCTGGCGTAGCTACTGTTACAACCGTACAGATTATAATTCATTCGATGGAACTGAAAGTTAAACATATTTATCCAAATGATTTTGTTAAAGAACAATTGATGCGATCAATTCAAAGCGATCGTCCAATCGTAATTCCGTTTAGAAAATGGGAACTACATGAGCTACCATCTTTGACCGCAGGAGCAACACAAGAAATTTGGGCTGTTAAAACAACGTCTGCAATAGAGAAACCTCGATATGTTATTGTATTTTTCCAAACTAATAGGAGAAATCTGAAAATTGCAGATCCTTCTTTATTTGATCATGTAAATCTACAAGGTCTCAGACTTGCATTGAATGGTGAATATTTTCCCAATGAAAGGATGCAACTTGATTTTGACAAAGGCGATTTTGCGCTAGCTCATTACAACTACAGCGAATTCAATTCCAGTTACAACAGAGTATCAATGAAACGACCATTAATGGATTTTCTAGCATTCCGAAATCGTGCTTTGTTTGTTATCGATTGTTCTAAGCAAGAAGAATCGATGAAATCATCGACTGTTGATGTACGACTAGAAATTGATGTCAACAAAGGATTTACCAAAAATACTAAAGCATATTGTATCATAATTCACGATTGTTTATTGGAGCATTATCCCTTAACGAAAGTAGTTAAAAATATAATATAAACTGCTAACTATTTAGTATTTGCTCAGCTTTCAAAGAAGTTTCATCGTCGTCGTCGCCATCATGAGAATTGCAGTAGTCGACATCCAAGGATTTATAATCGATGAAGTTTTTTATCCAAAAGAAGTCGCTATTCAGATTGGTGGTATAAAATCGAATTTTTTATTTAAACCTCCTAAACCATTCTACAAGTTGACTGCTAAAGACAAGAAAACCACGCGATATTTGGAAAAATTTATACATGGAATACGATACGATTCTGGAGATGTAGATTATTCCGATGTCAATGCAATTTTGGAGAAACACCTACTTGGCAACGTTGATTTGATTTATGTTAGAGGAAATCAAAAAATTGACTTTTTAAAAGCAAAATGCGAAGAACTTGGACTCCATGTATTAATTTATGATGTTGTAAATTATGATGGGACACCCTGTGCAACGAAAAATTTTGAAGCTGTTTATTCAGGATGTCCTCACCACGCCAACGGTAAATTTATGTGTGCATATAATAATATTCTTTCTTTGTATAATTGGTTGTATTATACTGTATTACCTAAATAAAGCTTTAAAACACAAATTAAGGTTTTTTTATTAAAACACCTTTTACAAGTTTACAAATATTTATTGTTATTATTATTATGTAAAAATACATTTCATCGCTTCATTCTTCTTTTTGCCTCTTTTGATATAATTTTGAGAATTAATAAGTAAACTCCTACTAACGTTACCCATTCTATTTGTACGATTTGGCACATTTTTGCTCCTACTGGGTCTTCTAGGTCTAAATTTAATTCCTGTATTGGACTTTGTTGGTTAGATCGCCATTCCCCCACTCCTTCAGAGTTATCTTTAAAAATTAATTTTAGCTTGTAGTTGAGAGGTGATTCTATTAAATTCAATGCAAACACCGGCAATTTTCCATCATTGACTGTTGACAGACTCATCATTTGCCATGTATTGCACTCTTGTTTTGTTCCGTTTGTGTCTAAACACACACCAATATGTGCAACGTTTTGCGGAACGTTAACATAAAGCATGTTATTTAATATTGCTGTTAAAAGAACAAAATTTGCTTTTAGCAAGGCCATGGTTTTATTCGTCTTGTGGGCGTTGATGATGTTGGTAAATATTTTTCAAAAACTTTGTCCCACAAACTTAAATTTTCAATTTTTTTTAACACTTCTTTTTGGTCTTCGTAGACAGAAATCTGTGGGTTTAATTTTCTTATGTTTTCACAAAACTCTTCAAGTTTGTGACTGTATTCTCTCGAAGCCATTCTAAAACTGCATATTTTCCATGATATGTTTTATTATTAATAGCGAAAGCAAAGTCTGTTATTAATCTCACATCAGTCGATTACGTCACACATCGCGAACCTGCTAATGCACCAAGGTCACGCGCTTTTAATATTTTAGAAGATTTGAACACTTCATCTTACTCTATACATCAACCCCTTTAAAATGATACGTCATACGTTGAAATCCGTTCATCCGTTTACGAGATATAGCTATAATGCCCTTTTGGCAGCATAAATACGGTCTTTTTGACGCTTAATCTTACCCTATACATCAACCCCTTTACAATGATACGTCATACGCCGAAATCCGTTCGGCCGTTTACGAGATACAACGTTAATGCCTTTTTGGCCTCATAAATACGGCCTTTTTGACGCTTAATCTTACCCTATACGTCAACCCCTTTAAAATGATACGTCATACGCCGAAATCCGTTGGGCCGTTTACGAGATACAACGTTAATGCCTTTTTGGCAGCATAAATACGGCCTTTTTGACGCTTTATTTTACTCTATACATCAACCCCTTTACAATGATACGTCACACACCGAAATCCGTTCGGCCGTTTACGAGATATAGCTATAATGCCCTTTTGGCAGCATAAATACGGTCTTTTTGACGCTTAATCTTACCCTATACAGTAACCCCTTTACAATGATACGTCATACATAAAAAAATTCTTTTGGACTAAACCAATTTAAAATATTTCTAAGTCTGTTATCTTTATTGCGATAAGACTTGTTTATTATTTTTTTTCTACGATTGTTTGTCACATTTTATTAAATTCTGCGATGGTGTAGTGGCTAACGTATTTGTTTATCAGACGGGGGGACCCGGGTTCAATTCTGCTTGGTTGGAATTTTTTTAATTAAATTGTTATAACGCAAAAGTTGGTAGCACTGTGTTATGTTGGTTGCATGCATGAAAAGTTGGTATGATGACAGCGAAGCGCGAAAAAATTCAAAAATATAACAAAAAGAAGAGTTGGCTGTTTGTGTCAACTGTCAGAGGCCACTCGAAAAAGAAGAATTGGCTGTTTGTGCCAACTGTCAGAGGCCACTCGAAAAAGAAGAATTGGCTGTTTGTGCCAACTGTCAGAGGCCACTCGAAAAAAAGAAGAATGGCCTTTGACATTTAGGGCAAACAGCCAACTCAAAAAAAAGTGAGGTTATGTTCGAAAAAATAGCTAGAATGCCTGTAGCTCATCTACTCTCCTACGAAAGCAACCACTAATACCTATCTGGCTATGTTAGCATCATTTGGGTTTATGCCATATATTAATTCTTACACTAGGGTAACCCCAGAGAGCCATTCTTGTTTGGATCACATTTTTGTGAGGAAAAACTTAGATCTTAATGACACACTATACGATGCATTAGTATTAGATACCAACACTACTGATCATTTCCCTATTTTCTTAAATATTTCTAAAACTATAGCTACCAAGGATGTGATACAAAATGTTAATAAAAAAACTATAACTATGTTTGATGAACAAAGATTTGAAAATATGATAAATGCAGCAAGCTGGGATAATGTTATTTCTATAAATGACCCTGAATTAGCATACCAAAACTTCATTTACAAATTTAAGTCAATCTTCGATCAATGTCACTACACTAAAACTATTACTGACCGGAAGTACAAAAAACTGAAACCATGGATAACTACTGGCATAATTAACTCCATAAAACATAGGGATAAACTGAAATCTTTAGTAAACAAAAATAAAAATAATGTTGACTTAATACAAGAATATAAAAATTACAGAAACTACCTCAATAAACTTATACAACATACTAAAAATTCCTATTATAAAAATTTAATAAATAAAAATAATGGTGGTACAATAAAAAAAATATATGATATAATTAATGATGCGACAAATGTAAATAAAAATAAAAATATTCCATGGGGAAAACAGAGGGAAAACCTTTTACAGATGAAACGGAAATGGTAAACTTTTGTAACACCTTCTTTATAAATATAGGTATTGATATGTTCTTTAAAATAAAGCAACCATCTTCAAATGTTAACATTACTTACCCAAATCTTATTAATTCAATGGCACTTAAACCGGTTACGAATGAAGAAATCATACTGCATATAAACAGTCTAAAAAATAACAGTGCTCCTGGTATAGATGGAATACCGTCACGAATAATAAAAAAACATCACATGCTACTAATAGAACCTTTGGTACATATAATTAATAACATTTTTCTATCTGGTAAAATACCATCTCATTTTAAAAAATCCATAGTAACACCTATCTTCAAAAAGGGGAGTAAATCTGATATTACAAATTACCGTCCAATAAGTGCCATATCAAATTTTGCAAAAATCTTTGAAAAAGCTCTCAAGACTAGACTATTCGATTATCTTTCGTCCCTGAATATAATTAACCGAAATCAATTTGGATTTATACCTTCAGTCAGTACAGGTGATGCCATGTTTGAACTAATAAATAATATAAAAAATAGTCTTGATAATAATGAAAAAGTAATAGCCGTTTTTCTGGACCTTGCTAAGGCCTTCGACACAGTACCTCACAGACAACTCATTTCGGTTCTTGAGAACTATGGTGTCAGAGGTATTGTGTTAGAAGTCTTTAAAAACTATTTAAATGAGAGACAACAAATGGTCAAAGTCAGAAATACACTCAGTGATCCATTAACAGTTAAAATTGGGATTCCACAAGGAACAGTTTTGGGCCCGCTTCTATTTATAACATATATAAATTCTCTCTTAAATTTAAATCTAAATGGCTTATCTATCTCTTATGCAGATGACACGGTTCTATTATTTAAAGATAAATCTTGGGAGACAGTTAAACAAAAAGTTATTAAGGGTCTCGAAATAATTAAAGACTGGCTTGATCTTAATAAATTGACTTTAAATACAGAAAAAACGTTTTATATGGCTTTTACTTTAAATGATGCTACCAGACCAAATTTTAGCTTTATCAAATAAACAAAATCGAATACTAATATAAAAGAAACTTCCAATATAAAATACTTAGGAATAACAATTGATAAAAATTTAAAATGGACTACACATATTCAAGACTTGTCAAACAAAATTAGGCGTCTTATACATAAATTTTATATAATACGCAATATACTACCAAAAAATCTTCTTATTCAAATTTACAAGTCACTAGTGGAATCATTATTGAGATATGGGATCATTGTATGGGGAGGGCTCTATAGCAATGTTTTAAATCAACTGAATATAGTTCAGAACTATATTTTGCGAATTATTTTGTGTAAAAATAGATTGTATTCGACAAAACTTCTTTATAATGAAGATATTTTAAAAATTCGCTCCTTATATTATCTCAGTAACTGCATTTTATGTTTTAAATCTAAAGTAAAGAAATATATTAATCATAAATACCAAACAAGGCAAATTATTAATAATATGCTAATGGTACCATAAAGAAAATATGATGCAAATCAAAGATTTGCTTCAAGTATAGCTCCAAAAATTTTTAATATGCTGCCTCCACTAATTAGGACGGAGACTAGATACAAGCAATTCGTAAAACAATGTAGGTCATTCATATTTTGCAATAGTGGTGATATAGATCGCATCCTGTAATTTAATAAAAAAAGATATAAATGAAATAATTATTATGTACCTAAATATAAGTACTTAAATATAGAATATAAATATTTACATCGTTCCATGCACGTACAAGTGTTTAGTCACTTAGGTGCATGTTTCGATGTGCTTAGCTCATCTCTACTACTAACACCAAGTTACATATATGTAATGCTATAGACACCAAGTTACATATTATGTAATGTTATTATCTAAGGGTTCGTATATTCTTGTAAATGCATTGTAACTTGAACTTAAATTGTATTGTAACTTAACTTAACTTACTTTATATTGTAAAGTACATACTGGTATTTATCCACGACTATTTCTGGAAAATCTGGAATATTATGCCAATAACTGATGTTGGATTATTGTAAACAATATATAGTTTATAGTTTATAAGGAAGGAAAAATGTAATTTTGTAAACAGCTAATAATAAATAAATAAATAAATAAATATATTCATAACATTGGTTATAAGGGTCTTCATAATTTTCTGTTATATAGTCTTGTTCAAAATTTTGTGAATATTGACTAGGATTATTATTTAATTCTTCAAAAGGATTTTCAAATTCTTGAATATTTTGGTTATAAAGTTCTTGTGAAGTGAACTTTGGTTGTGGTCTAACAGTGGTGTTACTTGAAGTTGTGTCCATTGGTTCTGGTTTAAAAGTACGTTTACTTACATTGGAATTTCTAGTAAAGTTTTGATTTGAACTGACAAAAGGTTGTCTTTGAAAGTTTTGGTTTTGAAAATAAAATTGTTGAGTTCTATTAAATGTAGGAGGGTTTTGCCCAAAATTAGGTCTTGAACCAAAATTATTTTGAATAGGAGGTGTAGTAAAATTATTTTGAGTAGGAGGTGTAGTAAAATTATTTTGAAAATTTGGCAAGGGTCTGTTATTTTGAAAATTATAACTTCCAAAATTTTGGTTTTGTCTTTGATAAAAATTCTGATTTTGATTTTTATTTGGATTATTAGCAAAATGTGGTTTTTGAAAATTTTTTGATGGTACTATTCTTTGTACCGGTTTAAAATTATTTTGTGAATTTAAAGTATTACTTCGATTTTGACTATAATAAAAATTTTCTTCTTCTACAACTAGAGACATCGCTTTTTCTAAGCTATCGGGGTTTCTAAGTCTTACATTATTTTGTAAATTACTTGGTAGACCGCGTATAAATGTTTTTAGGGCTAAATCATCGTAACTTTTAAGTCTAATTACTTTTTCAGCCGCATCAATTGTATTCATAGAATTTAATTTTGAAAATATTAAACTACGACAATCTTGGCATCTCATTCCGAAATTATAAGGTGCCTCATTTTTAAAAGGTTGTAAAATTAATAAATCTTGTACTAAACAATCTAAATTCCTTTGATCTCCAAAGCATAATTCTAAAGCTGATTTTATTTGATTCCATGATTTTAATTCAATTCTAGAACCTATGAGTGTTAATGCTCTACCTGATAATTTTCCGATTATTGCTCGTATAATAAAATTATTTATGTTCTGATCTGTTGTACTAGAAAAAGATCTAACTAAATTTTCACAACTATCTAGAAATATTCCTAATAGTCTAAGATCCGGGATTAGAAAAATATACCCTCATCTGTTATTTAGATGAAACAATTTTTTATAAGCTGATTTCAATATCATGAACTTATACAAACAACCTCTGCCATCATAAGCCTGCTGCAATTAATAGTAATTAATTAATTAACAACTAATTTATTTTTAATTTTTACTTTCTCATGTTAGTTAAATGTAGTAAGTTAAAACGTCAATATTTTATATTATATACCTCACTGTAGTAGGCACCCATCTCTATGATTGCTATACTTACCTGCAGCCAGGTGAGGAAAGGTAGATAAATGTAGCTTATTTCCCTTACATGTTATTTAAAAAATCCAAGTACAATAATAAACGGCGTTGAATTCTAAACATAATAATGTTTGGCTACCTTATAAAAAGCTGCTGCAGCCAAAGATAAATAATAATAATTAAAATTAGCGGCAGCTATGGGAGCTCATTGCGAAAAGAGAGATAGAATAATACATATTCCTTCAACGAACAAAGACAGCGTAAAACTCATGCACGCGCACCACAGGCTCATTTAAACGTACTAGAATAAAGAGAGGAGATAAGAATTGGAGTATAAGATAGACAGAAAGATAGCTCTAAATTTTTACGAAATTTTTTGAATTTTCGGAATAGTGTGCATCATGTATCTTTGTCTATTACACAAAAAATCAGATTGTCTGTCTCTTTTATCAGAATATATTTTTCATAAACTTTCAAAATTGAACTTTTTATTATAAAGGCTGCAGATGATTTGAAGGTACCTGCCACATCTAAATAAATTCAATTTTATTTTATTTTTCAAATCATGCTCGTAATTTTTAATTAACATGTGAGGGAAATAAGCTACATTTATCTACCTTTTCTCACCTGGCTGCAGGTAAATATAGATGAGTGCCTACTACAGTGAGGTACATAATATAAAATATTTTCTTTAATATTGCACACTATTCCGAAAATTCAAAAAATTTCGTAAAAATTTAGAGCTATCTTTTTGTCTATCTTATACTCCAATTCTCATCTCCTCTCTTTATTCTAGTATGTTTAAATGAGCCTGTGGTGCGCGTGCATGAGTTTTACGCTGTCTTTGTTCGTTGAAGGAATATGTATTATTCTCTCTCTTTTCGCAATGAGCTCCCATAGCTGCCGCTAATTTTAATTATTATTATTTATCTTTGGCTGCAGCAGCTTTTTATAAGGTAGCCAAACATTATTATGTTTAGAATTCGACGCCGTTTATTATTGTACTTGGATTTTTTAAATAACATGTAAGGGAAATAAGCTACATTTATCTACCTTTCCTCACCTGGCTGTAGGTGAGTATAGCAATCATAGGGATGGGTGCCTACTACAGTGAGGTATATAATATAAAATATTGACCGTTTTAACTTACTACATTTAACTAACATG
Organism: Altica lythri; assembly: GCA_964028335.1. NCBI lineage: Eukaryota > Metazoa > Arthropoda > Insecta > Coleoptera > Chrysomelidae > Altica > Altica lythri. Next base: position 3,686,820 of record OZ034806.1, on the reverse strand, counting down.
AGAAAGTAAAAATTAAAAATAAATTAGTTGTTAATTAATTAATTACTATTAATTGCAGCAGGCTTATGATGGCAGAGGTTGTTTGTATAAGTTCATGATATTGAAATCAGCTTATAAAAAATTGTTTCATCTAAATAACAGATGAGGGTATATTTTTCTAATCCCGGATCTTAGACTATAAAGTATGAGGATTTCCTTCATAAGTTGGAATTATATTTACATGTAATTTTAATAACTGGTAATTTGTTGTCATTTTTTCGTCTTCTAAATCAGAGTCGCTATCTAATAAAATATTATTTAGACTATCAGCTAAGTCGTCTAAATTAACAAAACTCATAAAATTTTAATTAATAAATTATTTTCTCTATGTATTCTCACTTGTAAACTAAATGGGATGGATAAAAGGATTGCAAAATTAATATAAGTAGTATAAAATGACTTACAGTAATAGTCCCAAGAAGTTTTTCATTTTCTTCTTTAAAAATCTTCGTATTTTTTCTTATATTCTAATATTTTCTTAATTCTAAACGGATTCCAGCAATGTAGTCCTTCCTCCGGTAACTGCAGATTTCCAGGTTCCAATTGGCGATTTTTGTCCAAAAAGGGTCCTCGGAAAGGCGATTTGTGTCCTTTTCTACAGTTGTTGTCAGTTTTGGCGATGTTTTGTCCTCCACTGGCAACTTTACAAAAAGTCCGTTTTTTCCGTTTTTTTTCTAACACTTTACGCTTCACAAACGATTGAAATCGACCGTAAAAAACACGATTTTTGTTGCTTTTTCCGTCGAAGCAGATCCTACTGTGACTGCGCCAGTTATGTTTTGTTGTAGTTCGAAGTGTTTTTTAAAAAAACTTGAAAAAACTTTATTTTTGTTATAATGAGTTTCTAAATAAAACTACTGTATTCTGCAATAGCTAAGTAGAGACTAACTTTTATTCCAATAATAATTCACAAAGTTGATTATAGAATGAATCATATTAAACAATAAACAATAAAAAGATAAGAAATATGCATAAGCAGTTTTATATAATCATAATTGTTTTTAATACATTTATATAGGGTGTCACATATATAACTTCCATATATTTATTTTGATAGTAATGTAATCATACTGTTTTAAATAAGCTACGCAATATTATATTTGCAGGAGTTTTAGTTTTTTGATACTTATCAATCATTGATACCAGTGTTTTTTTTGAAATACCTATATTGTTTTGTTGTTTTGTTACTAAAACATTTGAGTATTTATTTCTGATACCTTCCCAGTAAATGTTCTGATTTAATCTTTTTTATTTTTACACATTATTTCTATTTTCATAAAGATAAGTATATATAAAAGATTTATATAAAAAGATTCAAGGAACTTTAAGACCCATGAGGTAAGTTTAAATAGACACATATGTAATTAGTTTTGTTTAAGTAAAGTGTGTTCCCTAACAATTCCCGATTTAGTAACTCCTTTCTCAATAGGTTTCTTATCTTTCCTCCTATTCCTTTCCAAAAAGGTAAGTGGCGCCCTTTACCGATTCCTAACTAGATCCTATACATTTTTTTTGCCCGATACTCGCCCAATTGCTCCCCCGATCCACGACTCGCTCTCCTCCTTCCCCCTGAGTGCCGTTCGCCATTTAGCTAACCCCTGGTGAGCCTTCAACATCTAGAAAAAAGGGGTTACAATATATATATATATATATATATATATATATATATATATATATATATATATATATATATAAAGATGATACATAAAGTATCTAGTGCCTTACTGTCAAAAGTAATAATTTCAGTTTTGAACTGAAATGGTGTCGGTTAGAAATTTCTAACGCTTTAAAAGACACCTTGAATGCTGCGATATAAATAGATATAAATATCATTCAACCTATATGAGGGCAAAACCAAACTACAGACACCTGTTTCGCTCTTAGTTTGAGCTCATCAGTGTAGTACAGGCTATGTCTCTCAAGTCACTAATCAAGAGACATCCCTGCTATAAATTGAACGAAACACGTGTCTGTAGTTTGGTTTTGCCCTGATATAGGTTGAATGATATTTATATCTATTTATATCGCAGCATTCAAGGTGTCTTTTAAAGTGTTAGAAATTTCTAACCGACACCATTTCAGTTCAAAACTGAAATTATTACTTTTGACAGTAAGGCACTAGATACTTTATGTATCATCTTTGGACATTCTTAGACTGTCACAAAACGCTCTGTTCGTTATATATATATATATATATATATATATATATATATATATATATAATAAACAAAGTGCCAAGAAAATGCGTATTAATATAAACAAAAGGGGAAAATTATTGGGCATGTACGCAAAAAAGATCAATAAGGCCACGAGTAGGAATGGTAACCGCAGACATGCATGTTTCTGGCTCATTAGCCGTCATCAGTGCGGCATAACCAAGTAGGGTATTGCACTTGGCTAGCAAAAGTGTTGGGTACTTGGGAGCAAAGGATGTTGGGGAAACATGTGTAAAGAAACATAAAAACACAAAAACAACGAAAGCTCACACAGGAGTCCTATCGCCATTTTGTGCTTTTGGCTAGCTGTGCCAATGGGTTTTCGGCTAGCAACCAGCGTCGCAACGTTGGCGAAACGGACTCATTGTGTTTGAGTCGTTCTAAGCCCAGGATATGAAATAAACAAAGTGCCAAGAAAATGCGTATTAATATAAACAAAAGGGGAAAATTATTGGGCATGTACGCAAAAAAGATCAATAAGGCCACGAGTAGGAATGGTAACCGCAGACATGCATGTTTCTGGCTCATTAGCAGTCATCAGTGCGGCATAACCAAGTAGGGTATTGCACTTGGCTAGCAAAAGTGTTGGGTACTTGGGAGCAAAGGATGTTGCTAAAAGAGACTTTTACTTTTGCACAACATAAGAGAGCTCGGGACTATACTTTAGATAGACCCCGAAAAAGATGTTACTAAAAAATATTACCACGCCACTGGATTGATCAATAAATTCAATTTGTAAATATTTAATGTGGTTTATTAAATTAACTATAAAAACAATTAAACGCTACAGTTTCTATACATGTTTTCTTAATTTTCTAAAACGTAATTACAATTTTGCAATAAACACACTATACTAAATTTTGATAGAGTTCCACCAATCGTTTATATAAGAAAAAATGTTTTTACTTTACCAAATCCAAGAAATGATAGCAAAACTGGAACGCCAACGTCGCCAACCAACTTCTTTTTACTTTTGACGAGATTCTTAATTTATCAAATTCTAAACAAATGATAGGATGAACTGGAACGCCAAGTGTTTACTGTTGGAGAGATTCTAGATTCTCTAATTTGAAAATAACTGGGGTGAGAACACCGAAAATGAATATAATATCAAAATTCTACTTATGTTTGAAAATCAAAAAACTGTCAGAGCGAAGTGACTTTTTGTATCAATGATTCTCGCCGTAGTAACAAATTTGGCTTTTTTTTTACCTGCAGTGGCGGGCGACATAAAACCAAATAAAAAATAATACACAGAATGAAAAAATAGAAAATAAATTCAAAAACTGAACAATTGTTTAAATCAAATTTAAAACATACTGCCCCGCGTTGAAAGCATTTTGCTTTCAAATACTGAGGAAGTGAATAAAATATAAAATATACCTAATAATTGTTAAATGAAAAAAAAAACTATTGAACAATAAAAAATAATAATGAGAAAATGTATAAATTATTTTGTTTTAGTGGCGATCAAGTCAATTATTAAACTTTCTTTCAAAGGGTAATGGACACACCTTGGTGACTGGTCGCATGTATTCTCCCGAGGAGGTTTTTACTTTAATGACACGTATCTTATTATCCGGACCAGGATATACCTCCACTATTCTAGCCAAAGGCCATTGTAAAGGTTTAGTATTATCCTCTTTTAGGATAACTAAGTCATTCACAGCGAGATTTCGTGATGAAGTGAACCATTTAGGACGGTTTTGAAGTAAATTTAAGTATTCAATAGACCATCTTTTCCAAAAAGACTGCTGAATCTGAGAAATTTTTTGCCATAGAGACAAACAGTTTTCAGGAATTGATAAGGTATCCCTTTCCGGATACGAAGTAAGAGACCTTCCTATTAAAAAATGGCCAGAAGTAAGACTCTGAAGGTCGTTTGGATCATTAGAAAGACTGCAAATTGGCCGAGAATTAAGAATCGCCTCTATCTGAGTTAATATAGTATACAATAATTCAAAAGTTAAATTCGCATTACCTATCAGACGAGCTTTCGTTGTTTTTGTGTTTTTATGTTTCTTTACACATGTTTCCCCAACATCCTTTGCTCCCAAGTACCCAACACTTTTGCTAGCCAAGTGCAATACCCTACTTGGTTATGCCGCACTGATGACGGCTAATGAGCCAGAAACATGCATGTCTGCGGTTACCATTCCTACTCGTGGCCTTATTGATCTTTTTTGCGTACATGCCCAATAATTTTCCCCTTTTGTTTATATTAATACGCATTTTCTTGGCACTTTGTTTATTTCATATCCTGGGCTTAGAACGACTCAAACACAATGAGTCCGTTTCGCCAACGTTGCGACGCTGGTTGCTAGCCGAAAACCCATTGGCACAGCTAGCCAAAAGCACAAAATGGCGATAGGACTCCTGTGTGAGCTTTCGTTGTTTTTGTGTTTTTATGTTTCTTTACACATGTTTCCCCAACATCCTTTGCTCCCAAGTACCCAACACTTTTGCTAGCCAAGTGCAATACCCTACTTGGTTATGCCGCACTGATGACGGCTAATGAGCCAGAAACATGCATGTCTGCGGTTACCATTCCTACTCGTGGCCTTATTGATCTTTTTTGCGTACATGTTCAATAATTTTCCCCTTTTGTATATATATATATATATATATGGTTTAAAATTTATTGGGTTTGCAGCAATATGAAAGGTGTACTCTTTTAAATATTTATTCCAAGCTTTCGGCTATATTTATAGCCATCATCAGGGATCTACAATAATTATAAACTAAGTGTAAAAATATAAATAAAATGAATAATATAACTTACAACTTAATGAGATTATTTCATAAACGATGTTGTATAATATATATGTAAGTTTAAATTTAAATTCTCAGCCACTAACAATATTGATTTAAATCAAATTAGTAATTAGGTATATGTTATAACGTTGGACCATAAAATTATCTTAGTTAAGTAAAATTTGATTAATTATATGAAAGATGACGATCCCACAAGAAAATGTCAATATACAATTTCAATCAATATAAAATCAATGGTTGTGGTCGAAAGTCATGAAAGTTCAGAATATACAATAAAACATGCTTAAATTAATAAGTTAATTAGTAATTTCCAAATATAAAATACATCAAATTGAGAATTTAAATTTAAACTTACATATATATTATACAACATCGTTTATGAAATAATCTCATTAAGTTGTAAGTTATATTATTCATTTTATTTATATTTTTACACTTAGTTTATAATTATTGTAGATCCCTGATGATGGCTATAAATATAGCCGAAAGCTTGGAATAAATATTTAAAAGAGTACACCTTTCATATTGCTGCAAACCCAATAAATTTTAAACCATATTTCTATTCAGCAAAAACTTCTTTTTCTATATATATATATATATATATATATATATATATATATATATATATATATATAGGTAGAATAATTCACGACGTAGTATTAATAGGAAAGGAATAACACTCGGGAAACGTCAAGTGGGCAAAAGATGTTAAACTGCCATTTAGAGTGAAACTTTTATTCTTAACTGCGAAATTTTCGGTAACTGTTTGTTACCTTCATCAGCGCCTACAATAGGATTTATTTATATTGTCATATTGTATTAGTATATTTGGTACTTACATAAGAATGTGTTTAAATTAAACCACAAACCATGTGAAACATTGTTTCCAATAAAGGGAGAGCATATAACTAGTGTTTTATTGTTATAACACCCAACAAGAGATCAACAAAAAATACTTCACACAATTTAAATAAAAAGTCGATGGTAAACGAATTAAAAGTACCAAGTATTAAAACGTAAAACAAAGGTGTACACCTCTTATAAAAATCCCCTATCTTTAAAATCGATTTCAATTTTATATAAAAATTAATTAAAATAAGTTATTTAAAAAACGAAACAAGTGACAACACACAAAAACATTACTTGGATGTTTGCATACTAAGTATAAAACGCCTTGTGATCAAGGTTCAGTAAAAGAAAAAGAAGAAGGAAATTACTATTAACATGACAGTTAACCTCTATCTAATGTAAACATTTCGTCTGAAACTATTTTCTTCGTGATAGATTGTTTTAATAAGAATGTGTAAATAGAACTGAGACCTTCTACATCTTTCTTGGAATTCATAGCTGATTCACTGTTATATATATAACACATCTCTATGAAATTCCTTTTAAATTGATTTTGTTCATTGTGTAAAACCTTTACATTATCATAGTTCATCGCATGCCCAGTATTATGTACGTGCTGGCTGAGAGCTGTAACCGTAGGCTTCTTCTTCGTATCACTCTTATGCAAAGTAAGTCTTTTTGATAATTTTTGGCTGGATTGACCATAGTATATTTTAGGACACTCACTACACGGAACACCATACACTATCCCACTTTTCATTAGTATAGGAGTAGGGTCAATTAATTTTGAAAAGAAAAACTGTCCAATTTTTCTTGATGCTGAATTAGCTACTATGATATTATATTTTTTGAAAACCCCAGCAATTTGTGGAGTAAGGATTTCTATATATGGCAATTTTATATAAATTTTGTCTGGTTTCACTTCATCTTGGTTGTTGTTTGGTTTTAATCCAGAAGAATTGCCAAATAGAAGTTTGTCTATCAATTTCTTTGGGTATTGGTTGGATAGAAGGATGTTCTTAAGTAAGTCCAAATTTTTATTGACGAACGAAGTATGGCAAATGCGCATGATACGATTTTTTAATGCCAGGACTGTATTGATTTTTTGATCTAAGGGATGGTACGAATTAAATGGAATGTATCTACCGGAAAAAGTGCTTTTTCTGTACCAATTCAATCTGATGGTGTTGTCAAGATGTCTGACGACTAGCGTATCCAGAAAGGGAACAGCTCTATCGGATTCTATTTCACAAGTAAAAGATAAATTCGCATTATATGAGTTGAATATGTCCAGAGTGATGTTAATTCTATCTTCAGGAACCGCACAAATTAAATCATCCACGTATTGGTATATGAATGGAATTTGAAAGTCAACCTGTTCTTGGCAGTAATGTAAGAGAGAGTTCATGACTATCTCAGCTAAGGATGGAGAGAGTGCTGCTCCCATGGGAGCTCCTTTAATCTGACGAAAAAAACAGCCTTGGAAACTGAAGTAGGTATTTTCGTACAAAAACGTAATTATACTTATTAATGTAGTTTTAGGAATGTTAGTGTTGTTTTCAATAAGATGAAAATTGTCAGATATTAGTGAAACTACCAATTCAAGTGGAATGTTTGTAAATAAGGAGCGCACATCAAAGCTGACTAAAACGAAACCCGCAGGTAGTTGAAAGCCATTGATCTTCTCTGCAAATTCAAACGAATCCTTAACTCTGAACTTATTAAAGGAATGGAAGGAGACGTCTAAAATTCCTGCTATAAAACCAGCCAAAGGTTGTGTGGGGGAACTCCTGCTGGAGATGATGGGTCTGAGAGGACATCCTTCTTTATGGACTTTTGGTAACCCGTAATATTTTGGACAGGCACCTACATAGGTTGTTAAATCTTTTTTCATTTTTTCAGAAATGTGTCCGGCATCATACAGTTCCTTCACAATTTGGTTGGTCTTTCTTTCAAGTGACGGTGTTAAGTCACGTGGAATTTTGCAATACGTTTCAGGATCCTCCAACAATAAGACTGTCTATATGTCCGAATCAAGTGAATTGTTGGAGGATCCTGAAACGTATTGCAAAATTCCACGTGACTTAACACCGTCACTTGAAAGAAAGACCAACCAAATTGTGAAGGAACTGTATGATGCCGGACACATTTCTGAAGAAATGAAAAAAGATTTAACAACCTATGTAGGTGCCTGTCCAAAATATTACGGGTTACCAAAAGTCCATAAAGAAGGATGTCCTCTCAGACCCATCATCTCCAGCAGGAGTTCCCCCACACAACCTTTGGCTGGTTTTATAGCAGGAATTTTAGACGTCTCCTTCCATTCCTTTAATAAGTTCAGAGTTAAGGATTCGTTTGAATTTGCAGAGAAGATCAATGGCTTTCAACTACCTGCGGGTTTCGTTTTAGTCAGCTTTGATGTGCGCTCCTTATTTACAAACATTCCACTTGAATTGGTAGTTTCACTAATATCTGACAATTTTCATCTTATTGAAAACAACACTAACATTCCTAAAACTACATTAATAAGTATAATTACGTTTTTGTACGAAAATACCTACTTCAGTTTCCAAGGCTGTTTTTTTCGTCAGATTAAAGGAGCTCCCATGGGAGGAGCACTCTCTCCATCCTTAGCTGAGATAGTCATGAACTCTCTCTTACATTACTGCCAAGAACAGGTTGACTTTCAAATTCCATTCATATACCAATACGTGGATGATTTAATTTGTGCGGTTCCTGAAGATAGAATTGACATCACTCTGGACATATTCAACTCATATAATGCGAATTTATCTTTTACTTGTGAAATAGAATCCGATAGAGCTGTTCCCTTTCTGGATACGCTAGTCGTCAGACATCTTGACAACACCATCAGATTGAATTGGTACAGAAAAAGCACTTTTTCCGGTAGATACATTCCATTTAATTCGTACCATCCCTTAGATCAAAAAATCAATACAGTCCTGGCATTAAAAAATCGTATCATGCGCATTTGCCATACTTCGTTCGTCAATAAAAATTTGGACTTACTTAAGAACATCCTTCTATCCAACCAATACCCAAAGAAATTGATAGACAAACTTCTATTTGGCAATTCTTCTGGATTAAAACCAAACAACAACCAAGATGAAGTGAAACCAGACAAAATTTATATAAAATTGCCATATATAGAAATCCTTACTCCACAAATTGCTGGGGTTTTCAAAAAACATAATATCATAGTAGCTAATTCAGCATCAAGAAAAATTGGACAGTTTTTCTTTTCAAAATTAATTGACCCTACTCCTATACTAATGAAAAGTGGGATAGTGTATGGTGTTCCGTGTAGTGAGTGTCCTAAAATATACTATGGTCAATCCAGCCAAAAATTATCAAAAAGACTTAAAGAGTGATATGAAGAAGAAGCCTACGGTTACAGCTCTCAGCCAGCACGTACATAATACTGGGCATGCGATGAACTATGATAATGTAAAGGTTTTACACAATGAACAAAATCAATTTAAAAGGAATTTCATAGAGATGTGTTATATATATAACAGTGAATCAGCTATGAATTCCAAGAAAGATGTAGAAGGTCTCAGTTCTATTTACACATTCTTATTAAAACAATCTATCACGAAGAAAATAGTTTCAGACGAAATGTTTACATTAGATAAAGGTTAACTGTCATGTTAATAGTAATTTCCTTCTTCTTTTTCTTTTACTGAACCTTGATCACAAGGCGTTTTATACTTAGTATGCAAACATCCAAGTAATGTTTTTGTGGGTTGTCACTTGTTTCGTTTTTTAAATAACTTATTTTAATTAATTTTTATATAAAATTGAAATCGATTTTAAAGATAGGGGATTTTTATAAGAGGTGTACACCTTTGTTTTACGTTTTAATACTTGGTACTTTTAATTCGTTTACCATCGACTTTTTATTTAAATTGTGTGAAGTATTTTTTGTTGATCTCTTGTTGGGTGTTATAACAATAAAACACTAGTTATATGCTCTCCCTTTATTGGGAACAATGTTTCACATGGTTTGTGGTTTAATTTAAACACATTCTTATGTAAGTACCAAATATACTAATACAATATGACAATATAAATAAATCCTATTGTAGGCGCTGATGAAGGTAACAAACAGTTACCGAAAATTTCGCAGTTAAGAATAAAAGTTTCACTCTAAATGGCAGTTTAACATCTTTTGCCCACTTGACGTTTCCCGAGTGTTATTCCTTTCCTATATATATATATATATATATATATATATATATATATATATATATATATATAAAAAAATGATATATCTTGACTGATCAAATATTATAAACAATTTGAAATTTTTTGGGGATTGCAGTCACTTATTAAGAAAAACTCTTATATAATTTCCAAGCTTTCGAAATTTATTTTATTTCTTTTTCAAGAAATCTACAAATAAACAAAATGGAATATAATGGAAAACAGAAAAAATATATATATATATACAGGGTGTTAGTAAATAAGTGCGAAAAACTTCAGGGGGTGATTCTACATGAAAAAATAATGACAGTTTGCTGTATAACTTTTGTTCGCAAATACTTTGTTTTCTAGATACAGGGTGTTTAAGTTTTTCTTTTGAAGAAAAAATGGTACGACACTGAGATATTTCAAACTAAAAATAATTTTGGAAATCATCGTTTAATTTGTGCCAAAATATCCCTCTTATCTTTTTGTCGTAGGGGGCGCTGTGCTTATGCAAAAAAATAAAACATCTTAACGCGCATTTTTCATTAAAAAGGAATAGTTTGAAATATCTCAGTGGCGTACCATGTTTTCATTTAAAAACATTGAGTTCATTACCCGTATGCGCGCCAATGATGAACATAAAATTTTTAATTGCATGTCAACAAATTCGCAATAACTACCTCTTAACAACCACCAAATTTCATTTGAATATCTTTACCGGTTTCAGAGCGATACATAAATGGTTAGTTTTTAAGAAAAACTTTAACACCCCGTATCTCGGAAACGAAGAATTTGCGGACAAATGTTATACAGCAAACTGCCATTATTTTTTCATGCAGAATCACCCCCTGAAGTTGTTCGCACTTATTCACTAACATCCTGTATATATATATATATATATATATATATAACAAAATAACGAGGATATTGGGTTTTTTGCAGCAATACGAAAAGTGTACTCTTATAAGTAATTTAATGCCAAGCTTTCGATTATGATTATAATCATCTTCAGGGCGCTACAATATTTTATGTTATAATATGGACTAAAAAATTATTTTTTACTTACAACTTGTTGAGATTACTTCGCAATTGATAGTAATTGATAGCAATTGATGTACATATGTAATAATTATTGAAAAAACAAGCTTTTTAAAAATTATTAAAAAAGAAACTGAAACACTAGAGCTTTTTTTAAAAAACGATGATATACGCGATTACATTAATTAAAACATGACTGGATGTATTTGTGTCATATTGGCTTTTGATTTAGAAAAATCCTATGGAAACGAAATTAGGTCTTGAAAAAAGATCATAGGAAACAATCAATAAGTATATGAAAACTTATTATAGTATTTAAATATAAAGTTGTATTAAAAATGTTATTAAATTTTTTAATAAATTGAAAGTAGATATATAAAATTAATTAAAAAATTATTAAATTATTATTATAAATTTTATTTTAGTTATTTAATTTTTTGGTAGTTTTAAATTATTATTTAGATGGTTAATTTTCAAGTATATGTAAAAAATCAACACTACGTTTTTCCAAAAACAATAGGTAAGAAAACATTTCGTTTAAATGCCTTATATCAGTTCTATGATTCATAGAATGTGGTGTCTTATTGATATGTGTCATTTCCAAAAAGAGTCTTCTGGACATATTATTATCACGGTCTAAAACTGTAACATTATCATAATCTATTCGATGGTCATTTTGCACTACATGGAGTCCAAGTGCACTCCTTTCAGGATGTAGTCTACAGTCAGATTTATGTGATGTAATTCTATCTTTTAGGCGTCTCGAAGTCTGGCCAACATATACCTGGTTACAATCTTTACAAGGCAGACTGTACACTACATCAGTTAAGGAAAGCAATGGAGTTTTTGTTTTTAAATTTGTGAAAATTCCTCCCACTGTGAGAACATTTTTAAAAGCAAAAGTTATTTTAGTTATTGTTTTAAGTATTTTTGTTAAGTTGGGTGTCAGTTCTTTAATATAAGGAAAAGAGCGATAGATAATAGTGTCTTGTTGATCACCAACCTGTTGTGATGTATTCTCTCTATTGTTGATATTATTATTTTGTATGTTTTGGGTGTTATATAATAATTTCTTGAGCAGAACTTTAGGGTAACCATTTTCAATAAACAATTGATACAGTATTTTAAGATTTTTTGTGTAAAAAGTGTTGTCACAAAGATTCATTACTCTGTTTTTCATGGTCTTAACTAAGTTTAACTTCATTGAGTGCTTATGATATGAATTATAGTTTAGATACCTACCAGAACTCATTGGCTTTCTATACCAGTCTATTATTAAATTGTTATTATTACGAATAACCCTTGTATCTAAGAATGGTATGGAGTTATTTGTATCTTCTTTTTCAAGAGTGAACTGTATATGTTCGTTAAAATCGTTAAAATAATACAAGATGTTATCTAATTCGTTTTCAGGTAGACAGACAAGTATGTCATCGACATACTTTTTAATGAAAAAGAGATCAAAAGGCAAAACCTGAAGTACGATATCTAAAATATAATCCATAACATAATCAGCCAGAATTGGTGAAATTGTGCTACCCATTGGTGTACCAAAAGTCTGTTTATAGAAATTATTGTTAAAAACGAAATAGTTATTATTAAATACTGTTGTTAGTAATATAAAAAATGTTTGTTTAGAGATTTCACAATGATTTGATATCAGTGACCAGCTTCGTTCTATGGCTCGTATACATATTTCCAAATAGACATTGCTGAACAATGATATAACATCCAAACTGGCTATTACGTATCCTTCTGGTAATCTACTCCTATTGAACATATTAAATACTTGGAATGAGTCTTTTATGTGATATTGATTTTCAAAATCATATGCCTTTGTTAAGATATTAGTTAGAAATTTCGCTATATTGTCTGTAGGTGTACCAATTGATGCTAAAATTGGTCTCACAGTTAGTGGGTCTTTATGGATTTTCGGCAGAGCATAGAATTTACCAGAAACACTATTATAGCTAGATAGTTGCTTTTTTATTAGTTCATTTATTTGTTTTTTGTTATGAAGGGTACGTAACATTTTATTTATTGATTTAATGACTGTATATTTTACATATAAAAATTTAATTTTAATTATTCTGTAGGTATATCTTTAGTAAAATAGGTCGGGCCTAACTACTTTTAATTTTTTTATTTAAAATTTCATGTTTGTCAGTCAATCACGCTTCAACCACTGAACAGATTTTGGTAATAAATCATACAACACCGATTATGACTATCTTATAATATTGATCTATGACAGTTCTACATTGGACGTACTCATCTGTAAGATATAGTAATTTGTGAGTCATTTTTATATGTACTTGCGATAAAAAACAACGATAGCTCGTTTTAATAACCTCATAGCGCCATCTAGTTTCGATATCAAAACTAAATTATAGCAAGTATTTATGCATGTTGTGGATTATTTTATTGATATTTTTAAATCTATCAATGAGATACTTTCATACCAAAACTGACCCCCTCTATTGTATAGTGAAAGGGGTGGGGGAGAAATTTTTATACACCAGATGTTAAGTTGAAAGAAGACAAATACATCTGTAAAAACTGCATTCAAATCGATTATACTTCTATTCATGCACTGGATTTGTGTGGGGTTAAATGGGAAAAATCATTACATATGTAATGGTGTGAGTAAGAGAGAGACAGAAACACATATAAGGTATATTGGTCGGTAAAAACAAAGATGAAATATTTACCACATGTTTAGTCATAACTATAAGTCCTTTAAATACCGTTTAAATATTCAGTACATTGAAAAGAGATAGATATACAAAAAACAGTCTGAGTTAATGTTTTGAATATCATAGTCACGTATAACATTGTGTTTGACAAATTATTTTATAATTCTGTCATTTCTGTCACGTTCGTACCTATACATATAAAGTTTAGTATTTTATATTATTGATATTAATAATAATATTCAGTAATGAGTATTGTATTGTAGTCATTGAATTGTAGTCCATAGTACCGTCACATGGTTGCATTATATCCTGCACTAAGTTTTTGAGATTTTTGGCTACATAAACAGGGTTTTTAAGAATAGTCGAAAAGTGCATTCCGAACAGACAATAGATAGAAAAATTACAACTCGGTAAGTACTCCAAATGGGTTCAATTTATGAACTCGGGGTTTTTGGGGTCGCTGAACACGAATAACATGATGCCGAAAGTCTCCGCGCCACTTGGTGCCTACGGTATCTACCTCTTCTCCTGGGGTTTTATGTACATTCTGTACAAAATCAGTGCACACTTGGAACTCGGTGGTTTTTGGGTCGCTGAATACGAATATAATAATGGCGATCGTGTCCGAAACACCGGTGCTTAAGACGGACCTCGTCTCCAGGAATTTTATGCAAATTCGATACAAAATGAGTGGGCACTCGGTACTAGGAGGTTATTAAGGTCGCTGAACACGAATATCATATAATTATTTTACTAAATCATTCGCATACAAATTTATGAATCCGGGCGCATTCATAGAAGTATAACTTCTGCCGGTAGTCCCACTGACTACCACACTCGTTTTTTTTTCTTAATAAGTCGAAAACGCGATACTAAATTGTTTTTCTGTTTTCACCATCTTAATCAGCGGAAAAAATTCTACTAGTTTGCTAATTTAACCAACCTCGTAACTGTAGTACCTAATAAAGAAGTTAACAATAGTGCCGACTTAATCGGAGGCACCCTGTATGTTTCACTCTTAAGGCGGCTTATAATTTGGCCATTAACTCTTAAAGAGCTTGTAGCATTATAATCATATTTTAATGAATCTGTTAAAACCTCGAAATAAAACCTTTTCTATTACAAATGATTTTGATCTTAATATTGTGTTTTAATACAGTATCTAATTACTTACTGTGACAATATTAAAACCGTTTGGCTTAAAAATACTCCTACAGCTAAACAGTTTTAAAGAAGTAGAATAATATGCCCTATGTTTTAAACTGGTAGGTATTACAAACTGGTTATATAATTTACTATAAAACCATATTTTTTAAAACTCCTTACTCCTGCAACTAAGTACATACATATTCAAACACCACAATACCAAACACAATTTACAAATACAAGTTGTAAGCTACAGATTTCAAATAATTTTCGATATTGGCAAACGTGTTGGTACTCGGACACTAAAATTTTCAATGGGTTCCTCAACTGAACATATTTGCTGTTGGAAGATTCTGCCTGCCTTATTCCTGACCTGTATCTTGTAACATAATTTTCTGTCGAACTCTGTTCTTTTTTTAGTTGGGCTATTAATTTAAACAGATGAGGATGGTGGCAATCTAATGAATTCTTAAAAGAATTATGCCATGCCTCCAGTGAATTGTTTGTTTTCGGCAGATCAGTTGCCACTCGATCTAACATATTCCAAATGTTCAGATCGAATTTAGGTGGCAAGTTATGAAGCCTTCTGCCTACGTAAGTACTCTCCCAGTACTCAATCAATGGTTGTAGCTCTTGCGCAAAGTTATCAGAAATGATTTCCTACGCAAACTGTACGTCCCTTTCAGGGACGAACGCGAGAGCAACTAGCATTTTACACGCCATCCTAACATCGTTGTCATTTTTATAAGAATTTGTCAGATCCAACTGCTGAATTTTTTTCCATAAGTTTTGGCCTAGATAAAAGAAGCAGCCTACTATTCTGACAGCCGGACCGAAACATTTTCGTAAGGCGTTCAACGACGCCATTTCAAAGTCCACTAACACGGTTTCGGGATTCAAGTTCGGTTCTAGGTTTTTAAAACTTTGAAAAAATGTTACATAATATGGCGGATAATGATACTTAAAAAAAAGAGTGTGAGTGTAACCTTTACGCGCGATTGAAGTAAAACTTGTTGACGTACGTATCGGAAAATAAATATTTAATTACAATTCAATCATATTTATTGCCTATATACTTTACAAAAAAATGAGATGTTATATTTATATTATTCATTAGAAATAGGAATTTGAAAGTTATCATTATATTTTTATATATGAAATATTAGGTTTATGATAACTAAAATGTGAAACATAGATTTTACTCTCTAAAGACCATTAATGTATTTAAAACCGTTTGAAAATTTCATAAATAAATTTCGAAAATTTAAGCTCCTCCCATAGCTGAAATTACACAGTTACTTCCATCAGAATCTTCCGTTAGAATCTAACGTTAGAGTTACCCCTAGTCGCGCCTAAAGAAGTTTTGCTTCAATAATAGGTAAACAATATTAAAAATATACACACATTACGTTTAGAATGTGTGATTTTGTAGCTGTATCTACCTTATTGTAATACAACACAACACAAGAGCCTTCGATAGTTAGATAACCATTTCATTTTGTAGCATTTTATAGCATATTCCATAAAATTTAAAATCCTGAGTTAAGTTTGTTTTCTTTACGTCTACGAAGGATCTGTTATTGCTGGTAAAAGATCAGCCATCCTGACTAGTGGTTTTATGGAATTTATGGCTACCTAACCAAACCTAAAATAAGTATAAGAAAGTGTTAAAACATTTCGAATATTATTATTTTATGAACAAAAACGTGCAACATGCTTCTTTACTTAACTTAAAGCTTCCGTATAAACAATTATTTACTATCATAATATGTATGTATGTATATAAACTTACTTAATCAAATCATAATGAATGTCGCTGTCTCGTCCTTTTTTCATTTTTGTCATTTTTCTTCAAATCTTTCTGGCGCTTATAATATGCCCTTTGACGTTCACAATTTATTTTTCTTTTTAGCTCTTTAAGTCTATAAAACGAAAATAGCTAGGTATAAATAATAGGTATAAATAATTAGGTATAAATAGTGTAATTACACACCAAAAATAAAATATAGAGTATAGGTACTCACTATTTTCATTCAATATTTTTTCATCACTTTCTTCATTAATAAATCCACTTTGTTTATTCATATTTAATACAAACACTTTATACACAAAAAACTATTTACCAGCAATGTATTTTGGTTGACAAGATGACAAGCTGTCAATTCATACAATTACAGATTTAATTTTATTAAATATAGTAGGCAGAATCGCATGAGCGCCGCCAGGATTATTTTCAGGGAGGTGCATCTGCATCTACACACTATTATGATCTAATATATATAGAATGTAGAATGATTTGGACAGCAACCGCGACGCCTTTAGTTTTTATTCAAACAATAATTTAATAAAAAAATTAAAAAAATATATAATTTTCTGGTAAATTCAGGTATTTTCTTTCATAGCAGGGGGGTGCAAGCGCACCCTCTTGCACCCTGCTGCCGGCGCCCGTGCAGAATCGTGTTAGGTATTTTGTATTAGGTTTTGTTTCCGGTTTCTGTTATTAGAATGACGTCACGTCCGTTAGAATAACTGTTTTACTCCTTGTGTCGCTAAAGAAGTTTTACTTCAAAAATCTATTATCCTTATAAAATATAGATATAAACTGATTACATTCATTATGTACTGATTTTATAACCTAATCATAAATAATAAATCATAAATATATAGATCCAATTTATTATAAGAACTAAAAATATATAGAATTATAGCCACTATTACATTATCTCTTAGGTTCATGATAATGTAGATATTAAAGTTGATAAAAATAGCAATAAATCCTTCTTGGAATACTTTCTCGATTTAAAAGCAATTAACAAATCTTTACCTGAGATTTTAAATAAAACGAAATCTATACCTATCCTTAGTTTCTAATCTAGAGTTCATTTTAAAGTTGAGTGCAATTAAATGTTATACAGTAATTAATGCCACTTGATTGACATAAATGATTATAAATTTATTTGAAATGGTAATAAATTTATTCCAATACATGAAGTTCGCCACTTTTACTTACTTTGTAAAAGTGGACTGAATATCATAACTCCACCTAACTTTATTTTTCAGATAATTCTTACTTATAAATCATACCGCTAGTGGTGTTACTGTTCTTCTTTCGAGCTTCGAACAGATTTTAAGTTCATTTTTACTTTACGATTGCTCGGTGGTACCTCCTTTTTAAATACAAGGTCAATGTAGATTTGTGAAGGGGGTCATGTTAGAGTTACATATTTTTTTTTGAGCAGAACAGATCAGAAACCCTGGTTACGACTAAAGTTCATTTGAAAATGATTGATAGCAAAAATTTTATTGCATTGAAGATAAAACCCAATATAACATCATAAATCAGTGACGGAGATTTTCTAAAATAAAATATTCAGTATTTTTTTTGAAAATGTTTAGGTTTTACCAAAAATTTTTAAACATACAAATTTATTTCAATTGTTGTCTTAAATTTTGTAGTCATTTTAATCAACAAATAATGTAAGTACGTAATCTCTACAGGTACAAAATATTTACAATTTCAAAGAAGATCAATTTAATTAGCCCTCAACATTCTTAGAAAGGATTAAAATTTCTAATCGGCAGAAAGTATTTTGCAGATTATGAATCATTTTAGTTAAGATTTAAAGTTCTGTTTGTACAGTCCTGTGATTAAAACACGCAGAATTGTTATAGTTCTATAATTAAAAGCGATATTAATAAGTGAACTTGTGTAGTAAAAATGGCACAAACGTCTAATTTTACTCCTGTGAAATTAAACTGTCATTTAACCGTGCCAATGAAAACTTTAGTGTTAAATGTACATGATGCTCTTGTGCATGAACATTTTACTATATAAGACTAGTAGGGTCACTCATTCAGATGCCGACACGTTCATTCCCTTCACCCCGTCTATCCTTCCAGCCAGACAGACGGTGACAGAGCGAATTGCGATCAAAGAGACAGAGCGGCACCGTCGGCAATATAATGTTCAAAAAGATCAAAGGAAAAACTTGACAGTGAACCTACTAGTCTTATATGTACGGTGCCAGTACTGTCCGAAGTATAGTTTCTAAGTGTTCAGATATGACCGGAGTTGGTGAAGCAACTATTTATAGACTTTTAAAGCAACGAAAGAGTGGAAGTATTACAGAAGCACCTAAAACGTCAACAGGGAGAAAACCCATTTAGATAGACGATACTATTAAACAATTAATTCGAAGAAAAGTTCATTCATTTTATTTACAAAAAAAGATTCCTACTTTGGATAAACTTTTAGTAGACACTAATGAAGACGAATCTTTGCCAAACATTAAAAGAGACAAATTGTGGAAAACTTTAAGTAAATTAGGATTCATTTATGAGAGTACCAATAGAAAATCTGCGCTCATAGAGAAAGAAGAAATTGTTTGTTGGAGGAGGCAATATTTAAGGGAATTTCGAAAATTGAGGAAAGAAGGCAAAAATATTTTTTATTTAGATGAAACATAGATAAATGAAGGGCATTTTGTAAATAAAGTTTGGCAAGATAAACTGGTTACAAATGCTCGTCAAGCATTTATAGAAGGTTTGTCTACTGGCTTATATATTTAGGTATGTAATTATATATTATTATTACTAATTAAGTTTATATGACGCTAATCCCCCTAATATATTTATTATTAAATTGTAAGGAATGTCCTAAACCAATATTTAGTATTTTTATAAAAATAAATGTTGGTACTTAATTTTGACATTTTAGTTTTTTTTATATTAAAGTAATTTTATGTTCTCCGTCACTGAGGCATTCAATTATTGGTTAATCGCTTAGGGTTCGCTCATTTGCATTTTATGATCTATTGTATTTGGGGTTTGTCGGGGTGGTCATACTAAAGTCTAGTGAAAATTCAGGTATAAGAAGGTATCAATATTACATTTTTTCTGCATTGAGCAACCCTGTATTTAGACCTTTTAGCTCCTATGTAAAAAGATTTGTGCTATCATTCCTTTTCAAATGAACTATACTAAAGAAATTTAAGAAAAATCTTTCTAATAGAACTACCCCAAACACAACCGAAGCAGATCTCCAGAAGTAGGATTAACATATGTTGAAGTGCCGGATGCTTTTTGTGTTTGTTTTACGGCCGATTTCATAATCAAATTAAAGGAGACTTTAATTTTAAAATATCCTTTAACTGACAATTTTGATTTCATAATCAATTTAAAAGGATCCTTTTTGTGAAAAGCTTCCTTTGAACTAAAAGTCGCGATTTTGGCGTTTTAAAGGTGAATAAAGTTTGCTTTAAGGATAATATAACCTATTATTTTCATGACAGTTCTTTCAATCAGTGTGATTGTCTCTTGAATCAGTTAAAAAGCATAAGTATGAATAATTTTGAAACATCCAGTTCTAGTTCATCTGATTCACATCTGTAAATAAATTCTTCTTCATCAGAATGAAGAAGAATTTTTACATTAGAAGACCCAAAATTTACAGGGTAAGAACCAATTATTTTCAAAAATACGATGAGCTGGATTTTTATCAAAGATTCAGATTAAGAAAACAGACCGTTTCTTATCTTTTAAATAAAATACAACATCGGATCACATTGCCTACTAACAGGTTCGTTAATTGAAAATTTCAGTCTAATAGTAAATAAAGTCTTATGTATTTATTTCAGAGGGGGTGTATTACACCATTACAACAAATTTTGTTGACCTCTAAGATTTTATGCATCGGGAAATATGCAAATAACAGTGGCAGATTTAATGGGAGTGTCAAGGGCTTCAGCCTGTAGAATTATTAAAAAGGTGTCTACTGCAATTGCATCTTTAAGACCAGAATACATCTATATGTATAAAAATGCTCATGAGATGGAAAGAGCTCTCGAAGAGATTTATAGCATTGCTTCATTCCCAAGAACAATTGGAGCGAGTGATTGTACTCTAATTAAAATGGACTCTCCTGGTGGACACGATGCAGAAACATTATCATGTTATTTTTATTTAGTAAAGTCGTTGGGGACTCAAATATTTCTTATTTTCAATTAGGCAAATTGCGCTTGTCTAAATAACGGCTGACGGTCAGGTGGAAGGGAGAATTCTAGAATTATTCAGTTCGTTCAGCGTTTTAAAATTTTAACATTCATTTAAAATTCAGTGTCCTCGATGAAAGCTTGTCTTGGTGAGTTATATATTTTATAATTTTTTCTTTTGATTTTGTTTAAAGAAATGCTTGATAATATTTTTTTGAAAATCATTTTTCTCATTTCATTAATTTATATAACGGTTTCGTATAGTAATTTTGACAGAGAATGTTATCTTTTCTTTGTATTGTTAGTTTAACCAGTTAAATAGATATAACAAATTCTGTTTTTTTATACTGTCAACCTTGAGCAACAAGCATGTGTTTTTGAGTTGTTTTTTCTATTTCTGACGCTGAAAATTATATTACAGCGAATATAACATCGTTTTTTAGTCACATTGGATTGCAATTTTAACACATTGGATTAGTTACAATCAATGTATCTCTTGAAGTAGCCGTTAGAAATACAACATAACACAACCAAGAAGTTGTTAACTGCACTGACGAACTCTCCTCGACTTTTGAAGATATAATGACGATGCTGTAGGCTGGCCCTTGGGTCTACTTAATCGACAGGAGTTGAGTAATATTTCCAAAACCTACCTTTGGAAACCAAATGTGCACATGTTTGAGTAACTATATATATTTAATTTTAATTTTTGGCCATACTTGTTTTTGGGGAATTTCTTTAAAAAAGGTACCTGTTTGTAATGGTTTAGGTTTAAAATTTTTCCTATAATTGTCACAGATTTTTTATATATTTACCGGTTATCTTAATTACAATAAACTGTGTGAAATTTTAATTCTATCTTTTGATTTATATTAACATATCTTGAGGTTACTAATGGTTTTCTTTATATTTTGAGATAATTACTTTCTTGTAATTTGAGTAAGGATAATATCTAAAAAACATTTTTTTGATTTTGTAGTAATTTTTTTCTTTGCTAAAAGAATATATTAAACTCAATCTTCTTATTATTTTAGTAATCAATGTTTTTCATGTTTTCAAAATACTTCTTTTAAGTGTTTTCTTCAATTTTGAAAATAATTATAAATTTCTTTGTTTTTAAATATTTCTATTAATACAAAGAAGAAAACCCTTTGGCGCCTAACAAAACTAACAAATTCCTATCCAAAGAAAATCTGCTATCATCAAAAGGACCAGCGCCTTGAGAAATCCGACTGGAGCTAGACATTTTACGTTTATTCAATTTTTTCTTTGACCAATGTAAAGTTGATACCCCAACAGGGTTATTAATGTTACAAAAAGGCGTCTAACGCCAATATAACTTTTAAAGGGTAGTTTTACGCTACAAAATGGCGCCCAACAAAAAGTGATGAATAAAGATTTTTGAAGGATTTGGGATTTGTTATATTTAAATAAAAGTATATTTTATGAATCTAACTAGTAAAATTTGCTGTATGCGAAAGTCTTATCTTATCTCTTTAGATAATTTTTTGCTGGTGACAAAAGATTAAATGTAAATGGTTAAAATAACTTATTTATTTATCAGATATTGATAGAAATTTATTTATGCCGTCGTTACTTCGTTAATTTATTTGTTTAACGTTTATTGCTATAAATAGAAATAATTTTGACTTAAGAGGATTTGGTTCGACATTTAATAATTAAAATAATTTTGCAAACACTTAGGAGTTGACTTTGCAATTAACTTTGATACTTTTGAATTATTTATTACTATTTGTTGAATAATTTTTTCGATTCTTACTATTAACAAATAAAAATGCAAGCCAACTATTTGAAAGATTATGAACTAAAGTATGAACTTAAGTTATATGGTTGTGAAATACCAAAGACTGTGGATGAAATGCGTAAAGTTTTTAGGGGATTAATGGCACAACAATCTTCTGATAGATCTTTTGAAGCACCTGTAAATAATATTGTTTTTGAAGATGACTTAGTAGAAATTAATAAATCTCTCTCTGAAATAAAAAATGAAATCAATACTTTTTCTGGTACTAAAGTAGATTTAGCTTATAAAAGAATATGTTCTAGACTTTTACATGTTGATGGTAGGGTACATAGACTTAACGTTATAGAAACAAAACATACTAAACAACAAAAAGATTTAAAAATTAGTATTCTAAACTTGGAAGCAGATTTAGCTGATAAAGTTCCTGACCCTATTAGTACAAGTAGTCCTGTTTTGCAGTCGACACAAAGTAATTTTTCTGTTAAACAAAATGATATACATAAATGGAACATTCACTTTGATGGTTCAAATTCACTTCATGATTTTTTATCTCAGATTGAATTGTTAAAAGTTTCTCGTGGTGTTTCGGATGCAGAACTATTCATTAAATGCTTTGAATTTTTCAAAGATTCTGCTTTAACATGGTTTTTGTCAATTAAAAATAAAGTAAATTCATGGCCAGAATTAGTAACTAAACTAAAAGCTGATTTTTTACCATGCAATTATCAATTTAATTTAGAACTTGAAATAAATAATAAAATGCAGGCTGTAAATGAACCAGCAAATCTATATATAGCAAGTATGGAAAATCTTTTTAAACGACTAGATGTTGTTCCCAGTGAACAAAATAGAGTAACGAGAATTAGACGTAATTTATTGCCATTTTATATCTCACAGTTAGCATTACATTCACCTCAAACAATAGAAGAACTTAGCACGTTATGTAAAAGAATTGAGGAATCTAAATTATGGTCAGAAAGATTTAATCTTTCTTCGATTGCAAATAATAATTTTTCTTTAGAGGGTTTACCAATTCCTCAAACTTCTAATTTTTGTTCCTTAGGACAGTCAGCTAATAATAACGAAGGAAATTATAATAGCAAATTTAGAACAAATGTTGATAATTCCCCAAATAGGTACAGTAATTTTAATAGAAATAGTGGTTTCACTAAATATAATAATTTTAATAGGAGCAATAGAACTTTTTATAATAATGATGACAATGTTTTTAGACAAGCAAATAATAATAGGTCGAATCTATCTTCTAATATTAATACTATCTGTTGGAATTGTTCAAAACAAGGACATAAATATATTACTTGTTGATTTCCTAGAAATATTTTTTGTTTTGGATGTGGGAAAAAGGATATTACTAAAAATAATTGTAATATGTGCTCAAAAAACATAGAAAGGACTGGACAGGAAAATCTGGCATCTGTTTCTGGTCAAAATACACAAAGAATGCCAGACAATCATCCAAACAAAAAATCAAACAACTCCAAAAAGAAAAATTAATTAATTTTACGTCTCGTACAGAGTGGAATGAATATCTACACTTTGTAAAAAATTTCCTAAAAGATAATTCTAGTAAATGTATTAATTCTAATACACTTAATAATAAAAGTTTAACGAATTTAACTGCAAAAAATATAATTTCCGAGGGAAATAATTTAATTTTGGGATGTAACAAGAGCGATAAAAATAAATCTAATTCAAATTTAAGTCCATTATTTGTAAAAAAATGTAATGACAATAGACCATACCTAAATATTAAAATTAATAATATAGAATTTTTAGCACTTGTTGATAGTGGTAGTAACTCTTGTGTATTAGGTGGACCTGGTTGTCATATATTAAAATCTTTAAATATTCCTATACAAGAAGCTTTTTCCAGTATAACAACAGCTGATGGTAAATCACAAAATATTGTAGGATTCATTAATGCACCTATTACTCTTAATAATATAACTAAAGAACTTCAAATCATGATTATACCTTCTATCGCTCATTCATTAATTTTAGGCATGGATTTTCTTAAATTATTTGAAATTGATGTAAATTTTCATAATCTCTCTTATTCAATGTTATCTTCCCTTTGTGTGGTGAATTCAATTCAACCAATATCTAAATTGTCTGGAAAACAAAGAAATGATTTAAACAGGGTAGTTAGACTTTTTCATGATATTTCCCCGAAAGATTCAATTGGCAAGACTCATTTAATAGAACATGATATCGATACAGGGAATGCTAAACCCATTTGTCAAAAACAATATCCGTTAAGTCCGACAATGCAGTCGCATCTCAAAAAAGAGATTCAAGACATGTTAAAACTTAATATTATTCAAGAAACAACGTCGCCATGGAACTCGCCTTTGTGGTTGGTAAACAAGAAAAATGGAGAATACAGGGTTTGTTTTGACGGAAGAAAACTTAATTCGATCACAGTTAGTGATTCGTATCCGATGCATTCTGTGGATGAAGTTATTAGTAAACTTCGTGATGCGAAGTATCTTTCTTCAATAGATTTGCGTAAAGCTTTTCTACAAATTCCATTAAACAAATCTTCGAGAAAAAAAACTGCTTTTTCAGTTTATGGTCTAGGTTCTTTTGAATACACTAGAATGTGTTTTGGTCTCAAGAACGCTCCTAGAACTATGGCTCGTCTAATGGATAGGATTATCGATCCTTCCATTGCCCCTTATTGTTTCTGCTACCTTGACGATATTATTATTGCAACCCCTACTTTTGAACTTCACTTAAAAATTCTAGAAAAATTATACCATAAATTAAAAGAAGCTGGTTTAACAATTAATGAGGAAAAGTGTGAATTTTGCAAAGATTCACTTAACTATCTTGGTTTTACAATTGATAAAGATGGTTTACGTACCTCTCAGGACAAAATAGACGCTATTTTGAAATATCCTGTACCTAAAAACACGACAGAAATTAAAAGATTAATTGGATTAGTTGGTTGGTATCGCAGGTTTCTGAAAAACTTTTCTGCTATATGTTCTCCAATCACAGATCTTTTACACGGTAGAAAGAAAGGTCAACCTATAGAATGGACGTCTGAGGCTGACGAAGCTTTTTCAAAAATTAAGTCTCTTCTTACTTCTGCTCCGATTTTAGCAAGTCCTGATTACACAAAACCTTTCATAATTCAAACCGATGCTAGTGACACTGGTTTAGGTGCAATTTTATATCAGGAATGTGATGGAATTGATCATCCCATTGCTTATGCCAGTCGGGCATTATCAAAATCGGAAAGGAAAATTTCTACGACTGAAAAAGAACTTCTAGGTGTCATTTTTGGCATCGAAAAATTTAGATGTTATGTAGAGGGAACAGTTTTTACTCTGGAAACCGACCATTCTTCCTTACAATACCTTCACAAGTTATCTAATCCTAGTGGAAAACTTGCTCGTTTAGCTTTGAGGTTAGCTCAATTTGATTTTGTCATTAAACATCGAAAAGGTTCCACTATGTTAGTGAGCGATGCTCTTAGTAGATCTGTAAATGAAGTTTCTGTTTTGGATGTTTCAGTTTTTAAACCAGATAATTGGTATAAATCTATGATTAATAAAATCTCTAAAAATCCGCATAAATATCCATCTTTTAAAATAGAAAATAATATAATTTATAAACATGTTTTTTCGAATATTCCTATTGAAAGTAATTTACATGATTGGAAAATTGTTGTTCCTTCCAGTAATCGTAAAGACGTTTTAAAAACATGTCATGATGATGTAACTAGTGGACATTTAGGCATTTCTAAGACAATTTCTAGAATAACTGAATTATATTATTGGCCTAAACTTCGTCAAGATGTGTATCGTTATGTACAAAAATGTAAAATTTGTTCTTCTTGTAAAAGTACTAATCTACCTAAAGCTGGGGTTATGGGTTCATATAAAGATATTAATTTTCCGTTTCAATGGTTAAGTGCAGATATTATTGGTTGTTATCCAAGGTCCAAACAGGGTAATCGTTATGCATTAGTGGTAACTGACTGGTTTACAAAATTTTGTTTTGTACATCCTATGCCGAATGCTACTTCCTCTAGCATTGTTAAATTCTTGGAAAATAATGTTTTTTTGGTCTTCGGTGTTCCTCAAGTTATGTCATGTGATAATGGTTCTCAATTTATTAGTAAAGAATTTAAAAATCTAATGAAAAAATATAAAGTCCAAAAAATTTTTTATAACCCTAATTATCACCCTCAAGTAAATCATACCGAAAGAACTAATAAAGTAATAGTTACTGCACTTCGTTGTTATATTCACGAAAATCATAGAGATTGGGATTTATACATTCATCAGGTAGCGCAAGCTATTCGTACCGCAACTCATGAAGTTACGGGTTACTCTCCCGCTTTTTTAACTTTTGCAAGAAATGTACCTATCTCAGGAGATTATTATGGGAAAATTTCAGAAAATACTAATAATATTATTTCAATAGGAGAAAAGTCTCAATTAATACAAGACATACAAAATGTACCTAAATTATATATCGATGTTAGGAAAAAATTAAAAGAAGCATATTTAAGAAACGAAAAATATTATAATTTGAGGAAACGAGATGTTGAATTTCACGTAGGAGATAGATTATGGAAAAGAAATTATGTACTTTCTTCAAAAGTAAATAATTTCGCTGCTAAATTCGCTCCTAAATATATACCGTGTGTTGTTAATAAAGTTTTATCTAAATTAGTATATAATTTGAAAGATTACGAAGGAAATGATTTAGGAAATTTTCATATTTCAGATCTCAAACGAGATTTTTCAGATGTTGACACAAATTTACCGGAAAATAATAATGATGAGGAAAATAGTAATGATAGATTAGATGACGGTCTTCCTAACAATAAGGACCCTACTTACACGAGTGACGACGAATAAAAATCATATCTTTTTATTATAAAAAACACATGTGACATAGATTCTCAATTGAGATTGAACGAGTATTGGACGCTAAAAGGGTGCTATTTAATAGAGCAATGTTTTGTCATTTTTTTTTGTTGAATTCTAATGTTCACTTTCTATGTTCTTGTCCCTTGCTTTTTGGTCATTATACATTATTTATCATTATTATCATGTTGGTAATTTAAAAAAAAAAAAATTAACAAATGGAAATATATCTGCAATTATAACTTTGTTACTTATTTGATATAAGTATTTTAAATTTATAATTTTATTTCTCAATATCTAAGGAATTTTTATTGTCTCTTAAAATATTAAAGTTTCACAATCAATAATTTTTTTATCGTTTGAAATATAAAAAATGTCTCAGGAATGACGTTGTGATATTTAGTACTTGTTTAAGATTGTAGACAAGTTTATATAGAAATTTATAAGGGGTTAGGTTTATTCATTTTGTCTAAAAGTATAGTTATTACATTAGCATATGCTGTATCTGGTCTGTATCTTAAAGACAGAATGGAAATTTTTTTCTTCTTCAAAAAATAATTTTCAGCTACTTTTAGGTGGTGTGTAATTTTTTGAAATTTTTGGACACCTTATAATTTTTCTTTCAGTATCTGGGATGCTTGGTTATGTATCTCGAATTTATCTTTTTATCTTAATTATCTTGGTGGGTGTATATATATGTTATATACAATTTATCTTATCTTTGAAAAGGATGGTAAAGTGATTACCATTTAAAGTCTGCAATATGCATTTTATATCTGTTGGATGTTACAGATTGCCTTAATATTGCGGAAATATCTTTATTGATCATAATTGGTGTGAAACATGATTGTTATGAATATGTTTATTTATTTGGAGAAATAAAAATTATTGTAGATATATCGTCAACAGTTTGCCAACAGTTAATAATTTTTTACCGATTGTGACTTAATGCTACTTAAATGTTAGCAATACCGATTATGACTTTTTTGGTACCCTAGAGGTGCTGGTCAATGCGACCAAAATTTTTTTAGAGTGGGGGGACTCTCTTACCGATTGTGACTTACTTTTTTGTTCTTTTTGTTATTGCCACTTTTTCAAAATTTTATTTTTGTCTTAACCTCTTTGGCTTTAAATTCTCTCTCTCTTCCCGACTGGGCGTTGTCTACCAAATGGAGAAACATGTTCCCGGGGAAGTTTAACTTTCGGAACTCCCTTGGTCAAGTCCCTTTATTTTTTATATATATTTACCTTTTTTCCTTTTTGTTTATTTTTATTTTTTCATGGCTGACATGCCATCTAATAGCGATGCGAATAACCGTTGGTTATGTCTAGACCACCCGTCTTCGCTGAGCTCCTCGCATCCCCTGTCCAGCGTGGAGAAACTTCAGTGTTGACCGTTCCATTGGGTTGGCTGGTACCCCTTGTAAAAATCCAGTCACTTCGTCTTATGACGGTTTAACTACCTGGGTTTCTTCAAAACCCATGGTAATTTTACTTGCTTTACATAAGTCCCTTCAGGTCCCGGGCTTAGGCCCAAAACAATTTGTTTTCTTTCTTCCCTAGAGGTAAAGTGTAGTAAGGTTTCGTGTTTTTGAATTTTTTCCTTGCATTAAATATCGAGTTTTCTCTTGAATTTTCTATCTTACTTTCAGGACTTTCTTAGTAATACTGAGTATGTTTAGGTTTGTGTAAGTTCGGATCTATTGGCTCACATTTTTAGGACGGTATTTACATACCTATGTGAGAATAGTTGCTGAATCTTTGGAGTGTACACAGATTTTGAATTTTTTATTGGTTTCTTTGTGTTACTATGTTAAGAGGAAACTTATATTTTCTTAATATTTTGTTTTTTATATACATTAATTCAATAAATTTTTTTAAAGAAATGGGATGTGTTATAGCACACCTTATAATTTTTTTAAATACTGCTTTTGATGATTATTATTATGATTGTTACAACTGAAGTGATACTTTAGATGATGTTTTTTGTATGCATTGCATTTTACCTTTTGTCATCAATTTTTTGATTTAACAGGTATTTATAATTTAAATAATAGTGTATAATTATAATTGTAATTGAAACATTACAAATTTTGTTAATTTATATGTAAACAAACATTTGTATTTTAATACTGATGTAAAATTTAGGTAATTATCTATTAATTTTGAGATATTTATCAAGCAATTTTTTTATTCTATAATTTTTGAATATGACTTCACAAGACAAATAACTTCATTATTAAAAAAAAAAATTTTTTTATGAAAAAAAAATTTTTTTGAAACGGTTAGGGGGGATGTAACATTATCATGTTATTTTTATTTAGTAAAGTCGTTGGGGACTCAAATATTTCTTATTTTCAATTAGGCAAATTGCGCTTGTCTAAATAACGGCTGACGGTCAGGTGGAAGGGAGAATTCTAGAATTATTCAGTTCGTTCAGCGTTTTAAAATTTTAACATTCATTTAAAATTCAGTGTCCTCGATGAAAGCTTGTCTTGGTGAGTTATATATTTTATAATTTTTTCTTTTGATTTTGTTTAAAGAAATGCTTGATAATATTTTTTTGAAAATCATTTTTCTCATTTCATTAATTTATATAACGGTTTCGTATAGTAATTTTGACAGAGAATGTTATCTTTTCTTTGTATTGTTAGTTTAACCAGTTAAATAGATATAACAAATTCTGTTTTTTTATACTGTCAACCTTGAGCAACAAGCATGTGTTTTTGAGTTGTTTTTTCTATTTCTGACGCTGAAAATTATATTACAGCGAATATAACATCGTTTTTTAGTCACATTGGATTGCAATTTTAACACATTGGATTAGTTACAATCAATGTATCTCTTGAAGTAGCCGTTAGAAATACAACATAACACAACCAAGAAGTTGTTAACTGCACTGACGAACTCTCCTCGACTTTTGAAGATATAATGACGATGCTGTAGGCTGGCCCTTGGGTCTACTTAATCGACAGGAGTTGAGTAATATTTCCAAAACCTACCTTTGGAAACCAAATGTGCACATGTTTGAGTAACTATATATATTTAATTTTAATTTTTGGCCATACTTGTTTTTGGGGAATTTCTTTAAAAAAGGTACCTGTTTGTAATGGTTTAGGTTTAAAATTTTTCCTATAATTGTCACAGATTTTTTATATATTTACCGGTTATCTTAATTACAATAAACTGTGTGAAATTTTAATTCTATCTTTTGATTTATATTAACATATCTTGAGGTTACTAATGGTTTTCTTTATATTTTGAGATAATTACTTTCTTGTAATTTGAGTAAGGATAATATCTAAAAAACATTTTTTTGATTTTGTAGTAATTTTTTTCTTTGCTAAAAGAATATATTAAACTCAATCTTCTTATTATTTTAGTAATCAATGTTTTTCATGTTTTCAAAATACTTCTTTTAAGTGTTTTCTTCAATTTTGAAAATAATTATAAATTTCTTTGTTTTTAAATATTTCTATTAATACAAAGAAGAAAACCCTTTGGCGCCTAACAAAACTAACAAATTCCTATCCAAAGAAAATCTGCTATCATCAAAAGGACCAGCGCCTTGAGAAATCCGACTGGAGCTAGACATTTTACGTTTATTCAATTTTTTCTTTGACCAATGTAAAGTTGATACCCCAACAGGGTTATTAATGTTACAAAAAGGCGTCTAACGCCAATATAACTTTTAAAGGGTAGTTTTACGCTACAAGATCTAGAAAATCATTTTTTGCAGTGAATGTTCAAACTGTTAGACGCAAAATTAAAAATAAGGGATATTGTTGCGAGGTGGCCAGGCTCTGTGCATGATCAAATAATTTTCAATACTAGTAGCTTAAAGCAAAAATTTTAAAATGGTATATTTGGTCATTACATGTTGATAGGAGACAGTGGATATAGCTTAAAACCATATCTTATGACTAAATTGCAGCAAACTGCAACACGAGCTGAAAATTTATATAACGAGTCTATAATACGGACTCGCAATGTAGTAGAACGACAATATCGTTTGTGGAAAAGAAGATTTCCCATATTACGTTTAGGAATGAGAATGAAATTAGAAACCATATTGACGATAATAGTTGCAACGGCAGTGCTGCATAATATTGCCATTGACATGAACGACATTTTTCCTGAAGATGAGGATGAAGATAATGAAAACGATAATTTGCTCCCAAAAGAAAATAATGAAAATATTCCAGAAAACATTAGGATTTTGTTGATTAATGAACATTTTGCAACATTGTAGTTTACTTATTGTTTATTAAATAAAACGATAAGTTAATTTTAAGTTAAATTTATGTAATTACAAACAATACAAAATATTATTCACTGGTCATTTAACTGCTGACGTTTTATTTTAATTTCTAAATCTAATAATATTAATTTTTTTTTATGCTCCTCTTCCTCTCTCTCCCGTTTCCTTATCCTGTCATTCTCCTCGGAATCAAACGTTTTTTTAAGAATTTCTTACTTGGTTTTTCCTTGGCAGAATGTATAGGATTCTTTGTTGAAATTTGTGAAGCGAGCTTTTAAATATTCTTCATTTTTATATTATTTATTTTTTAAAAAACTTGATAAACTCTAACAACAGTCTTCTTACTTTTAAATTTCAAATATATGACAGATTTCTGTTTTAGATCAAATATACCGTATTTCAGGTTGACCAACATTATAAAAAATGATTAAAGTGCACTTTGCATAAAGAGAGCTTTAAAATAGATTATGAAATCAACTCACGTCACAAGCTACTTTAAAGGTCACTTTAGCTTAAAGTCTACTTACAGTAAAGTCTACTTTGGTGTTCGACTTGTAAACTGCGCTTTTTAAAAAGCACCAAGACCAGGGTACCAAGACTAAGCTGTTTTTGTTTTGCGTAGCCAAGAAACAGATATCAATTTTTGACTTTAATGTGATGTAATATTTTTAAAAAAGTTGTCAATTTGTTAATTTACTGTATTTGAATAAATGGTTATAAAAATAAACAATTCATTATGTTGAAGAGGTGGATTTCACCAGAACAAAGTTTGGTCCTTCGAGCGAGATTGTGAAGAAATTAGCAAACAAACAACGTGATTAGCAATTACAAATAGAGCAGCGATTATAAAAAGGTGGGTCACGAATTCTTTCCTATTTCTATTTTCCTATCTTTTTTTATTTCTATTGTCCTTCATTTATTCTCAATTATTTAAATTCGATTTGTACAATTGGATTGGGTATAAAAAACAACAAGGAGTGCACAGGAGTATGATTTATTCGATTTAATATTTTATTCAAATTTACGATTACAATTAACGCAATTAATACAATTAACACGATTTGATTTTGATTTCGATTAGTACCTTCGTTTGACAATAAACGAGGTGCATGACATTTGATACATAGTTTCTTGTGAGTTTGATACCAATTTAACGATTTATACGCCTTTAAACAATTACAAAGTTATTTTACCATTTACTCACTACTTTGTATTTATATAAGAGTTGTGTACGATTTTATTAATTTCATACTATTGATATTTAGTACGTTTAGTCAATACGAAGAGTTTGATTTAATTTATTTGGATTTGATTTACTATTATCTCCACAATGACTGAAAAAGATTTAACTGTTTTAATACGCAAACGCGGCGGAGTCAAACACAAATTAACTAATTTTATAAACTATTTTGAGCTATTAGAAAATAAATTTGTTACGGACAGGTCATTAGACAATAAGGACGTTATTGAGTTGCAAATCAGAATTCATAAATTAGAACTGTTGGACGAGGAATTTGAAACAGTCTAACAAAATATTGAAGAGATTTGTCCGGACAATCAACTTGACACTCAACGACAAGAGCGCGATATATTTAATTATAGTTTATTGGGTTATATAGCGAATGCAAAAAATATTATTAGCAAATGTGACAATTCCTCTACGGTTTTACCGGCAAATACTATTACTACTCCGTCTGTTCATGACAATTGCAATTTCAATATGGTAAAATTACCCCCAATTAAATGTCCTACTTTCAACTGCGAATTTAGTAAATGGTTAGAATTTAAGGACACATTTGAAGCACTTTTCCATAATAATGTATCATTATCTAATATTCAAAAATACCACTATTTAAGATCATGTTTATTAGACGAAGGTTTAAAAATTATTCAAAGTCTCGAGTTTGCTGCTCACAATTATAATGATGCATGGGCAATATTATGTGATAGATTTGATAATCCCAGATTATTAGTTAACAATCATTTAAAATCTTTATTTGAAATCGATAATTTAAGTAAAGAATCGGCTTCAGGTTTACGCGGATTAGTCGACTGTGTAAGCAAGCATTTAAGGGCATTAAAAACATTAAAACTTCCAACGGAACATTGGGATGCTATGATTATATATATGATATCGTTGAAACTCGATAAAAATACTACTTATTCGTAAATGGGAGCAATCTATAAAAGACAAATATTTGCCTACATTTACTCATTTCTGTGAATTTCTAAAACACAGAGCAGATTTTTTAGATACATTACAAATAAATGCAAAAGATATGCGATTAAACGATAAAGCAAAAGCTCGCCAATCATTTTTTACAAATTCCGAACGTACGCCTGACTTAAAATGTAATTTTTGCAAACAACGACATTTAATTTACTCTTGTGATAAATTTCTAAAACTATCAGTTCAAGATAGATGGAACAAAGTAAAAGAAATGAAAACTTGTTCAAATTGTTTATGTTTTGGTCATTTCAGTTCTCAATGTAAGAAAGGTAGTTGTAAGGTTTGTTCTCGAAAACATAGTTCGTTATTACATTATAAACCTCAAACGGAAAGAGTGACACAAAACAATGTTGATATGGGTACTAATAGTCAAGTTGTTCAAGAAAATACAAATCCAGTAGAAAATGTTCAATTCAATGGATCTTATATTACGTGCGCTAACAATAGTACACATTATGAAAATTACGTACTGCTGTCAACAGCAATTGTTAATGTAATTGATAAGTCAGGTAGAATTCATAAAGCGCATGCACTTCTAGATTCGGGAAGTCAGTGTTCTTTTATTTCAGAACAATTTCTTACACAATTAAACGTATACACTGCACCTATCGATATATCAGTTCATGGCATCAATAATAGTGGTTGTTCAAATTTAAAAGCTAAATGTGAAATATTAATTAAATCTACAATTAATAATTTTCAAACTCGACTAAACTGTATAGTTATGCCCACTATTTCAGGCGACTTACCGTCACATAAAATTACAATTAATGATTGGAGTAGGGTAGAATGGGGGAATGGCGGTCACTTAAGCAGGTATCGGAATAATAGCTTTCTTACATCACTAAAGACCAAAGTAATTGAGTTACTGAATAGCTCATTAACTTCACTTTGTGTATAAAAAATACAAACGCAAAGGTTCTTATAGTTTGGCATATTTTGATACATTTCAGTAAAGCTTACATTGACCGCCATTACCCGAACTTACGGGTAATGGCGGTCACCAGTAGGGGTAATGACAGTCAGTTAAAAATTGTAAGGTTTAATGTAAGGTTTATTCATATCAAGATTATATTAAGGATTGATTCTAAACTAAAATAAAAAAAATGAGTAGGTGCTAATGTATTACAAAGTATGCAATTTAAAGTTTGCAAAAAATATAAATGTTCGCATTATAAACAATTATAAATCAAGACGCTTGACAACCTTCCACTTCTTTTCACAATAATCACATTCATAATTATCAGGGGAATCGCAACCGCTACAATTTTTGTGAGCCCATTGCCCACAACTTCTGCATCTGTACCAAACCTCATTCTTTCCAAACTCTTTACAGATGCAACATATATCTTGTTCATTTCCTGGAGAAATACCGTCATCACTATTGTCGTCACAAATGTTTGCATAACGTTTTTTCCTTTTAGAAGACAAAAGTTCCTCATCCGAAGAAGAAAATTCTGGACTGGTCTTTGATGTCTTGATATTCTTGGCTTCTTTAGTATTTTTTTTAGTGACCTTTGTTTTCTTCTGGTCCAATTTATTGTCAGTCTTCTTATTCTCCTTCATCAGTTTTTCTTGTCGTTTTTTTTTCCTTTTCTTCTAATTCTTCTTTTATTGGTGTTGCTGTCAGTATGGCAGAGTGTTGCTTGGTTTTCATACGTTTTGTAGTTTTGGTTCCGGTTTGAAGTGGCAAGGGAGACAATATAGTTTTACTTGGCGTCAAAATATTACTAGGTCCTGGAAGTGAATTATCCAATACAGAGGTAGATGTGGTATTCTGTGCTTGGCTACTGGTTCCTGGTAAATTACGAGTCTCAGAAGTATCTTCACCTGTTTCTCTATATTCATGAAAAGTGTTAGGAATGGTATCATTAATAAGAAGGTCGGAATTATTACTAAACAGATAGTCTGAAGCGAAAAAGTCTTCTTCTCCAAAAATAGTAGGATTAATTGGCACGATACCTGACGCTTTGAAACCTGAAACTCCTTTCTGAATCGTAGCTGTGTCACAGTAGGCTTTGTTAAATAGAGACGCTACATCATATGGGGTAATTTTCTGTAATGCGTGGCTTTTCATAAACAAATCGCATTCCTTCCGGAAAGCAGCTTTTAGTGGGCCATAAAATGCAACATCT
The DNA here is from genome assembly GCA_964028335.1 of Altica lythri. Lineage (NCBI taxonomy): Eukaryota > Metazoa > Arthropoda > Insecta > Coleoptera > Chrysomelidae > Altica > Altica lythri. The sequence continues at coordinate 3,650,561 of OZ034806.1, read as the reverse complement.
AGCGGTTGCATTCTGTGAGATGTATGGGGTGGAATAGAAAGAACGACGATATTGTTTTCTCGGCAAAACCTGTATGCTTCTAAGGACACGTGGCTATAATGATTATCCAAAACAATAAGGATTGGCTCGTCCACAGATGGCTTTGCAAATTTGGCGAAGTGCTTTAACCATGTCACAAACAGTTCTTGGTTTGTCCAACCATTTTTCGAGCAGTGATAAATGGCTTCAGATGGACCATCTTTCGATAATTGTGGTGACATTCTCTGTCTTGGGTAAATGAACATAGGTGGTATGTAGGACCCAGAAGCGGACACTGCACAAATGACAGTTATATTTTTTCCTCTTTCATAACTTGTGACAGAGCCTACTCTCTTCTGTCCTTTTTCAGCTATAACAGTGCCAGGATCTTGCACGGTAGTGACCCCGGTTTCATCCATGTTGTAAATTTTTGAAGGCGGAAACTGATATTTTTCCATAATATCTTCCAAATTTTTAAAGAACAAGCTAACCTCTGCCTTATTGAATGCTGTAACGCGATTTATGCTGGTTGCCTCGGGTTGGCGGATAGATATTGATGGATTTCTTTTTAAAAATCCAAACAGCCAATCTTTTCCAGCAAGTTCTGCTGCTCTGTTAAACCGGTGCTTTATATTATTTGCCTCAGCATAAACGTAGGCTGCCTGGCGAACTTGCCGTGGAGTCAAACCATAAAATAGTTTTGCTAGAATTTTTATATTCTCAGCCATAGACTTTTCCACCTCTGACGAGAAAGTGGAATGTCTTCCTAGACGAGGTTCAGAAGCAGGTAGATTTTTCTTGATCCGTTCTTGTAATGTACTGAAAGGTATGTTATAGGTTTTTGAAGCTTTTCGAATAGATAGTCCTTCACCTACTGCTTCTATAGCCTTTACTAACGCCTCTTTACTCCACGACGCCTTTGTCGTTGTTCTAGGTCTCTTCCTCGGCATCTGTGCATAAAAGACAATTATGAGATACTATTTTTGCATCAATTTATGCGATAAAGATATCTGAAAATTAGTCAAAAATTTTACCTATATTTTCATATGGGGTAATACCGGTCAGCGACCGCCATTACCCGCTTCGAATGACTGGCATAACCCCAAAAGTACAAACGTTTGTTTCAGTCGACAAAATAAATGATAAAATCCTTTTTCCAAAATCAATATTGGAATATTATATTACTCAATACGCATGCAATAGTTTGTAGTTAACTCTTTTTTTTTGTATAATGTATTAAATGACTCACCTTTAGTTAAAAATTCCAAAATTTAACAACAAAACACGTCTTCACACATTAATGGCTGGCACGATCACTACAGGTGTGCTAACATGATAGCATCATGTATATAAGCCTACTTGCAATTATACTAGATGGCAGCACTGATATTTTAAATAAAATGTTTTGGAAAGATGGATATCTTATGATGACCGGCATTTCCCACTGACCGCCATTCCCCCACTCTACCCTACCTATTCCAAAAAATATAAAATTAGCTAATCCACAATTCAATATTTCACAAAAAGTTGATTTACCCATTGGAGTAGATTTATGTGGAACATTGTGCTTAATGATCGAATAAAGTTAGGAAAAAATAAACCTCTATTAATTGATACCGTCTTTGGATATGTAGTATCGGGTTCATTAAATATTCAAACCCAAAAAAAGTTTAGTTGTAATGTAGCATTAAATATTGATCTTCAAAAATTCTGGTCTATTGAACAAATTAATCATGAATCACCAAGCATGTCACCAGAGGATAAATTGTGTGAAGAATATTTCAATACAACTGTTTTACGCGATATTACGGGAAAATTTATAGTCAAAATTCCACTTAAGTGCGAAATTTCAGAGTTAGGTGATTCAAAGGAATTAGCGATTAAAAGATTGTTCTATCAAGAACGAAAGTTAAACAATAATGAAATATTAAAAACCAAGTAGGTATACTAACTTTATTCACGAATATTTAAAATTAAAGCACATGAAACAATTAACAAATATTGAAGCAAGTAATAAATTAAGATTTTATTTACCCCATTTTGCAATTATTCGGGAGCATAGTCTCACAACCGATGTTCGAATTGTATTCGTTGGCTCGGCTAAAACTAAATCAGGCAAATCACTTAATGATATCCAATACATAGGGCCAGCCATTCAAAATGATATTGAAACACGTATGGGGGCTTTTTACACAATTTATTTACAAAATTGTTAAGATACACTGAACTCTGCTGGATAACGTCTAACTACTTGACAATACAATGAACTCTTCTAAACACTTGACTTGAACTGACGTTAACTGCCCATGCATCCCCTTATATACAACATTATTTAATCTAGTCAGTGTGTTTAGAAGTTTCTAGAATTTTCTAGAAACATTATTTAAAATGGCCAGTTGATTTTTTTACAAACTTATAGAAATCAACTGTCAACAACAATCTTTCAAATTAAGGTCCCTTTCTTTCGGTTATCCCGTTACACTGCCCCCTCCTTAGATTCATTCCTCCTGGAATGTTATTTTCTACATCGGAATCCCGCACACTCCCTGAGCCAGCCAAACCATCTTCTTGGAGTTGCTGCGCATCTCCACTGTGGTTTCCCTGGTAAGGCGCCAAACGATCATGATGGACCACGACGGGTTTCCCTCTGGGAATTTTCACGATCCGATAAATGACATCGTTAATCTTCTTCTTGATGGTGTAAGGAACTTCCCAGTTCTTTTGTAATTTGGGACAAATACCTCGACGCCGTCGGGGGTTATAGAGCCAGACTAAATCTCCAACTTGGTAACTCTTTTCCATTGTCCGTGTGTCATAGTACCTCTTCATCCGATCACTAGATAATTGTAGTTTTTCACGCACCAGGTTGTGTATATTTTCCATTCGATTCTGAAGGTCGGCGACATATTGTTCACGTGCCATTTCTTCACCAGGTTTACAACCAAACACCAAGTCACATGGTAGCCTCATTTCTCTACCGAACAGGACTTTCGCAGGCATTTGGCCAGTTGATTCGTTGATGGCCGATCGAATTGCCATTAGAAATAGTGGAATATGTCGATCCCAATCCCTCTGACAATCTGACACCACTTTTGACAGATAGTTGGTTATAGTCCGGTTCATTCGTTTCACCATTCCATCAGACTGAGGGTGCATCGCTGTGGTTCTCGTTTTGTGGATGCCTAATCTTTGGCAAACTTCTTGAAACAGCTTGCTCTCAAAATTTCTTCCTTGGTCTGAATGTAATTCTAATGGTACCCCAAATCGGCTTACGAATTCTTCAACCAATATATCTGCTAAAGTGGTAGCTTCCTGATTGGGAACTGCATATGCTTCAACCCATTTAGTGAAGTAGTCCATTACAACAAAGATGTACTTGTTTCCTACATCGGTCTGTGGAAGTGGCCCCTATACATCTACTGCGATTCTTTCAAAAGGACTTCAAACCAGGTATTGCTGCATTTCCGCCTTCGGTTTTCGGTGCGGACCGTTACTGGCAGCACATGTAGTACATTTACGACACCAATCTTTAACATCATTAGTGCAATTTACCCAGTAAAATCTATCTCGGATCTTTTGCAGCGTTTTCGTGATACCCAGATGTCCTCCAGAACTATCATTATGCATCTGTTTTAAAATTTCCGGTACAGCATTTCTTGGGACCACTCTTTGTTTCCTTGTTTCTGTGCCCTCGGAATTTTCTACAAGTCTTTTAACGAGCCCTCCGTCCAAAATTAAAGAGTTCCATTGGGACCAGTATGCTTTTAAATCAGGAGACGATGAGGATATCTCTCTCCACATCGGACGACGGTCCATTCTCTTCCACTTCTTAATCTTTCTCAGAACGGGGTCGTTTTCTTGTTGCTCCTCCAGCATAGAGCTCTCGTCTTCTGGCACAACCTTAACTAAGGCAAGTTTTTCCTCGTTCTGCTCCATACGGGTACAATGGGGGCAATCGGATCGACATGGTCTTCTGGAAAGTGCATCAGCATTACGATGTCTGGTTCCAGGTCTGTGCTCGATTTCAACATCATATTCCTGCAGTTTTTCGAGCCATCTTGCTATCTGTCCTTCTGGGTTCCTAAAGCTAAGTAGCCACTTTAAACTAGCATGGTCTGTTCTGATCAGAAATTTTCTGCCATACAGATATTTATTAAAGTGTTCGACGGATTTTACAACTGCTAACAGTTCCCTCCGAGTTACACAGTAGTTCTTTTCAGCTTTCGATAAAGTTTTGCTGAAGTAACCAACCACTCTTTCCTTCCCGTCTTGTAGCTGTGACAAGACGGCTCCAATTCCCACATTGCTGGCGTCGTTGTCCAGAATAAGCTTACCATCAGGAAGTGGATAAGCAAGAACAGGTGCTGACGTAAGCTGTTTCTTCAATATTTCAAACGCCTTTTGACATTCCTGATCCCAACAGAAGGACTTATCTTGTTCTGTCAAACGTGTCAAGGGTTTGGCGATGTCTCCAAAATTCTTGACATATCGTCGGTAATAGGAACAAAGACCCAAGAAACTCTGGAGCTGATGTTTGTCGATAGGGATTGGCCATTCCTGAACGGCTTGTATCTTAGCGGGGTCAACAGCAACGCCATCCTTGCTTACGTTATGTCCTAAATAGTTGACCTGTCTCTGGAACAAGTGGCATTTCTTAACATTCAATGTTAGATTAGCGTTCTGTAATCTTTTAAAAACTTCTTCCAGGTTAGATTAATGTTCCTTAAAGGTCTTACCCATTATGATGATGTCGTCTAGATAAACTAGACAAGTTTCCCATGACAAACCCCGCAGGATGTTCTCCATTAGTCGTTCAAACGTCGCAGGAGCATTACAGAGGCCAAATGGAAGAACCGTGAATTGCCATAACCCTGATCCACTGGTAAAGGCAGTCTTTTCTTTGTCTGCAGGATACATTTTAACTTGCCAGTATCCGCTTTTAAGGTCCAAGGTAGAAAACAGAGTAGAACCCACCAAAGCGTCGAGGGCATCATCAATCCTTGGCAGAGGATAACTGTCCTTCTTAGTGACATCATTTAGCTTTCGATAGTCGACACAAAACCGCATTGATCCGTCTTTCTTTCTCACTAATACCACAGGAGAAGCCCACGGACTACTGGATGGTTCGACTATGCCATTTTGAATCATTTCTTTAAGGGCTCTGTCTGCTTCTTCCTTTTTAACTTGAGGCATCCTTTGGGGTACCTGTCGAATCGGACGTGCATCACCAGTGTCAATTCTATGTTGTACAACATCAGTTCTTCCCAGTTTACTTTTAGAACCAAATACAGGTTTATACCGGTAAAGTAGATCTCTTACCTGTTTCTTTTCTAATTTTGACAAAGAGGGGTCTAATTTTGTCATTAATTGTTCAATTTCGTTGGTCTCATCTGTTTCCGTAACATTTATCTTGTGAATTATGGCCATTACCGGTTCTAAACTTCCCATTTCCGTGTCCTTTCGGAGAAGAACTGGATGATCGTTCAAGTTGATAACTCGGATGGGTACCTCTTTGGCGGATCTAACAAGAGTCTCACCCACAAGGAGTCCTTTTCCCAATTCATGGTCATGGTTCTTCGGCTTTATCATGGCTGGGGCACCATCTGGCTCCAGTCCATCCAACCGCGCTGTGACGACACATTCGCAGCTTGCCGGAAGTTCGATATCATCGATTAGCTTAATCGAGGCATTGTCAACTTGTTTTCGGGGCAGGAATATTTCTTCATTACCAGTACGAAGGATACGTTGGCGAAGATCCAAATGAAAACCACAGTGGAGCATAACATCCATGCCCAGAACAACATCTTCATCAACGTAAGCCACCAGCACTGAGTGAACAAGAGAGGTTGAACCAAACTGTAGCGTCACCTGTATCTCACCGTAGACTCTAGCAGAATCTCCGGTAGCGGTACGCAGTCTCCAACTGGTAGCCCACATCTTTTTTCGCATAATGATGGATGGTCGAACGATAGTTTTTGTAGCTCCAGTGTCTACCAGCATGCTAAAGTTCTTTCCATCAATGAGGCCATCTACATATAAGCTGTCCACGTGATGTCGCAGAGTTGCCAGTTTAATGGTGTGAGGGGCTTCGGGAATGTTTCGGGTCGATTTCGCCCTCCAGGAGTCGACCCGTTCTAGTTTTCCTGCTGCTGGGGTACTTCAGCAGAAGATTTTTCTTTTTGGGGGCAAGTATTTCTTATATGGCCTAGTTCTCCGCAGTTCCAGCATCTCACTTGGCGCCTTCTTTCTGGAGATAACTTCATTAATCTCTCTACTATCGCTTCAACGTCGCTAACGGAATGAACGGCATGGTCGTAGTTACCGGTGATTTCCCTTAGTCGAGCAACTCCACGTGAGGCCTCCGTCGCCGCCTCAAACTCCAGGGCAATGGTCAAGGCGTCCACAAGAGTCTTCGGCCGCGCCAACGGTACAGCGCGCTGCAACTCGACGTCTCGAAGACCATCGGTGAAGGTTTGGACTGCTAGGCACTCCAGGAAATCCTCCGCTGCATTTGAATACGCAAGTCGTACCATTCTTGCTACATCCGCTTCAAATTCCTGGATAGTTTCTCCATTTTTCTGTTTTCGGCTCTTTAACTGCATTCGGTACACCGGTTGTAGATGAGTTTGACCATAACGCATCTCCAGACGATTCACCAATAACTCGAAGTTGTCAGCTTCATCCGGTGTCAATGATTGCAAGACGTCTAAAGCTTCGCCTCGCAGAGCTACGGTTAGGGACAATGCTTTCTCCTGGGATGACCATCCATTAGCTCTGGCCGCTGCGTCGAAGTGTTTCAGGTAATTTGGCCAGGAAGTCTTCCCGTCGAAGGTCAGGGGTTTCATCGTCGTTCGTACATGGGTCGTCTCCTCGCTTCTTTGTCGTTCAACGTCTGCGTGGCAGGTTTCCATCCTTCTTGCATCTCCGTCGCCGTGGTGGATGGTTTGGTTTCGGCGGCTAGCTTCCTGTTCTTGTTGAAGCTTCCTTATCTCGGACTGCATTTGCTGGTTGATCTGGTTTTGCTCGTCTCGCAAGTTGGACGCTTGCTGATTTTGTTCGTCTCGCAAGCTGGACACTTGCTGATTTTGTTCGTCACGAAGAGTGTACATTTCGGAGCGCAAATGCAATATTTGCTGGGAGAAGGAACTGGATAACTCTTCTGGTAGGGTAGACATCCGTTGTGACAGCTGGGACATATCTTCGCGCTGGCTCTTCATCTGACTGGAAAGCTCCTCTTGCTGGCTCGTCATTCGTCCTGATAGCTCCTTTTGCAGCTGGGAAAGTTGTTGAGTTTGTTCTTCTTGTTGGCTCGTCATTTGTTGGGACAGCTGGGACATATCTTCGCGCTGGCTGCTTATCTGACTGGACAACTGGGACAGTTGTTAAGCTTGTTCTTCTTGCAGCCGGGAAAGTTGTTGAGCTAGTTCAGAATTTACATAGTATTCACGGAGCCTTCTTAACAATACGGATTTGCTTCCAGTAGTTTCCAACTCCAATTCTTCGAGCTCTCTTCTGAGCTCAGCCACCAATAGTTCATTTATCTTTTTTCCAGGCATTCTTGTATCTTCACCCCACACCTGACACCAATTTGAAACACGTATGGGGGCTTTTTACACAATTTATTTACAAAATTGTTAAGATACACTGAACTCTGCTGGATAACGTCTAACTACTTGACAATACAATGAACTCTTCTGAACACTTGACTTGAACTGACGTTAACTGCCCATGCATTCCCTTATATACAACATTATTTAATCTAGTCAGTGTGTTTAGAAGTTTCTAGAATTTTCTAGAAACATTATTTAAAATGGTCAATTGATTTTTTTACAAACTTCTTGAAATCAACTGTCAACAACAATCTTTCAAATTAAGGTCCCTTCCTTTCGGTTATCCCGTTACAATATTTTTAAAATTTTGATTCGATTTAGACAACACCAGTTTGTAGTTATTGCAGACATAGAAAAAATGTACCGTCAAATTCTAATCCATCCCGATCAAAGACATTTGCAAAATATAGTTTGGCGGAATAATATAGACGACGAGATTTCTGCATTTGAACTACAAACCGTTACTTATGGTACGTCTAGTGCGCCTTATTTGGCAATGAAATGTATAAAACCATTGGTAATTAATAATAAAAATGATTTTCCTGTAGCTAGTAATATAATTGAATGCGATATGTATAGATCTCCCAACGAAAGTTTGTGACAGCCACGTGTTAGTCGGCGCAGGTAGGCGGAGTCTTTCTATCAGTGGCGGACGGAAATAAAAAAATATTATACATCTTAAATTAATTTTTAATGTATGATGCTAACATAATTAAGAAGAATTTATTTTATATAAATTTGTTACTGTCCACTTTAAACTAAAAAAATACATACATTTAAAAAACAACTCAGAAACTCTCTCAACATATTCGTAGCTAAATACAGTTTACAAAACCATTCCAGCTACCACACTGACAAGCTTTCAGAACGGTCGTTGTTATCGTAACGCTCGTAAAAAAACCACTGCGCATTGAACGAGAGGCCACGTGGCTGTCCCAAACTTTCGTTGGGCGATCTATACGTTGACGATTTAATAACAGGTTTCGATAGCCAGGAAGATGGAATATTCATTTGCAATCAAATTTCAAATATTTTAAAATCAGCTTCGTTTTTCTTAAGAAAATGGGCATCGAATAATGAAACAATTTTAGGAGGTTCACAACACACATCTGATACTTTCAATATTCTTGAGCTAGGAGAAAACGATAAACTTAAAACTTTAGGGATTCAGTGAGTCATTCTGACCTATTATCTTACAAAATGTCAGATACACCCAATATTGAAACTATTACAAAACGTACAGTTTTAAGTAGCATTGCAAAGATTTATGACCCAATGGGATTAGTCAGTCCTTGTATAATTATTATGAAAATTTTGATACAACGACTTTGGTCACAAAAATTAGAATGGGATGATGATTTACCGGCTGAATTGGGACAAAAATGGAAGAACTTTCAGTCGCGATTAACAATTCTTAATGATTTAAGAATTACTCGACATGCTGTTTGTAATCAGCCAGTCAGCAAAGAGTTACATGGATTCAGTGATGCCAGTAACGAAGCTTATAGCGCAGTAGTGTATGTTCGCACTAAGGACTCCACTGGTAAAATTTATGTTCGATTATTATGTTCTAAAACCAAAGTTGCGCCTATTAAAGTATTATCTATTCCTCGGTTAGAACTTTGTGGAGCTCTAACACTCGCTCGATTAATTATACAAGTTATCGATTCTTTAACTTTCAAATGTGAAGTATTTTATTGGAGTTATTCACAAATTGTGTTGTGTTGGTTAAACACAGAGGCAAATAAACTTCAAGTTTTTGTAAGCAACAGAGTTGCTGAAATTCAAAGACTATCTGACATATCTAAGTGGAGTTATGTCAGCACAAAAGACAATCCTGCTGACATAGCCTCACGTGGCATTTATCATGATGAATTATTGCGAAGTAATATGTGGTGGAATGGACCTTCATTCTTATATGAATCAGTCGATTGGCCACGTGACTTACAATTTATTAAAACTACTGATATACCGGAAGTTAAAAAGACTTGCACCCTTTTAGTGGCTAATATTAAACCAATTCCAATTTTTGACAAATTTTCTTCGTTAAGTAAGCTTACGCGTGTGATTGCATATTGTTTACGATTTATTAAATAAGTTAAAACATCGTAGTATTACAGCAGGTTCTTTGACTGTTCCCGAATTAGACAACAGTATGTCATGTTTAATTAAGTTGGCGCAAAACGATTGTTTCTATTATTAAAGGTAAAAAGTCTTTTTCAAGTAAAAACAAGTTAATCTCTTTAAACCCATTTTTAGATAATAATGGTGTATTGCAGGTTGGGGGGAAATTAAAAAATTCTCATTTATCATTTCAAGAAAAACATCCTATTCTTCTTAACGGAAAACATAAATTCACTAAACTAATATTTACAGCTGAGCATTTGCGATTGCAGCATGCTTGTCCACAGCTTCTGTTATTTTCAGTACGTCAAAAATTTTGGGCTACTTCAGGTATGAGTATTGCAAAAAAGGTTGTGCGAAATTGTATAAGATGTTTTAGATATAAGCCTAAACCTATTACTGCAATAATTATGGCAGATCTTCCAAAACATAGAGTTCAATTGACATACCCATTTAGTGTCACAGGAATTGACATTACGCGATAGAAAAGGTCGTCCGTACAAAACTTATTTTTACATTTAATTATATTTGTTTATTTATCTGTTTTGCAACAAAATGCGTACATATTGAGTTGGTAACAGATTTAACTAGCGAGTCATTTATTACAGCATTTAGAAGGTTTGCTGCAAGACGCGGCACTCCAAAACACTTATTATTCCGATAACGGATCCAACTTTGTCGGAGCGAATCGGGAAATAAAACGTCTGTATGAATTTTTATCAAACTCAGAAGATGAATTTGTGACAATGTGTGCACAAGAAAAAATTGCGTGGCATTTTACTCCACCCCACACTCCAAATTTCGGGGGTTTGTGGAAAGCTAATATTAAATCGATTAAATACCATTTATATAAAGTAATTGGGGAGTCTATTTTAACATACGAAGAATATTCAACTCTTCTTGTACAAATCGAAGCAACATTAAACTCTAGACCTTTATATCCTATGTCCTCAGACCTTAACGATATGATTTTACTAACTCCAGCTCATTTTTCAATTGGCCGCCCCCGTATTTCACCTCCAGACCCATCATTTGATGGTATTAAGCACAACCGCCTGTCGCGGTTTCAACTATTACAGCAGCTCAATCAAAGTTTTTGGAAGAGATGGTCTAGTTCCTATCTATTAGAACTGCAGAAGAGGCAAAAACGGACACGCAGACAGAGAAATGTGCAAGTTAATGATCTTGTGGTCATGATCCAGAACAATCTTTCACCAGCGAAATGGTTATTAGAAAGAATAATTAAAGTTCACCCAGGAAATGACAATCAAGTGCGAGTTGTGACAGTTAAAACGACTTGTGGGACCTACAAACGAGGTATTTCAACAATTTGTTCTTTTCCTATTCCAGAAGAAAATGAACAATTTAAAGTTTGAACATGTTGTTCAAAGGGGGGAGTATGTTAAAGTGCCGGATGCTTTTTGTGTTTGTTTTAGACTTGTAAACTGCGCTTTTTAAAAGGCACCAAGACTAAGCTGTTTTTGTTTTGCGTAGCCAAGAAACAGATATCAATTTTTGACTTTAATGTGATGTAATATTTTTAAAAAAGTTGTCAATTTGTTAATTTACTTTATTTGAATAAATGGTTATAAAAATAAACAGTTCATTATGTTGAAGAGGTGGATTTCACCAGAACAACATACAATTTTGTTTTTTTTGAAAAACTCGACTTAAAAATTGTTGTGATTGACGTTTTTTACACCAGTTTGAGAATAGTACGGAATATAAAAAAGCAAGCCTTATTGTACTCAATTCAACTCCAAAGACCCAATTAAGTACAGTAGTGAAGCAAAGCCGCCACGAGCTATTTTTTTGAACATAACCACACTTTTATTTTTCAAATGGCCTCTGAAATTTGGCGCAAGCAGCCAATTCTTCTTTTTTTAAATGGCCTTTGATGTTTGGCGCAAGCAGCCAATTCTTCTTTTTCGAATGCCAAAAGGGCATTAATGTTGTATCTCGTAAACGGCCTAACAGATTTCGACGTATGACGTATCATTGTAAAGGGGTTGCTGTATAGGGTAAGATGAAGCGTCAAAAAGACCGTATTGATGCTGCCAAAAAGGCATTAATGTTGTATCTCGTAAACGGCCCAACGGATTTCGACGTATGACGTATCATTGTAAAGGGGTTGCTGTATAGGGTAAGATGAAGTGTTCAAATCTTCTAAAATATTAAAAGCGCGTGACCTTGGTGCATTAGCAGGTTCGCGATGTGTGACGTAATCGACTGATGTGTGTTAGAGTGATAACAGACTTTGCTTTCGCCATTAATAATAAAACATATCATGGAAAATATTTGGTTTTAGAATGGCTTCGAGAGAATACAGTCAAAAACTTGAAGAGTTTTGTGAAAACATAAGAAAATTAAATAAACAAATTTGTTTGTACGAAGACCAAAAAGAAGTGTTAAAAACGATTGAAAATTTAAATTTGTGGGACAAAGTTTTTGAAAAATATTTACCTACATCATCAACGCCCACAAGAAGAATTAAACCATGGCCTTGCTAAAAGCAAATTTTGTTCTTTTAACAGCAATATTAAATAACATGCTTTATGTTAACGTTCCGCAAAACGTTGCACATCTTGGTGTGTGCTTAGACACAAACGGAACAAAACAAGAGTGCAATACATGGCAAATGATGAGTCTGTCAACAGTCAATGATGGAAAAATGCCGGTGTTTGCATTGAATTTAACGGAATCACCTCTCAACTACAAGCTAAAATTAATCTTTAAAGATAACTCAGAAGGAGTGGGGGAATGGCGATCAAATATTCAAATCTTAATGCAACAACTAGAAATTACTATGGAGGATCCAATGCAAAAGCAAATGTCTTAATTAGTTCAAATAACATGGGCAACGTTAGCCGGAGTTTGCTTGTTAATCATGAAAATTTTGGCGAAAGAAACGAAAAGAAGAATGAAGCGATGAAATGTATTTTTAAATAATAATAACAATTAATATTTGTAAACTTGTAAAAGGTGTTTTAATAAAAAACCTTAATTTTTTTATAGCTTTATTTAGGTAATACAGTATAATACAACCAATTATACAAAGTAAGAATATTATTATATGCACACATAAATTTACCGTTGGCGTGGTGAGGACATCCTGAATATACAGCTTCAAAATTTTTTGTTGCACAGGGTGTCCCATCATAATTTGCAACATCATAAATTAATGGGTAAAATCCAAGTTCTTCGCATTTTGCTTTTAAAAAGTCAATTTTTTGATTCCCCCTAACATAAATCAAATCAACGTTGCCAAGTAGGTGTTTCTCCAAAATTGCTTTGACATCGGAATAATCTACATGTCCAGAATCGTATCGTATTCCATGAAAAAATTTCCAAATATCGCGTAGTTTTCTTGTCTTTAGCAGTCAACTCGTGGAATGGTTTAGGAGGTTTAAATAAAAAATTCGATTTTATACCACCAATCTGAATAGCGACTTCTTTTGGATAAAAAACTTCATCGATTATAAATCCTTGGATGTCGACTACTGCAATTCTCATGATGACGACGATGAAACTTCTTTGAAAGCTGAGCAAATACTAAATAGTTAGCAGTTTATATTATATTTTTAACTACTTCCGTTAAGGGATAATGCTCCAATAAACAATCGTGAATTATGATACAATATGCTTTAGTATTTTTGGGAAATCCTTTGTCGGCATCAATTTCTAGTCGTACATCAACAGTCGATGATTTCATCGATTCTTCTTGCTTAGAACAATCGATAACAAACAAAGCACGATTTCGAAATGCTAGAAAATCCATTAATGATCGTTTCATTGATACTCTGTTGTAACTGGAATTGAATTCGCTGCAGTTGTAATGAGCTAGCGCAAAATCGCTTTTTTCAAAATCAAGTTGCATCCTTTCATTGGGAAAATATTCACCATTCAATGCGAGTCTGAAACCTTGTAGATTTACGTGATCAAATAAAGAAGGATCTGCAGTTTTCAGATTTCTCCTATCAGTTTGAAAAAATACAATAACATATCGAGGTTTCTTTATTGCAGAGGTCGTTTTAACAGCCCAAATTTCTTGTTTTGCTCCTGTGGTCAAAGAAGGTAGCTCATGTAGTTCCCATTTTCTAAACGGAATTACGATTGGACGATCGCTTTGAATTGATCGCATCAATTGTTCTTTAACAAAATCATTTGGATAAATATGTTTTACTTTCAGTTCCATCGAATGAATCATAATCTGTACGGCTGTAGAAGTAGGTACGTTACCGGTACCTCGTTTTTCTGTTACAATAACGCTATCGAAATCATTACGAGCTCGAACGAATCGAAGCGTTTGTCGTCCACAAGTTACCATTGGGTAATCATTAAAAATGTTGAAGATGTGTTTAAGCGGCATCAGTAAACTAAATGATTTATCAGCAGGATTGAGAATGGGATTTGCGGGATAATTCCAACCAGCAATGGCGAGGTGATGTGAATCTTCTTCATTGTAACATGTTAAAGCTCTTACAGTGCTAACAATTCCAGGATCTCGAACTGTTACTATCTCTCTTGCACTTTCGCTATACGTACACGAGTCGAATAAAAATGCTCCAAAGTTTGGTGTCAAACTAACATCGCCATCACCAGTTATATCCAATTTTCCTTTAATAGCCAACAACGTATCATGCATTGCAAAGAATGAGTCCACCTGATTTACACTAAATTCTACAATGTCGCTGCAGCTAAACGATTTGATGAACGGTGTGTAAGATCGGTATTCGGATTTTCTAATCGATTCATCCTGAGTCGGTTCTCGATAGAGATCAAACATTGGATCTTGAATTGTTCGTATACGATTCATTATTATTATTGTTAATAACTTTGGAACCAAGAGCTTTCAAAAATAGAACGTTGTCTCTAGTAAGTCGTCGTCGTTGTCTACCTACTGAACACTTTAACGACTTGTTCAATACGGCAGGCTTCTGAAAATATGAAGGTGCTATATAGTTGAAAATTAATCCCATTCTTTCAACTCCAAACCCAATATGCTTCTTTCACCTTGAAAATTTACAGGTCTTGAATTTTGATCCACTGCCAGTATAGTAATAGTTGTAATCTCAGGTATATCAATCACAGGCAAATACGTGATATTTTTTGGAATTTCGTCGATAGAGTAACCATGGTCTACGGATATACCAAACTCGTGGATAGTGTGAGTAGGTCTGTTGTTGTAGAAGGCTCCGGTGGTAATGTTTGTTTCGAAACGAATCGTTCGTACTTTAACAATTTCCACAGGTAGATCGGAACTATGTCTTACGTTCGGTTCCAGAATCCTCTTTGAGAAACCCAACATTCTGCCTATACTGTCTTCACGCTCGAAATTTATTGCATGTTGACTACTGAAAATTTCACACTTGAGTGTATTATTGTTGGGCTTCAATGAAAAAACGTCTTCAATCTTTGCATTTGGTGGTATATTTATTAAATTTCGGATCGTCTCTTTAATATCGGAAATTTCATAGCAACCAGTATTTAAGGTTATTTTCTGCAATTTAGTTTTATTGTTATATTTTCGTAATAGTAAAAAGCATTACTGCCAATCTCTACATTTGGTATACTGTTGTACGAAAAGAAAAACAGAAATGCTAACTTGTATTGTTTCTTTGGATCTAAACTCAACGGAACCGGAGGAGTCCAATCAAATTGATAATCACGACTCTCTAGCGTCAACAACATAACTGTTGGAGGTTGAACAAAAAAATAAAATTGTATATTTAAATAATTCTTCACAAGCTCATTACATTTTTCTAAACCTAGTTTACATATATTATAACAATTTCCTTGTGATTGCGCAGGTCCGTCAACATGGGTGGTCCATTCAGGACGATTATGATGAACAAAGCAGGGCAGGCAGGTTCGCAATTCAAAATCCAATCTATATTCAAGCGGCAACTTGCACCAAACTTGTAATAATTCACAAGGTTTTGCGTACTTTTTCAAATAACATATAGGAAAACAAGCCAATTCCTGTTCAGTAAAGTCAATCAGGTTCTTTTCACGATTAATGTACGCCAAAACTGCCTCCATCGTATAAAAATTCTAAACAAAGATGATTTGATTAAAAGTCTGGTAAGGATCGTGGTTGTAAACAATTTTCGTTGCAGGTCCCAGATACTGTACAAGTTCTTTCGGCCGTTTCAACTTGCCAAATGAATCGAAATATTCGACGTTATTGTTAATCTTCCGATACGCCACCCAATGAGTTCCATGATTTTTGCTTTCATCCAAATTTAGGATTGCGCATTCGCGTTGAACAGGACCGGTTTTAGGCAATGTGTCTCGCATAAATACACCTCTAAAATTTGGGATTTTTAGACGTTTAGCATATCGTTTTAGTTCGTAATTATACAATCCTCGATTGGGTAGCGTAATTAGTTTTTTTGCTTCTTTAGAAAGAGAACAAAGCCTCCTCTGGCATTTTTTTGTAAATATAGTCCTTTACCGAGAGATTCCATAGCTTTGTTATGTCGATGTTCTTCTTCCAATTTTTTCTGTGCATTTTTCGCATCAATCACAGTTTTAGCGATTTCAGCAGCTCCGCCAGACAACGCCCCGAGTGCACTTAGTCCAGCAAATAACGGAATAACGGTAAAAAGCCTCCGGATTTTGGTTCGATGGGAATAATTCTAGGTACTTTAACCTGTTTTTTCCCACCAGCATTTTGAACAGCTACCCTGGCTGCTTTTAGAGCAATACTGACTGCTCGTTTTAATGTAGCCGAAGGACCAGCTTTTTTTATATCCCTTTGTATTTTGCTTATAATATTGCGTTTAAACGATTTAGGTTTTCTAACACACATGCCAAGTTTACGTTTAGCTTTCATTGCGGTGGTAGTTAACCAAGCTGCAGCCTTTTCACCAATTGATGCGTCTTTGGACTTTACTCTTTCCCACGCTTTATTCTCAAGAATCTCGTCCGCTTTATGTCTTTCCGCTAAATCTTTATGTTTAGAATATGCAATGTCGTGTTCTCTGGCTGCGTCGTCCAGCAGGTTAACCCCCGTATCTCCACGTGCAAGTCTTTTATGTAATTTGGTGCCTGGTCCCAAAAAGTTGTAACTGGGATAATACAACTCAAACGGCAGATTATTGATAAGGCTGTTGAGCACACCTTTACCTTCAAACACCAACATGAGAAATGAAATGATTTAAGAATTACTACTCTACTTATACATTGAAACATTAAAAAACATGTTAAACAATGAAGATCATTCAACAAGACCAGACGCTACCGATTGAAAATTTAGATGAAGGAAACGGTCAAATCGCAGTAAACATGGACCATTGCTACCAAATTCGTTTCGGGCGCTAATCTGTGGACCCAGTGGGTGTGGCAAAACAAACGTTATGTTATCGTTACTGTTTCATCCACATGGCGCAAAATTTAAAAATGTTTACGTTTATTCAAAGTCATTGTATCAACCCAAGTATAAATTGTTGGAAGAAGTGCTATCAAAAGTTAAGGGAGTGGGATATTTTTCGTTTAAAGAAAACGATGAAGTTATTAGTCCAAATGATGCAAAGCCGAATTCAATTTTTATTTTTAAAGACGTCATATGTGAGAACCAGCAAAAGATTCGAGAATACTACAGCATGTGCCGACATCGGGATATAGATAGCGCATTTCTTTCACAAACCTACTCGAAATGCTGTAAACAAATTTGTAGAGATAACAGTAACCTAATTGTACTTTTTAAACCAGATGCTATCAATTTGAAACATGTCTTTGATGAACACGTGTCACCGGATATAAGTTTTGAAGAATTCAAACAGTTGTGTTCGAAATGTTGGCAAGAAAAATATGGGACAATGGTTATTGCGAAAGACTTTGATTTAAACAACGGTCGATATCGAATCGGTTTCGATAAATACATAAAATTGTAACATTGCAGTCATTATTCGACAACATGTCAGACAATCCAGTTGACGTAGCCGTTCGTAAAAGAAAAATTGCCGAACTTGCTTGATCGATTCGAAAAAAATATAAAGCGTTACAATTGGGTAGAGTTGAAACGGATGAGACACTAAATAAATTGTTTAAACCTGTCACGGAACCTCTACACAAAATTGTAAAATCTTCTCTAAACGAAACAGTGATCTCTCATCATCAACCAGTCAACGAGCCAGAGCCTAAAAAAGAACCATCTAAACAAAAAGAGAAACCACCCAAACAAAAAGAGGAATCACCTAAACAAAAAGAGCAATCGAGCATACTTGCGTTTGTAAAACTGGAAGATGTGGCCAAAACTACTAATGATGATGATGATGAAGTATTCTATGAAGACGATGAACAAGTTGTTAAAGATCTTAACAATTTAGCAGATGTTATTAAGGAATACTTGGATCAGTATCCCCCAATGGTTCTTCCATATATTATAGATCATTGGGCGAAAAAAGATAATATAGACCCGGTTTAGGCTAAGTTCAGATGCAACGTGCGTTAACGCACGTTTTCGAACCGCGCGTTTACATATCATAGTATTTATTTACAAAAAATCACATGAACGCACAAAAACGGACGTTACCGAGCGGTACCGCAAGCTTACGCAAAAAATCTCAAGACGTTGTCAAACTGATGTTTCACTTGCGGTTTGAAAGATCAACAGAAGCAATATTGTTGTTCAGTTGTACGCGGGTTTCTGCAGTTATCACATGGTTTTTGCATAGATATCGTTTTGGTTTTTGAGTGAAATTTGATATCTGATGGCGTTGGGAGATGCGAGTTCATCCCGGATGCATTCTAACAACTCGTCAAATGATTTGATAGACATTCTGAAGTAAATAAAGAATATACATCTATTTTTTTTAAGTTTAAGGGTATAATATTGCAAATAAACTTTTTGACAGTCTGTTTTGCAAAAGTGGGTGAACCCAATATCTCCGTTTTCTGGTATTTTTATTTTGCTTATAATATAACCACCAAATAATTGGTTCTTCCACGTCCATCTTCCAGGCTCGAGTGAATCCGACCAACCGCACCGCACGTTCGATTGTCATTTGAACTTATCGTAATTTGAACGTACGTTGACGTGCGTTAACATTTGTTGCATCTGAACTTAGCCTTATGGTCCTATTTACGGTGCTCATACTTCTAAATGGTTTTTGGGTGGAAAACAAATCGACTTTGATAAAAATCATGGATTTATTATTACAGAAGGCAAACACATAAAAGGTACACCGGGTCTATATGAATTAATTTTTAATGATGAACCTGAAAATTACAATGATGACGATTTAAAGCGTTATGGAACAATACTAGAATTAACAAATCCTTATAAAAACATTAAAGGAAACCTTAAAGGAACACAACGATTCAAATACATACATATCATAAAACCTCTGGCTACCTCTCACTTGCGAAAACCTTCGGGCACTGGGATGCAAATGGTTTACAACAATAATAAAATTGACCTTCAATATTGGGACGATCCAAACGAACTCGTTGACAGGCTTCGGCTTTTAATAGCGTCAAAAGAAGCAGGAAATACTTCAAATGATAATGAAATTGTTGCAATTATCGAAGAATTAAAAGAAGCACGCATTATTGCCTAAACATCATTACCACAATGAGTGTCGACAAATTCGGACGTACCAAAAAAATCGTTGGAGATAAAAAATTGTTTATACCGAAACCGGCATTAGCACATACTTAAAGTGGAGATGTTGATTTTGAAAATTTAAAACTTAGAAACGTGCAAGATCCAGACTCAGACAGCGATGCTGTTAATAAAAAATACTTGGATGCAGCATTAGATAGGTTGCAAGTTGCATTTAAAGATAATGTGCAAAAGTTGACTGAAAACGTAAATGCTAAGAAACTTACATTCAATAATTACTTGATGGCCATAAACAGTTTTATATCAAGAGATTCTCCGTTAGCCAGCAAACATATGGCTAACAAAAAATATGTTGATGAATCGATTGTTGCTTCAAAACAATATCTACGAGCAGACATCAAAAATTCAACAAATAGCATTGAAACAAAAATAGCAACTCTTAATGCTAACTTTGCTCAGCTAACTCAGTTGGTGACAAGCTTCATGAAAAATTTGGAGGAAAAGGTAAAAAAAGCGTTAGAGAAACTATATGAAAAAGATCTTCCGGAATTACAAAAGGATTTACAAGATAAAATTATGAAAAACAATGCAGCGCAGCAGCAGTATGTCAATACTCTATCAGGGAAATTGTTAGCTATTGAAAATAGTATTACAGATTTAACAAACAAAATCACTGCTAACCAAAATAACCTGCGTGGGATTGTGGATAATTTTAAATTAATGAATATAGTCAATAGGCTTAAAGCATTGGAGAATCGCTTAGTACAAAATCCCTAAACATTAGATTTAGTCAAAGTCATGTTTTCAAAGGAAAAGGTTCAAGTCTTTAATGAGCTGCATAAACTGGCTCGAAAAAATTATGCTTGACGACGAACAATTATCAAAGGTTTGGATGATTTATGGCAAATTGATTTGGCTGAAATGAGTTCTTACGCAACTCAAAATCGATCGTTTAAAATGATTCTAGTGGTAATCGACTGCTTCTCGAAATTTCTCTGGACTCGACCGTTGAAATCGAAAACTGGCGAAGAAATCACGAAAGCTTTTGCCGATATTATAGGAAAACGCAAACCGAAAAATCTTTAATCTGATCAGGGCAAAGAGTTTTACAACACAAAATTTCAAAATCTAATGCAGAAACATGGTATAAATCATTATAGTACATTTACCAAGATGAAAGCAAGTATGGCGGAAAGTGTTATTAGAACGCTGAAAACGAAATTGTATAAGCATTTTAGCTTAACCGGTACGTACAGGTGGATAGATGTGTTACCGAAAATTACAAAAGAGTACAACGAAAGCAAACATAGAACGATTGGTCGAAGACCGTCCCAGGTAAACAAGTCCAATGAAAAAGAGATTCTGCAGCAACATTATAATTATTTGAAAATAGCAGGCCCGCAAAAATATAAAATTGGAGATGTGGTGCGCATAAGCAAGGCAAAGCATCTATTTGATAAAGCATATACACCTAATTGGACTACGGAGCTTTTTAAAAATACCAAAGTGAACATAACTAATCCCGTAACATACATGTTGGAAGATTTACATGGATCACCAATTAAAGGAGCATTTTACGAGGAAGAGCTACAAAAGTCAAAAAATCCTGATGTGTACCTTGTTGAAAAAGTGCTGAGGAAAAAAGGCAATAAAATCTACGTTAAATGGCTGGGGTTCGATAGTTCGCATAATAACTGGTTTGAAAAATCTAATATTTTATAAACTCCGTTGTTTCTTACTTTGAACATTTTTTTATGTATTCTTATGACAAACAAGATACGTTTTCACAGCTTCCGGGGGCCTTTTTAATTCATATCATCTATTGTTCAAGCCGTTCAGTCTGCGGTCCGACTAAAAAGTTTGACTTGAAAAAACATTTTTTAAAAAATGTAGTTTCAAAAAAAATGTTGCAAGATAGTGGTTATAGTAGTGAAGACTTGCCGTCATATTCTGAGAGTAGTAGTAAAGATTCTATCTATATGAAAGAAGTAAACAGAATTTTAAATTTTTACGAAGACAAAGTAAAACGTGAAAATTATTTGCTGCTACAATCATCTTTCGCAATTGAGGGGTATGTTATAACAGTTGGTTTATCTCCCGCAAGAACATTTTCTCCAGCTATTATTTTATCAGAATACTGTAAGCCAAGTAAATTGTCGTTTGGAAAAATGGAATGGCTTGATCTTATAGAATTTTTGAGCAAAAGCATATTTTTTATTGAACCACTACCAACCTACGCAGATGAGTATGATCCAGTTACATTTTCCTATGGAGATTTTTGTACAATACGACAGTTGGTATACGATGACACCAAGTTCATAGAAGTTGCAAAACATGGTGTAAGATATCACCTAACGGAAAAGGATGTAGATGAACTTGTTAGAGTACATCATTGTATCGTAGCTTATCAGATTTTACTTATAGAAAATATTAACTTTAATTGTTATTATAATAATGTTATAGATATTGTAAAAAAAAAATTTAGTGATAACTGCTTTCAAGCATTAGATGTATTTTGTGAACTATGTACTGATCCTTTATTATGTAACGCTTTGCGTCAGTATATTTACTTTTATAAACAAAATGTAATAAGAGATTTAGAAAATATGTAATAAACTTTTATAAAAAAATAATGACTTTTATTTCAAAATCGATAGTAATAGCGTCAAAAAATGTTATTTTATCGAGGCAAAATTTATGAACGTCACAGTACCAAAATGTGAAATGTCAAAATAGCGCTAAAATTTGTCGCGATAACGGTTTAAAAAATTGATAAAAAGAAATTTACGACTTACATGTATTTCTTATGGAAAAACATCGTTTCAAAGTAACAAAAAAGGGCCAGTTTTTGACGTTTTATCGTTATTAAATTTATGAACGTCAAACTGTTGAATAATAGACGTCTAAACGATGAATTTTAACGTTTTTGATCGTTTCAACGGAACATATTAAAAAGAAATAATACACCATAGATTCAGATTAAAAATTTATTGTATACATCCACTAGACAACACAAAACTAAAAACTAACCTAATTAATTTACAACTGTTTTTTATTTCCCAATTATGAATAACATTAGTCGAGCATTATATCGCAATGACCCCATGCTAAAGTGTCAAATGATCCATTTCATAAAAAGCGTTTATCGTCGTGTGGGCTTAGACCGATTTTGGTTTGTTCGATTGTAAAAACATTGTGATTGTAGGGACGGAACGTGCATTGGTTAACTGTTTTTATTTTACTATCTCTTAAACATGCAAGATAATCATCAAAAGTAATTTTCTTTGCAACGACATTCTTTTTAACCCCTTTTGATTTTTTAACGCATTTATCACCCTCTGTTAAATACGAGTACATTTTTGAACGCAACCCCACAAGTTCAGTTAAAAGTTTGCCGTTGCATTCATCTTTCATTAGTCCAATGACTTTTTTATTTAAGAGTGAAATACCATACGCATTCTTTGGTTCATAGTCTGAGGTGTCACATTTATATGGATAGGCTTTAATTAATTCGGTATAAATATCATTGCATCGCAGCTCAAGAAGAAATGCGTCAGTATCGGTGTATAGGAGTTTACAGTTGTCTACACCCATCGTAGGAAGCAGAAAACTGTAATAAAAGTCGTACATACAAGTCTTTGAAATATCGAGAATCGACAAGCCAATGTACAACGGTTTATTGAATACAAGTTCGGTTTTATAAAGCTCTATCGCTAAAAGGTTTTCATCAAAGATTTTGCTCGAACTAAACCTAGGACTGCTAATCAAGTTCTTTGCTCCATATCGACCCTCCCAAGATCTAACCAGTTTAACAATGCGGTGTTTTCTTATATTCTCCATCGTCTTGCCAAATACAGCGTTATTCATTAGTTTATATAAATTCTTCTCAAAATCGTTTTTAGCAGCTGTTCGAAGAGTTGTGTTTAGGTCGATATATTCTTTTAACCATGGGCTTTGCTTAAATTTCAACACTCTGTGAATCTTTTTCACTTTTAATCCATGTTTTATAGCCTGCTTTAAATTTCGATTATGTATTATGTATTTTTCTTTGTCATATAAAGTGGTCATTAGTTTTTGTAGTTTTGATCCTTGGGGTTTTCGATGTTCTGGGCAAAACGGTAAGTCATTGTGTAGATTATGTAAATCGTGTGGATACTCCAAGTCTACTTCGAGGATATAACCCTCTAGAGCATCGTCTGGTATTTGAGTTATGTCGATGTTTGTGTGTCAACCCAATTAAAACCCCCATATGGTAGAGGTTGACTCATTGCCCAACTATACAAGTTGTTGACATCGAGATACATTAAATATTTTTCAGATTCTGCTGGATTAAAATTTTGCATGTATCTGTTGTTTGCTTTAGCATATCTATTGCTGCATTGACTGACTCCTCCTCTTATACCTTTCTCTATAAACATGATTTGATCTATATCTTTTATTAGTTCCAATTTGTATTTGGTATATTTTAGCATAGCATCCCACGTATAAACGGGGAGCGTATAATACCAAGCAGGATCGAGACCATACGTTTTTCGGCATTTTTTGCGAAAACATTCAAACACAGACGCTAAAAGCAAGATATCTGTTTTCATGTACAGCATGCTATATTCCTTTAAATTTTTTATTTCAAATGATTGCCAAACCTTTTGTGCATGCGTGTATAAATCATCAGTAATACGGAAACACCCCTTTTCTACTTAATAGTTTAAACTGTTCAGATGTTAAATTGGGAAACTGTGAACGTAGGTAATGTAGATCTGATAGTTCTAGTAAAGCAGACAGTTTATCTAAGGATGAATCTAAAAATCGTAGCGAGTCTATAAATCTAAACTTTACTTTGCTCTCGTCATTACTTAATGTGCATGAAATGTATTTTTCTTTGTTTATAGGAAGCAAGCTTATATTACCTTTTTTCGATAAATCTCTAATTAAAAAATGTAAGTCGTATCCCGAAAGGTTATGAAAGACTACGGGTACAACAAACTTTTTTTTATAATTTAAATTACAGCTTTGGTGTGAAAACCCTCGAAATTCCCCCGTTAAGTGGTCGTGGTCTAAAACGATGGTGTCCTTCTCTTTGAAGGGGTGCTCGCATATATGACATGTTGTTGCATTAAGTAAACTAGGCTTGACAATCATTGGTTCGATATGTTTAATTTTCTCTTCAATTAATTTAGCTATCCTTGTCATTTCAGTAGCGAACCAATCCATGGAGTCTTCTCCAATATGATCATTGTAAAATGATAGCGAACTATCATAGGAGCAATTTAGATAATATCCTGCACTATACGCCTCGTGTTTCTGAAACTTTCGTGTATGTTTTCCCAAGTTGTGGTTATGAGGACGTAGCACTGACTCAAAGTCTCTATAAATGACAAAAGGTGTCGTCTGCTTGTATACGTGGTTTTTAAACTCTACATGATCAAATGGTGGGTACGATATTTTGCAATTGTTCAGATCTTTGCAGTATTCATCATGGTTTTTTAATTTTTCCTGACTACTAAAGTAATTTAAACATCGATCGCAAATATAATTCTTATGTTTATGTTTACTAACTTGACTTGATCTTAAGCGAGATAAATCTTTGATTAAACAATAGTGATATTTAATTACTTCATTTTCTGTATCCATTGATGGAGCTTCATAATCGTTTAATTTTGGAAAGTATTTGTCCTGAATAAGCAATAAATTTACATGTTTATTAAATTTTTCTTTTGTTAGTCGGGCAGGATAAATTGTTTAAACCGGTTTATCTTTTGTGGCATTTAACTCTAAAGCGTAAACTTTGATGGAAATTTGATTTAATTTTTCAAATTTAGAAATATTGTTTAGTGGCATTGGCATGTCCAAACCTTGTGTTTTTAAAACGGCTGCATAGTGAGGATACGATTTTACCAAATCTACGTTTTTATTAACTGGATAAAATGATGCTGTTACCGACCAGTAAAAGCATGCTTTATCTAAATTTTTAATATTAATGCATGCTTGCTTTTTTAGTATAGGATCTGGTAGCTTAATGTATGATGTAGCACCGTTACCTATCTCATATTTATTGATGTTTATTTCCAATGAAATAATTTTGTCCAAAGCCCATCCAGAATTCCTAAGTTGAAATTCCGATAATTTACTCATTACTTTATCAACAATATTTTCGTTAAACCACAATGCAAGATCCGTACCTGCATCTATTACCGCGTTTTTAGTGTTGAAATATTTAAACTCTAATATGTCTTCGATTTCCCTAGATTTCTTAATAAATTCCCCGCAAAATGTTGCATTTACTTTAATCATGTTAAATTTTTTAAAACTGTTACCTATTCTACCCTTAATCGGCTTGAACGCATCAGCAAAAAAACTATTAACGTCTTTATGTTTTAAATTAACAATAACAGCAGTCCTAATCCTTGAATGAAAAACAGATTCTAGATCGACCCATTTTACCCCTGATTTTTCAGTTAGCCCCGATCCCTGCTTAGACAAATTAATAATTGCTTCTTTAAACGTTTTTAAATGCCCTAAATTTGTTTGTAAATTTCTAAGTGCCCCAATATCTAAATTTTCCCTACGAATATCTTTATGAAAACTGATAACATGCCGTTTAATTTGTTTGATTAACGCTTTATATGATTTAGATAATTCTTTTACAATATCATTAGACCTATCAACAATGTTATTCATAATAAAAAAATAAAAAAACTTACAAAAAATTATTCCTTAACTATTTCAAATGTATCGGTAGGATAAGCTTGACCTATTTGTTTTTGTAGAAATATTGAGTTCAAAAATCCTTCTCTTTATATTATATTATATTTTGTATTTTTAGTTTATTTTATAAGAAGATATTTTAAAAGTGAAAGCGTTCTTTTAAGCTAACATTTGGTGTTTTTACATTTCTGTTTCTAAAGAGTAAGATAAAATTCTTAAACTACGAGTCATAAAACCAGGTATAATTTACCCAAAATATTACCAGATGTAAAGGGACAAACAACCATAGTTGTAAAAGTAGTCAGTCAGTTCTTTCTGATATTTGAGATTGTAAAGACATACTTCCTAGACTCTCTTTTTAAAATAAAGACAATTCCAATAATTAAATCTTAATTATTTCACAAATTAACCATTGAATATCCCATAATTCCAACAGGTTATGGGCCCAGGTTACGTTTGTGATTAATTAATAAAAATTAGTGAGTGCAAAATAAAAGTGAGTGATAACGTGAAAGTAATAACTCTAATTATAAAATTAAATTATTGTTTGATACATAAAATGGAGAATCTAAACGTTAAATCAAAGAGAAACATTCAACCGTTTAATGGTGAAAATTACAACATATGGAAGTTCAGAATCCGGAGTCTTTTCAGTGAACTTGAAGTGACTCATGTGATCGACAAACCGGAACCGGCGAACCCGGACAACAAGTGGAAGAAATCGGAATTAACCGCGAAAAATGTTTTAATCGAGTACTTGTCCGATTCGTATTTAAGTT
Organism: Altica lythri; assembly: GCA_964028335.1. NCBI lineage: Eukaryota > Metazoa > Arthropoda > Insecta > Coleoptera > Chrysomelidae > Altica > Altica lythri. The sequence goes on along the minus strand of OZ034806.1, from coordinate 3,623,754 downwards.
ACGTAAAACCGGAATCATCGACAAGACAAATCTTTGCCGCACTAGACAATATCTTTGAACGGAAAAGTGTAGCGAAACAACTCGGAGCTCGGAAGAAATTGTTTAGTTTAAAATTAGAAGGTGATACAGACTTATGTAAGCATTTTATGCAGTTTGATACTCTGATATCAGAATTAGCATCAGCTGGAGCAACTATCTCTGAAGTTGATAAAGTGGCCCAACTATTACTGACTTTACCAAATTCTTACAATGGTGTTATAACGGCTATTGAGATGTTATCAGAAGACAATATGACATTAAGTTTTGTAAAATCCCGGTTGTTAGACCATGAAGTTAAACTTGTAAATGAAAATCTTGATACAAGTAAAAAGGTTCTTCATGTAGAACAGAAAAATAATGAGGTGAAACGGAATTTTAAGGATTTTAGAAAATCACCGAAGAATCATCGCGGAATTTTTAAGCCAAAGCATGCAAGTATAAATAAAAAGAACGTTAAGTGTCATCACTGTGGCAGAAAAGGACATTATAAGAATGAGTACCGTTACTACCTGCAAACTTTAAAGCCTAAACAAAATGCAGAAAAACCAAGGACCATCCAGACAATCCAAGTTGCCCCACAAACAGAAGAAGGATTTGCATTTATGGCTGGTAACATTCAGTTAGCAAATGAATAGAATAAAAGTTCTTTTCTACTCGATTCTGATAAACCGAGAAGATCTAGCCGAAAACTTTTCTAATTTACATACACCCATTAAGATTTCTATTGCCAAGAATGGAGCTTTCATCACTGCAACTAAGATGGGGACCATTGTACTGGAGAGCAACATTGGAGTCCAAGGGAAAATCGAGAATGTACTGTACAGTCCTGATGTACCGTATAATCTATTATCAGTCTACAAAATGCAACAAGCAGGATACTCGGTAAACTTCAGTGATTCTGGAGTAATAGTAAGCCATAACGGTAAGACGGTAATGACTGGTAAGCCGAGGAACAATTTATTTACGCTCGAATTTTCTGTAAGTAAAAGCTTTATTAATTATTCAAATAACATATCTAATTCCGATTACAAATTATGGCATCAGCGATTAGGCCATATCGGAAAAGATAAATTTAATGAAATAAGAAATAAGTAATTAGTAAATGACGTAGAAACATTAAGTAAAATTATACCTGATAATGATTTATGTGAAGCTTGCATTAACGGAAAACAAGCGCGACTATCATTCAATAAATTTAAAAATAAAGATTACATAAAAAGACCATTATTTAACATACACTCAGATGTATGTGGTCCTATTACGCCTTCTGCGATAAATAATAAAAATTATTTTGTATTGTTTGTTGATGAATTCACTCATTACTGTGTAACTTATTTAATTAAAAATAAATCTGATGTTTTTGCAATGTTTAAAGATTATGTAGCAAAGAGTGAATCCAGGTTTAATTTAAAAATTGTTAATTTATATACAGATAATGGTAAAGAATATTTATCTAACGAGATGAAGGATTATTGTGTTCAAAAGGGCATTAGTTTAGTTATCATCTTACAGTACCACGAACTCCACAGTTAAATGGTGTATCTGAAAGAATGGTTAGAACCATCACAGAGAAAGCGCGAACAATGATATCTGGTGCAGAATTAGATAAGGTATTTAGGTATTTTGGGGTGATGCAGTTTTAACTGCAACTTATCTAATTAATATGACACCAACAAAATCATTGAATGCAAACAAAACACCATATGAAATGTGGTATAATAAGAAACCACAATTAAAATACCTAAAGGTTTTCGGTTCAACTGTATATGTGCATGTTAAAACCAGTAAAAACAAATTTGATGAAAAGTCATCAAAGGGAATACTGGTAGGTTACGAACCAAATGGGTATAGAGTATAAGTAGATAAGCAACGCCGGTTCTAGCCATTTTTTTGAACATAACCTCACTTTTTCAAGTGGCAGAACACGTACCGTTAGCGTTGGAGCCCTGGCGCTCTGACAATTCTTCTTTTTTCAAATGGCCTTTGACATTTAGCGCAAGCAGCCAACTCTTCTTTTTCGAATGGCAAAAGGGCATTAACTTTGTATCTCGTAAACGGCCCAACGGATTTCGACGTGTGACGTATCATTGTAAAGGGGTTGGTGTATAGGGTAAGATAAAGCGTCAAAAAGACCATATTGATGAGGCCAAAAGGGCATTATAGCTATATCTCGTAAACGGCCAAACGGATTTCGACGTATGACGTATCATTGTAAAGGGGTTGGTGTATAGGGTAAGATAAAGCGTCAAAAAGACCATATTTATGCTGCCAAAAAGGCATTATAGCTGTATCTCGTAAACGGCCTAACAGATTTCGTCACGTGACGTATCATTGTAAAGGGGTTGGTGTATAGGGTAAGATAAAGCGTCAAAAAGACCATATTGATGAGGCCAAAAGGGCATTATAGCTGTATCTCGTAAACGGCCTAACAGATTTCGACGTATGACGTATCATTGTAAAGGGGTTGGTGTATAGGGTAAGATAAAGCGTCAAAAAGACCATATTTATGCTGCCAAAAGGGCATTATAGCTGTATCTCGTAAACGGCCGAACGGATTTCGTCACGTGACATATCATTGTAAAGGGGTTGCTGTATAGGGTAAGATAAACTGACAAAAAGGCCATATTTATGCTGCCAAAAAGGCATTAACGGTGTATCTCGTAAACGGCCGAACGGATATCGACGTATGAGGTATCATTGTAAAGGAGTTGGTGTATAAAATGTGACAAACAATAGTAGAAAAAATAATAAACAAGTCTTATCGCAATAAAGATAATAGACTTAGAAATATTTTTTGAATTATTAGTATTATTCTTAGAAATTGTAAATTATGCAAAATGACATCATATTAATGAAGAAACAAGTAGAAATATTTTTTGAATTAAATATTAAAAGCGGGTGACCTTGGTGCCTTCGCAAAGTGAAAGCAGTATTATTATTCTTAGAAATTGTAAATTATGCTGCACCTGCAGTGAGTATAAAATGACATCATCATCATATTCATGAATATGAAAGAATTTCTCAGGAAGCTATGAGAAAATATAATACTTAATAAACAACATAGAGAATATATTGTAAAAGCAGCAATTAGGTATTAATTTTTTTTATCGCCGCCCATATGTTTTGATTAAGACACACACACACACACACACACACCCATACTTAAAGAGTATTCTGAATGTAAGTTCTTCATTATTGTGTTGACGCTGTTTACATCCAGTTCAGTGCAAGAGCTCTTCTGTTACATACTCATAAAGGTAAGAATTTTTATTTTATTTAATTTTATTTTTGAGTGTATTTAATTATTTGTTTATGTAATTTAATTTTTGAGTTGATTTAATTTTATTTTTCTTCAGTTAAGTTTATTTTTCATGATTTAATTTTATTAATTTTATTTTTGAGATTATGTAAGTTCATTTTTCTTCAGTTAAGTTTATTTAATTATTTGTTTATGTAATTTTATTTTTGAGTTGATTTAATTTTATTTTTCTTCAGTTAAGTTTATTTTTCATGATTTAATTTTATTAATTTTATTTTTGAGATTATGTAATTTCATTTTTCTTCAGTTAAGTTTATTTAATTATTTGTTTATGTAATTTTATTTTTGAGTTGATTTAATTTTATTTTTCTTCAGTTAAGTGTATTTTTCATGAGTTATTTGTATTAATTTTATTTTTGAGATTATGTAATTTTAGTTTTCTTCAGTTAAGTTTATTTAATTATTTATTTATGTAATTTTATTTTTCTTTAGTTATGTTTATTTTGAGTTGATTTGTATTGGTTTTAAATTAATTTTATTTTGAAGTTGATTTAATTTTGGTTTCAAATTCAAGTATGTAATTTTTTATTTTTAGATGGATTTAACTAAAATAAATTCGTTATGCCTTGCAGAAAAAAGTAACGAGAAGACTATTATTAAACTAGGACAACTTCCAGTGGATGTTCCGCAAAAAGTATTGAACGCTAAACTAGTAAACAGCAAATTTATGGAAACAATTTTGGTTGAGCTAGAAAACGGGCTCTGCTTTTTGCCTAAGAGAACCATTGAAACACTGAAACCTCACTTGGCAGAATTGTCTGGCGGACATTATTGTATCAAATATAAAGGAAAAAAACAAATTGGACAAGCTAATCCTACCGATACATTTGAAATAGTTAAGGAATAATTTTTTGTAAGTTTTTTTATTTTTTTATTTTACAATTATGAGTAACATTAGGGCTAATGCTATTGTAAAAGAAGTATCGAAATCATATAAAGCGTTAATCTCCAGTTTTTCGCATAGGGAGGCAAATAAATTAATCAAACAAATTAAACGGCATGTTATCAGTTTTCATAAAGATATTCGGAGGGGAAATTTAGATAGTGGGACTTTAAGAAATTTACAAACAAATTTGGGGCTTTTAAAATCGATAAAAGAAAAAATTTTTAATTTGTCTAAGCAGGGATCGGGGTTAACTGAAAAATCAGGGGTAAAATGGGTCGATCTAGAATCGGTTTTTCATTCAAGAATTAGGACTGCTGTTATCGTTAATTTAAAACATAAAGACCTTAATAGTTTTTTTGGTGATGCGTTTAGGCTAGTTAAGAGTAGAATAGCTAACAGTTTAAAAAAATTTAATATGATTAAAGTAAATACAACATTTTGCGGGGAATTTATTAAAAAATCTAGGGAAATCGAAGACATTTTAGAGTTTAAATATTTTAACACAAAAAACGCGGTAATAGATGCAGGTACGGATCTTGCATTGTGGTTCAATGAAAAAATTGTTGATAAAGTAATGAGTAAATTATCGGAATTTCAACTTAAAAATTCTGGATGGGCTTTAGACAAAATTATTTCACTGGAAATTAACATCAATAAATATGAGATAGGTAACGGTGCTACATCATACATTAAGCTACCTGATCCTATACAAAAAAAGAAAGCATGCATTAATATTAAAAATTTAGATGAAGCATGCTTTTATTGGTCGGTGACAGCATCATTGTATCCAGTTAATAAACACGTAGATGTGGTAAAATCGTATCCTCACTATGCAGCAGTTTTAAAAACTCAGGGTTTGGACATGCCAATGTCAGTACACAAAATTTCAAAATTTGAAACATTAAATAACATATCAGTTAATGTTTATGCATTAGAATTGAATACGGCGAAAGATAAATCATTTTACACAATTTATCCTGCCCGACTAACAAAAGAAAAATTAAATAAACATGTAAATTTATTGCTTATTCAGGACAAATACTTTCCAAAATTAAACGATTATGAAGCTCCATCAATTGATACGGAAAATGAAGATATTAAATATCACTATTGTTTAATCAAAGATTTATCTCGACTAATATCAAGTCAAGTTAACAAACATGAACATAAAAATTATATTTGCGATCGATGTTTAAATTAATTTAGTAGTCAGGAAAAATTAAGCAATCATAATGAATACTGCAAAGATCTGAACAATTGTAAAATATCGTACCCACCATTTGATCATGTAGAGTTTAAAAACCACGTATACAAGCAGACTACACCTTTTGTCATTTATGCAGACTTTGAGTCAGTGCTACGTCCTCATAACAAGAACTTGGGAAAACATACACGAAAGTTTCAGAAACACGAGGCGTATAGTGCAGGATATTATCTTAATTGCTCCTATGATAGTTCGCTATCATTTTATAATGAATATATTGGAGAAGACTGCATGGATTGGTTCGCTGCTGAAATGACAAGGATGGCTAAATTTATTGAAGACAAAATTAAACATATCGAACCAATGATTGTCAAGCCTAGTTTACTTAATGCAACAACATGTCATATATGCGAGCACCCCTTCAAAGAGAAGGACATTATCGTACGAGACCACGACCATTTTTCTGGAGATTTTAGAGGGTTTGCACACCAAAGCTGCAATTTAAATTATAAAACAAAGTTTGTTGTACCCGTAGTCTTTCATAACCTTCCGGGATACGATTTACATTTTTTAATTAGAGATTTATCCAAAAAAGGTAATATAAGCTTGCTTCCTATAAACAAAGAAAAATACATTTCATGTACACTAAGTAATGACGAGAGCGAAGTAAAGTTTAGATTCATAGACTCGCTGCGATTTTTAGATTCCTCCTTAGATAAACTTTCTGCTTTACTAGAACCATCAGATCTACATTATCTACGTTCACAATTTCCCAATTTAACATCTGAACAATTTGAACTATTAAGTAGAAAAGGGGTGTTTCCTTATGAATACGTTGATTCAATTGAAAAATTAGACGATACGGAACTGCCATCCAAAGATAAATTTTATAGCACACTGACAGATGAAAATATTACTGACGATTTATACACGCATGCACAAAAGGTTTGGCAATCATTTGAAATAAAAAATTTAAAAGAATATAGCATGCTGTACATGAAAACAGATATCTTGCTTTTAGCATCTGTGTTTGAATGTTTTCGTGAAAAATGTCGAAAAACGTATGGTCTCGATCCTGCTTGGTATTATACGCTCCCCGGTTATACGTGGGATGCTATGTTAAAATATACCAAATCTAAATTGGAAATACTCAAAGATATAGACCAAATCATGTTTATAGAGAAAGGTATAAGAGGAGGAGTCAGTCAATGCAGCAATAGATATGCTAAAGCAAACAACAGATACATGCAAAATTTTAATCCAGCAGAATCTGAAAAATATTTAATGTATCTCGATGTAAACAATTTATATGGTTGGGCAATGAGTCAACCTCTACCATATGGGGGTTTTAATTGGACTGATACAAACATCGATGTGACTCAAATACCAGATGATAATGATGAGGGTTATATTCTCGAAGTGGATATAGAATACCCTCAGCATTTACATAATCTACACAATGATTTACCGTTTTGCCCAGAACATCGAAAACCCCAAGGATCGAAAATACAAAAACTAATGACCACTTTATATGACAAAGAAAAATACGTAATACATTATCGAAATTTAAAGCAGGCTATAAAACATGGATTGAACGTGAAAAAGATTCACAGAGTGTTAAAATTTAAACAGTCTGCTTGGTTGCGGTCCTATATTGAATTAAATACTAGACTAAGAACAGCTGCAAAGAATGAATTTGAAAAGAATTTATTCAAATTAATGAACAATGCAGTCTTCGGAAAAACCATGGAGAATATAAGGAAACACCGTATTGTTAAACTCGTTAGATCTTGGGAGGGTCGATATGGAGCAAAGAACTTGATTAGCAGTCCTAGGTTTAGTTCGAGCAAAATCTTTGATAAAAACCTTTTAGCGATAGAGCTTTATAAAACCGAACTGGTATTTAATAAACCATTGTACATTGGCATGTCGATTCTTGATATTTCAAAGACGTGTATGTATGACTTTTATTACAGTTTTCTACTTCCTACGATGGGTGTAGACAACTGTAAACTCTTATACACCGATACCGATACATTTCTTCTGCAACTGCAATGCAATGATGTTTATACCGAATTAATTAAAGCCTATCCCGAAAAATTTGACACCTCGGACTATGAACCAAACAATGCGTACGGTATTTCACTCTTAAATAAAAAAGTCATTGGATTCATGAAAGATGAATGCAACGGCAAACTTTTAACTGAATTTGTGGGGTTGCGTTCAAAAATGTACTCGTATTTAACAGAGGGTGATAAATGCGTTAAAAAATCAAAAGGGGTTAAAAAGAATGTCGTTGCAAAGAAAATTACTTTTGATGATTACCTTTTATGTTTAAGAGATAGTAAATTAAAAACAGTGAACCAATGCACGTTCCGTTCGTACAATCATAATGTTTATACAATTGAACAAACCAAAATCGGTCTAAGTCCGCACGATGATAAACGCTTTTTATGCAATGGATCTTTTAACACTTTAGCATGGGGCCATCGTGATATAATGCTCGATTAATGCTACTTATAATTGGGAAATAAAAAAATAGTTGTAAATTAATTAGGTTAGTTTTTAGTTTTCTATTGTTTATTGTATATCTAACATTAAATAACAGTTGTAAAGTAATTAGGTTAGTTTTTAGTTTTTTCTATTGTCTATTGTATTTCTAAAAATTTTTTATGTTTACAATAAATTTGTAATCTGAATCTATGGTGTATTATTTTCTTTTAAATATGTTCCGTTGAAACGACCAAAATAACGTTCAAATTCGTCGTTTAGACGCCTATTTTTTGACACTTTGACGTTCATGAATTTAGTAACGAAAAAACGTCAAAAACTGACGCTTTTTTGTCACTTTGAAATGATGTTTTTCCATAAGAAATACATGTAAATCGAAATTTTTTTTATCAATTTTTTAATACGTTGAAACGACAAATTTTAACGCTATCTTGACGTTTGGACGTTTCACATGTTAGAACTGTGACATGCATAAATTTTGCCTCGATAAAATAACATTTTTTGACGCTATATTTATCGATTTTGAAATAAAAGTCATTATTTTTTTATAAAAGTTTATTTCATATTTTCTAAATCTCCTATTACATTTTGGTTATAAAAGTAAATATACTGACGCAAAGCGTTACATAATAAAGGATCAGTACATATTTCACAAAATACATCTAATCCTTTAAACCAGTTATAATCAAAATTTTTTTTTACAATATCTATAACATTATTATAATAACAATTAAAGTTAATATTTTCTAGAAGCGAAATCTGATAAGCTATGATAAAATGATGTACTCTAACAAGTTCATCTGCATCCTTTTCCGTTAGATAATATCTTACGCCATGTTTTTCAACTTCTATGAACCTGGTGTCATCGGATACCAACTGTCGTATTGTACAAAAATCTCCACAGGAAAATGTTACTGGATCATACTCATCTGCGTAGGTTGATAGCGGTTCAATAAAAAATGTGCTTTTGCTTAAAAATTTAATAAGGTCAAGCCATTCCATTTTTCCAAACGACAATTTACTTGGCTTGCAGTATTCTGATAAAATAATAGCTGGAGAAAATGTTCTTGCAGGAGATAAGCCAACTGTTATAACATACCCCTCAATTGTGAAAGATGATTGTGGCAGCAAATAATTTTCACGTTTTGCTTTGTCTTCGTAAAAATTTGAAATTCTGTTTACTTCTTCCATATAGATAGAATCTTCACTACTACTACTCTCAGAATTTGACTCACTACTATAACCACTGTCTTGTGTCATCATCTTTTAATACTTAATAAAACTTGTGTTGAAACTAAGTAAAAATAATTGCTTCTGCTTCTAAGGACAGTTTTAGTCAGACTGCAGACTGAACGGCTTGAGCAATAGATGATATGAATCAAAAAGGCCCCCGGAAGCTGTGAAAACGTACCTAGTTTGTCATAAGAATACGTGTAAAAAATGTTCAAAGTAAGAAACAATAGAGTTTATAAAATATTAGATTTTTCGATCCAGCTATTATGCGAACTATCGAACCCCAGCCATTTAACGTAGATTTTATTGCCTTTTTTCCTTAGCACTTTTTCAACAAGGTAAACATCAGGATTTTTTGACTTTTGTAGCTCTTCCTCGTAAAATGCTCCTTTAATTGGTGATCCATGTAAATCGTCCAACATGTATGTTACAGGATTAGTTATGTTCACTTTGGTAATTTTAAAAAGCTCCGTAGTCCAATTAGGTGTATAGCCTTTATCAAATAGATGCTTTGCCTTGCTTATGCGCACCACATCTCCAAGTTTATATTTTCGCGGGCCTGCTATTTTTAAATGATTATAATGTTGCTGCAGAATCTCTTTTTCATTGGATCTGTTTACCTGAGACGGCTTTTGACCAATCGTTCTATGTTTGCTTTCGTTGTACTCTTTTGTAATTTTCGGTAACACATCTATCCACCTGTACGTACCGTTTAAGCTAAAATGCTTGTACAATTTCGTTTTCAGCGTTCTAATAACTCTTTCCGCCATACTTGCTTTCATCTTGGTAAATGTACTATAATGATTTATGCCATGTTTCTGCATTAGATTTTGAAATTTTGTGTTGTAAAACTCTTTGCCCTGATCAGATTGAAGATTTTTCGGTTTGCGTTTTCCTATAATATCGGCAAAAGCTTTCGTGATTTCTTCGCCAGTTTTCGATTTCAACGGTCGAGTCCAGAGAAATTTCGAGAAGCAGTCAATTACCACTAGAATCATTTTAAACGATCGATTTTGAGTTGCGTAAGAACTCATTTCAGCCAAATCAATTTGCCATAAATCGTCCAAACCTTTGATAATTGTTCGTCGTCGAGCATAATTTTTTTGAGCCGGTTTATGCAGCTCATTAACAACTTGAACCTTTTCCTTTGAAAACATGACTGTGACTAAATCTAATGTTTAGGGATTTTGTCCTAACCGCTTCTCCATTGCTTTAATAATATTTAAAACATTTCGCAGATTATTTTGATTTATAGTTATTGTATTAGTCAACTCAGCAATGTTTTTTTCAATAGCCACAATTTTTCCAGAGAGTACATTAACATTTTTCGTTACAGAGTCAGTTCTTTTAAGAATCTCATCGAATAAATCTTGTCGTATATCTGGAATATCCTGATTATATAATTTTATTATCGCTTTCTCGATTTTATCTTTTACGTTTTCTACTGCATTTGTTTGATTAACAGCTAACTGTGCAGAGTTTGCATTAATCGTTGCTATTTGTGATTCTAAACTTTTAAGCGAATTTTTGATGTCTCCTCGTAGGTACTGTTTTGCAGTGACAATTGAGTCATCAACATATTTTTTGTTAGCCATATGTTTGCTGGCTAACGGAGGATCTCTTGATATAAAAGTGTTTATGGCCATCAAGTCATTATTGAATGTAAGTTTCATAGCATTCATGTTTTCAGTCAACTTTTGCACATTATTATCCATATATTTTTTATTGACGGCATCGCTGTCTGAGTCAGGATCTTTAACATTACAAAGTTTTAAATTTTCAAAATCAATATCACCGTTTGCAGTATGGACTAAACTTGGTTTAGATCTTAGCAATAGTTTTTTATTGCCTACATCATGTTTAGTACGTCCGAATTTGTCGACACTCATTGTGGTAATGATGTTTAAGCAATAATGCGTGCTTCTTTTAATTCCTCAATAATTGCAACAATTTCATTATCATTCGAAGTATTTCCTGCTTCTTTTGATGCTATTAAAAGCCGAAGCCTGTCAACAAGTTCGTTTGGATCATCCCAATATTGAAGGTCAATTTTATTATCGTTGTAAACCATTTGCATCCCAAAGCCCGAAGCTTTTCGCAAGTGAGAGATAGCCAGAGGTTTTATGATATGTGTGTATTTAAATCGGTTTGTTCCTTTAAGGTGTCCTTTAATGTTTTTATGAGGATTTGTTAATTCTAGTATTGTTCCATAACGCTTTAAATCATCATCATTGTAATTTTCAGGTTCATCATTAAAAATTAATTCATATAGACCCGGTGTACCTCTTATCTGTTTGCCTTCTGTAATAATAAATCCATGCTTTTTATCAAAGTCGATTTGTTTGCTACCCAGAAACCATTTAGAAGTATCACCATCGTAAGTAGGACCATAAACCGTATCTCTATTATCTTTTTGTGTCCAATACTCTAGAATATATGGACGAGCCATTGGGGGATACTGATCTAAGTATTCCTTAATAACATCTTCTGAAATGTCTAGATCTTTAACAGCCTGTTCTTCGTCTTCGTCTCCATAAAATACTTCATCATCACCATCATCACTAGTAGTTTCGGCAACATTTTCGAGTTTTATAAACTCTGGTATACTCAATTGCTCTTTTTGTTTAGGTGATTCCTCTTTTTGTTTTGGGCGGCTCTTCTTCTTGTTTAGGTGGTTCTTCTTTTTGTTTAGATGGTTCTTTTTTAGGCTCTGGCTCGTTGACTGGTTGAGGAGGAGAGATCACTGTTTGGTTTAGAGAAGATTTTACAATTTTGTGTAGAGGTTCCGTGACAGGTTTAAACAATTTATTTAGTGTCTCATCCGTTTCAACTCTACCCAATTGTAACGCTTTATATTTTTTTCGAATCGATCGAGCAAGTTCGGCAATTTTTCTTTTACGAACGGCAATGTCAACTGGATTGTCTGACATGTTGTCGAATACTAAAACGCAATGTTACAATTTTATGTATTTATCGAAACCGATTCGATATCGACCGTTGTTTAAATCAAAGTCTTTCGCAATAACCAATGTCCCATACTTTTCTTGCCAACATTTCGAACACAACTGTTTGAATTCTTCAAAACTCATATCCGGTGACACGTGTTCATCAAAGACATGTTTCAAATTAATAGCATCTTGTTTAAAAAGTACAATTAGGTTACTGTTATCTCTACAAATTTGTTTACAGCATTTCGAGTAGGTCTGCGAAAGAAATGCGCTATCTATATCCCGATGTCGACCCATGCTGTAGTATTCTCGAATCTGGTCTGTTGAATGATCTTCATTGTTTAACATGTTTTTTAATGTTTCACTGTATAAATAGAGTAGTAATTCTTAAATTATTTCATTTCTCATGTTGGTGTTTGAAGGTGAAGGTGTGCTTAACAGTTTAATCAATAATCTGCCGTTTGAACTACATTATCCTGGTTACAACTTTTTGGGTCCTGGAACTAAATTACATAAAAGACTTGCACGTGGAGATACGGGGGTTAACCTGCTGGACGACGCAGCCAGAGAACACGATATTGCATATTCTAAGCATAAAGATTTAGCGGAAAGACATAAAGCGGACGAGATTCTAGAGAATAAAGCGTGGGAAAGAGTAAAGTCCAAGGACGCATCAATTGGCGAAAAGACTGCAGCGTGGTTAACTACCACCGCAATGAAAGCTAAACGTAAACTTGGCATGGGTGTTAGGAAACCTAAATCGTTTAAACGTAATATTATAAGTAAAATACAGAGAGATATAAAAAAAGCTGGTCCTTCGGCTACATTAAAACGAGCAGTCAGTATTGCTCTAAAAGCAGCCAGGGTTGCTGTACAAAATGCTGGTGGAAAAAAACAAGTTAAAGTACCTAGGATTATTCCTATCGAACCAAAATCCGGAGGCTTTTTACCGTTAATTCCGTTATTTGCTGGACTAAGTGCACTCGGGGCGTTGTCTGGTGGAGCTGCTGGAATCGCTAAAACTGTGATTGATGCGAAAAATGCACAGAAAAAATTGGAAGAAGAACATCGCCATAACAAAGCTATGGAATCTCTCGGTAAAGGACTATATTTACGAAAAAATGCCAGAGGGGGCTTTGGTCTTTTTCTTAAAAAAAACTAGGCAAGCTACCCAATCGAGGATTGTATGATTACGAACTAAAACGATATGCTAAACGTCTAAGAATCCCAAATTTTAGAGGTGTATTTATGCGAGACACATTACCTAAAACCGGTCCTGTTCAACGCGAATGCGCAATCCTAAATTTGGATGAAAGCAAAAATCATGGAACTCATTGGGTGGCGTATCGAAAGATTAACAATAACGTCGAATATTTCGATTCATTTGGCAAGTTGAAACCGCCGAAAGAACTTGTACAGTATTTGGGACCTGCAACGAAAATTGTTTACAACCACGATCCTTACCAGACTTTTAATCAAATCAATTGCGGCCATCTTTGTTTAGAATTTCTATACGATGGAGGCTGTTTTGGCGTACATTAATCGTAAAAAGAACCTGATTGACTTTACTGAACAGGAATTGGCTTGTTTTCCTATATGTTATTTGAAAAGGTACGCAAAACCTTGTGAATTATTACAAGTTTGGTGCAAGTTGCCGCTTGAATATAGATTGGATTTTGAATTGCGAACCTGCCTGCCCTGCTTTGTTCATCATAATCGTCCTGAATGGACAACCCATGTTGATGGACCTGCGCAATCACAAGGAAATTGTCATATATGTAAACTAGGTTTAGAAAAATGTAATGAGATTGTAAAAAATTATTTAAATAAATGTTAAAGATATACAATTTTATTTCTTTGTTTAACCTCCAACAGTTATGTTGTTGACGCTAGAGAGTCGTAATCATCAATTTGATTGGACTCCTCCGGTTCCGTTAAGTTTAGATCCAAAGAAACAATACAAGTTGGCATTTCTGTTTTTCTTTTCGTACAACAGTATACCGAATGTAGAGAATGGCAGTAATGCTTTTTACTATTACGAAAATAACGATAAAACTAAATTGCAGAAAATAACATTAAATACTGGTTGCTATGAAATTTCCGATATTGAAGAGACGATCCGAAATTTCATAAATATACCACCAAATGCAAAGATTGAAGACGTTTTTTCATTGAAGCCCAACAATAATACACTCAAGTGTGAAATATTCAGTAGTCAACATGCAATAAATTTCGAGTGTGAAGACAGTATAGGCAAAATGTTGGGTTTCTCAAAGAGGATTCTGGAACCGAACGTAAGACATAGTTCCGATCTACCTGTGGAAATTGTTAAAGTACGAACGATTCGTTTCGAAACAAACATTACCACCGGAGCCTTCTACAACAACAGACCTACTCACACTATCCACGAGTTTGGTATATCCGTAGACCCTGGTTACGCTATCGACGAAATTCCGAAAAATATCACGTATTTGCCGGTGATTAATATACCTAAGATTACAAATATTACTATACTGGCATTGGATCAAAATTCAAGACCTGTAAATTTTCAAGGTGAAAGAAGCATATTGGGTTTGGAGTTGAAAGAATGGGATTGATCTTCAACTATATAGCACCTTCATATTTTCAGAAGCCTGCAGTATTGAACAAGTCGTTAAAGTGTTCAGTAGGACGACGACAGCGACGACAACTTACTAGAGACAACGTTTTATTTTTGAAAGCTCTTGGTTTCAAAGTTATTAACAATAATAATGAATCGTATACGAACAATTCAAGATCCAATGTTTGATCTCTATCGAGAACCGACTCAGGATGAATCGATTAGAAAATCTGAATACCGCTCTTACACACCATTCATCAAATCGTTTAACTGCAGTGACATTGTAGAATTTGGTGTAAATCAGGTAGACTCATTCTTTGCAATGCATGATACGTTGTTGGCTATTAAAGGAAAATTGGATGTAACTGGTGATGGCGATGTTAGTTTAACACCAAACTTTGGAGCATTTCTATTCGACTCGTGTACGTATAGCGAAAGTGCAAGAGAGATAGAAACAGTTCGAGATCCTGGAATTGTTAGCACTGTAAGAGCTTTAACATGTTACAATGAAGAAGATTCTCGTCACCTCGCCATTGCTGGTTGGAATTATCCCGTAAGTCCCATTCTCAATCCTGATGATAAATCGTTTAGTTTACTGATGCCACTTAAACACATCTTCAACATTTTCAATGATTACCCAATGGTAACTTGTGGACGACAAACGATTCGATTCGTTCGAGCTCGTAATGATCTCGATAGCGTTATTGTAACAGAGAAACGAGATGCCGCTGGCGTAGCTACTGTTACAACCGTACAGATTATGATTCATTCGATGGAACTGAAAGTTAAACATATTTATCCAAATGATTTTGTTAAAGAACAATTGATGCGATCAATTCAAAGCGATCGTCCAATCGTAATTCCGTTTAGAAAATGGGAACTACATGAGCTACCATCTTTGACCGCAGGAGCAACACAAGAAATTTGGGCTGTTAAAACAACGTCTGCAATAGAGAAACCTCGATATGTTATTGTATTTTTCCAAACTAATAGGAGAAATCTGAAAATTGCAGATCCTTCTTTATTTGATCATGTAAATCTACAAGGTCTCAGACTTGCATTGAATGGTGAATATTTTCCCAATGAAAGGATGCAACTTGATTTTGACAAAGGCGATTTTGCGCTAGCTCATTACAACTACAGCGAATTCAATTCCAGTTACAACAGAGTATCAATGAAACGACCATTAATGGATTTTCTAGCATTCCGAAATCGTGCTTTGTTTGTTATCGATTGTTCTTAGCAAGAAGAATCGATGAAATCATCGACTGTTGATGTACGACTAGAAATTGATGTCAACAAAGGATTTACCAAAAATACTAAAGCATATTGTATCATAATTCACGATTGTTTATTGGAGCATTATCCCTTAACGGAAGTAGTTAAAAATATAATATAAACTGCTAACTATTTAGTATTTGCTCAGCTTTCAAAGAAGTTTCATCATCATAATCATAAGAATTGCAGTAGTCGACATCCAAGGATTTATAATCGATGAAGTTTTTTATCCAAAAGAAGTCGCTATTCAGATTGGTGGTATAAAATCGAATTTTTTATTTAAACCTCCTAAACCATTCTACGAGTTGACTGCTAAAGACAAGAAAACTACGCGATATTTGGAAAAATTTTTGCATGGAATACGATACGATTCTGGAGATGTAGATTATTCCGATGTCAATGCAATTTTGGAGAAACACCTACTTGGCAACGTTGATTTGATTTATGTTAGAGGAAATCAAAAAATTGACTTTTTAAAAGCAAAATGCGAAGAACTTGGACTCCATGTATTAATTTATGATGTTGTAAATTATGATAAGACACCCTGTGCAACGAAAAATTTTGAAGCTGTTTATTCAGGATGTCCTCACCACGCCAACGGTAAATTTATGTGTGCAGATAATAATATTCTTTCTTTGTATAATTGGTTGTATTATACTGTATTACCTAAATAAAGCTTTAAAACACAAATTAAGGTTTTTTTATTAAAACACCTTTTACAAGTTTACAAATATTTATTGTTATTATTATTATTATTATGTAAAAATACATTTCATCGCTTCATTCTTCTTTTTGCCTCTTTTGATATAATTTTGAGAATTAATAAGTAAACTCCTACTAACGTTGCCCATTCTATTTGTATGATTTGGCACATTTTTGCTCCTACTGGGTCTTCTAGGTCTAAATATAATTCCTGTATTGGACTTTGTTGGTTAGATCGCCATTCCCCCACTCCTTCTGAGTTATCTTTAAAGATTAATTTTAGCTTGTAGCTAAGAGGCGATTCCGTTAAATTCAATGCAAACACCGGCATTTTTCCATCATTGACTGTTGACAGACTCATCACGTGCCATGTATTGCATTCTTGTTTTGTTCCGTTTGTGTCTAAACACACACCAATATGTGCAACGTTTGGCGGAACGTTAACGTAAAGCATGTTATTTAATATTGCTGTTAAAAGAACAAAATTTGCTTTTAGCAAGGCCATGGTTTTATTCGTCTTGTGGGCGTTGATGAGGTTGGTAAATATTTTTCAAAAACTTTGTCCCACAAACTTAAATTTCCAATTTTTTTTAACACTTCTTTTTGGTCTTCGTAGACAGAAATCTGTTGGTTTAATTTTCTTATGTTTTCACAAAACTCCTCAAGTTTTTGACTGTATTCTCTCGAAGCCATTCTAAAACTAAATATTTTCCATGATATGTTTCATTCTTAATTGCGAAATCAAAGTCTGTTATCACTCTAACACACATCAGTCGATTACGTCACACATCGCGAACCCACTAATGCATCAAGGTCACGATACGTCATACGTCGAAATCCGTTGAGTTGTTTACGAGATATAGCTATAATGCCCTTTTGGCCTCATCAATATGGTCTTTTTGACGCTTTATCTTACCCTATACACCAACCCCTTTACAATGATACGTCACGTAACGAAATCTGTTAGGCCGTTTACGAGATACACCGTTAATGCCTTTTTGACAGCATAAATATGGTCTTTTTGACGCTTTATCTTACCCTATACACCAACCCCTTTACAATGATATGTCACGTGACGAAATCTGTTAGGCCGTTTACGAGATACAACGTTAATGCCCTTTTGCCATTCGAAAAAGAAGAGTTGGCTGCTTGCGCTAAATGTCAAAGGCCATTTGAAAAAAGAAGAATTGTCAGAGCGCCAGGGCTCCAACGCTAACGGTACGTGTTCTGCCACTTGGAAAAGTGAGGTTATGTTCAAAAAAATGGCTAGAACCGGCGTTGCTTATCTACTAGTATATGAAGTGGAGAATGATAAATACGTGGTAGTAAGAGATGTAATTGTAGATGAGACAAATTTTGTTAAGTCCAGACCGAAATTAAAGGTACTTGAAGGTCAGGTCGATTCAAGTAGAAAAACTGAAGTCCCTAACGATGTGTTAAACTCAGTAGACGACCCTTGTAACGAACTCTACAATAATAAGACAGATAGAAATAGTAGTATTGAAAATACACACAATACAATACCTCGACTTAATGACGTACAAACAGACAGTGTTGAAAAACTAAAAGATAATTCTTCATCTCAAGATAAAGATAGTGTAGGACTTAGGCGGAATGATAGACTCAAAGATCGTAGCCAAGCTTCATATAATGAAGATGATGTACCTGACGATTATTTATTATATGCACAGTCCATTATAAATCCTATACCTAATTCGTATGATGAAATTGAGTATAGGAATGATGCTAAACAATGGCTACAGGCAATTAAAGATGAATTAAATTCTTTAATGATAAATAAAACTTGGACTTTAGTACCGAAACCAAGTAATAAAAATATTGTAGATTGTAAATGGATATTTACTATAAAGAACGATTAGTTCGGAAATCCATTAAAGTATAAAGCTCGTTTAGTTGCCAGAGGTTTTAGTCAAGAATATCTTGTAGATTATAATGAAACATTTGCTCCAGTCGCAAGAATTTCAACATTTAGATTTTTAATAGCATTTTCAAATCAACATGGCTTGTTAGTCCACCAGATGGATGTAATAACTGCATTTTTAAATGGTGAGTTAATAGAGGAAATATACATGAGAGTACCTGAGGGTGTAAAATGTAAGGACGACCAAGTCTGTAAGTTAAACAAAGCATTATATGGCCTAAAACAAGCTGCTAGATGTTGGTTTGAAATGTTTGAAAAGACTCTTTTAGAATTAAGTTTTACAAATTCCCATGGAGATCGGTCCATGTACATATTAGACAGAGGAGATATTTCTAAAAATATTTACACTATATTATATGTAGATCTAGTGATATGTACTGCAAATGAAATTACAATGAAGAATTTTAAAAATTATTTAATGAATAAATTCTTAATGGTTGATCTAAAAGAGATAAAGATTTTCTTAGGTATTAGAGTTACTAAACAAAATAAAGTAATAACACTGGATCAAAGTACATATATTAAAGCAGTATTAAATAAATTTAACATGACAGATTGCAAGCCTGTAAGTAGGTACACCATTAGCAACTAATTTAGATTATAGGGCATTGGAATCTGATGAGAAATACGATGCTCCGTGTCGAAGTCTCATCGGGTGTCTAATGTATTTAATGGTATGTACAAGACCCGATCTAACTCTAGCTATAAGTACATTAAGTAGATATACGAATAAAAATAACCAAGAACTTTGGCAATGTTTAAAACGAGTACTTAGATACTTACAAGGTACTATCAATTTAAAATTAAAATATGTACAGGGAACATATAATAATATATTTAAAGGGTATGTTGACGCTAATTGGGGGGGAAATGAAAATGAAACCTCTGACTTAAAATTTAAGAGAAGAAGTACAACGGGTTATTTATTTAAGTTATATGATAGATGTACAATATGTTGGAACACAAAAAGGCAGTCATCTGTGGCAGGTTCATCTACAGAGGCTGAATATATGGCACTGTATGAAGCTGTCAAAGAGGCAATGTGGTTAAAAATTTTAGCAGCAGGTATAAACCTGGAAACGAAAGAACCTATTTTAATATATGAAGATAACAATGGATGTATCAGCATAGCTAATAATCCAACCAGCAACAAAAGATCCAAACATATTGACATCAAATATCATTTTTCTCGACAAGAAGTTGCGAAAAAGACTATAATTCTTGAACATATTTCAACAGGTGAGCAAATTGCAGACATGCTGACCAAGCCACTACCAAGGGTCAAGTTCCTGGAGTTGAGAGCAAAATTGGGATTGGAAGTTTGATTAAAAAAAAAAAAAAAAAATTAAATAATATCTAGATGTAATAATAATATAATTATAATTTTATTCTTTTGATTTATGCTCTGATAAGGTTTTTCTGGGTTTCCCTTATCGTTAAGACAGATGTCGGATCATTATGTATATGGTTAGTAATAACCATCCCAGACAAAGAGTTAACGGAAGATATGTCAGTAAATATTAAAAGTATTCTAGTTAAATATTATATCTGGTTTAATTTTATAATTATTGATATTGTAAATCTTAAAAGAGATTAATTTTTGAGGGGGCGTGTAGAAATATTGAGTTCAAAAATCCTTCTCTTTATATTATATTATATTTTGTATTTTTAGTTTATTTTATAAGAAGATATTTTAAAAGTGAAAGCTTTTTTTAAGCTAACATTTGGTGTTTTTACATTTCTGTTTCTAAAGAGTAAGATAAAATTCTTAAACTACGAGTCATAAAACCAGGTATAATTTACCCAAAATATTACCAGATGTAAAGGGACAAACAACCATAGTTGTAAAAGTAGTCAGTCAGTTCTTTCTGATATTTAAGATTGTAAAGACATACTTCCTAGACTCTCTTTTTAAAATAAAGACAATTCCAATAATTAAATCTTAATTATTTCACAAATTAACCATTGAATATCCCATAATTCCAACAGTTTTTTCCCTTTATATTTGATACAATAATGTCCGCCAGACAATTCTGTCAAGTGAGGCTTCAGTGTTTCAATGGTTCTCTTAGGCAAAAAGCAGAGCCCGTTTTCTAGCTCAACCAAAATTGTTTCCCCAAATTTGCTCTGGACCAGTTTAGCGTTCAATAATTTTTGCGGAACATCCACTGGAAGTTCTCCTATTTTAATAATAGTTTTCTCGTTATTTTTTTCTGCAAGACATAAAGAATTTATTTTAGTTAAATCCATCTAAAAATAAAAACTTAAATCAACTTAAAAATAAAATTAATTTAAAAACAATTCAAATCAACTCAAAATAAACATAACTAAAGAAAAATAAAATTACCTAAACAAATAATTCAAGAAACAATGAAATTAAATTAAAATAAAAATTCTTACCTTTGTGGGTATGAAACAAATGCCTTTGAAACTGGTTGTAAAGAGAGGAAAACAATATTGAAGAAGAAGTTATATTCCTAAACTATTTTAAATGTATCGGAGGGATTAGCTTTCCCCAATTTTACTTTTTCCCTTTATATTTTGATTTAATAAGTTCCGTCAGAAACTTCTTCTGACAAGTGGCCTTCAGTGTTGAAATAGTTCTCTTTTAAATTTATTCTAGTTAATTGCAACTACAAATAAAATTAAATCATTAGGTGAGAGTGGGGGAATCACGGACGCGGGGTAATCGCGGACGTCTATATTTCGCTATGTTAGAAAAGGATGAAAGATATTCATAGTGATGCAATCGCGAGTCCATCCCAGACGTACTACCGCACAATAAGTGGTGAAGTGACAACGCGCTTGTTTTAAAAGGTATGTTTATTTTAAGATTTACCAACAATTTCATGTATATTTTTTACTAAAATTAAATAGGTGTATGGTATTTTAGGTATTACATGGAAATATCACCTTATTTTTTAGAATTAATATATCATTTAACAATGTTATTATGGAGTAATCACGAGCACCACGCTACTCTAACCTGAAATAAAAATATTGGTTTGTGGTATGGTGTGTGTCGGCTAATGGCGGACAATTTTAGTGGGGTAATGCCGGCCATCTGCAATTACCCCACACAGCGTATACTTAGTTCATAAAGTTTATTTTATATCCTCATTTTACAATTTATATCTTTGTTTTTTGCCGTCAATCTATATAAATTTGTTAATGATGTATTTCAAAATATACTTATATTAATTAACTGACTATATTTCAGATGCCACGAAATTACCAAAGAAAGACTGAGACCAAATACAAATTAGAAGACTTAGAAAAGGCCATTCAGGATGTTAAAAGTAAAACACTTTCGCTTGGAAAAGTAGCTGCTATTTATTCTGTTCCGAAAAGTAGGTACTATACACGACTATCTCAAGAAAGAAGTTATAAAGGAGCCAAAAACTGGCAGAAAGGCTATATTTTCTGAAGAACAAGAAAATGCAGTAAATTATTTTATGGTTTAACTACAGAAATGTTACGAAAAATAGCATTCAAATTTGCCGAATTAAATAAATTAAAGCACAATTTTGACAAAACATCTCAAATGGCAGAAAAAGACTGGTTCTATGGATTTTGGAAAAAAAAGAAGAAAGAAAGAGTGAAAAATTTATAAGTACCACTAAAGGTAAAAAAGGAGTGAAGAATCTTAGCCTAGCTTCCGATGATAGCATACACACAAAGGCTCAAGAGAAGGACATACCGCGCAAGAAGAAGAAGATCAATGAAGGAGATGGGAAGGAAAACAAGTATTATTGCCTAATTTGTGATGAAAAGTATGAAGATCCACCTAATGAAGACTGGATAAAATGCTGCAAATGTAAATTATGGGCCCACGAAAACTGTACGAGGGCTGAAAGTATATCACAAGGCTTTGTTTGTGATTTCTGTTCGGATTAGACTGTGTTCGTGATTACCCCATAGACCATCCGCAATTACCCCACATGTTGTGGGGTAGTCTCGGACACCAAAGTTTTTTTTTGAATGAATATTTTATTTTATATGGAAAATTTATCTATGTTGGTTATGAGAACAAAAGAATGATTAGTTATAGTTTACTTTTAGTAATAAATGGTCTTCATAACCTTAACGGGTTTGTGTTTAATTTTACTGCTTCCTTAGGTGTTCGCAATTACCCCACTCTCCCCTACGAAAAATTAAATCAACTCAAAAATAAAATTAATACAAATAAAAAATTAAATTATGACAAATAAACTGAACTAAAGAAAAATAAAATTCAATCAACTCAAAAATTAAAATAATTCAAGAAACAATAAAAATAAAATTAATTCAAGAAACAATGAAATTAAATTAAAATAAAATTTTGAAATAAAATAAAAATTCTTACCTTTATGGGTATGTAACAAAAAAAAAACTTTTGCACTTGAAACTGAACTGGATGTAAAGAGAGTCAAAACAATAATGAACAAGTTATATCTAAAGCGCTCTTTAAATATGAACGACTTAACCGAAACACATAGACGGCGACAAAAAATTAAAACCTAATTGTTGCTTTTACAATATATTCTAAATGTTGTTTATTAAATATTATATTTACCAATCACATGTGACGCTAATGTCTATGTATACCATAACTAAAACCAAATAAACGTCATAGCTTTTTGTTTTTGCGGTATCCTCTTTTTATCGACATGAACCACAGCTTCCTGATAAAAACCGAATTTTGGTTTTTGATAACTGCATATTATTCCTATTTATTTTCTATATTAAAATTTTATTAATAAAATAAGTATTTTTTATTTAAAAAAAATTTTAATTGAAAACATTATATTGATGTAAAAAATATACATTTCATCGTTGCCTTCAAAATTTTTTAGTTTTGTGATATAAAGTTTGGCTTCTAAAGATGTATATTATTTAAGTTTTATTAAAGTTTAATATATTTTTCGTTACTTTAAAAACTTTTTTAGTTTTATACTTTTAAAATTTGATGTTTAAATGTATATTTGAGTTTTTTATTAAAGTTTGTTGTATTTTTCGTTATTTTAAAAATTGTTAAGTTTTATAATTTAAATAACTCGATTTTTTATTCAAGATTGATATAATTTTAACAACTAATTCACAAAGGTCACGCGCTTTTAACATTTTAGAAGATTTGATCACTTCATCTTACCCTATACAGCAACCCCTTTACAATGATACGTCATACGTCGAAATCCGTTGGGCCGTTTAAGAGATACAACATTAATGCCTTTTTGGCAGCATCAATACGGTCTTTTTGACGCTTCATCTTACCCTATACAGCAACCCCTTTAAAATGATACGTTATACGTCTAAATCTGTTAGGCCGTTTACGAGATACAACATTAATGCCTTTTTGGCAGCATCAATACGGTCTGTTTGACGCTTCATCTTACCCTATACAGCAACCCCTTTACAATGATACGTCATACGTCGAAATCTGTTAGGCCGTTTACGAGATACAACATTAATGCCTTTTTGGCAGCATCAATACGGTCTTTTTGACGCTTTATCTTACCCTATACAGCAACCCCTTTACAATGATACGTCATACGTCGAAATCTGTTAGGCCGTTTACGAGATACAACATTAAGGCCCTTTTGGCATTCGAAAAAGAAAAATTGGCTGCTTGCGCCAAACGTCAAAGGACATTTGAAAAAAGAAGAATTGGCTGCTTGCGCCAAACGTCAGAGGCCATTTGAAAAATAAAAGGGAGGTTATGTTCATAAAAATAGCTCGTGGCGGCTTGCTTCAGTACTAAGTACTTTTAAGATCCGTGTCTTTATTTGTTTTTTTCCCAATCATGACTTTTAGTGTAGGATATGTGTGTTTCATCTCTTTTCTCGTAGTGTGGATTAAAAAAGATCAATTCTTACTTTATGTGCTTCTTATCAGTTGGACAGCTTTATATAGATCTACAACAGAGCCCGAAGAGAGTAGGTACACAAGGTCTAAACAGAGAACTCACGAAGAACTTAGGACTGCCTATAAAGCTAAGAAAATTATTGAAAATGCAAAAACCTGGACCTAGAGGAAAATCTTTGGGATCAAGGATTCAAGATAGTAATGTCCTCTCTCAGACAAACAAGACTTCTTTTTTGACTAAGGAGAGAGAGCTAGAAATAGCAGGAACTCTGTTCATGAGAAGATGGGTAGCTCACCAAAGTCCTTTAGCATGGAAGAGCTATGCATAGCTACGGGAAAAATCAAGCTAGGAAAAGCTTCTGGCCCGGATACGATCCCACCACATAAAATTTCGAGCAAAGTTAGAAAGAGGGCACTATTGGATTAGTTATTAGCATCTCTAGGAAGAACACATACCAAATTTCAATCAGATTGGTAGATTTTTTATGTTTGGCTTTCTTTTGAGTAATGGTCGAAAAAAAAATCTTCGTGTGCTTATTAAACATTACGTTATGAAAGGAAAAACGTGTCAGGAATTTAAAGAGAAGCTTAATAAAGATTATAAC